>CM070777.1:24257030-25457030 GCA_036346955.1 Dipus sagitta | reverse complement strand
GGCGCCCCAAACTATGGGTTTCTGGAACTACTGGGAGCTAATCGATTCTCTGTGAGTAGGAAGTGCCTTCCTCATCCTTGTCATTTATGTGACCTGGGAGAAGCTTGCAAGCAAGTCTGTGGATAGAGGGCAGGGACCCAACTCTGCCATTGTGCATAAACACAGGCAAGCAACCTACCTTAACTGTAGCCTAAGAATTCATAAATTATCAATCTTTTCCTTTCCACATCACTTGTGTGCTTTTTCAGGAGCCAGATGCAGTCCCCATTAGCATCCAGATGTTGGGGGCTATACATCATCTAGGTGAGGTAAACTGGTACCACACTCTTCAACTTTGCCTCTGTCAGAGGTTGATAACCTTTTTCAATGAGCCCATTTCAGAGCTCCAGGGGAGGAGGACTCATCAAAGAGCGAGGGCCCTGCCACAGAAAAAACATGCCTAATTACTCCACTCTTCAGGGCTCCAGAGCGACTGTGTTTCTTGCTGGCTTAGAAGTCACCTGACTACATCCTGATTCCTCATTTACCTATTTTCTACTCTGAGCTCCTTTCCAGTTCCAGATCTGCCAGAAGCCACTGACAAGGTACTCAGCAAATGTCTTAACGGCATGCTGGCTAAGCCTGTTGGTTGCCCACAGGACCCCACTGTGTAGGCAGCAACCAATGACAGCCTCTGCCCATCAGCTGGCTCAAAATGGGACAGAAAGTGACTGGGGAAACCTGTTTTGAAACAACCATCTACACCAACAGGGTTCTCATGGAATTTTTGAATGAGGATAGAGATGTGGAAGTCAGAAAGAAGCAGAAAGATGTCTGCATAGGAGAGCTAGTGTTGATGCTTCCATTGTTCTTGGGCCATATGCAATCTGTAAGCAAAAGAAGCCAACCATCAGAGTGAATGTGGGGAAAGCAGCAGGAGTCCATGTGGTGGTGGAAGGTGCTTCAAGGGGTAGGGAATGGGCGTGGGAGAGAGCAGGTGCATCCTTGGCTTCAGGGTTTCCCAGCTGCTGTGAGGTCTGGCCCTGCTGCATTTCAAGTCATGAAAACAATTCTCACATATTAGAGAAAGTACAGTTCAACCCAAGAAGGGATACAAGGAAAGGTTTGGACATTACAAGGTTCTACAGTGAAGATCTCTCTCAGACTTGATGCTCTGAATGAAGAGACAGAATCCTTCCCCTCATTCCATGTGTGAGGCTTGAGGAAGGGCCAACTACTGACGTGTAGGCTTCCCACCCTTCTGCTCCCAACCCCTGGACTCTCTGCACAGATATTGGGGCTCCGTGATGATACTCCAGTAGAACCTGGTGGAAATAGACCAGGCAAAGGAGATGGACTGAAAAGACTGAACCAACCCTATCCCTACATACTCGGATCTCTAATGATAGCTGTCCCTACACACAGCTTCCTTTACCATCATGAATGCTTTTCTTGTTCCCCACCTGATCTCAAGACAAAAAAATGTCGACGAAAGGAGGCATAGAAAACAGATGAAAGTGAGTAACAGCAGCAAAAGAAAGGCTCAAAAGGAAGGCAGAGGAAAAGGGAGAAAAGGAATGAAGGGCACTGAAACCTGAGATCCGTGGAATCACTGTTAAGAGTTCAGGATTAACTAGAGTGACATGAAAAATGAAGGGAAGAAGGAAAACTAACTTCTATAGCACAGAGAGTTCTTTTATTGATGAACTGTGAGGGGCTGCAGTTCACCCATGGGAAAGAAAACCACAGCCCTGAAGTATGGGTGAGCTAAAGATTTAAAGGGCCAGAGCAGGGATGGGTGTCTGGTTAAAACAACTTTTTGGTTATTTCTGCCTGTTGAGTTTTTTCTTTGGAAGTGAAGAACGGGGAAGATAAGGCCTTTTGTTTTATTAGTCACCTGCTGAGAGAGCTAAAGGAAGGATTAAGGCCATTCCCCAGGTGGCCTGAGAGCTCTTGAGGTCAGATCTGGCTATCTTTGAAGTACGGGCTTGTTTCCCTTATCATGCTATGATCCAGGAAAGTATTATGGTCCACAAAATTTTTCCATGGAGGTCAGTGGTTCATTAACCCTTCACACTCAAAATGGGCAAACTATTAACACAAAGGGTTACAAGGCTCCAGGTGATTTTATTGCCTAAGACCCAAGCAATGTCTGTCCATAGCCACTATCTTCACTGGCATACACAAACACCTTCTGGACCCTTTATTTCTTTATTTCCTTCTCTCCTTCTAGAAAGTTCAGCTTGCTGGGCTTGGTGGTGCATGCCTTTAACCCTAACACTTGGGAGCAGAGGTAGGAGGATGGCCATGATTTTGAGGCCACCCTGAGACTACACAGTGAATTCCAGGTCAGCCTGAGCTAGAGTGAGACCCTACCTCAGAAAACCAAAAATAAATAAATAAGTAAATATTAAGTTCAGCTTTCTGTTGAAAAGATTCTTGCAGCCTCCTCCTATGCCCCAGATGTGAGCTTTGACCTGTGTCCACTGCCTCTTCAGTTCGATTCAACCCACTCTCCATCACCATGTCTTAAACCCCTTCCCTCCCAGCCTTGCTGCTCTGGAGCTAAGTAACAGTTACAGTCAGTGATTGGGGTGCAGGCTTATGCTAAGGCACTTCCAGGAAAACCTTTTCTCATAAAGACTTTTCTCATAAATTCCTGCTTTGAATATAGACATTTTACCTGAAATTATGGCTCCAGTCACCCTGGAACCAGGAAACTCATCCCTGCTCACTTATGCCACTGGTGAGTGGGATTTTATTATCTACAGCCAAACATCTTTGGATAGGTAAACCCAGCGCAGCCCCTACTCCCTCTGGTTCTTTCTAGATGTGTCTCTGGAAAGCTCCATACATGTTACTAACAGACAGCTGAAGTGATGGTTATATTTTATCCTAATCCTACTTTTCCTGCTGCAGGGTTGACATTATTCCCTTCATTAAATCTCTCTTCACTTCTGTAGCACCGCTTGCTGATTTTTCTGGTATTTTTTTGGGGGGGGGCATTCTCTTAGCTCTGGTTTGTTCACTTGCTGTCTGTGACCCCACACCCAGAACACCCTTTGTCAAGGTCTGTTTACAGCTTATCAGGACTCTGGTTGATACATTCCAGACTCATCACAATGCCCTCAAGTCAAATATGTCATTACCACACAAAACTGGTCCACTTCAGTTTTGACTGTGGTTCCCCAATCTACCCAAATAGAAAATTCTAATCACCCTAGACTCTTCCTTCTTGTGAGAACAGCCATATTTCTCCAGCTTCCAATTTTCCTGGACTCTGCCTCATTAGGTTGGATTTTCTTTTCTTCTCCCATCACATTGCCATTTTCTTAGCCCTTTGAAAAGAAATGAATGGTTTGCTTGGATTTTCTGATGGTGTCTGGCTCATACTTAGGGCTCAGTCAGTATGTGTGAAATAAATTGATTTCTATCACCATGATCTATAAACTGCTCTGTGGTGATTCTGAATATGTTTTCAGTTGCAAAAGTCTTATGAATGTGTCAGATTTCTATGTCTATTAGTGTTCAACATTGCTCTCTTTTAACTTCCTAGTCTGACAAATAACATAGAAACACAGGTATTTATTTGATTCCCAAGTACTTGACTATACTTAAGTTACATTATATAAATAACCAACTTAACAACAGTTTGGTGACTCTTAACTGAGAATCCAAAATCGCATGCAATTGCATTAGGATTTGTATAGTTGGTCACCTGGTAGGAGCCAGCCTATATTGCAGGAAAGAAAGTAATTGAGGGAGGGGAGAAGACATGAAGGAACAGAGGAACTGATAGAGGTAGAGAATTTTAAATCAAAACATACAAGGAAATAGTCTGGAACAGAAGCACCTGGACATGTGTAACAGTAAAAGACCAAAAATGTCCCTTGTTCCTGGCTTCTGGTATTTTAACCAGTAGGAACCATGTAGGCCTTCTAGATCCCAAGAATCTCATTTACCAGATCACGATACTGTAACCTGATGAAAGTGGTTGGCCTGTCCAAACTACTGGAAGGTCAAGACTACATACCAGGTCTTCAGTTGTCCAGCTAAGCACTGTCACATTTTCCCTCCAGTGTGAGACCTGTGATGCCTCAAGGAGAATCTGCAGCATGGCATAACAGAACTACCTTCAGCATGAATCTTCACCATTCACAGATTAGCTACACAAACCCAATATCAAGTAAGTTTTGCCATCAGAGTCAAGTGTTCTCCACTTTCACATGATGTCTCAATTATGCTCTTATATGATATGGTATATTGTACTTCAACAGTAGTAACCTTTCTTAAATATCTGTATTAACACAGTCTAATTGTCACTGAGGAATTCATCAATTCATCAGGATACAGGACCAATGAAAACTCTCATGTATGAGTCCTCTGATGCCTTGTAAGGTTTGTGCTCCGACTGAAGGCTTTTCCACACTCATTACATTGATAGGGTTTCTCCCCTGTATGTGTCCTCTGGTGCACTATAAGAGAGGAGTTCTTAATGAAAGCTTTTCCACACTGATCACATTCATAGGGCTTTTCACCAGTATGAATTCTTTGATGCTCAATCAGGTAGGCGCTCTGGCTGAAGGCCTTTCCACACTCAGTGCATTCATAGGGCTTCTCTCCAGTGTGAATAACCTGGTGTACAGTAAGTGATGATCGTCCAGTAAAATGTTTTCCACATATCATGCACTCATAAGGTTTCTCCCCAGTATGGATTCTCCGGTGCTGAGTGAGAGAGGAATTCTTACTGAAAGCTTTCCCACACTGATTACATTCAAAAGGTTTCACTCCAGAGTGAAGTCTCTGGTGTTCTATAAGGTATGTGCTCTGACTAAAGGATTTACCACATTTATTACATTTGTAGGGTTTTTCTCCAGTGTGATTTCGCTGATGTAGGGTCAGAGTTGAGCTCTTACTAAAGGCCTTTCCACATTCACTACATTCATAGGGCTTCTCTCCAGTGTGACTTCTCTGATGAACAATCAGGTGCATGCTCTGACTGAAGGCTTTCCCACACTCATTACACTCGTAGGGCTTTTCTCCTGTATGTGTTCTCTGGTGCACAGTCAGGTTCATGCTTTGTGTGAAGGCCTTTCCACACTCATCACATTTATAGGGCTTCTCCCCAGTATGAATCCGTTCATGCTGCGTAAGGGAGGAGTTCTTACGGAACGCTTTCCCACACTCTTTGCACTGATAAGGCTTCTCTCCAGTGTGAGTTCTTTGATGGACTGTAAGGTTCATGCTCTGACTGAAGGCTTTCCCACACTCGTTACATTTGTAGGGTTTCTCCCCTGTATGAATTCTTTCATGTACAGTGAGGGAAGAGCGTTCAATGAAGGGCTTGCCACAGACATTGCACTTATAGGGTTTCTCCCCAGTATGAATCCTTTGATGCTTCAGGAGGGATGAGCTCTGGCTGAAGGATTTCCTGCACTTATCACATTCATATATTTTCCTTCCTACAAACATTCTTTGAGTTTTCATTAACTCAGATTTTTGTTTGTCATCTTTTTCATGTATATTCCAATTATGGAACCTTTTTGCCATAGAATCACTTTGTGGTATATCAAACATGGAACCTTCACTCAAATATTTTTCAGCTTTATTACCTTCACATACACTCCTCTCACTGAAGGTTTCCTTCACCACTTGGCTCAGATTTCTTTCCGGTTGCCCTTCTAACCAACTAGCAGGTTCCCAGGTATTCTCTAAACTTGAATGCCAGACTTTTCCTCTTTCCATTATGACCCCATACAACAAATCTTCAATATTGTTGGGCTTATAAATTGGCTCTTTGGTTTCAAGTCTCAGCTCCCAGCCTGAAAGAAATTTAAAAAAAAAATTCAAACAGTGATTTCTTTGTTGGGAGACTGGAAACTATAAAAATAGGAAGAGAGAGAAGAATGAAGCAAGAAAAACTTTCAGATTTTAAAGATATCTCTATAATTATTTAGAGAAATGAGAAGCAAGAGAAAGAACATTGCACACATCCACAGAGGGCCAGGAAACTAGCATCAGATAATCACAGATCTGCTGGAGAAGCAAAGACAAAGGTGAGGCCATTCAGGAGGCGTGAAGAGGTAATGAAACCGGAACTGAGAAAAAATATACACAAGAGCCAGGAAAGAGAGTCGCTTATCAGGAAGACCTGCCGTGTCCAGCTGGAATTCTTTCCAGCAGTTTCTTTCTTGAAATCAGCCTGCCTAGGACTTTATACCAAATAAATCTTCCTAAACCATAACCATGTGGCATAGTAAAAACATGTTTGAACCTATAGTCACACAGGTAAGTTCAATCTGTGGATTTTTAACACCATCTTAACTACATGTCTCTCTTTGTCTCAGCTTTCATGAATATAAAATACAATATAAATAACTGGATTAAAAAAGTAAAGTAACATATACAAATGTTGGGGAACATATTCATCTACAACCTAAAGCATAAAACACACTTGACCAACCTTTGTGGGAGGATGATACAATCTTAAAGGCTTCCCCCTTAACCTTTAAGCAGTGTTCCACTCACAGATGTGAGAGGTTGCTAGCCACACCTTTAACTAAATATTCTTTCTGCAAAGAGACCTGGGGTGCTGGTGGTGGCAGAGTGGGGAGGGGGGTAATCTCCTGAACTGTGGAAAGGAGTTCTCAGACTTCACATTATCAGATCCCATTTTTATTCCAGACAGAATGTACTAGGACATTCAGGAAGGAGGACAGGGCACTGAGTTCTGTCAGCCAGCTTTAGGCCTGCTGATCCAAGTCAATGGAGACCAGCACCAAAAACAAACCCAAGGCTGAGAATCAAGAAGTAAACATGGACAGGGCTTCTCCCCTCCTGCCTGAGCTGCTTACAGAAAAACAAGTGGAAAGTCAAGCAGGAACTACCTCCAAAACACCCCTAAGGATCCCAGAGGAGAGCTCTCTTGTGGAATACAGCTCACAGCTCTTTCATGTCACAGCTTACTATAGTGTGACCAGCTATAGAACTCAAGTCTTTGGGAATAAATGAAGTGCTACCCCACAACTTGAATAAGCCCTTCAGAAAAGGAAACCCAAGTGGTTTGTAAACATAAATATAGATGCCAGACCTCAACAGTAACCTGGGGAAGGCACATCAAAGCTGCAAGGAGCTACCATTAACAATCGTGTGCATAGCAAAATATAATCAACCAGACTGACAGTTTCTGGTTCTGGAAGGATGTTCAGTAACTTTCATACTGCTGGTGGGAGTGCAATTTGGTTCAATTACCAGAAAAATAGTACAACCACAAACTGGTATAAAGACTATGATATTGCATGTCTCCTACTATATGTACTTACATATTTATATACATATACTTAGGTACATCTATCCTGCAATGTATGTATGTATATAGAACACTATATATGTATATATACATAGATATATACATACATATATAGATATATATATGTCACGACTAGGAAGAATGATGAAGACAACATTTTCTGCCCTTATGGAACTTAAATTTTACTGAGTACAGAAGGGCAGCAACATCTTAAGTAAAACAGTATTGACAAGGGGCAACTTACAGGAAACAAGAAAAGCAACACAACAGAAAAAGGCATGGGATGTGTATGGGCAAAGGCCTGCAGTTTTAAACAGGGTGGTCAGAATAAGCCTCGCTGAGAAGGCAGCATTGAACCCAAGGCTTTACAGAGTAGAGAGGGGTCACAGAGGAACCCAGGGAGAGTACCCAGATAAAGGGGTGCTAAGGTCCTGGGCAACATACCCCTACAGAAGGACAAACAATCCTTGTGGGGATTTTTCTATCTATTAAAATCTTTGACTTCATTTTCTTAGTAATAGAAGCAAAACAGGGGTAGATGTATTCATTAAACAGTAGTGGGCTGGAGAGATAGCTCAGAAGTTAAAGGCACTTGATGTCAAAGCCTGATGGCCTGGGTTCAATTCCCCAGTTCCCATGTAAAGCCAGATGCACAGGGTGGTGCATGTGTCTGAAATTTATTTACAGTGGCAAGGGGCCTTGGAACATCCATACTCTTATTACCTCTTTCTACTTGCAAATAAGTAATAAACAAAATACTAAAAAAGCATTAGTGAGACTCATGTATGTATAAAGGTAACAGGGACTTTGTATGCAAATTCTCTTTATGTGTGGGCTTGTATCTACATGCACATATATATTCACACACATGTACATATACAGAAGTAGTTACCCAGGACATTCTGAAAATCCTTCAAAATCACATAAAACACAACCAATAGGCTTCCAGATTTAGGAGTATCTTTTTGGAGAGCTTAAAATACTATAGAATCCCCAACTTTATATTTTTATACATAATCTTTGGTAAAAGATTTATAAAGCCTTAGACATATATAAATTAAAACCTTACACATACCTTAACTTTCATTTCCTTCGTTGCTGAACATCCTCATCTGATTTGTGTCATGACCGTGATCCCTCGGCTTCGACGTTAACAAGCTCTGTGCTGCGCCTTGAGCAGCCCTGTCTATATTTTTGTAAAACAATAGCAGTATCTAACACAGCATTCAACAACCCCAGACCTAAAACCAGAGAGCCAATGAAGACAACAAGGCCCCAATGAAATTGGGCAAATTACCACAGTTTGAGGTTTTACTAACTATTAAAGGAAGTAGTGAACTAGTCAAGGCCAAGAAGGGAAGTTATGACATTTTTGTTTAGAATTAGCATTAAACCTAAAGGAAGAAACCAAACACCCATGTTCAAATCCCAGCATGTCACCTCACCTCTGAAGCCATGTCTCCCACTCTAGAAGGGCTAACAGCACCCACCTGCAGGTGTGGTACGACGACTGGGAAGAGGTGAACGCAGCACTGGCTCCACACCCTCTTCTCATGGCTTGCACGAGATACTGAGAGAACAGAATGGAAGGCTAACTTGGCAGTGAGGTCCAAGGAAATCTGGAAAGAACAAGATCTAGAGATTGCACATTGCCAAGTTCTCCAGGCTTCCTTCTGGTCCTCCACTGAATCTCCCATTGAAGGGACACCTCCTGTCTTGTAGCTACTTTCAAGTCCTTCCCCAAAGGATTTGCAAAACACACCACAGGCATTCTGCCTCTGATTTCTTGTATGTTTGCATGTGTGTATGTGAGTGGGTGGGTGAAGGTGTGTGGAGGCCGGAGGACATCCTTGTCATTCTTCAGGAGTGCCATCCACCTTTCTGTTAGTGTGTGTGTTCATATGCACGTGCCCTGTGCACACCGTGCAGAGGCCAGAAGAGGACATCTGGTGTCCTTTATCACTCTTCTGCCTTATTTCCTTGAGACAGGGCCTCCCACTGAACCTGGAGCCCATGTTGCTTTTCAGTTAGAATGGCTGGCTAGTGAGTTCCAAAGATACACCTGGGTTTCGGGTGTATGTGGCCAGCTATGCTAGCTTTTTACGTAGGTGCTGTTCATCAGCTCCTTGTGCTTATAAGCAAACTTACAGAGTCATCCCCCAAAACCTCATCCAACTTTTATTTATTTATTTATTTATTTATTTATTTATTTTATTTTGAGGTAGGGTTTCACTCTAGTCCAGGCTGACCTGGAATTCACTATATAGTCTCAGGGCGGCCTTGAACTCATGGCAATCCTCCTACCTCTGCCTCCCGTGTACTGGGATTAAAGGCATGCACCACCATGCCTGGCTCATCCAACTGTTTAAAAAATATTTTTAAAATTTATTTATTTATTTTGAAAGAGAAACAGGCAGATAAAGAATGGGCATGCCATGACCTCTAGCTACTGCAAATCGACTCCAGATGTATTTGTCCCTTTGATCATCTGGCTTCTGTGGGTCCTGGGGAATTGAACTTGGGTCTTTAGACTTTGCAGGCAAGAAACTGCTAAATCATCTCTCCTGCCCTTATGCAACTTTTTGATAGACTTGAAACTTACCAATTTGGCTAGACTGGCTAGCCAGTGAACCAAGGATCAACCTATCTCTGTGTCTGCAGCACTGGGATTACACTTGTGAACCACCAAGTCTGGCTTTTTAAAAATATGGGTTCCTGGGGATCAAACTTTGGTCACCATGCTTGCAAGGCAAGCACCTTCTGGATGGTATATCTACCCAGCCCCTTCTCATTTCTTTTAGGCTCTGTCTCTTTTCCAGAGCCACCAATGATGAAACTTCAGGCTGTTTACTAGTTTCCCCTTCACTTGCTTCCAGTCTGCACTAGCTTATTTCTCCTCTGTTCTCCCACAGCCTTCCCCCTCCCCACTCCTCTCTGCCCACGGCCTTCCCCCTCCCCACTCCTCACTGCCCACGGCCTTCCCCCTCCCCACTCCTCTCTGCCCACGGCCTTCCCCCTCCCCACCCCTCTCTGCCCACGGCCTTCCCCCTCCCCACCCCTCTCTGCCCACGGCCTTCCCCCTCCCCACTCATCTCTGCCCACGGCCTTCCCCTTCCCCACTCCTCTCTGCCCACGGCCTTCCCCCTCCCCACCCCTCTCTGCCCACCGCCTTCCCCCTCCCCACCCCTCTCTGCCCACGGCCTTCCCCCTCCCCACTCCTCTCTGCCCACGGCCTTCCCCCTCCCCACCCCTCTCTGCCCACGGCCTTCCCCCTCCCCACCCCTCTCTGCCCACGGCCTTCCCCCTCCCCACCCCTCTCTGCCCACGGCCTTCCCCCTCCCCACTCCTCTCTGCCCACAGCCTTCTCCCTCAGAACTCCTTCCCTCTTTCCACAGCCTTAAATAAAAACATAAAATTTCTTTATGTTAAACAAAGTGCCTCTAATATTTATCAGATTAATTGCTACATATTTCTCTCTCAAGATTAAGTAATTTTAAAGCCAGTTATTTTATTAAGATAGCTATAATCAGTCTTCCTCAAGATTTTATTTAGATGACTATCTCAATTATGATATCTCATAAGACTCCTACTGCTTACAAATACTTAATTAACCCTAAAATCAATAGGATATTTTCTAAAAACAAATCTAGGTTGTTCTCTGTGATATTTTACAAAGGTAAATATGATTGAAAAATTAAACTAAAATATTTAAACATGTTTACAAAAGATCTGAATAAATTACACAAACATTATAAATTATAAAAAATATATAAATATAAAAATGTTTTAGGACTGGAGAGATTGCTTAGTGGTTAAAGTACTTGCTTGAAAGCCTGACTGACCAGGTTTAAATTCTCAATACCCACCTAAAGCCAGACACACAAAGGGGCACATGTGTCTGGAGTTCGCAGTGACAAGAGGCCCTGGTGTGCTCACATCTCTTCTCTTTCTCTGCTTTCAAATAATAATAAATAAAAGAATTTTAAAAACATTTTAAACAATAACAGGGCTTTTAAATATCTAGATAGATATAAATTTTAAGGCCAAAACAATCTTGATTCAAGCCTCTTTCTGAAAAAGGATTTCCAATAATCAATTATATCAAATAGATTTTACTCATGATAAATTAATGATAAATAATGATAAATAAATAAATGATAAATTATATTTGTGTGTCTATCAACATGTTCTCTGAAATGATCCATGGCACCTGTCAGTCTAGAAAAGCTAATCAACATGTTAAAAAAACACATGTTATCAGCTATTTCCTCCCTAAGAAACTTCAAAAAGTTAAAACAGATAATAGACCTGTTTATACTTTGCTAGCTTTCAAAACTTTCTATAAAATTTGGGGTATTCAATAGATATTTAAAATTCCTTATAACACCATAGGACAAGCCATTATAAAATAACTGCTTAAAGCTCAACTTAGAAGAAGGGGGAATCTAGAGGGTATACACTCCCCAAGAACAAATATAAACTCTATTTTTTAAAAAATACTGTTCCTCTCCCCAAACTTTGGTTTTATAACGTCATAACAGACAAGCCTCAATGGCAAGTTCCAACTCAACTTTTAACCCGGGGCAAGGGATGTGCTGCAGTTTTGTTTTACAGGAGCGTTATACACTCCGTCTCAGCCAGTGAAGCCTTACCATGAGCCGCAGTTCAATCACTGTGACACGATGATGGACATCAACTGGGGACATCAGACCACCACCTGGGGCCACCTCTAGGAAAACATTATAGTGAATACTACCCCATTCAACAACTCTCAACAACTCTCTGACAAATACTACACATGAGCTGATATCAGAGATCCTTAAAAGCACAAGAAGCCAAGCGTGTTCGCACATGCCTTTAATCCCAGCACTCAGGAGGCAGAGGTAGGAGGATCGCCATGAGTTCAAGGCCAACCTGAGACAACACAGTGAATTCCAGGTCAGCCTGAGCTAGAGTGAGACCCTACCTCAAAAAAAAAAAAAAAAAAAAAAAAAAAAAAAAAAAAAAAAGCATAAGAAACCCAAAGCCTTACTTGATTCTAATAATAAAAGCTGTTATCACTATAAACTCACACAAAAGGTACCAATAATATCTACCTCTACGATTTTGAATTACAGGATATCTCTGACAAGAACAGAAACTGTATATTGGGAACATGTTTTAAATTCTTTTTTAAATTTGTTTTGTTTTGTTGAGGTAGAGTTCTACTAGAGAGAGAACTCACTCTATAGAGTGGAACTCACTTTATAGCTCAGGCTGATCTCATGGTGATTCTCCTACCTCAGACTCCTGAGTGCTGAGATTAAAGGCATGTGCCACCATGCCCAGCCATTAAATCCTTGTTTATTTAGTTGTGAAACGCAGGCTGATTCTGAGGGCCTTTTGGACACTGCCCTATACAACCGCATAGCCGTTTGTAAAGAAGCAGGATGGAAGAGTGTTTTGCTGGAATGTAAGACGCCATCATCCTGACAGAACAGTGTTTTGCTGGGGTGTTAGACACCATTGTCCCGACAGAAAAGCATTTTGCTGGGATGTTAAATGCAGTTGTCTTGACAGAAGAGCATTCCGCTGGGATGGTAGACGCCGTCATCCTGACATGTTACACTGGGGTGGTAGACGCCGTCATCCTGACAGAAGAGTGTTCCGCTGGGTGATAGACGCCGTCATCCTGACAGAAGAGTGTTCCGCTGGGTGATAGACGCCGTCGTCCTGACAGAAGAGTGTTCTGCTGGGTGATAGACGCCGTCATCCTGACAGAAGAGTGTTCTGCTGGGTGGTAGACGCCGTCGTCCTGACAGAAGAGTGTTCTGCTGGGATGGTAGACGCCGTCGTCCTGACAGAAGAGTGTTCCGCTGGGTGATAGACGCCGTCGTCCTGACAGAAGAGTGTTCCGCTGGGATGGTAGACGCCGTCGTCCTGACAGAAGAGCGTTCCGCTGGGTGATAGACGCCGTCATCCTGACAGAAGAGTGTTCCGCTGGGTGATAGACGCCGTCGTCCTGACAGAAGAGCGTTCCACTGGGTGATAGACGCCGTCATCCTGACAGAAGAGTGTTCCGCTGGGTGATAGACGCCGTCGTCCTGACAGAAGAGCGTTCCGCTGGGTGATAGACGCCGTCGTCCTGACAGAAGAGCGTTCCACTGGGGTGGTAGACGCCGTCGTCCTGACAGAAGAGTGTTCTGCTGGGTGATAGACGCCGTCGTCCTGACAGAAGAGTGTTCTGCTGGGTGATAGACGCCGTCGTCCTGACAGAAGAGTGTTCCGCTGGGGCGGTAGATGCCGTCGTCCTGACAGAAGAGCGTTCCGCTGGGTGATAAGACGCCGTCGTCCTGACAGAAGAGCATTCCATTGGGGTGGTAGACGCCGTCGTCCTGACAGAAGAGTGTTCCGCTGGGTGATAGACGCCGTCGTCCTGACAGAAGAGCATTCCATTGGGGTGGTAGACGCCGTCATCCTGACAGAAGAGTGTTCCGCTGGGTGATAGACGCCGTCGTCCTGACAGAAGAGCATTCCATTGGGGTGGTAGACGCCGTCGTCCTGACAGAAGAGTGTTCCGCTGGGTGATAGACACCGTCATCCTGACAGAAGAGCATTCCATTGGGGTGGTAGACGCCGTCGTCCTGACAGAAGAGCATTCCATTGGGGTGGTAGACGCCGTCGTCCTGACAGAAGAGCATTCCATTGGGGTGGTAGACGCCGTCGTCCTGACAGAACAGTGTTCTGCTGGGTGATAGACGCCGTCGTCCTGACAGAAGAGTGTTCCGCTGGGTGATAGACGCCGTCGTCCTGACAGAAGAGCGTTCCACTGGGGTGGTAGACGCCGTCGTCCTGACAGAAGAGTGTTCTGCTGGGTGATAGACGCCGTCGTCCTGACAGAAGAGTGTTCTGCTGGGTGATAGACGCCGTTGTCCTGACAGAAGAGTGTTCCGCTGGGGCGGTAGACGCCGTCGTCCTGACAGAAGAGCGTTCCGCTGGGTGATAGACGCCGTCGTCCTGACAGAAGAGCATTCCATTGGGGTGGTAGACGCCGTCGTCCTGACAGAAGAGTGTTCCGCTGGGTGATAGACGCCGTCGTCCTGACAGAAGAGCATTCCATTGGGGTGGTAGACGCCGTCATCCTGACAGAAGAGTGTTCCGCTGGGTGATAGACGCCGTCGTCCTGACAGAAGAGCATTCCATTGGGGTGGTAGACGCCGTCGTCCTGACAGAAGAGTGTTCCGCTGGGTGATAGACACCGTCATCCTGACAGAAGAGCATTCCATTGGGGTGGTAGACGCCGTCGTCCTGACAGAAGAGCATTCCATTGGGGTGGTAGACGCCGTCGTCCTGACAGAAGAGCATTCCATTGGGGTGGTAGACGCCGTCGTCCTGACAGAACAGTGTTCTGCTGGGTGATAGACGCCGTCGTCCTGACAGAAGAGTGTTCCGCTGGGATGGTAGACGCCGTCATCCTGACAGAAGAGCATTCCATTGGGGTGGTAGACGCCGTCATCCTGACAGAAGAGTGTTCCACTGGGGTGGTAGACGCCATCGTCCTGACAGAAGAGCATTCCATTGGGGTGGTAGACGCCGTCGTCCTGACAGAAGAGCATTCCACTGGGGTGGTAGACGCTGTCGTCCTGACAGAAGAGCATTCCGTTGGGGTGGTAGACACCGTCGTCCTGACAGAAGAGCGTTCCGCTGGGGTGGTAGATGCCGTCGTCCTGACAGAAGAGTGTTCCGCTGGGATGTTAGACGCCATCATCCTGACAGAAGAATGTTCCGCTGGGTGATAGACACCGTCGTCCTGACAGAAGTGTTCCGCTGGGTGATAGACGCCATCGTCCTGACAGAAGAGTGTTCTGCTGGGTGATAGACACAGTCATCCTGACAGAAGAGTGTTCCTCTGGGGTGTTAGATGCCTTCGTCCTGACAGAAGAGTGTTCTGCTGGGGTGTTAGATGCCATCATCCTAACAGAAGAGTATTTTGCTGGGGTGTTAGATGCCTTCGTCCTGACAGAAGAGTGTTTTTCTGGGGTGTTAGATGCTGTCGTCCTGCTAGAAGAGTATTTTGCTGGGGTGTTAGGTGCTGTCATCCTGATAGCCCCACCCACCGCTGCAGCTACTGCTACAGCTTACCTTGCTATTCCCTTCAAACAGCTGACCAGTCACAAACTTTCACGGCAATTGTTACCACTGAATTGTCTGACAAGGTTGCTCTTGACTAGAAAATTTTAAATCAATTGGCTACTATTAAAACTACCATTGGACAGACATGGTTGCATATGCCTTTAATCCCAGCACTTGGGAGGCAGAGGTAGGAGGATGGCTATGAGTTCAAGGCCACCCTGAGACTACATAGTGAATTCCAGGTCAGCCTGGGCTAGAGTGAGACCCTACCTCAGAAAAACAAAAACAAAACACTAGCATTGTTTGGCTGGGTGATCATCCAAGAGCCATATAGACGCATTCTAAATTGACCTGTGACACTAAGTTTACCAAATTTTGTGTTGCCCCTATCTGGTTTCATTTACTGTTACTTGGGAGAAACAACTATCTTCCTCCTCTTAATCATTTAATTACCTCAATAAGTGATTTAAGAGAAAAATTACAACAATTTAAAAAATTCAAACAAGCTCAACAACAAACCACTGATGCCCTAAATGATACAGATAACTGGCTTAACCCAAAAACTAGCTTTCTGGCATCAGTATAAGATCTTAGCCTTCTTTTTTCCTAATTGTGGATATCATGTCTCCTTCTCCTAACATGAACCACCATCGCCACTCCAGGCTCACCAGGACTGAAACCATGCTATCTTCATGGCAAACTCCACTACCTACCTGATGATGTTCCCAGAAAAACTGTCAGCATAGAAAACAAAATGGGGGAGATACTTGGTATTCAAAGTTGAACTTGTAAACATTATGTTTAAAAAATTATTTTATTTATTTGCATGGCAAGTGAGAGAGGGGAGGAGAAAAAGAGAAAGAGAGGGGGGAAAGAGAGAGAATGGATTCACTAGGGCCTCTTGCCCCTGCAAATGAACTCTAGACACATGTATCACTTTGGGTGCACCTGGCTTTATTTGGGTACTGGAGAATCGAACCCAGGCTGTCAGGTCTTGCAAACAAGCACTTTTAGTCACTGAGCCATCTTCCCAGCCTTCAAAGTTGAACTTGTAACCCACCCCATATATGTCTTACAGGCGTAGAGATTAACCCAAGTAGTAAACACTCTTCAGTTTGTTTTTTTGGTTTGTTTTGGTTTTGGTTTTTTGGTTTTTTTTTTGAGGTAGGGTCTCATTCTAGCTCAGGCTGACCTGGAATTCACTCTGTAGTCTCAGGGTGGTCTTGAACTCATGGCAATCCTCCTACCTCTGCCTCCCGAGTGCTGGGATTAAAGGCATGCACCAGCACACCTGGCTTTCTTCATTAATCTTATGTGTGCTGTATTCCATACATTTTTTTGCTGTTCTGTTTTCCTTTTTTTAAAAAAAAATTTATTTATTTATTTATTTGCAAGCAGAGAGAGATAGAGAGAAGAAAGACACAGAGAATGAGAATGGGCATACCAGGGCCTCCAGCCATTGCAAACAAACTCCAGATGCGTGTACCCCCTTGTACATCTGGCTTACATGGGCACTGGTGAATCAAACCTGGGTTCTTAGGCTTCCCAGACAAGCGCCTTAACCACTAAACAATCTCTCCAGCCCTGCTGTCTGTTTTCTTTAAGCTGACTTGCCAGCTGCCTTCCCAGCCAAGAAGCACTATCTGCCGAATCTACACATGACATTTGCAACAATTTCTTTCTAACTCCTCCCTGTCTTTTCTCTAGATAGGATAAGCACCAACCTCTCTTTAAACTGCTTTGATGATTATCTTTTGCAAATAATCCCCAGAGTGCTCTAAGTTCCTTAATTTATTACCCATAACTTGAACTTTTACCTATAACCTTGAGAGTAAACAGATGACCTTTCCCTAATAAAAGGCCAGCTCCCCTTTCAGCTGTGCAAACCTCCAGTTGGAGTTTGTACTGCAAGGACACCCAGTTACAAACTCTGTCTGAGATCGTGTTTCTGTGACACCATCCAGTTTTCTTTGATAAACATATTTAACATAACTCTAACACATGATCTTATGATAAAGGTATATACCACAAACCCTTCCATAGTACAGATAACACACTTAATTAAGTTTAAGCTTATAGACAAAATTGAAAAATAAAAACCAAACACCTAGGGCCAAGTCCCCCAATGTCTAACTTACTTTCCTATTTTGAAGAAGGAATAGCTTCAGACCCCAACTCCATCCTCACCAGCCCACCAAGCACACACAAAGTCCTTCTTGGCACTTGACCTCAACCTTCGTATCTGATTCTCTCAGTCTAGTCAAGCATGTCTAGCAGTCACTGCTGCATTTGCTCTACACTGAAATGCTAAACCACCACGCTCAGCCGGAATATGACTACGCTTGTCTGTCACTTACTAACTACATCCACCATTCCAGGAACCGGGTCAGACTCTTTTCACTTAATTTTTTTTGAACATTCATAAAACTTATGAAGTAGGTATATAACTGTGATGAGCCAGGGGACTGAACAATACTGAGTATGTGGCAAACACTCACAGCTGCAATTTCTATCATTACCATGCAGAAATGATACTTCACATCACTTGTCCAGGATAACACAGCTATTGAACGGTAGACTCAAGATTTAAACTTAGAACCCTCTGATCCTGTTACAGCAAATCCTCTCTGGTCATCCCTTCCCAACTTTTAGATGAGTAAGCACTCCCTCTTCTTGTCACCCTAATTACCCTCCTTGGAAACCTAGCCAAGCTGTTCTTATATTACCTATTCCACATGCTCATTCTGACTATATCTAGTACAGTATTTTATGAGTCCTGATACTCTAAAAGCCCACTACCTTTGAACACCTATCAAGAACTTCTCAGACCAGGGGATCCAGTGGCAGCTGATATCCGACTTGAGGGATACTGAGGGGGCCTTTGTAAACAATATCCAGCTTTCTGATTACCAACAACTCTGTCCTCTGCAGTGAAGCCAACACAGAGTGTGAGGAAGAGGAAGATTTGGCTGAGAGAGAAGACTCACCTGAGCACCGAGGGTAGGGGAGCAGCAGCCATCGCCTTCTTTCCTATGGGTCCTTCCTTGGAAATATGCTGACTCTACACAAGGCAGAGCTGAGAGAGGGAGAGGAGGCTGGGACAGACACCGCAGCCACAAACATTCAGATCCCTACAGATACATGGATAAATTGTAAAATGAGAACATTTACAAATTTTATTGATAATTTTTGTTTCATCAAGCTTATTTAGATATATAAACAACAATGAACCCAAACAAATGCTGGATTCCTAGAGAGATATGTATCTTGGGTTGTCACCTCTTTGTAATGTATCTATTAACTCCTAATCAAGCTGTGTCTAAATAAAAATAATTATTATTATAAATATAAAAGTTAATTGTGTGGTACAATAGCCTGGAAACTTGAAAAAAACTTATTGATAACTTCCATAAATATAAACAATGTATCATGATTATAATCCCCACTCACCACTCTCCCTTTTCCCCCTCATGAGTCCTCCCTCTGCTGAATCCCTTCTTTCCAACGAGTCTCTCATCTATTCTGATGTCGTAATTTTTATGAACTTCTAAAAAGATTTGTTTATTTATTAGAGACAAAGAGAGAGAGAGGAGAGAAAGTGAGCATGGGCGTGGGCATGCACACACATGTGCAAGAAAGAGATAGAGAATGGGCACGCCAGGGCCTCCAGCCCCTGCAAATGAACTCCAGACACATGCACCACCATGTGCATCTGGTTTACGTGGGACCTGGAGAATCAAACCTGTGTCCTTAGGCTTTGCATGTGCCTTAATTGCTAAGCCATCTCTCCAGCCCAAACCATCTTTCCAGCCCTTATGAACTTTTTAAAAAAGTACTAATAAAGTCAAACATCATGGTCCATCTCGTTGAAGTGGAGAGTAGTATAGTGGCTACCGGACACTGAAGTCAGGGATAGAGAGAGGTTGGTTATCAGATGTAAAAACTACAGTTAAATTGGAGTAACATGTTTTAACATTATACAGCTCATCCGGATGACTACTGTAAACAATCACTTAATTTATACTTCAAAGTAGCTAGGAGAATGTGGCTTTTTTTTTTTGTTGGGGGGGGAGGAGTAAGACAGGTTCTTACATAGCCCAGGCTGGATTTTCTTTTCTTTTTTTTTTTTTAAATTTAAATTTACTTATTAGAAAGAGAGAAAAGAAGGGAGAGAGAGAAATGGGCATGCCAGGGTCTCTAGCCACTGCAAATGAACTCCAGATGTGTGAGCCACCATGTGTATCTGGTTTATGTGGGTTTTGGAGACTCGAGCCTGGGTCCTTAGGCTTTGCAGACAAGCACCTTAACCACTAAGCCATCTCTCCAGCCCCAGGCTGGATTATCTAGTTGACTATACAGCTGAAGATGATCAACAAGTCCTGGTTCTTCTGCCTTTGCCTCCAAAGTACTGGGATGACAAGAGGACAAGACCATTCCCAGCTGAAGAAAACAATTTTAAATGTTCCCAACATAAAGAAATGACAAATATCTGAGGTCATGGATTATACTAGTTGCCCTCTTTGATCATTATACATTGTACACATTAACAAATTATCACACCACAAACCACAAATACGTATATCATTTCCATTAAAAATATTTAACATAAAGAAAACTTGCACACTAGAATTTTAAGTTATATTAACTAGAACATGGTATTACCAAATAAACAGAACCACTCATTCATAAAATATATTTTTATTTTATGTGTTTACAAATAAATAAAATATGAGAAAAGATAAACTGCACTGAATGTGGTGGTGCACACCTTCAGTCCCACTACTTGGGAGTCAGAGGTAGGAGGATCGCTGTGAGTTTGAGGCCAACTTGAGACTACATAGTGAATTCATGTCAGCATGAATTTGAGCAAGACCCTACCTCAAAAACTAAAACCAAAAACAAGAAAAAAGATAAACTGCATAAAAATTTCATGTGTGTTCACAATGCAATTAAAACAACCCTATCATTTACAGGTGTCAGAAGGTCGGAGACTACTAACACTCCAAGTGTGGATGGATTAATGTCACACTACTGTGTTTCTATAAACTACCACTTTTCTGTAAAGAGTAAGACAGGAGGTATCAAAGGCCTATTGTAATGATCTTGAAGCTTTACTTGAAGATATTCACAGACTGAGACAGCAATACAAATAAGTCCATAGCTAAATGGCCTGTACCATTTACATTAAAAAAAAAAGATGGCAAAAAGCACGAAGCCTAAAGAAAAAAAATTAGATATGGCCCAGTCATACCTTCCCTCACTCTCATTTTAAAATGACAATGTTAACTGCTTCTAAAGTTGGTGTAAGCTTCTAAAAGTGTTATAAGTAGATATCTGCAACATGTTAATTTTTTAAAGAATTTATCCCCTATATTCATTGGATGATGGTAACAAGAATAAAAATAATGGCACTTAAGGTTGGTGTACTTCAAGCACTTTACCAAATGCATTTCATAATTCAATTTTAAAAGATAACAGGAGAAAGGGATACTAATATTCTTTTTTTTTCTTTTTTGTCTATGGCCATACCATCCTGAACACGCCCAATCTCAATTGTTATATTTTTTAAAAAACACAATGTTTCTGTGCTTATACATATATAAGCCAACATGCAAATCTGGACGAATTTCGAATGATTTTGCTCGTGAACTTTTTATATGACCTACAGTGAAACTTCTGAGATAAGAAAATGCTTGGGGAAGCTCTCCAGCAGAGCCTGCGTGGACAAGACTGGCGTCTCCATTCTTGGGAAGGTGGGACCCAGGCCACCTCCTCTGGAACACTGGAGGGCGGTCCCCACGAGCGGTTTACATAAAGGGCTGGAGCGCCCAGACCAGGACCGCAGTCCAGCATCCTCCGGGACTGCCATAGGACCAGGTCCCCTGCAGAGGCAGGGATGCACTGGACCAGGACAAGCTCGCGAGGAGGAGCCTGGGTCCAAGCGTCTGCCTGAGCCTTCAGCCTAGATGTCCTGGGCACCCAGGGCCGCTGCGCCAAATCCTCACCCGGCCACTTTTGGGAGGCCCCCCGCCCCGGCCCTGCAGGGACGGGTGGACCCTCCGCCGCGGCACTGCGCTCCCGGTGTCCTCCCGCGGCCCGGTGACCGCCGTTCGCGGGCTGCTCGTGGGTAAGCCTCGGAGAGCCCTAGATGACCCGGTGGCGGCACCGCACTCACCCTTGCTTCCAAACGAGCCGGGGGGCACACGTCGCCGCGCCCCGCCAGTCGGACTACATTTCCCACAAGGCTCTGGTACGTCCGAGTGCGCAGGCGCAGCCCGAGGCCGCTGCCGGGGGTGGCGCCCACACTGCGCCTGCGTTTTCTGGGATTGCGACACCGTAAGTGGCTCTGGTTCTGTGCGACTCCTTAATCCCACTACCCTAAAGAAATCTTTCTTTAGAGCCTGTCAGGAGAGACGGGCAGGGGACCTTTTCCTACTTCGAAGGACCCCCTTGCGAGAAGGATGAGGAGATAAGGTAGCAATGTACTAGAGATGTCCTGGCACCCCAAGACTGAACCCTCCCTGCCCTCCGTCTGCTCCCAGCACTTCCAAATTGTCGCTGGGTAAAAAGTTAATAGAATCTCCTTTTTAATTTTTGTTGTTGTTGTTGTTGTTGTTGTTGTTTTTCGAGGTAGGGTCTCGTCCTAGTCCAGGCTGACCTGGAATTCACTATGTAGTCTCAGGGTGGCCTCGAACTCTTGGCAATCCTTCTACCTCTGCCTCCGAAGTGCTGGGATTAAAGACATGCGCCACCACGCCCGGCTGTTTTTTTCTTAAATATTTACTGGGGGTGGGGGGAGAGACTGGGCGCACCAGGACCACCTTCTGCGGCACACTAAATGCATGCACAGGCGCACTTTGCCCAATGGTTTTTCAGCTGAGTGCTGCTGCTTGACTCAAACACTTTGGCGGGGTACTCCCTTCATTACTTTGTATATTACTTCGTTTCGTTTCCTCCAGCAACATCTAGTTGTCCTGGATTTTATCCCTGAAACCTTTCTCATCCTAATCTGTACACGCTCCTGGGTATTTCCATGCATCATGCTTTTCACTACCAGCAATATTTTAATTACACACAATTCAAGTTTTCCAGATTTGCAGGGCTGATTGAACATGGGCAGCATTGCACCATACGTAGGTGGCTGGCCTGGAGTTAGCTTACACTTGTTTCACTCACCTTTCTCAGATTGTAAAACCCATGGCATCTCCATCCATGCATATGGCCACATCTGCACCCGCTGAGCCTATTTTTTTGTCTCCTTGCTTTTGAAATTAACCAAACAGCCTAAACCCATAAACTTGTCATACCCAAAATCCACCCTCGGCAACTGCCGGAACAGTCCTTACTGGACATCTTTAACTGGTGTCACAAATTTCAGAATAAAATTTAAAATCTCACTATGGCAAGTAATCTTTTGTTACCTAGCGTCTGCCTTCAAGTTTCATGTGTTTTTCTCGTTTTGTTGGCAGTGCTAAAACAGTCTCAGTCTGTAGCCAAGGCTAACTTGTGATCGTTCTGCCTCAACCTCCTGAGTGCTGGAATTAAAGAGCTGGACTCATTACTTATAATAGATTTTTAACTGTTAACACCCATGCACAACTTTCGACATAGTAGTTTCTCCTATTTAAATATCTGAAAGAGGCAGAGAGAAAGTACGTGAAAATGAGCATGCAAGGTTCTCTAGCCACTGCAAACACACTCCAGACGTGTCACCTTGTGCATCAGGCCTTATGTGGGTGCTAGGGAATCGAACCTGCATACTTCGGCTTTGCTGGCAAGCACTTTAACCACTAAGCCATCTCTCCAGCCTAGTTTCTCCTATTTAGAAGTTATCTCACTTTCTGAAAAAAAAAAAAAAAACTTATTCAAAAACTGCACATATTACTGCTTCTCAGACATCCATTTCTGGTTTCCCCAAAATCTTAAGTTTTCATTTTTTTCTACATCCTGTGCAAATCTGTTTTTACTGCAATATAATCTGTTATGATTTAGTGTACTATAAAGGCTCAGATGTGCTACTTGGTTCCCAGATTATGGCACCATTGGGAGGCGGTGGAACTCTAGGTCATGGGGGTGTGACTTGGAAGGAGATGTTGGGACCCTGCTCCTTCCTCATTGCTTCCTGGGCTCCATGAGGTACGTGCCTTTGCTTTACCACACACTCCTTGCCATGACACTTGGCCTTACCACCGGCCCAAAGCAGTTAGCCAACCATAAATGGAATGTCTAAACCCAGGAGCCAAATAAACTTTCTTCTGTGTTCTTTCTCACCACAATGGATATCTAACACAATAGCTCATCTATTTCTCTGTGACAACCACTTTAACACATTATAATTGGTTTACTCACTTGCCCACCCCTTCAATAAAGGCCTGCTTCTTCTGTTCAATTTTCAAGTGTCCAACATGGAACCTGGCCCTAAACCTGCTGAATTCAATAAATCCGCTCCAAAGTTTACAGTTAGTGTCCCTACTATGTGCAGCCAGTATTTTTAAAAACCAGAAAATTCCACATGAGGACAAGCAGCTCTTCCTTCAGGAACCGATTCGTCACCACAGTCCTTGCTCCTTAGCAGAGTTGGACTGGTTTTGGAAACCAACTCAAAAAATACTGAGAACCTTAAAACGATTGCCTAAGCAAATGTAAAGTTTCTATGTAAATGATCTAACATTACTGTTCAGGACACAGCAAGTATGACTGCAGAATAGGACTTCAAGATAATGAAGAAAAATAATTAAGTACAAAGTCAGAACTTATATGTGAGAGGTTTTTAGGTGTAGCTTAGAAATTAGTACAAAACTTTAGTTTTTTTCTTTTAATAAAAATCATGCATTTTGACAGTAGTAAATGGTAAATTTCAGAGGTAGTTTGCATTTTTTGAATGCTCATTAATTTTAAAACTCCATTGCTCTAAAAATGCATGTATTTTATGATTTTTGTTTGCTATTAAAACATTAGCCATAGTAAATATGTTAGCAGTTGAAAAATCATCTCTGAGAAATCCGGCATTCCAGAAGTCAGATTGTTCTCATGTCTGCATGTTGTACACATTTTCTGCCAACAAAGGGGAAAACCACCCTCCTTTTATCTTCCAAATGGTCAGTATTGGTACCTGCAACCCTGAAGGCAGATATGCAAGCTGCCTTCACAACTACTGTATAACCAAAACCAACGCTTATCCTTGCAATTTAGTATCTGATGAGGTTGTTCACTTAGTTACCTCTTGTTCTCTGTATTTAGTAAAAATGATAGCAAGTGTATGTTCTCTGGTGAGCTTTGGTTAAAGGCTTTCACACATGCCGCTCTGCACTGAAGGGGACCTCTTCAAGATGAATCTTATAATGACTGGTGAGGGAGGATCTCTGGCTGAAGGGTTTTCCACATGTGTTACATTCATAGGGTTTCTCTCCAGTATGGATGCGCTGATGTGCAATCAGTGAGGAGCTCTGTCTAAAACTTTTCCCACATGTGTTACACTTAAAGGGCTTCTCCCCTGTATGAATTCTCTGATGTTGAATAAGAGCTGCGCTTTGACCAAATGACATCCCACATTCTTCACATCGGAATGGTTTCTCTCCAGTATGAATTCTCTGATGATTACTAAGGGATGAGTTACACCTGAATGCTTTCCCACACTCGCTACACTTATAGGGTCTTTCTCCAGTGTGCATCCTCCTATGTTGGATGAGTGCTGAACTTTGTCTGAAGGCTTTCCCACACACTTTACATTTACATGGTTTCTCCCCAGTGTGAATTCTCTCATGAATAATAAGCGTTGAGTGGGAACTTAAGGCTTTTCCACATTCACTACAATTATACAATTTCTCTCCTGTATGAATTATTCGGTGTCTGTTGAGTCGTGAAACAGAAGTGAAGCCTTTTCCACATTGATTACACCTGTAGGGCTTTTCTCCAGTGTGAATTCGCTCATGTTGAATAAGTGATGCACTCTGACTGAAGGCTCTTCCACATTCACTACATATGAAAGGTTTCTCTCCAGTGTGAATTCTCTGATGGTAACGGAGGGACGAGCTGGACTTAAAGGTGTTGCCACATTCATCACACAAGTAGGTCTTCTTTCTGGAATGAACCCTTTGACATCCTGAAAGGGATGCCTTCCTGCCTGGGTTGTATTTATGTGGATTTTCTCGAGCATGGATTTTTTGATGTAAAAAAAGATCAGACCTTCGGCTAAAGGATTTTCCACATTCTTTACATGTATAGGATTTCTCCAAAGTATGAGTCCTTAAGTGCTTACAAAGGGATGCACTATGGCTAAAGGCTTTCCCACATTCTTTACATATGTAGGGTTTCTCCCCAGTGTGGGTCCTTTGATGCTGAATAAGAGCTGAACTTTGGCTAAAGGCTTTCAAGCATTCTTTACATTGAAATAGTTTCTCTCCGGTGTGATTTTTCAGATGCTTACGAAGGGATGAATTGTGAATAAAAGCTTTTTCACAAGTATTACATTTATAGCGTTTTTCTACTGTCTTCATTTTTGGTTGGTTAAGTGAATTTGAGTTCTCCTTCAAGCTACTTTTTTGTGTAATTCCTCTAACACTTTGTTTCTTAACAACTGATTTAAGGTTGAAGTTTGGGCCAAATTCAAAATTTTTGTGGCATCTGTCTACAGTAAGAATTTTCATACGGGTGATTGAAATTATTTGTAAAGTTTCACTTTTGTCTTGTTTCCTTAAATGGTTATCAGATCTGCAGAGTTTTTCTGATGTGGCATCCCAAGGCTCATCCCTTGTAAGTCTTTCTTTCATCAGCCCCTGAAATGACTCTTTAGTCTGAGTTGGTTTTGTGGTTTGAAGAATACTTTTACATCCTGAAAACAAATTTAAAAAATTTTAATTACTAATGGTTGATGTAATTAGGTTAGAATAAATTTGTTAAATGAATATTAATATCTAAGTAAAGATTTTTTAAAATGTCTGACTATAATAGCAACAGGAAAAATGTGAAAGTAGCACTACAAATAAATAATGAGAGTTGAATGACCAGAGTGAATGCTTCACACAACAAGCTTATCTAAGGAAGTGAGGGTGTGAATAGTGACCAACAGGAGGAATCACAGAAGAGTATGAATTGGTAAATGTATTCTGGTATTCAAGGCCTATGATGCACTCATAAACTGCTGTATTTCTGCTCTTATTTCTTTTTTTTTTTTTTCCTTTTTTTTTTTCGAGGTAGGGTTTTACTGCACTATGTAGTCTCAGGATGGCCTCGAACTCTCAGTGATCCTCCTACCTCTGCCTCTTGAGTACTGGTATTAAAGGTGTGTGCCACCACAACTAGCTCTGCTCTTATTTCTTATCCTGAATGTCTAAATTCCCACTTTTATATGTCAAAATCCTCAGTGGCCATGTTAATTCCTCTGTGCATCTTATCAAAGCTTTGATAATCCACACCCTACCCTCATAACACTCATTAAAATATACAGCACTTCACTGCTAACAATGGAGATATATCTCAGAAATGTTAAGTCACTTCACTAAGCATCAGTGTGCATAACACAAAACTAGATGCTGTAGATGGAATCAAGAGATGTCATAAACATGAGATGCATGAGGCAGCTGCTGCTAGTGTAACACAGCCTCCTTATCCTTTCTTTCCCTAAATACAAGTATACTCTACAATAGCAATAAAAGTGTAATTGATACAAACCGTAACACGGTCACTTACTACCTACTGTATCAAATACTAGCATCATACATAATTAACTTGCTACATTTTTATATTACTGGCAGAGCAGTAGGGTTGTTTATACCAGCACCATCACAAACGCATCAGTCATGCATTCTGTTAAGTTACAGAAGCTACAATTCACTAGGCAATACGAAATTTTCAGCTCCACTATAGTCTTAAGGTGCCATCATTTTTATACAGGCCATTACTGACCTATATATGTTACAACATAATATACATTATATTATTGTGGTATAGTACATGAATATATTATAGGAATTTATGAGGAAAATAGATATCAAAAGATGCCAAGAGCTGGGTGTGGTGGCACATGCCATTAATCCCAGCACTTGGGAAGCAGAGGTAGGAGGATTGTCATGAGTTCAAGGCCACCTTGAGATGATATAGTGAATTCTAGGTCAGCCTGAGTTAAAGCGAGACCCTACCTCGAAAAACCAAAAAAAAAAAAAAAAAAAAAAAAAAAAAAAAAAAGCCAAGAAAGCTTTCAATAAAAATCAGTCTTGGGCTGGAGAGATGGCTTAGCGGTTAAGCGCTTGCCTGTGAAGCCTAAGGACCCACGTTAACCAGATGCACAAGGGGGCGCACGCGTCTGGAGTTCATTTGCAGTGGCTGGAAGCTCTGGCACGCCATTCTCTCTCTCTCTCTCTCTCCCTCCCTCCTTCTCTCTGTCTGTCACTGAGAAAGAAAGAAAGAAAGAAAGAAAGAAAGAAAGAAAGAAAGAAAGAAAGAAAGAAAGAAAGAAAGAAAGAAAGAAATCAGTCTCATAAATAACTGCCCTCAAGAAAAAAAATATTGATAGATACTTCCACAATATGAGAAAATTCTTACAGCTTAGTCTTAAAGCTAGATTCTTATTTAGTGAAGAAATACTAGATTTATATCCAGAATGATCAAAACAAGGCAAGGAGGAATGGGGAGTATTCAGATGGCTCAGTGATAAAGTGCTTGTTGCACAAGCATGAAGACAGTTCAGATCTCCAGCACTTGTGTAAAATGCCAGACAAGGTAGCATATGCCTGTAATCCCAGTGCTGGGGAGGCAGAGACAGAGGCAGACAGACACTAAGGTCTTCCTGGCTAGCCAGTCTAGCTGAATTGATGAGCTCTAGGTTCAGAAGACTCTGTCTCAAAAAATAAATTAGAAGCCGGGCGTGGTGGTGCACGCCTTTAATCCCAGCACTTAGGAGGCAGAGGTAGGAGGATGGCCAGGAGTTCAAGGACACCCTGAGACTACATAGTGAATTCCAGGTCAGCCTGGGCTAGAGTGAAACCCTACCTTGAAAAACCAAAATAAATAAATAAATAAATTGGAGAGAGACTGAAGAGGATACCCAGTGTTGACTTCTGGCTTACATACGCATGCACGCACACATGCCCCAAAAAAGGACAAGGCAAGAATATCTGTTTCCCTCTACTATTAGACATTACAGAGGTATTAACCACTGCAATCAAACTAATAGGAAACAAGGGTGAGTTAAGATGTAGAACCAATGACATAACCTTGTATCTGAGAAAAACCAGAAAGTTTCTGGTAAAACTCATTCAGTGAAGCAGCACTACATGGAACTGACACACTGAAATCAGTTAACCACCATTGCACTAACAAGAAATCAGGAGAAATATAGTGTACAGGAAGAATTTAAACAAGTAAAATGACAATGGAGTACAGCCTCTCCTACTCTTGGATATAATAATACAATGTTATAAAAATGTCAGTGAATAAAAGCAAGATATAGATGAGGATTTTTCAACCTCAGCCAACAGTCTTGATCAGGAACTGTGTTTTGTATGGGGCTGGCCTGCACAGTGCAGGATATTTGGTGTATACGTGGTAGTCTCTGCTCACTAGAAAGCAGTAACGCCCTCCCTCACAAAACACCCCACCCAGGTTGTAATGAGTAAAAACTACCGCAAGACATTAACAACTAGTGGCCAAAGCCCACTGGTGTCAAAGAAACAGAAATGACCATGAATTGGTAACTGCTTAAAAGTGAGTGAAGGCGTCATGGAGGCCTCATTAATCTCTTTACTTTTATAAATGTCTAATATTGACCACAATGATACTGAAAATTAAATATCTTTTCTATTTGTATCCATTTTACAATAAAAGCCAAGTAGATTAATCTTTTACCTCTTATAGATCATATGTACTAAGAAACCTTTTACTTGAAATAGGTCTCTCAAGGCGAATTTAAATTAGTATACAAAGGACAAAATCTTCAAAAAATTATTTAGATACATACTTTGTAAGTAAAGAGTTCTAACACTTACTGAATAATAAAACTCATGTTGAAAGAGTAAATAGCAAAGCCTGTGGACAGCTCAGTAAGTTGCTGGCTGGGTGCCAACATTAAGAAGTAACTTCTTAACTGTGGGCTTTTCACATGAGGCCTCACCCTCAACACTCTGAAGGCAGAAAGGCCCAAACCACCTAACTAACAAGTATGACTGACAGGATACTGGGAAGGTGGCACAGCACCAAGAGCCAGAAATCTGCCTCCACCCAGGCAATGCAATAACTTACAAGATGCGTGGTGGAACTGTTCTGAAACTTTCTATGGAATTTACATGAAGGCTTGCAGCTTCTAGGGAAGGCTTGGGCAGTACCTGCAGAAGCCGCATTCCATCTCCCAGCAATTAGGCCCCAGGCCCATGGCAGCACAGACCTCTTGAGGCATGGCCTCCCAATTTTCAGTTTTTACAAACTGGGCTGGGGAGACAGCTTAGTATAAAGCACTGATAAGCCTGAGGACCCAAACCTGAGCCTCCCCAGAGCCCGCATGAAAAGCTGGAAGCTGCTGGGGCCACACCAACAGCAAGATGGGAGGTGGAGACAGCAGAATTCCTGGAAGCTCGCAGTGGCCGAGGCAGCAACAACAGCACAGTAAGAGCCAGGGAGAGAGAAGCCCTGCCTCAAATGACGTGGGAACGTAAGGCCTGACCCAAGAGCTGTTCTTTGACCTCTAGGTGCATGCAGTGGCCTACACACACCTATATTCTCATATACAGGGAACATTAAAACCAGGGACAACACATCTGTTTCTCTTATGTCTGTTTTTTTTTTTTTGAAAGCATATTTTAAGGCAATTTTGCTTGTGAGTCACAACCCTATTGATCTTAACTTATACAACTACTTGTGGGTGACTTCTACCTAAGTATTCCATTCTCTTTTCAAATGAAAACCATCTACACCAGGCCCCTCCTACAATCTTACAAAACAGGCCCCTCCTTATCCCCACCCCCTCCAGGGCAGGGACTCCAATCTGTAACAGCACCTTGAAGCTTCCCACTCCTGTCTCATTAACTTCAAATCCCGTAAGGACTTCATGAACACATTTTCTTTGTGAAATAAAACATACATACAAATGAAGTTCCCTTTCACAAGACTAATCCAGAAGCAAATACTGTTATGGGCTGCAATGTCCTCATCTCTGAGTGCTCACACAAGCACGGACTCTCCTTTACCTATCTGCACAGCACTCTGGAACTTTCTTTACTCCTTAGCATGCCTTCAAGCTCTGACCACGTCAGTGTTCTTTCATTTAAATGTGGTGACTGATGTGGGCCACAGTGAGGACACAGCAGGGCTTCTTTGGCTATTTCTTTATTCGGGGGCCTTTGTCTCTGAACCTGAAATGCCAAGGGACCAGAGCTGGGGATGAAGCTCAATTACAGACAGCTGGCCTCATGTGCAAGAAGCCCTGACTCTACCCCAGCACCACATAAGCCTGGTGTGGTGGTGGCTGGATGATCAGAAGTTCAGTCATTCTCAACTACTTAAGTAAGTTCAAGGCTAGCCTGGCCAGAGACCTTATCTCAAAAATAAAATATAAGGGATCATAAAGTTCTGCTTAAGCTTCTCCAAATATCCTGTTATCCATGGGACAGTTGGACTCTTAAAACTGTACCAAAGGGGCTAGAGAGATGGCAAGCAGTTAAGACTTGCTTGCAAAGCCTAATATAGCCTGGGTTTGATTCCCCAGTACCCAGGTAAAGCCAGATGCACAAAGTGGCACATGCACCTGTAATTTGTTTGCAGTGGATAGAGGCCCTGGCATGCCCATTCTCTGTCTCTTGCAAATAAGTAAGTACCAAAGCACATGTATGTAGCCTTTAAGTGGGCTTCCAGTCTCATTTGCATTGTCTCCTTTTCCTATATGTACTTGGAGGTTCAGCCAGAATGAATTATTTGGAATCCTTTACAAATACCAATTTCTTAAATGAATATAGGAAGGAAGCTACAGCCTTCTTCAGAAACAGGAAAGAACAAGAGCTCCTGAGATTCTTATGAGCCATGATTGGGAGAATAAGGGAAGACTTGTGTCTAGGAGCTCAAGCTTCTCCTGAGAACCTGAAGAACCCTACTCTCATTAACTAATGTTGCAGGCAGGGTGCCACAGGCCCACCCACTCACCAGGAAAGGAGCCTCCAGGATCTTCTCTCTCTGCCTTCCAGGGTTCTTCTCCTTGCTGTAACACGGAGATCATCTTTGGTTTGGTAAATGGGAAACCTGATCACAGACAAAATAACAGAAGTAATACAAGGTTTGGTTTTCTTTTGACATTTAAGAATATCACAGACTGGAGTGGAAAACCCAGAGGATGGTACTGAGTGTCTGTGAGGTGCTGAAGATGTGCCCCATGATGGATACATAAAAGCAGGGATTCGTGGGACATGACAGTGGTAAAATTAATTGTATATTACGGAAGTAAGATAAACAGGCAGTCAGCTCTCTACAGAAGGAATTTTGGGTGTATGGACTGAATTAAATTCACAAACCAATATCTATAGAAAAGTTTAGTACCAAGCAGCCTGTTTAAAGTGAGAAAACACTATTAATGCTCTTTCAAAGATGGAGTAGATGATGTTCACCTGACTGGAAAACAGAAGTGGGAAAAGCAAGCAGGAGGTGAGGAAGGTTGAGGGAGGCCTTTGCTCAGGGTTGAGCAAATGACAGAAATACAGTAGGAACACGTTGCATCAACTATTAAGGGATTTCTAATATCAAACTATAGACAGAGGGAGGTAATTATCAATGTCAAGCCTCTCATTCCTACATAAGGCCCAACTCCACACCTACTTACAGATACCTCATTTGCATAATACCAAGGCAAAATTCTGCTAAGCTTCTATAATGACCCACAGCATTTACTCAGGAAAAGATGTAGTGAGTGTAATAGTTTGGACTGGATACCTCCAAAAGATTCTGGAGTTTTAAGCTTGTAACTTATGAGATTTCCAGCTGCCTGGATGGAGGAGGTATCACTTGGGTGGATCCTAGGGTCCAGCCCTAAGGTGTGTTTGGGGGAGTATCTGAATTCCAGCCTAAGGTATTCAGAGAGCTGGAGTTCTGGGGTTCCTGGAATGGGCTTGCTTATGGTGCTGGTAGTGGCATTTCTCTCTGCATGGACCTGTGAAAGGGGGCCAGCTTCTTCTGCCATGATGGAACTTCCCCTCGATCTGTAAGCTTCAAATGAACAGCATTCTTCCTATTAACTGTGAATGGTTTGGAAGTTCATCCCAGCAACCCAAAGCTGTCTGTGACACTGAGCTCTCCCCATTCTAAACTGTGCCTTGCAGGGGAATTTCCTTACCCAGTGAGGTCAGGTTACTATAGTTCTCCAGCATCACCTCCCGGTACAGGCTTCTCTGAGGAGGATCCAGCTTTCTCCACTCATCCCGGGTGAAGAGCACAGCCACGTCTTCAAACGTCACCGACACCTGCAAGGACAAGGCATTGCAGCTCATCCACGACCAGCCCTCACACAGCGCGAAGGCTGCACTGGGAGGTGGACAGGCCTCCCTGAAATGTTGTTGATGCCACTTAGGGTGGACAGGGTCCATGTTCTTCTTCTAATGAATATTTGACCACTGACAACCACACGGATCAGGAACCTGGCTTTGTGTACAGGGATGATGGTTTTTGTGTGCATGTTAGTTAGAATAATCTTTCTTATGGACAGTTGTCCTTTCTTCTCAAGAGTCATAGACCTCTCCAATGGTGTTCTCTGGGGCCTCCTTAGCCTTCATGGTCACATCAGGAAGTGAGAGGAACCGTATACAAGAGGCCAGCGAAGCCGGAGGCAGGCAGCAGGAGCATTCAGGGGTGAGAAGCAAAAGAAAAGCCCTCTGAGCCAGGGCAGGTAGAAGACACGGAGGAGAGGGGAGGCAGGGCCAGAAGGGAGTGTCCCAGGCGTGCACGCCTGTTCTTCCCTGGTGATAAAAGGCACCTGCCGCCTCGCCTCTCCCATCGGGAAGCACACAGCAGACTGGGATGGGTGAACAAGTGTGCACACCAAGAAAAAGAGGAACCTTCAGACCTGGAAGCACGCGGAGTGCTCCCTGCGGAAGAGAGCAGTCCTGAGGGTGGACCAACTCCTCCACGTGGGCTCCAAATCCCGGTGAAGGCTGTTCGGGGCTCAGAGCTTCAGTTCAAACAGCAACACCCAAGCCCTCCTTCCACCAAGACGGAGATGCTCGGGCTCACCTGAGGCCTTGCTTCCCTGGGCTCGGGGGCCATGTCCTCCTCCTGGGCTCTCCCCCGCCGGGCGCGCTCTCCAGAAAGCGGATCTAGGAGGCAAGGAGAGCCGAGCTGGAAGGCGCTTCTGCCTTCCGCCCCAGAAGCAGCAGCGCCGACAGCTGTCACCGCCCAGGACAGCCCAGGGGCCTCGGCGGAGGGGCAGAAGGCCGGGCGGCCGGGCCCTCGCCTCGGCCCGGAGGATCCCAGCAGCTAGAAAGGCGGCGGGCGGGGCGGGGCGGGGCGGGGCGGCGGCCGGCAGGGCCTCGGGCAGCACCTTCCCGCTCCGCCCGCGGTGCCGGGACCCGGCGACACCGCGACGGACCAGGACAGCGAGGCCCGAGGAGGACCCGCGTCCCCGCAGCGTCCCGGGCAGCCGCTCTCACCCACGCGACACCGACTTCTCGGGGCCGTGCAGGAGCCCATGTCTGCATTCCCGGAAGGGCCCGGGGCGGGCGGGGAGGGAGACAGGTCCGGCCGCGCGCCACCCCCGGCCCGGCGCCCGCCGCTCGGTTCCCGCGTCGTCCCGAGGCCCGGGGCCGCCGGCCGCTCACCTCCGGGCTCGGGCTCGGGGCTCCCGAGCCGCACTGCGCAGGCGGAGGCTCCGGAACCGCCCGGCCGGCCGCGGCGTGGGGACCCCGCCCCGGAGACCTCGGGTACCAGAGACGCGCGCGGGCGACGGACGCTCCAGGAGGGGCGGGGTTGGGAGGGTGGCCGCCGCACAGGCCTCTGGGAGATGTAGTTCACATGTTCACTCATGCCTTCTGGGAATTGTAGTTCTCGGTAGTTGCCTGCGGGGAGGGCGGGGACTCGGCCAGTCACGTGACGACATGGGGTTTTTCTGTTTTCCCGTGCATGGGTGATTTTTGCACTTGTACTCTGTGAACTTGGGTTTAGTGAACCCAGGTTCGTGGAACAATGCAGTGTAGCTCGTCATCTATGTGAATGATCCTGAGGTCAGCTGACTGTGACCAAGAACAGACCCTTTTCTCCCACAGTTACTCAGCAAAATGGTATTGAATTGTTAGCCATTTGAAATACCTCAGTACACAAGGAACATCCTTGCTGTGGTGTAATTTTGGGGGGGGGGGATTTACAGGTAGACAAAAAACTATGAACACAATTAGCGATCACTGCAGAGGACAAATGTTAGAATAATCAGGGGGGAAAAGGAACAAGCCAGCCATTATCCAATACAAAAATTAACACAATAGCGACAAACTCAGTTCAACAGCATATAAAACAGATTGTTGGGATGGAGAGATGGCTTAGCAGTTAAGATGTTTACCTGCTAAGCCTAGGATCCAGGTTTGATTCCCCAAGACTCAAGCCAGATGTACAAAGTGGCATGTGTCTGGAGCTTGTTTACAGTTGCTATAGGCCCTGGCATGCCCATTCTATCTCTATCTGCCTCTTTCTCTCCCTGTCTCTCTAGGGCAGATTAAAAAGGTACTGTGGTGGTTTGATTCAGGTGTCCCCCATAAACTTAGGTGGTCTGAATGGTAGATGCCCAGCTGATGGCAATTTGGAAATTAAAGCCTCCTGGAGGCAGTGTATTGTTGCGAGTGGGCTTATCGGTGTTATAGCCAGCTTCCTCTTGCAGTTTTTGGCACAACTCTTGGTACTGTTGTCCATCTGATGTTGGCCAGGAGGTGATGTCTGCTCTCTGCTCATACTATTGTTTTCCCCTGCCATCACCAAGTTTCCCTCAAGTCTGTAAGCCAAACTAAACCTTTTTTCCTCCACAAGCTGCTCTTCATTGGGTGTTTTCTGCCAGCAATGCAAACCTGATTGCACTCTACACTCTAGGAGGCTACTGTACAAAATATGGTATATTCACTATTATCAAGGTTAAATGTTTTGTATAAATCCGCAGTAACTCTGCTAATATCTCATCTGTTTTATAAGCCATACAGGAACAGATTCTGGCCATGTCAGACACTACTGTGCCATTCAGTGAACAGTTCAGGGAGAAAATCTCAATCAGCTCATGCCCAGATGGTCCTGAGACAATTCAACTGCCTGGGTTCCCTCAAATGCTCTCCAAGGCCTAGAAGTCACAAGAATGGAGACTCTAAAGGCAAGCAGTTTGCTGTGTGCCCACTTCTCATTTACTCCTTGATTTTATTCTTTTTCCCCAACATTTTTTCCAAGACTATCTTCCTGCACTCCATCAATAACATTCTCAGGGTACTTTAGCATAGTTCCCCTCTCTGGGAAAGACACTCTGCCATATTTTTACACCCCTGTTCAGCTGGAAGAAGTTAAAGACTGACCAGTTATTGTCCTCTTCCCTCTAACACCAGTTAGTGTCTTCTCAGAAGAGGGGGAGATGAAAGGGGGTTAGGTAGCTCTTTTAGGCAGTTAGGGTGACTGGGCCCCTGGAAGTAAGAAACAGTATTTGGACTTATCCTTGCAGAGAGATCAAAGTATGATCTGATTTCTTATCTCTTCCCCAGATCCATTTTTCCACAAACAACCTGGACCCCTCCTTGGAGGGAGGTCTTTCCTAGGATTTAAACATTGTGGTTGGTTAAGTTCAGGCCTCAGAACTTGGAGTCATGGCTAGTCTCTTTCTGATACAGTCCCTAGCCCTAGCCAACCAGCTGTCCCTATGGCTCACTTGAGCCTGAAGGTAGGGCCCACCATCATAACGTTATAAATATGTTTCTGAAGGGAGAACAAGGTCTCTGTGCTGCCTGACCACCTGGGAACCTCCAGCTGCTGGTGAGCCCCTAGGCGTTACTCTCCACATGGGCTCTTCACCCCAACCAGCTCCCCATATGGCAGGGGCTCGTTGAACTTTCTTTTCTCTCCATTGTTTCCCCAGGCCCTCCACATGGGATCTCTAGCAGTGTGAGTGCCTTTCTTGGCTCCGTACTTCCTTCAACAAATATAATTTAATAATTATCCTTGTTAGTCTTATTTTACTCAATTATTTGATTAAAAGTAGACATGGACCTAGGGTTTAGGGTTCAAGGACTTTCCTTAGCCCCTGGGACCCCATTAAGATATACAAAAACCAGTTGAATTTCTTTCCAAAATGAAAGAATGTTTCTATTAGAACCAGAATGACTCCATCTTTGGAGTCTGGCTGCCATCTCATTGTAACCCTCTGTTTTCCAAAAATGATCCAACCACCCCTTCCAATTATCACTTTATGGAATGATCCAGACCACCCACCCCCATTACCACTTTCCTGGAATGGCTCAAGACCTAGTGACTTGGATCAGGGGTTTTTATACCACTGGGGATGTAAATAGAATATCAAATCGAGGAGGATGGATTGCTTACTTGGAATGTATGTGGGGGCTTCTGACAAGCTAATGCCTTGATAGCCCTGGGGATATGAATTAGGCATCAAGTTGGGGTAGGTTGGATCGACCACTCGTAGTCTGTGTGAGGGGCTCCTAACAGGCTGATGAGTTAGACAGTGGATTGCTTACTTTGTATAGGCCAGCTGACATCCTGGGAGTCAGCATAAGACAGGGCTTCTTTGATTTTCATTCCCAGAGTCTGCATCCTGGGCCCATTATATAAACTCTGTGCTTGTTGGCTCTGTCAGGCCATACTGATACTCATTTTATTCTTGTTGAACATATAACCCTGACTATCTGCCTACAATATGGGGCTAAGATAAGAAAGGCTTTTGATGGCCTAAAACAGGTAGAACCAAAATATATTTATATGTTAACCCTATCATTGCAGTTTTGGATACAAAACTGATTTCTCTGAAGAACTGGGGGAGCTAGTAATGCTTTTTGATGGCTTGTTTCTGGTAGACCAAAAGGTGGAAGACAGACAGACAGACAGACACACACAGACACACACACACACAGAGAGAGAGAGAGAGAGAGAGAGAGGCAGAAAGAGAGACCAATGGGTGAAAATTCACCCTAGTGAGCCCCTATGCCACAGTCAGGAATCCAAAGATAAGAAAGAGTCATGTGTTAGAGTCATAAGAAAGCCTCAGCAGAAATGGCTGGAGGAGGAAGAGAGTTAAAAGAAAGAGCCAATGTAACATGCAGAGTCTTCAGGGTCGATTTCTAGCTTCTGGCAGTGTTATATGCTGGGAGGGGTGATGTTGTGGAGCTATTGAGCTATTCCCAGTGACTAGAACCACTCCCTTATGGAGGGAGGTGTGAGGCTATGACTTAGAAAGCTAGGGAAACTTAAAAGTGTTGCCTGAATTTTTCTTGGGGAAGATATGGATGACTGTCTGTTCACTGAAACAGGACATCAATAACAGACCAAGATAATGAGTCCACCCACATCCAGCTTAGTGAAGCAATGAGTTTACTGGGGTTACTTAGAAGAGTATGGGTGAGGGGTGGCTTACAGGAGCATGGCTGACTCAAAGGCAGCTGCATCACTGGAAAGCCCACCCCAGCATGGGTGACTTGTGACAGATGTGTCTGTGACGCTCACTGCACAGCTTTCAGACAGCTGTGCTGGTAGGAAGGGTTTCCGCTTTCCTGGACTTGTTTCGCTCCTGAGGAAATTGCTATGCAACACTCCGCCCTGTCCTCCAGCTCTTGCACTCTTCCTGCCCCTCTTCTGCTGTGTTCCTCACAAGCCTTGGAGGGCTGAGCCCTGGTCCACTGTGCCTCAGCATTCATCGCTTAGTCTAAGGAGCTTGACTGGTTAGGTTACAAGTCTCAACAGTACATCTCTTGTGGCAAGAAGAAGTTTCCTTCTATAACCAATTGAGGCTGACAGCAACAGCAATCTATGGGCACAAACACAAATGTTTAGAACACAATTTGACAGGCGCATCCCATCCATTTAACAAATAAATAGCCATTGCTTCCCCAGTGGGAACTATGACCTCCCCAGCCACAGGGTTTTGATCAAGATTACTGTACTAGACACGAACTCTTGCCCATGGAGTGGGCCTTAAATCCAATCAGAAAGCATGGTATTTGTTCTTTTTTTTTAAAAGACAATCTTTTTTTGTCTGTTTTTATTTATTTGAGTGTGAGAGAGGAAGAGACAGAAAGAGAATGGGCGCACCAGGGCCTCCAGTCATGCACCAACTTGTGCATCTGGGTTACGTGGGTACTGGGGAATTGAACTTGGGTCATTAGCCTTCGCAGTCAAGCACCTTAACCACTAAGCCATCTCTCTAGCCTGGTATTTGTTCTTAAGGCTGATTCTGTGATTATCAACATCTCATGACACCTCCTCTGGTGTCCCGGCCTACAATAGATTCCCTAGTTATTCCCTCTGTGATATGATAATTTTCTCCATAGCAATGACCGTTCTGTCTTGTTTTTTGAGTAAAGATTGGTCACCTCTGGTTGAACACAGAATTTTGTTAAGGCCTGTGCATGCATGTTCTGTGCTTGGTCTTGTGCCTGACTCCTGGGAGATTGCAAACATCCCACAGAAGGGAGCATTAGCTTAGCCTGATGCAATTCTACACTGTGACCATCAGAGGGAGATGCTGCCCCACTCCTTTCATGGAGAGAGTAGGGCAGGGTCTCCGGTTCCCAGGACACCTCAGGGGTTGGGAAATCCTCCCCCATGATCTCGGACCAGAAAGGAAAATGCCCAGTGTCCTCCACTTGCACCTTGACTTAACAAATCAGCGCACTGTGGCCCTCCTTCCTCCCACACACTCCTGTGTCAGCCTCGGTCTAACTAGCAGCTGCTGGCCTCCACATTCTTCTCTAGGACAGGACGAAAGACTGCCCAATACATCTTTTCTCTGAGGCCTCAGAGCAAAGAAAGGCCCCTTCTCCCGAGGGCAGGACCGGGGGTTCTCACATCACCTGTGATCACCTGTGGTTTACACCCACAGGAGAGGAGAGCACGTGCTAAGCAAGGCAGCAGTGTAGCTCTCCATCCCGCTGCCTTACTTACAGGGGAAGACTTTTTTTTCAGGTAAGCCAAACAGACTGGCCTTTTTATTCATGAGAGAGAGAGAAAGAGAGAGAGAGAGAGAGAGAGAGAGAATTGTCGCACCAGGGCCTCCAGCCATTGCAATTCAACTCCAGACGTGTGCCCCGTCTGTGCGCATGTGCAACTTTGCTCTTGCATCACCTTGGTCATCTGGCTTACATGGGTCCTTCATCTTTGGGGGCAAGCACCTTAACCGCTAAGCCATCTCTCCAGCCGAGAAGACTATTAAAGTAGTATAAAGTTACTTCGTTTAATATTATCAACTCTATATTTGTTATCTTGATGACAAAAATGATTATATTTTTCAATAGAATTGTATTTACTAAAAGGAGTCTGTTTCATGGATTAAAAATTAGCTTTACAAGCCGGGCGTGGTGGTACACGCCTTTAATCCCAGCACGTGGGAGGCAGTGGTAGGAAGATCACTGTGAGTTCGAGGCCACCCTGATACTACCTAGTGAATTCCAGGTCAGCCTCAGCTAGAGTGAGACCCTACCTCTAACCCTCTCCCCCCCCCAAAAAAAAATAGCTTTACAGATGCACAAAGTGGCACATGCATCTGGAATATGTTTACAGCTGCAAGAGGCTCTGGTATGCCAATACTCTCTCTCCTTCTCTCTAAAGTAAATAAAGATATTTTTTAAACATAGCTTTAATCATTTGGGAAATTCTATAATACATAATACAGGAGCAGCATGATTTGACCCTTGTTCAACAACATGGTTGTGGAAATGTCAAGAAAACATAGTAATTTAGGTACATTTCAGAATGTCTGAGGAATAACACACCCTCCACTGAATCAGTGTGCAATAGCACTATTTTAGCTTGACTATTTCATGTGGGTTACTGTGTTTGTAGAGGCAAAAACCCCTGCATATTCTTTGTTTAGTCTCGCCCATGGAGGTGGGAAGTGCGTGTGAAGGTCTGTACTTTGACTCTCTAGTCTCACCCATGGTGGGAAGTGTGTGTGAAGGTCTGTTCTTTGACTCTCTAGTCTCACCCATGGTGGGAAGTGTGTGTGAAGGTCTGTTCTTTGACTCTCTAGTCTCACCCATGGTGGGAAGTGTGTGTGAAGGTCTGTTCTTTGACTCTCTAGTCTCACCCATGGTGGGAATTGCAGCCTATGACTATGAGTGTGCCTCACTTGTTTTCTGTGTTACTTAAAGATGAATTTTTTGCAGAACACTTGCTCTTTGCTTCCTCTGCTGTTACCAATCCCCCAGCTTTTGATTATAGTTAGCAGCAATTCCTTGGGTATTTTTCCATGAAGTTCAAGATTGAGCTTGATAGAGGGAATCTGGTGAGAAAATTATTTCTCAGGCACGAACTTGAACCTTGAGACAAAATCTTCAAGTGTTAGCCCATAGATGTACAAGTAGATCTCTCCCTCTGGTAGGCTAAGACTTGTAGAGCATCTTTTTGTTATCCTTCTTACTATTTGGTTCTGGTTTAAGGGCTTCTCCCAAGAGATGACAGAGAGAAGAGGCAGGTGGGGCTCAATGCCAAAGCTCCAGTGTTCTGGGAAGTGAGGGGCGAAGCATGGCCTTAGCATATATCCAGCCTGCCCTCCTCATCCCACCACAAAGGGGACAAAGATCCTTCCTCCCTGAAGAAAAATGATCCTGTATTCTTTATTCTCCTTAGTAGCTTATTTCTCTCTTTATACTTAGGACACCAATTCTCGGCTGGATTGTTCTTGGAGCACCAGTAAACATTCAGGGAACTCCACAGGGCAAGGAGCATTGATAGCACACAAGGTGATTAACACAGAAGCCATTTTTGTCTTTGGAGGACCCTGAGCCCTGCTGGACTGGTCAAGACCTTACATCTTCCAGGCTCAAGACCTGGGCGACCCCTCGTCAGCACCAGCACCTCTTCATCAAAGCCTGTGAACAGCGTCAGCGTCTCCATCAAAGCTTGTAAATAGACTTTCGTACAGTTGGACTGTAAGAAAACTGTTTTTTTTTTCCAGTACATCAACCTTATTACACCTGCAGTTTTCAGGAAAATTTGAAAGGGTGAATTAAATTTTAAAAATATTGAGAAACTTTTGTTAAATTCTGACAGGAAAGTCAAGAGCCATGGCTTGACTTTCCTCCCTTGCATTGGCATGGAACCTCTGATGGAAGCCATCCATTGGTTCAGACATTTCTGTGAAAAGTTGACTGGACTTACCTAGTCAGAGGACAGCTGCTTTTCTGTTACCTTTCCCCATTCTCTAAGCTGTCTATTACATCTAATTTTTAACTTCAGGATTACCTACTTCTGGGAGGAACCCACAAAACCTCAGAGGTACACTGAACCCTTTAAGGACTTGACGTCTTCCAGGAGGGTACAGGTGGCCTAGGAGCCACTGGCGAGTCACCACATGGTGGTGGGTGCTCTAGTCCCTCACACAGGCCTCCTCATAGTCGGTGCCACTGCTGCCCACATGCACCAGGACAAATCGTCCAGAGGAAGATGTTAACTGACCCCTCAGAAGCCCAGCATGCTTAGCTTTCTGCCGCGGAGTCCCTTGTAGGCCACAGTATGGCATGCCCGACCCCATTTTCTTCTCTGCCCTAACAACGTTCCCGTTCTCAGATGAGACTGGAGGATTTGGCAGTGTGTGGCTGGGCTGTCCAGCACTCGCCTGGCATGAACAGAGCTCTGGCCAGCCCGCAGCAGATGGGGAGAAGAGGAGAGAGTGAAGGGCAGGGACAAGGGAGATTGGGGGATTGCTCTGCATAAAACTAAACTGACCCACAAAGGGGCCCAGTCCCCCAGATCCTCGTACCCTCTGCATCCTGTCTCTCCACTTGCCTCTGATGCCTCTCTATTCTTCTCTTCTTGTAAACGAATCAAATGATCCCACCTTAGGACCTACACAGGAGAGAGAACATGCAACAGTTTCCATTTCTAAAGCTGTGAGAACTCAGTACGATCTTCCCCCAGATCATTTATTATCTACAAATATCAATATTTCATTGTTCTTTATCACTGAGTAGAATCCCACTGTGTATATGTACTGCATATTCATTATCCATTTGTCAGTTGGTGGGCATTTGGGCTGATTCCATTTCCTAGATATTGTGAATAGACAATATAAACATGGCTACAAACATGGCTGTCTTTGTGATAAAGAGTAGAGGCTTTAGTTTATGTGCCCAGAAGTGGGATAGCTGGGTCAAATAGTAGATCTATTTTTACAGTTTCGTAATCCAATGTTGCAATCCAACCAACAGTGGGTGAGGGTTTTTCTTTCCCCACATTTTCACCAACATTTGTTGTCATTTGATTTGATGACAGCCATTCTGAAAAGGGTGTGATGGAACCTCAAAGTATGTTTAGCTTGCCCTTCTCTGATGGCTGAGGATGTATAACATGTTTTTAGATGTTTATTGGCCATCTGTATTTCTTTTGAGAATTATCTTCAGTTCTGTAGCCCATATTTTGAGTGGGCTGATTGACATTTTTTGTTGTTGTTGTTTTGTTTCTTCAAGGTAGGGTCTCACTCTAGCCCAGACTAACCTGGAATTCACTCTGTATTCTCAGGGTGGCCTTGAACTCATGGCAATCCTCCTACTGGCTCTGATTAACTTTTCATTGCTTAGTTTTTTTGAGTTCTTTGTATATTCTAGATATTAAATCTCTGTCAGACGTATAGCTGGCAAAGATTTTCTCCCATTCTGTATGTAGACTATTGACTCTGTTGATGATTGACTTAGCTGTACAGTGGCTTTATCGTTTCATGAGATCCCAATGGTTGAGTGCTTGTCTTATTCCATGGGCTATTTGGGTCTTATTTGGAAAGTCTTTCTGTATGCCTATATCTTGGAATGTTCTCCCCACTTTTCCTTCTAGTCTTTTCACAGTTTTGAGTTTTGTGGTATGGTCCTTGATCCATTGGGAGTTGTTTTTTTTTGTGCAGAATGAGAGAAGACAGTCTAGACTCATTCTTTTTCTTAATATTTTTATTTTTATTTATTTATTTGGCAGAGATAGAGAGAAAATGGGTGTGCCAGGACCTCCAGCCACTGTAAACGAACTCCAGATGCATGCACCACCTTGTACATCTGGCTAACATGGGTCCTGGGGAATCGAACCTGGGTCCTTTGGCTTTGCAGGCAAATGCCCTAACTGCTAAGCCATCCCTCCATCCCTAGAGTCATTCTTCCACATGTGGCTATCCAGTTTTGCCAACACCATTTGTTGAAAATGCCATCTTCACTGTAGTGTATGGTTTTGGCCTCTTTGTCAATGACCAGATGCCTGCAGTTAATAGAACTTATACTTGGATCTTCTCATCTCTAATCTTGCTGATTAGAATCTTCTCTCTTTTTCTTTTTTCAGTCTGACCAGGGGTTTATCAGCCTTGTTTAATTTTTTTCAAAGAGCCACCTGTTCATTTCATCAATTTTTACAATTGTTTTCTCCATTTCTAACTCATTTATTTCTGCCCTAATCTTGATTATTTCATCTGAAACTTTTGGGTTTGGATTGTTCTTGTTTTCCCAAAGCATTCAGGTGGATTATTAAGTTATTTATTTGAAATCTTGCTATTTTTGTAATATAGGCATTTGGAGCTATCAACTTCCCTTTTGTGTTCTCACAAGTTTTGGTATGTTGTGTTTTCACTCTCATTCAGTTCTAGGAATTTTTTATTTCCTTTTTGTTTTCTACAACAACCCAATCATTGTTCAATAGTGTGTTGTTCAATCTCCAGGAGTTGGTATATATATATATATTTTTTTTTTTTGGTTTTTCGAGGTAGGGTCTCACTCTAGCCCAGGCTGACCTGGAATTCACTATGGAGTCTCAGGGTGGCCTCGAACTCACGGCAATCCTCCTACCTCTGCCTCCCGAGTGCTGGGATTAAAGGCGTGCGCCACCACGCCCGGCTGAGTTGGTATATTTTTTGTTGTTTCTCTTGTTGTTGATTTCTAGATTTATTGCATTATGGCCAAATATAATACAGCGAGTTATGTCTATTTTTCTAACTTTGTTGAGACTTGTTTTATGTCCCAATATATTATCTATTTTAGATAACCAAAAGTGAGAGCAGCATTAATATATAGGTATGAACATTAAGAAAAGTGCTTACAGGTCTGTTTGGGAAGCATAATTATGCAGTTATCCAGACAACAACAGGAAATTAAACAGTGCTCACAGGGCCTGAACTTGCTGGCTATGCCCACCCACCCAAGGTCTGTCAGTGTACCAGAGGGAGCCAGGGCTGTGCAGAGACAAGGGGCCAGGACCCTGCTTATGGAAGAGTAACAAAAGCTGGGCAGCCATGCGCTCTTGTGAAGAACTGGTAACTGAGTTGTAGTGAGAGAATGAGTCCCAGTGATTCATGAGAGCTCAAGGCTCAGCCTGACCCAAAGGAGCAGCCCCTGGCAGTTGGGAGCTTTCGGGTGAACCCTTTCTCTCTTTTTTTTTTCTTTTTCCTTCCCTCCCCTTTCCTCTTTTCTTTTCCTTCTCTTTTTCTCCCTTCCCTCCCTTTTTCCTGCCTCCTTCCCTCCCTCCCCTTTCTCCCTTCTCTACCTTTCTTTTCCTCCCTCCCTTCTTTCCCATTTAATTTTAATTTTAGATAGGGTCTCCTATACCTGTCGCTATGTGGACCATGCTGGCTTTGAACTTGCAGTGTTTCAAGGTGTACTCTGTTCATCAAGACAAACCAGAAAGGGTCAAGAAGCCTAGGGGGTACAGAAACACACTGCTCTGCAACTGGAAAAGGAGACTGGAAGAGCCCCAGGTGTCCTGAAGTCCTCTGGTGGCAGAGAGTAGTTTCCAGGGCCCCACCAAAGTTCCTGGCAATCCAGGTTCCACACCTCAGGCTCCTTGTTAAATTGTGTGGGGCTGGACTTGGGCCACAGGAGCATGAGCTCACATCTCACTTTCTAGCCCTCTCTGCATACATGGCCTGAGGGAGCATCCTTGGGTCTTTGGTAGTGGCAGGAAGCCCCAGATGGCCCAGGAAGACTGGACACCAGATACCTGCATACAGTCTATGCCAAGGTGCTGGAGATGCCAAGACTTCTGCCTGGCCACAGCAAGAAGAGCCTTCTATGTGGATGCTCCCAAACCCCTGCCCTCTTCCCTTCCCCACACTGGGTTGGAGGGTCAGAGCTTGAGGGAAAGGATGGACAGCGCCCAGGGGATATAGAGGTCAGGGAACAGAGGACTTGAAGCTCATCTTTACCACCTTCCAGCCCAGCTTAGGACAGGTGTGGGGAGAGTAAGAGGAACCCAGGGCCTGTGCCATGCATCACCTGTGTGAACCTGAAAAGCTGGTGGGGGGAAGAGGGCATGAGACAGAATTAAAAACCTGCAGGGAGCCTGGAGAGATGGCTTAGAGGTTAAGGTGCTTGTTTGCCTGTGAAGCCTGAGGATCTATGTTCAACTCTTCAGGTCCCACATAAGCCAAACACACAATGTGATGCAAACACACAAGGTTGCATGCATGCGTAACTCTTTTGCCATGGCTGGAGGCCCTGGTGTGCCCATTCTCATTCTCTCTCTCTCCCTCTCTTTCAAATAAAAATAAATAAATAAATACAATTTAAATGCAGACAACTGATAGAAATGCAAAAATTACTACATGGACATGTACATAAATTGTGTTTCCTGGTAATTCAATTGACACCCTCCCCAACTTATAAAGGACAATTTTGCCTTGATTTACACATTTGTTTCACTATTCCTTAACTGTAATAATGTCTGTTCTTTAGATTGGCCTTGAATTGGTTTTAACAACTAGAGAATTATCTCAATGATTACTTCAATAAAATATCTAACATGGTTGTTTTATATCTCTGATAGTCATGGTTTTACTTTTTTCAAATTTATTATTTACTTATTTTATTAGGAGAGAGGAGAGAGAAAGAGAGAGGGGGGATAAGTGCACTAGGGCCTCCTGCCACTGTAAAAGAACTGTAGACACATGCATCACTTTATGCATCTGATTTTACATGAGTACCAGAGAAATGAACCCAGGCTTTGCAAGCAAGCACCTTTAACAGCTGAGCCATCTCCCCAGCCCATGATTTTTCTTTTTAAAAATTATCCTTGGAGTGTGAATGTGATTGATAAGCCAAAGTTAAACCATCAAACAAATGACATTGGGATAACTAGCTAGCTGTTTGTGGGGAAGGCATACATATGACCATTTTTCTTAATAGAAGAAAATAAATTTCAGATGCTTCAAAGAATGACATTTTGGGCTGGAGAGATGGCTTAGTAGTTAAGTGCTTGCCTGTGAAGCCTAAGGACCCTGGCTCGAGGATCAATTCCCCAGTACCCACGTAAGCCAGATGCACAAAGTGGCACATGCATCTGAAGTTCATTTGCAGAGGCTGAAGGCCCTGGTGCACCCATTCTCTCTCTCTCTCTCTCTCCCTCCCTCCCTCCCTCCCTCCTCCCTCTTTTTCCATCACTCTCAAATAAATAAATAAAATAAAAATAAATCTTTTTTTAAAAAGCATGACATTTAAATGTAAATGTAAAGAAAAGAGTGGGGATGGTAACAACAGTTTCTCAACTGGGTTGTTCTGATCTACAGAACACAGAAAATAAACCGAATGACTAATTTCCTTTCATTTATTTATTTATTTATTTATTTATGTGTGTGTGTGTGTGTGTATATATATATATATGCTCTGTGTGAGTGCCAGTGCACGCATGGAGGTCAGAGGACAACTTTTGGGTCCATCCTCACAGGTCCATCGTATTTGAGGCAGGGTTTCTCTGGATCTGGATCTGCTATTGTACTGCCTTCACCGAGAGCTTCTGGGAAATCCTCACTCGCCTCCGTCTCACTGTGAGCACACGGGGATTTCAGAAGCCCACCGTGGCTTCCGGCTTTTTACATGGGGCCTTAGTACTGAGGCTTGAGCAGCAAGTGCTTTCACCACTGAGCCATCCCCCAGCTACTAATTTATAAAGTCTACTAGTTCTACAAAACTGCTACTGTTGTAGATATTTGAAGATATTTAAATAAAACTTAATTCACTACATAAAATGGGTGCCCAGAGAATTAGGTTTTAATTCTCTCAGAAGAGCCTCCTTGAAAATGGCTAAAAACCAAAACAAACCATATGAAGCAGTTGCAACACAAACAGTATTCATTTTCCTAATCGAGGTGGTTGAACACTAATAAAAGATGGCTCTATCAATATTCAAATAAAAAAATAACTCAGAGGCAATACAGAGAAGGAAATAATGTAAACTTCTAATAAACATGAAGCTTTTATCTCACTAGCAATTAATAAAAATTTAAAATAAGCAACAAGGGACACCACTCTCAAGGAAGGAAGGAAGGATCAACAAGGATGTGCTGAAACTAACACTGAGGTCTCTCTGGTAGATTCTCCCCTCAGTATCTGTAGAGGACTGGCTATATCTCCTGCAGGTAGCTGATTCTATACATGTACAATAGGATAACATTTGCCTAATCTATGCATGTCCCCTTTGGTATACTCCAAATCATCTCCATTATAAGACTTGACATGATGTGATAGTATGCAAATGGTTGCTATAATTTATTATTTAGGGAATAATAACAAGGAAAAAGTCTATGTATGTTCAGTATTGATGCAATTATTATGGAAAATTTTTGGTTTTGGTTTTGAGACATGGTCTCACTATAAAGCCCAGGTTGGCCTGGAACTCCCTACACAGCCAAGATTGACCTTAAACTCAAGATCCTTCTGTTCAGCCACCCAAATGCTGGGATTACAGGCAAGAGCCACTGTTCCTGGCTTGGAATATTTTTGATTTGCAGCTAGTTTATCTGTAGGTGCAGAGCCTGTGCATGTGTCAATCTGACAGCATAATCTCTCTAGAAACCAGTCTGGCCCAGCTAGATAATTGTCCTGGAATCTAAATGTGCAACACAGGAATGCTGACTCCAGACCTCTCATACCAACAACACAAACACCCAGCAAAATGGGACTGCTTTCCAAGAATCCAAGGACTGCCCACTAAGTGAATTAATAAGCAAAGCAAGTATATTAGCAGCTATACAGAACAGAACTAGGAACACCAACTGGGCTACATTTCAGAAAGACCTTTGCTGGTCATTAACTCTTATGCCTCAGATGGCTTGTTCTTGGACAAATTTTCCTCAAGTTAAGTAGTTTCTCCTATATCAGAAACCATATATGTTAAGTGCAGCTGATTCATAAGTTCGATTGAAGGCACGTGCTGAAGGCTCCTGAAGACCAAAAAAAGGTAGTCATATCTTATTTATATGTTTTTTATAGGACACTGGAGTCATCCCTTGGTGTCTGAATTAGCAAAGGTGTCTAGAGATGGGAAAAGCTCGAGGAAAGGGAAACAATGAGAATGATGTCACAAAAATAGAGGGCCAGGCAAAAGTATCTGCTGGGGTGGGAAAGAGAGGCACACACTCAGGAGATGGTTCTAGAACGGAATGAACAAAGATGAATGACTGATTAGGGTACTGTGGTGGGTAAGGGGAAGGGATGTGTATGCAGATATTAAATCAGAAGGCTTGTTGAAGTCAGCAACTGCTGGGGTGGATCCTTGGGGATCTCAGTGAATGAAGTTCAAGTTCTGACTCCTTTGACCATCTCGTTCACTGACAGCAACCATCGCCATCCACATCTCCCTTCCACCTGTCACCTTTGAAGCGTGTCACCTCTACCTTTACTAGTTTACTTCACATATTCTCTTAATTCATTCAGAACTCCTATTTTGTTTTTCATCTCCAATCTCTGAACTGCCCCTCACTACATTTCTAGTTTCACACTTAGAAGGAAAAGAAACACCCCACTGTCCTCTGTGCTCACAAGGGCCGTGAGTGGAGGCTGAGCTTGTCGGCACTGGTTTCACCTTAGTTCCAGGACTTTGGTGGCTCAAGGCTGAGGGGAAGCATGGGTGGGGGTGGGGGACAGGGCAGGTGACCAGCAGGGGTTGGGTGCAAGGTGGAGTACCAGTCCTCTGGCTGATGGGGTAGAGCAAATGAGCTGCCTGTGGAGGGCTGGGCGGGGAGGGGGTGGTTGTAGGCATGCGGGAAGCAAGCCACGGGGGGAGGAGGTGTTGTGTAGGAGTAGGGATAGGCGGGGGACTCTGGAAAGAAACCAGAGAAGGTGGCAGGAGACAGACGATGGGCCAGTGGCTGGAGCAGGGACCGCTCTTGCTTCCGTTGCTTAGCTCTGCGGTTCTGGAACCAGACCTGAGGAAGGGGAAGGACACCCACATGAGAGCTCCCGCCCTGAGCACCATCACTCACTGCTGCCCCCTCCAAGGATAGGCGACACAGACAGCCACATCGCCAGAGAAAGGACAGTTCTTCCAGAGGCATGGCTGAGCCAAGTGTGCTGCTGAAGGGGAATTCTTACCTGTACCCCAACCCGCCTCCAAATTTCTCCAATTTCCCCAACTCTGAGTGAGAACTGGTAAGTTCCAGCAAGAAAGGGGTATATTGTGACCCAAGTATAGTTTCCTCCAGCATAGTGGGAAGTTACCCTGAGGGATAGGTTCTGAGATTGAGGACTGTGGGGATGTGTAATTGTTACAGATAGCAGTGGGCTTAGGGTAGGGTTTCTAGGGTAGGCTCAAGGCTGAGGGAATGTCAGGCTTATTGAATTGCAGGCTACGGTTAGGGACATGGTGGCATACATATGTGAACAACTAGGATTTCATTTTTCTTACAGGGTAGGCATTGACATTCAAATTAGATTAGCTTAGAGCTGGGGCTAAATACAAACAATGAGATGCACAGATGCACCGAAAGAGAAGCTGTGTTGACTGGTGGATGAAGCCTACGTCCGGTGAATATTAAGGTTACAGTTAAAAACCCCATGGCTATGCCCAGATGGTTGCCCAGAATTAAGGTCATCTGAGCATCCTCCACCATCATCACCTGGATTCTGGCCTCACTGAGCCCTGTGTCTCTAGCGAGACCCTCTCGGGCCCAGATGTCAGGATACTGATTCCTCCCAAAGGCTGCTTCCAGCTGTTCCAACTGGGCTGGGCTGAAGGTGGTGCGGTGGCGACGCCGAGAGTGGGGGCGGCCCCTCTGGGCTCCTTGCCTGCAAAGACTGGGTCTCCCCATTCCTGCACCAGAGAACCTCCTGTAAGGCTCCGGGTTCATGTCTGCGGAGGGAGGGAAGGGATAGAGAAGCGCTTATGTCACAGGACCTGGGGTGCTGTTCCCCTTTGTTTTCCTTAGCACCCCCTAGGCTGCTCCCATGCAGGATACCCTGTTTCCTTCAGAATTCCTTCCGATTTCAAAACCACTGCACCAGCACCCAGCCTCTGTCATTATTTTACCACTGAGTCCCTAAAAGGCCAGGGGTGTCCATGAAAGGTCACTCCTGAGATCCAATGCACAGCCTGGCACCCATGCCTATCCCCCAGAACACCCATCCCCCAACACTGAACTGTACATATGCCTGCTCTGGCTACACACACCACATATGTGCTCTTCCACCTTTGAGCACATCTTGTGGGTCTCCTATTTACACCCCTTACTTCCAGCTCACATTCAACTTGTGCTCTCTCTATACAGTTCTCATCCCCCTCACTCTGCCCGGGACATTGAAAGACGTCACCCCCTTCTTTATGCACAGACATCCTCCTTCACGAATGTACTTCTGAACATTTCCCCTACCCCTGCCCTGGCCCTGCCACCCGTCTGCAGGAACCTGAGCTCGTGGGAAAGGCTTGTCTCTCCTCCTGCAGGTTCACTAAGCCCCCCACGTTAATTAGTCTGAGAGCCCTGGAGGGAAGAGAGGACAGGAAGGGAAGAGGAGACACCTGGGAAGATACACACTGAGAAAAGGAGGGGTCTGCAGCAGAGATACTCATCCCCATGGGGACACAGGGAGTGCTCCCCCAAAGCCAGTTCAGCATTGAACTTCCCTCCCTGGATCAAAGCCCTGATCCCTCCAGCTCCCTCCTTCAGAAAAGTGCCTTTGTCCAACTCTGAGGTTAGGAGGGCACAGTCCTCTGCCCACAGCATGGGGAGCAGAGGGTCTTACTCTTCTGGTCTTGTGAAGCAACGGTGTCATATCATCCCGTACTTCCTAAGGTCCCCAAAGTCTTAGCATCCCACCCTTCTATTTGCCGGTTCTCCTCCTACTACCTTCTGGCAAACCATTGCTGTACAGGAGGCCTGGCACTGGGTCCCACACTTCTTCCCCTCAGGAATCCAAGCCCACCTTGGGGATTTACTCACCTGCTGTGGAGATCAGCGTCCCAGAGGCTGGGTGTCTCTCAGGCAAGAGACTACTGCAAAGATGTCCCTTCTTTTGTTTACCCTGCTGGCTCCTCCTTTGGACTTCCATGACTAGCCACCAAGACCAAAGACAGGCCACCCTCCTGTGTCCCCAAATCTCTGGTTTAGTCTGTCTTTCTCTGTCGCTGTTGATCTTATCTATGCCTGTGATCACTCTCCCTTTACCCTGTTAATACCTTATAGCTCCTTCTGATCTCTGTCCCCGATCCTGTGTAAGTGTGGAGATATAAGTAGACAGATAACCGTCTTTCAGTCTTTATCTAAATCCCCGATCCCTTCCCTAGGATGTCTTCTCGTCCTCTGTCTTGACCTCACCTGATGTTCTTAGTCTCTACTTTTCTTTCACTCTCTCTCTCTCTCTCTCTCTGGCCCTTCTCTGTGCCAGGCCTCTGCTCTTCTTCTGTCAGTGGTCTACTTTCCCACACTACACCTCTCCCTGAGCCTTGGAGAAGCAACCTCCGCCCAAGCTCTGTGGGCCCATCCAATCATTACCTGGTCACCAGAGCCCCTTGCTCAGGGGAGGATCACAAGCCGGATGAGGGAAGGTGCTCTGTCAGAGGGTCCAGGGACTGGGGCCAAGAGCTCATATTCCCAGGGGACCAGATTCTTTTGTCCTGTTAAATCCCCCTCCTGGGAGCAGGCAAGGAAAGGAGGGGAAAAGGCATTCTAGTAACTCACCTCCTCAAAACCCCACTGTGGGGAGGGAGAGGGAAAGGGGGCACAAGTGGAGGCCAGAAACGGGGCCGGCCTGGCATCTCAGCATGCAGGTGATACCCAAGGACCTGTTTCCAGGAAACTCAAAGGATGAAAAGTCACAAGCGCATGCTCCTCCCACATACTGTGCCATGTCAGAATACACTAGGCATCGAGTCCTGCACCTGCTGCTCTTCTCAGAGGCCCAAGTGCGTGCCCAGGTTCACTTACTCACAGTATGGCTCCAGGACACCGAAGTTCTCAAACGTTCTCATATCTTCCCTCAAACATCACCTCCTCATTCATCCAGAAGCCTTAAGACATCATGACCTGTCAAAGTGCCAGAGACCTTCAGAAAACCCTGATTTTCAAGAGCATTTGGGTTCCTGGTGCATCTTAACTCACCCCAACATCAGTGCTTACCTTGCAATAAATTCAGCTTCCCATGACATTCTCACATTCTGATTCAAGGAAATCTTGACACACCTGGAATCTGTGAATACTTAGAATGAGCGGATGCCCACAACACTGTCTCCTGAAGTTACTTAGATTGTAACCTTAGTTAAACAGGCACTTCAAGACACCCTGATTAAGAATAACCTGGGCTGGAGAGGTGGCTTGGCGGTTAAGGTGCTTGCCTACAAAACCTAAGAACTCATGTTCAATATCTCCAAGTCCCACATAAACCACATGCATAGTGACAGAAGAGCACAATGTCGCACATGCATACATGGAGGCACACACATCTGGAGATCGTTCACAGTAGCTGAAGGCCCTGGCACACCCATCTCCTCTCTCTCTCTCTCAAAAAAAGAAAAAGAAAAAGAAAAAGAAAAAGAAAAGAATAACCTGGCACCTTAGGGAATTAGAATTCCCTAGGATACTCTATAGCCTAAGGACACTTTGCTAACATGTGTGTATGAATGTTCATATGTGTATTATGTGTAGTCAAGACATTTGTTTGGGTGGGTGCACGCGCACGCACATGTGTGTGTGTGTAGGTTGATGTGGGTGTCTTTCTCAATGGCACTCTACATTATTTTTTGAGATAGGGTCTTTGTGAAACTAGAGCTCCATGGATTTAGCTAGACTAGCTGGCCAGTGGGCTCAAGGGCTCCTGTCTCTGTTTTCCTAGCACTAGGATTCCAAGCATGCACCTACACATCTGGCTTTTACGTGTGCGCTGATGGTCTGTGTTGGATCAGAGTCAGGGATGAACCAATTAGAATGACATGGAAATAAAGAGAGAGAATATGTGATCTCAACAGCAGGAGGTTCTTTATCGGGGAGCACGTGAACAGCGAAGGGAGGCCAGCCCCATCACAGGGGTTTGAGGCTCCCTGGCTCGGATGCAGCTGGGCTGGATCTTTGAAGTGAAGGGACAAGGAGGGCAGAGAATGGGGGAAGAGAGAGAGGAAAGGGGTGTAACAGGGCCATTCCCTTTGTTGACTTGTTTTCCCAGGCAGGACTCTAGGGTTTTTAACTAGTTCTTTGATGATGCATGGCTCCTGCACCCACAAGTGACCTTATCAGGTTGTGGTTTGGGAAGTTATTTACAACCCCAAAGAATTTCCTCTGTGCCAAAGCCTATTCCAGGGTCACCATGTCCCAGTAATTTCTGTGAATTTTTAACCCTTACAATCTGAACCCTGGTCCATTTGCTTTGCCAGCACTTTCTCCATTGAGCCATCCCACATTGCCCCACTTTCCCCTTTTCATTCAGCCTGGGACTCCAGCCCACGGAGTGGTGCCACCTGTGGTTAGGGTGAGTCTCCTTACCTCCGTTAACTCAGCCTAGAAGCACATCTGCCCAGAGGTTTGTCTCCTAGGTGTCAAGTTGACAATTAATATTAACCACCATAATCTCCTTGTCATTCAAATATTTTAAAGAGGAAGGCCAAATTGCTGTTGTTGTTAAACAATTTAAATTACTTTCTTGAATTATCTGGCTTCATGAAGACTCTCATTAGAAATGAATCCAATACACATCACATAGGCCTCAGGACAGCTTCATATGAATGTTGCCTTCTCTAAATTAAAAACATGCTTTGTAAGTGTTTGCAAGGGAATTCATTCGATCTTTCCTTTTTCTTTGGAAGAGCTACACTGAAATGAGAAATCTGATTCAAGGTTCCAGTAAGAAAGTTCTAGTTTTCTATGTCAGGGATAGAGATTATTACAGACACCAAAACACAAAAGTGACTTTCTGTTTTTAGCCATGCCTTTCTTAGCATAAACTAGTAAATCAAAGCTTAATGCCAAAGGTTTAAGGTCAGAAGAAGGTCAAGGGTGTAGCAAAGTAGACAGAATGAAAATGCTGTGAGGGTCTATGAAGTTCAGGTTCACCAGCTCCATAGTTTTGGTTTAGGTCAATCTGGACACAGAGCAGAAGTCCACCTATATTCTGGGTGTGTGGCATGGGCCTAACATATACTTGAGGAAGCAGGAAAAAGATAAAAATTAGGGTAAATAGGACTTGATATGGGAACAGTCTTTTGTGGCAGATTTATGCTGGGAGAATGAGCAAACCCAGTCACGTATCAAAGGCATGTGACAGAAGCTGGGCCCGTCACTTTGTTGAATGCCCAGCTGCTTAATTTCTGGAGAAAGGAAGTTGGCACGAGCAGCGGGGTCTAGCAGAGAGGACTTCAAGGACCCAGGCATTACGTGTGGGTAGAAAACTGGCTCTGGGGAGAAAATGAGCTGCGTCTCAGAAGTTGGTTGGGGCCAAGCTAGGGTTACAGCCTCTGGGAAGATGGGCACAAACAAGAGCCCCACCTTTGCCAGGAGCCCTTTGATCCTGCGGCAATACAGAGAAGACAATGGCTAACATTCCACTCATGGAATCTTAGAAGCTTTCATGAATTTCAGCATGGCGAAGTGATGGAAGTCGATGTATCCTTCTCAGGTCTCAGCCCCAGAGTAAGTCCTGTGGGGCTGGGCAGAGAGCTCAGTGGATACAGTGCTTCCTGTGCAAGTGTAAGGAACCCAGCTTTGAGTTCCCCAGAACCACATGAAGCCGTATGCAGTGGTGAACACCTTTAACTCAGTTCCCCACAGTGGGATGGGAGGCAAAGTAGGAGATTCCCTGGATGGTCACAGGCCAGATAGCCAGGCTACACAGCAGGAAACAAGAGGCCCTGTCTCAAACAAGGTGGAAGGCGAGGCTGTCCTCTGGTCCCTGCACACATGCCATGACAGCCATGCTCACTCCCACTTGAATATGTTCACCCACACATGCACACACACTCACGCACATGAATATATACACAATATGTACATACACACATAAATATACACATACACATCCTCTGACATACATACATGAATAAATACACACACATAAATATGTACACGTACACACACAACTATGTACACACACATGCACTTCATATTCATACAAAGATTTAAAGAATAGCTTTTGCAAGTAAACCTACATGTAATATTTATTAATCTGATAAAGCTCTGGATGTCTTTTTTTTTTACAGATTCATGGATTATTAGAACCTTGGAAATCCTGACCTTTGCTCTCCTTTGGCATCTACAGTACTCTCAGATGGAGGGACAAACACGGAAGACTTGGCGACATATGTCAACACACTCCTCTGATCTGCAAGGAGACCATACTGTCCATGGTGGAGCGTGTGTTCACCTGTTCCAAGTCATTCAACTCTAACCTAGGGGACAGTGTCTCATTCTAAATACTCTCCCCCAGTACGAACATGGCCCTCAGTTCCCAGCCCCCACCGAGAGTTTCCCGTCATTCATGTTCAAGTACAGAGTCAATAAACATGAAGGTTCTGTGAAAGCCCCTGATAGCATAAAGCCTCCAGGTAAGAGGGGCCGGACGAGGGTGAGACCACCATTACCTTAACAACAGACAGAGTCACGCAGACATGAACACACGTTATGATACCGGGAAAAACAGTCCCATTCACTCCCCCCACATCTCCTCAAGCTCTAGGAGGTTCTGCCTCTTAGAATGACACAAACATACTTTCCTCTTTACAGAATGTGTTGCCTATGGCTGAAAAGGAAACAGTGGAGACAAGCAGTGGCAAAGGAAGAACAAAACAGCACACGGCCCCAAAATGCATGGCCAGAAGTGTATGATAGCATCTGTTATGATATTGCCTCACATCATAAAATCCCATGAGTCCAGGAAGGCATGTTCTGACCCTAGCAAAGAAGAAAGGGATGGAGAACCCTAATCTCATGTACTCAGAGAAGCCAGTGCTTTAATCTTCATTGTCATTGTTAAAGGACTTAGAATTACCATGGAAACACACCTCTGAGTGTGTCTATGAGAATGTTTCCAGAAAGGTTTAACTGAGGGTAGACCCATCTTGAACCATACCATGGGCTGGGTCCTGACTGAATTAAAAGGAAAGAGTGGGGCTGGAGAGATGGCTTAGCAATTAAGGTGTTTGCCTGCAAAGCCTAAGGACCCAGGTTCGATTCCCCAGGACCCACATAAGCCAGATGCACAAGGTGCAGATGCGTCTAAAGTTCATTTGCAGTGGCTGGAGGCCCTGGTGTGCCCATTCTCTCCCTCTCCCTCCCTCTCTCTCTCTCTCAAATAAATAAATAAAAATATTTTCAATAAAAAGAAATGGTGAGCTGAGCACCAGCATTTATGCTTCCTGACTCTAGATGCAACATGACCAGCTGCCTCAAGCTCCTGCTGTCATGCATTTAAGGACCATGAAGGACTGTATCCCCTCAAACTGTGAGGAAAATTCAACCTTTCCTTCTTTAAATTGCTTTTTTCAGGTATTTTGTCACAACAACAAGAAAATGAACTAATACAGGGCCAAACATGGACAGCGTCATTTCCTGACATTCTGTATCCTATTGTGTGTCTGGTAACTCTCCAGAATATTTTGCCATTCTGACCTCTCCAAACTCCATATCCTGAATGATCCCATGACTAATTGGGTCTGCTCCAAATTAGAATCTTTGTTCCTCGCCTCTCTCATTTTTTGATGAGAGTAAAATGAAGCAGCAATATTTAGAAAGGACATGAACATTCTCTTTGGTGAATAGATATACAGAGGTCCCTTCCCAGCAGAGATTTGAACCATTATAAAAAATTTATCATAGACAATGGTGACATGTCTGAAATGGGGGAAACCAACTGCTCTCTGATTGGATTTGAGATCTGCTCCATAGGAGAAGTCATGCCTGGTACTAAAAACCTAATCAAAAGCCTATGGCTGGGGAGGTCATAAGCCCTAGGGGAGAAACTACTGCTATTGTCTATCTAAATGGATATATGATGCCCACCAAATTGCCCTCTAAATATATAGTTTATGTCCATATATAAATGTTACTCTTGCTTTTGGTTAGAGAAGCTTCTCTTTTCAGGTGGACGTGGAAACTAGAGTGACTCACCAAAGTGCTTAGAAGAAGTGACAGTGGTGTGTTCAGCACTAAGTGAGACACCTCTATCACACCTTCCAAGGCTCGGGGATCATTGCAGAAGAGATGCTGGAAAGAATATAAAAGCCAAAGGAAGGGGAGGACTGCTTTACTGTCTTCCCGATACAAAGTGACCATGGTATTCATAACCTCACAGTGGCTGACACTACTTACACAAGACCTGCATCAAAGGAGAAAAAAAATGATAACATCAAAATAGAAGAGAGACCAGTTGGAAAGAAGGAATTTAGTGGAGGAGGGGAAAGAAGGGAGGTAGGAGAGGCTTATGATCATGGTATATTGTCTAGATGTATGGTGGTTGTCAATAAAAGTTTGTAAAATCCCAGAGACAAAGTTCATAATCTTAACTACAACAGGAACACTGGTGCTTTTTCTCCTTCAGCCCCCTGGGGAAGCACATAATTTGTGATATGCAGAACAACAACAAACTCTCTTCTGAATCATCTGTAATAAGGAGCTTTGGGGGTTCCTTCTGTCGTGGAGACTATAAAACCCCCATGTACATGAAAAGAAACTGTGTTCCTGCCCAGAGGAATTAAGACTGTGCTGCCCAGGAGACCAGGTATTGCACCCCCACTGCGAGAGGTGATGTCTGGGCTGCTACTTGTATATGATTCTTCCCCAACTTTGTCAATTTGTGTTCTAATTGTTTATGGGGTGATGGCACTTACTATCCTTCTCAGCACCACATAGGGCTATAGAAAGGGAAGTGAGGGGATGCGTGGGGAAAATCTTTATGCATCTTGATAAGATTTTAGGCAATATCTAATCCTGGTCTAAGAATACTATGCCTTAACTCCACAATGAATAAGAGGCACAAAATTGGTATTTGCTGCCTATAACTGGTATGGTGGGCCTGTCATGTCTAACCTCACCCATCCATGCAGACCCACAACCCCAGATTCCCCAGGGAAGGATTTGCCTTCTGCATGATGGCTTTGCCAAATTTGCTTTCAACAACTTCATAGGGGCCTACAAATGAAACCTCAGGATCATCTTGGATCCCTGAAATCTCAGGATCATCCTGGGTCCCCAACTTATAGAATTGTTAAACAACTGAGTGCACAAAGGAGAAGACTTCTTTGGGGATATAGAGATGCCCACCTTTGATGGGGACCATATGGTGGGAGGGCCATCGCTTCCACAGCTGTCCAGAAAGGGTCTCTGCCGGAGGCAGGTGGAGCCACTCATCTCACCAATCGCCACTCTCCCAAAACTCCTCTGCTACTGGTGAGGTGAACACGGAACCTCCAACCCACTCCCAGAGAGAGACACGCAGGATCCAGTGCCAGAATCTAGTGGACAGAATCCACAGGGCTCAGGCAGCCAGGCAAGACCAGAGGTGGCCGGAGTGGAAAGCTTCTGTCACCTGGATGAGGTGACATGAGGTCAGCACTTTACAGGTGTGTGTCTGATCCAAAGGAAAGCACTGGGATTTCTTGTGTCCCTAGACAAAGATTTGGACAGAAACATGTACATAGATAACAAAAGAAGAGAGACTTTCATCACAGGAGAAAGGCACTCCTGAGGCTGGAAGTGGACCAGAGCTGCTTAATGACGCGATGTGCCGTGAGCACGTGATCTGCCCACACTCTGATGCCTGTCAGTCTTGGACTCTAGTCCTTTAGTTTCCATCATCAGTCTCCTTAGTAGGCGTTTCCTTTTTCTTTTTCATGTGTGCATGTGTGCGGGTGCACGTGTGTGCCTGCCTGTGGGGTCAGGGGTCAAGGCCAGGCTGCTTCTTTAACTGCTCTCCACCTTCTTTTTGAGACAGGGGGTTTCTCACCAAATCCAGAGCTCATCAGTTTGTCTAGACTAGCTAGCCAGAAGCCCCAGGGCTCCCCAGTGTCCACCTCTGGAGCACTGAGCCTTTAGGCACATGCCACCCGGCTGGGCTTCATGAGGGTCCGGGAACCAAACTCAGACCCTCACACTTGTGCAGCAGCGAGTTGCAACCCGATCCATCTCCCCAGCCCCTCGGATACTAATCTTGATGCTCCCCCCGTACCCCCATCCCACCCTCCTGCCACAAGCACGCTCCTTCCTTCTGTTACGTCCCCTTGCACACGTCGGCCCCTCTCTGTGCGAGAGGGAGCGGCGTTCGAGGCTGCGTTCTCTCAGTGTTCCACACAACAAACAATCCTGCAGCTACAACTCTGACTCCCCTTTACCAGGACTGAACCAGACTCATAAATCCCCCCTCCTTGTTCCCCACTGTGCCACTCCCACCGGACTGCAGGAAAACAGGATGGCCACTCGCTCGTTGTGAGTCACACCCACTTCTGGGCTGAACCTGAGCCAGGAGCATGCATGGGCTTCTCGCCTCTCTTCCCTTTGTCTGCCCCAACTTCCCTGTGAGCAGCAAAGTGCAAAGGATGGGATTAGAACACCAGCAGAGGGATCCCTTCAAGGTACAAAGTCCTGCTCAGTCAGAAAGAGCGCTTAGTGCTTGAACTTAAGATCGTGAAACAACAGGGCTGGAGATGTGGCTCAGTCAGCAAGGTGCTCGCTGGGCAACAGTGAGGACCTGAGTTTACATCCCCAGAGTCCGTGCGGGGCATGGTGACGCCCACCCGCAATCCCGGCTGTAGGAAGACAGAGATAGGAGGATTCCCTTGGGCTTGCTGGTGGCTTTCGGGTCACTTTGTACTTTACCGGTGCACAGTGAGCCTCGGAGGGGAGACTGAGCAGTGGCACCAAGTCACACAGCTGCAGGTTGGGCAAGGCCAGGGACAGTGCCCGCCTGCATTTACTGGTGGTCCAAACCACACAGTCTTGGAGAAATCTGTGTGCACAGCACGTAGGATCACTGCCAGCACGATTCCTCCTCTGCCCTAGGTCCGCGTGCTGGTCACACATGCCAGCAGAAGGTTCTGGAAATGTGTCCCTCCTCCTCCACTGTGGGTGCTTTGGGACCGGGGCTCATGGATGTTCCCTTGGGTCCCCTCTCTTCACAGCAATCAGGACATGCTGGCTGAATGGAGGTGGAGGGAGGCCTCAGTGTCATGGCCCTTAGCACAGGGCACTGGAACAGCTAGAAAGGGTGGTCCCAGGCTCTGGGCTCAGGGCTCAGAACACATCAGGTTCAAAGTCCTTTGCCCTTTCACCAGCAGTGTGACCTGAGCCAGTCATTTCCTCCAAACCTCCTCTGAACAGTGGTCACAATCAAAGTTCCTAGTTATGAGGCAGGAACAGGAAAGAGCACATGGACTGTCCAGTGGCACTCCGCGCAGTACGCATTTGATCAAGTGGCTGTGCTCTGGAGAGGTAGCTAGCCAGTGCAGTGCTTGCCTTGCAAACGGGAGGACCTGTTGGATCCCCACCCCACAAAACACCAGGTATGAGGCATACATGCAGTACAGTGAGGCCACAGCAAGAGGATCCCTGGGGCTCACTGGTCTAATGGGTGAGCTCCAGACCAATGAGAGACCCCCATCTAAAAGGAGATGGACAGTGTTCTTGAAGGGGGACACCAGAGGATGTCCTCTGGCCTCCACATGCATGCATGCGCACATGTATGAACACCCTCACACACACACAAACACACATAAGCGTTGTTGCAAATAGGAAGCCCTGTGCATTCATATCGTCACAAATTAGCTTGGATCTGATTGTGAACACACAGTGAGTCCCAGCCCTTGGGCCCTGTGCACAGCTGTCACCCCCAGGAGCCTGCGCTGACGTGGGATGTCCAGGGGGAGAGAGAACGAGACCAGAGTCAGCGAGTTCCTCCTGCTCGGCGTCACCAATGACCCTGGACAGCGGCAAGTCCTGTTCTGGGTTTTCCTGTGTATGTATCTGGTCACTGTGGCCGGGAACGCACTCATCATCCTGGCCATCGGCTCTGACCCCCGCCTGCACACCCCCATGTACTTCTTCCTGGCCAACCTCTCCTGCGTTGACATCTGTTTCACCACCAACTTGATCCCCAGGCTCCTGGTCAGCCACGTGGCAGGGACATGGACCATCTCCTACCCCCACTGCTTGATTCAGATGTACTTCCTCATCTCCTTCGCCAACGCGGACACCTTTCTGCTGGCTGTCATGGCGCTGGACCGGTACGTGGCCATCTGCCGCCCCCTGCAGTACTGCACCATCATCACCCCCCGGCTCTGCAGGGCGCTGGCAGCCCTCCTGTGGGCGTCCTCGGGCCTCATCTCTCTGGTTCACACACTTCTTATGAGCAGGCTGAGCTTCTGCTCCTCGGCCAGGCAGATCTCCCACTTCTATTGTGATGCCTACCTGCTCCTGAAGGCGGCCTGCTCAGACACCCGTGTCAACCAGCGCGTCTTCCTGGGGGCTGTGGTCCTCTTCGTGGCTCCCTGCCTGGTCATTGTTGTCTCCTACCTCCACATCGCCCTGGCCGTCCTGCGGATCCCCTCTGCCAAAGGGAGGCGCAAGGCGTTTTCCACGTGCAGCTCACACCTGTCTGTGGTCACCCTGTTCTATGGGACAGTTCTGGGGATCTACATACAGCCCCCGGACTCCTTCTCCACCCAGGATACGGTGGCCACCATCATGTACACAGTGGTGACACCCATGCTCAATCCCTTCATCTACAGCCTGAGGAACAAGGACATGAAGGACGCCGTATCAAGACTTCTCGTCAGGAGCCCAGAGCGCCCTTAGCGATAGTGCATGCTGGGCTGCTTGCTGGAGAGGTCCGGGTAGGACACGGAGCCTGCCCTCAGACATCACCTCCTCTCACCCACTCATCCAAATGTTCAGAGAAAGAACATTAGAATAGAGCTTTACTGTTATTAAAAGAGTGTCAGAAGAGACACTTGGGTCTCTGAGAATCCATGTCAGCTGCAGGAAAAGAAAAATCCAAATTGTATTTACTGAGGCAACAAAGAATTTAGTCTTGTCTTCCATAATGACAATCCAGAGTGAAAAAATCAGAAGCTAGGAATGAGGTTCCTTCCAGGACTCTCTTCTACCATCCACAGTGAGGCTTTGATCTGCACCGCCTGTCATGTTGTCCTGTCCCAGGCGGTGGGGGAAGACAAAGGGGCTGGGTTTTGAGGGCTTTCCCCGCAGCCCCATTCGGCATCTTTTGCTCACATCTCAGGGGCTATCACATGCAAAGCAACCTGGGAAAGGCATTCATTGCTGCTGTCGGTTCATTTGCTTGTTAGGGATAGACACATCATGGCTTCCTGTGATTAGGAATCCCTTGGGAAGGAAAAGAAGGATGTGGATAATGGACAAGAAGCAGGCAGGCCACAACCTCCATGACCACTTTGCCACATTAACAAAGTCACAATGTTATTTGTACATGAACTACCTCTGGACTGATGGTATGTGAGGAGACAATCCACAGGTGGGAGCCTACTCTCTTGAGGGTAATACCCCAAACCCTAACCCAGAGTAAGGCTCCTCTAGGTGGAGCTGAGAAATATGAACAGAAATGCTAGGAGATGGCTCAGTGGTTTCTTGCTTGCAAATCCTGCCAGCCAAGGTTCGATTTTCCAGTAAAGCCAGATGCACAAAGTGGCACTTGAGTCTTGAGTTCATTTGCAGAGGCAAGAGCTCCTGGCTCACCTGTATACTCTCACTCACAAATAAATAAATAAATTTATTTTAAAAAGTGAAAAGTTTTGTGACAAGTTTTGGCAAGACTATTTTTTAAGGAGGAGATTTAATTTGTGAATTTATTTCTCAATATGAACATATGTGAGAAAAGTTAATATTGTTCAAGCTTTGCTCATTAAAATATTGATATAGTCAAAATAAAGCACCAAAATATTCTAAATGTGATTAATTAAGGAAACGAGGCATTTTAGTGTGTGTGCATGTGTATAGTCCAGACGTGGTCACTGAATGCTGTCCCCTCTCCCTCTCCAGCTTCTTTTCTTTTTTGGAACTTTTCATTGACAACCTTCACAAGATACACAATGTATCCTAATCAAAATCCCCTCCCACCACCCTTCCTTCCACCAAAATCCCCTCCCACCGCCCCCTACTGAATCCCTCTTCCACTGAATCCCTTATCCTTTCCAACTTGTCTCCCTTCTATGTTGATGTCACCATTGTTTCTCCTCCTACTATGCAGGTCTTGTGTAGGTAGCATCAGCCACTGTGAGATCATAAGTGCTACAGCCACTTTATGTCTGGAAAACAGTATTGTAAGCACCCCTCCCCTTCTCTTGGCTCGTATATCTTCCTGCCACTTCTTCCACAACGGTTCCCACCTCCTCCAAACCTCCCGAGTCTTGAAGGGTGTGATAGAGATGTCTCACGTAGTGCTGAACACTCCAACTCCACTGTCGCTTCTTCTCAGCACCTTGATGAGTTTTGAGTCACCCCAGTGGTCAGCACCATCTGAAAAAAGAAGCTTCTCTAACCAAAAGTGGGAGTAGCTTTAGTATATGGACATAAACATAAGTATTTAGAGGGTAGCTCGGTGGGTATAATATATCCATTTAGCCAGACAACAGTAGTAGGTACCCCCTAGGGATTATGACTGCCTCAGCCATAGGCTTTTGATTAGAATTTCAATACCAGGCATGAATTATTCCCTATGGAATGGGCCTCAAGTCCAATCAGAGAGTAGTTGGTCTCCCCCATAACAGACATGCCACCATTGTACCAGTTGGTACATTTGGCCTGGCTGGCCAGCCATAAAGCTTGCAGGGTCCACTACTGACTAATACAGTTGACTCCCCCCCCCCAACAGGCTGCATAACATTTTCCAGCACTATGACAGCTAGTCATCAGGGTGGAGGTTTCCAGCTCAGCTCCAGGCTGGTTTCTCAGGGTCCTGGTTGCACCATTTTAAATTCCCACCAGCATTCTAACTTCTCCATTCACTATCAATGTTTGTCTTTTTTTTTTTTTTTTTTTTTTTTTTTACCATAGCCATGCTAACAGGTATGAAGTGGTATCTTGTTATGGTTGGTTCTTTGAGTTTGCTAAACATACCCAGTCCTACACCCGTATGGTGATTATTTCTAGGAGAAAAGAATAGACATAGATAAACTTTTTACAAGGCTTGCTTGCTCTTGCGCTTTGCAGCATCTCGACAGCTGGTCAACAGGGAGGAGGCTTCCAGCTCAGCTGCTGCTTGATATCTCAGTGCCCTGCAGCTCAGGCATGTGGCGTCTTCAGCAACAGGGTCTTACTAACTAGTTCTGGTGGCAACCAAGAGCCTTGGCAATACCCTGCAGTACCTGGGGGGCCGAGGGGAGGGAATGTATTAAGAGCTTCCTTGACCAACAATCGCATTGGGAGGGATCCAATCCCTGGAACTGGGCTTTTTCTGTAACAAGATACTTCTACCAAAACTCACTCTCTCTCTCTCTCTCTCTCTCTTTGGTTTTTGAGGTAGGGTCTCACTGTAGCCCAGGTTGACCTGGAATTCACTATGCAGCCTCCGGGTGGTCTCAAAGTCATGGCGATCCTCCTATCTCTGCCTCCTGAGTGCTGGGATTAAAGGCATGAGCCACCATACCCAGCTCTTTTTCTCTTAACATATATATATGGGCTAGCCAAGAAGTAGGTTTCCATATGGCTTATTCATAACATGTTTTGTTTGAATAACCCTCCTCCCACCCATCCTCTCCCCGACCCTACTTAGACTTTTCTACTGCCAGTGTCCTCCATTTACATATCTACTGTGTCTTCTCCTAGGCCCTCCCCTGTCCTCCCTCCCTCAGGGCCCCTTTCCAGCTCTCTGGCCTCTACTGTTGACTTAAACTCACACACAAATCTAAGCAATTGAATCTAGGATCCACATATGAGAGAGAACTTGTAGTATTTGACTTTCTGAGTCTGGGTTGCATCACGAAGTATAGTCTTTTCCAGATCCATTCATTTCCCTATGAATATTGTACAATTTTTGTACATTTTACATTTTTATTTACAGCTGAATAAGACTTGATTGTGTAAATGCGCCACATCTTCATTGTCCATTCATCAATTGATAGACATCTAGGCTGGTTCCTTTTCCTGTCTATTATGACTACAGCAGCAATAAATATGGTTGAGCAAGTATCTCTGCAGTAAAGTGTAGAGTCCTTAGTGTGTACATGTGCCATCACGCCCTCTGGTGTCCGGATGTGGCGCTGCAGCGCGCTCGCGCCGCAATGAGCCCAGCCTCGGCTACGGTCCGCGCGCCTGGAGCGAAGGGACGAGCAGCGCGCAGGCGCCCTCCGCCGGAGAAGCTGGGCCAGGCGCTCGCAATCCCAGGTTCTCCCGGCAGTGCCGGCTTACGGGGAGGGGGGTCTCACCGGAGAAACGCAAGGGTTTTCTCCCGCCTCCAATGCGGATGCTCTTGGCTGCGACTGCTTCTTGCTGGAAATGTCGTCAAGGCTTTTTACAGCATGTATTGTTAAATGGGTGTCTCGTGGCGGGGGCCCATGGACGCGCTCACGTGCCCTGGCCACCGCGGGTCTTCCATCTTTGGCTTCGGTTCTCCCCGCAAGGCTACTGCTGGGGAAGGAGCAGCCTGCGTCCTTGCTTTGTTCTCAGCTCCCTGGATCTGTGATTTGGTATCAGTAATTTTGGGAAAGCCTGCCATTACGTCATTTGCCACCACCCCCCATTGTAATCACGTGTTGTAGGCACTGGATATTACCTTTGATGCTTTTTTCTAAACGCTTCCCCCGCTTTTCTGTGTTATGTGCTTTGCGTTTGTGTTAGATTTTCCTTTTTTTTTAAAAAAAAATGTATTTTCGGGGCTGGAGAGATGGTTTAGCGGTTAAGGCGCTTGCCTGCAAAGCTAAAGAATCTAGGTTCAATTCCCCAGGACCCAAGTAAGCCAGATGATGCACAAGGTGGCGTGCATGCGCCTGGGGTTCTTTTGAAGCCCCTGGAGGCCTTGGCATGCCCATCTCCAACCCTCCTCTCTCTCTCCCCCTCTCTCTCTCAAATAAATAAATTTGGTTTATTTTCAAGCAGAGAGACAGAAACAGAGACAGAAAGCGAGAGCATGCCAGGCCTCTTGCCACTGCAAAGGAATGTGCTACTTTGCGTATCTGGCTTTACATGGGTACTGGGGATTGAACCTGGGCTGTGAATCTTTGCAAGCAAGTGCCTTTCCTGCTGACCCGTCACTCCAGCCATGTGTTAGATCATTACTCTGCCATCCTTGAGTTCATGGTTCTGTTCTCAGCTCTGCCAAGGCTGCTGATGGGCATTTCAAACAGTCTTCCTTTGTGTTACTGGGGGCCTGATTTGCTATGGTTTCCCTTTGATTTTTGCTATTTTCCATCTTTGCTAGAATTACCTATTTGATCTTGCTCTTGGCTCTTCTTCCCTTTCTGGCCTTCAGTATTTAGTGACAGTTGCCTTACACTTCCTGCGCCTAGCTTCACATCTAAGCCATGTTTGAGTCGGCTTGCGCTGCCTTTGTCTCTTCACGCTGCTCTTTTCTCCCTCTACGCCTTCTAGCTCTGGTTGCTCTCATAAAATCCAGACATATTATTGTATAAAATGTGTAACAGTCAACATTGAAGTCAGTTCTTTTTTTGTTTTCTGTTTCATTTTTTTCATATTATTTTTTAGTCATTTCATTATTTCTAAATGCTTAATTTTCTGTTCCTTTACTAGCTTTTTATGTTAGTGGTTTGGATTGATTGTAGAACACACTCATTTTCTCCTGTTAGTATTTTTTTGTTTGCTTGTTTGTTTTTGAGCCAGGGTCTCACTCTAGCCCAGGCTGGCCTCGAACTCACAATGATCTTCCTACCTCAACCTCCCATGATTAAAGGTATTTGCCAGGCTGGAGGGATAGCTTAGCAGTTAAGGTGCTTGCCTGCAAAGTCAAAGGACCCTGGTTCAATTCCCCAGGACCCACGTTAGCCAGATGCACAAGGGGGCACACATGTCTGGAGTTCGTTTGCAGTGGCTGGAGGCCCTGGCCTGCCTATTCTTTCTCCCCCCGCTTTCTCTGTCAAATAATAAACAAAATAAACAAAAAATAATAATAGTAAAGGCATTTGCCATCATGCCTGGCAGTATTTAAATCTTTAAGATTCCCTGTGAGGAGGCTCCCAAGACCTTATCACTGAAGTAGACCTAAAGCAAACCCAACATGGCTCAGGGAAAGCTGCGGAAGAGGGAGCTGAACGATTGTTAGAGCCACAAGCTGGGACATTATGCAGAGACATTGCCTCTTCCCCATAACTGATGGCTACCTCCACAATGCATGACCCACAATCCCCCACAAGGAGGGTCCCTTCCGAGGGGGAGGACAGGGAGGAGGCTAAGGATGGTTCCAACATGGCTGTCTGCACACTGAGTATATACATAACTAATAAAAAAAAAAAAAGGAAAAAAGATTCCCCGTGAGCAGTTTAGCTTCCTCTCACAAATTTTCATCTATATTGACATATTTTGGGTAAAATGTGTTATCTCTTGCATGGCTTTGTTTTTGAACATGTTATGTGGTCTGCAGCTTGGGGACCCCATACCCCGGACCCTCACTCACCTGGTTTCTTCTCATGGTTTCTTCTCTGACCCTTTGGGAAATTTTCCAACTACTGCCTTCTTTTGTGTTTTTTTCCCCCTTAATTCCACATTTACTTTCCTGCCTCTTATCATACCTGAGATTTTTTATTATTATTTATTAGAGTCACAGAAGGGAGAGAGAGAGAGAGGGAGAAAGAGAGGGAGAGAGAATGGGTGTGCCAGGGCTTCCACCCACTGCAGATGAACTGCAGACACATACGCCCCCTTGTGCATCTGGCTAACGTGGGTCCTGAGGAGTTGAACCTGGGTCCTTTGGCTTTGCAGGCAAGTGCCTTAACTGCTAAGCCATCCCTCCAGTCCCATACCTGAGAATTTTAGTAAGATGCTGAGCAATATGAATTTTCTCTTGTTGAGTTCCAGGATGTTTTAATGTCCGTACAAAGCTCTTGAACTTATTAAAAATGTGTTTTTTTTATTTACGTGTGTGTGCGTTTGGGTGTGTGCACCAGACCCTTTTGCTCTTGCTGCTGCAAACCAATGTCAGATGCATGTGTCACTTTGTGTCTGGTTTTATGTGGATACTGGAGAATCAAACCCAGGCTGGTAGGCTTTGCAAGCAAGTGACTTTAACCACAGAGCCATTTTGCCAGCCTTCTTGAACATTTTATCTGGAGTGTGGGCAACTTGTTCAGAAGCAGCTTGCTCCTTCCAGATCTTGGTTTTAAGGTTTGTTCAGGAGGACTGAGCAGTTCTCGGGCTGAGGCTAATCATTTCCCAGGCTGAGGGAAGAAACCTCCATGCAACTAACCCAGCACCCCTTGAGCCATACCTTCTAGTGGTCATCGCTCCTGACCCTGTGCCTTCCAGTTTACACACTGCATACGGACATCACTCCTGACCCTGTGTCTTCCAGTTTACACACTGCATACGGACATCGCTCCTGACCCTGTGTCTTCTAGCTTACACACTACATACGGACATCGCTCCTGACCCTGTGTCTTCTAGCTTACACACTGCATACAGACATCGCTCCTGACCCTGTGTCTTCCAGTTTACACACTGCATACGGACATCACTCCTGACCCTGTGTCTTCTGGCTTACACACTGCATACAGACATCGCTCCTGACCCTGTGTCTTCTAGCTTACACACTGCATACAGACATCGCTCCTGACCCTGTGTCTTCCAGTTTACACACTGCATACGGACATCGCTCCTGACCCTGTGTCTTCCAGTTTACACACTGCATACAGACATCGCTCCTGACCCTGTGTCTTCCAGTTTACACACTACATACGGACATCGCTCCTGACCCTGTGTCTTCTAGCTTACACACTACATACGGACATCGCTCCTGACCCTGTGCCTTCCAGTTTACACACTGCATACGGACATCACTCCTGACCCTGTGTCTTCTAGCTTACACACTACATACAGACATCACTCCTGACCCTGTGTCTTCTAGCTTACACACTACATACAGACATCACTCCTGACACTGTGTCTTCAGTAATTTTTAGGGGGAGGGTGCTGGACATTTAAACCTGGGACTCTCACATTCTACATGTGACAATTCGTTGGTTTTTGCCAAAGACTCTGAAGTAATTCATTGAGGTAAAGAAAGAATTTGTAACAAGTGGATTTTCACATGGACATAAAGTAAAACCATAATCTCTGTCTTAAATCTTGCTGAACCTTTATCCCAGAATGGATCGCAGCGCAGATCTGACAGCAAGAAGCACATCCACAAAGCTCATCGAGAAAGTGGAGAAAATCCTCATAACCTTGGTCTGTACACAGATTCATAAATGGAGCACACAAGAACTGATTATAAAGAAAAAGTCATAAATTATTCTTCATTAAAGTTGAATTTTTTATTGCTGAAGACTCCACATACTTGGGTAGCAAGGCCACTGAGAAATTCTGCTGGAACTGAGCTGATAACCTCCTCCATGTAGACTAGCTGAGAGAAAGCTGGAAGAAGCCATTCTACATTGAGTTCAATGGGAGAGAGATATCACCATACTCAACAGTGGACACTGCAAGCCTTATAATTGGCCAGCCAGGCCAAATGAGCCAACGGGTGCAATAGTGGCACCTCTATCATGGTGGAAAACCAACTGCCCTCCAATTGGACTGGAGGCCCGCTCCATGGGGGGGGGGGAATACATCCCTGATACTGAAAACTTAAAACAGGGGTAGTCATGAGCCCTAAGGGTGTAACATCTGCCGATGTCTGGAAAAATGTATATACTATGCTTATCAAACTGCCCAGTAAGCACTTTTCTTAATATTTATACCCTTATATTAACGCTACTCTCACTTTGGGTAGAGAATCTTCTCTTTTCAGATGGCAGTGACCTTGGGATGACTCAGAAGGTATCATAGTGCTGGAAAGAAGTGACTGGAGTACTGAGTAACATCTTGATCACACCTTCCAAGGCTCAGGGTCTAATGCAGAAGAGGTGGCGGAAAGAATGTAAGAGCCAAAGGAAGGGTAGGACTCCTTACAACGTCCTCCCTCCAGACATAAAATGGCCTGGATATCCATGACCTCATAGTGCCTGACACTACCTACACAAGACCATCATAAAAGGAGGAAAAGATCATGACATCAAAATAAAAGAGAGACTGATTGAGATGGGGAGGGTATATGATGGAGAATGGAATTTCAAAGGGGAAAGTGGAGGGAGGGAGGGTAGCACCATGGGATATTTTTTATAATCATGGAAAATGTTAATAAAAATTAAGAAGAAACAAGTTGAATTTTTCTCCGCAGAAAATGCCATTAAGAAATGAAAACAAGGGCTGAAGAGATGGCTTAGCGGTTAAGGCATTTGCCTGCAAAGCCAATGTGGTGGTTGGATTCAGGTGTCCCCCATAAACTTAGGTGTTCTAAATGCTAGATTCCCAGCTGATGGAGATTTGGAAATTAATGCCTCCTGGAGGGAATATATTGTTGGGGGCAGGCTTAAGGATGTTATAGCCAGTTTCCCCATGCCAGTGTTTGGCACACTCTCCTGTTGCTATTGTCCACCTTATGTTGGCCAGAGAGTGAAGTCCACCCTCTGCTCAACCCATCGTTTTCCCCAGCCATCATGGAGCTTCCCCTCAAGCCTGTAAGCCAAAATAAATCTTTTCCCCAAAAGCTACTCTTGGTCAGGTGATTCCTGCCAGCAATGCGAACCTGACTGCAACCACCAAGGACCCAGGTTCAATTCCCCAGGACCCACGTTAGCCAGATGCACAAGGGGGTGCACGTGTCTGGGGTTCGTTTGCAGTGGCTGGAGGCCCTGGCACACCCATTCTCTTTCTCTCGCCCCCTCTTTCTCCATTAAATAAATAAATAAAAATAAAAAATTAAGAAATGAAAACAAGTCATAGATTAAGAGACTCTAATGTGTGTGGGAGGGGGTAGTCTGTTTTCCATTGCTGTGACAAAATACCTGAGAAAATCAACTTAAGAGGAAATGTTTGTTTTGGCTTTTAGCATCAGAGGTTTCAGTCCATGGTCACTTGGCCCCATTGTCTGGAAACTGACAAGGCAGAGGTTTATGGTGAAGAACTTGTGGTAGGGGAGTAAAGCTGCTCACCTGATGAAGGCCAACAGACAGGAGGCAGGAGAAGAAACCAGCTTCCCTATGGGCACATCCCCAGGAACTAACTTCCTTTCACTAGGTCTTAGTGATACCACCACAGGCTAGTAACTCAGCCTTTAACACATAGACATATAGAGGCAGTCCGGGAGAGGGAGGGGGGGGAGAAAGAAAGAGTGAGTATCAGATGAAGGATTTTTACCTAGAAAATACGAAATATTGCCAACATCAGGGAGACAACATCAGCAGGAGGGTGAGCCGATCTCTGGCAAGGAGGAGCTGGCTGTAACACCCCTAATCCAGCAAGTGTCCACCTTCCAAACTGCCATCAGCTGGGAACCATGCATTCAAAACGCATGGGTTTATTGAGGACACCCGATTCAAACCACCAGGGCGTAACCAACTCTACAATGTTACATAATGACGTACATAGCTTATTGTCTGTCCCTGCCCCCCGTACAAAACATACTTCTGGATAATGATGCTGGTTTGTTCACTGTCGTTTTACAAATGGCTTCAATAGGGTCGGGCACATAAGCAAGTGAATAACTGTAGGAGACGTGCGTCTGTTCTTGGCCACACTATCATTCCCACAAATGAAGAGCCACAACAGATTGCGCTCGGCCAACTTAAGTTTGCTTCCAATACTCTCCAGTCAGTGAACCCAGGGGCACACCGCAGCCTTTCCCTGGGGTCTGAGCACCAGAACGGATCAGCAACGCCGGTATCGCATACAAACGCGAGGAGCTTCAAATCCCAGAAGTCCCCGCTCCTGAAGTGAACTACATCTCCCAGAGGCCTGTGCGGCGGCCACCCTCCCGACCCCGCCCCTCCTGGAGCGTCCGTCGCCCGCGCGCGTCTCTGGTACCCGAGGTCTCCGGGGCGGGGTCCCCACGCCGCGGCCGGCCGGGCGGTTCCGGAGCCTCCGCCTGCGCAGTGCGGCTCGGGAGCCCCGAGCCCGAGCCCGGAGGTGAGCGGCCGGCGGCCCCGGGCCTCGGGACGACGCGGGAACCGAGCGGCGGGCGCCGGGCCGGGGGTGGCGCGCGGCCGGACCTGTCTCCCTCCCCGCCCGCCCCGGGCCCTTCCGGCAATGCAGACATGGGCTCCTGCACGGCCCCGAGAAGTCGGTGTCGCGTGGGTGAGAGCGGCTGCCCGGGACGCTGCGGGGACGCGGGTCCTCCTCGGGCCTCGCTGTCCTGGTCCGTCGCGGTGTCGCCGGGTCCCGGCACCGCGGGCGGAGCGGGAAGGTGCTGCCCGAGGCCCTGCCGGCCGCCGCCCCGCCCCGCCCCGCCGCCTTTCTAGCTGCTGGGATCCTCCGGGCCGAGGCGAGGGCCCGGCCGCCCGGCCTTCTGCCCCTCCGCCGAGGCCCCTGGGCTGTCCTGGGCGGTGACAGCTGTCGGCGCTGCTGCTTCTGGGGCGGAAGGCAGAAGCGCCTTCCAGCTCGGCTCTCCTTGCCTCCTAGATCCGCTTTCTGGAGAGCGCGCCCGGCGGGGGAGAGCCCAGGAGGAGGACATGGCCCCCGAGCCCAGGGAAGCAAGGCCTCAGGTGAGCCCGAGCATCTCCGTCTTGGTGGAAGGAGGGCTTGGGCTTGGGTGTTGCTGTTTGAACTGAAGCTCTGAGCCCCGAACAGCCTTCACCGGGATTTGGAGCCCACGTGGAGGAGTTGGTCCACCCTCGGGACTGCTCTCTTCCGCAGGGAGCACTCCGCGTGCGGAATTCCAGGTCTGAAGGTTCCTCTTTTTCTTGGTGTGCACACTTGTTCACCCATCCCAGTCTGCTGTGTGCTTCCCGATGGGAGAGGCGAGGCGGCAGGTGCCTTTTATCACCAGGGAAGAACAGGCGTGCACGCCTGGGACACTCCCTTCTGGCCTCTTGTATATGTTTCCTCCCACTTCCTGATGTGACCTGTCATTTCCACCTTTATTTTGAGGGTCTAGAGAGACCCTGACTAGGTGACATGTGTGCAGACAAGAAAGTCTGTGGTAAGGAGCACCACCGTGATTCTGAGCCAGGAGAAGTCACCCCAGGAGCACAGCGAAGGCCTCTGGGCACGAGTGGTGGAGAAGCAGTGGATGTAGTGGATGTACTGTTTAGGAAGTAGAGCTCTCAAACCAGCCAGGGTGAGGGTGGGCCTTGGGCATGTAACCCTGTCTGTCTGTGCCTCAGTTTCCCCACCTATCAAATCAGAATGATAAGTGCATCCCACAGTAGGTAAGAGGATGATGTGAATTAGTTCATGGAATGTGTTGAAATCAGGAACACCCGTATAAACCATATGGTGTATGTTTGTTGTGATACATTTCTTACGTTCCTTTCTTCTGACAATAAATCATCTGTCTTTCATATGTATTACATGGTAAAATTTTCAGAGATTAAAGCATATGTACGAGCAGAAAAACGATTTCTCCTGTTATGTTCTCTTTCCCACAACAGGAGTGTCAGCCTTTTCTTCAGCCACCAATCAAGCAATACTGTCAAAGCAGACCCCAGTAGAGTGCCCTTTAATTCAATTCAGTTTGAACACTGTCCACCTGACAGTAGTGTCTGACCCCACAAGACTGCCCTCACTTCAGACACCAGATGCAAGTCTGGGTCACCAGAACTTAGGACCAATAGTCTGTTAATTGGGTTCCTATGTTGCTTCTAAGAGCATCTCACAAAACTCAGGTAAATATCTATAGGATTGTTATATTTCAAAGGAGAAGGACAGAGTGAGGTATGGGACACGGTGTGCAGAGCCTCCATGCCCTCTTCAAGCTCAGTTACTAGGCTTTGAAATCTGACTTGGCAGATTTTGAGGAGCTTTCATGCCATAGGCATAAATGATTGCACATTGGCCAAGTTTACCTTTTCCACCACCCTGATCTATCCAGGAACCACCAGATGTTACTAACTCAGTAGACACTTACCTGGCTGAGGACTTAGTTCTGCTTGCGGGAAAAACCCAAGACTCATTCCCCAGAAAGACAAAGGGGGGGGGGGTTGGAGGCAGTTACATCAGATGCACATGGTGGCTTCGTTTGCAGTGCCTAGAGGTCCTGGTGCGCCCATTCTCATTCATTCATTCTCTCTCTCTCTCTCTCTCTCTCTCTTAAATAAAAAAAAATATCTTCATAAAAAAAGAAAATAAGTAAAACTACCCTTGTTCCAACATCTGGAGACGGTCACTGGCAGTCCTTGGTACATGTTTGTCAGTTGTTTCTGTGTGCATTCACATGTGTACATAGGTATATACATCCATGTGTGTGCATAGGTGCCTACTTCACCAACTTTACATTTATTTATTTGAGAGAGAGAGAAAGAATAGACTCACCAGGTCTTTCAGCTGCTGCAAACGAACTCCAGATTCATGCACCACTTTGTGCATCTAGCTTACGTGGGTCCTGGGGAATTGAACCTGGGTCCTTTGGCTTTGCAGGCAAATGCCTTAACTGCTAAGCCATCTCTCCAGCCCATTCACCATTTTTTCTATTGTAGTGAAATGCACGCACCACGTAACTTACCATGTTTCTGAATGTATGATCCAGCGTCATTAAAGTATATCCACTCACACTGCTGAGCTTCTGTCCTCACTTCCATCATCTTTGCATATGTAGGCATGAGATGACAACTGTCCTCTAGTGAAAATAAGAAAACACCTTATTCTGAGCCAACTTTGAGTGACATGACCAGTGATCAGGAGCAGAGCTTCATGGTCCTTAGTGACATGTTTTAGCTGTGAAAGGTTATATGAACTTGTACAGCCAAAGAATGAAGTTAGTCACAAATCAGGACATTAAACACACAGGTAGATGGGCCCAGCAGAGGAGGGGTCTCTTTCCTACAGATTGTAAGAAGCTCCACTTCTTTAGGCTTAGTGCCTTCCAGAAGGCTTTCCTAACATGACAGTGTTAGGTCATATACAAAGTACATGGCTCATTTTCTAAATGTCATCAGATAGCCCAAGATAAACTAGCTCTCCATAACATCCTGTGTAACAGTCCGTCTCCCACACCCTGCATGTCCTACTCAGCTGAGATCAATTTGCAGGATCTGTAATATAACTATGGTCCCACATTTGGATTTTGTTGTCTATTTCTTTTTAATATTTATTTGAGAGAAAGAGGAAGTGGGGAGAACTTGGGCACACCAAAGTTTCCTGCTACAATAGACAGACTCCAGATACATGTACCACCTTGGGCCTCTAGCTTTACATGGGTACTAGGGAGACTGGGCAGTCAGGCTTTGCAGACAAACATCTTTAACCACTGAGCTATCTCCCCGCCCTGTCTTGTCTTTCTTAACCCTGTTAAGATGGGCATTGGGAGGAGGTGCACTGCAGCTCCATTCAGAATGGAGACGTAGACACCCACTGGGTTGGAGTCCACTACTGCCCAGCCATGTGGCTGGGACAGATTCCTAATATCTGTTAACCACTTTTCTTGTATAGAAGGTTGACTCAAGGATCACCCCCTGCATGGGGCCACAGTGAATAGGAAGCACATTTTACATGAACAATTAACAAAACTAAGAGCAGTGCTGGGCTCAGAGAAAGCACTTCTCAGCTAATGGCTGTTGCAGTTCTCGTAAATGCTGTCCTCAAGTGTGGATGAACACTCAGGTTACCTGCCAAGTGACAATCAGTGAATATTTGGGTCTTTTCCACTTTCTTACTCTTGCAAACACCACGATAAGCATTTTGTGTGTTCTGGTGTGAGAGTGAAGGCACACGCTGGCCACGGCGCACGTGTGCAGGTCAGTGGGTTAGTTTGAGGTCCATACTTCAGGGGAGGCAGGGTTTCTCCCCGGACCACTGTGCTGCGGCGCTTCCTCTTTGCTGTTGCTCTTCGCCCTGCTCACCACTGAGCATGCCCAGAATTCTCCTATCCCCACCTCATCTTGCCATCAGTGCTGGGATTACAGAAGCCCACAGCTTCTTACACAGGTCTGAAGAGGACTGGCTCTGGTACTCAGGCTTGAGCAGGGAGCACTATCCACTGAGCTGGCTCCCCCAGCCCCACAAGTGTTTTTGTGCATGCAGTTTTACATACACTTGGTGACCTTCACACATACAGTAACTGGGGAGTCAAAGAGCATACACATTTCTATGTGTATTATCACATGTCTCAGAAGAATTATTCTAATTAATATTCCCACCAATACCCTTAGTAGGGGCCCATCTCTCGTGGTGGTCAGCACAAGTCCAGTGTGTTAGCTTTCCATCACTGTGACGGTGTAACTGAGGCAATCAACTTCTGAGGGGAAGGATGGTTTCAGCTACTGGTTGCAGAGGTTTCGGGGTGTAATTGCTTGGCCCTGGTACCTTTTGGCCTGTGAGGAGGAAGTGAGTCATGGCACGAAGCCTGCAGCAAAAGGCTCCCTTCTTGGCAGCTGGGAAACAGAGAAGGGAAGAAAGGGCCTAGAGTTCCATTTTCTCCCTTAGTAGCAAGCTAGCTTCTTTCCAGTAACTAACTTTGCAGTAGGTTCCTCATCACCCTCAGGTTGGAAGATGGTGGAACCTACCCCACCTTTTACAGAGGAGAGGCCTTGGGGTCGTTTGGGACGCAAACCATTGTAGCCACATTCACATTTGATGCTGCTGCTTGTGTGCTTGTCGCTGGCTGAGTGCTCACTGGATGAAGGACATGGACCCTGTCCACCCTAAGTGGCGTCAACAACATTTCAGGGAGGCCTGTCCACCTCCCAGTGCAGCCTTCGCGCTGTGTGAGGGCTGGTCGTGGATGAGCTGCAATGCCTTGTCCTTGCAGGTGTCGGTGACGTTTGAAGACGTGGCTGTGCTCTTCACCCGGGATGAGTGGAGAAAGCTGGATCCTCCTCAGAGAAGCCTGTACCGGGAGGTGATGCTGGAGAACTATAGTAACCTGACCTCACTGGGTAAGGAAATTCCCCTGCAAGGCACAGTTTAGAATGGGGAGAGCTCGGCACCTGCTTCCTGGTGTCATTATAGAAATTGAGCAAAGGGGCTGGAGAAATAGAGAATGGTGTGCCCATTCTCTATCTGCCTCCCTCTCTCAAATAAATAACATATCTTTTTTTAAAAAAAGTTGAGCAGAGTTTTGCCATACAACTACACAAATCAGGTCTGTACCTAAATGTTAATAACATACTTTCCTGCTGTAGGCATGGACTTGCCCAGACATGGCAGCGGGAGTGGTAATGTGGCTAGTACCTGCTTCCTGCTAGATGAACTGGAGAAAATCTCTACATGGTCCAACTTCACTTCCCACCAGCAGTTGTTCTGTGGCTGGTCCATTCAGCAGTCAGTTAACCAACTGCTTTCTCTAGTCACTGGACCCACCGCTCACCTTTCCTAGAAGTCAGCACACTTTTCAGAAAGGAGGAAGCATTTCAGGCTTTGCATATCTCTTGTAATCTCTGTAACATATTTCTTAGTCACATGTAGTTTTCTGGTTTTAAATTAATTCATTTTGTCTATGAGCAGGATTCCTATTTACCAAACCGAAGGTGATCTCCCTATTGCAGCAAGGAGAAGAGCCCTGGAAAGCAGAGAAAGAAAGTTCTGGAAGCTTGTCTCTTGGTAAGTGGGTGGGTGGGCCTGGAAGTCTCTGTGGGTACCCTGGTTAATACGAACAGGGGCATGCTGCTTGCATGCTGGTTGGGAAACGTCTTCAGGTTCTCAGTCCTCAAGAAGTGATAGGGTCTGGGGATTGTACTCAGTGGTAAAGCACTTAGCATGTATGAGGCCTGGGTTCTGTTTCCAGCTCCGTATATAGATAGGCAGGTAGATGGATGAATGGAGGGAATGAGTCAGTGTGGGAAAGAGAGAGGGAGAAAGAAATGAAGGAAAGAAGAAAGAAGCTGAAGACACCAGCTTCCTTTCATTTCTCTTCTAATCATTTCTCAATGAATCTCCCAAAATCTTTTTTCTTATTCTTTCCTATTGTTCCTAAGGGGGACTGTTTTTCAAATATTATTTCATGAAACACCATATCCAGTTGATGGCAAGCATTTCACTTGGGCCAAAGGTTTGCAATAGAAAAGATGGAGTTGAAAAAAATGAGATTGAAAGCTATGCAAGGGTCACTTTGTAAGGCATTTGGCACAGTTCTGAGAGATTTGAGCTGTCCTGATGATAAGTGGAAATATTGAGGAATTTAGACCATTCCATAACCTTTGATAGCTTAAAAAAATTGGTTCTGAACCAGAAACAAGTTAAAGGTCTTTCCGTAACTAGGTAAAGAGTCTCCAGTGTGTCCTCACTGGCCTCCAGTGTGTCTGCTTGCTTCACCACGCCGTAAGTGGAAGGACGTGTTGATGTGCACAGAGCTCCACGCAGTGTTCGGGAGGAAGCAGGCTCCAGAGCACTGTCAGGATGGTCATGTGTCTGTTTAAAGAATGCAGCGTGTCCTATGAGTGATATGTGTGTGAGCACAGAGAGGAAGGTTAGCACACACTAGCTGTCTGTGTCGTATAAGTGATATGTGTGTGAGCACAGAGAGGAAGGTTAGCACACACTAGCTGTCTGTGTCGTATAAGTGATATGTGTGAGCACAGAGAGGAAGGTTAGCACACACTAGCTGTCTGTGTTGTATGAGTGATATGTGTGTGAGCACAGAGAGGAAGGTTAGCATACACTAGCTGTCTGTGTTGTATGAGTGATATGCGTGTGAGCACAGGGAGGAAGGTTAGCACACACTAGCTGGTTGTGTCGTATAAGTGATATGTGTGAGCACAGAGAGGAAGGTTAGTACACACTAGCTGGTAACAGTTACTTTTGGTATGAGTCTAATGAAAGGGGACTTTGTGTATGTAGTACTTGATTTTTTTTGAAGAATGTTGTATTCATGAAGTCCTAATTTGGCTTAAATTTAGTAAGAATGGCCAATTTGGAGCCGGGCGTGGTGGCGCATGCCTTTAATCCCAGCACTTGGGAGGCAGAGGTAGGAGGATCGCCGTGAGTTCGAGGCCACCCTGAGACTCCATAGTGAATTCCAGGTCAGCCTGGACTACAGTGAGACCCTACCTCGAAAAACAAAACAAAACAAAACAAAAAAAAAAAGGCCAATTTGGAGGTATTATGTAGGATGGACTTAAAGTGAGGCAAATGTTGAGGTAGGGAGCCTCACAGAGCTATTGCAGAAATAGACACAGGAAGAAGACCCTTGCTGTAGAGCCCTAGGAAGACTTGGTTTGATGAGAATATGAGTTTGGTGTAGAATGGTTTTCACTTGAGGTGCAAGTGAAATACTTGGGTAGAGCTCCTCTGGACAGCTGCATAAGGCAGACATGGGAGGTCAGAGTCTTTGGTCCAAGGGTGGCATTTGCAATCTTGAGCTGACCAGGTAAGGTAACAGAGCAGAGGGAATAATCTTGGGAAAGCATGTTTATAAGATGGCTAAGGGCTGGGGCTAGAGAGATGGCTTAACAGTTAAGGCACTTACCTGCAAAGCCAAAGGATCCAGGTTCAGTTCCCCAGGACCCGTGTAAGCCAGATGCACAAGATGGTGCATGTGTCTGGAGTTCATTTGCAACAGCTAATTCATTCATATTCATTCTCTCTCTCTCTCCCCCTCTCATAAGTAATAAATTAATAAAAAAAAATTTAAGGGCTGGAGAGATGGCTTAGCAGTTAAGTGCTTGCCTTTGAAGCCTAAGGACCCTGGTTCAAGGCTCAATTCCCCAGGACCCACATTAGCCAGATGCACAAGGGGACACACGCATCTAGAGTTCATTTGCAGTGGCTGGAAGCTCTGGCGAGCCCATTCTCTCTCTCTCTATCTGCCCCCCCCCCTCACTCTCACTCTCAATCTCAAATAAATAAATAAAAATGAACAAAAAAAAAGTTAAAAAAAAATTAAAAGACCCTTTCCTGGGCCCCAAGTAGGTAGCTTCTGACTAGTGGTGAGTCTCCTATCATGACAGCTGTGGGAGTGGACTAAGAAAGTAGAACTGGAGCTTACATCTTCCCAGGGAGAAGCCAGGGCTCCTTACAGTGGGGTCAGTTCCCCCTGAGCCCTAAAGAAAAATGATGAGCAAATTACTGAACAGTGATGGGCAGATGTCAGAGCTGCTTTCTGCTCTGTTTCTCTTGAGTAATGACCTTTCTTTCCTCAAAAGTAGACTTCTGTTGGAAGGCCGAGGCCTGTTATGTGTTCACACTTTGTCCTGGTAAGCTGCCACCTACCTGAACTACAGTAGCTTCATAACAGCTGTTCTTGGCAATAGCTCACTTCCCACAGCATAGTTGGAGGACCTGAGATATTTTTTCCTACATCATGCACTGTGTGTGTGTGTGTGTGTGTGTGTGTGTGTATGTGTAAGAGAGAAGAGGGGAGGCAGAAGTGATCACCTATAATCCCAGCACTCAGGGGGCCTCAGTTAGGAGAACTGTGAGGGACCGTGAGTTTGAGGCCATCCTGGGCTACATAGTGAGTTCTAGGCACATAAGGAAAGGGAGGGAGGAAAGCAAACACCATATGTGTTGTTTTATAAAGGTGTATAATACATACATTTGATACCTTAGTAAAAGGAACAGACTATGGATATTTAAAGTCAAACCAAGGATACAAGCATAGGTAACATATTAATTGGGTCTGAAAGACAAAGGAGTGTGAGCAGGGAACAAAGGAGGGAAGGCTTTCCAGATCAAGAATGATCTCACAAAGAAGAGGAAAGTCAAGATGGCAACGTCTAACCTGGGCTTTTTGCATCCAGATCCCAGCTTGCTTTTCACAACTAGTACTCCCATTTTACTCCCTCTCACCATCTTTAAATGGGTTTGCTTTATTTTCTTCATCAACCGCTTTTTCTCCTACCAATTATTTTTCTGCCTGTCTTCCATGTCTCCCCAATAACATTTTTGGCTAGATTGACATTAATTTTTATTCACTTCACTCGTTTAATCTCATTAGTGAACGTCTGTGAAATGAACTGTCTTGTTTATTTCCTCTAGGATGGAAGTGCAGTCACAAAACCACAAAGTCGACTCAAACACAGGAATCTTCATTTCAGGAACTGCTAATGAAAATAACCAAAAGAAATGGGCCCTGGAACCTGAAGTCAGAAAAACCTTGCATATATGAAGGCAGATTAGAGAAGACTGTAGAAAAGAACCCTAAAACCAATGAGTTTAGCCGGAATTTCAGCCCAAAGTCTATTGTTCTTAGGCAACAGATAGTTCCCAGAGAAGAAATGCCATCAACATGTGAAAAACAAGGAAACACTTCCAAGCAGAGTTCAAATTTACCTAATCAACCAAAAGTCACAGCAGATAAACGCTATAAATGTAGCATGTGTGAGAAGACTTTCATTAATACTTCATCCCTTCGAAAACATGAGAAAAACCATAGTGGAGAGAAGTTATTTAAATGTAAAGAATGTTCAAAAGCCTTTAGCCAAAGTTCAGCTCTTATTCAACATCAAATAACTCACAGTGGGGAGAAACCTTACATATGTAAAGAATGTGGGAAAGCCTTCACTCTCAGTACCTCTCTGTATAAACATCTGAGAACTCACACTGTAGAGAAGTCCTACAGATGTAAGGAATGTGGCAAATCCTTTGGAAGAAGGTCAGGCTTGTTTATACATCAGAAAGTCCATGCCAGAGAAAGCCCTTGTAAGTACAACCCAGGCAGGAAGGAATCTGGTTGCAGCCCATCCCTTCCCGGTCAGAGGGTTCATTCCAGAAAGAAGACCTACTTGTGTAATGAATGTGGCAACACCTTTAAGTCCAGCTCTTCCCTCCGTTACCATCAGAGAATTCACACTGGAGAGAAACCTTTCAAGTGCAGTGAATGTGGAAGAGCCTTCAGTCAGAGTGCATCACTTATTCAACATGAGCGAATTCACACTGGAGAAAAGCCCTACAGGTGTAATCAGTGTGGAAAAGGCTTCACTTCTGTTTCACGACTCAACAGACACCGAATAATTCATACAGGAGAGAAGTTTTATAATTGTAGTGAATGTGGCAAAGCCTTAAGTTCCCACTCAACGCTTATTATTCATGAGAGAATTCACACTGGGGAGAAACCATGTAAATGTAAAGTGTGCGGGAAAGCCTTTAGACAAAGTTCAGCACTCATCCAACATCAGAGGATGCACACTGGAGAAAGACCCTATAAGTGTAGCGAGTGTGGGAAAACATTTAGGTGTAACTCATCCCTTAGTAATCATCAGAGAATTCATACTGGAGAGAAACCATTCCGATGTGAAGAATGTGGGATGTCATTTGGTCAAAGTTCAGCTCTTATTCAGCATCGAAGAATTCATACGGGGGAGAAGCCCTTTAAGTGTAATACATGTGGGAAAAGTTTTAGACAGAGCTCCTCACGTATTGCACATCAGCGCATCCATACTGGAGAGAAACCCTATGAATGTAACATATGTGGGAAACTTTTCAACCACAGGTCATCTCTCACTAATCATCATAAAATCCATGTGGATGAGGACCCTTAGAAATTAGGTTTGCATGTGTAAAAGCCTCAACCAAAGCTCAGCAGGAAATGTGTGCTTGACAGTTTTGTAATTATGGTAGATATTTTCAAAATCTCATCAGTTCAGTCCTCAGCAGATACCACATACATGGATAAACTGAATGATAGGAGGAAAATATTCATGCCTGTCAGACACTTTAAAAAGATCCTGTAAGAGCCAGGCACAGTGGTACATGCCTATGTGCCAGCTAATCAAGAGGCTGAATTGAGAACATTGCTTAAGGCTACAAGTTTGAGGAAAGCCTGGGAAAACCTAGGGAGACCCCCCACCTCAAAAAAAATTAGTAACCTGAGATAAAGAATCCACCACCAAATACATTGACTTTGGGCAATTGTAAAATAAAGGCATTAATTTTTCTTTTTTCCCATCCCAGTGCATGGTAGATGTATGTGATCATAAGCATCTAAAGGATGTGGCCTGAGGTTCATAAAAGCACCAAACTCTACCCTAGTAACATTTTAATAGCATTTCAAAAGGAATCAAATTACAAATTTGGGGGGAGGACCAAAATGAAAAATTAAAAATGAACTGTAAACTACCTCTCATTATCTGCCTTGAACTGATATCAAATATTGTGTATGGTTTTCATTAAAAATGGGGGAAAATCTGGGGTCTTCTAGTAATTGCTATGAACTTGGGGTTTTCTACCCATTTCCCAATTCTGCTTTCATATTTTTAAAAATGCTTTGAAGTCATTATTAGGAAAATGTACCTACCCTTATCCTGTGTGGTCATCTAGGTAAGTTAAATGTGAAAATACTGAATTATTTAATATTTGAGCTACTAAATTTTTTAAATTTACAATAGGACATTCCAAAAGACATTTGGCAAATATAACACACTTGTAGAGAAATCCGTGAGGAGGTCATTGCTATAGTCTGGATGCTCATATGCCCTCAAATTCATCTGTTAAAACCCCTATCTCCAGAGTGACAGTCTGAAGAAAAGGGGCCTCTAAGGCAGTTACTAAGTCATGAATGAACTCCTCAGACATAAGATTAGTATTTGCATAACAGGCCCCAGTGAACTTATTCTGCCTTTCAGTGATTTCAGGTCAGCAATAAATGCCTTCTTTGAACCATTTTGACCACAGACAACAAATCTGCCAGCCCTTTAATCTGGAATTTCTCAACATGAAACAATTTATTTTCTTTTTTATTATTTATTTACTTATTTGATAGAATAGGTGTGCCAGGGCCTCCAGCCACTGCAAACAAACTCCAGACACATGCACCCCCTTGTGCATCTGGCTAACATGGGTCCTGGGGAATGGAACCTGGGTCCCTTGGCTTTGCAGGAAAACACCTTAACCGCTAAGCGATCCCTCCAGCCAGATAATTTATTTCCATTGTCAACTTCATTGCACTTGGCCTAGAAAATCACACCTGTGGGTTTGTTTGTACAGGGGTTTCCAGAGAGTTACCTGAGGATGGAACACCTACCATAGGAGTAGAATCCTAAAGAAAAAAGACATCAAAGAGGGATAGTTGATAAAAAAAAAAAAAAAAAGAGGTCCAGGGGAAGGAAGATGAGGTGTGGGACAAAAGGTAATAGGACTTTAATCAAAATACATTACATGTATGAAAATTGTTTAAAAGAAAGTTTTTTTTTTTTTAAATTACAAAGCAGACTTCCAGTTAAGATGGCAGTGTAGGAACCATGCAAAAGCAGCCTAGGGGACAAAAAGCCAGAAAAGAAAAAAAAAAAAAAAAAAGCAAAATACACTCTTCTAGTAAGAAGTGAGGTATATAAGAAATTACCAACTGCAGCAGAGAAGTAGGAGAGATCCAGAGCATCTGGAACCCACATAGGCAAGCATAAGCAGCCCCAACAGTGGAAGTACCAGGTCCAAAGGGCCACAGCTGTAAGGCTCAGCTGGAGCCGCAGGAAAATCCAGGTGAGGGGATTCTCCACTCACACCAGAGCTCCTCACAAACTCAAGAAACGTGAAGGGAGGATCACAATGACCAACGGAGGAGCAGCTTGTGAGGTAGAGGATTACATGTACCAGCAAGAGAACTAGAGCTACCATCCACAGCTTCCCCTCCCCAAGCTGCCAGTTCAAGTGCCAGAAAATACCAGAGACCTGCAGAAGGGAGCTCACAGCACCCAGCACCGGTGACCACAGCAGCGATCTAGCAAACCAGGCAACCGAAATGAGCCCACAGCTCAACGAAGAGGGACCCAAGCAGGAGTGCAGCATAACTGAGACCAAAATCATCGCAAAAGGTAACTAGGATAACACCAGGTCAGTACCCACCAAATAAGCATGGTATATATCTTTGAATCAGAAGTGCTAATTGCACCTTCCATGTCAGGATAAATTGTATGTTAAATATGATGGATAGTCAAATTTGCCATTCTTAAGTAAGCTAGATTTTGGGCTTGTCATTTGTTGCTTCCTGATTTATAGTGGCTTTGTTTCCTCTTCTGTTATTCATTAGGGAAGGGTCTCACTTGGTCACAAGCTGACTTGGAACCCTCAACAGACCAGAAATCTTAGCCTCCTAGTTGACATGATTAAGGGCGTGGGGCAACACACATCCTAAGGGACTGTGACTTTGTTAGAGGATCTGGTTGTCATAATACCTACTCTTGCATAAATACTCTGTGCTGTTTTTCATTGAATGTGTACATTGTTTAGTTAACTTGTAGAATCTGCCTCTATTTTTTCCACTCAGACTACTTGAATACTCTCATAGCAGGCAAACCCAACATCTAGGATCACTTTTGTAGATACTCTGAGAGTCTTAAGGGCCACACCTAGCACCTTAAGCTCCTACCCTGAAGATATATAACATCAGATTATTACATCTAGTAGTACTGCAGCTAATTAGAAAATCCAAACATTAAATTAATCCAAGATGCAAAAATATGTATATTATATCACAAGAAACACCAAGAATCAAGACAATATAAATCCACCAAAATGTATTAATGCATCAGAAATGACCTCCAGTGAGAATGATTTAGAGGAAATGCCTGAGAAAGATTTCAAAAGAATGATTATAAATATGTTCAAAGAAGTCAAAGAGGAAATCAAAGGAATCAAAGAGGAAATCAAAGGAATCAAAGAAGACACAGGAAACGAATTTAATGAAATAAAGAGGTCAATATGAGACATAAATAAGGAAATAGAAATAATAAAGAAAAACCAGTTAGAATTACTAGCAATGAAGAACACAGCCAATGAAATAAATTAAAAAAAAAAAACCTGTAGAAAATCTCACCAGTAGATTGGATGAAAGAGGACAGAATATTAAAACTAGAAGACCAGGTGGCAGATCTAATAGTCCAAAAAAGAGAAACTAATAAGGCCGGGCGTGGTGGCACATGCCTTTAATCCCAGCACTCGGGAGGCAGAGGTAGGAGGATTGCCATGAGTTCGAGGCCACCCTGAGACCCCATAGTGAATTCCAGGTCAGCCTGGGCTAGAGTGAAACCCTACCTCGAAAAACCAAAAATAAATAAATAAATAAATAAATAAAAAGAGAAACTAATAAGGAAGTGTGAATGGGAATTTCAAGATATTCAGGACACTGAAAAGATCAAACATAAGAATTCAGGGTAAAGGAGAAGGAGAAGAACTTCACTCCAAAGGTATAGGCATTCTCACCAAAATCATAGAAGAAAACTTTCCCAAATTGGGAAAGAAATGATAGTGTCTAAATAGGAATCCTTTAGAACACCAAACAGACAAAACCTGGAAACAACTTCTCCTCGCCATATTATAATTGAACTACCAAACATACAAACCAAAGAAAATATATTGAAAGCAGAGAGAAAAATCAAGTTACCTACAAAGGCAAGCCCATCAGGATCACAGCAGATTACTCAATAGAAATTTTGAAACCCAGAAGGGCTTGGAGTGACGTATTCCAAGTTCTGAAAGATAACAACTGTCAACCAAGGTTACTTTATCCTACAAAGCTATCCATTCAAATAGACGGAGAAATAAGGACATTTCACAATAAAAGCAGGCTAAAGGAATATTTGAAGACAAAACCAGCTCTACAGAAGATACTTGGAAGGATCCCCCAGTATGAAGAGAAAGAAAAGCACACATATAAGGAAACAAAGAAAACAAACCACACTCAAATACTAGTTAATACTAAGAACAAAGGTAAGACCAGAAGAACTATTAAAAAATGGCAAAAATAAATACACACCTTTCAATAATATCTCTTAATATCAATGGCTTCAATGCCCCAACCAAAAGACATAGGTTTGCAGACTGGATTATAAAGCAGAATCCTTCAATTTGTTGCCTCCAAGAAACTCACCTTTCTACAAAGAAGGATGGACACTATCATAGGGTAAAAGGTGGTAAAATGGTGTTTCAAGCAAATGGGCCTAGAAAACAAGCAGGGGTTGCTATCCTAATATCTGACAAGGTAGGTTTCAGTCCAACATTAGTTAGGAAAGATAAGGAAGGCCACTTTATATTGATTAAAGGCACACTCCAACGGGAGGACATTACAACCCTAAACATATATGCACCTAACATGGGGGCTTCCAACTTCATTAAACAAATGCTATTAGAACTAAGGTCACAGATAACACCAAACACAGTTATAGTGAGTGACTTCAACATTGCACTCTCATCAATTGGCAGGTCATCCTGGCAAAAAATAAACAGGCATCTGGATTAAATGAGGTCATAGAACAAATGGACCTAACAGATATATGCAGGACATTTCATCCAAATGCTGCAGAATACACATTCTTTTCAGCAGCACATGGAACATTCTCTAAAATAGACCAGATATTAGGACAGAAAGCAAACTTTAACAAATACAGGAAAATTGAAATAATTCCTTGCATTCTTTCTGATCACAATGGAATCAAACTACAAATCAATAGCAAGAAAAGCTATAGAACATACACAAAATCATGGAAACTAAACAATACACTACTAAATGATGAATGGGTCAATGAAGAAATCAAGAAGGAAATCAAAAAATTCATAGAGTCAAATGATAATGAGAACACAACATACCAAAACCTTTGGTACACAATAAAGGCAGTCCTAAGAGGGAAATTTATAGCCTTAAGTGCCTATATAAATTAGAAAGTTCTCAAGTAAACAACCTAATGCTTTACCTTAAAGCCTTGGAAAAAGAAGAACCAGGCAAACCAAAAATCAGTAAATGGGAAGAAATAATAAAGATTAGGGCAGAAATTAATGAAATAGAAACAAAAAAAGAATCAATGAAACAAAGATTGGTTCTTTGAAAGGATAAACAATATTGATAAGCCCTTAGCAAATCTGACCAAAAGAAAGAGAGAAGAAACACAAATTAATAAAATTAGAGATGAAAAAGGCAGCATCACAACAGATACCAGAGAAATTCAAAAAATAGGATCATACTATAAGATAATATACTCCACTAAGTTTGGAAATCTGAAAGAAATGGATGAATTCCTTGATTTATAAGACCTATCTAAATTAAGTCAAGATGAGATTAATCACTTAGATAGACCTATAACACGTATGGAGATCCAAGCAGTTATCAAAATCTCCCAACTAAAAAAGGTCCAGGCCCAGATGGATTCACCGACGAATTTTACCAGACCTTCAGGGAAGAACTAACACCAATACTTCTTAAACTACCAATGCTTCTTAAACTTTTCCATAAAATAGAAAAAGAAGGAATCCCACCAAACTCCTTCTATGAAGCCAGCATCACCCTGATACCAAAACCAGGCAAATATAGAACAAAAGAAAAGAAAGAAAGAAAGAAAGAAGGAAAGAAAGAAAGAAAGAAAAAAAAAGAAAATTACAGACCAATCTCCCTCATGAACATAAATGCAAAAATTCTCAACAAAGTATTGGCAAACAAAATAGAAGAATATATCAGATCATTCACCCCAACCAAGTAGGCTTTATCCCAGAGATGCAGGGATAGTTCAACATATGCAAATCGAGAAATGTAATACATTATATAAATGGACCAAAGGACAAAAATCACATGATCATCTCATTAGATGCGGAGAAAGCATTTGACAAAATCCAACATCCCTTCATGATAAAAGTCCTACAGAGACTGGAATTAGAAGGAACATATCTCAACATGATAAAGGCTATTTATGACAAGCCTACAGCCAACATATTACTAAATGGGGAAAAACTGGAAGCTTTTCCACTAAAATCAGGAACAAGACAAGGGTGTACACTGTCCCCACTTTTATTTAATGTAGTACTTGGAATCTTAGCCATAGCAATAAGGCAGGAGACACACATAGAAGGGATATAAATTGAAAAGGAAGAGATCAAATTTTCATTATTTGCAGATGACATGATTCTATACATAAAGGACCCTAAAGACTCTACCAGCAAACTGTTAGAGCTGATAAACAGCTATAGCCATGTAGCAAGATACAAAATAAATACATAGAAATCAGTAGTCTTCCTATATGCTAACAACAAACACACAGAGGATGAAATCAGAGAATCACTCCCATTCACAATTGCATCAAAAAAAATAATAAAGTACCTTGGAATAAACCTAACTAAGGAAGTGAAGGATCTCTACAATGAAAACTTTAAAACACTCATGCAAGAAATTTCAGAAGATACTAGGAAATGGAAAGACATCCCTTGTTCTTGGATCAGAAGAATCAATATTGTGAAAATGGCAATCTTACCAAAAGCAATCTACACATTTAATGCAATCCCCATCAAATTTCCAATGGCGTTCTTCATGGAAATAGAAAACACAATCCAAAAATTCATTTGGAAGCACAAAATATCTCAAATATCTAAAACAATATTGAGCAACAAAAATAAGACTGCTGGTTTCACCATTCCTGATTTTAACCTATACTACAGAGCTATAATAACAAAAACAGCATGGTACGGGCACAAAAGCAGACATGTAGATCAATGGAACAGAAGATGGCGGTGACCTTGGGATGACTCAGAAGGTATCATGGTGCTGGAAAGAAGTGACAGGAGCAATATCTCTATCACACCTTCCAAGGCTCAGGGTCTATTGTGTAAGAGGTGGCAGAAAGAATGTAGTAGGATCCAAAGAAAGGGTAGGACTCCTTACAATGTGCTCCCCCCAGACACAAAATGGCCTGGATATCCATGACCTCACAGTGCCTGACACTACCTACACAAGACCATCATAATAGGAAGGAAAAGATCATGACATCAAAATAATAGAGAGACTAATTGAGATGGGGAGGGGATATGATGGAGAATGAAGTTTCAAAGGGGAAAGTGGGGGGAGGGAGAGTAATACCATGGGATATTTTTTATAATCATGGATGTTGTTAATAAAAATTTGAAAAAAAAAGTTCAGCCGGGCATGGTGGCTCATGCCTTTAATCCCAGCACTTGGGAGGCAGAGGTAGGAGGATCGCCATGAATTCAAGGCAACCCTGAGAATACAGAATGAATTCCAGGTCAGCCTAGACTAGAGTGAAACCCTACCTCGAAAAACCAAAAAAAAAAAAAAAAAAAAAGAAGTTCTACATCCCTAGCCACCAGGGAAATACAGATTAAGACTTCATTGTGATTCCATCTCACTCCTGTCAGATTAGCTATCATAATGAAAAGAAATGACCATAAACACTGGCGAGGATGCAGAAAAAAGAGGAACCCTTCTACACTGTTGGTGGGAATGCAATCTGGTCCAGACATTGTGGAAATCAGTGTGGAGATTCCTGAGACAGCTAAAAATAGATCTACCATATCACCCAGCTATAGCACTCCTAGGCATATATCCTAAGGACTCATCTCACTACCTTAGAGATACTTGCTCAACCATATTTATTGCTGCTCTATTCACAATAGCTGGGAAATTGAACCAGCCTAGATGTCCCTCAACTGATGAGTGGATAATGAAGATATGGCACATTTACACAATGGAGTTCTACTCAGTGGTAAAGAAAAATGAAGTTATGAAACGTTCAGGAAAATGGATGGATCTGGAAAGGATTATACTAAGTGAGGTAACTCTGGCCCAGAAAGCCAAACGTCATATGTTCTCTCTCATATGTAGATCCTAGCTATAGATGATTGGACTTCTGTGTGAATAGGAAGAAAACTCAGTAGCAGAGACCAGTAAGCTAGAAAGGAGATATAAAGGGAATAAAAAGGAAGCGGGGGGGGGGGGGGACTTAATAGGATGGTATTGTATATATGTAAGTAGAATAGATTAATGGGGGTGAAAAGGCCTAAGTGATGTCAGGGGAAGAGATTGAGTAAAGGAAAGATGGAGGGAGGGCTAATCAAAATCTAAGAGGATATAAATACATCATATAGCAACCTACTTTTTTGGACAATGGAACACTCAGGAGCCATAGATTGTTACTAGAAAATTTTCAGTGCCAGGGATGGGATACCTTCCAGTGAGTTGGTGGCCAGGGAGGTCTCTGATGCCCCCAAAACATAATAGGCCATTGCCGAGGCCCTTGGTTTCCCACCAGGAATAGATGGTGAGACCCTATTGCTGAAGACTCCACATACTTGGGCTTCAAGGCCACTGAAAAATCCTGCTGGAACTGAGCTGATAACCTCCTCCATGTAGACCAGCTGACAGAAAGCTGGAAGAAGCCATTCTTCATGCAGTTCAATGGGAGAGAGAGAAATCACCAGTGAAGATACTCAACAGCTGACACTGCAAGCCTTATATTTGGCCAGCCAGGCCAAATGAGCTAACGGGTGCAATAGTGGCACATCTGTCATGGTGGAAACCAACTAATTGGACTGGGGGCTCGCTCCATGGGAGGGAATTCATCCCAGGGGTAGCCATGAGCCATAGGTGTGTAACATCTCCTGTTGTCTGGCTAAATGTATATACTATGCTCATCAAACTGCCCAGAAAGCACTGCTCTTAATGTTCATACCCATATATTAATGCTACTCTTACTTTTGGTAGAGAAGATTCTCTTTTCAGATGGCAGTGACCTTGGGATGACTCAGAAGGCATTATGGTGCTGGGAAGAAGTGACAGAGGAGTGCTCAGCACTGCAATATCTCTATCACACCTTCCAAGGCTCAGGGTCCATTACAGAAGAAGTGGTGGAAAGAATGTAAGAGCCAAAGGAAGGATAGGACTCCTTAGAATGTGATCCTCCAGACACAAAATGGCCTGGATATCCATGACCTCACAGTGCCTGACACTACCTGCACAAGACCATCATAATAGGAGGAAAAGATCATGGCATCAAAATAAAAGAGAGATTGATTGAGATGGGGAGAATGGAGTTTCAAATGGGAAAGCAGGAGGAGGGAGGGCATTATCATGGGATATTGTTTACAACCATGGAAGTTCTTAATAAAAAATTAATTATAAAAAATTACAAAGTGGGCTGGAGAGATGGCTTAGCAGTTAAGCGCTTGCCTGTGAAGCCTAAGACCCTGGTTCAAGGCTCAATTCCCCAGGGCCCATGTAAGCCAGATGCACAATGTGGTGCATGCATCTGGAGTTCATTTGCAGTGGCTGGAAGCCCTGGCACACTCATTCTCTCTCTATCTCCCTCTTTCTCTCTCTGTCTGTGGCTCTCAAATAATTTTTTTAAAAAAATGCAAAGTGCCAGGCATAGTGGTGTATGCCTTTAATCCCAGTACTTGGGAGGCCAAGGTAGGATAGCTGTGAGTTTGAGGCCAGCCTCAGACTACATAGTCAATTCCAGGTCATCCTGGGCTACAACAAGACCTGACTTCATGGGGATTAAATGGAAAGCAAGCCAAGCATGGTGGTACATGCCTTGACTCCCAGCACTTCAAAGACTAAGGCAGGAGGATTGCCATAAATTCAAGGCCAGTCAGAGGCTTCAGAATGAGTTCTAGGTCAAAACCTTCTCCCTGTTGACTAGCTGTCTGAATGCTAAAAAGAGCTATGCAACCTGCAGCCTTTTGAGAGAGGGAAGTCATCAGTGGACCCTGAAAGCTTTATGGCTAGCCATCCAGGCTAAGTGTACCAACTGGTACAGTGGAGGCATGTCTGTCATGGAGTGAACCAACTGCTCTGATTGGATTTGAATCTTGCTCAATAAAAGGGAATACATGCCTGCTTTTGAAAACCTAGCTCAATGCCTATGGCTAGGGAGGTCATAAGCCCTAAGGGAGTAGCAGCTACTGTAGTCTGGCTAAGGATACATTATACCCACCAAACTGCCCTCTAAACTTTTATGTTTATACCCATATACTAATGCTGTAACTAAATTCTCTAAAAGCGAGAGAAGCTTCTTTTTACATGGCAGAGACCACTGAGGTGACTCAAAATTCAACGTGGTACTGAGAAGTGACAGTGTAGTGTTCAGCACTGAGACATCTCTGTCACATCCTCTAAGGCTCAGGTACCATTGAGGAAAAGATGGCCGAAAGGAAGGGGATGTTTTGCAGTCCCATATACCAGATAGTAAATGGCTGTGGAATTCATGATCTTACAGTTGCTGACACTATTTACATAAGACCTACATAGTAGGAAGAGAGAAAATGATGGCATCAAAATAGAAGAGAGATTAGTTGGAAAGAAGGAATTCTATGGAAGGGGGATTGCGAGGGGGTGAAGGGAAGGTAATGAGAGGATTATGATCTCCGTACATTGTCTATGGAAGTTGTTAATACTTAGAAAACAATAGGTTGGGTTAGAGTGAGACCCTACCTCAAAATAATATACCGATCAAAAGCCTATCATAGGGGAGGTTATGAGCTCTAGGGAAGTAATACCTACTGTTGTCTGGCTAAATGCATATATCTTGCTCACCAGATTACCCTGTAAGCACTTAATGTTCATACCCATTTATTAATACTACTCTCACTTTTGTTTAGAGAAGCTTCTCTTTTCAGGTGGCAGTGACCACTGGGATGGTGCCAGAGTGCTGAGAAGTGACAGAGGAGTGTTCAGCACTAAGTGAGACATCTCTATCACACCTTCCAAGGCTCAGGGTCCATTGCAGAAGAGGTGGTGGAAAGAATGTAAGAGACAAAGGAAGGGTAGGATTCCTTATAATGTGCTCTTCGAGACACAAAATGGCCTGGACATCCATGACTTTGCAGTGCCTGGCACTACCTACACAAGACCATCATAACAGAAGGAAAAAAGGATGGCATCAAAATAAAAGACTCATTGAGAGGAGGAGGGGATATAATGAAGGGAGGATTTGTGAGGGGGAAGGTGGGGGTGGGTGGAAATTATAATGGCATACTGTCTGTAATTATGGAAGCTGTCAATAAAAAAGTTAAAGGAAAAAAGCAAGCTGAACAAAATTTCTCGTCCTCTGATTCTTTTATATATGTGTGTGTGTGTGTGTGTGTCTGTGTGTGTATACACATATGTATATGTATATTTGTAAGCAGAGAGAGGAGATTGAGAATGGGTATGTCAGAGCTTCTAACCACTACAAATGAACTCCACATACATTGCCGCTCTGTGCATCTGGCTTTACATGGGTACTGAGGAATTGAACCCTGGCTAGCAGGTTTTGTAAGCATGAACCTTTAATTGCTGAATCATCTCTCCAGCCACCCCCACCACCACTTTTTTTTTTTTTTTTTTTTTTTTGAAAGAAGGTCTCATGTATCCCTGCCTGACCTGGAAGTTGACATGTAAATCCCAACTACCTTGAATTCCTGATCCTTCTGCCTCTACTTCATAAATGCTGAGATTATCAGAATGTATCAACAGCCTGGTTTGCTGATTGATTTTTTTTTACTATTAATTTATTTATTATTTAGTTGGGAGAGAGAAAGAATGGGTATACCAGGACGTCCAGCCACTGCAAACAAATTCCAGACATAGGTGCCACCACGTGCATCTGGCTTACATGGTTTCTGGAGAGTCAAACCTGGGTCCTTAGTTAACTACTGATTGATTTTCTAATGGAGATTTGTATTTCTCCATTTTGTTTCATGCTCTGGATGTCATGAAGGAAGCCATCACTTGTTCTACATTTTTGAGGGATGGATATTTTGTGTTTATCTGACTAATGCTGGGTTTTCTCTGTGATGCAGTTTTCACTTGGTAATGAATGATACTTTGGAGAACTGTTTGAAATTTTGTTAGTTCTTTTTTTTTTTTACTCTTTTTGTTATTGACAATTTCCATTCTTACAGACAATAAACCGTGATAATTCCCTCCCCTCCTCCACTTTCTCCTTTACAAATCCATCATATCCCCTCCCTCTCTGTTAGTCTCTTTTATTTTGATGTTATCATCATTTCCTCCTATCATGAGTAGTTCCAGGCACTGTGAGGTCATGGATATTGAGGCCATTTTGTGTCTAGAAGAGTGCATTGTAAGGAGTCCTACCCTTCCTTTAGCACATACATTCTTTCCGCCACCTCTTCCACAGTGGACCCTGAGCCTTGGAAGGTGTGATAGAAATGTTTCAGTGCTGACCATTCCTCTGCCACTTCTTCTCAGCACTTTGGTGCCTTTTTGGTCATCCTAGTGGTCACAAAAAGAGAGGCTTCTCTAACCAAAGGTGAGAGTAGTATTAATATATGGGTATGAACATTAAGTAAAGTGCTTACAAGGCAGTTTGGTGAGCATAATATATGCATTTATCCAGACAAGAGCAGGTGTTACACTGCAAAGCTTCATGACCTCCCCCACTATAGGCTTTTGATTAGGTTTTCAGAACCAGGCATGTATTCCCTCCTATTGAGCAGGCCTCCAGTCCAATTAGAGAGCAGTTTGTTTCCCCTATAACAAATGTGCCATTTTCCACCTGTTTGGTCATTTGGCCTGGCTGGCCAAACTTGAGGCTTGCAGTGCCGACTGCTTTCACCGCTGATGACTTCTGTCTCCCCCAGGTCTGTAGGCTACGCAGCTTTTTCCAGCTTTTGGTCAGCTAGTCTACAGGGAGAAGATTTTCAGCTCAACCCCAGCATGATTTCTCAGTGTTCCTGCAGCCCAGGACAGGCAAGTCTTGCTGTCAGCCATCTCTGTGGCATTCTTGGGAAATGTGCTTGAGTGGTGGTTTCTAATCCTCCCCCAGGATTGTCAGTGAGTCAAATGGAAGTTCAGATGACCTGGTTGTTGTCACCTTTAGTTCTGCCACATCCTTCTGGGAGGTGGGTATCCCATACGTTCATTATTCCTTGGATTGAGAACATAATTACAGAGTTACCTCTTAACCTTCCTCTCTCTGATGGTTTTGGGACTTAAAGTTCGCGAACCTGGTTTTTCTTAGTTACTGCCCACATGCCACGTATCACATGCACACCTTAGCTACAGGCCAGAATCCAAGTTCTCTTGTGATAGGAGAAATTTAACAAAGAAATCAGACCCAGATGGTCCTCTAAAACACAAGTTTCTAACATACAAGCTTTACCAGGGAGACGGCGTGACCCTGAGTCTCCTCCCTGTCGATGCAGCTGCCCCCTGCTTGTATGTGATCTGGTTAGTGCAGCCACAGACACAAACGCCCCCAAACACACAGCTTTCTGTTCTACATTTGTACTTCTTTTCTGTTTTTATTTTTTGTTTATTTTTTTTTCAAGGTATGCTTTCTCTTTAGCTCAGAGAGACCTGGAATTCATTATGTAGTCTCAGGCTGGCCGTGAACTCATATTGACTCTCCTGCCTCTGCCTCCCAAGTGCTAGGGTTACAGGTGTGCTCCACCACACACATGGCTGAAATACTTTTATTTCATTTTTTGCTTTTTTGAGGTAGAGTCTTGCTCTAGCCCAGGCTGACCGGGCTTCACTATGTAGTTTCATGTTGGCCTGGAACTCACAGCAGTACTCCAACCTTTGTCTCTTGAGTGCTGAGATTAATGGAGTGAGGCACCATGCCAAGTTCCATTTGTACTTTCTCATGAATGACTTATTGTCAAGGAATTTTCTGTTTGTGCCCACAAATCATGTAACCTCAGAACCTTGTAACCCACCAATAGTATAAAGAAATCAAGATTATGTAAGAATGCCTGCCATATTTGTCTATAAAACCTCTGAGCCACAAGAGTTCATTACTCATGTTGTTAAAGTTATTCCCTAGACTCCATGTCAACATTAGTAAATTTTCTGATTCACCGCTCTATCTCTAGTGCCATCTCTGTGTGACTCAGTTTCCTCTAACAATCTCACACTTTCAGCAATAATACTGACTACACAGAAAGTCTAAGGGGTAGTCTGCAAACTTAGCCCTTCACACCTAATGAACAGGTAGTGGTGCCTAAAAGCCAGCCTGCTCCCAAGACACATCCTCCTTCGATAAAACACCTCCCTGCTCACCCTCCTCCCTTCAAACACTCACAACAGCCCTTGCCCTGGGAAGCATAAGGCTCCCCAGCCTCTATTGAGCAGAACTAGCAGACCCTTAAGGCCCCAGAAGCCAGGGGAGGCATCCCTACACCTCAAGGACCCAGAGCAGAGGCCTCTCTACGTCAGTAACCTGACCACCTCAGGCCTCACCTACAAAACCTGGGTTTGTACACCCACCACCACATTTACCTCCATTATTCTGAATAAGTGTCTTCCTTCCTTCCTTTCTTTGTTTCTTTTCATTTTATTTTATTTTATTTTGGTTATTCAAGGTAGGGGTCTCCCTCGAGGACAGGCTGACCTGGAATTAAACTCAGGCTGGCCTCGAACTCACAGTGATCCTCTCACCTCAGCCTCCCAAGGGCTGGGATTAAAGGCGTGACCCACCACGCCCTGCCTCAGTAAGGTGTTTCTATGCAGTAAAGGCTAGCCTCAAATTCCAGCAGTCCTCCAGCCTCAGCCTACTGAATGATGGGATCACAAAGGGTGGCTCCCCTTCTGCTAATACACCCTAAATGCCTGGTAGGGTGGGACTGAATCAGACTTATCACAAAGCTTTATAAGTGGCCACTTTCCAAATAGCACAGACGCTGCCTCAACCCAGAGGAGGAAACACACACTTCTGCCCTCCAGAGCTTCAATTTCCACTGGGCTCCATCCGAACCAAGGCAAGGCTGGATCTCAGCTCACTGTGCACAGGAGGCATCTCAGGAGACGAGATGGAGGTTAGCTGAAGGGAGCCTGCTGCTGGGTTTCCAGGAACGGGGGCTGACTCCTCTTTGGTTTGGCTCAGAGGAACATTATGAGCTCTTTTTTTTTTTGGTTTTTCAAGGTAGGGTCTCACTCTAGACCCAGGCTGACCTGGAACTCACTATGTAGTCTCATGGCGGCCTCAAACTCACGGTGATTCTGCCACCTCTGCCTCCGAGTGCTGGGATTAAAGGCGTGAGCCACCACGCCCGGCTGCCATTATGAACTTCTTTGTAACTTGTTTTGGTTTGATTTTTTTATGATTTGGTTAGTTTTGGGGTGTGTGAAGTATGACTATTGTGTCTGCTGTTCATGTGTATGAAGACCCTAAAACCTAGGCATGGGGGCATTAAGTTCTATTGTGCCAACTTGCTTTACTGGGTAACTGTCTTCCTGAATCTGAGCTCCCCATTATTCACATATATTCAAGGACCACGGATGCCCAGAGTATCTCGTGTCTCTGCCCCCCTTCAGAGCTGGGGCTACAGGACATGGTGGCCATGCCTGATTTTCACATAGGTGCTGGGGTCCAACTCAGGTCTTTGTGCTTGCTCAGCTGGCACTGTTACCCTTTGAGCAATCCCCCCTTTTTGCGGGGGGGGCTTTTCAAGGTAGGGTCTCACTCTAGCCCATGCTGACCTGTAATTCAATCGGCCTCCTGAGCGCTGGGTTTAAAGGCATGTGCCTGGCAGCCCTTCTTTCTTTCTTTTTTTTTTTTTTTTTTTTTGCTTGTTTCATAGCTTTTATATTTCATAGGGTCTCACCATATAGCCCTAGTTGGCCATGAACTTGTGTAATCAGTCTAACTGGAACTAGGAGCAATCCTTCTAGCTCTGCTGCTCCATTGGTGGGACCAGAGGTGTGTCCCACCAGGCTCACCTCAGAACAATTTTAGCCATTAACGTGTGCATCCTGCAAGCTTCTCCATTCTCTGAAAAACTACCTCATTTCATCCTCACAGCAAGCCAGGTGGAAGGATTGCTAGAATGCCCTTTTCAACCCAGTGCTGGAGTCCAGCTTGCTGATACCACACCTGGAAGGAATTCCTCACTGATTAATTCCTTGAGTTTTTTCATTGATACTCAGGTCTGGTCTCCTGCACCACGGCATGGCTAGGAATTCTCTGGATCTTAGGCTGAGCAGGATCTCCAAGTGCTTCTGCTGTGTCCACCTCTTCAGTTAGGCTTACAGGCGCAGGACAAAACTCGGGATCTGCCTCATTGGATTCTCTTTTCCTTGTCTCCTTCCTTCATTCCTTCCAACTGACTCTTCCTCCCTTCCTCCTTTCCTCACTCCTTCCTTCCTCTCTTTGTTTCTTTTTTCTTTCTCAATCTCAGTGTGTCTTTTTTCTTGTTTTTCATTCCTTCCTCTCCACTTTCTCTTCCTCCCTCCCTCCTTTGTGTATGTATCTGTATGTCTTCCTTCCTTCCTGTTTTTCTTTTTTTTTTGGAATAGTTGGAAATAGGCTATCATTTAATTTTCAGCCAAGACTGGCTTACAACATCCATCATAGCCCAGGTGTCTTCCCAACTCTCACTAATCCTCCTACATCAGCCTCCAAAATGCCAGGATTATGGCTTGAGACACCACCCGGGCTGGGTGGATTTTGTGACTGAAATGTATTCTGTTCTCTGTAGCCTGATAGGTAAATGCAGGCAGGAGACCAGCACCGTGCATTTGAGATGACTGGGGACGGGAGGTTTTGATTTATCTCTCCACTGTTGGATTTGTTCTGTGACACCATGTTTACCTGGTAATGAGTGACAGTTTTGAAGATTGTTTGGAATCTTTCTTAGCTGCAGCAGGATGTACATTAGTCTGCAGATGAGTTGGCACTACCCTCTGAGCCCTGTCCTCGGAGCCCTTGGATTGGGGTAGTTTTCTGCTTTGCTGCTGATGGTTCTTATGAACCAGGTCCTGAGAACAATCGCCCCTTTCCCTTTCAGGGGCTCCTCCTGCCCTCAAGCACTTCCTCACCCTCAGTGCTCTGTGTGCGTGGACAGAGGACCAGGCTGAATGCCCACGGAGTGCCCGGGCCCTCCCTGCCCTTCCTCAGTACTTCTGTTTCCTGGTCTTGCCAATGTGGGAGCTTCCACATTGCACTCCCGACTCTTATCCTGAAACTCTGCTTGGGTTCCTGCTTTTTTCCTTCCTCTGTGACCAGGACACAGTGTAGGTTGGGGTGCTCAGGAAACCCGTTGCGCTGGTGTCCTGCATCCTGACAACTGTCCCCATTTTTATAATTTCTGCAAGCTGAAAGGCCTAGTTTTTCTGGCATCTTATGCTTTCAATGAAGTGCCCAGGGAGGATATTGGTTTGAGACATACCACTTTAATAGGTTTTAGGCATAGTCCTCCATTATCTAAAAGTGCCAGTCCCTGTAGGTTAGTATGTTAAGGGTTATTAATATCTCTCGTGCTCCTTTTGGCTAATACATTAATCCATTCCAGCATAAGTCTTTAAGAGATTAAGTAGGGTGTGGTGGAGCACACCTTTAATCCTAGCAGAGATAGGTGGATCACCATGAGTTCAAGGCCACCCTGAGACTACATAATAAATTCTGGGTCAGCCTGGACTAGAGTGAAATTCCACCTTGAAAAACCAAAATAAATGAATAAAAAAAGTGAGAGAAAATGTGTGTGTAACTGCCCTTGGGAGGCAGGTGTAGGGTGATCCCCCATGAGTGCAAGGCCAAGCTGAGACTACACAGCGAATTCCAGGTCACTTTAAACTGGAGTGAAACCCTACCTCAAAAAAATGAAAAAGAAGCAAAGACATTGGAACTGTTTAAAGAGAATTTCTTGCTTTTTTTTTTTTTTTTTTTTTTTTTTTGGTTCATTTCTTTTTGTTTTTTCCAGATAGGATCTCACTCTAGCCCAGACTGACCTAAACTCATCCCGTACTCTCAGGCTGTTCCAAACTCACAGTGATCCTCCTACATCTACCTCCCAAGTGCTGCAATTAGAGGCATGTGCCACCATGCCCAGCTAAGAAGTTTTGTTTTGTTTTGTTTTTTTCCTTAGATTGAGTCTCATACAACAGAAAATGGAAGACATGCCCAACTGACAAACAACAGTGAAAGAAACGAGAACCCAGGAATCCCCTCAGGTACTGTATGCAGTCATTTCTGTGTAGAGAAACGTTCTCTCCAGATCTATATTCCCAAGTGGACAAGGTCAGTGGTGAGCTGTGGGGATAGCAGAGCTGTCTTGACAATTCTGGGAACTTGGTCTTTGCCCAGAGATTAAAGACCCCACAGTTTAAAAGGCCCCATGGGACGGATGGGACATGAGTTCCACATCAAGAGACACGTCTAGGCAGAGGACATACCAGGACCTCACTGTCCATCCATTGAAATATATTTTTGGAATGTGAAGGCATCTTTAAGTATCCCAGCCATGGGGTCTTGGTCATTAACTCAGGGAGGTACTGAGCCCCAGGACCCCTTCTACAGGTTTTATCTTCTGTAGTTACCTCACGACAGCCATGTGTAAAGCCAGGCGTGGTGCTGCACGCCTTTAATCCCAGCACTCAGAAGACAGAGGTAGGAGGATCACTATGTGTTCGAGGCCACCCTGAGACTACATAGTGAATTTCAGGTCAGCCTGGACTACCTCAAAAACTGAAAAAAAAAACAAAAAAAACAGCCATGTGTAGCCTGACTGCTCAAGGGGCGGTGGGGGTGTGGGCAGTTCTGAAAAACACACTAATGTGAATGTGACTGATGGAAAAACGCATTCATATCCTCTGTCTTTTGCAGGGCAAGCATATAGTCCCTGGAGTGACCTGGAGATCAGGGTGTTTCTGGAGGAATGGGAAACGGTCCAGCAGGAAGTACTCTTTGGAAGGGAACAGCCCCATGCCCTGCCCACAGCCATCTCGCAGCGTCTGTGGCACCGGGGCATAAGGAAGGGTTGGAGAAGCTGCGTGGGAATGCTGGTCACCTTGTGCAGACTGTACCGGACTATATGCGAGGCCCATCAGAGCCCCAGGAGGGAACCTTTATTTTCTCCCTATGAAGGGGCCCTGCACAGGATCATGGGGCCCAGATGGGTGAAGATTCCTTTCCCAGGTTTGTCTCCCCTTTATGCACCTTGAAGTCCTTCAGTGAGTGGCATGCGGGGGCCCAGAGTCTGTGCAGGGCAGGGAGTGACAGCACCCCCTGCTCTCACGTTCCCTCTGCACCCGGTATGAAGAAGTGGTGGCTGTGTGGGTTCTCCTGCCTTGGTCCCCTATTTGTTCTGTTTCTACCTTGGCAAAGAATGATCCCAAGGGATTTGGCTCCTGGATTTGTAGTGACTGGTCAGGAGCCCAAGGCCGGACAGTGTCATGGGGAACGTTTCAGAGAACGCGTAGGTAATGTGCTCGTGACGTCTCTGTGTCTTCTCTCTCGCAGGTCCTGCCCCTGAATCTCTCATGTACATGCCACCTCCCATGTACCCTGCTCCTGCCGTCTACCAGCCCCAGGCCTGGGGCAACACCGTTTATTCTGGGGTGCTGCACTCTGTACCTTCACCAGCCACAGTCATGGAGGGTTCTCTGCCACCTGCCTGCCAGCCCTGGACCGTGATCCCTCCAAGTGAAATTAGAAACCTGCTGTCCTTCCAGAGGACTCCAGCCTCCAGAAACAAGGGCCACCTCTTCTGACCATGCAGAGCTTTCCTAATCACAAGCAGAAATTACTGTTTGCTGTCTAGATACATCCCAATTGTGTATTTTTTACACTATTCTTCCATTGTTTTCTATGTATTGTTAGAATAAAAGTTGATTTTAATTGAAGCCCTGACATCTTCTTTTATCCTTGTGCTTTCAAATCAGTGGGACCCATAAGCATAGAAAGACAGAGGTTGGGTGTGAGGCATGAAGGGTCTGCTCTGAGGTGATCTGGGTCCTATTTGTTGGATAAAAAGGAATGTTATGCACAAGATGCAGGCATCTAGTTAACAGGCCCATGGGGAAAAAACAATGTTTTCTGACAAAATTAGTAAACACAGGTTTTGAAGAGAACTGAGTCTGGGAGCTGAAATCCTGAAAGCTCTGACTTCCAATGGATCAAACCTTCCTGCTTGTTCTGACTGAGCAGAAGGGCCACCTGGCACTCGTGCGAAGTCCCTGGTTTACTCCCAGCCTATCAGGAGCTGCCAAATGCTTTTGGCACAGACAATGCAATGCTGGCCAAGCTGATAGATCATTTGCATTCCCAAAGGCATAAAATTCTGATCCCAGTCAGCTGGCTGCTGCCTCTGGGAACCTCTCCCTGCTCTGAGGCTGTCCCATTTTACTTTTAATTTCTGACTTTATTTTCTTATTTACCTTTGTTTATTTGTAAGTCTCCAAGAAAATAAACTCCAGGCCCATGGAGTTGGGGAGTTTTAGTGAGTGTTGAATGCCCTGTACTCTAACTCTGGGTAAGCCACTCTGAGCTGAGGAAGGTCCTTTTGCTCTGAACACTACCAGTACCCCCACCTCCTCCTTCTGACTCAGACTTCCTGTATGCAGACCCCACTTCTAAGAGGGCAAATGCTACTTTGAGAAACACTTCCCAGCTCACTTTAATCCTCTAATTTAAACCTTGTGATAAGGTCTCTTCTGCCCCATGCTGTGCTCAAACTGACTACTGGCTGCTGCTGTCCTTGCAGTAGTGATGTCGATGTCATGTCACAGAATTCTACCCATGGAGGCACGCCCCTTCCCTCTGCCTTCATTCTCTAGCTCTGGGGTGCCAGAACTGGGCTCAGTGATTCTCAGCCTCACAAGCCTCGGGTTACAAAGGAAATGCTGGGAGCTGGGGCTGAAAGTCTGCAGTAGAGTGTTTTTCCTGCATGTGCACCTGTCTGGGTCTCGTTCCCAGCACTGAGCCAGTTTTTTTAAAACTATTTATTGATAACTTCTATAAATATAGACAGTATCCCATGATCATAATCCCCTGCCACCATCACCATTTCCCCTCCACCCCCCAATGAATCCCTTTTTGCCAACAAGTCTGTCTTCTATTTTGATACCACCATTTTTTTCCCTCCTTGTGTAGGCCATATCAGCCAGTGTGGGGTCGTGAATATCAAGGCCACTTCATGTCTGGACGACAGCATTGCAAACACTCTTTCCCTCCCTTTGGTTCTTACATTTTTTCACCACCTCTTCTGCATTCGTCCCTAAGCCTTGGGAGATACAACAGAGGTATCTTATCATACTCAGTGATGAACTCTCCATTATCACTTCTCAGCACCAAGGTGACTTTTGGGTCACACCAGTGGTCAACACCACCTGAAAAGAGAAGCAAGTTTCTGTAACAAATTCAGGACTATCTGACTCGACCAAGGCCTACCAGGGAGGAAGTGAAAGAGCAGCTACAGAAGAAAAGAAAGGTTCCCAGGCTCTGGCTGAGTTTAAGAAAAATGATTGAGAATTGGAGGAGAGAACTAGAAAAACACAGGAAGACATTACGAAGTGGAAATGAAAGCTCATCCAAAAAAGAAAGAAAGAAAAGAAATCTGATAGGTATCTGACTCAGGCCCCAGAGCACAAAATGGCAGCTATCAACCTCTCTTCATCAAGCTCTGGTTTTTCCAGCAACTCTTCAGATTCTGAGGATAAGACACAAGCAAAGAGTAGAAAGAAAAAGAACCATTCACACAAATCTTCTGAAAGCTCTGTGTCAGAGATTGACTCAGACAGTAAGGATGGCTTGAAAAAGAAAAAGAAGCAAAGGATGTGGCTGAGAAAGAAAATGACACTAAAAAAGCATGATGTAGAGCCGGGCGTGGTGGCGCACGCCTTTAATCCCAGCACTCGGGAGGCAGAGGTAGGAGGATTGCCGTGAGTTTGAGGCCACCCTGAGACTCCCTAGTGAATTCCAGGTCAGCCTGGGCTAGAGTGAGACTCTACCTCAAAAAAAAAAAAAAAAAAAAAGCATGATGTAGAAGATAAACCATTATCCTCTGAGTCCCTGTCAGAACCAGATTATATTGGGAGGGGGGTATGAGCCAACAAGAAGAAAAGCAGTAAAGAATGAGAGGAAACAACAGGAAAAAAAAGAGAGAGAGAGAGAGAATGAGAGAAATAAGTGTTAAGAGACACAGGAAGAAGAAGAAGGCTGACTGCCCACAACATCAAAAAGACCAGGATTCCCTATGAAGAGACTGTAATGTCTGAGGGAATTTCGACTGTGAAAATTATGGCATATTTACTAAAGAGCATGAATTTCCTTGTTTTTAGAATTATTTCTGGACTGTTCAGTAGCCCCTTGGATTCCACTGTGTGAAGGTGTCATAAGTGCTTGCCTGTTGCTTGAACATCAGCTTTTCTCTTCCAGGGCTTGATGGCTGGGAGATTATTTGAAAGCTATAATTAGAAATAACCAGATGACTCTAGTTAAAATTTTTGAAGTAGGGATTACATTACTATTTCAAAATCCCTACTCTATAGATAAATGTTGTGTGTTTCTTGTTTTTTCCCCTTGTATACTTTTTAAATTTTATTTTATTTTATTTTATTTTATATTTTATTTTATTTTATTTTATATTTTTGAGAGAGAAAGAGAGTGAAAGAGGGAGAGAGAGAGAGAGAGAATAGGTACTTCAGGGCCTCCAGCCACTGAAAACGAATTTCCAGACTCATATGCCACCTTGTGCATCTGGTTTATGTGGGTCCTGAAGAATCGAACCTGGGTTCTTTGGCTTTGCAGGCAGGCGCCTTAACTGCTAAGCCATCTCTCCAGCCCCCTTGTATACTTTTATTTACCTGAGGAAGGAGCTTTTAAGGAGTGTGGTTTGCTATCTTTAGCTAGCAGAACAGAGTGCCTTTGATCCTCACATATCCTACTTTTGTGGACACAGTAGCCGTGCTTCCTGGGGAGGTCAAGCTGGGTATCCACAGTCTCGCCCTTGACTGAGCTCATGACATCCTCCGGCTTTGTTGTATGCTGCTTTGAGTGAACCAATGATACACATCCCTTTGCAGCAGGAGAAAGCCCCCAGAGCTCTGGAATTTACTTCCACTTAATAGTAACTAAATGTTTTTTAACACTAGAATATGTTTGTTTTTTGTTTTTTGAGGTTGGGCTTCACTCTAGCTCAGGCTGTCCTGGAATTAACTATGTAGTCTCAGGGTGGCCTCGAACTCATGGTAATTCTCCTACCTCTGCCTCCCGAGTGCTGGGATTAAAGGCGTGCGCCACCATGCCCAGCCAACATTAGAATATGTTTTATTATTAGAATTAATTTTGATTACACTTTGGTTGTAGAGAGCAGTGGTTTCAAATAGACACTGGTATATTTTGAACTTGATTGGTAAAGATTCTAAAATGCATGTTTTATACTGTTAAAGTTTTAACCAGTCAGGAAATTTTTAAAGTAACCAATGATAGTTATTTTTGTAGGCATTTTGTTTAGGCTGCAATGTTTAGCTTTTGTTAACTCCTTACTCTTACTGTCTTAAGTTCATTACTATGTTTAGCGGCACACTTGCCAAAACATGTAGTGTGTAAAAAGCAGGGATTTGTGTTGGTTTGTGTTTTATGGCTTCATATTGAAGCTGAGACTTACCTCAAGTGGAGTTGCAGGCTTGGTATGCTGTGTCTTGTTACATATAAAGTTGTTGCCAGAATCTTAGTAAATATAATGTTTTAAAAGTTGGCTGTATTTCTCCACATACTTGGGCTGCAAGATCACTGAGAAATCTTGCTGGAGCTGAGCCGAAAACCTCCTCCATGTAGATGACCTGACAGAAAACTGGAAAAAGCCACGCTGCATACAGTTCAATGGGAGAGAGAGAAATCACCAGTGAAGATACTCAATGGTGGACACTGCAAGCCTTGTATTTGGCCAGCCAGGCCAAATGAGCCAATGGGTGCAATAGTGGCACAGCTGTTATGGGGGAAACCAAGTGCTCTCTGATTGGATTGGAGGCCCACTCCATAGGAAGGAATACATCCCTGATACTGAAAACCTACAACAGGGGTAGTCATGAGCCCTAGGGGTGTAACGTCTGCTGCTGTCTGGCTAAATGTATATATTATGCTCACCAAGCTTCCTGGTAAATAGTTCTCTTAATGTTCATACCCATATATTACTGTTACTCTAACTTTTGGTTAGAGAAGCTTTTCTTTTCAGATGACAGTGACCTTGGGATTACTCAGAAGGCACCATGATGCTGAGAAGAAGTGACAGAGGAGTGCTCAGCACTGAAATACCTCTATCTCATCTTCCAAGGCTCAGGGCCCATTGTGGAAGATGTGGTGGAAAGAATGTAAGAGCCAAAGGAAAGGTAGGATGCTTTACAACATGCTCCTCCAGACACAAAATGGCCCGGATACCCATGACCTCACAGTGCCTGACACTACCTACACAAGACCATCATAAGAGGAGGAAAAGATCATGACATCAAAATAAAAGAGAGACTGATTGAGAGGGGGAAGGGGTATGATAGAGAGTGGAGTTTCAAAGGGGAAAGTGGGAGAAGGGTTGCCGTGGGTTACTGTCTATAATTATGGAAGTTGTCAATAAAAAAAGTTTGTTGTCTTTGTATATCAATAACAAATATGCCAGGCATGGTGGCACACACCTTTAATCCTAGCCCTCGGGAGGCAGAGGTAGGAGGATCACCGTGAGTTCAAGGCCACCCCGAGACTACATAGTGAATTCCAGGTAAGCCTAGGCTAGAGCGAGACCCTACCTCAAAAATCCAAAAATAAATAAATAACAGCTTATGACAAGTTAGCTTTAAGTAAGAACAACATTACTGCCTTCCAATGTGTGTGTGTGTGTGTGTGTGTGTGTGGTGTTGGTACACCAGAGTCTCTTCTAATGTGTGTGTGTGTGTGCGGTGTTGGTACACCAGATATGTGTATGGTGTTGGTACACCAGATGCGTGTGTGTGGTGTTGGTACACCAGATGTGTGTGGTGTTGGTACTCCAAATGTGTGTGGTGTTGTCACAGGAGGGTCTCTTGCTAGTACAAAGTGAACACCAAATTCTTATTCTGCTTTTTGCTTCAGGGTTTTGTGAGTTGTTGGGGAATTGAACCTAGGCCTGAAGGCTTTGCAAACAAGAGCCTTTAACTAAGGCATCTCTCCAACCCCTACACCTTATTTTCGGTCGGAATTTCTTGTTGAACCTGTATCTCTCGAGCATTCAGCTAGACTAGCTAGCCAGCAAGCCCCAGGGATCCTCCTGCCCCTGCCTCCCAATGCTAGGATTACAGGCATATGCCACCCCACTGTGCCTGGCAGTTTATGTGGGTGCTGGGGATGGATCTGAATTCAGGTTATCATGCTTGCTTAGCATGCACTTTGCCAATCGAGCCATATTCCCAGCCCCTCTGGGAAAATTTTTAATGTGGTTTTAATCATAGAGTAGAGGCATAGTAGCTTGTAGAGCAATGTGATAGAAATTAGTTCAGTAAAACATTTAGCGATCACGTCTAACCCCAGAAATGCTATACTTAGCTGACACGGAATTGACGAAGATCTCAGTTCAATTCCTAATTTCTCCATACTAAGGGGTGGAAGGCTATGGCTAATTCATCTGAACTAAGAATCTAAGAATACATTGAGTCTGCTTACCATTACTTCCTTTTCCATAAACTTTTGGGAAATAAAAGATTTTTTTGTAAACTGTTTATCTACTGCAGTTTCTGGAACCAACATGATGAGGAGGGGTCCTGAAGGATAGGAGACCCCGTGGCAGGCATTTCATTCCGCTGCTACCTGGCTCTGAGACGCTTTCATCAGTGGTAGCAGAAATTAATGAGGCAGGACATGACGGCTCACACCTATAATCTCTGCATTTGGGATGTGGAGGCAGAAGAATTCTGTGAGTCCCACACCACAGAAGACCCTACTTTAAGAGGAAGGAAGAAAGGAAAGGAATAGAGAAATAGACCGAGGAAAAGAGGGGGGAAGAGAAGGAGGGAAGGAGATAAGCAGATTGGGAGACTAACCCATCCAATTTCCTAAATTCTCCATGCTCATTTTTTTAAAATTGTTTTTGTTTTTAATTTTTTTGTTTTTTTTTTTTGAGGTAGGGTTTCACTCCAGCCCAGCCTGACCTGCAACTCACTTTGTAGCACAGGCACATCAGTCTTCCAAGTGCTGGGATTAAAGGTGTGGCGCCACCATGCCCAGCCAATTCCCAATATTCTTAATACAGTTACTCCTGCCCCCTTACACACCCACCTCACACAGCTGCACTGGAAAGTGCACTGTGAATTGGGGTGCTTCTAACACTGATCATTTGACAGAATCTTGCTTAATGGTGTGATATTTGACTCTCTCAACAGGCGGTACCAGGAAACCTGGGAGGTCATCCAATTTAGGTAGTATGGGATGCCTGGGAGATCTACTGTGACTCACCGTGTGACCTTTAATGACCTTGATGTGTTAGAAATGAGCTGACTCATTGTTTCATCATGGGAGCCTCAGATGATGTATTACCTTGAAAAGCAATTTTTAAAATCAAACCCTTTTGGTCTTGCCGGAAGATGGACTCAGCAGATTTTCCTTGACAGACTAAGTAAAGTGAGTTGCTTTGTCCTTTGTGGATGAATTGGAGCAGGTTGATATAACAGCATAAACTCAAGATTTGTAGAGCAAGAAAGGCTGGGGCCAAAGCCTCTGCCTTCATTTGAGAACTGTGCTAAGGGCCAGCAGCTGATAACCACTGCACAGGGTGGCTTAAATGATTAAGTACAACCTTGACTATAATGTGGTTATCATGCAATGAATACTTGACAGATAAAGATAACCAAAAACAATTTACAGACCAGTAATTATCAGTGATCAACATCTTATAAAAGGATATGCTTCATAAGGGTTTCCATCTTCATAAAGGCTGTGCTATAAGGGTGGTAATTGTTTACACAGTAATTCAGACTCTAGAAGTCTGCTTTGATGGATAATTTTTTTCTGCTGCTGCAGATAGGCATATAGAATACATGTACTAGAATATTTGATAAAACAATTCTTCTGGTTGCTTTTTAAGAATTCTGGGTTTTGTTTGTTTGATGCGAGGTCTCACTCTAGCCCAGGCTGACCCAGAACTATAGTCTTTGTCCCCAGGCTGGCCTCCAACTCAGGACGATCCTCCTCCCTCAGCCTCTCCAGCGCTGGGGTTAAAGACATGGGCCACTCCACCCCCACCAGCTTTCTTGTATTTTTTTTTTAACACATTAACACAGAGTTTTCATTTTAAGAAATATTATTTGTTTGTGAAAAGAGAGAGAGCAAGAATAGATTGCTAGGGCCTCTTGCTACAGGAAACGGACTCCAGATGTTATGGTCCAGATGTTACAGTCCACTTTGTACGTCTGGCTTTTATGTGGGTACTGGGGTAATGAACTCAGGCTAGCAGCCTTTGCAAGCAAACAGGTGCCTTTAACAGCTGAGTCATCGCCCAGCCCAAATTAAGGGTTTTCTTGGGCATGCTTTTTTCCTGTGTGGAAATGAAGCTACTGGATTAGGGAGTATTGTGGTGTGGGCGGATTCCTTTTGTGTGTGTGTGTGTGTGTGTGTGTGTGTGTTCAGGTGTTTGCGTTCCTATCTGTGTATTCATATGTGTGGAAACGTGCCTGTGCATGTTGACATCGGACGTCTTCCTCGATTGTTTTCCTCTATTTTACTGAGGCATTTTGAGCATTTTAGGATGGTGCTGGACATCTGCACTAGGATCCTCACCCTGTCAGGCCCAAGCACTGTGTTCACTGAACCATGCCCTAGTCCCCCACCATCCTTATTTCCGGTTCTTAAGACTGGCTCTCATATGTCGCCCAGGTTGGCTTTAAACTGACCTTTGCGCCTCTGCCTCCCAAACACTGGAATTACAGGCGTGAGCTACCACGCCGCCCAGTTCTCAGACTTTCAAACAGTTCTGTTGATCAAATTTTCTGACCACAGATGTCTACGTGCCAAGTAACTGCCTCTGACCGAAAGGGCTGAGCCTGCCGTGCAAGAGGCAGGGATGCCACCAGAAAGAACCTTGTCAGGGGTCTGGACTGAGAGCTTCTCATGCTTGGTTTTGCTCGTGGGGCTCAGGCACGAATGCCTGGGAAAGCTTGTCCTCTGAGGCAGCCTCTTTATTTAATCCACATTCATTCCGACCGGAAAACGGCACAGGGCAGCTTCGGGACCCTCCGTGGAGTGGCTGGAGTCCAGCTCCTGGAGAAGAAGGTTGGGGGGGACAACAGGGCGCTGGAACGTCCCACTTGAGGGTGACGAAAAACGGGGTCGGGGGCTGGCTCTGCCGAGGGCTGCGGCTCCCAGCACAGCTCTACTTCGAGGAGCAGTCATGCCACCAACATTCTGGGAAGCCCTGAATCTTGAACCGGGGTTTTACTGAAGGGCTTCAAGGAGGAAAAGCAACCTGACAGCTTGCCAGGACCCGAGAGGGCGGGGTTGCCCAGGCCGCGCAGCCGCAGTGTGGAGGGTTAGGCCCGCCCCCGTATTGACGTCACAGAACCCCGCCCCCTGCGGGATCTGCGGGTGGGCGCGAGGCTGAGTCGCGCAGGCGCGTTGGCTCGGCGTAGGTGGCGCTAGAGGCCGCCGGGGGGTTGAGAGGCTACGGCGCCGCCGCCATTTTGTGGGGTGTTTGTCGCAGCGGCCGGAGGCAGCAAGTCGGCGTGGCGACATTTCTTGGCCAAGAGGCCTTTTGGTTTTGCGGAGGTGAGGCTGCGGGTGAGGTGGACCGGGCCGGGAGGCCTTCGGAGGCAGATGTCGGAGACGCGGCCGGGCTCGGGGACGGAGTCGGGGCCGTGCGCGGCGGCTGCGTCGTCACCGCACGGCCGGACCGCTGCAGGCCCGGGGCCCGCCGCCCGCCTCGGGCCCACGGCGAACCGGGCCTTGGGTGGGGCGCGTCGGGCCGCCAGCAAGGACTAGCCCCGAGACCGCCGAGGGTGCGTCGTCGCCCGGCCCTCACCTCGCCCCGCCGTCGCCGGGGCCCGCGCTCTGCGGACATGGACGTCGCCTCCTCCCGTGGCTCCTGCGCCGAGGCCCGGCCGCGCCCGAGCCGGGGGAGCCCAGGGCACGACGGGGTCCCCGTCGGCCGTGTGCGGCTCGCATTTGGGGAGGCGCGTCCATTGTGCAAGACGGGTCCTCCCGCCCCCCTCCTAAGGTGGGGCGCCCCGTCGTGGCGGGATCGAGCCTGCCCGGTGGCCCGGCACTGTGGTTTAAGGAAGCCCGCCCTTCCGACGGAACCCTCCCGAGGAGCTGCCCCGGGGGCTGTGCCCCAGCACGCACGTCAGGCTTTCTGTTCCCGCTTACAAAATGCAGTCCTCGTAAGCCCGCCAGACATAACTTTAAACCGATCTTGATTTTTTTTTTTTTTTTTGTTTGGAATCAGGGTCTCATTTTAGTCCAGGCTCGCCTGGAACTCACTCTGCAGTAGCCCATCTTGCCCTCAATTCATGGCGATCCTCCTGCCTCAGCCTTCAGAGTGTTGGGACTAAAGACCTGTGCCGCCACGCCCGGCTGAGAATCACGTTTTTTAATACGTATATATACATAGGGATCCATTGTTTGACTTTTCTTCTTCTTGTTGAAGGATGCCTGGTTATTTTAGCATGTGCATGTGGGATTCTTAAATAATAATTAGAGGTACTGTAGTCATTTCAGATGGTTTTTTTCATTTCTGCTTATGCAAAAGAACCTTTTTCATAGACTGAGAGTCCAGGACGTATTGCGTTCTTTACCACTTAATTAAATATTTCTGAACACCGCTGAAGGCCAGAGTAAAAGGGGTGTATTGAACTGAGGAGGTATGGGAACTGGGGCCAACAGCTGAATTACATTTTGTGTAGTGGATCTGACTAGAGAAACACAGGACGGAGGTTTTCACAAGGTACCCCTTTTAATTTTAATGTTTGCATATTAATAACTGATAATTTGAGAATTCTGTCTTGTAAGAGATAAATAAGCTGGTTGTGGCAGACAAAGGAGGGGGGAGCTAAGTTAAACACAAGAAGTCTTGTAAAACCTGTGTAATGGTCATCATCATGAGTCATCAGAAGTTGTACATTTGCTTGCTGTTACTTAATGCTTAGGAGCTGGAGGTGTAGCCCAGTGTTAATGCTTATATATGACTTGAGCTCCTGGATTTCGTCTCTAGTGTTGACTGAGAAAAACAAAATGTTTGACCCAAGCTGAATTCCTAGCTAAAATTCAATTTTGATAACTGAAGTAATGGGTCAGAAGCATTTCACTAGAAATACAAAACAAATAAGGGCTTTTCTAAAGAATTTTTGGTGGTTGTCTCAAGTAATTTGTGGTTTTATTTCACTTTCCCATATTGAGGTGACTATATCAAACAGTGCTCACCAACTTCCAGAGAAGCCTAACAGGTTTTTAGGATTTCTGTTTGACTTGGTCCACATTTTCTCTTTTCTTTTAATGCCACATTATCAGAAAGATACCTGGTGTACATGGAAACAAGAATTTATGTGATACTTGGGTTGGAGGTCTAGTTCCGTGGTAGAGTACTGGCCTAGCTGGTGGGCTCCCCAGATTCTAGATTAAATGGTGGCATAATGCTTGCCCTTTCCATTCCGGCCCTTGCGTATGCCCTTAGGAAAGCCTCCCCAGAGCTTTGAAGCTGCCTCATTGCTAAGCCTTTAATCCATTTGGAGTCATTTAAATTTTTGCTTAATTTGTTTATTTCTTAGTCATTTAGACCAGCCGAAGGGAGGGTAACTTAAGTTGGCTTTGTTCCATTTTAGCTTTATTTAATTTACTTGCTAAGTTGTGAAATTTTTTTCCCCAACCACTGAAACTCACCCTATTTGGCAGGGTTTAGACCTTGTTGAAATTGTAACTGCTTTGGAAAAGAATTAAGATAAGGGAAGCAGACAGGTTAAAGTTTTGGAAAGCAGACGCTGAGCCTGGAAGTAGTCCATGTACATGGAGGCTCTGGATGGAATCTAGGAATTGTCCTGTCAGGTTTGGCCTCTGACCAAGCCTCCTGTGTACTAGTAGACACACCCATGGTAGCACCTTTAGGCTTCCCTTTAGCCTCTCTGAATGCTGGTTCATCTGTCTTTGCTATGCTGTGGGATTTAGAGAAGCAAGAGACAAAACTAGAGTAAGGAAAAGAAGTTTCCTAACAAAAGACTTTACAGGCTCTAATGTAGTCACTTCACATACTTAGTATCTTTGCTTCTCTCACTTTTTATTTTGCCAGAGCTGTGGGACACTTGTGGATACAGCCTAAAGGAGGTAGCTCAGTTGGTAGAGTGCTTACCTAACTAGCATGCACACAGCTCTGGGTTCAGACCTGGTACCACATAAAGTCACACGTGGTGTATGCCAGTAATCCTGTCTCTTTGGGGGCCAGGATAATCGGAGGTTAAGAGTCATCCTCAGTTACAAAGCAAGTTTGAGGCCAGCTTGAGATACATGAGACTCTGGCTCAAAAGAAAAATGTAACAAAACCAAAATAACTTACTTAGAAAATAATTATAGATAGAAGGTAACAGAATTAAGCAAAAAGGTGGTTTACTTCCAATTAAATATTATGTAAGATTGAACCATTTTATTGGGCCACTTATATCCCCCCCCCCATCCCGCCTGGAGGATCTCACTGTAGCCCAGGCTAATCTGGAGCTCACTCTGTAGTTCCAAGCTAGCCTCGAACTCAGTGTGATCCTCCTCCTACCTCTGCCTCAAGTGCTGAAATCAAAGGCATGTGCCGCCACTCCATGCCCTCCTTTACATTTTTAAGGAGCAGTTAATATCTGTTTCTTGAAGGCAAGCACCAAGCTTAGAATTTATCTGGGTTTTATAAGAGCTGAAAGAGAATGTATTAGTCTCCTAGTGTTTGTCATTTAGGACTGGGTCAGTGCCACTTGGCAGTCATGTGACATCAGAAATATAGTGCTCCATGTTTTGGGAAATGTACCTGAAAGATTGTAGAGCTTGTGTGACCCCCTTGTGCTAGGTATTCACATTTAAACAATGTTAGTGTATAGTATTTTATTATATAACCATCTTTAGCTTCTGTTGTGCTTTTTTTTCCCCTGGTTAACAGATGCGGCATTCCAAACGAACTCACTGTCCTGATTGGGATAGCAGAGAGAGCTGGGGCCATGAAAGCTACAGTGGAAGTCACAAACGGAAGAGGAGATCTCACAGTAGTACACAAGAGAACAGGCATTGTAAATCCCATCACCAGTTTAAAGACTCTGATTGGTAAATTGTTCTTGAACTAGAAGCATTAATCCTAATAGTTTTAAACAGTTATCTTTTTTTTTTCCCCCAAAATTGTTTTAGAATTCAATCAAAAAACACAGGGTGAGCCAGGCATGGTGGCACACGCCTTTAACCCCAGAACTAGGAGGCAGAGGTAGGAGGATCGCTTCGAGTTCGAAGACTCGTTTCCACCCTAAGACTCCATAGTGAATTCCAGGTCAGCCTGGGCCAGAGTGAGACCCTACCTCAGAAAACAAAAACAACAACAACAACAAAACCAGGGTGCTTCTTCTTACAGGATAGCTTCAGTTAGTGCTGAGACTATAGCTGTGAGTACAGCAAAGTTCTAGTCTTCATTTGTTTACATCTGGGAGTGGTGGAAGATAGATCAGCAAGAGAATGAAAAATATAGTCAAGGGATATTGATTTAGGGCTACAAAACTTGCCTAATAAGTATGGGGTCATAGTCTAGTTAAGTCTTTAGCATCACAAAAAAAGAGAGGAAATGTGTTCAGTAGTAAACAAAATTCAGTAACAGTGATGATACCCAGTGAATGGTTTTCACTTGCCCGTAGGAAGGTTGTGCATATGCTGGGTGCTCAATGGAGTGCTTTGCACATGAGATGTGATGGAGGGTAGTTAATACAGGTGAGAAAGTAACATGCTATTTGGGACTGCTAAAGTGCTTTGGGATTAGTCACTTTTACACTTTCATTTATGGAATAAGGCCAATGGATATGTCTGTTTGATTTTAGCAGTTTGCTTTATTTTAAGAACTGTTCCTTTATACAGGCGGTAAGTAATAATTTAGGAAAATTTATTAATTTTATAATAAAAATTTGTGGTTGCGTGTGTCCTGTTTTATTCTTAACTGTTGTAAAATTTGGAGGTGATACATTTGTGTAGAATTGAAGGACTAAAAGTTAGGAGTAGTAAGGGAAGGCTAGGTGAACAGTTAAGTTTCTTTCCCTCTGTGTGCTTGACTCGTGTGTGGTGTGTGGTTCCGTGCTTTCTCCTTGTTTGTGTGGCTGTCCCTCAGGACTGTTTAGCAGGTCGCTCTGAACTAGCCAGATGGGGTTACTTTAAAAACCAGCAGGTCAGTTGTTTTCCTTCATGCTAAACCAACAGCTTGTTCCTAGTCCTTGTGTACATGCATTATCAAAGCTCTGAGCAGTGGGAACAATCTGCACCCCACTTTAGGTATGAGTGCTCTGTGGGGCTTGACAGTTTACTAATCAGTCATAGGGTTGCTATACATTATTTATGTAGAAAGGAAGTGGTTTGACATAATGTAGTCATGTCAGGTACATAAACCTGAAACTGAGTAATCCAGTTAACTATCTGGACATTTCCACCTATACCACCTTTGTTGATGTTGATACCAATTACTGAAAACCTGAAATACAAAAAACTGAAGAAAGTAACTTTAGTAGATGTAGTACCCATTTGAATGTATATTGTTTCTGATTTGTTTTAAAAATACCTTTATATGCATAGCTTTGTGATTATTCCCTTAAAATTTTAAGAAGAGGCATTTTTCAAGTTAAAGGATATGCAGTGCCATAAGGTTCTTGTTATATATTTCCATTTTTCTAGAAAGCTTATACCAAATTACACTTTTGCGACATGCTCCTTCATACGTTCACCAATTTTGGCTATTCTAAAAGGTCAAGAATGGTGTGTTTTGTTTTAATATTAAAGTATGTTTTTCTTAATGGTTTGCAGGAGCTTTTTATTGTTTGTACGTTATTTTAGCCCTTTGTCACATGTTTTGCAAAGCATCTTTTCCTGATTAGTTTTTTGAAAGTAGCCAGTGGGTTGGTCTTCCTTTCAGTAGATTTACTTAATCTGTTCTGTCCAGTATTCCAAAAAGACCAACATGGCCAGAAGCACCGCCTTTATTTATATGTTTGTGATCCCTGAAATATCTTCCTATAACATAAAGTACCAGTTTTAAACTAGTGATGAGTTTTAGGGTAATTGGGAATCACTTAGGTTTGGTATGTAATATGCTTATCAGATTTACATTCAGTTACTATGACTGAGACACCCAGTGTTTTATTTTAATAGGAATTCCACACTCAATAGTAGTACTGAGTTATCTGGCCTTTGATAAAACACTCCTTAGCATATGCAAAGCTCCTATGATTTATTCTCCTGGGTGAGAACTGCTCTTGCTGAGATTGTCTACTTACTATTTCCTGAGGAATGTGTAGACAAATCCTCCTGTAAGCCTGTGTGGCTGCAAGTGGTGTGTAACTGTTAGATGGTGATATGCCATTCTTCTCCCCTGGTCTTTCTATCTTCTACCTTGTCCACATCCTTGCTGCCCTTTAAGATATAGCTGTATTTGCATCTGTGTTGTACATTCTTTCCTGGACGTTTTAAGCAGATTGAGTTCTTTTCCCTTCTCTGATTCTAAGCATTCAGGCACTCTTCCAGCATTTCTTGCATTGGTAGATTTTTATTTTTATGTGAGTAACCTTAAATTGTTCATTTGTTGGCAGGGGCTTTATATGTGGTTTTCTTTTTATCTCCCACAGGGCCTGGTGGAAATAAAAACCAGTGGCAATGCCCTCATCAGTTTTGACTGTTTAGAAAAGCTACTGTGAAATATTCACTTGAGTATTCAGTGAATATTTAAAAAAAAAAAAAAAAAAACCTTTTCATTCTATCGCCCTATCCATAGCCTGTATAATTCTGTAGTTTTACTCCCTCAGCCTTGGTCATTGGTCATCATGAGCTAAAAAAGCCATCCTCATTTTAGTTATCAGTGGTGCTACATCACCTGTGTTTTGTTACTCAGGATGGCCACACTGTGTTCCAGCTAACCATTATTACTGTTGGTGTTTGATAGAGTTTTCATATTTTTTAAAAATATTTTTAGTTATTTGTGAGTAGAGAGGGAGTGAGAGCACACAAGGGTAAGTGTGCCAGGGCCTGTTGCCACTGCAAATGAACTCCAGCTGTATGCATCACTTTGCGCATTGTGCTTTACATGTACACTGGGGAATTGAACCCAGGTCACTAGGCTTTGCAAGCAAATGCCTCTTAATTGCTGAGCCATCTCTGCAGGCCCAAATTTTGGACTTTTATGGGAATGATAATTGACAGAATTAAACAGGATGCCCTTAAGAGTATGGTGTCTTAACTTGTGGCGATGTCTTCCTGACAGTTTCAAACCAACTGACTAGACCTCAGAGTCTTACTCTAATACCCTGAGTTCAAACTGATACTAAGGAATAAAGAAAGGGGGTTCTTGCATCTCCCCAGCCAGAATCAGATGACTGCCTACTGGTAGTAGTTGAAGGGATGTTTCTGCCCATAAGTTAGCACCTGGGACAGAGACTGACAGCATATTGTGGCGAGTGTAGAGGGGTTGATGAGGGCAGTCCTAGGCAACGGTTGCCATGCCACTTGGCTGCTTGTCAGGATGATTTTAGTTGATGTGTCTGACTGGGCAGGTGTCCCCTCTCTTCCCTCAGTGTTCCCTGTGCATCCCTTTTGAAGCTTCGCACTCTGTTGAAGAGGACATTCATCCCAGGTAGAGAGGGGATGGGAAACTGGGCCAATTGAATCTATCCTTTCTTTCCATCATATCAAGGCTACTAAACTGGGATTCGTGGACTTGCTAAGGTCCATGAGCTCCGAGATTTCTTGCCGGGCTCTGTTTTATGCATTGGTGTGTTTCTTGGGCACGACACAGGTTCCATCACATTCTTTCCCAGAGAAACCTGAAGAAGCACTGTGACACTAGAAGGCGCTATTGCCTATTATATTTCTTGAGTATTTTTCAAGGGAAAGCAAAATAGGGCAGAGGATTTTGTAATCCTGGACAATCAATTATAGGATCTTTTTTTCTTTGGTGGAGAACATATTTTAGATGTCTTCAGCGCAGTAGGCAGTTCTCAGAAGTTCTGTTTCTCAAGCAAAAAAACTTAGATAAAAGGAGAGGAGGCAATAGGTGATTTAGAGCAGCACTTTGAAAGTACCTCAGTTTTGTCATTAACCATGGCATATCATTTAGAGATCTTAATTTAGTAAAATGAAAGGGCTGGAATACATTTAAGGCTCCTTAGCTCTACATGTTTCTCTGTTTGCCGGGGATGTCTAAGTGCACTTAGGGTAAAGGGAGAGAATCTTGTGTCACCTTCCTCTGGTGTGGCTCTGGAGAGGAAAGCTGTAGTTCATGTGCCCTTGTCATAGGGTGATGAGTTCCAGAACACTTTTCTCAAGTTTTGGTTTTGGCTTTTCCAGAAGGTAAAGGAACATTATTAAGTCAGTGCTAAACATCATTTGTCTCAAGCATTGTTCCTTGGTATGAAGTGCTTGACAACAATTTTTTCTAATGTGTTTGGGGTGGGGGTTGTTTTTGCCTAGTGTTTCTCTTATTTTTTTTGAGACAGAGTCTCATGTAGCCCAGACTAGAAGTCTATCATAATTGAAATGTAGTTTGGGCTTGGTGGCACACACCTGTAATCCCACCACCAGAGTGATAGGATTATAGGTATGTGCCACCATGCCTGGCAACAGCAACTTTTATAATGAAAAAAAAATGGACCTATTTGTTGGTTAAAGGTACTTCCTGAGATTGAGATATGCATAGATTTCAACTCATAAGTTGGGATTTATTTTTTTGGTCTTTCAAGGTACAGTCTTATTCTAGCCCAGGCTGACCTGGAATTTACCACATAGGCTCAGTGTGGCCCCGAACTCACAGCAATCCTCCTACCTATGCCTCCCAAGTGCTAGGATTAAAGGCGTGCACCACACCCGGCTATTGTTTTGTATGAACCACATTTCCAGAATGAAGAAAATAATTGAAATCCTTTCAATATGTTTGCAGTCATTATTTAGAAGCAAGGTGCTTGAATGAGAGAGATTATCGGGACCGGAGATATGTTGATGAATACAGAAATGACTACTGCGAAGGATATGTTCCAAGACATTACCATAGAGACATTGAAAGCACTTACCGAGTCCACTGCAGTAAATCCTCGGTCCGAAGCAGGAGAAGCAGTCCTAAAAGGAAGCGCAATAGGCACTGTTCAAGCCATCAGTCACATTCGGTATGATTGATTTGGTTTTTCTTTGAATGGATTCTTAATTGTGTCTAAAAGCTCTTGAGTAATTTATAAAAGTTTCTTTAATACTATTTGGATATAATTATTCATATTATTTGAAATTTTAAAAGGAAACATTCCCATTTTCATAACCAATTTATGTGTATTTATTAGCTAGCATCACTTGCCCACATTGACTCATATTCTGAAGACTGGATCATGAGTTTGTTGAATCTAATAGTAAAAGTATCTTACTTTTGTTTATGTAATTATTAAAAAAAAATGAGGCACCCATCTTTAAATTTAAACTTACTTTGAAAGAAACCTGGTTGTTGATACTTGGAAACAAATAGAGAAAGTTGCCTTGTGGTGTGTTAAGTGCCGAGCCGTGTGTAGTGTAGTGTCTGTGACAGTGCATCGTTGTCTACACTGAGCATGTCGCAACGGTGAAAACGGGTGCTGAGCGAGCAGTGTATTTAATAAGTCAGGAATCCCTTTTCAAGGAAAACTTTGAACATCTGGTTTAAGCCATAAACATTGAGTTACTGTTTTCCTCCCCAAGTTCTTTCTATAGAACTAATTGTAAATACATTGAACATTGAAGTTAATTAGCCTATATTTTTCCCCTTTTATGATTATATTCATTTTTTAAATGTTGTTAAATAAGAACAATTTCAAATAATCTTTACATTTGAAACCATTTTTCTGGCAAATTAGACATCTCAACTCACAGAATATTATAGTTATAGCAAGAAATGAGTAAATCATGACAGTGCATTCTTTAAATTTCAGACTTCAATTAAATCAGTATTTTAAAGAGACAATTGTGTTGTTTTTTTCTATTGCCACTTTAAGTATCTTATCTGAAAATCTGTTCCTTGCCATGTTTTTCTTCTGTAACATAAACTGTGAATTTCTGGGGACTGAATTTGAAATTGCTCCTGCCAACTGTTCGTGGCCTGGTGCTTATCTGAATGCCTGAATATCTCCCCGCTGAATGAATTGCGTATTCTGCCCTGAATTCACTCTGATAAATTGATTGGCTGGACGATCTTGGTGCTGCCCACTTGCCGTTCCAGAAGAGCCACCGAAGGAAAAGATCCAGGAGTATAGAGGATGATGAGGAGGGTCACCTGATCTGTCAAAGTGGAGACGTTCTAAGAGCAAGATGTATAGAATATTTTTCAACACTTTTTAAACTTTGCAGACAGAATAATCTTTTAAAGAATAGTTTGTCAGCGGGGGGCTAAAGAACTCTTCATTGCTTTTTTGTTTTGTTTTTTGTGGGTTTGTTTGTTCTTTTGTATTTCTTCTTTTCTGTAGAATTTAAGTATTTCTACTCTTAAAGTTCCAAAATAATCAGTGGAATTTGAGATTAGAGCAAGACAGATAGCTCTATCTAATTGTTTTTGTAGCAGCTGAAAATAAAGTAATTTGAGTGCTGAAACCTTAGTTATGCTTTGATAGAAATCATTTGGAAGTATTGCACACTTAAGCATTCATTGTTTAAATAACTAAATAACTTGTACCTAGGTACTTATACCTCTTTTTCTCTCCCTCACTTTAGATGAAATCGTGGATACTTTAGGTGAAGGGGCCTTTGGCAAAGTTGTAGAGTGCATTGATCATGGCATGTAAGTTGGATTTTTTCTTTTTCTTTTTCTTTCTTTTTTTTTTTTTATGTTCTGTTATTTATTTGCCCTTGGGTGGATGGGTGGGTGCATGTGCCTGGGTCTCTTGTCACTGCAAATACCAGGCGAACCACTTTAGTTAGGTGTTGGGGAATTGAACCCAGGCCAACATGCTTACAAGCAAGCACCTTCAATGGCTGAGCCATTTCCTCAGGCCTGTTTTTTTCTTTTTGAACATTCTGGCATTTGGATGGGGTAGGATCCATAATTTAGTTGAAATATATTTTAAGTGGCAGCTATATGCTTTCCTGGGAAGTAGTCAACAAAATTTCTTGAACTGGATTTAATTTACATATGCCATGAGTATGAGTTTTATTCAGGATGGAATTCAGTAATTAAAATATTTATTTGAGAGAGATAGAAGTGAGAAAGAGAAAGAATATGAATGGGCATACCCACTGCTAATGAATTCCAGATGCTTGTGCCACTTTGGGCATCTGGATTTACATGGGTACTGGGGAATCAACTCAGGCTGTCAGGCCTTGCAGGCAAGCATCCTTAACTACTAAGCCATCTTTCCAGCCCAGGCTCAGTAATGAAAGGAAGTATTCTAGGTCTGGGGAGATGGCTCAGCTGTTAAAGGTGATGTCTTGCAAAGCCTCTGCTGGCCTAGATCAGGTTCCCCAGCCACCCAGGTATAGCTGGGTGGGTTTTTGTAGCTGCAAGAGATCCTGACATGCATATGTGTACAAGTAAATTAATGAAAAAAATTTGAAGGAAGTATTGAAGTTTTATCAAGGATCCAGCTACTTTGGGATTGCAGTCACTAAAGTACGTCTAAACTTGCCTGTTCTGATTGGCTTCCTGAACTATAAGGCCAGTTACATTATCTGAGGCCTACAGAATAAAATTTAACTTGCTGTGATTTGATAGCCCTATTGTGTTGTTTCCCCACATCTTTGTTAAGTGAAACTCTTAAAACTAATGAAACTGCAGGTTTCTAAAATGACATTTTTTAAAAATCAGAAATAGTTGGAAAAGATGTGACACCCACTTTTTTGTTAGCATTAGTAGTTTTAAACATAAAGCTTATCTGTCTTTAAATGTTTGATGGAATTTTAGGTCATCTATGAATATATTCTGTTTAAATGCATGCTTAGGAATGCTTTGACCCTGAGCTGGGGGTGTGGCTGGCTCGGTGAAGTACTTACCTAGCACGAGGAAGGCCCTGGAGTTAATTCCTAGCACTAGGGGGAAGAGGGAAGAATTTACTTTTATTTCATTGTCTATAAAAAATATTACAGTAATATTACAGTTGGGAGCCATGGAGATGGCTCAGCAGTTAAAGGCAAAGTATGCCTGCGAGGGTTCAATTCCCAAGCCACCCAATAAGACAGATACAAAAAGTGGCACTAGTATCTGGTACTCCTATGCAGAAGCAAGAGGCCCTGGTGGGGACACACACACACACACACACACACACACACACACACACACACACACAGTAAGTAATATATATATATATATATATATATGTATATATGTATATATGTATATATGTATATATGTCATATTATCCCATCTTCTGTAACAAATGTACATGAATAATAGTTTGAAATATTTTTATTTACAGAAAAATTGTTAAAATAGTTTAAAGATTTCCCTATTTATCCTTTACTCAGGTTCCTCACATGTTAACATTTGATATTTATTTCCCTTATTATATATACATGTTATACAGATGTTGCTCATAATTTACAAGTTGACTCATTAATGTCCTTTTTACATTATCTAAGTTATTAGTCTGAGTGTTTAATCAAGATGTCTAAGTAAATACTAAGTGTAAGGGTATTACACATTTATTAGAGCTAAAAATTGTATTAAAGTCTAACCTTGACTGGGGTGGCTAGAGCTCTGAAAGAAAAATGTCTATAGTTAATGTCTGATGGGTTAGCATTATCTTTTTCTACTTTGGGTTTATTGTTATAGACATCGAAAACTTTTGGGTTATGTGGGTTTTGTCACTTGGTTTTTCTTTTTTTAAAATTTATTCTGTCCTGGGGATTTAACCCAGGCTTTGGATATGCTAGGCAAGTACTCTCTTTATCATTGACATACATTAACATTTTAAGGTTTTTGTTTTGTTCTGTTTTGGGTACTGTAAATTGAACCTAGGGTCTTTACACATGCTGCTATTATTATTATTTTTTTTATTTTTATTTATTTATTTTTTTTTTTTTGCTTTAGTTTTTCAAGGTAGGGTCTCAGTCTGGCCCAGGGTGACCTGGAATTCACTATGGAGTCTCAGGATGGCCTGGAGCTCATGGCAATCCTCCTACCTCTGCCTCCAAAGTGCAGAGATTAAAGGTGTGTGCTACCACGCCTGTCGCTATTATTATTTTTCAGACAGGGTCTCCCCAATTTGCCCAAGCTGGCTTTGAACTCACTGTGTTGCACACATAAGCCTTGAACTTTCCATCTTCCTACCTCAGTTGCCTAAGTGACTGGGGTGATAGGCCTGTGCCACCAGGCCTACTAGGGTGATTATCATAAGTAGCACTTAAATGATTTATCATGTCACAACTTCATTGAGCATATTAGATTTAAAACTAGCAAACAATGGAAGGAAAGTTTGCTATTTAGTCATTAGAGCATATTTGTTCTTGGCCCCAGAGATGTTTTTCCAGCCTAGGTGTGTTTTCTTTTTTTTTAAGTGAAAAAGGATTTGAATGCTGACCAGCTCAGGTGTAGAAAAGAAGACAAAATCAAACATTCATGGATCTGTATGTGTTAGGAAGTGTTCTTACAAATGCCGCTGGTCTTACCACTGCCTGACACTATGGCCATCTATCTCTACATATCCACATTAATGAGTATGTTAAGTGTTTTCTGGGCTTCTTGACTGACCCCAGCTGTTTCATTTCCCTCCCAACTTGACAGGTTCATAGCTCTTTTAGAGAGCTCAGTTCTGTATTATTTTACAAGCAGTTGTTTAATATGAATAGCTGGGGCTATATAAAATCTAGGTAATTGTAGGAACAAATATTAAAATCTCTTAAGTATAGCTAGTATCAGTGGTCCGTGCAAAGCATATTTTGTCAAAGTGTTTGAAAAGTTTTTGTATGAAACTTGGTTCAATGTGCTTTAAAAGATGATTTTATAAAGACAACGTGGAGAAATTTGTAATTAAAGATTGGATTTTAGGGCTGGAGAGATGGCTTAGTGGTTAAGGCATTTGCCTGTAAAGCCTAAGGACCCAGGTTTGATGCCCTAGTACCTACATAAGCCAGATGCACAAGGTGGCACATGTGCCTGGAGTTTGTCTGCATTGGCTAGAGGCTCTGGCGCACCATTCTCTCTCTTTCTGTTTCTCTCTCTCTTTCTCAAATAAAATACTTGGCGGGGGCGGGGGGTTAGATTGTGTTTTAGTTAGAAATGGTGGCACACACACACGTAACTCCAGAACTTGAAAGGCTGAAGTATCACCTGTACTACATAGTAAGACCTTGTGCTTTGAGAGGGTTTGTGGCTCCAACCCCCCTCCTCTATATATTTTCTTTTTTTTTTTTTTTTAAGGGATGGCTTACATGTAGCAGTGAAAATCGTAAAAAATGTAGGCCGTTACCGTGAAGCAGCTCGTTCAGAAATCCAAGTGCTGGAACATTTAAACAGTACTGATCCCAATAGTGTCTTGTAAGTATAAACTTGAACTACTATAAACCTGAACTGTGTGCTATCATAGTATGTGAAAGAATCAGAATTCTGTGAACTCACTTACCATTTTGATCTCTTTTAGCCGATGTGTCCAGATGTTAGAATGGTTTGATCATCATGGTCATGTTTGTATTGTGTTTGAACTACTGGGACTTAGTACATATGATTTCATTAAAGAAAATAGCTTTCTACCATTTCAAATTGATCACATCAGGCAGATGGCCTATCAGATCTGCCAATCAATAAATTGTAAGTATACATGATAAATCTTTAAACACCATGAAATTTGTATAATTGCGCTCTACCCAAACTTCCTACTTAGACATGCACGTGTTACAGGTAAAGATGAAAGAACCCTTGTGTACCATATCCACTGCTAATCCTTCTTTACCCCTCTTGGTACCTGTATTTTTTTTTTTAAGTGGGACTAATTATGTTTTTTGTTCTCTTCGTAGTTTTACATCATAACAAATTAACCCATACTGATCTGAAACCTGAAAATATTTTATTTGTGAAGTCTGACTATGTAGTCAAATACAATTCGAAGATGGTAAGTTAAACTTGTTAATTTTGATGACTCTTTAAAATTAATTTAGCTTGATGATCCTTGAATGAGGAATTTCACTTCTGAGACTTTAAAAAAAAATTTTTTTTATTATTTGAGAGTGACAGAGAGAAAGAGGCAGATAGAGAATGGGCACACCAGGGCCTCCAGCCACTGCAAATGAACTCCAGGTGCATGCGCTACCTTGTGCACCTGGCTTATGTGGGTTCTGGGGAATCAAGCCTCGAACCGGTGTCCTTAGGCTTCGTAGGCAAGCGTCTAATGACTAAACCATCTCTCCAGCCCACTTCTGAGCCTTTTTATATCCTGATGGCTAACTATAAATGGAGTAGGAATAGAGGAGACACAACCTAGTGTTCAAGCACTTCCCTAGTTTGTGTGAACCCTTGGGGTCAATCTCAACACTGTCTTGTCTCCATCCAAAAAGCCTTTTGGGTTTTTTATTTTTATTTTTTTTAAATATTTTTATTTTATTTATTTGAGAGAGGGAAAGAGAAAATATGGGCGTGCCAGGGCCTCCAGCTGCTGCAAACAAACTCCAGATGCTTGTGCCCCATAGTGCATCTTCCTAACGTGGGTCCTGGGGAATGGAACCTGGGTCCTTTGGCTTTGCAGGCAAAATGCCTTTACTGCTAAGCCATCCCTCCAGCCTGCCTTTTTTTTTTTAGGGTCTCACTGTAGCCTAGGCTAGCCTGGAATTCACTATGTAGTTTCAGGCTGGCCTTGAACTCACAGCAAGTCTCCTACGTCTACCTCCCTAGTACTTGGGTGCAAGTCTTTATGTAGAATATTTTACATCTTTACTGAGTCTCATCTTTATACACAACCATATCTCTAGAAACGTGATGAACGCACACTGAAGAACACAGATATCAAAGTTGTTGACTTTGGAAGTGCAACATATGACGATGAGCATCACAGTACTTTGGTGTCCACACGGCATTACAGAGCACCAGAGGTCATTTTGGGTCAGTAGACACCAGACTTCCTTATATTATAATTGGAGAGATTTTATTTGGGCAGAAAGGAGTCACAGCTAGTTAGAATGACCTGTTAGCAGTATACAAAAAACAGTTTTCATAAAAATGTGTATACATTACCGTAATTTCTTTTTCTGAGTGACAAAAATGTAATGCCATTTGTGAACAATATTCTAAGTGGTAATTTGTATAAGTTAACCTTACGTGGTCCTAGCTTAAAAGCTTCTGCTAGCTAAGTTCATCATAGTAATATGATATTGAAGTTATGGTTCTGGTTCAGATGCTAAAGGTTAGGTTGGTTGACCTGAAATGGGTAGATAAAGGTCAAAAGGAAAGAAGAGAAAGGTACCTGAACAAGAGAACAGTCTCTTCAATAACCACAGCTAAGAGAAAGGCTGGAAATGAAAAACATATTAGATACAGAGCTTTAGAACACAGTAAGGGAGTGTGCTTCACACTTAAACGTTAAGATAACAGGCTGTAGTCACAGAAGAGGCCCAGGGGTTTAGAGAAATGGAAAGAATTTGATTAAGGTACTGAGGGAGAACTGATGGAATCTGAAACGGTCATTGGTCTCGAGGAAAAGCAATCTGGAGATTAGAAGAGAGAGAGAGAGAGAGAGAGAGAGAGTGTGTGTGTGTGTAGTGTGTGTGTGTGTGTGTGTGTGTATGCTATGTTCCCAAAGGTGAAGGCAGAGCTAAGTTAGAATACATAGTCAGGTGCCACACTAGGAGGACAGTACTTTAGATGTTTTAGCAAATAGCTAAGGCTGGGAAAGGACGAGGAAAAAAGGTGAAAATTCCTGGGCCATCCATGAGTCATAACAGTTTTATTAGTAAACGTTTCCCAGTTCAGACTGTGGTGGTTAAAATTGGAAAATATTTGTTAGTTTCTCTGTATTTTGTACATAATGCCCCCCCCCTTCTAGTTAAAATGCTGTATTTGATTAAAGCACATGGATTATGAGGTCGTACTGAACACTTATAAACCTAAAATTACAAACCTAAATGTGCTGTTGTTCCCAAGTAGCCTGAAGAGTACACCCATATAGAGAAAGAATTGGTGATTAGTAATTAAAAGTTGCTGTTTAGTAACATGGTGTCTATCTTAGCCTTAGGTTGGTCTCAGCCTTGTGATGTTTGGAGCATAGGTTGCATTCTAATAGAGTACTATCTTGGATTCACAGTCTTTCAGGTATGTGTCTAGCAAATTTCATATGATAATTTGTAGTGAATTGTAAAGGTTTAGGCATGTGAAAGTTTTAGCTCTTATATTGAAAATTTAATATAGATGATTATTCTTAGGATTAATGGTCACAAAATGATCTTGTTAGCAAATGTTCATAGCTCATTTTGCATGTATGTGGTATCACATATTGTCATGTTCCTTTTTTGTTAAGCTCATCATAAGTTTACATTAGCATTGACATGGCTAATTTTAATTTAGCTTATTGCTATGTTGATTGTCATAAAGTCATGAAGAAGTCACTTCTTGTAGAATAATTCAGAAGCAACAGGTTATTTCATTTACTTTTTTTGTTTTGTTTTGTTTTTTGAGGTAGGGTCTCACTCTGGTCCAGGCTGACCTGGAATTCACTATGTAGTCTCGGGGTGGCCTCGAACTCACAGCGATCCTCCTACCTCTGCCTCCCAAGTGCTGGGATTAAAGGCGTGCGCCACCATGCCCGGCTTCATTTACTTTTTTATTTTTTTTTTTTTATTTTTTTATTTTTTTTGGTTTTTCAAGGTAGGGTTTCACTCTAGCCCAGACTGACCTGGAATTCACTATGGAGTCTCAGGATGGCCTTGAACTCACGGCGATCCTCCTACCTCTGCCTCCCGAGTGCTGGGATTAAAGGCGTGCGCCACCACGCCCGGCTCTTCATTTACTTTTTTAAAAAATACATTTTATTTATTTGAGAGAGAGAGAGAGAAAGAGAGAATGGGCATGCCAGGGCTTCTAGCCACTGCAAACAAACTCTAGATGCCTGTGCATCTGGCTTATGTGGGTCCTGAAGAGTCGAATTGGGATCCTTTGGCTTTGCAGGCAAATGCTAAGCCATCTCTCCAGCCCCTTCATTTACTTTTTAAAAATTCAGCATCTATGATGAATGGACATATTTAATATTGAGTGCATAAAGATGACAACTTGAAAAACCCCAGTGTCTCTGTCCTCAAGCAAATCATGTAGAAAACTTAGCAAAACACTTACAGTATGGTGTGGTGGCCCACACCTTTAATCTCTGCACTTGGAAGGCAGAGATAGGGGGATTGCCATAAGTTCAAGGCTACCCTGAGACTATGTAGTGAATTCCAGGTCAGCCTGGGCTCTAGAGCAAGACTCTACCTCAAATAAACAACCAAACAAAATAACGCACAAATCATTACTATCATTATTTTGTCAGTGCAGTGGAATACTGAATCCACTATTCCTTCTGGACTAGAACATGGTCCTCGTTCCTTGTACACTTGCAGATGGTGTTTGTGTGTCTCCTGTGTCCCAGGCACAGGGATGCAGAGGCCAGGGGAAAAGGCTGAGTAAGAGCTTTCTTGAGATGAAGTCTCACTGAATCTAGGCACTGGTTCTAGTCAGACTGGCTATACAGCAAGACCCAGCCACTCGCTCTCTGGTCTCTGCTCCCCACAGGAATGGGGTTAAAGGCACTGTTTACAAAGCCTACCACCCTGGGTTCAATCCCCCACCCCTTTAACCACTGAGCCGTCTTCCCAGCCCCTATCCTCTACTCTCAAACAAGGATTGGCAAACAATGGGCCATTGTGAAATCCTGCCTGATGGCTGTTTAAAAGGGGAGGAGGGAGGAGAAGAAATTATTTTAAGCAGCCAATCCTAAAATGTTTTTGGTCTGTTCCTTTACAGAAAAAGCCTGCAAACGAATCATTTAACTGTATGTTTAGCAGTTTTTCTATTTTGCTTTAGCTAAAGCTATTTTACTGTACTGAGCATGAACTTTGCTTCAACTTTCCTTGTTCACAAGCTATCTGACTTTGATCTTAACTTCTTGAATTCACATTCCCGCATAGATAGTTCAGGACTGTTGTGAGAATTACTGGAGCTTTATTTTATTACCTGAGATGAGTAAATGTTAATAAGTGGGTTGTTTGTTGGGAAATAGCATTCAGTTTTCTGTAAGCAGGTGACTAGATAGTTTTTCTGCTACCATATCATTACTCAGTTAAATAGTTCATGAAGAAAATTGTATTTTAAGCTGGGTGTGGTGGCACACACCTTTAATCCCAGCACTTGGAAGGCACAGGTAGGAGGATCGCTGTAAATTCAAGGCCACCCTGAAACTACATAGTGAATTCCAGGTCAGCCTGAGCTAAAGTGAGACCCTACCTAAAAAAAGAAAGAAAGAAAGAAAGAAAGAAAGAAGAAAATTGTATTTTACATTGAACAAGTTAGATGTTGAGTTTGTCTTACTAACCCAACTAAGACAATACAACTCATTCAGTATTCCATCTTTGAGGATTTTGTAATGTAAGTTGTGTATTTGGTTGCTTTAGACCTGTTATATCATGTTGTTCTGGTCTTTTACGTGCACATAGGGAAATGGCATGCTAAATTTCTTTTTTCTTCATTTTTTAAGACTCATGATAGTAAAGAGCATCTAGCAATGATGGAACGAATATTAGGACCCATCCCAACACACATGATTCAGAAAACAAGGTATGTTTTAAGAATAAAGCCCAATGTTGGGTACAAGCAGTGGCATATATTCAAACATCAGGAAATCCAATATTTATTCCAAGGACTTAAAATTTGTAAGGAAAATTAATTCAGTGGTAGATAAATGATAACTGAAAATTACATCTTCCTTGTTAAAAAAAAAAAAAAGTTCAGCATTTACCTTCAGATCTAGTAGAGAAAGTGGTGTTTTTTTTTTTTAACACACTAACATTTTTTTTATTAGAATTGCGATGCCAGGACCTCCAGACACTGAAGTTGAACACCAGATGCGTGCACTGTCTTGTGCACATGTGCGACCTTGCACTTCCATCACCTTGTGCATCTGGCTTTATGTGGGACCAGGGGAATCGAACATGGGTTCTTAGGCTTCACAGGCAAGCGCCTTAACCACTAAGCCATCACTCCAGCCCCACACACTTTAACTTTTTTAAGTTGATGTAAAAATAATATCTATAGTATGAACTTTTTAAGCTTGATCTTTGTAGTGTGTCATTCTTGTTTTAGTTTCCTGTTGTTGGTAAGCAGCTCTGTGCGCTTAGATAAGATCCTGTAGTGGTTTCCTGTGGAGTTATTAAACATTCCCATCATTCCTTCAGATCTGGTGAAATCAAGAATACAGGAATGGGTCCCACAAACTCCCTTGCTTAAATTTAGCATTTTACACTCTCTGGTATTTGGGAATAATTTAGCTAGGATACTAAAAAACCTTCCAGGGTGGAAGACAAAGGAAGTTATTTTGCATGGTGTCATATGTAACTTGCTAAGATGTTAAAATTATATACAGATACGTTTATGTGTTGCATATTATTCTTCCAACAATTCCCCACTGCTGGTGGGCACAAGATGAAGATGTGGAACTTCAGTTACTTTATTAATCCATACTTTTTTTCCTTTGTAGAAAACGCAAGTATTTTCACCATAACCAGCTAGACTGGGATGAACATAGTTCTGCTGGTAGATATGTTAGGAGACGCTGCAAACCATTAAAGGTAGGTAAAAAGAAAAAAAAAAGATTAAAAGTTAGAAAAATAATGTTTGTTTAAACATGTTAAATTTCCCCCAGGAATTTATGCTGAGTCATGATGAAGAACATGAGAAGCTCTTTGACCTGGTTCGGAGGATGCTAGAGTACGACCCAACTCAGAGGATCACCCTGGACGAAGCATTGCAGCACCCTTTCTTTGACTTATTAAAAAAGAAATGACATGGAAATCAGTGGTCTTCCTATATACTTCTCTAGAAGCGATTACTTAAGACTGTGTCAGTCAACTAAACATTCTAATATTTTTGTAAACATTAAATTATTTTGTACAGTTAAGTGTAAATACTGTATGTTTTGTACAATAGCATAATGACCTTGTTGAACAAAAATGGTCTTGATAATGAATATAAAAGTTAATTTTCTTTTGATGTTAATTACCATTTTTAAGGGCCTTTGGAATATTCTTTGTGTCTAGTGAAAATGTGATCTTGTCTTTTGTACATGAAGGTTGGCTGAAGTGATGTTTGTTTTTTTGGTTTTGTTTTGAGTAAAAGGAAATCTTGACTACTTTTCTGTTAAGTGAATTCTTTAATATATCTCAAGTTTAGAACTTTTCATAACTTTTTTCCAGAATAGGTTTATTGAGCAGGTTAAGTGTTACTGACTGCAGATTTTGGAAACCAAAGCTCACTGGAAATGTTTGTTAGTTTTACTGAGTTGTAGGTTTTGTGTTCTGATGGGTAGTGTTGGTGAAGACCAGGTTCCTAGAAAGGCATCCCATCCCACTTATCCCTCCTAACAGGTTAGTGAAGCCATCTTCACTAAGATTAAAATCTAGGGCTGGAGAGATGTCTTAGTGGTTAAAGCACTTGTCTGTAAAGCCTAAGGCCCCATGTTTGACTCTCCAGGTCCCACATAAGCCAGACACACAAGGTGATATGAGCATGCAAGGTCGCAGATGCACCCAAGGTGGTGCACGCGTCTAGAGTTTTATTATAGTGGCTGGAGGCCCTGGCACACCAATTCACTCTAGCGCTCTTGCTGTCTCACATTTAAAATGAAAAAAAGGGGGGGGGGGAGCCAGTCTGTTAGGATTGCCTCAAATAAATAAATAAAATAAAATCTAACTGGAAGTTGGCTTTCCAAAAGGTACCACATCTGGCTAGGTTTTGGTTTTTTTATGCCAAGTGCTAAGTAGTCTTAAACTTGCTGAATATCTGCTTCTTTATCAATGAAGTACATCCTAACCCCTCAGCCTGTGAAAGTTGAGAAAGTAATTTATGCTTTTGTTGATCCTTGTTGGTGGGGAGGGAAGGGGGTTGCAAAAATATCCAGAACTTAATTGCTTGGTTGACAGAAGAGATGGGCATTTTTGCTTCTATGTATTACTGTGCCCATTTTTGTACAAAATCTACATATTGGGTGTTACTTATTTACTCATTAAAAAAAATAATTTTATTTGTGCCAGGGCCTTTAGCCAGTGCAAATGAACTCCAGATACATGCACCATTTTGTGCATCTAGCTTTACATGGGTACTGGGGAATCAAACCTGGGTTGTTAGGCTTTGCAAGCAAGTGCCTGAACTTAGCTGGAGAGTCATCTCTCCAGCTCATTTATTTTTTTAAGTATTTTATTATTTATTTATTTATTTGAGAGAGAGACAAAGGCAGATAGAAGTGAAAATGGGCATATCAGAGCCTCTGAATCACTGCAGATGAACTGCAGACTCATGTGCATCTGGCTTATGTGGGTTCTGGGGAATTGAACCTGGGTTCTTTGACTTCACAGGCAAGTGCCTTAACCACTAAGCCATCTCTCCAACCGCTCCTCACTTGTTTTTGAGATAAGGTCTTGGTATCCCAGGCTTGCCTTGAACTCACTGTGTAGCCAAGGAGAAGATCTTGAACTTGTGATTCTCTTTGCCTTTTACTACTTGAGTGTTGAAATTACAGGCATGTAACCTACCACAACCAGTTTATGTGGTACTTGGGGTCAAACCCAGGACCTTGAAAATGCTAGGCAAGCACACTACCAACTGAGCTAACAGCCCATGAATTTTTTTGTTTTGTTTTTCAAGGTAGGGTCTCATTCTAGCCCAGGCTGACCTGTCATCTCAGGGTAGCCTTGAACTCAAGGCAATTCTACCTCTGCCTCCCAAGTGCTGGGATTCAAGGCATGTGCTACCACGCCCGGCTCCATGAATTAATATTTAAAGAAAAGAAAAAGATATTGATAATGTCCAGTCTGTCAGGTAGACATTTTTTTGTTAAAGAACTAATGATTAACTATGCTGGTAGTGCTTGGTTTGGGGGCTTACATTGCAGACAGGTTTGTGCTTGTAGTTTAGACTGGAAAGGCATGGAATTTTCTTAAATGGCAAGTGAAATCAGGGTGGCCTCAATGTTATATAGAGGCAGCATTTGCCAGTATTTCTTTGGTCCACAAATTCACTGACAATTTAAAATATGCCTCAGAGAATCACTGTATAACATATTTAGGCATCTACTACAGTCCACATACCATATAGTACCTTCCAAATAATTCTACATGATAATTTTATTTTGGGGACACAGGGTCCAACTCTTGCCCAAGCCACCATCAAACTCACAGCAATCCTACCTCATTGTCTTGGGTGCTGGAATTAAAGGCATAAGCCACTACATGTACTTCGATAATATTTTTGGGGGGGTGTTTATTTTTGTGTGCATAAGTGTGTAGAGGTTAGAGGACAACTGAAGTGTCTGCTCCACCTTTAAGACAAGATTTCTTGCTGGTAGGGAATTAAACCCAGGCTGACAGGCTTTTGTAAATGTGGGAGAGTGAGTATGAGAAATTTGGCGTGCCAGGGCCTCCAGCCACTGTAATCAATCAAACTCCAGATGCTTGCTGCCAACTAGTGCGCATGTGCAATCTTGCACACTTTCGTCACCTTGCATCTGGCTTACGTGGGACCTGAAGAGGCAAACATGGGTCCTTGGGCTTTGCAGGGAAGTGCTTTAACTTTTGAGCCATCTCTCTAGCCTGAGAATGTTTGTTTTTCTGAGGTAGGGTCTCACTCTAGCCCAGGCTGACCTGGAATTCTCTATGCAGTCTCAGGCTGGCCTCTAACTCACGCAATCCTCCTACCTCTGCCTCCTAAGTGCTGGAATTAAAGGCATGTGCCAAAACACCTGGCTGTGAGAATGTTTTTTAAAGGAACATTTGACATTACTTTTTTTTTCTAGCAATATTAATACACAAATGTTTCGTCCATCCCATTCTTCAGTGTCCCTCAGTTACTTGCCTAAGCCTCCTGTGGGGCTCCTGCCTCAAGTGGTTACTTCCCATCAGAAACTCACTCTGGTCTCAGAGTGTAGGAGGGAATAAAAATCGTCAGATCACACACAGCGATCCTTCTGCCTCTGCCTCCCAAGTGCTGGGATTAAAGGCACACCCAGCTTCGTCAGATCATTTCTAAACAAGTTAATGATTGCTAACTTCCTCTTTCCAGAAAATTGCTTAACATTCTGCACAAGAGGTTTATAAACTTTACCAGGATCATGATGGCTCCCTTTTCCCCTCCACTCAATCTCTTCTTTCCAGAGTATTCTATTTTGATGTCATTTCCCCCCTCTTGTTATGCAGGTCTTGTGTAGGTACCATCAGCCACTGTGAGGTCGTGAATACCATGTCACCGTATGTCTGAAAGACAATATTCCAAAGCACTCCTTTCCTTCCTTTGCCTTTCTGCCACCTCTCCTATGGTGCTCCCTGAGCCTCCGGGGTTGTGATGGAGTTGTATCAGTGCCCAACACCACTGACTTCACACTAAACTTTGAGTCTTCCCCAGTAGTATTGGAAAAGAGAAGTTTTCTGTAGCCAAAAGCAAGAGTAGCATTAATACATGGTCATAAACATGAGCGTATATAGAGGGCAGTTTGGTGGGCATAATATATCCACTTAGCCAGACAACAGTAGTGCCTTCTTCAGGGCTCTCCAGCCGTAGGCTTTTGATTAGGTTTTCAGTACCAGGCAGGAATTCCCTCCTAGGGAGCAGTCCTCAAATCCAGTCAGAGGGCAGTTTGTACAAAACAGACATGACACCAGTTGGCACATTTGGTCTGGCTGCACAGCCATAAAGCTTGCAGGGTCGGCTGCCTGTTAAAGATCCTTGATGACCTCTCCCCCAACTGACTGCATAGCTCTTTTCTCAATGACCTGCATCCCAAGTGTGGAGTCTTCAGCAATAGGGTTTTGCTGTCTAGTTCTGATGGGCAACCAAGAGCCTTGGCAATGGCCTGTAATGTTTTGGGCACACTAGGGACCTTCCTGACCAGCAACTCATCAGAATTGTCTGTAAATGAATGAAATGGGCTCCTGTGGTTAGTGAGCTGACAGGAGTCAGAAAGCTTCCTTGTGACATTTGGTAGCTCATAAATCTGAACACTTCTGCGTAATCTCAAAGAGCTGTGCTAGACAGATTGGAAAATGACCTGGCCAAGTCTCCGAAAATTGACCTGCAACCTAAAAACTTTAGTGTGCTGGGACGTGGCATTGTGACATACTAATATGCTAAGTCATCTTGCTGACAGCACACTTGCACCTCATTCATTGGAGTAGCAGGTCAGAGTATTGAGGGACAGTAGACTTTGCCACCAGGCTTGGCCTTTGTCCCTGGCCTTCTGTGCTTGGGTCAACCAAGTGAAGTCATTTTACTTTGTGAGATGACACAGAGGTGTTGCCTGTCTTATGGAGCCATTAAAGCAGTTACCTTGTTTTCTGTAAATGTTTAGGTGACATCTCAAAATGCTTTCAAAACATTTGTAGGTGTTCCCACACTACACAACTGAGAACAGTGTTAGTCTGCAGAATCAGTTGAATTCATTCTGTACTGTTGCTGGCAAGTTCTACACTCTGTGTGGTCCTAACTTCTGAGGGAGGTTGGTTGTGAAGATACAGTGAGGTAATTTTAATGTGAAATGCTAATGAACTATTGTCACCATTTTATGATTTCTTTCCTCTGATCTTAGTATTCTATAATTCAGAAATTTCTTGTTATTTTGTTTTTAAGTCCTATTGGAACAACTATGAATACAAGTAAACTTTCTCCATTTTAATGTTAGCATGGCGTGTATTTTTCTCATCGTGTTTAATGTGATTATTGATGGGGTTGGGCAGATCCACTTTGCTATTTTCTATTTGTCCCATCCGATCTTGGTTCTATTTCTCTATTTTTTGTCTTGGGTGGCTTTTTTGATGTCTCCGATTTCTTGGCTTTGCGATGACTCATAACTGTATGTTTAGTATCTGCTTTGCAGTTCTAAATGCACACCCTTCCCCCAAGCACTCCTTGGGCACCGCCGAGAGCGCGGGAAGCAGTGGTAAATTACCTCCTCTTGCCTTGTGGGCTTTGTGGGGTTGTACATTTACATCATGCATTCACAAGTTAAAGAATGTGTCGCTGTTTTTGTTTTAAGCCATTACCTTTTTAAAAAAAAATACTATTTGAGTGAAAGGAGAAAGAGGCAGATAGAATGGGAGCACCAGGGCCTGTAGCCACTGCAAACTCCATATGCATGTGTCCTAATCACTGACCCATCTCTCCAGCCCGCAATGAATTCTTTCAGCTGTTGAGTTTCTGAGTTTTAGCCTTTTCTCCCACCTTTCATTAACCCATGATTTAATGAATCTAGGCCAGCCTTGAAGCCTTGAATTTGATCCTGCCTCAGCCTCCTGAGACTTGCGATTCTAAGTGTACAATCCCAATCTCCCTCAGCCCTGCTGCCAATGAAGTTCTAGGTTGATAAAAAAAAAAAAAAAATGCAAGTTTTCCTATCTTTGGGTTGCCTTGCTTCTAACAAGAAATGCCGTGTTTTTCTTTGTGTATGTTCTTACCGTTAATGCCTTCCAAGTTTGTTTTTCTTCACCATTCGTTTCAAGCAACTTGTGATGTCCCTTGTGTCTTCATGTTCTTGGAACTTCTTTGAAATGTAATTTTGTTCAAATTTATAAAAATATTGAGCATTAATTTTTTTCTATCCTTCTCCCTTAGAAGCTCCACTTAAAATTGTTGCCCTGCTCACTGATGTGGTTTTCATTCATCTTGATCTTTCTGACAGCTTTCAGGTTGAGTCATCAATTTTATCTGCCTTTAATCATCTCATTCAGTGTATTTATCTAAAGTACTGTCATTTTCACTTGTAGAATTGTGGTTTAGGTCTTTTTAAAAAGTTACTTTCCACAGCTCTGACATCTTTCCTTCAGTCCTTCTTGAGCATAAGGAGTGCAGCTAGTACCTTCACCCCTTGTCTCCCTGCTCTCCCCGGGGTTCTGGGCTAGTCGGGAGTGCCTTTTCTTCTCTCGTGGGCCATACTTTCTTGCTGTGCATTTCTGGTAAGTTGCCTTTGTTTTACCTCACTGGTGCAGGATATTTATGTATTTCTGTGTGTTATGGGACATGGTTACTTGAATCAGTTGATCCCAGGTTTGGGGTTTAAATTTTGTTTGGCAGGACCAAGTTGTTAATTTGTCCAGGGCTACAGTTTTCCCCACTGAGTCAAAAACTATTTGACTACTCATCCCAGTGTCCCCTGCGTTGTCAAGTGTCCGTACTAGCTGGCAAGAAGCACAGTTCCTGGCCTGTTTGCTTGCACACAGAATTTGAGTCGTCCTTCAGGGTGGTTCCTTCCTGGCCTCAGTTTCCCCATAATCATGCTGATCAGTACTTGAAGACTCACGGGACCACTGGCCAATCTCTAGTTCTCATGGCAGCTCTCCCCCTCCAGGCCTCTCCCTTGGACTCCCAACTGCCTTGCCCCTGGATTCGCAGCTCTTCCCACTCTAGGCCAGCTTTGCTTGGGGGTCCTCATTGCACTGTGGCCTGGGAGGTCCCCAGAGGAGGGAGTGCTGTCCTTGGGTTCCCTCTTCTTCCCTTTCTCACGGATCACCATCCTTTCTGTTGCCTATTGCCCATTCTCTTGAAAGCTGCCACTTCATAGTGTTTGTCTCATTTTCTAGTTTGTAACAGCAAACCTGACTGGTGCCCTGTTCTTTGCATTTTTAATAAATCTAATAATTTATATACTTAAAAAAATATTTATCTGAGAGAGAGAAAGCAGCAGATAGAGAATGGGTGTGCCAGGGCCTCTAGCTACTGCAAACAGACTCCAGACACATGCAACCTTGTGCATCTGGCTTTACGTGGATACTGGGGACTCGAACCTGGTTCTTAGGCTTTGCAAGCAAGTGCCTTCACCACTAAGCTATCTCTCCAGCACCCCAAATAACTTCATTATAAGAATCTGTTTTGTGTTGTTGGGAATAATAGCTTCCTGGGTGAAGTACTTGCTGTGCATCTTTGACAACCTGAGTTTGGATCCCCAGAACCTGTGTAAAACCAGATGTTTAGCACTGCATCCAATCCCAACATTGCCTGTACCAGAGACAGGAGAATCCTGAAGCCTGCAGGCCAGTTTACCCCGACATCAGTGAACAAGAGAGACTCTGCCTCAAACAAGGTGGAAAGATAAGGACTGACGTGTCACACAAGCATGCGCACAAAAGTAACAGAATCCCTGTTGTGTAAAACCTCCGGCAATGTCCCTCATATCCTGAAGGGCCTGAGCCCTTGTCAGCCAGGCAGCACTACTACTCAGGGTTGTTCAGTTCCAATGTGGGGGTCAGGTGCTCAGCCCTCCCTGTGGATCAGTTACACCCACAGAAAGGGCACTTCCATGCTGACATGAGTGGGGAGCAGCAAGAGCTTTTATTTTCAAGCTCCCAAGGCATGCAGAGCCCAGAGTTGGGAGAACAATAATGACCAAGTCCCCCAGTGGGTCACGGGGAGTGATGGCTAGTGGGGCCACTCTTGCTTTAGCCCTAGTTCCTGGACCCATGTGTCATGGGGAGCACAGCATCACAGGCCCTTGACTTAACGCATGTGGCACATCCCAGAGATGGCACCATAACCTTTCAGAGGATGGCCTCTAAGCTGGTATTATCAACCAGTGAATTCATGGCCATGGGCTCACCCCACTTGGGCATGTGTGGGATTCCATACCTGTGGGTTGGGTGCAGTGGCTGAGGCTCTGCACGAAAAGACAAGTCCTTGCCTGGAGCAGTAACTGCTGTGAGTGTCAAACCACTGACCCTTCTCAGTCAGAGTTGTCCAGGAGGACAAGTGGTCACTGAGGAGTACCTCAGCAGCAGAGGAGGTGAGTGGCAGCCTGGGTCAGCATGCAGGCAGAGTAGCCACACAGAAGTATGTGTGCCAGGTGATGCCACATGCATGGCAGATTGGGTACGTTGTGCTCCCCACATCTGCCCTTTTGTGGGTTGCTCTCTATGCTGCATTAATGGGGATCCCTGGCTCTGTAGGTCTGGCCAGTGGGAGGCCCCAGCAGGAGAGAAACATGGAGTATTTCTTCCTCCAACTTCCAAGCCATGGTTTCACAGAGGCTGTGTCCTGGACAAAAGGTCACAGCTCCTGCTGAGCAGACCTCATAGCTGGAAGCTTTCATGGGGCTCCCAGGTTTCTCCCCTCACCCGTTCTGCTAGGGATGGTAATGGCTTCCCACTGTGGATACCTAGCATGCTGCGTCAGGCCCCTGCTGACTCCCCTCATCCCACCCCGCCTTGTCAAGCTGTCTTCAGTCACTCTTTCTGAGGGTGCTGCCCTTTTCTTCCAGGACCACAACTGGCAAGTAACTGTCTTCTTTCTTGCCTTTGAAAATGAATAGTAAACCTATTTTCATCTCAATTCACTTACCAAATGTTTATTGAGCCCCAGCTATGTGCCAGACGGTGCTTTGTGTTCTGAGAAGACAGTGGCGAGTGAAACAAGGGGATATAGTTAAAAGGTAACTTCAGTGATAGGTGTCTCCACCCCCTGATTAGTCTTTCCAAGGGCGACTGGGTGAGACCACCTTGAGCCGGGCAGTCTGTGGAGAGCTGTCTGGGGCAGTGGGGTTGAAGATCTTGACTTGAAGGGTAAGGAGCTTGCTTTTCACAGGTTTGAAAGTAGGGAACCCACATAGTAGGAGGCAGGCGAGGGCACAGGCCTGGGAACCAGCAGCTGGACTTGTTCAGTGCACAGAAGTTTCTTGAACAGGGAACAGTATGTGCTAACATTAACATTTAGTTAGTAGGTGATGGGCAATTGCCCTATGTGTTCATAGTGTACTAATGTGTAATAAGGTACTGGCCTTTTATCAGAATAGACCATTGAGCTTGATTAGCAAGAACCTTTCATGGTTTTGGTAGATTTTAGCACAGGGCCAAGACTGTATAATCACCCCACCATAACCGCAGTTTACCTAAAGCCATAGCTACAAAGTTGCAGGAGTGAAATGCCAGCTACTCTGTGTTTTAACCAGTGGTAATGGGAGGAGTTTGTTGGCTGGATGGTGTGGGTTGGGGTAGGGTTCTCAGTAGACAATACTTTGCCCTCTAGATTAAGGGAGCAAGAGGAACGTGTTAGCTGGGGCCTCCGCAGGCTTAGGGATAAATAGCCACAAGTTTAGCAAACAACCACAGGATATTCAGAGAGAGGGAAGATAGATGCAACAGGTCAGTGTCGAAAACAGTGATCACGGAGATGCCCAAATTGCAAAGCTCCAAGCCAGTGGTTTCTTTTAATCGCTAATACGGGAGTTAGTGGAGTTTACTTGGAATCCATCTCGGGATGTAACTATGCCTGGTGGGGCCCTGCCAGCAGCAGAAACCCTGGCCGGCTGCCGGCTTCCACCTTTCCTGCCAAGAGTGCTCCATGCTCCCGCCTCTCTCAACCCAGCTCCATTCTCTTCTCTGGACTCAGGCAGCACCCCAGAACCTTCCTGCCTTCACCCCGGGTGGAAAGGCCACAGTCGCAGTTCAGATTAGACCTGGACGCATACCACATCAATATTGTTGTTTTATCACTGTTGAATTCAATCACGTTAACGAAAGTGGAGTTCCTTTCCTGTGTGTTACAACCTCAGTTTTCTCAACTAAAAGCTCTCTCAGGAACAAAGTTTTAATCACTTCTGTCTGTTGCACCCATGGCCGACACATAACAAATGGTGAGGGAAGTAAGGCTTTCTTTTTGATTTTTCGAGGTAGGGTCGCACTCTAGCCCAGGCTGACCTGGAATTCACTCTGTATTCCTCAGGGCAGCCTCACAGCGATCCTCCTACCTCTGCCTCCCGAGTGCGAGTGCTGGGATTAAAAGCGTGCACCACCATGCCCGGCTCTATTTTTTTGTTCAAATACACGGTTTCACATTGTAGCCCACATTGGTCTCGAACTCAAGGCAGTCCGCCTGCCTCAGTGCCCAACTCTAAAAGGCATTTTTCTGGCTTCATCTCCACGGGGTCTCTCAACGGGAATGCGCAGAGGTGACTGTTGGCCACCAGGCGGCGCTCAGCCACCGTCCAGGACGGGACACTGGATTCCAAGTCTGATTTACAACTTGGATTCAAGAGATGAATGCCCAAGGTTAGGAGATTGCGCCCCGCGAGTGAGCGGACGCTGCCGAAGACAGCGGCGCTCTGCGGCCGGCGCGCGGCGGCCCCGGGGTGGCGGAGGGGGCCGGGCCGGGCCGGGCCGGGCCGGGGAGGCGCCCGGGACCCGCAAGGTGAGGGTCTCGGGGGTCAGCGGGGCGCTCGGGCTCGCCGGGCCCCCGCCCCTCCGCGCGGCCGGCCGGGCCGCTCCTCCCCTGGGTGGGTCCCGGCTGCTTCTGTGCCAGGGTCTATTTGCATAGAGGAAACTGTCCAAAAGTGGCCGCTGCGCAGGAGCCGGCGAAGGGGGCGTTGCGCGTCGCGATCCGCTGCAGTCCCCGAGGCCGAGCCGCGAGCAGAGCCCACGCGTGACGATGAGCCCGGGCGAGCGCGCCGGCGGCGGCGGAGGCGGTGGAGGCGGAGGCGGGGTCGCGCGCAAGCCCGGCGGGCCGGCGGCGAGCTGGGCCGGGGCGCGGGCGGTGAGCGCGCTGTGCCTGCTGCTGTCGGCGGGCTCGGCCGTCGCCTGTCTGCTGCTCGGGGCGCAGGCGGCCGCGCTGCGAGGCCGGGTGGCGGCGCTCGAGCAGGAGCGCGAGCTGCAGCGGCGCGCGGGGCCGTCGGGAGCGCTGGCCGCCTGGGCCGAGCCGCACCTGGAGCGCCTGCTGCGCGAGGTGAGGCGCGCGCGGGCCCCGGGAGAGTCGGGCACTCCGGGAGGGGTTCTGATGCAGCGGCGGCGAAGGGAGCTGGCAGCCAAGGGAAACTAGCACCGGGAAGGGTACGGCGAGACCGTGGGCTTGGGCGGGTCTCCATGCACCGCGGTGCGCTCCGGCCGCGGGGGAGCGCAAGGGACAGAGACGCCGGCCAGCCTGGACCCCCGGCAGGCTCTGGTCAGCCCCGCCGCCCAGGAAAGTTGGGAAGCAGCTCGGTGCGGGCTGTGCGGTGCTCCCCGGCTGCTCGAGTGGACGACGGAGCTTCTGGACCGTGGGCAGCTCCTGAGTTTCCTGGTCCGGTTCACGGGAACCGCGATTTCCACCGCACACTTGTTGATGCCGTCTTAGGAGACTTTGTGACACCTCTCTCTCTCGCTCGCTCGCTCGCTCGCTCGCTCTCTCTGAATAGTTGCATACATGTATATAATGTATTTGATCATATTCACCCTTACGAATTTCTCTTATCACCCCCTCCGGCTGAATCTTTTTCCCCAACTAGTCCCCTCCTACTTCCACCGCAGCATGTCCTTTTCTTGGGTGACCCATGGGGTTTCATTAGGGCTGCATGTAGGAGTATTGGGGTGCGTAGGGGGGTATTAACTTAGCAGGGGCTCCACCACTGAAGAAAATGACTCCCACTCCTCTTTAGCTCAGTGGCTGCTCAGAGAGGCGATTTCTCAGGGTTAAGGTTGCTGTTAGCCAGCTGTGGCGGCTCATGCCTGTAAGCGTAGTGAGCATTGGAAGGGTGAGGCACCAGGATTGCTGTGAGTTCAAAGCCAGCCTGGGCTCCATGGTGAATTCCAAGTCCAGCGCAGAATGAGATCTTATTTCAGGAAACAAAACAAGCACACGACGCTGCTGTGTGCCTGGGCCCCACCGCTGCCGCGTGCAAGCTGACGGTTAGAACTTCTGACTCTGGTGCAGCCGCTCCCTCCAGAAAGCTGCGGGGCAGGCTGCCGTGCTCTAGCCAGAGCTTCCCGTCCCCTGCCTGAGTCTCGTGTAACCTAGGCTGGTCTCAAACTCACTGTGTAGCTGCGGATGACTTTGAACTCCGGATCCTCCCCCTTCCACCTTCACCGTACAGGGTGTATGTGTGTGGTGCTGGGGATTGAACCCAGGGTTTCATGCATGCTGGGCTAGCACTCTGCCAGCTGAGCCGCACCCCAGCCCAGTCATCCTCTTCCTTCCGGAGAAGGTGGCTGCCCCAGATTCCAAGAGGAGCGCCCAAGTGCGGCGGGAAATGAACCATGCTTCGGGGTAGAGGAGGAGAGGCGTGTTACCAACCGAAGCTGTCCAGATCTTTATTAATCTGTTGAGGTGTTGCGAGGTTAGAGGTGTAGCTCAGTGGTAGAGGCATGTTTAGCACATGCAGGGTCCTGGGTTGCACCAAATGCACACATTGAGGTATGTGTCCGCGGGGAGTTAACTTGAGATCTCAAAGGGAATGGATGAAGACTACCCTGCCTCCTTGTTCACTTACACCGATTTCTTAGTCATTTTAACTTAAGCCAGCATTACATCTCTTCTCCTTGGTTCTGGGCAAAATTACTACTTCCTGGAATGATTTCCTATTTTCTCCCTTGAAAGTGCCTACAGACGTCAGAATCTCCCCTGCGCTCTGCCAGCGGCTCTGGGTGATGGTTTCATAATTGCCGCCCATTATCTCTTGGCAAATCCCTAAAGACCAGGGTGTTGAACTGATTTATGGATAGATTTCTACCTGTGAATGCTGCACCGGTGGCTGTTCTTTCTAATGGGAGGCCCTTCTGACCGAGAAAAAATAAACCACAAGCCACGATCCAGTAAATCAACATTCCCCATGAGACCACTTCCAAGGAGCTCATAATTTGTGTCTGCACTGATGGAGATGGAGTCTGGAGCAGGGAAAGCAGCCCCGGCTGGGCAGTGCTGGTTCTTCAGGGGGTAGAATCAAGGGCCTCTCGCGGCAGGCACTCTGCCACTGAGCTATAACGACCCCCCCCCATGCTGATTCTTTAGTCCTAAACCCTCCCCACCCCCTCCTTTTTCTGCTCCTCCCCTCCTCTTCTTCATCTTCCTGGTCTTTCTTCCTCCAGCCTCCTCTTCTTCTTCATACTCCTTTCTGCCTCCTCCTTCCTCTCCTTCCATTTGTTCCCCCTTTCTCCTCTTCCTTCCTTCCTTTTTTTTTTTTAATATCATTTATTGGAGGGGGAAAGATAGAGAGGAGGGAGGGAGAGCATTGGCGTGCCAGGGCCTCTTGCATGAACCACTTTGTGCATCTGGGGAATCGAACCCTGGCCAACAGGCTTTGCAAGCAAGTGCCTTTAACCACCGCGCCATCTCCTCAGCCTCTTTCCTCCTTTTTTCTACCTCCTCTTCTTCCTTCCTTTCTTCTCGTCCTCCTCCTTCACTTCTTCCCCATCTTTGGTATTGTTTCGAGGCAGGGTCTTGCTATGTCACTGTGGCTGGCCAGGAACCCTCTTCTGGCCTCCCTGATCTTGATTAAAGAGGCAAAGAGGAAATTTCAGGTCCTGAGATCCCCCCCCCCCCACCGCCACCTCCTTTGAGAATATTCTGTTCTCGTCAACATATGTCCTATAATCAGCAGGGTTGGTTCCATGTCTGAGGCACCTGCGCTTGGAGTGTAAACCAACCTCAACCTTCTGAAGACCCCGAGGCAGTCCAGTACCCACAGAGGGGTGCTTGCCTGCTGGTTTGGGTGTCCCCTGTCTCCTTTCCCCAGTGACAAGTCATTGCTCTCCCAGGGCACCAGTCAGTTCCTGCTACCAGATGAAATGTCCCTGAATAAGAAATACATGCAGCTTGGTGACGTTGAGTTCCTTGGTCAAGAGGAGAGCTCTGTGGGAGCACTTTATGGGGAACCCATAATGGGCCTGAAACAGATGTGCAAATAATTTTCCCAACCGTAGGTAGGAAGGGGCAATCACCGTGGAGCTGAGCGTCTCTTGGGGAGAGAACACTCGTCTCCGGCATGCTTCCGGCTCAGCTTTCCTCTCCACGCGGAACTCGCGTCTGCGCCGCTGCCGCTGCTGCTTGTCCTTTAGCCAGACAACTAGTCTGCAGGGCTCCAGAGCAGCAACCGTGGCCAAATTAAAGAAAAGAAATCCTTGCCAGCCACACACAACTTTCATGTCAGGAAAAAAAATGTGAGTCAACAAAAGCTCCTGTTTATAAGGGACCCACTCTCCCTGTTTCCTTGGGAACAGAACTGTGACATAAATTTTTCTGGGTCTGACTGATGTCCTTGATAATGTAGATACAGAAGGAATTTTCATGTTATCTCTTGATCATGGAGAGACCCTTCCCATGGTACAAAGGAGAAGAAATGGCTTTCAGGACATCAAAACAAGAGCCATTAAAGACAGTATCTTTGGTATGATCTAAATATATTCATACAAAACTAAGCATCTCATATTTTGCTTTGAAAGTTCCTTAAGTAGGGGGCCTAATTAATCAACCCTCCACAGTTACACCTCTAGCTACAGTTGCAGAAGTTTAGACTTTAGAATGCATAACTTTCATGCTGCAGTCAAAAATGTAATGCGAGGATTAGAGCGGTGTTTAGTTGTATTCAGAGGAGACCACGTCCTGCTTACAATGGATTTATTGTTGGCTGTTGGCCCTCTGTTGTCCAGACCAATCAGTTTGGAAACAAGAAAAGCCCAGAAACTTGGATAAGATTCTAGTGCTTTCCTTCCTTACAATCAGCCTATATGTGTATTGGTTATGTTACTGTCAAACCCAGAGTCTAATGTGGCTTTTCCAGCCTCTCCAGGACTCTGCCTCCTTGTCAGGACTGCTCCACGGGGTCCGTTTTAATAAAGACGCCTGGAGATGGAGTATAAATCAGGGCTGAACTTGTTTCCTTGACATTTCCTGGCTCTCAAACCAAAAAAAGAAAAAAGTTTCCTTCCAATTCCTTCCTGGCACAACTTACTTTCCCTCTCTGCCTCTAAAACTTTTTATGCTGCTGTTGGGAAGGGCTTTATAATAATAGCAGCATGTTTACAACACACCACCTCTGGGGCATTCCTTTCAGAGACTTCTTTTTTGGGGGGAATTGTGTTGAATTGGATGTTTCCACTTTGGTTTTAGAGATCTGAGGCTCCTGAAGCTGGAGACTCTGAAAGCTGAATGGAGCCTACCAAGGCAGAGTGCATGATGCATGGTGCCTCTCTTCAGCAGAGGGGAGCTGGAGACCTGGTCCCCCAACTTGTAAACTGTCATCCCACCTCTTCAACTCCCTGAGCCAGGACCTCTCCTCACTCGCATGGTGGTTCTAAAGGCATGTATAGCAAGAAGCAAGTCAGCTGATGTGGAGGACACTCACGGTTGGTGCTAGGGTACCCTTTGAATATGTAGTGTTCCTGTATTGGAAGCTAAGTTCCCAGTTTGGCAGTATTGGAAGGTGGCATGGACCTTTAAGAGGTGGAGTCTAGTTGAAGTCTTGGGTCAATGATAAGCATGTCCCTGGAAGGGATTGTGGGACCCCAGTCGTGTTCTGGTTTCCTGTGTTATTCATAGACTCTCTCTCCCCTCTCCGCTCTCTCCTCTGCCCTCCCTACCATCATGACATCTGCTAATAAGTCCACCAGAGGCCTGATCTTGCCCTTTCAGTCTCCAAAACTATCAACTGTATAAAGTAACCTGCTTCTAACAATTATAGTAATGGAAAGTAGGTGAGGCCAGTACAGTCAGTAAATACACTTTAAAAAAATTAGGTAATTTCTTTTTTGTTGTTGTTGTTTTATTTATTTGAGAGAGAGAGAAAGAGAGAGAGAGGCAAATAGAGAAAGAGAGAGAGAGAGGAAAAAGAGGCAGATAGATAGATAGATAGATAGAGCAAATAGGCATGCCACGACCTCTAGCCACTGACAGTGAACTGCAGATGCATGTGCCACCTTGTGCATCTGGCTTATGTGGGTCCTGGGGAATCAAACCTGGGTCCTTAGGCTTGCCTTAAGGCAAGCACCTTAACCACAAAGCCATCTCCCCAGCCCCATAAATGCACTCTAAATAATATTTTTATTTATTTACTTGAGAGAGAAGGAGACAGAGAAAGGGAGAGTGAGGGAGGGAGAGGGAGAGAAGAAGCACACCAGGGCCTCCTGCCACTGCAAATAAGCTCCAGTTGCACACGCCACTTTATGCAGCTGGCTTTACATGGGTACTGCAGAATCCAACCCAGGCCTTCAGGCTTTGCAAGCAAGCACCTTTAACCACTGAGCTATCTCTCCAGCCCTAAAAACACTTTTTAAAATTTATTTTTTATTTTTATTTATTTATTTGAGAGCAACAGACAGAGAAAGAGGCAGATAGACAGAGAGAGAGAGAATGGGTGCACCAGGGCCTCCAGCCACTGCAAACAAAGTCTAGATGCATGCGCCACCTTGTGCATCTGGCTTACGTGGGTCCTGTGGAATCGAGCCTCAAACCGGGATCCTTAGGCTTCACAGGCAAGAGCTTAACCGCTAAGCCATCTCTCCAACCCTAAAAACACTTTTTTGATTGTTGTTTTTGAGACAGGACCTCAAATTTGTGGCTCTCCTTCTCCCTACCGTAGCCTCCTGAGTGCCAGCGTTACAGGTGTGCCCCATCATGCCCCGTCATGCCTTGCAGTCAATATGCCTATTGTGATTTTTTTTTTTGAGACATGGTCTTACCCTCTAGTCCAGACTGGCTTTGAATTGAATTCACTGTATAGCCCAGGCTGACTTCAAACTTGTAGTAATTCTTCTGCCTCAGCTTTCTAAGTACTAAGATTACAGGAGTGCATCACCATGCCCAACAGTCAATATACTTTTTAAAAAAAAATTTTATTAACAACTTCCATGATTATAAAAAATACCCCATGGTGATACCCTCCCTCCCCCCACTTACCCCTTTGAAACTCCACTCTCCATCATACCCCCTCCCTATCTCAATCAGTCTCTTTTACTTTTGATGTCATGATCTTTTCCTCCTCTTATGATGGTCTTGTGTAGGTAGTGTCAGGCACTGTGAGGTCATGGATATCCAGGCCATTTTGTGTCTGGAGGGAGCATGTTGTAAGGAGTCCTGCCCTTCCTTTGGCTCTTACATTCTTTCCTCCACTTCTTCCGCATTAGACCCTGAGCCTTGGAAGGTGTGATACAGATATTGCAGTACTGAGCACTGCGGTCATTTCTTTCCATCACCATGATACCTTCTGAGTCGTCCCAAGGTCACTGCCATCTGAAAAGAGAAGATTCTCAACCAATAATGAGAGTAGCATTAATATAAGGGTGTGAACATTAACAGACTTGCTTACTGGGCAGTTTGATAAGCATAGTATTTACATTTGGCCACAACAGTCAATATACTTTTGATGGTAGCTAATGAAATGATTGAGTGTGGTCACTTAAACATGACCTCACTCATCTGTCACATAATGGAAGACAGCAGCTGCTGGGTCAGTTCAGGGCCTTGGCCACACGTGAGTGCTGGACTCTGTTTACCATTTTCTTCTTTCCTAGGGCCCCGTGCTGCAGTGTCAAACATCTGTCTCCACGCCAGAATAGCCAGGGCAGGGAGGAGTAGGCGCTGTCCTCTTGAGAGGGTCTTCTGCTGCATTTAAACTGGAAAGTGTTCCCAGATTCTTTCAGCAGAATTCCCTTAAAGCCATCAACCACAAAGGCCATGTGATCCCTGTGCCCGCTTGCCGGTGAGGTCGATAGGGCTGCCAACCATGGTTTTGGCCAGTCTTGGTTCATCCCCCTGGGGCTGGGCATGTTGCCACTGGAATAGAATTGAGGCTTTGTTAGGAAGGAAGATGGGATGGCTACTAGGGAGCCGCCAGCAGTGTTAGCTGGGTGTTGCAGAATGTCCCCGCTGTTGCCCCAGGGGAGGACAGTGTGCCCAGCCGTCATGTGCTGGCCTGTCACAATTTTCACAACCATGCTCTCCTTCCACTTGAGTGTTTCCGAAGTTCCACACTTGCAAGCACTCTCCAGCTGCAAAGTTGCTGTCAAACCCAGAATCTAGCGGTGCTGTTCAGCCTCTCCAGTAGTTTATCTGCTTGTCAGGACTGTCCTGTGGGGCCCATTTTAATAAAGATACCTGTCTTTTAAATCCCATCGTGGGTTTCAGTTCTTTCTGGGGAAAGTCTGTTTTTTGTACTTGCACTGAAGCAAGTAAGATAGCTCAGAGGAAAGTCAGAGTCAGTCCTAGGGCTTGGGTATACTCTGAATATATCCCCAAGAGTCCATGTATTGGAAGCTAAATTCTCAGGATGGCAGTATTGGGAGGTGGCATGGACTTTTAACAGGTGGAGCCTAGTTGAAGCCAATTGTAAGCATATGCTTATGAAATCACAGTATTATAATTACTGTCTTCTGTTAGCATAAGACAATACCTGAGGCTTGGCCTTCTATAAAAAAAAAAAAGGTTTTCCAGGCATGGTGGCACATGCTTTAATTCCAACACTCGGGAGGCAGAGGTAGGAGGATCACCATGAGTTCAAGGCCACCCTGAGACTACATAGTGAATTCCAGGTCAGCCTGGATTAGAGCGAGAACCTACCTTGAAAAACCAAAAGGAAAGAAAGAAAGAAAGAAAGAAAGAAAGAAAGAAAGAAAGAAAGAAAGAAAGAAAGAAAGAGTTTATTGAGCTCATAGTTCTGGAGGTGAAAAGACCAAACACCATGGTGCTAGCTCTGGTGAGGGTCCCTTGGCTACATCACACCATGAGAGATGGCATTACAGTAGCAGGAGCCTGGCCAGGAGGGTGAGACAAGAACTAAGAGTTCTGGTGAGATCCTGTATTGCTTTCCAAGGACACCATTTCCAATGACTTAAAGACTTCCTACTAGGCTCCGCCTCTTAAAGGTCCCATTATCTTTTAATATAGCCATATAGTTCATGCTTCTAACACACGAACCCTTGAGAGACAAACTGCACCCAAACTATGGCAGCAGCTTAAGTGCTTGGGTTATAGTTAGCTAGGGCTCTGCTGAAACTCCTCCACTCCCATCTGCCGGGACAGGGACGCTTCACTGCAGGGAACAGAAGAGGCTCCTCAGGCAGAGGCAACCAGTTCGGCTAGTCCAGGCCCTGGTATGGATCTTGTGGGCAACCAAGTGTGCTGCTCCGTACCCATCCAGTGTGCCTGGGTGGCTCTGCTGTCCCTCCAGCTCCTTGTTCACAGACCCCCTTGGCTTTCTCTGCAGTCACATTTGACCGTGGACTCCAAATTCTTGTTGTTTCAAGGTAGGATCTCACTCTAGCTAGCTGAGGCTGACCTGGAATTCACTCTGTAGTCTCGGAGTGGCCTCGAACTCATGGCGGTCCTCCTACCTCTGCCTCCTGAATGCTGGGGCTAAAGGTGTGCACCACCACACCTGGCTTAGGACTCCAAATTCTGTAACAGAGCATGCACAGTTAGTCATGATTCCCAGAGAAAGAGGTCGCTTTTCCTGAACATTATCTTAAGCCAGCCTCTCTGTATGTCCTTTTTCCTTTTTTTCTTTTTTTGGTTTTTCGAGGTAGGGTCTCACTCTAGCCCAGGCTGATCTGGAATTCACTATGTCGTCTCAGGGTGGTCTCGAACTCACAGCAATCCTCCTACCTCTGCCTCCCGAGTGCTGGGATTAAAGGCGTGCGCCACCACGCCTGGCTGTATGTCCTTTTTTCTTCTGCATCCTTCTACCTTCAAACAGGCCTCTTCCTCAGAGTGGCTTGGATTGCTTCTTTTTTGCATGTGTATGTGTGTGGCATGTGTGTGTGTGTGTGCACATTCATGTATGTGAGAGCATAAATGTGTGTGGGTGCTCATGCACATGTGTGCACGTGCATGTGGAGGCCAGAGGTCAACATCAAGTGTTCTCCTCAGTCACCATCTGCCTTATTCCTTGAAACAGGGTCTCTCACTGAACCTGGAGCCCTCCAATTCTGCTTGAATAGCTAGCCACTGAGCCCCAGGGACCCCTGTCTCTGCCTCCCATCACTGGGAGTATAGGCATGTCCATCACACTCAGGATTTTATGTAGGGACTGGAGAGCCAAACTCAGGTCCTCATGCCTGCATGGCAAGCATTTTGTCCACTGAGCCATCTCCATCTCCCTAGCCTCCTTGTTCCTTTTTATTTATTTTTTTATGAGAGAGAGAGAGAGAGATTTGACATGCCAGGACCTCCAGCCACTGTCAATTAAACTCCAGATGCATGTACCACCTTGTGCAGATGTGCAACCTTGTGAGCTTGCATCACCTTGTGCATCTGGCTTATCTGGGACCTGGGGAGTCGAACATGGGTTCTTAGGCTTCGCATGCAACTGCCTTAAATGCTAAGCCATCTTTTTAGCCTTTCTTTTCTTTTTTTAAGACAAGGTCTCATTGTGTAGCTGAGGCTGATCTGGAACTGCCTGTGTAACCCAGGCTGACCTCAAAGCAACCACTTTCCTTTCTCTGCCTCCCAAGGGCTGGGGTTCCCGCCATGAGCCACCATGCCTGGCTAGAGAACCTTGGAGTTGAAAGGGGTTTGTGGTTTGACATCTGCTCAGGCTTAGCTGCAGGTGCCTGGGGGTGACTTCCGTTTGCATTGGTTCTGGATTTCTCAAGGTTGTCCTCATTGTTCCCAGGAGGTGTCAGGGAGGCTTCCAGCAGCTCCAGACTCACTCATGGCATCAGAGTTTCTCTTTCCCAACCATATCGGCAGATTCCCTAATTCTCTCTAACAGTCCAATTCAAAGTAGCGGTGTCCATCAATATGGTCCAGCCAGGCAGCCTGTCTACCAGCTGAGTGCAGGCCACTCCCGCTAGACCTGGAGAACCAGGAAGTAGAGGCTGTCCCAAAGAATTTTGGGCAGTGTAGGATCATGCTTAGGTCCCTACATTTCCCTAACTATACTGAGCTACACACCCAGTCTCCCAAATGTGATTTTGAGTGCCATTATTAGAAGGGACAGAGGACAGGGACAATAAAACCAGTAGGTGACAATCCAGGAATAAGGAGGGAGTAGCTAGAGCTTCCTGACACAGTAGAACAGGCTCTCAATTCTTGTTCTCTCTCTCTCTCTCCCCCTCTCTCTCTCTCTCTCTGTGAGTGTGTGTGTGTGTGTGTGTGTGTATGTACACACACGCATGCCCGTAGAAGGCAGAGGTTAACACCAGGTATCCTTCTTAGTCACTCTCTACCTTCTTTTTTTAAATATGTATTTACTTTCTTGAAGAAGGGTGGGGGGGGCGAGAGAAAGAGAGAGAGAATATGAATGAGAGACAAGAGGATGAGTGCTCCAGGGCCTCCTGACACTGCAAACAAACTCCAGATGCATGTGTCTCTGCATCTGGCTTTACGAGGGTATTGGAGTATTGGGTATTATGAGGCCATCAGGCTTTGCAAGCAAGTGCCTTTAACCACTGAGCCATCTCTCCAGCCCCTCCACCTTATTTTTAATTAATTAATTTGTCTATATTTTTATTTGAAAGGGGGCAGCCAAGTATGGGCATGTAGCCACTTCTCTGGCTCTCCACCTTAGTTCCTGAAACAAGGTGCCTCGCTGGCTCTAGAGCTCATGGATTGAGCTAGCCTGGCTAGCCAGCGTCCTGAGGGTCCTGCCTCACCTCCTGGGCATTGGGATTATAGCCCAGCTAGCCCGTTTCCTGAGGGTCTTGTCCCACCTCCTGAGCCTTGGGATTATAGCCTGGCTAGCCAGCTTCCTGAGGGTCCTGTACCACCTCCTGGGCATTGGGATTATAGCCTGGCTAGCCAGCTTCCTGAGGGTCCTGCCCCACCTCCTGAGAATTGGGATTATAGTCTGGCTAGCCAGCTTCCTGAGGGTCCTGCCCCACCTCCTGGGAATTGGGATTATAGCCCAGCTAGCCAGTTTCCTGAGGGTCTTGTCCCACCTCCTGATCCTTGGGATTATAGCCCGGCTAGCCAGTTTCCTGAGGGTCCTATCCCACCTCCTGAGAATTGGGATTATAGTCTGGCTAGCCATCTTCCTGAGGGTCCTGCCCACCTCCTGAGCATTGGGATTATAGTCTGGCTAGCCAGCATCCTGAGGGTCCTGTCCCACCTCCTGAGCATTGGGATTATAGTCTGGCTAGCCATCTTCCTGAGGGCCTTGTCCCACCTTCTGAGCATTGGGATTATAGCCCGGCTAGCCAGCTTCCTGAGGGTCCTGTCCCACCTCCTGGGCATAAGGATTATAGGCACGCTGCAATGCCCAGCATTTATGTGAGTTGAGGGGCCCATGTTCAGCCTACTGAACCATCTCCTCAGGACAGGAGTGGGGGTTATGTCTGTTTTTGATACATTTGGATTTATCTGTAATATGTCAACATCAGTGCTTCTGTCCGTCTGTAATGTAGTTACAAAATACAGACTTTACAAGCTTCAGGATGATTTAAAATCCTTAAAACTCCCTGAAGCCACCTTGTGAGATGTAAAAGACAGGTGAGGGCTGGGGGTGTACTCCGTGGTAGAGCACTTGCCTCGCATGCATGGGACAGTGAAAAAAATAGGAGGTTATTGTCTCACTTTAAAGAAGAAATGTCACAGAGATGGAGACAGTCCCCAGGCTTTCAGGGCACATTGAAAGAAAGATGAAAAGGACAAGTGTGTTCACGGCCTCTTTGTGTGTCAGTTTTATGCTCAGCCTAGGGCAAGCGCCTGTGCCAAGGTCAGAGCCACCCACTCCTGCTGCCCATGTCAGCTTCTCAGGGACCATTGTCCCACGGAGAAGACCCTGATCCTTTCTGATCTAGTTGAGGAATCCGTGGGGGAATCCTGAACCCTGAGGACCTGAAACACTGAGGTGCTTATGGCTAGGATTTTGCCCACCTTGCCTGGCACCCTTTGCCACGAGGACTTTGTGGAACGTGAGTTCAGAAGAGGAATGTGGAGTGAGTGGGGACCCATGCCTCCTGGCTGTGTGGCCAGGATGTCAGACCTTCACTTCTCTGACGTGAAGTAGGGCTGTGCTCAGGCTGTCCCAGGCACATGGGAAGGAAAAGTAGGGCTGGGCCAGAGAGCAGAAGTTCTCTTACAGAAAAACCATTCCACAACACGATCAGGACCCAATGGTTACTTGTTAAAAGGAAACAAGAACTTGGGCGTGGTGGTGCACGCCTTTAATCCCAGCACTTGGGAGGCAGAGGTAGGAGGATCACCTTGAGTTCTAGGCCACGCTGACACTACATAGTGAGTTCCAGGTTAGCCTGGGCTAGAGTGAGACCGTACCTCAAAAAACCCACCAAAAAAAAAAAAGAAAAAGGAAAAAGGAAGCAAGATCAGGTCTCTTCAGGGCCATTGTTGTTAGGTACAGAGGCTGCTGTAATGGAATTTTGTAGAAATTGGGCTCAACTCGAAGTCAGCATAGGGAAACAGGAATTTGCAGCTGAGGAGTGAGGGGGGCGAATGGAAATGGATAAGAGGAACATCACAGAAATCAAACTAAGTTAACCAATAGGGTTCTTGGGGAAGACAGGCCATCCTACCTGTGGGATGGAGCATGTTACAGTTTAGACCCTGAATGTTCCCCAAAGGCCCACATGTGGTGGTTTGAATCTCATGGCCCCCATAAACTCATGTGCTCTGAATGCTCGGTCCTCAATTGATGGCAATTTGGGAGGTGGAAACTTGCTAGAGGAGGTGTGTTGTTGGGGGTGGGCTTAGGGGTGTTCTAGCCAGCTCCCCCTTGCCAGAGTTCAGCTCACTCTCCTGCTGTTTTCCACCTGCTAAGGCAGAGGTGATGTTCAGCCTCTGCTCATGCCATGCTTTCCCCTGCCATCATGAAGTTTCCCCTTGAGACTGTAAACCAAAACAAAAACTTTTATCCCATCAGCTGCTTTTGATCAGTGTTTTGTCCCAGCAACGATAAAATAACTGCAACATCATGTGTTGAAATATTGGTCTTTACCCCATGGCACCCTTGGGAACCTTTAAGGGCTGGGGCTTCATACAAGGAAATTAGGTCACTGGGGTCCCTTGAAGAAGATATTGGTCTCTTTCTCTTCCTCTCTCTCTCTCTCTCTCTGTGTGTGTGTGTGTGTATCCTGCTACTGCAACCAAACTCCAGACACATGTACCACTTGGTGCATCTGGCTTTATGTGGGTACTGGGGAATCGAATCACTGGCCATCAGGCTTTGCAGAAAGTGTTTTAACCACTGAGCAATCTCTCCAACCCAGCCATTGAAGTTTTTGAAACAGAATCTCATTATATAGCCCAGTCTGGCCTTGAACTCTTAAACGCCTGCCTCTACCTCCCAAGTGTTGGATTTACAGATGTGTCACTATACCTGGTTCCAAAATGGATCTTGATTTAACACAGTCATTGTTTCTGATAACGATAATCCCACCTCCCTCCCAAACACCAGGGCTGTTTGTTTGCATAATCCCTTACCATCCTGGTCCATGGACAGAGTGACATGTAACCGATTTTAACCATGGGGCTTCTGACATTGAATTCTTGCTTTTATGCTTTACCTCAAAAAACTATTTTTTGTTTTTAGCTGAGGTGTGGTCTTTGTGGTCACATTTAATGACTGCACAGTTCCCAGAAAATCTGCATCAAACTTTCAACATGGTGCTTAGGCCTCCATACTACAGCACAGGTGATGTCACGGCCGTGGTTTGGGGTTTTAGGGAAGGCTCCTTACTCCATTGTTCATTGGGACGTAGAGCAACTAGAAAGCTGGATGAGGAAGGATGTCTTTATGGCTTTTAAATTTTTTTTAAAAAATTGTTTTATGAGAGAGAGAATTGGTGCACCAGGGCCTCCAGTCACTATGGTCAAACTCCAGATGCTACCTTGTGCGTATGTGCAACCTTGCATGCTTGTGTTACCTTGTGTGTCTGCCTTACATGGGACCTGGAGAGTTGAACCATGGGTCCTTGGGCTTCACAGGCAAGCACCTTAACCACTAAGCCATCTCTCCATTCCTTGAAATGTTTAAAAAATATTTTATTTACTTACTTATTAGAGAGAGAATGAATGGGTGTGCCAGGGCCTCTAGTCACTGCAAATGAATTCCAGACACATGTGCCACCATATCCATCTGGCTTACCTGGGTACTGGGAAATTGAACCTGAGTCCTTAGGCTTCATAGGCAAGCACCTTAACCACTCAATTTCTCTAGCACTTTCCATCCCACCTTTTTTTTTTTTTTTTTTTTTTTTTTTTTTTAGACAGGACCTCATTAGGTAGCCCAGGCTGGCTTGGAATCCAGTTCTTCCTGCTTAAGTGTCTCTACTAGGGTGATAGATACTTTTATGGGCTGGGGATCAAAAACAGGGCTTTGTGAATGCTGGGTAAACACTGTAACACTGAGCTATACCCCAGATTTAGGGCATCCCGTTGCCCCTGACTCTTGCGTCTCCCATTGTGGTTTCCTGAAGCTGTTGCAGCAATGTGAAGTCTTATTCAAAGCTTTGTGATGTGCATAGTTGACTCAGTTTATCTTTTTGTTGTACTCAATCCTGCTGAAAGCAAAAGGAGAGCCTTAACATAAGATGTGGAGAAGCTAAAGGTTTCTTGCCAGAGTCAGGCTGCTTTGGTGGTTATAGAAAAGTCCCTTCTGAACGGCTTGTGGCAGTGGCAGGCACTGGGCCTGGCCCATAGTGTGACTTCTATTCTTGCAAAGGAAGTTAACTCAATTTGGGGGAATTCTCCAGAGGCCACACACAACCTCCAGTTCTTGTTTGTCCCATTCTCTCTCCTCCATGTGGAGAGTTAGGACTAATCGCTAACTGTTGACACAAGCATTCACAAAACATCCCTTTGTCATAGCCAGAAACATATCAGGACCTAGCACAAATCACTGGGGGGAAAATAGGTTTGCAGATGGAGTTTTAAAGACTGCCATGTTGGTGTATGACTAGAGACTGTTGGGAAGACAACTGGGAGACCTGCCCCCTCCCACCTCCTTGCACTGCTGGGGATGGAACCCAAGACTTGGTGCATTGTGAGCAATTTCTCTACCACCAAGGTACATCCTTAGTCCCGAATGCCTTTTTTATGCCCAACCTGGGCTGATGGATTTGTATGTGTGTCCCTCAGTGTCTTACTAGTCTCCCAAGGCCACCACTTCCTCCCTTTTGTGAGAAAGGAGTCACTAGCAGTGACAGGCCCTGGTGATGGTGACGTCTGAACACCATAAGCAAGACTCCTAGGTAATCCTAAGCTCTGGCCACAGCCTCCCCCAGCAGATCCCAGAAGCAGCAAACAGCATGGGGCAGCAGATGGTTTGCCTGCTCTGGATGTGTGGACGTCCATGCGGACATCTGTAAGTGATGGGTGTGTGGTGACAAGGAAGACATTAGCTTTAAGCAGAGCCAGGTTCACATCCCAGTTCTACCATGTCCCACATGCATGACTGTGTAGCTGCCGTGTTTTGTCCAAACCTCAGTTCGCTCATCTGGGAAGCACAATGATGGCCCTTGCCCCAGGTGGTTTCCGTGGGCGTGACAGGGGACGCGGGTTCTGAAATGGCCGTTCCTCTTAGAATACTTTCTCTACGGAAGCCAGAAGGCATGGCTGTATCTGGCGGCCAACTGGAGAGGAATCCTAAGGTTAAGTGATTGACCTTAAGAACCTTTAGCTGGCCATGGTGGTACACGCATGCAGTCCCAGTACTTGAGAGGCTGAGGCAAGGGGATCAAAAGTTCGAGGCCAGCCTGGGCTACAGTGAAACTTGTATTCAAAATGCCAAAAACAAAATCAGAAAAGCAAATAACTCTTAACACTGGGAGTCTGCTCTCCTATTAAAGTTGTGCAGATGCAGCAAAGATCTTAACACACACTTGGGCCATGAGCCAACAGGCAAGGGAATGTGCCTTGGTTGTTAAGGCACACTGAGTTAGCCTCACAGACCCAACATCTTTGCTTTCTCATTTAAGCAGAGTGAGATTTCCCCGTTTAATTAAAAAATTACATTATGACCAAAATGAAAGTCAAACTCTGCATGAAGATAGTTGTTTGTACTTGTCATTGTGAAAGGGCATAACAACATCTACTCGGTTTGCTTTCATGAAAATAGATAGCCTGCTTTTGTGATTATGCAATATGGCACACACCACAAGTGCTCGTGATTAACCTGGAGAATTAGAGGCTTCACACATCTGCTTCAATTCACATTTGTAAATGAGGAAATTTATTTTCCTAATGAAGCCAGAAAATCTGGGACAGAGACCGGAGAGTGCTTTCAAATGGGTAATGTGAATTTCTAAAACTGAATTTATTTCCAACTTTGAGTTGTGAAACAAATCATAAAGCAATTAGATTGCATTGTGGTATGAAGGTGCCACAGTAGGTACATGCAAGTGTGTATATGCATGAGTATATACCCGTGTGTCCATGCATATATGTCAGTGTGGATGTGTGCATGTGAGTGTGAACATGTGTGAGAAATGTGTTCTGTGAGTGCGTGTGACTGTGTCTGTGTGTCATGAATGTGTGGAGCTGTGTTTGCATGGGAGTGTGCATGCACATGTGTTATGAGTATATGCATGCATGTGAGTATGTGACATGACACGAGATGTTGAGTACACACATATGTGAGTGGATATATATGTGCATGTGATGATTTCTATGTGTGAGTGCACGTTCAGGTGTATGCGGGCACATGCGTGCAGGAGGATGCACTTGTGTGTGATTTGGTGACTTGAACGCATATTCAAGGGAGCTGTAAGGAATGAGGGGTGTTTGTCCACTGGGAAAGTGTGGGAGATGCTGCTTCACTGAGCTTCTGTGAGGCCACAGCTCTCGCCTGGGAAGGTCTGACCTGACAGGGCACAGGAGAGCACCCAGCTCCCTTGCTACCCTGACCCCTGGTGCTAATCCTGGAAGCCCATGGCTACAGGACAACCAGAGCAGAGGATTCTGGGGACAGCACCTCCGCCGTCTTCTCACTCCTATAATGAGGTTCCACCTCAGTTGCATATATGGGCTTGAATGACAGGAGCTGAATCTAGGGGCCTCGCTGTGGCTGGGCCAGGGTGATCCTCCTAGTGGTGTCTTCCTGGGTTTCTTCTGTGTCAGGTCCTCTTTGTTTCAAGTTTAATGAATGTGGATCTTAAAATACAGTCTTTCCTCCGTAAGCTTGGTGGACTGGTTCCAGGAACCCCTGTAGACACCAAACTGCTGACTTCTAGTCCCTTCCATACAGTGACTTAGTATTTGCAAACCCCCCCACAATCCTATACTTTATTTCTAAAAAAATATTTATTTATGAGAGAGAATGGGCATGCCAGGGCCTCCTGCTACTGCAAATGAACTTCAGACGTATTGCCACCTTGTACATCTGGTTCTATGTGGGTCCTAGAGAATTGAACCTGGGCCATCAGTTTTGCAAGCAAGTGCCTTTAACTCCTGAGCCATCTCTCCATCTTCAAGCCTCCCTATACTTTAAGTAATGTTTAGATGCTTTCTGGTCCCGGCTGCAATGTAAATACTGTACAAATAGATGTTGTATTGTTAGGGAATACCGAGTAAAAGTCCGTGTTTAGTACAGATCACATTTCTATCATACATCTCTCTCTCTTTTGTTTTTTGTTTTTTGAGGTAGGCTGACCTGGAATTCACTATGTAATCTCAGGGTGGCCTTGAGCTCACATTGATCCCCCTACCTCTGCCTCCCGAGTGCTGGGATTAAAGGTGTGCACCACCATGCCACCATGCCTGGCTTATCATACAGTCTTGATAAGCCTCTGGTTGGATCCACAGCCGTGGAAGCCACGGTGTGGAATACCACAGTTACCTGTGTGCTGAGTTCTACCACCTCATCTCCGCACCCCCACCCCCCATCCCAGGCAAGTCTGGCCACTGTTGCCTTAGCACCATCGCAGTGTGTCTCAGTGACAGCTGGCTCATGCGCTGAGAAGCAGCCCCTCACTCCTGCCAGCTCCCTGGGCCTTGCGGCCTCCTTACTGCTGCCCTCTCGGCTCCCATGGGGTCTGGCAGACAGTCTGAAGGAAGAGTGGAGCTGAGATGCGGCTGTCTGGGCAATGGTGTGCAAGTCTGCCATAATAAAGCGCCACAGGCTGGGTGGCTTGGATAGCAGAAACCAATTTCCTATAGCTGTGGAGGCTGAAGGCCGACAGCAAGGTGTTGACAGGGCTGCTTTCTTCTGAGGCCTGTCTTGGCTTTGCAGACGGCCACCTTCGTGCTGTATCCGCATGTGATCTTCTCTCTGTGTGCATCTGGGTCCCAGTCTCCTCTTGTTAGGACACCAGACCTGTTGAGCTAGGGCCCAGTCTCCTCACTTCATTTGACCTTAATTATCTCTCTAAAGGCCCTGTCTCCCAAGTACAGGCACATCCTGAGGTAGTAGAGATTAGGACCTCAACACGTAATCCTGGCGGGGCCCCTAACATCATCAAATTCAGGCTTGGTCTGTAAGGGGAAACGCTATACATTTTCACAATGGGTAGAATGCAGGTGACCAGGGTCAGAAGCAGGGAACTGAGGTGTAGGGATTTCAGGGCCTGACATGGCACCTGTGGGGAAGACCCTGGCTGTTCTGTGGAAGAGGCTTAATATCCTTACCCCCAATAGTCTGAAGGGTCCCCTCAACAAGTCAAAAGCTGTGACGGAAGCCATCTACCAAGGGATTTCTTTCTGTCAGCTCCATATGGGGAACCCTCCAAGGCAGTTCTGATGGGAAGTGATGTGTGCCTTTGAAAAATAATGAATAGAAACACGAATTAAGGATTACTGAGGAACTGCATTTTGTTTGTAGACCAACCCTTTCCAAACATACTAATGTATTTCGAGACTGAACAGAGACCCTTCAGGAAATATGCTTGCTGATGTGGTTTGGAAGAGAGTCACTCAGCATGCCAATGGGAGTCACTGATTAAACCCACATTCCTTCACAGAAAAGTTCTGCAGCTCCTGCCAAACGCCCAGTGCAGGCTAGTTGCTCTCAAATTTTGCCTGTGCCATGGCACTGTAGGGGGGTTGGCACCTGGCACCAAGGTGGAATCTGAGCTCAGTGTGATGCTCTCTGGTCCCAGGACACATGCTCCACCCCCACCCCAGGCTGGGAAAGCTGTGGCCTGGTGCGTGTGTGTGTGTGTGTGTGTGTGTGTGTGTGTGTATAGTAGTAGTAGTAGCAGCAGTAATTGTTGTTTTCTTAATGTGTAATTGAACTACACTGAACTTCACATTGGAATCATACAACCGGGTCAGTTCTGACATATGTGCGTACACGCTGAAGCCATTGCCACGTCAGGAGACGGAGCACAGCCGCCACCCTCAAGGCTTCTTTTGTCTTCCTAGGCGTCTCTTTCTTCCATCCTTCTGTCTTCCCATCAGGGACCACTGGTTTCTGTCACTATTGATTAGTTTGTGGCTTTTTAAAAATTTATTTATTTATTTATTTTAGAGAGAGAAAGATTCAGAGAGAGAGAGAGAGCAGGCATGCCAGGGCCTCCAGCTACTGCAGACAAACTCCAGAGGCATGCACCATGCCGTGCATCTGGATTACATGGGTACTGAGGAATCGAACCTGGGTCCTTTGGCTTTGCAGGCAAGTGTCTTAACCACTAAGTTATCTCTCCAGCCCCTGCTTATTTGCTTTTTGAGCCAGATTGTTAACTCTGTAGCCCAGGCTGGGCAGAAACTCACTGTGTATCCTAGGCTAGCCTGGAATTCATGGCAATCCTTCTACTTCAGTCTACCAAGTACTGGGATTATAGCCTGCTATCTTATTACTTACTGAGTTTTGAGATTCATTGGGATTCTTGAATGTGTAGGTCTTTGGTTTTCATTAAATTAGAAATCCTTTCTGCCCACTATCTCGTTAAGCATTTTCCCATTCTACACTGTCTCTTCTTCAGAGACTCCCATTGCACATTATTAAGCCACTTTAAGCCCCATAGTCCACTGCTTCTCTTTTCTTTTTCTTTGTCAAAATGTTCTTTCTGGGTAGAGAGATGGATTAGCAGTAAAGGCACTTGACTGTGAAGCCCAAGGACCCATATTCCACTCACCAGACCCCACATAATCCAGACACACAAGGTGATCCCTGCGCAAGCTCACACAGTGCACATAAGGTGGCGCACGCATCTGGAGTTCGATGGCAGTGGCTGGAGGCCCTGGCATGCCAGTTCTCTCTCTGACTCTCGCTCTCTCATTAAAAAAAAAAAGCCAGTCTGTTGGGCTTGCCTCAAAAAAAGTTCCTTTTGTATTTACTTTGGGTACTTTCTGTTGTTGCCTCCAAGTTCACTAATCTTTTCTTCAGCAATTAATCTGCCATTAGTCTCCTCTACTATAGTTTTCATCTCTGACATGTTAATTTTCACCTCTAGAATTCTCATTCAGGTCTCTGTAATGTCTTTAGTGTTTCCACTTAACTTCTTGGATGTATAATAGAAGTCATAATAATTGTTTAAAGGCCTTTGTGTGCTGACTCAAACATCTGGGATTTCAAATCCTTTATTTTTCTCTTGTTATGAGGCCTGTTTTCCTGGTAGTGATTTCTGCTAGGTGCTGGATTTTTATTTTTACAAATACTCACAAGCTTTGCTGTTAAGTTAACTTACTTAGAAACATAGCATTGTGTGGAGCTATGGCCTGAGAACCGAGTAGTGAGAAGAATTCAGTGTGCACTTACATGACTCTACGTGATGTAGAGAAGTCACTCAGCATGGCCTCTGCTGTGATAAGGGACACGAAGACATGAGGCTGCTGCTAGTATAACAGCACAGTGTTTGACGGTACATTCTGGATAAGCAGAGGAGCACACTCAGATGATCATCAAAGGTGCAGAACCCATATCATATCTATTATCATTTTCATTATCAAGCGCCACACACACTGTACGTGCTGTTTCCATGACTGGCTGCACAGGAGGTGTGAAGTGTCATGCTGGTGTGGTGGGTTTCAGGCCACGAGGAGATGGGAACTTTTCAGTTCTATCTTAATGTTTAATTTATATTTATTTATTCACAGATACATTTGTGTGCACGTACACACACACCAAGGCGTCTTGTGACTGCAAACGAATGCCCTTGTCTGTTTTTTTTAATTTAAAATTTTTTTCTCTTCATTTTTATTTATTTATTTGAGAGCGCCAGACAGAGAGAAAGAGGCAGAGAGAGAGAGAGAGAGAGAGAGAGAGAATGGGCGCACCAGGGCTTCCAGCCACTGCAAACGGAACTCCAGCTGTGTGCGCCCCCTTGTGCGTCTGGCTAACGTGGGTCCTGGGGAATCGAGCCTCGAACCGGGGTCCTTAGGCTTCACAGGCAAGCGCTTAACTGCTAAACCATCTCTCTAGCCCTCTTGTCTGTTTTTATGTGGGTTGTTGGGGAACTAAACAAGGGCCAATAGGCTTGGCAAGCAATCACCTTAACCACTGAGCCATTTCCCCAGCTTCGCGGTTGTCTTAGGATCATGGCTACGTATGTTCAGGGCACTATCTAATCTAAGGTTAATTATTCTCTCTTTAAAAAAATATTTTGATTTATTTACTTGCAAGCAAAGAGCAAGAGAGAGAAGAGAGACATAGAGAAGGGGCAGGCCAGGGCCTCCAGTTGCTACAAATGTATTCCAAATGCATCTTTGTGCATTTGGCTTTATGTGGGTATTGGGGAGTCAAACCCAGGCCTTTAGGCTTTGCAAGAAAGCACTGTTAACCACTAAACCATTACTCCAGCCCCATGATCCTCCATGTGTGGTGTCTGTGTTTCTCCGTGATCCTCCGTGCATGCTGTCCGTGCTTCTCCGTGATCCTCCGTGCGTGCTGTCCATGCTTCTCCGTGATCCTCCGTGTGTGCTCTGTGCTTCTCCATGATCCTCCGTGCGTGCTGTCCGTGCTTCTCCGTGATCCTCTGTGCGTGCTGTCCGTGCTTCTCCGTGATCCTCTGTGTGTGCTGTCCGTGCTTCTCCATGATCCTCCGTGCGTGCTGTTCGTGCTTCTCCATGATCCTCCGAGCGTGCTGTCCGTGCTTCTCCGTGATCCTCCATGTGTGCTGTCCGTGCTTCTCTGTGATCCTCCGTGTGTGCTGTCCGTGCTTCTCCATGATGCTCCGTGCGTGCTGTCCGTGCTTCTCCGTGGTCCTCTGTGCGTGCTGTCCGTGCTTCTCAGTGATCCTCCGTGCGTGCTGTCCGTGCTTCTCCGTGGTCCTCTGTGCATGCTGTCCATGCTTCTCCGTGATCCTCCGTGCGTGCTGTCCGTGCTTCTCCGTGATCCTCCGTGTGTGCTCTGTGCTTCTCCGTGATCCTCCGTGTGTGCTGTCCGTGCTTCTCCATGATCCTCCATGTGTGCTGTCCGTGCTTCTCCGTGATCCTCCGTGTGTGCTGTCCGTGCTTCTCCATGATGCTCCATGCGTGCTGTCCGTGCTTCTCCGTGATCCTCCGTGCGTGCTCTGTGCTTCTCCGTGATCCTCCGTGCGTGCTGTCCGTGCTTCTCCGTGATCCTCCGTGTGTGCTGTCCGTGCTTCTCCGTGGTCCTCTGTGCGTGCTGTCCGTGCTTCTCCGTGATCCTCCGTGCGTGCTGTCCGTGCTTCTCCGTGGTCCTCCGTGCGTGCTGTCCGTGCTTCTCCGTGGTCCTCCGTGCGTGCTGTCCGTGCTTCTCCGTGGTCCTCCGTGCGTGCTGTCCGTGCTTCTCCGTGATCCACCGTGTGTGCTCTGTGGTTCTCCGTGATCCTCCGTGTGTGCTGTCCGTGCTTCTCCGTGATCCTCCGTGCATGCTGTCCGTGCTTCTCCGTGGTCCTCTGTGCGTGCTGTCCATGCTTCTCCATGATCCTCCGTGCGTGCTGTCCGTGCTTCTCCATGGTCCTCCGTGCGTGCTGTCCGTGCTTCTCCATGGTCCTCCGTGCGTGCTGTCCGTGCTTCTCCGTGATCCTCCGTGTGTGCTCTGTGCTTCTCCGTGGTCCTCCGTGCGTGCTGTCTGTGCTTCTCCGTGGTCCTCTGTGTGTGCTTTCCGTGCTTCTCCGTGGTCCTCTGTGCGTGCTGTCCATGCTTCTCCGTGATCCTCCGTGTGTGCTGTCTGTGCTTCTCCGTGATCCTCTGTGTGTGCTCTGTGCTTCTCTGTGATCCTCCGTGCGTGCTGTCCATGCTTCTCCGTGGTCCTCTGTGCGTGCTGTCCGTGCTTCTCCGTGATCATCCGTGTGTGCTTTCCGTGCTTCTCCGCGATCCTCCATGCGTGCTGTCCGTGCTTCTCCGTGATCCTCCGTGTGTGGTGTCCGTGTTTCTCCGTGATCCTCCGTGTGTGCTGTCCGTGCTTCTCCGTGATCATCCATGTGTGTTGTTCGTGCTTCTCCGTGGTCCTCTGTGCGTGCTGTCCATGTTTCTCCGTGGTCCTCTGTGTGTGCTGTCCGTGCTTCTCCGTGATCCTCTGTGTGTGCTGTCCATGCTTCTCCGTGATCCTCCGTGCGTGCTGTCCGTGCTTCTCCGTGATCCTCCATGTGTGCTGTCCGTGCTTCTCCGTGATCCTCCGTGCGTGCTGTCCGTGCTTCTCCGTGGTCCTCTGTGCGTGCTGTCCGTGCTTCTCCGTGATCCTCCGTGCGTGCTGTCCGTGCTTCTCCGTGGTCCTCTGTGCGTGCTGTCCGTGCTTCTCCGTGATCCTCCGTCCGTGCTGTCCGTGCTTCTCCATGGTCCTCTGTGCGTGCTGTCCGTGCTTCTCCGTGGTCCTCCGTGTGTGCTGTCCGTGCTTCTCCGTGATCCTCCATGTGTGCTGTCCGTGCTTCTCCGTGATCCTCCATGTGTGTTCTGTGCTTCTCCATGATCCTCCATGTGTGCTGTCCATGCTTCTCCGTGATCCTCCATGTGTGGTGTCCGTGTTTCTCCATGATTCTCTGTGTGTGCTGTCCGTGCTTCTCCATGATCCTCCGTGTGTGCTGTCCGTGCTTCTCCGTGATCATCCATGTGTGCTGTCCATGTTTCTCCGTGATCCTCCGTGTGTGCTGTCCGTGCTTCTCCGTGATCATCCATGTGTGTTGTTCGTGCTTCTCCGTGGTCCTCCGTGCGTGCTGTCCGTGTTTCTCTGTGGTCCTCTGTGTGTGCTGTCTGTGCTTCTCCGTGGTCCTCCGTGAACCTTTACTCTCTTTTTCTGGCCTCAGTAGTTTCCTTGCCCTGCTGCTTGCCCTAGTTTTGCTTCACATCTGAGGGAGCCACGCCTGGTCTGTCTCTGGCAGTTCTTGCTTCTACAGCCCTGTGTTCTGTGAACTCCAGCTATGTCAGCCTCTGGAGTCTGGGTCTCAGTCAAGCAGGCTGCCAGGCCCCTCTGGCTTCTCCCTTCCCTCCCCGACAGCCTGCAGAGTTAGTAGCTGTTGTCTGTGCCTCAGAGATCACCATTTTCCCAGCTTGGTACCATCGTTTACTGTATGTTCTCTCTAGTATTTGATTTTGATGTTTTTTCATGGAGGAGGGTAAAGTGAGTCATTGTCACCTGTTTGAGTTACTTTGGATTCACTGTGACCAAAATAACCAGAGAGGGAAGATGTGTCCTGGGTCTTGGTTTCAGAGGTTAGATTACAGTGTGTCGTAGTCGTGAGGGCACAGCTGCAGGAGAGTGACGTCACTGCAGACTGGCACATGGGAATGGAGGTGCAGGCTGTGTATAACCTTCAAAAGCTGGACCCTTAGTGACTAGTGTCTGCATGTTCAGTCCCACCTCCTGAAGGTCTCACGCTCTCCCAAAATGGCACCAGCAGCTGGGGAACACCAGTGCTTGTGGGGATTATTCAAATTCAACCCATACTGTTATCACCTTATCTTGTCTGAAAGTTGGGTTCAATCTCAAGTACTGCAAAAGTAGACAAACATAAATAAATCAGTTCTAAAAAAACAACAAAGTACTGGCTGGAGAGATGGCTTAGCGGTTAAGGCATTTGCCTGCCAAGCAAAAGATCCCAGTTCGATTTTCCAGGACCCATGTAAGACAGATGCACAAAGTGGTGCATGTGTCTGGAGTTCGTTTACTGTGGCTAGAGGCCCTGACATGCCCATTTTCTCCCTCTCTCTGTCTCTCTGTCTGCCTCCTTCTCTCTCTCACACAAATAATAAATAAAAAAAATATACTTAAAAATGTAGAGCTACTATCCTGTCTCTCTTCCTCTGTCTCTACGATAAATAAATACTAAAAGAATAAATAAGACGGCTGGGCTGGAGAGATAGCCCAGTGGTTAAATGCACTTGTAATGCCTGCCAGTCCAGTTTCAATTCCTCAGTACCTACATAAAAGCAGATGCACAAAGTATTGCATACATCTGGAGTTCGTTTACAGTGTTAGGAAGCCCTGGTGTACCCATATGCTCTTTCTCTCTGTATGCTTCTCTCCCTGTCTCTCTCTATTCAAATAAATTAAAAAAGTATTTTAAAAATAGCCAGGCATGGTGGCCCACACCTTTAATCCCAGCACTCAGGAGGCAGAGGTAGGAGGATGGCTGTGAATTTGAGGCCACCGTGAGACTACAGAGTGAATTCCAGATTAACACTCTACCTTGAAAAACCAATAATAATAATAATAATAAGAGAAAAAGAAGGAGGAAGAGGAGGAGGGAGGGAGAGAAAGGGGGAGGGGTGAGGGAAAAAGAGGAGGGAGAGGGAGAAGGAGGAAGGAGGAAGAAGGAAAAGAAGAAAGCTAGGCTAGGAAGGTGCTCAGCAGTTAAAGGCGCTTGTTCGCAAAGCATGATGGCCCTGGTTAGATTCCCCAGTACCTATGTAAAGCCAGACACACAGAGTGGTGCATGCATCTGGACTTTGTTTGCAGTGGCAAGAGGCCCTGGTGTGCCTGTTTTCTGCTGTCTCTCTCCCTCTCTCTTCTCTCTGTGCTTGCAAATAAATAGAATTTTTTTTTTTTTTAAATAAGCAAGCTCTTTCTTAGTGGTGACGTTGTGACTCTGAACCATTTTTTGTACTGGTAGATTTTAATCAGATTTAACTAGCTTCTTCCCTCTTACATTCTTCTCTTGATCCAGAATTTTCTGCAGGACTCCCATATTATATTTTCTTGTCATATCTCCTTTGATGCATGGCGGCATCTCAACCTTCCTTGTCTTTTTTTTTTTTTTTTTTTTTTTTTTCGAGGTATGGGCCTCACTCTAGCCCAAGCTGACCTGGAATTCACTATGGAGTCTCAGGGTGGCCTAGAACTCATGGCCATCCTCCTACCTCTGCCTCCCGAGTGCTGGGATTAAAGGCGTGTGCCACCATGCCCAGCTCTTTCCTTGTTTTTTATGACTCAGTTTTGAAACATACTGGGCAGGTATTTTGTAGCATGTCTTTCGGTGTGACCTAGTCTGGTGGTCTTATGACTAGACTGGCCTGGAACTCCTAGGCTCAAACAATTCTCCTGCCTCTGCCTCCAGAGTAAGGGGACCTAAGCCACAGGCCACACCCAGCTCAGTCCTTTTCTTCTTTTCCTGTATGTTGTTTTCTTGAATGGTGATCTATATTTCATCCAATCAAAACCACCTGAGGCTGTGATCATTCAGCTAGTGGTCAAACTGGTCATTAGCCAATCTATTAACTAATCAGGGTCTGGAAAATCACGATTTTTCCTGCTTCTTCTTCTTTTTTTCCTAAGAATGCTTGCTGTCACTGGCTCTGTTCTCCTTCTCGGGGCTTCTGGATGGGACTGCTCCCAAAGCCCCTGGTCTGGTCTCGGGAGCTCTTCCTCAGTGGACTTCGAGGAACGACTTGTTTGCATACGCAGAGCCCGGCCACACTGAGTGCAGATGCTGCCACGGTACATAACTGCATAGGCTTTTAACTCACTTTCACAAACCTAGACACAAATGGCCATTCTCTTAGAATTTTTTATTTAAAGCATAAAGATGGTGGTGTTGGGTTTCCAATTCAAACATTTCATGTGGAGTCCAGAGTAGCCATGTTGCAAACCCATGGCTAGTGAGCGGCTTGGAGCTGGGGGAGGGGAGGACCGCGCGGACCCAGCTGCCCATTCTTCACCCTCTAGCGGGCAAAGGCACAAAGGGAGGTGGAATAAGTGACAACCAAAACCATCCCAGGAACTTGGGTTCCACGCAGTAGCCTTAAGAGATGCTTCTGTCCTCCCCAGTCCCCTGTGGTCATTTACTTTGAGAAGAGAGGAGCTAGCTTTAAAGTCTCTGTGCTCCCTATCAGCGCCGAGAGCCCCACAACCGTCTGTTAAGAGACCATTGTCCTCAGCCCTGCAGGCTTTTGTTTACAAAGGAAATTAGGCTCTCAGTCCTGTCTAGCACTGATACAGGGAGATAGAGCGTCTTGCACTAGTGAACTGGCTTGAACTGGAAGGCTGGGTTCTTTTCAAAGTGCATTTTGAAGCCTTCTATAGTATCTGCAAGACAGTGCCAGACAATTCTGACAATTTCACACATGTATGTAACATATTTTGACCATATTCACCCCCTTTACCCTCTTTTCTCTCCCTCCCACTAGACGCCTTCTTTCCAACTAATCCTATCTACTTTCTTTCTTTGTTTTTTATTTTATTTATTTATTTTTGGTGACCCATTGGGTTAAATTAGTGTTGTTTGCCTGAACATGTGTTGGAGGTTGTTTACTGGAGTATAGACAGACAGAAGAGAGTTCTGGAGTCTTGTTCAAGCAGTCCCCATTTAGCCAGGACAGGAGGGGACATCCTGGTATGTAGGCCCCTCAGCTCATCACAGGGCTGTAGGCCCTGCAAGGGGGAGGCACAGGCTTGCGGGGAGGGTGTCTGCTGCTGCTTTTTTTGTCCATGTGTGTGTATGTAATGTATGCGTATGCATGTTTGTGCACATGCACGTGGAGGCCAGAGGTCAAGCGTGTGTGGCCAGGTCTTCTTCAGCCACTCTCCACCTTGCTCTTGGAGGCAGTGTCTCTTAGCTAGCCAGGCTAGCCAGGTAGCTCTGGGGGGAAGTTCCCTGTCTCCTCTCCCAGCGCTGGGGTCAGGGCACAAGCCGTCAAGCCCGGCATTTTCTCGTGGGTTCTGCGACTCCAATCGCAGATCCTCACCCTTCTGTGAGGCAAGGGCTTTATTGCTGAGCCATCTTCCAGCCCTTGGTGCTGCTTCTGATGCTGTTGATCTCAACTGCAGAGGGGAACCCATGGCAGCTACGGGAGACGTTGGAGTCTAAGTCTGGCCTGAGGTCACTCAGGGATGACTCAGTTGGTGCTCCAGGCCAAGGCAGAAGCAGGTGGCAAGGTGGTCCCAGGTGTGAACTGACAGCCTGCTGTCCTAAGGGCCAGTTAGAGTTGGAACCCCGAGGCAGACTGAGGGCCTGGGGAGGCTAGAGAGGTACTTGGTAGATGAAGTCAATGTACTTAAAGTCACCATACATCAGTGTCATCTGGTTTTATTGCATGGTGTCAGCAATGCCTCCTGTCCATCCTTATCTCCCCTTGTGGCGGGGTGGCCTTAACTTCATCTACTTTTGGCATGGCCCTCTGAGGGAAAGGTTTGAAGACATCCCTGGAGGAGGATCTCACCAAGCTGTGCAGGGGGCTGGAACTGCTTCAGACTCTTGGTCTTGGGCTAGTCCAGCCAGAAGCCTACTGGGATTGGCTGGGTCCTTGTGTTCTGTGGGAATCCCAGACTTGGTGGTGTCAAAGGGTTCAATGGTCCTGGTTAAAGCACTGTCCAGCAGACTTTATTTGGTACCACTGAGGTAGGTTTAGGGACACATGGGATCTTGTAATGAGGAAGAGATTGGTCTCAGCTATAAATAAAACATAGCAAGTGGGATTTTAGAGCTAAGGACCAGGGTGGCTAGCCAGCGTTACTAAGGAATAATTTTAAGGGAAAACATGAGGGGTGGGGGATCCTGGCTGAGCTCATAGACTAGGGCGAGCAGAGGTCAGCTGGGGGAGGGTGGAGATGAACCTGAGTCAGAAGGGGAAGGCACGGTGATCAGACATCAAGCACGAGCCTGTAGCTGAACTGACTTAGCAGGGTTCTTTCCCAGCACTGGAGTTTCCAAGGAAGCATGCACGGGGCTGAGGAGAGAGTGCACAAGCCTGACTAAGCCTATGAAGCAGGGGACCTTGGGCAGTGGTCACCCCCTCCTCCTCCCCCAAAGGTTAAGGCCTTTTGTATCCGCGTCAGGACTTAAGTTCTGACCCATTTTGGGATGGTAGGCTGATCATTTCACTCCTCTAAACCTAGACCGCGGAAATTTTTTTTCTCCCCTCAAGCTTGCATCTCCTCACCTAGGAGACAAGGCTTCTGAAGATGCCCTGGGCTGAGGGTGTAACTCAGCAGTGAAGCACATGCTTACATGCAGGAGGTCTTGGCTTCAATTTCCAGCATCAAACGAGGGGCCCTGCCGGTCACACGAGGCCATGAGCATTGCCAGAGCTGCCCTGGGAATGACCACCGTACAGAAGCTGGACTTTTAGGCCTTCAGTAACTCCTCTCCTCCTCCCCACATTTAGCAGAGGGTTGGGCATGCGCAAGAGACTCTTAGAAAAGTCTGTGGAATTAAATGATCTAGGCCAAGGTTCAGCAGCAGAGCCTTGTCAGGGTATATTAGGCCAGGGCCCTCAAGTCCAAGGCCATGGCTGAGAGGGACCGTGGGGCCTCCTGGGTGGTGGTAGGGATGGTCTTGGGAGTCCAGAAAGTTGTCATAAAGGCCAGTTTCGATTTATTCCACCCAGGCTCTCCATCACTGTCCCTTCTCCACATGACTGATAGTCCCTTTGGCTTCCTTCGACTGGCAGAGAGCCATTTCTGCCGCTTTTCACTGGTGGCATTGTACTTGAACATGTTGTAACAGAGGGGAGACCTGTGGCCTTCTGTCAAGGAGTCATCAGTAATTGCCCAAGGTTTATTTTTGCTTTCCTCTCATTAGAAAGTTGCCTGTAGGATTTAATGACCTTTAAGGAAACGTTCTAAAAAATGCCACTCTTGGATCATTTGGATGTTGTTGCAGATTTTCCACTTCTCTGAAACTCATCCTCATTTTATTTCCCTTCCCTTCTTGGTTCAGAAGTTGGATGGAGTCACCAAGCTTCGGGCTGTTCGGGAAGCCCCATCGGAGTGCGTCTGCCCCCCAGGTAAGCTGAACTGGCTTCTGCAGGCTTGGCCTTCTTCTCTGCTGTGTGGGTGTTATAACTGCTCAGGCCGAGAGAGTCAGAGGACACTCTGGGGTTCCAGGCTATGACCCCCTGGGGACCACCCAGGACCTTTCCTCCTTTTAACTAAATTCATTAAAATGAGCCTGTGTGGCTGCTAGCTGTGGCATTAGAGCTATTCCAAAGCTAAGTTGTACGTACAGATGTACACTGACCTAGGATTGCATAATTTCCCAGAAAACCTACTGTAAGTTGAAACTGTCTTGACTCAGAAATGCATTTAATGTGCCTCATCTTCTGAACATCACAGCTTAGCCGATCTTAATTTAAGCATGCTCAGAACACATTCATTTGCATGTAGTTGGGCAAGAGCATTGAATACTTTATTTTTTTAACAAAGTGTAGACTGTCTCATGTAATTTATTGAACACTGTTTTGAAAGTGAAAATCGGAATGGCTGTATGGATATGTTTTTGTATTAAAAAATTTAAAAGTTAAAAAATATTGTATGTCAGATGGGTACAGTGGCATAGACCTGCAATCCCAGCACTTGGGAGGCAGAAAATCAGGAGTGAGTTCGAGGCCCATCTGGACTGCCTGAAACCCTGTCACACACACAAAAAGGAAATTGTAAATCAAACCGTCGTATGTGCACATCAGCAAGTGCATCTCGGCCTTTATTTTGGCCTACTTGGCTTGTGCGTTGTTTGCCCTGCGCTGCTTTGAGGGGGTTGCAGTTTCTTTTCGAGATGTTCTGGATCAGTGTGCAGACCAGAGAGCAAGTGCTGCCGCATTTTGGTCTAGTGACAAGATCCCATCACGTAGTTGGGATGGCCAGTCACCCCTGATAGACCTTTGGGCTACTTCCCACCCTGTGATCTTACAGTCACGCTGCATCTGTCCCCTGATAGAGGGAAGAGAGCAGCCGTGTTACGCTGCTCTCCGCCTGCCCCCTGCTTGTTCCAGAGTCCATCGTAAGCCGGGCATGGTTCAGGGCCTGCGGTGGGAAGAGATGGGAGAACAGGTGCCTTCAGTTTGTGAGGGATCCCGCCAGGTTGACAAGCCTGAAGTGGGCTCTGTGGGATTTGCTGTGTGGCCTGGGCTGTGAACAGTCACAATAAGGGAGTGTTTCTCCCAACATATGGTCAAGCCAGCTCCTTGAAGCGAGAAGCCTGTATTCCTTCCAGTCTTGACCCTTCCCTTAGTCAGCCACTAGGCCCACTCTGCAAGACCTCAAAACAGCGTCCACTCTGGTGTCAAAGACCCTTCAATTCACTCTTTCTCTGAGTCATAAGCATTCAAACATTAAGAAAGTGTCATCAGGTCACATGACTGGAAGGGCGGGGTCACAAGTGGAGACAGCTTCAGGAGCGTCAGGCTCGCTCCATCCCTCGGCTCTTCTCGGCATCGTTTTCAGATGCCCTTCCCTTGAGGGCCTTGCTCCTTGAGAAGATGAGGTTCAGGTAGGCCACACCTGCTTGGCACCCTGAGCAGATAAACCATTCTTCGTCTTTGCCCGTGCCAGGCCTGGGGAGTGGGAGGTGTGGTGGGTTGAACTGTGCTTCCCCCGATTCATAGTTGAACTCTCAACTCCCTCCCTCTGCCTCAGAGCGTGAGTGTATTTGGAGACAGGTAATTAAGGTAAAACGAGGCATTCAAGTATCCTCAAAGAGATTTGCAACACACACACACACACACACACACACGGAGAAGACATATCTACAGCTAAAGAGAGAGGCCTCAGGGGAAGCAACCTGATAACACCTCCATCCCGAACTTCCATTCCAGCCTCCAGAACTGTGAGAAAATACATCTTTGGGCGTGTGTGTGTGTGTGTGTGTGTGTACGTGTGTAGAAATTTATACTTTTTAATGATAAAAACAATTTTATATTTTTAATCCTCTGTCCTGCAGAGCTTCCATCCAGCTGCCTTTAGCATATCCTGCTTTTTAAGTTGCCCACTCTGTGGTCCATTTTATTTTTTTGTGACGGCCGCAGCACATTCGTGCAGAGTTATGATCTGATGGGCGGTGTGTTTCTGGTTGGAAAGATGAAAAGCCCTGGAAATGGATAGCAGTGATGTTTTGTTTCAACGTCATGAACGTGCTGAAGGCTTCAGAACTGTGCACAGATGTGACTTGGCTTCTAATGGGGCCACAGTTTATAAACTCTCAGAAACTGAAAATACATTTGATGTACCTAACTTACTAGCTGTCTCAACCTATACACAGTAGGCTAAATGTGTCCAGTCTGGGGCCCATGGGCCACATGCATCCCAGGATCGCTATGGATGTAGCCCAGAACATGTTTAGATGATGTCATGTTTCAGTGTCAGTGTCATGTTGCATAGAGAGTCAGTGGCTTCTCATGTGACAGCGCAGAAGGCTGGGAGCTGCAGCCACGGCTGTTGCCCACCTACTGGGGAGGATGATGTTCACGTAGCACTAGCTGCAGATATGATCCAGGTTTAAAATGCCGAGTACAGTTTCTACTGAATGTGCATTGCTTTTCTGAACCATCATAGAGAGAAATTATGAGTAAAACCATCATAAGTCATCTTACATTGTACTGTATACATTACAATGGTTACAGTGTTCAGTTTTACGTTATGTGTATCTTACCGTGATCATTTTAAGCCCCAGAATGGATATTAATTTTCCTGGCTTGGGACAGGTGCCTGTCTCTGAATAATCACATGGCCTGGTGTTGTTCGGGTCTGGGTCACGTGACCGTTCTTGGACCTGAGGGTGGCAGCTATGGAGAACAGTTCACAAGAAGCAACGTGTGCTGTGGGGAGGGTGGCAGTCCCCAAGGAAAACCAGGGCTCTCTTTCCAGAACAAGAGAAAATAGATTCAGCCAGGCAAACACAGCGATAGATGACAGTGCAGCCCTGCTCTGGGAACAGCTGGCTAGATAGTCCGTATGACAATACAGATTCTGGGTCTGGCTACAGATGACCTCCACTTCAGGCACACAAGGCCTGTCTTAATTTGTCCAGTCTGTCAAGGAAATGTACTCTGGATTCAGACTGGCCAGCGCAAATGTGGTTACTTACCAACCCCATGGCCGTGGTGTCTTGTCTGGGGCTGGGGAGATGGCTCAGTGGTTAAAGGTGCTTGCTTTCTGCAGATACAGTGTTCGCCCCCCTGGTGCCCCAGTTCATCTCACGTGCATGCTTTATTTTGTTTGTTTGGGTTCTGTTTTGTTTTTTGACATAAGGTCTCGTGTAGCCCGGACTGGCCTCAAAATTTGCTCTGTAGATGAAGCTGGCCGTGAACACTTGACTCTCCTGCTTGTGCCCCCGTGTGCTGGGATGAAATGACAGTCACGTGCCACTGAGCCCAGATTCTGCCTCAGTGTTTCATCTGTAAAAAGGGGTTTGGACTAGTACCTACCTCAGAGGACCGTGGCAAGGATGAAACGCATGAAAGCAGGGAGACAGCATTTCAGGCTCTGTGCCATCTCCTGAGAATGAGTTATTGGTGGTTCCCATGAACTCAGATCCATCTAGCCAGCCAGGGGCTGCCAGAGCGGGTGGAGGAGGGTGGACGTAGAGTTGGAGGCCGGCTGAGAACACACTGCAGGGAAAGAACAGAGGGTCAGCAGGCTTCATTGGCATGTTCTCCCGGGATGCGGTGAGAAAGTGCAGGTGACCCAGTAGTGAAACAGGTAGGAAAAGAAATCACGTGGCCAGGGAACTCCAGAAGACCTCTGAGCCTTCTGCCCATTCAGGTTTGTTTTATTAACTAGCCTCCACCAGTCCTGGACAGTATTAGGAACTTTCCAGAAAGTGGTAACCCTATTCACTGCTTTTTTTTTTTTTTTTTTTTTTAGTTTTTCAAGGTAGGGTCTTACTCTAGCCCAGGCTGACCTGGAATTCACTATGGAGTCTCAGGGTGGCCTCGAACTCATGGCAATCCTCCTACTTCTGCCTCCCGAGTACTGGGATTAAAGCCGTGCGCCACCACGCCTGGCTCACTGCTTTGTGTGTGTGTGTGTGTGTGTGTGTGTGTGTGTGTGCCTCTCGTGTCACTGATGACGTGCCAGAGATGTGTATGGCTTCCAAACTACACACAGGACAGTGGAAGTTGGGGGTGGGGCCCAGATTTAACAAGCAGATCATCAGGGGTAGAAAGTCCCTACTCTGGAGTGTGTGGAAGTCAAAGTGGAGAGTAAACTCTGCTTAGAACGTCATTTGTGGCAGTGAGGACGTGACGTGGAGCTGGGTGCGCTGCCCTGCTCACTGCTGGAGAATGTTACCAAGCAGAACATAGTAGAAGTGTCCAGCATTCAACCTTTAATTCTATTTCTTGGGGAAGGGAGTTTGTTCTCTTAGTACTCTGATGCAAGAAATTATCCTCTTTAGCTGGGTGTGGTGTCGCATGCCTTTAATCCCAGCACTCGGGAGGCAGAGGTACGAGGATCGCTGTGAGTTCGAGGCCACCAGGTCAGCCTGGACTAGAGTGAGACCCTGCCTTGGAAAAAAAAATATCCTCTTTAATTCCAGGAATTTAAAAATGGCATGCTCTTCCTCCTCAAGTGTTCAATTCCACTTGCATTCATGGCGAAATCAAGTTGCCTATGAGGGAGAGATCTCATTGCATCATACCAAGTTAAAGGAGATAATCTGAGTCTGGTTCTTGTTTTTCAGGGAGGGGACTTTTTGAGACAGAATTTTGCTAGGCTGGCCATAAATTTGCAATTGTTCTGCCTCAGCCTCTCCAGTGCTGGGATTATAGGGTTTCCAACCACAACTGACACTAATATACATACATATATATATATATATATATATATATATATATATGATATGTATATATATATTTTATTGAACTCAGGACCTTGTGCATGACAGGGAGACACTCTATCTCTGAGCTATATTCTCAGCCCCTTACCTTACATTTCTTTAATCTTTTTTTTTATGGTCTTGGGAATGGAACCTAGGATCTCACACAAGCACTTTCACACTGAGCTAAACCCTCAGCTCATGTGTGTGTTTGTGTGTGTGTGTGTGTGTGCGTGTTTAGTGTCAGAATTTCTAGAGAATGCCTCATTCCCAGTTCCCTCACACCACTGTGCACAGATATTTGCTCATTTGCTTATTTATTCTTTCACTCCTTTGTACGTCCAGACAATAACTGCAGCGACATATTGACCGAGACTGTTAGGAGACAGTCACAGGCCCATCGTTAGAAGAAGGGATACAGATGCACGAAGCATTGCTGACTGAGTGTGGAACATGTGCTGAGAGCAGAGCTTCCACAGAAACTAAAAGGAGGGAGCGGTTGCTCCAGGCCACGCGGACCTGGGCAGGGTGGGGTTCTGGAGGTGAGACTGACAAGGGTTTCAAAAGTGATTGGCATGCTAGCTAGGTTCCTGCACTTGACATCCTGAGCAGAGGCAAGAGACCTCTGGGGAATGGTCAGAACTCTGGCTGGAAGGTGATGGTGGTGATGGTGGGAGGGAAGTAGAATTGAGGAGCTGCAGGGATTGGGGCTGCATCCATGGGACGCTGGGGAACGTGTCCATATGGGCCTCATCTACAGGAGGAGGGCCTGGACATCACAGAGAAGACAGATCGGATCACAGATCTGGTTCCAACAGAGGCCACTGACGGGTGCTCAGGCAAGAGCGATCGGAGCTGGTTCTCTCCTCTGTCCTCTGGGCCAGAGCAGAGCCAGCACGTGGAGGACTGGGAAACATCTGCGGAATGGCTTGTCTGAGAAGAGGTCATGAGGACTTGAAGGAGGGCCCTGATTATTGATAGCAAGGAACAGCTGTGAGACACACCAGGCCATGTGGTGGACAGACCTCACAAACAGGATGGATGGGCATGGAAGGGGACAGAGAGGACTAAAGCTGCAGGCCTGGAGGAGGGCCATGCCCTTACCAGAAACAGGAAATCCCCAAGAGGGTTTCAGAATGGAACATGGCGAGCGTGATTTTGGGCAGCGGCCTTATGAGCTGATTTGTAGACTCACTGATGAATGGAAAACACTAATTAGAAGTCTTCTCTTCAAACATTGTCTAACCACTCTGAATAATTATCACATGTATGGTGCCCCATAAATGATCTTGAAAGTTAACCAGATTGTGACATGGGATTTGGAGATTTTCTTGTGACCACCAGAGGGAGCCCACTATATTTATTAAATTGTACAGAAATCTAACAGGAATCTTAAATGATATGTGGTGTGTGTGTGTGTGTGTGTGTGTGTGTGTGTGTGTGTATTTATTTGTTAATCACTAGAAATCCCACACAAGTTCATACCATGGGCAGTGACACACAAAGTTAAACACTCTCTCAGGTATTTATTTATTTGAGAGCGACAGACAGAGAGAGGCAGAGAGAGAGAGAGGGAGAATGGGCACGCCAGGGCCTCCAGCCACTGCAAATGAACTCCATATGCGTGCACCCCTTGTGCATCTGGCTAACGTGGGTCCTGGGGGAATTGAGCCTTGAACTGGTATCCTTAGGCTTCACAGGCAAGCCCTTAACCGCTAGCCATCTCTCCAGCCCAGGTATTTATTTTTATTGAAATTAAAAACCCTCTTAGAATTTCCCAGATGGTCCCAGAATTAAGTGGTTTATTGTTAGTTTTGGAGGGTATGATACATATATGACGGGTTAAAGTACCCATTAGAGGGCTAGAGGGATGGCTTAGTGGTTAAGACATTTGGCTACAAAGCCAAAGGACCCAGGTTCAATTCCCCAGGGCCCACTTTAGCTAGATGCACATGGTGGTGCGTGCATCTGGAGTTTGTTTGCAGTGGCCAGAGGCCCTGGCATGCCCAGTCTCTCTCTCTCCCTCCCTCTTTCTCTGTCAAATAAATAAATAAATATAAGATATTTTAAAAGTACCCATTAGAAAACACATTCCTAAAAGCACACTGGCCTGCTAGCCGCACCAGCTAGTCCACTAGCAACATAGAATCCCAGCATCTGTGGGAGAATAAGACCAGGAATATCCCGACCTTAGCTCAGCCAACTCTATGCCAGCAACTGGACAACAGGTGCCACTTTCTTCTTTGAGGTGCTCTGTACCCTTGTACAAAAGGATTAAGTGCCCTGTGTCTTGGGGGCTTTTGCATGGCAGGACTCTCTTTCCGGGGGATAAGTTCAGTGCCATGATCATATCTGAGTTCCATCTTCCCTTCTTATGCCAAAGTACATTCCACGTGGATTTCAGTGTACAAACTAAGACCACAGACAGCTAGATGAAAATACGGCGGGTCCCTTTTCAATTATGAGTTAAGAATTGCCGTGGGTTGAATGTGCACCGTCCCCCCCCACAGGCTCCTGTGTTTGAACACTCAGTCCCTAGCTAGAGGTGCTGTTTGTAGAGCTTGCGGGACCTTTAGGAAGTGGAGCCTCGCTGGAGGAAATGGGTCACTGGGGGCGTGCCTTGAGGTAGCATCACTCCACCTCCCTCCCACCCTCGGCTTCCTGATTGGGGCCCCAGTGTGACCGGCCGCCACGTGCTCCTGCTGCGTGCCTTCTACGCCATGACGGCGGCGTCCACCTCTAAGCCAGAGGAAGCCCTTCCTCCTTTAAGTGGCTTCTCGTCAGGTATTTGGCCTTAGCCATGCGGAAAGTAGTAGTCAGTAGAGCAGTGGATTTGTGTCTCTGTGTGTGTGCATGCACGCACGTGCCAGAGCACACACGTGCTAGTCAAGAAACAGCCTCAGGTGTCAATCCTTGCCTTCCCAAAGCTTCGTGCGGGGACTCTGCCCGCCTCTGCGTTCCCTGGGCTAGCTGGCCTGTGGGCTCCTGGGAGAGTCTCCCGTCTGCAGCTCCCGTCTTGGTACACAGGCACTGGGATCAGACGCCTGTCACAGCATCTGGCTTTTTGCTCAGGTTCTGGGGATCCAAACTCAGGCACGCACACTTGCACAGCAAGCAGTTTCTCCACTGAGCCATCTCCTCAGCCCAGGAAGTGGCGATTGTAAGCATCCTTCTAAAGTTGGAGATCATAAAGCTGGGCTTCTCGCCGAGTGAGGATTTTGCCTTAAGAGGGTCATTTGGCAAGGTCTGGAGACGTTTTTGGGTCACAATTCAAAGGGTGCTCCAAGCACATTGTAGGCTACGGCTGCTACTGTGCATCCTGCCTGTGCAAGACAGCCCCCACCCCAAAGAGTGACCTGACCTCACGCGTCAGTAGAGCCAAGACTGAAAACTGTCGCAGAGTAAACTATGCTCTTGGGGTGGGGAGTAGCTCTGTGATAGAGTGTGCATTTAGCATGTACAAGGCCCTGGGTTCAATTCCAGGGCCACAAAGACCAATGAACAAATGAATGCAGGTGTTCTTGCACATCGTACGCTTAACAATGCTTAAAGACAAATGACAGGCCGGGATGTCTCTTAGAGACAGAGTGCTTGCTGGCATGTATAAGGGTCTGGGTTTGATCCCCAGCACAAGCAAGTAAAGACCAATTGAAAAAATAAGTGAATATAATAAGTGGACAATAATTTAGTGTAGTTTCCAAAATACCCAGAAAGGACTATTTTGAACAATACAAAGAAATCATGGGTATATAACACGATGGCTAGTTAGCTCACTGGCTGACTAGCCTAGCTGAACCAGTGATCTCCGTGCTTAGCAAGAGACTGTCTCGAGAGTGACTGAGGAAGACACCTGGCACTGACCTCTTGCCTCCACATATATACATGTGTATGTGTACTCATACATGCATGTGTCCCCCACATACACACAAGCACACATACCACATGCATACACATGTAAAAAAAAATCAACTGTACTTACATAATCATATTTACAATTATGTGACCATTAAAATTTCTTTTTATTTCTTTGAGAGAGAAAAACAGAGAGAGAGAGAAAAAAAATGGGTATTCCAGGGCTTCCTGCCACTGCCAATTCCACATGTGTGCTCCACTTCGTGCATCTGGCTTTACTGTGGGTACTGTGGCATTGAACCCCATCCAGCAGGCTTTGCAAGCAAGTGGATTTAACCACTGAGCCACCTCCCCAGGTCCCAGAACAACATTTCTAAACTGTCCCTCCATCCTCACTTTCTGCATGAGCAATATGGGTTCGTTTTCCAGGTTACCTTAATCCTCACATTTCCCAGGGTGCCTCTTCTTTTCTCCAGCAGACTTCCTTGTTCCTGCTCCTGTGTCCCCATTACACTTTGGGTACCCCTCAACTATGCCACTTGTAAGCTTGTGTCGCAGCAGGTTCACAGCTTCCCTTGCCGTCGCCGTCTCTGGCCTGTGACTCCCTAGAAGGCTGGGGCTGGGCGGTAGGAAGGGCAGTTTCATCCTTAATGGGATGCACATGGGCTTCAGCATATGTTATAGATGTGTTTGTATGATTTGTGAACTGACAGGGACATGTCTGATAGAGGACTGTTACAAAGAAAGACTAGTAAAGTCTATAAATAGAGCTGCTGTGGCCAACTTTGCCCTTGAATTTCCTCGTTGTCCAGGAACAGAGCTTGTGGGCACTGGATAGCTTGTCCACAAGGGCAAGCCTGCCATGGCCACCAACCTGCTTGTGTGTACACTTCATCATGACTCTCATTTTGTTCTTTCCCATAGTTTGTTTATGTGTTTTGAGGCAGGGTATCACTCTACCCAAGCTGACCTGGGACTCACTCTGTAGCCCAGATGGTCTCAAAGTCACGGCAATCCTTCTACCTCAGCCTCCCACGTGCTGGGACTATAGGTGTGAGCCACCATGCCTGGCTTTTTCCCATGTTTTCACCACATGGCATTTTCCACCTTGCTGGTTTTAGGTGTCGCTCAGGCCACAGCTTGGCTCTGCTGAGTTGTGGAAGCCTCAGGGGTCCATGGTTGAAAATCACTTGTGTTTGGTACGCTGCTGGCTAGGGCTCCTTCCCCAAGACACAGATCTGGTTGGACTGCTTGCCACTCTGTGCCATGGAAATGTCATCTCTCCAGGGCAATAATTTAGAAACATCTTTCCCAACATTCCTGTTTCACTCTTTTCAGCTGTCCTGGTCCAGGCATTTTGTTCCTGTCCCCAAATTTGCCAGGTGGAGCAGTTTGGAAGCTGTGTAGACCTCAGGCACTCCCACATGGAGGCTTTGGGTCACACTTTGTATCTGAGCTGTCCTCACAAGGCCCATGTGTCCCATGTCCTGGGAGATGGTGGGATCTTTAGGAGGTAAGGTCTAGGGAGAGGAAGTTAGGTCACCTGGGCGTATGCTCTTGAAGGAGATACTGAGACCCGAGCCCTCCCCTGGTTCTCTTTGCTTCCTTGCTGCCATGAGGTGAGCAGCTTTGTCCATCACATACTCTTGCCACAGGACCCAAAACAGCAGAGCAAATTAACCTTGTACTTTCCCTCCGTTAAATTTGTTCTTTTATTTTTTTTTTTGGATTTTCAAGGTAGGGTCCCACTGTAGCCCAGGCTGACCTAGAATTCACTCTGTATTCTTAGGGTGGTCTCGAACTCATGGTGGTCCTCCTACCTCTGCCTTCTGAGTGCTGGGATTAAAGGTGTGCGCCACCACGCCCAGCTTAAATTCATTCTCACTTGTCCTCACAATGGGAAGGACACCTCTACACACAAGCATCTCCCTGCCTTCCTTGTTCCTTTGCCTCAGTGCTGCTCCCACTTCCCCCAGGTGGCCTGGATATCCATGGTCCTACAGAGGCGGGCTCAGCATGACCACATGAGCCAGCTGGTCCCTCAGTGTTGGCCCGGGGCCACCGCCGCCTGCCTGCCATCCTCAGACATCATGGACGGAAATAGTTGCCCTTTCTGTCCTGTACAAACAGGATTGGTTGTGGCAGAAACATATTGAATGTTCACGTTTTTCTTTCATCTCTAATTTTATTTTTTATTTATTTATTTTTTTTTTTAAAAAAAGATTTATTTTTATGTATTTACTTATTAGAGACAGAGAGGGAGAGAGAGAGAGAAGGAGCATGCCAGGGCCTCTAGCCACTGTAAACAAACTCCAGATGCATGCACCACCTTGTGCATCTGGCCTACGTGGGTCCTGGAGAGTAGAACCAGGAACCTTTGGCTTTGCAGGCAAATGCCTTAACCACTAAGCCATCTCTCCAGCCCAAATTTACTTTTTTATCAAATAGTTTTCATATGTCCAAATGGGATTTTCCTCTTGCTTTTTTTTTCTCCATTTTTATTAATATTTTCCATGATAACAAAAAAAAATCCCATGGTATTACCCTCCCCCCTTTCCCCTTTGAAATTCCATTCTCCATCATATCCCCTCCCCATCTCAATCTTTCTACTTACATATATACAATACCAACCTAATAAAAGCCCTCCTCCCTTTCTTTCTCTTCCTCATCTCTAATTTTAAATTAGCCCCTTCCTTCCATCTGAGCCCCTCTCGGCATTCCTCACTTCATTTGCACCACCTTCCAGTGAGTGTTGAGCCACATGTCACTGGAGCCAGACTCTGAGATGAGCCCTCGGGAGCCATGGATGAGTGAGCCTGAGGCTTGGTGTCAGTGTCACAGGGTCGCTGTGTCATCTCAGGGAGGAGGGAGGAGGCGGGCACTCAGGGAGAGGCCAGGGTGCTCCACCAGAGGAGGGACTGGGAGAGGGTCGCAGGGGATTGCCAACAAGTTAGCAATTTGGTTACTAGCAACAGACGATTTAGACACAAAGGGAAGTGTGAGGCAGGCACAGGTAGGAAGCTGGAGGAAAGGGCCTTGGGGACACACCCACCATGCACAGCAAATCTAAGAATCCGGCAGCCGGAACCAGAGGGCAGTCAGTGCCCATGGGAACGAGAAACACCTCGTGTACTGAACCTAGGGACTATTATGGGTGTAGTGCTCTTCTTGAGATCGAAGGGGATCCCCCTGCTGGCTCTACTGGACCCTGCACCCCCTACCCACCTGGAGCTTCCATGGCAGGACTGAGAGAGGGCCCTTCCTCCCCACAGGGGGCAAGGACGCTTGGTGGGCTTGGGGAAGGGAATCTGATTCGGCTGTAGATGGGCCAGGCCTGAATGCCCGCTGTGCTCCTGGTGGGCTCGGTGGGCTCAGGCAGGGCCTGGAGTTCTTCACCTGTGCACTTCCTTGTGCAGAGCCAGCATGGTAAATACTTGCCTCAGAGGTCTGTCTTGAGGTTAAACTGAGATCAGTGGAATATATGGAAGTGTTTGGCACACAGCAGGCATTTAATAATGTCTGTCATTTCTTCCTAAGGAAGGTGAACCGTTGTCCACAGTAGATGGCAAGACTTGGGACACTGATCATTATTCCAGTGACAGCTGGGACAATGCACACCTCAGGGAAGGTGTCAGTCCCTTTCCTGTTGTTCGTCCTTTGCAGAAAAGAATGTCCTTTCTGCTCAGAATCTTGGCGCATGTGGTCCCAGACTCTTGGTGCATCCCTTCTGCCCAAAGATGGAGAAAGAGCCAGGCATGGTGGTGCACGCCTTTAATCCTAGCACTCAGGAGGCAGAGGGAGGAGGATTACCATGAGTTCGAGGCCACCCTGAGACTACACAGGGAATTCCAGGTCAGCCTGGGCTAGAGCAAGACCCTACCTCGAAAAACAAAAAACAAACAACAACAACAAAAAAGATGGAGAAAGCAGCTCCGGACTCCGTGGGGAACCCTTGAACTTGAGATTCTTTCTGCTGCTTTGAGGCTACCAGCAGGCCGAGTTTTCAAGCCCTCTTCTCTCATGTCACCCCGGGATTTTCCTAATGATCCACAAAGGCTCTTCCATACGGCACCTGGCCCCGCTGTTCCTGTAGAAGAATGCTCGCGTTGCCTTTAGAAGCAGCATTGAGTGGGGTGGAGCTGCCTTCCCCATGGGGTCATGTTGTTCAAATGGGCTTGGAAGGTGCCCGTTGTCTGCTCATGTCTTTCTGAGCAGCCCTGTGTGCACCCTGGAGCCCACTCCCATACAGGCTGGCACAGGAGCACGTTCAAGGCATTGGAGGTTGAGACTGTAAGGGAGGCTGAGGCAGGAGGATCAGTTGATCCCAGGAGTTCAAGACCAGCCTGGGCAACACAAACAATTATTAAATCATACTTCTTCCCCCCCCCATTCATTCAACACATATTTATTAGACATAAAACATCAGCCACTTTCTAGTCATTTAAGACTGACAAATTTCATGTCTCCTTTAGCCTTGCATGTTAGTGGCATGAGACAACAGAGAGAAAAAGTGTCACCAGGAAGTTACGTGGCTCCTGTGGTAACTTATTCTCAAAGGACAAGCACCATCTTACTCATGTATTTACATGCTTTACATTGAGGCAGTCGCTGTGGAGGCTGTGGTGTGAGCGTTGGGCTAACATTTGGACATGTCTCAGGCGGCGATGGTCCCAGGATGATTGGCAGGAGCTTCTCTGGCGTATGTAGCACTCCTCAGGGCAGGAATCTTTCAAGAGCCTGCAGGGTGGTTATGTGGCTGAAGGGCTTTTCACACATAGGCCTTGGGAGACTAATGGGATATACCTGTAGGTGTGGTGCCAGTGAGAACCCTTTGTACCCCTGAGCACAAACAGTCCCTCATTCATTCCTGTGTCTCCCCTGGTGGGCAGAGAAGGTCCTCATGCCCACACAGCAAGAGCTCTTACCCTCTGAGTCACATCCCAGCTTCTCGCCGTGTGACTTTCTGGTGGTGTTTTCTGCCTGTTGACCCACTCCACAGACACGCAGGGCTCTGTGGAAGACATGAGTCTTCGCACTTCCTGCTTTGCACACGAGCTGCTGCTGCCCTGAGATCAGCTGAGTTGAGTGCTTGAGAACTCAGAAGTCCCCCTCCCAACCGACCGCAGAGCCTCGGGCTGGTCTGAAGTCCAGTTTTCTGACTCCAGAGCATTTGGGAATGGCTCGCACTGAAGGGAGTCCCTGAGACCTACGCTGTTCTTAGCCAGATGCTCGGACCTCTTCGGTATTGTCAAGTCACACTGCTGTCTTGCATCTCTGGGATTGGTTTGAACAATTGCTGGGTACTCAGAGGTCGTCAGCCCCTTTTCAACTGAATTTCAAACCTGGTCATTCTAGGAAGCACATGGACTGATGTGGGGCTGGCTTTTTGCTCTGGGTTAATCCCAATATGTTTAAGATAATTCTACTCTCTACCCCCTCTAAGAAGCATGGTTCTTATGTTAAAATAAAAGCCCTCCCTCATAGTCCCATCTCACTACCCCATCCAGTCCCCACACATGGGGAGGTAAATATTTTGCTCATTTTTTTTTGGCATCCTTTCAGACTTTTTTTGTATGCTTAAACAATAACACTCATTTTCATTTCACAAAAAAGAAATGAAATAATACATAATCTATGTACTTAAATGTGTTTTTTTTTTTTTTTTTTTTTTTTTTTGCTTTTGCACGTGTGTGATGTGTGTGTAATGGGGGTGGTGCCTGTGTGTGGTGTGCTCAGTGTTTGTACCTTTGCGGCGCCCCAAATGCTGGTCCGCGCCGCCTGTGTGGAGCAGTGGGCGTCCTGCTCAGAGCTCTTAGCACAGCTGGTGTCGAGCCAGAGTCACCTTTCTCTGCTTCTGAAGCTCATGGAGATCCAGAGATTCTTGGGTCTCTGCTGTCCCGTAGGACTGGGGCTCTAGGCAGATGTGGTCCACACTCAGCTCTTTATACAGGATCTGGAGATTTGAACTCTGTCAGCCTCAGGCCCTCATGGCGCAGGACACACAGTTAACCACTGAGCCATCGCCCCAGTCCGAAAATTGCTTTGACTTCATGATACAATCGCAAATCACCAGATGCTTATATAAAGTGGTATGATATTTGCATAGAACTCACACAATCCTCCCATACACATCATCTTTTGGCTATTCATAATGCTTAATAACGTGTAAATGCTGTGAAAATAGTGATACCATATTTCTTGTGGACTAGTGACAAGAATGGAGTCTGTACATGCTCAGTACCAATGCATTTTTTTCTGAATATTCTTGTTCCACGGTTGCTAGAACCATAGATACAAAACCAGGGCTCACTGGATTGGGGTACCATTCAACATGGGTGGACTTCAGAGGCCCACGGACCATTCCTCTGTGGGGACATGTTCAAATGTACACCCAGATCCAATGAAGTACAGGCAGCAGGCAGGTGGGGAGCTCCCGGCCCTCTCCCTCCCTCCCCCTCCTCCCTACTCAGCTCATTCTTCCCTCCAGAGCTCTGGCCTTTTGTTCTGACCTTCCTGGACTGCTTCCACATTTTCCTCCACACCAGTAGTTTCCAACCTTTTCAGCATAAGTCTCCTGGCTTGTTTTCAGCTCTTTGTGACTCTGGTCTTCCTGTTCTTTCTCCTGATCTGTCTAATTGAAGGGCAGAGGTCCACCTGAGGCCGAGAAAGGTCATGCATACTCACCCTTGCTATGCTGTGTTCCTCCACCAGTCATAGCTCAGGCTAGTACAATACCAACCTCGAAGCACTTCTTTTTCTGCCTCTCTATTATTTGAAACTTTTAATCAGTGTAACCTGCTGGGCTGGAAAGATGGCTCAGTGGGTAAAGTACTTGCACACAAGATCAGGACCTGAATTCAGATCCTAGAACCCACATAAACACAGGACACAGTGACACATTCCTGGAATCCCAGTGCTGGCGAGGTGGACACAGAGACTTTTGGAGGCTCAGTGGCTAGTCAAGACTAGCTGAATTGGTGGGCCCTAGGTTCAGTGAGAGACCTTGTCTCAAAGAATTCAGTGGAGAGAAATCGAGTAAGATACCTGACAGCGACCTCTTGAATACACACACACACACACACACACACACACACACACACCCCACATGCGTGCACATGCAAAGCAATGCAACTTCAGACATTCTATGCACCGTGTTTGTAGCTTGATGAATTTCCTCCAACAGGACAGACCTACCCAGGTCAGGCACCCGTGTGACCAGTGCCCCAGAGGACCTCCCAAGGGCGGCCATGACCCTCAGATCACACAGTAGGCTCACTGACCTGTTTTGGGTATTGTACGCATGGAAGCATGTGGTATGGATTGTCGTGTGTCTGTGAGCCCCAACCATGTGGCCATATGGAGTTGTGGGTGTTCATTTATTTATTTTTTTTGTGCTGTTGTTGGACATTTGGGAAGCATCCAGCTTAGGGCTCTTAGGAACAATGCTACGATGAGCCATCTTGTCTGTATCTTTCATGGAACATGTGTATGCGTTTCTGTTGTGTTTAGACCTTTCCATGGACTTGGGCACAAGGCATGCATATGTTAAACTTGAGCAAATACACCAAATTGTTTTCCAAGGAGGGTCATATTCTCACCCAGCACGCCTGAGACTTCCGGCTCTCTGCATCCTCCCAACCCTTGGCATTTGCTGTGCGTTCTTCCTTCGTCACTCGAGTGGCTTTGCAGGTCTGTTTCTGGAACCTTTCTATCCATGTGCCGAGGCCACGTTGTTTTTGTTGTCAGAGCTGTAGTAAATGTTGATACCAAGCCGTGCTTGTTTCTTCTGGGTCACCTCGACTACTTATTCTTGGACATCCGCATTGCCACATACGTTTTGCCATCAGTTTGCTAATTTCTGAAAACAAACAAACCCCAAACAAAAATAAAACTCTGCTGAGATTTTAAGTGCGATCCAGTGTAACTAGGTTAATGTACAGCAAGGAGACCTCCTCGTCACGCACACGTCACACCCCCACGTAGCTGGAGCCTCGTGATTTGGTGTTAGAGGTCTTGTGTAACTCCTAGTAGACGCATTCTCAGGAATCCCATGATTTGAATGCCGTTTTTACTGATAATATTTTAAAAATTTGCTTCCTGTATGTTGGTAACACGTTTTCACCATGCTTTTGTAGTCATGACCTGGTCATAGTCACTTGTTCATTCTAAAGGTATAACAGCCTCTTAGATTTTCTGTTAGTCTATAAATAGAGTTTTATTTGTCCCCTTCCGATCCTCCTAAGCCTTTTGTTTTTTTCCCTGGCTTTGCTGCCTTGGCAGGTCCTTAGGCAGTGCTGAATGGACTTGGCAGTCACGGGTCTCCTAGTTTCATAACCGAGCTCAGGAAATATTAAGCGGCCTTTTAAAAGATGTGATTGGGTATTAAAATTGTTAACTGATGATTGGCATTGATGAGATGATCGTATACTTGTCCTTGTTTGTTTCTCTGTCCAAATAGTAAGTGACATAGATTGATGCTGGGATGAGAACTCGACATTCCCGGAGAAACCCCATTTGGATGGAAAATATAAGCTTCAAATGCTACAAGATTCACTTCACTGATGTTCTTTGAGGGACTTTGTATCCGTCCTTGTGGGACAGATGGTCTGACGCTCTTTTTTCTGTTGTCAGGTTTAAGTGTCAAGGTTATACTGGTTTCATAAAACAAGTTGGTGGTTGGTAGGTAGCCTTGTTTCTACTTTCTGGAAGAATCTGTGTGGAGTGTTGCCTTTCTTAACTATTCACTGGTGCAAATGCCCAAGGCTAGGACTTTCTTTAGGTCATAAGCAAGTAAGTTGTTTCAGTAGCCACAGGATTCTGCTTCGTTTTATAAAAGCTTTATTAAAATATAATTCACGAGGCTGGGGAAATAGTTTAGTGGTTAAAGAGTCTGCTGTGCAAACCTGATAATTGGAGTTTAAATCCCCAGCGCCCATGTAAAGCTGATGCGAAGTGGTGCACGTGTCTGTAACGCCAGTGCACCTGCAGCAGTGGGGAGCAGACTCAGGAGAACCCCAGCTAGTCTGGCCCTCCCAGTGGCAGACAACACGAGAGGCCCTATCTCAAACAGGGTGGAAGGGAGCTTGTCCTTTGATTTGTAGGCATGTGTTGTGGCATGTACATACCTATACATACCTACAACATATGCACAAGATATGGTATGGTAGAGAGCTCACTAGCATGTGCAAACAAGGCTCTGGGTTCAGTCTCCAGTACTGCATGTCCTAAAGAAAGTGTGGTTTGTGACTGCGTGCTGGCTTTTCAGCTATTTGTTATGGGTCCATAACAAGATTAGATTAGAAATTGAGGATGTTTGGGAGTTTTTCTAGTGATGGACCTTGTAATTTTATGTCTGCTGTATCTAGTATCTAGCTGACATACCATATCATTTTGGTCTTCAAAGTATACCGTTCAATAAATTGTTAATGCCGAGGCTGGAGTCCAGGGCCTCACACACGCCAGGCCAGTGCTCTGCCACTGAGCCACAGACCAGTTCGTTCAGCGTATACGCAGAGTTGAGCCATCACCACTGAAGTCTTTCAGAACATCTTCATTGCCCCGCAAGGAAACCCCGCATTGCTTAAACCACTGTCCTCCAGCTGGCCTTCAGGTCCCAGCCCCTGTCAACCACCAGTCCACCTCAGCCTGCACATCCACCACAGACATTTCACTGAATCGAATCACACAGCATGTTGCCTTTCAGACCTGGCTTTTTTGCTTAGAATCACACTGTCAGGATTCATCCCTGTGGTACTGTGTATCAGTACCTCGTTCCTGTTTATGGCTGAATGATACTCCACGATGCAGGCAGGCCGTAGTTTTGTTGTTGTTGTTGTTTGGCTTTTGGTTTTTTAAGGTAGGGTTTCACTCTAGCCCAGGCTGGCCTGGAATTCACTACAGAGTCTTAGAGAGGCCTTGAACTCACGGCGATCCTCCTGCCTCTACCTCCTGAGTGCTGGGATTAAAGGCATGGTTCATGCATCGCTTGATGGACAGATGGGTTTCCTTGCTTAGCTACTGAGAATTATGCTGCTAGGGACACTCACGGGCACATTTGATGGAGCATATGGTTTCATTTCTCTTGGGTAGGTACCAAGCGGTGGAACTACTGACTCACAGGCCTCATTATTTTCTATTGCCAAACCATAGTACGGGTTTACAAAAGTGCCTGTAGCAGTCGTCTTGCTGACAGCCACTTGGTCGTTGCGTTCTTGCTTTCAAATTGTGCCACAGACAGTGGCTTTCAGAATGGTGGGAGCTGGGTGTGGCTGAGTGGTAGAGAGATCACTAGCGTGTGCAAACAAGGCTCTGGGTTCAGTCCCCAGTACTGCATGTCCTAAAGAAAGTGTGGTTTGTGACTGCGTGCTGGCCTTTCAGCTATTTGTTATGGGTCCATAACAAGATTAGATTAGAAATTGAGGATGTTTGGGAGTTTTTCTAGTGATGGACCTTGTAATTTTATGTCTGCTGTATCTAGTTTTAAAAAATGACCAAATAATCTGTGTTCTGAATTTTAAAATTTTAATTGTTTTACTACCTGGTGATGATAATCAAGCACCTCCTGCTCACCCCTCCGCGTTAGGTGGGTACCTGAGAGGCCCGCAGTGAGCCACACCTCTGATGCCGTGCCATGTGTGCCCGCCTCCCCCCCCTCCCCATGGACTCTGAGCTTGGCTGCTGTTTGCTTTGGCCAGTTGCACATTAGCAAGTGTGACATAGTCAGAGCCGTGATTAGTTATTTTTGCACACTGGAGAGGTGGACCCTTTAGAAACCCAGCTTGTAAAGATGCTGAATCCTGAGGCCACTTGGAGAGAGGCCACAGGGGATGAGACCATCTTAGACAAACATGTGACTGAATGCAGAGTGCTTCAGCCATAATCATGTTGAGATTTGCCAGGCTCAGCCTAGTGCATCTGTGCAGTCGCCAGAACTAACAAGTTGATGCTTTAGGCCATGAAATGTTGCACTGTGCTCTTACATGGCAATAGATAAGTAACGTACCCTCTCTAGCCAGTGGCATGATGGCTGGTGACATCTCCTCAGGAGCGTTCAATATATCTTTCTCTTAGCTTCTAATGGGTGAGTACGTCCCTTTAAAACTCATGCTGCAGCTTGCTCCCCACTGTCAGGTAGGGAGAGGCAACTTAATCTGAAGGGGGTGGTTAAGGTGGGGGCTTTGGAAGATGACCATCAGGATGGAGGTCCCATGGTTGAACCATGGTAGCTTCTTAAGAAAAGAGACAGAGACCAACACAAGATGTAGACATGCTGTGTTCCCTGCCCCTGCCTCGTGAGGCCCCTGTGGTTGCTGCCAGCAAGAAGTCTATCACCAGATGCAGCCTGTGACCTTGGACCTCAAGACCAGGAGGCAGAATACACCTTGTGTCTTTATCACTCACCTAATCTCTAATACTATGATATTAACATCAGAAATGGACTCCTGTTGCATCCTTCATGCAGAGCATGTTGAGTTGTGAAAGGTGAATGACAATTGAGAGCCTCTGAAAAGGGCAAATACTTAACAAGACCCCACACAAGTAAGGTATCTCAAGAAGGCAAGAAAGCCGAGGTGTAGAATGGAATGGTGGGTGGAAAATGACCTGGAGATGGGAATTAGCACCCTGTGGGCAAGTGGCAGTGAAGGAAGGATGCTGGAAGGGATCTGGTGCCACATGCAGAGATAGATGTCTTGGTGGAATGCCACTGTGTTTGCCCAAACTCCAAATGTGTTTTAGCTCTTTCCTTGGATTTAAAAATTCAGTTCTATTTTTAAAAAAGTGCCTAAGTGTTTCTGATTCATTGACCCTTAAATTGTTGTTGTTGTTGTTGTTGTTGGTGGTGGTGGTGGTGTGAGTGTGTGTGTTGGAAATTCTGGAAATTGCTGTGCTTGGCTGGGGCTGAGCTCTGATTAGATTTCAGCCAGGTTTCCCATCTAGGCTTCTCAGAAGGCCAGCCGGAGAGTCTGAGTGGCAGCTCATGACCGGAAGGCAGCAGGTCCCAGGGGAAACCACAGAGGATTCCATAGGGGACTCACAGTCGCTTCCAGCTCTTTGAAGAGTCCAGGAAGCCCTAAGCTTGTTGATGATGGAGTCACATGACAGTTTGGATGTGATGTGGCACATGGTCATCTGGGCCAGCCGTTTCCCAGAAATAGAAGGAGTGTAGGAGATGTTCTCTTCAAGGCAGAGGGTGCCCCAGAGGCCCACTGGAGCTGGTGGGGACCAAGGAGAGGGAGCTAGGGGATGGGACACTTTGGGATAGGCAGACAGGGAGGGCCCTTGCTCTTCACAGCAGAAGCAAGGAGGATGAAGTCCAGGCACCCTGAGAACATTTGGACGGTGGTCTCCTCAGGCTCCCTTAAAGGATGCTCCTGTTCCTTCACCCCAGCACAGGAAGAAAAGCTCGCAGGGTGACCAGGAGCTGCCTTGCACCATCCCCAAGGCCTCTTGCTTCAGAGCTGGCAGGCATCTTTGGGGCTGCCCCTTGCTCAGCTCCCGAGGGACCTCTTTTCTTTAGTCTTTCCTTGTAGCTCCATGCACACCCTGCTTGAGCGGTACTTCTGGAAACAGCCTACCTCTCTTTTTTCTCCTTGGCTTTGGACCCCCTCCTACAGCAGATGCCCTGCACGAGTGCCCAGCCTTTGACATTACATGATGTCATCCTCACATGTGTGGGGCCACATTCATAGCTATCCTGGAACAGGAGCAACCTGTGGGCTGCAGGCTGGACACACCTGCTGTCACCCCCTCCACATTCTGGGCAGTCCCGCCTGCCACTGTGCCCTGTGGCACCAGGGCAAAGGAGCCTGTCTTTCTAGAAGGCAGCAGTTTGAGGATGAGCAAACATAAGAATGATGTCACAGCTGGGTGTGGTGGCACACACCTTTAATCCCAGCACTCGGGAGGCAGAGGTAGGAGGATCTCTGTGAGTTCAAGGCCACCCTGAGACTACATAGTGAATTCCAGGTCAGCCTGGGCTAGAGTGAGACCCTATCTCAAAAATCCAAAAACAAAATGAAACAAAAGAATGATGTCACATAGCATTTAATGAAGTAAACAGGAGTCCGGGGGGGGGGGGAAGGGGACAATAGAATAGAGGCACTCCTTAGACCTGGTCCTGCCAAGGGTTGGGCAGCATGACAAGCCATGGTGCCCTCCACAATAGCCAATTTGTTATTTTTTTTAAGAACAAAGTTTATTTCAAAGTAAGAGGTAAAGAAAGCAGAGGAACAGACTCCTCTGGGAAGAGAGAGTCCAGAGCGGGAAAATCCACCACCTTGGGCGGAGCCGGACTTTTATTGAATGGGGAAGCCCACTTGCCCAGAGTCCATGATGGCTCAGCTTGCATTTAAAATTGAATTTAAAATTCATTTCTATTTTTCAAAAAGTGTCTAGCTGCTTCTGATTCACTGACACTTAAGTTGCTGCTGTTGTCGTGGTCAGTGGTGGTGGTGGGTGGGTGTTGGTCCCTGGGGCATCCAGTACTGTGCAGGTCCCAGAAAGCACTCCAAGCCAGGCTGCTGGTAGTGAAAATTCACCCAGGCCAGAAAAGAGGAGGAAGTGGGGTCATCCTCTTTGCTATCTTGGATTAGAATATAGTCACCTATCAAGGGCTCATTAGCCAAGGACGCTGTCCAGCTCCTATAGCATTTGAATCCCCTCACCCACCCCAGAAACCACCCTAACTATGCTGTTAGGGAACTGGAGCAATAGCTACCCTTAAATTCTTCATGTTGATAAGGGGGCAACATTAGACCACAGCAGTCAGGGCTCCTCTGGAGGGAGGGTTATCTAAGAGCCCATGCTAGATCATTCTGACCTGATGGTCAACTCCTGGGTATTGGAGTGTCTTTCTGTATTTTTGGTGTTCATAACTGTACCTGAAACATGTATAAAGGAGAATTAGTAACATCCTAGTGAAAGGCTGAAGCTCACCTTGAGGGGTGGCATGTTTAATGCTATGAGGCAAGGGTGGTGTTAGAAGTGGCAAGTGATAGCTTCTTCAGGGTCCCGTCCTTGTAAACTCTCAGGCTTAAGGTGGTGGGCAGTGGGCCCGGGCGGTGGAGCTAGGTTGTTGCAGGGCCATCTGAGTGTCCAGCTCTGAGGTTGAGTGCACACTGCAGGGGTTCCTGTCCTTCCTGGTGTACTTGATCCCTCGCCACCTGTGTCCCCCATGCTCAGAGATAGAAGCAACCCATTGCAGACTCACTGCCCCCCCCCCCCCGAGCGCTCTCTTAGATCCTGTCTCACTCTACTTGTTGCTGTGACAACAAACCTTACAAAAACAACCTAAGGAAGGAAGGGTTTATTTTGGCTCACAATTTGAGGGTTCAGCCCATTGTGGAGGGAAGACATGGTGGCAGCTGGTCACATTGCACCCACAGTGAGGAAACAGCGCAATGAATGCTGACACCCAGCTGTCTTTCTCTGTCTCATTCAGTCCTGGATCCCGGCTCGTGCGACGGCATTGACCACAGGTAGAGCAGGTCTTTCCATCTCAGTTAACCTAATCTAAAGGTTCCCTCACAGAACTGCCCAAAGATTTGTTTCCATCGTGACTCTAAGTCCCATCAACTTGAGAAGGTCAACCGTTGAAGAACTCTCTCCCGATGTTCCCTTCGTGCACCTGGCCTCTTTTGTTGCACGTGTTGGAAGCGGTTCGCGGTGGCCTCAGCATCACAGGATGTGTACTGGCCTTGAAGTGCTGCTGGCCAGAGTGGTTGACATCCCGCTGCCTGCTTCTTGGGTCTGCAGCCTCACGTGTTGGCTTCATTCCCAGGCAGGTGCTTTCCCTGTGCATGCAGTGAGAGCATCTGCCAGCACCGGCCTCCTCGCCGGTGAGACTGGCAGGGTGGCTGAGTGCCTTTGGTTACTGTCTCATTGCTGTGACCAAAACCTGGTAGAAGCAATTTCAGGAAGGAAAGCTTCATTCAGCTTATAGAATTTGGGGCATGGAATTCGTATTTTACACGTTCTGCTAGTCTGCTAATGAAAATAATTAAATGCATGGCAACAGATGAAAAATAAATGGTCCAAAGGTGCCCATCCTAGTGCTTCATGGACACAGAGGATGAAACTTCCATTTGTGGCTTAAACGGGGACAGACTTTCAGACTTGAAATGCCAACCTTAGTGTCACGTCCTCAACCTGAACCATGTCGGCTACGCAGAACTTGCACGTGTCGTTCAGTTCCTGTGGAAAGCACCCGAGGCAGTCATCTTCACAAGAGGAAGGTCTGTTGTGGCTCAGTGCTTTGGAGGGTCCAGTCTATGGCTGAGTGGCCTAGTTGCTCTGGGCCTGTGGGCACACATCCTGGTGGAGCACATCCTGGTGGGAGCACATCCTGGTGGAGCACATCCTGGTGGGAGCACATCATGAGTTACTCACCTCCTGGCCAAGGCCTGACAAAGAGGAAGAGAAGCCCACGGTCCCGCCATCCTCTTGAAGGGCCCTGCAGGTAAGTGACCAGAAGACCTCCCAGCAGGTCCTGTCTCTTAAAGGGTTTACCACCTCTCAATTACCACTTTAAGAACCAAGACTTGGAGCTGGGGAGATGCTCAGCAGGTCAGGGCGTCTGCTGCACTAGCACGAGGGTCTGAATTTCATCCCCAGCTCCCATGGAAAATCTGGGCACGGCTATCCATGCCTGTATCCCAGTGCTGGAGTTGGAAGCAGGAAGATCATAGGGCTTGTTGGTAAGCAATCTGACCAAAAAACAAAACAAAAAAAGACAAAAAACAACCGAAACTAAAACAAACAGACAAAACAAAGCAATGAGCTCCGGGATCAAGGAGCGCCTCTGTCAAGGAAGTAAGGCAGAGGAGCAATGGAGGACGCCAGCACCCTCCTGTGGTCTCTGCACCCAGACTACACGGGGTGCTTACATCTGCATAGGTCTGCATAAATCACACACACACACAAAGAAGTAGACCCTTAACACATGGGGGCTGTTTAAGATCCAAACTATGGTAAAGAGGGTTCGATTTTGGCATAGATGGGAGGTTGTATTTGGGATACACAGCTCATGACTGAAACCCACTGTGTTAAAGTTGTTCCATAAGCCACCTTGGTGTCCAAAGGGTTGTTGATAAACATTTTTATTACAGCTTGAGAACCGGGGCTTAGAATGTAGCTTGGTGGTACAGTGCTTGCCCAGCATGTGCAAAGCTCTGGGTCTAATTCCAAGCACCCCTTCTCACACACAAAATAGATTGAGCACTCTTAACCAAGAAATCAAAAACTCATAGTGCCCCAAACCCTGTGAACACATGATGTCATAAGTGGAAAGTTCCACACCTGAGCCCATGTGATGGGTCCCAGCTAAATGCAGATGCGCTGAAAACCCCGTGTGAGGTCACCTGCAGGCCTTGTGTGAAAGGTACAAACGAAACATCACTGACTTCGACCCCCATCCCCAGGGCATCTCATTTTGTGTGTGCAAATTTGCATCCCAAACTCTGAAAACATTGAGATTTGAAACAATTGTGGTCCCCAGCACTTTGGATAAGGGTTAGGCACTATGTATCAAAGACTGAGGGAGGCTTGGGAGTGAGGAGGGAGGGCTGTCCGTCCATCACTAGAACTTGATTTTGGTCGTGTCCTCACACGAGCGCTTGGAGCCTTCATGGACTGTGACTTTTGGTATTGGCCATGTCATCACAGGCACACACCCCAACACAGCACCAGTGTCCCTCACACCAGCTTGCCACCTACCCTTGGGTGCATTCTTGCCCAAAAGACACCTTAGGGGTGGGGTGACAGCCCGGTCAGCAAAGAGCTCCTCACAAGCATGAAGACCTGAGTATGACCCTTAGCACCCACACCAAATGCCCACCATGGTGATGTATGCCTGCAGTCCCCACCCTGAGGAGACAGGAGGACCCCAGGGACTTGCCGGACACCTTGTCTAGCTGAGCCAGTGAGCTCTGGGTCCCAGAAGACCCTGCCTCGTGAGAAGTAGATGCATTCCTGAGCATTGTTGACACTCAATGTTGCCCTCTGACTCATACATACACACACACATCCGCTGACTCCCAGCTGCCCACACATGGGGGGCATGGGTTGTGGGCTGAGGGCAGCTAGGAGTGGCCTCTGTTTCTTGCTGGGTGACTTGCTGTATGACTGGGGCAGTTTTCAAGCAATCTTATTTGCTTGGGACTTGGCTCAATTGTAGAACACTTGTTGATAGTGCATGAGGCCCTAGGTTTGATCCCTAGCATTGCAATTCCCCCTCCCCGCAAAAACCCCAAATGGTCTAGGGGCTGCAAGGGGAAAGGTGGCAGGGCCTGGGGAGGGCTGGAGGTCGGGAGGTGACTGAAACCAAACTATTTGTGATTACTGCTAAGATACGTTCAGACAGAGACTCGTAGCCATGCCATAGTTGGAGAGGGAAAAATGGCCTATTGCATGCTTGGTTGTTTTCCAAAGGCAGGAACTTGCCTGGGTAGTTTTTCTCTTTTTCCTCTCTCCTGATCCCAAATTACAGAAATCAAAACATCCAGGTCATGTTCCAAATTTCATTTCATAAACTAAAAACACATTTTACGTCTCAAAGGACCGAGGACGCCTTCATCTAGTTATCTCTGAAGCTTTTGGCGTTTACACAGCCTGGACTCAGCGCTTTCCGCTTTAGGACAAGCGAGAAGAATTCATTATTGCTTTGTAAAGCCCTTCTTTTTTGGGGAAAAATGTACTACAGTGAAACATACAGAGCATAAAATTGCCATTTTCACCACCATTTTAAGTGTGCAATTTAACATTATGCTCACAATATGTTGTGCTACCATCACCGTTGTCTATTTCCAACATGTTTTCACTGCCCCAAATAGAAACTGCAGTCATTGAGCAGTCACTCTCCATCTCCCCTCTCCCCGGTAACCTTTCACCTACTTTCTGCCTAGTAAGGATATTTCACATAAATAATCATACAAAATACTGACATTCGTGTCCGGCTTATCTACTGTCCATTTATAGTACACCGTAAGTCCACACTTGGTTTCTGAATTATGTACTATTGTGTTATACATGAAATGTGCTAGAGTTTGGACCTTCAGAAGGTGGGACTGGCGGGAGGTCTGTAGGTCACTAGTGCTATGCCCTCAAAGTAGACTATGCAAGCCCAGCAACTTCCTCTTTCCCTTTTGTGCTTCCTGGCCATGAGGGCAGCAGACTTGATGCCCCATGTGCCAATACTGTGATGCTCTGCTTTGTCCTAAGCACAATCCTAAGCACAAAAGAAGGGGGCCATTGGGACGATGAACTGGAGCCAGGAGGAGCCTCTTCTCTTTGTATGTGACGTATCTTGGGTATTTTGTTGTAGCTATGCATATGTGCTAAGCATAGTGTTTACCCATCTATCAGCTGATAAATAGCCGACTTTGTTTTTGGAAGTAAATTTTGAATGTTCCCTCAGCTAGAGATTAAGCCCCGGAGCTAATGAGTGCCAGCAAACACTCCGCCATTGAGCTAAGCCCCAGCCTTTTAAATGTTGAGCCAGGGCCTCTGCAAGTTCCCCAGCTGCTCTTGAACTCATCACTCAGCCTCCTGAAGCATCCTAATTACAGGTGTGTACTACTTCTCCTAGAGGCTTTGCATAAATTTCAAGTGTAAATATTCGTAAAATCTTCGGTGTATAATGTCATTTAGATAGTTATTATATAAAATTGAGCGAACATTCATTGTTTTCTAGAAGCTAGACCCTGTTCTGTGACCACACACAGGCTGAGCTCGTTGAATCCTCACAAATGTGGCACGAAGTGGACTCTCCCATCCTGGGTCACCGAGGAAAGCACAGGTGCTCAGAGTGGATATGAAGGACTTGCTTAGGGTCACTTAGCTAGGGTGCTGTGAGCTGAGATTTGAACCGTCGTCCACTGACTCCCGAGCCTGTGTGCTCTCCTGCGGCTGGGCTCTTGGTCACGGAGATGAGTCATTTTTGTGTAGCTTTCTCATGTTTGGGGGTGTCTCCCAGATGCCACTCTCCTCTGAGTGTCCCCAGAAGCCCAGGTTTTGTTCTTTGGCCTTGTTAAATCCAATATCAACTCTTCAGTGATGGAGAAGAGAAATCGTGAATCACACGGTGCCTGCGCTTAGGGGTGGGAGGGGCCTTTGAGTAACTGGGAGTTGTCTGCACTGCAGCGGGGAAGCAAGGTCAGTTACCCACGGTGCCCTGCGCACTGGCAGCAAAGCTGCGGGCCCAACCTCATCGATCCCTCATCCATCCTGTGCTTTCCCTTCTTCCTGTCCTCCTGACTATCCGGCATCCCTCTTTCTATCCGTTTACCCATCTGGTCATCTGACATCCCCCACCCATCCATCACTCCCTCCCTTCCTCCCTCCCTCCATCCATCCCTCCATCCATACAAGCATCTATCCATCTGAGCATCCATTCCTTCAACCATCCATCCATATGACCATTGGTGGTGGTATGATTCATGTGTCCTCCATAAACTTAGGTGTTCTGAACGCTAGGTTCCCAGCTGATGGAGATTTGGGAATTAACGCCTCCTGGAGGCAGTGTATTGTTGGGGGCGGGCTTATGGGTGTTATAGCCAGTTTTCCCTTGCCAGTGTTTGGCACACTCTCCTGTTGCTATTGTCCACCTTATGTTGGCCGGGGGGGGGGGTGATGTCTACCCTCTGCTCATGCCATTGTTTCCCTCTGCTATTATGGAGCTTCCCCTCAAGCCTGTAAGCCAAAATAAACCTCTTTTTCCCACAATCTGCTCTTGGTTGGGTGATTTCTACCAGCAATGAGAACCTGACTGCAACACCATCTGACATCCATCCATCCATCATCTATCCATCCATCCATCTTTGCATGCATATATCAATCTGAGCACCCATTCATTCAACCTATCCATCCATCTGACATCTATTTGTCCAAGTATCCATGCATTCATTATCTGACCATTTGACCTCTGTTTGGTAGCCATTCATCCATACATACATGTATCCAGACCGTACATGTCCTAGGCCTGGGAATACTAGACACAGTGAACAGTGAGGTAGTTAGAGGCAAGAGGCCACAGCTTCAAACTGACACCAGCAGGATGGATCCAGCCAGCAGAATGTGTTAACAAGCAGAAAGCTTTATTTCAGAATCCCGGGTTTTATTTTTTAGTCAGTCCTGGTAGCACAGGCTTGTAATTCAAGCTACTCAGGAGGCTGAGGCAGAAGGATCACAAATTCAAGGCTTGCCTGTGCAACTTAGTGAGACTTTGTCTCACATTTAAGAATAAAAAAATTTTTTTAAGGGGGCTGGAAAGATGGCTCAGTGGTTAAGTGCACTTCCTGCACAAGCTGAGAGCCTAAGGGGGGCTGAGACCACCTGAGTTTGAATCTCCAGATCCCACGTAAACACCTGAGCACGACAGTGGATACTTACAATGCCAGTCCTATAAACGGAAGCAGAGACCAGACAATCGCCCGGGGCCTGTGAAAAGCAGCAAGCTCCGGTGTAGTAAGAGACTCCGGCTCAAACGGGACCTGGCAGAAGAGCGGTGGAGTGGGATGTGAACGTACTGCTCCAGCCGCTTCAGCTGAGCACGGGAAGCCCTGCGGAGCACGCACACATGCACCACACACACATGCACCACACACACACATGAACCACACACACACACACATGCACCACACACATGCACCACACACACACATGCACCACACACACACACATGAACCACACACACACATGCACCACACACACACATGCACCACACACATGCACCACACACACACATGCACCACACACACACACACACACACATGCACCACACACACACATGCACCACACACATGCACCACACACACACACACACACACACATGCACCACACACACACACATGCACCATACACACACAGATGCACCACACACACACACATATGCACCACACACACACATGCACCATACACACACACATGCACCATACACACACACATGCACCACACACACACACACACATATGCACCACACACACACACATGCACCATACACACACATGCACCACACACACACACACATATGCACCACACACACACACACACATGCACCACACACACACACACATGCACCACACACATACACACACACATGCACCACACACACACACACACGCACCACACACACACACATGCACCACACACACACACACACATGCACCACACACACACACACGCACCACACACACACACATGCACCACACACACACGCACCACACACACACACATGCACCACACACACACACACACACACACACACACACAGAAGCAAAAAGAATAAGGTATAAACAGGGCTGGGAATATGGCTTAGTGGTAGAGTGCTTGACTAGTATGTGTGAGATCATAGGCTCAACTCCCAGCACCACAAAAAAAAAAAAAAAATCCTCATTTCTGGCTTCTTCTGAAAAACTCAGGGAAGCAGGTAGCACAAAGCCCAGCTTTCTGCATGACAGCGTCTGCCCGGGCTTTGTAGTGTTGGTACACAGCGTTTGGCTCCACTTCTCCACAGCCCTGCCAGTCCGTGCTTCCCCTTGTCCAGGGACCGCTTAACACGCACAGATTGCGTGCCTGGCCCCCGGCTGCCCTTGGGTGCACACCCCGCCACCACAGCCGATGCCTCTGCGACCTACGACAGTGGATGGGCACTGGCTCACCGACTGAGACCTTCACATGTTCTGCCACCGACTTGGCAGTTTTCTCACCTATGATACCACAACCCTCAGGGGCTGGGAGTGGGTGAGGGTGGTAAGAGAAGCCGAAAGGCCGGCAGACCGCAGTGTGCTATTCGACAGCTGCACCGGATTGAGAAACACCTAGAGAACCAGTGACGCAAACCTCCGAGGGAGCTGGAGGGCGTTTCCACCGAGGATTACCTAAGTGGAGAAGACCCACCCTGGATACAAGTGGCACCAGCTCATGGGCTGCAGGCCCAGACGCAGCAGGAGGAGAGTGCTCGCGGGCACAGACATTCTTTCTTGCTGCTTCCTGGCCTCCAGGATGTGAGCAGCCTCTGCACCAAGCTCTGCCACTGTGATATCTGCCTTGCCTCAGGCCCAAAGTGCCAGACCCACCATGGACTGGAACCTATGACACCGTGAGACAAAATGAATCCTCCTTCCCTTAAGTTAGTTCTTTTTCTCAGGTATTTAACACCATGACAAAAGCCTAATATAGAACCTGTCATTGGGCTGCACCTGTTGTTAGGTTGGACTTAGCAGGCTGTCCTGCTAGCGTCCTTCCTGCACACTGCTTGGTACTGTTAAGGGCAAGGAGGTGAGCCCATTTCTCCAGGAAGCATTCATGCACAGACAGTTCTCAAGGGGTCTGTGAAACCTCCAGTTGTGTCTTTGGTGCTGGGCTGCTTGCTGCATTTGAGTTGCTCACCTGCCAGGAGGGTTGCGGTTTGCTTTCATCCCCTCGTCAATCCACGCAACAAATCCTTATGAAGTGCCTATGTATCAATTGCTTTTCTCATTGCTGTGACGAAATACCTAACAAAAGCAGCTTTAAAGAAGGAAGAGTTTATCTTGGCTCACAGTTTGAGGGTCTAGTCTCTTGTCGCAGGGAAACGCTGAGGCCTGACTACCTCTAGCTGTGGTGGCATGGCTAGGAGGCAGACGGTCATATTTCATCTGCAGTCAGAAAGCAGAGAGATGCATGCTGGTGCTCAGCTTGCTTTCTCTTTCTCTCCTTGTCAATCATCAGTCTGAGGCCCCACTCTGTGAGAGTGCCACCCACAATCAGGGTAGGTTTTTCCCCCTCAGTTAAACCTCTCTAGAAATGACTTTTCAGGGCTTGAGAGATGGCTTAGTGCTTAAGGCACTTGCCTACGAAGCCGAAGGACCCATGTTCAACTCTCCATATCCCACATAAGCCGGACGCACAGAGGTGAGGCAAGTGCAAGGTCGCAAGGCCCACTAAGTGCAAGAATCTGGAGACATACATGTATGTGGAGTGGAGTGGAGTGCAGGGGGCTGGGGTTCCGTGTAGTGAGCAAGCCGAGGTCATACATGTACATGTAGTGTAGTATAGGGGGCTGGGGGCCCGTGTAATAAGCAAGCCAAAGTCGTACATGCACGTGTAGTGTAGGAAGAAAGGCAGATAGCAGTGACCCCTAAAAACAATGTGACTGGAGAGGTATATGTCAGTAAGTTTTCTGCTACTGTAACAAAAATATTCAAGATAATAAGTTTATAAGGTATATCAGTTTCTTTCTCCTTGCCTGAACAAGATACGCCCCCAGAAGCAACTGATGGATGGAAAAGGGTCTAATTTGGCTAATAGTTGCAGAGGATAGAGTCCATCATTGTGGGGTCAGCATGGCCAGAGCAGGAAGGTGGTGCCATCACATCACATCATTAGGGAGGGAGAGAGAGAACAGAAAGTGAGGCCAGGCTACAGCACCTCAAGGCCCACCCTCAGTGACACACTTCCTCCCGCAAGGCTCCACCTCCCAAAGGTTCCTCAACCTTCCCAAACAGCACTGCCAGCTGGGGATTAAGTATTCAAACACTTGAGACTAGGGGGGACATTTTACATTCCAACCATCACGCAGGGGCGTAGGGAGAAAAGGTTTGGTTGGCTTGTGGTTTTAGAGACTGGTCCATGGTGGTGTGGTCTTGTTTGGGGCCTGTAGTGGAGGGAGAACATCATGATGGAGCAAAGCTCTTCATCCCTTGCAGGTGGGAAGCAAAAAGAGAGGAAGGGACTGGTTTCCCAATATCCCAGTGGCTTACCATCCTCCCGCCGACACCACCTACTGAGAGGTCTGCTACCTCCAGGTAGCACTATAGGCAGGTAATCAAGCCTGCAGCACGTGAAACTTTCAGGAACATTTCGGATGCAACTATATCGAGCCCTTCCCTAATGTTTACAAAGGTGCAATGCTCACATATAAAAGGTTTTATCACCTCCCAGTACCACCACGGGATGGGGACCAAGCTTTCATCCCACGGGCCTTTGGGGACATCAGGATCCAAACTATAGCAAGAAGGTTGATCAGTACTTGGGTCATTTGGCTCTTGAACATGTGGGTAGGAGATTTGGGTTTATCCTAAGCCAGGAAGGTCGGGGGGCGGGGAGATGGCGTGTAAGGGAGCACGCGTGCATTTTGGTTGGGTTGGAAGAGGGGTGTGAGGCGGTCAGGGCTGCAGGCACGAGGAGTGTCTCTGCGGTCTGGGGCAGAGGAGTACGCGGTAGGTGAGGCCTTGTGTGCAGTGTTTCAGAGAATTGTTTGGGGCTTCATTGGTTAGGAGGTCACAGGGTGGGAAGGTGACTGCGGAGACCTCCTTAGGTGCTACAAGGTGCTGTGAGGAGCAGGATCCAGAAACAGGTCAGGTCCAAGAGAGGAAGGTCAAGGTGCAAGGTCAAGAGACACCATGAAGGTGTCCATGTTCAGGATGTTGTGCGTATTGGTTCTGATGCTCAGGAGAGAGTCTCACGAGCTAGGGATGGAGGGGAATCTCTCAAGAGGGCTCTGCAGAGAGAGAAAGAGAGCAGGAGAGCACCATGGTATTGGGCCAGGAGAATCCACAAAAACAAAGGAATTCTCTAAATGGGAAAGACAACCCAAGAAGAGCCTCAGCAGAGAAAGGAGGTGGGAGACACGTGTAGGGTGGGGACAGTCCAGCCATGTCACGGTGACGCCAAGCGTTAACATGTGCCCACTGAGTTCTCCAACAAAGAGCTCCTTGGGGACTTTCCCAGAGAGTTCTGAGGGCGTAGGTGGCGGCAGGGTGGGAGAGGTGGAAGAAGAGATGAGAGGAGGGGAATGGCTAGCTGGTAGAAGGCGCGCTGGCAAAGCAGTGTGCTCACGAGGGAAGAGCGAGCAGTGTGCGTGAGCGCAAACGCTTCGCACAGCCGGAGAGCAGGGACGACGGGGGCAGGGAAGCGGGAGGCAGTGAGATCCGAGCCCAGGGGAAAGCGGCAGGCAGAGAGAGGCCACGAAGGTTGCCCCAGTGGTTTCTTTCTCTGGGTGAATGAGAAGGGCTGCGTGCTTGGGGTGGGCAAGCAGGGTTGAGGTTTAGGGAGCCTGGAGCTGAGGGGACAAGAAGAGGAAGCGTTCCAGGCACGTTCTTCCCTCGCCAGCCCCTCGCTGTCTCTAGCTGGGCAGAAGCCCCTGCACTGATTCAGAACCAGCATCTCACCTGGCCTCCTCTGCCCATCTAAGGACGGGCTTACACATTCCTCATTCTCCACTGACATGTGATGATGTCCCTATCAGGGTGGGCAGACTGCAGAAGAAGCCCACGTGGGCACGGAGGGTGGAGGGAAGAGGACTGAAGGAGGCTGAGACTGAGCAGAAGAGACCCAGGCCAATGTGGCCAGCAGAGGAAAAGCACCCTGTCGCAGATGTCCCCAGGAGAGTTGGGGGTGTGATCAGAGCCTGGCGCAGTGCCCACCTGCCCATGTGCAGCACAGCTGTCTCTGGATTTACGCACACATGGCTCTGGGTGGGCCTGCATCAGAGCAGGCAGCAGTTTCCCTGTGCATGGGAAAGTTTGGCTTCAAAGAGTGACTTTATTTTCATTGGACTGGGGGGTGGGGAGTAGGTCTAAATAAAAGCTAGAGCCTCCGTGGAAAACGCAAGGGGACTTGGTCCCGTTCCTCAGCCATGGCACCGCGTTTCCAAGGGAAACCATGAAAATGCTGACTCATAATTTGAATGTCCGGCAGCATTTAGCATTTTTGGATAAGAGCAAGCTGGGCCTTGTGAACTGGGATTCTGAGGATATGGAAATGTGACTGACCCCTGTAATGTGGTATTTTTTTTCCTCCCTTGTCAGTTACAAATATTTCTTTTTCTATGCTGGCCCCCCACTGTCAGAATCCCAGAGATTGTTGTTGGGAGCAATGGGCTGCTGTGTCACTTCCCGGCTGGGTCCTGGGCCCCTAAGTTAAGTCCCACCTCTGTCTCTTAGCAGCTGCATGGCCCCAGGTATTGCCTCTGTCTGGAAAGTGGACAGCGTGGACACTCAGTAGTGTCAAGGACAGAGCGGGCACTAAGCCTTTGTCAGTCCAGTCAGGTTTCGCCATAGGTTCTCGCTGAGAAGCCACAGAGCCTCTCAGAGCTCTGCCTTTGTGTATATAGAACCAAGCAAAGGTCTGTGTCCACATGTCCTCACTGAGCAGAGACAGTGTGAGAGTGACACATGCTCCACCCCCGTGGTTTACTGTCACCCTTTCTCCCCGCTACTCCCCACACTTAGGTGTCCCTCCCCTACTGGACTTAGAAGCCGCACGCCCAGGAGAGTCCAGAAATGATCTGCTCTTTCTCACACTGAATATCATGTAGCTGGTACACGTATGTCTTTACATATGAAGATTCCTTCCTCATAAAACACACACAGCATCACCGCACAAGATGTGTCAACATTTCACGACATATCTTTATGTCATTTGTTACATATCTGCAGTATCATTAGTGCCGAGTAAGACTACACTGAAAGCCAGCCCTGTTGCACAAGCTTTAATACCAGCTGCTCAGGAAGCTGAGGCAGGAGGATCACCAGCTGTGTGAGCTACAGAGTGCATTCATGACCATCCGGGACAATTTAGTGAGACTGTCTCAACATAATAAGATAAACAGGGGATGAGGAGGGTGCTAAGGATATAGCTCAATGATAGAACATTTGCCTCATATGTGTGAAGACCCATGTTCAATTCCCGGCAACACACACACACGTGCACGCACACACACACGCTCACACACATGCACAAGACTACACTGAAAGTATGTGCCAAAATGTATTTGTCTTCTGTGAAGGGAGCTTAGATACTCCCAGTTCTCTGCATATAAATCCCGCTGCAGAGAAGGGCTCTGCGCATATGCTGTTCTGCAATTCTGCACCACGTGATGATGTCAACAACAGACCACATGTATGACTGGTCCTCTTCTAAGATCATGTCACCTGGAGATGCTGTTGCCATCTGAGCTTGTGTAAGTGCAGTCTGTGATGGTCACACAAACACGAGATCGCCTAAGGCATTTGTCAGGACGTATCCCCATTGTCAAGTGACATGAGACAGATTCCCAGAGTTGAATCACGAGGTCAAATGGCCCATGAGTCTAGGAAGCTTCAGTTATTCTCAGTATCCCCAAGTCGCCCTCTAGGCAGCCGGTGGCATCACACTCCCATGCAGAAAGATGTAGAAGACCGTTGTTCCCCTCTAGCAACAAGAGGTGGTAATTCCAAATGGCTGAGTTTTGGGTTTTTTTGTTTCCAAGTTGATACACTGTATGAGAGACGCTGACATATGTGGGCCCTCACAGCGCTCCTGGAATCCGTGTCCCAGTGCTCAGGTGGATGACCCACCTTAGGGAAAGGGCTTCGGAGCTGCTGTCACTGGAGGTCGGGACCAGAGGGTTACCTCCACTTGCTCCGGGGCTGACTCAGGACAGAACTGAACTCGCTGGCAGTTCTTTGTGAAGAGAGTTCTTCAGAAAAGGGTTGGGACCTAGAACAGAGACACTCTGAAAGCGATTTACTCTCCACAAGCACAAAGCCCACCCGTGCCTGCAAATGCAAATGCAGTAGGACTTCCACAGGGAGGGAGAAATGACAGTGCAAAGCCCCAGTGAAGATTAGCCCTCCCCTTTCAAGGGAGTGCTCTCCAGCCCAGAGGCCCCTTTGCTTCGGAGGCTTAGCCTTGGTTATTAAAAAAAAAAAAAAAAAAAAGTCACCTCCATGGAGAAAATAGCTTGGATGTGTTCCTAAGTGAATTCTTCCAAGGTGATCTCTGTACCTTCTTTTGGTGTCACTAAAAAATGTTTTGAAAAAGTTAATATGAGGCTGGAGAGATAAATTAGATGTTAAGGCACATGCCTCCGAAGCCTAAGGACCCAGGTTCAATTCCCCAGGACCCACGTAAGCCAGATGCACAAGGTGGCACATGCGTCTGGAGTTCATTTGCAGTGGCTGGAGACTGTGGTGCACCCATTCTCTCTCTTCCCCTCTCTCTGTCTCTAATAAATAAATTAAAAATAATAAATTTTTTCTTTCTATTTTTCTTTTGTTTTTGTTTTTGTTTTTTGTTTTTCAAGGTGGGGTCTCACTCCAGTCCAGGCTGACCTGGAATTCACTATATAGTCTCAGGGTGGCCTTGAACTCACGGTGATCCTCCTACCTCTCCCTCCTGAGTGCTGGGATTAAAGGCGTGTACCACCATGCCTGCCTAAAAATAAAATTTTTAAAAAATTTAATAAGAAGTTCCAAAATGAAAAATTATGGGAAAAAAATGGGAAGAGGAAATAAATCCAGTCTCACCACTTTGAAATAGACTCTACCTGTTTAGTTCTTGCTTACAAATAACATACATATTATTTTATTCTGATTTTCTTTCCTTATCATCAATAACTACTTTTCTGTATTTGGTCGTTCTAAATGGCTCCAGGCTTGTCCGTCACATGCGCCTGCTGTAGCTGAGCGTCTGCCATGCTTTGGTCTCCTGGGCTTTGGCCAGTACCTCTGTGGCCCTTCATATGAAATGATTACTTCTGTTGAAGACAAAGTCCTCAGAGTGGGTTTTCTGGAAAAGTCACTGGATCCTTTCAGCACCCTGTTAGTGTGACCATGTGTCAGTTTACACCATAGAGTGTGAGTACCAGTTGAATCCCAGTCTTTCCAGCACTGAGTATTGTAGTTAAAAAGAAAGACCCAGGAGGCTGGAGAGATGGCTTGGTGGGGTGCATAAAGAACTTGCTATGCAAGCATTAGGACCTGAGCCTGGATCCCCAGCACCCACATAAAAGCCCAGTATGGTGCTACACACCTTTAATCCCAGCGCTGGGGAGGTAGAGATAGGCTGGTCTAGCCAAATCGATGAGTTCTAGGTTTAGTGAGAGACCCTGCCTCAAAAAATAAGGTAGAGGGAGGGCCTTAGATGATGGTTTGCTTATAACGCCTGCTGGCTACGACTGAATTCCCAAACCACGTGGCTTTGGCACAAATGTCTGATGCTTCTTTGCAGCAGCAAGAGGCTCTGGAGTGAGCACACATACATACGCACAAATAGATAAATAAAAGTCTGTTAAAAATTTTAATATATTTAATTTATTTTTTTGAGAGAGAGAGAGAATAGATGCACCAGGGCCTCCAGACACATGCACCACCTTGTGCATCTGGCTTATGTGGGTCCTGGGGAATCGAACCTGGGTCTTTAGGCTTCACAGGCAAATGCCTTAACTGCCAAGCCATCTCTCCAGCCCACAAAAAAAAACTTAAAAATAAGGTGGAGAATAACTGAGGAAGACATCCAAAATGTAATCCTCTGGCCTCCACACCCATGTGTGCACACAAACGCATGTGCACACACATGCACAGTATACACACATTACAATACATTAAAAGTTTTCTTTTCTTTCCTTTCTTTTTCTTTTTTCTTTCTTTTTTTTTTTTTTTTTTTTTTTTTTTTTTTTTTTTGAGGTAGCATCTCACGTCTTCCTACCTCTGCCTCTTGAGTGCTGGGACTAAAAGATTTACACCACCACACCCAGCACATTTTTCTTTCTTTTTTTCTTCCTTTCTTTCTCTCTCTCTCTCTTTCTTTTTTATTAAGTAGGAACTTTGTATGGGAGCATCTTGTGTTGGTACCATCCTTTCCCTCCTCCCTACCCCCATTCCACCGAGGGGCCTCCTTAGTGGGATTGCTGGCAATCACCATGGGGTTGTGGGTTATGAGTTGTGAGAGCATCAGTCAGTCATTGTGGGGAGGGGGCAGTGCCTCTAGGTAGCACCTCCCACCTTGTGGCTCTTTTTGAAAGGGAAAAGAAAACCCAAACCTACTGAGGCTCTCTTGAAGACTGATGATCCGAGCATTTTTCTCAGTGTGGTTGTGACAGCGTAAAGAAGCTGTGCATTCCTGGTGTGAGCGACTGGTGTTTGGAACCTTGTACACACAGGTGGATGGTGACACTGAGAATGGAAAACTTGTACATTTTTGGTGTAAATGATTAGTGTTTGGAACACTGAGAATACAATCTTGGTCTCTACTCCCCTCTGAGTCTTACAGAAATTGTCTACATCCTTGATTTCAGAGATGCAAAAGTTTGTTATCCAAGCTTTGAACTTGGGCTCAAGCCATCCTCCTGCTCAGACTCTTGAGTAGCTTGGAATACAGGCATGCGCCATTGCACCCGACATAAAAATTCAACTCTAATGCTTAAGTCATGAGCACATAATATTTTATTTTGCAACAGGGGTCTCATCGTTCGTGTGGCTTTGCCATGTTGTAGCTCTTCCAGTTTGTGCAAGTGTACACTGCAATGCATGTGCAGGGATGAAACTGCCTAGTGATGCATTCCTCAGAATGTACCCATACTTAAATCACCATGACTGACCGTGGCTTAAATTGTGGCTCAAGGGCAAACAGACAAGCTGTTACTAGAGAGCATGTGATTATGCATGTAATGGTTAGGGTACGGGTATGATTTAATTATTTAGTTATGCCTTCCCAGGGTCCCTTGTTATTGAAGGCTTTGGTCCTTAGGGTGGCACTGGGAGGTACTATGGAGCCTCCTTCAGACAGACCAGTGGTGACACTGAGAATGAAATCTCGTACATTCCTGGTGTAAATGACTAGTGTGTGGAACCTCCTTCAGATAGACTCATGGTGACACTGAGAATGGAATCTCGTACATTCCTGGTGTAAATGACTAGTGTGTGGAACCTCCTTCAGATGACTCATGGTGACACTGAGAATGGAATCTCGTACATTCCTGGTGTAAATGACTAGTGTGTGGAACCTCCTTCAGACAGACCAGTGGTGACACTGAGAATGGGATCTCGTACATTCCTGGTGTAAATGACTGGTGTGTGGAACCTCCTTCAGATAGACTCATGGTGACACTGAGAATGGAATCTCGTACATTCCTGGTGTAAATGACTAGTGTGTGGAACCTCCTTCAGACAGACCAGTGGTGACACTGAGAATGGAATCTCGTACATTCCTGGTGTAAATGACTAGTGTGTGGAACCTCCTTCAGATGACTCATGGTGACACTGAGAATGGAATCTCGTACATTCCTGGTGTAAATGACTAGTGTGTGGAACCTCCTTCAGACAGACTCATGGTGACACTGAGAATGAAATCTCGTACATTCCTGGTGTAAATGACTAGTGTGTGGAACCTCCTTCAGATGACTCATGGTGACACTGAGAATGGAATCTCGTACATTCCTGGTGTAAATGACTAGTGTGTGGAACCTCCTTCAGATAGACTCATGGTGACACTGAGAATGGAATCTCGTACATTCCTGGTGTAAATGACTAGTGTGTGGAACCTCCTTCAGACAGACTCATGGTGACACTGAGAATGGAATCTCGTACATTCCTGGTGTAAATGACTAGTGTGTGGAACCTCCTTCAGACAGACCAGTGGTGACACTGAGAATGGAATCTCGTACATTCCTGGTGTAAATGACTAGTGTGTGGAGCCTCCTTCAGACAGACCAGTGGTGACACTGAGAATGGAATCTCGTACATTCCTGGTGTAAATGACTAGTGTGTGGAGCCTCCTTCAGACAGACTCATGGTGACACTGAGAATGAAATCTCGTACATTCCTGGTGTAAATGACTAGTGTGTGGAACCTCCTTCAGATGACTCATAGTGACACTGAGAATGAAATCTCGTACATTCCTGGTGTAAATGACTAGTGTGTGGAACCTCCTTCAGACAGACTCATGGTGACACTGAGAATGAAATCTCGTACATTCCTGGTGTAAATGACTAGTGTGTGGAACCTCCTTCAGATGACTCATGGTGACACTGAGAATGGAATCTCGTACATTCCTGGTGTAAATGACTAGTGTGTGGAACCTCCTTCAGACAGACTCATGGTGACACTGAGAATGGAATCTCGTACATTCCTGGTGTAAATGACTGGTGTGTGGAACCTCCTTCAGACAGACTCATGGTGACACTGAGAATGGAATCTCGTACATTCCTGGTGTAAGTGACTAGTGTGTGGAGCCTCCTTCAGACAGACTCATGGTGACACTGAGAATGAAATCTCGTACATTCCTGGTGTAAATGACTAGTGTGTGGAACCTCCTTCAGACAGACCAGTGGTGACACTGAGAATGGGATCTCGTACATTCCTGGTGTAAATGACTGGTGTGTGGAACCTCCTTCAGATAGACTCATGGTGACACTGAGAATGGAATCTCGTACATTCCTGGTGTAAATGACTAGTGTGTGGAACCTCCTTCAGACAGACCAGTGGTGACACTGAGAATGGAATCTCGTACATTCCTGGTGTAAATGACTAGTGTGTGGAACCTCCTTCAGATGACTCATGGTGACACTGAGAATGGAATCTCGTACATTCCTGGTGTAAATGACTAGTGTGTGGAACCTCCTTCAGACAGACTCATGGTGACACTGAGAATGAAATCTCGTACATTCCTGGTGTAAATGACTAGTGTGTGGAACCTCCTTCAGATGACTCATGGTGACACTGAGAATGGAATCTCGTACATTCCTGGTGTAAATGACTAGTGTGTGGAACCTCCTTCAGATAGACTCATGGTGACACTGAGAATGGAATCTCGTACATTCCTGGTGTAAATGACTAGTGTGTGGAACCTCCTTCAGACAGACTCATGGTGACACTGAGAATGGAATCTCGTACATTCCTGGTGTAAATGACTAGTGTGTGGAACCTCCTTCAGACAGACCAGTGGTGACACTGAGAATGGAATCTCGTACATTCCTGGTGTAAATGACTAGTGTGTGGAGCCTCCTTCAGACAGACCAGTGGTGACACTGAGAATGGAATCTCGTACATTCCTGGTGTAAATGACTAGTGTGTGGAGCCTCCTTCAGACAGACTCATGGTGACACTGAGAATGAAATCTCGTACATTCCTGGTGTAAATGACTAGTGTGTGGAACCTCCTTCAGATGACTCATAGTGACACTGAGAATGAAATCTCGTACATTCCTGGTGTAAATGACTAGTGTGTGGAACCTCCTTCAGACAGACTCATGGTGACACTGAGAATGGAATCTCGTACATTCCTGGTGTAAATGACTAGTGTGTGGAACCTCCTTCAGACAGACTCATGGTGACACTGAGAATGGAATCTCGTACATTCCTGGTGTAAATGACTGGTGTGTGGAACCTCCTTCAGACAGACTCATGGTGACACTGAGAATGGAATCTCGTACATTCCTGGTGTAAGTGACTAGTGTGTGGAGCCTCCTTCAGACAGACTCATGGTGACACTGAGAATGAAATCTCGTACATTCCTGGTGTAAATGACTAGTGTGTGGAACCTCCTTCAGATGACTCATGGTGACACTGAGAATGGAATCTCGTACATTCCTGGTGTAAATGACTAGTGTGTGGAACCTCCTTCAGATGACTCATGGTGACACTGAGAATGGAATCTCGTACATTCCTGGTGTAAATGACTAGTGTGTGGAGCCTCCTTCAGACAGACTCATGGTGACACTGAGAATGAAATCTCGTACATTCCTGGTGTAAATGACTAGTGTGTGGAACCTCCTTCAGATGACTCATGGTGACACTGAGAATGGAATCTCGTACATTCCTGGTGTAAATGACTAGTGTGTGGAACCTCCTTCAGATAGACTCATGGTGACACTGAGAACGGAGGGGTCAGTTTGTCCTTCAGTCATGGAGCATGGCTTCAGAAAGTAGTTCTCCTGACAGGGTTGTTAAAAGGCTCACACTTAAGCCCACCTAGCCCTTCATCTCCTGGCTTGGAATGTCATGACTTGCTCCTAACATGCATCCCTGTGGTGGGCGTGGGGCAGCACCCCCGTTGAGCTTATGCTCCTGTCTGAGCTTTTTTTCAAAAATATATTTTGTTTATTTATTTATTTGACAGAGGAGAGAGAGAGAGAGAGAGAGCGAGCATGCCAGAACTTCCAGCCACTGCAAACAAACTCCAGATGCATGTGCCACCTTGTGCGTCTGGCTTACGTAGGTCCTAGGGAATCAAACCTAGGTCCTTTGGCTTGGCAGGCAAGGGCCTTAACCATTAAGCTATCACCCAAGCCCTCCTGTCTGAACTTTGAACTTTACAAGATTGAGCTAAATAAACTTATTTTTCTTTCTAAAACACCTTGCTTTGGGTATTTCATTATAGTGATGAAAAGCTGACTAATAATAGTAATGGTTCAGGGAATGGTTGTATATGGAATTCAGAGAGTCACCCCACACTGGGTGCTTAGAGAAAATCTTTCTGCTTATGGTTAGGCGGGGGTGGCACTATGTGTCCCTTAGGTGGGAGTTCCTACCCAGTTGCCAGAGGATAGTGGTCAGAGCGTCTCAGCAGTAATGGTGAGGGGAGGCCTAAGAGGGAAGAGGTGAGAGCTGGCAGTGCCTGAGCGATCAGAGCTTTGCTGCTCAGATATGCGTGTGGCACGCCAGCCGTCTTGTTGATTGCAGATTCTCCTTCAGTAGGTCAGGTGCAGTGCCTCAGATTCTGCATTTCCAAAGCTAACAGAAACCATCTCAGGGGCTAATATAAACCAGCCATGGAAGTGGGGATCTAGACCCATCCTCTCCTTTTAAAGTTGGGGAAATCAGGTACCAAAGGGAGAAGGGGCACTCATCCAATGCCATGGGCTTAGCAGCAGCTGCAGCAGGACTGCAGTTTAAGCCACAGTGCAGGATTGACTTAGCACCTATCAGGCTGTAGGGCGGGGGCTGTTCGAGGAAGGCAGTTATGCATGGTGCGCCATCTCAGTGCAAGCACTCTCGTGTGCGGGCTCTCTTAATCCTCACAATACCCTACAAAACAAGTAGTTTTAATTTTTCCAGAGGGAAGGTCAAGTCTCTCACAGTCAAAGCAGCTTGCCCCAGGTCAAGTTCATGTTATCCTGGAGGTCATTCCATCCCCACACCTGTTCTTTTCCCTCCATACAATTCACACGCATTGTGGATGGAAAATACCTCAGAAAAAAAACACTGTGTGCTGGGTGTAGACATTCCCCCTGTCATTATCCCTAAATAATATAGCACAACTGATTACAGAGTGTTTACATTGTGTTAGGCATTAGGTGTTTCTTATAAGGATGTGTCGAACGCACGTGTTACGGGAGTGTCCTCAGGATGCCGAGCTCCCGACCCCATCACCATCTCACTTGCTGTTCCCATCTGATCCTGACCTCACCTGGCTGATAACTGCCCACTAAGAACTCTTGGCCCTTCCCAGAGTCCAGGTCTCAGCCTCCCAGCGAGTGGCTGCCTTTTGTTCAGATGATGGGCCTCAGGTCCCAGGGTCTTGCTTTAATTAAAGCTCAATGTGAAGCTGACGGCTACATTGCCCAGGCCTGCCCACCTGCTGTTTTCTCCCCTGGAATACCTTTCCTCTCCTTTTCCCCTTACCAACTAAACCTGTGGCCTTAGGATCCCCATCTGTTCTCTCTACTCTTTAAGTGTGTGTGGGGGGGGGAGGATGCACATGTGTGTGCGTGCTTGTGGATAAGGCCAGAGAGTGACATCAGGGGTCCTCTTCATTCACTCTCCACCTTACTCCTTGAGACGGGATCGCTCGCTGAATGGAGAGCTCACCAGTCACACTCGCCTCGCTAGCCCACATCCCCAGGGGTTCAGTCGCCACCTCCCTGCTGCTGGGATTACAGGAGCATACACTGAGAACTACGCTGGTTCTTCTGTGGGTGCTGAGGATCTGCAAGCAGGTCCTTATGCTTGTCGGCAAGCACGTGACCCGCCAAGCTGTTTCCCCAACCTCTTCGGGATCATTAATGCTAACGAGAATCCAGTTCAAAGTGGGTCGATCAGAAAAGGGCATCCCCCCCGCCCCGCAACCTCTCAGACTCACTGGTGCCTTCTCTATTTGTCAAGAGCTTTTCTTGCTCATCCCAGATGGAGGTCTCCTGAGCCCCTGCTAACAGCTCAGGAGGTCAGCATCCTGGTGGGCGATGAGAAGAGCTTCTTTTCTGATAGGCTTTATGTGAGTTCCAGGACTGATGCTCATTGGTTATACCAGGCCATGTGCCCATGCCTGAGCCAATCACCAAGACTCTGGGAGACAAGGCTTGGGTCATGTGCTCACTCTGGGCTGCTCCCTGGGTTGAGAATATAAAATCAGGAAGTGGTTCTGGAAGGAGAGTGATCTGCTGGGTGGGCAAAATGAAAAGACATGTCCTAATCCTTGGTGATACCTCAGGCCATACCCGTGCGCCTCTTGATGTGCTCCGCGGCCTCTGTCCCGCATGCCATGAGGGGACTTTCTCATTCCACATGAGGATCCTCAAAGCACTAGGCTATGAGCAGCTAAACAAAAATGAGGGGCTGAGCAGATGGTTCAGCGGGCAGAGCACTTGTTGTGCCAGCGTGAGGACCCGACCGTAGATCCCGGGCCGGGTGGATGCTCAGTGGGTGTGCCAGCCAATGCTGGTGAGGCAGAGACCAGGGATCCCCAGGGCAGGCTGGCTAGCTGGCCTAGCTAAGTGGACGAGCACCAGGTTCAACTGCGAAATCCTGCTTCAATAGATAACGTGAATAGTGGTCAAAGAAGACACCCAACATCCAGCGTCAACCTTTGGCTTACACACAAACACACACGCACACACACACATGCACACACGTACATGCAAAATATTTCTAATGGCAAAAAGAAAAAAGCGAAACCTAGCAAACATACAGATACTGATTATCTGCTATGAGCTAGGTCCTGTGTTGGGTATTTTGAAGTACATTAATCGATTCTGAACTGTGAGACACTGTTATTGCCCTTGTTTTATGGACAATGAACCCAAACTCTTTTACGTGACCAGCCAGAGGTTTCAGGATGTGTGAGGGAGATTGCTCCCTGGCCTTCTGGCTAAGATCAAGGTTAGGATGAGTGAGGGAGGATCAAGATACTTCTCAAAAGCATGAAATTTCACGGGAACAAGTCTGCAACTGCAGCAAAGGCGACTGGCAGAGCCAAGGTGGTGCCCTGCATGCGGCCTTCTGTGGAGCTGCCAGAGGGGATGGTGAGGCCGTCTCTGTCACCATGCGTTCTCTTTAATATTTTTATTTATTTTTATTTATTTGTAAGCAGAGAGAGGGGATTCCAGGACCTCTTGCCACTGAAAATGTATTCCAGATGTATGTGTCACTTTGGTGCCTTTGGCTTTATGTGAGTACTGGGGAATGGGACCCTGCTCAGCAGGCTTTGCAAGCAAACGCCTTCAACCACTGAGCAATCTCCCCAGCCCACCATGAGGATTTTATTGTCAGGATATATTGCTGATTCCAAAAAGGCAGGTATAGACTATCTGTAGGATGCTGGGCTTCATATAAGAAAAGGGGAAACAGGCATATGTGTTTATGCATGAATGTACATGTGTGTATTCACTTCTTTTTTTTTTTAAAGAAACAATGGAAGAATAAACCACTGCTATAAACCAGTGTACCTTGTTTTGAAAGTTGTCTTTGGAACCTCATAAACATTTTATGTAACTAAAAAACCAAATTAAACCAAAAAGAATAAAAACCATCTCTTAACAGGGAAAACAAACGGTTCTGTCTACACAATTGATGGCCTAACCTCACAGAGAATTGCTTCAAGTGACTTAGACACGGTAATTTGTGCATTCCGAGCGGGACAAAGAGACAAAGAACCACCAATAAAGCCTAAACTGTCTTCAGTTGTCCTATTGTTGGTAATAAAAATGGTAATGATGTTTTGAAGCTATTATAGAGACAAACAGATATAACTATAAGCAATTATATCCATGTCTTTAGGTACCAAGGTTTTCATCATAAGAAAATAGGTACAAATATAAAACCTTGGGAATTTGGTAAAGTCTTGTCATCATTAATGCAAATTAGAAACAGCAGTCTTAAGCACTTGCTTTCTTCCATAAATCATTGTGTTAATTTCATTGGAACAGCTGCAGGGTCCCTGGCCTGGGGTCAGACCCCTTCTCACCACTTCTCTCCCCCAGCTGAGTTTCCACTGGTCCGGACGTGCATTGCTGGTGTGTGACTCCCTGGGATTCACTGGATGAGCGGTGGGAACAGGCTACTTCCAAAGCATCTCCGGTTCCAGAGTCAGTCTGCAAGGATGTGGCCTGGGACCCCTGATCTACCTGAGCAAGTACCCCAACTGCATGTGCCAGCTGCTGCTCATATGCGCCCGCCGGAGAGGGAGGGCAGGACACTCAGGAAGCTGGCAGCCTCACAGAACTGCCAAGTTGTTCCATCAAAGAAGGAGTATCTTCACCCAGGACTGGAAAATGGCCCAAGGCGGAGCCCTGGCTGCCAGGACGCTCTTCAGTTCTGTGAGGCAGCATGATTACCCGGCCCTGGTCAGGAAGCCACCCTTGCCTGTGTTTGTTTTCCTGTTTATTTGTTCATTGCACCCCTCTCCAGGCCCTCAGCAGTCCTGGCATGCCTTGCTTTTGCAGGCTGGGAATGCAGGGCTGGTGGACGGGGGATCTGTCCATCACCAACCTCATTCAAGGTGTGAAGACCCCAACAATCAGGCTTGGGGGGGGGGGGCAAGTTTAGCTGTGGTTTTACAGCATCCGTGGGACTCATTACAGGGTCCTAGTTTGTCAGGTTCCTTGGGCCCTTCTCCTGGGGTCTGCTGATGCAGGGGTGTTTGAGCACTCGCTGCCACGCTCAGGCAGAGCCCAGTCCCTCATTATGTCCGTCCCTAGTGCTTGGATACTATCCGTAAGTCTGGGCCCCGCTCTGAAGCCCAGCCTGGTCCTCTTCTGACCTTCCCAGGCCTCGGTCAGTGCTTTGAACGTCTGCCGATGATCTTAGTGCTGTGGGTTGGACTGTGTCCCTCTAAAAGGTGCTGGAGTCTAACCCCTGGTGCCTGTGACTGTGATCTTACCTGGAAAGAAGGTGTTTGCACATGGTCAGTGTGCTGTGAAGTCATCAGGGTGGACTCTAGCCATATACAGCCATGTCCTTCTGCAAAGGACGCAGAGATGGCCACACAGAGGGAGAGGGCCCTATGAAGATGGAGTTGAGATTGGAGCGGGGCATCCACACATCAACAAATGCCAGACTCCAACCACCAGAAGCTCAGCACTGTGGTTTGACCATCTCTCCCAAAGTGAAGGTGCTGGAAACAAGTCCCCTGTGCAACGTTGTTGGGAGATGAGGCCAAATCAGACATGATTCAGCCACAAGGGCTCAAGATTGGGTACCTGCCGCTATCGTGGGAGTGGATCAGTTAGCACGTGGTGAGCTCCTTACGGAGGACGTTTCACCACCTCTTGCTGCGTCTCTCCAGCACTCCTTCACTCCTGTCGCAGGACAATGCAGTGAGAAGGCCCTCGCCAGGACCATGGGCTGTGAGGAAATTAATTTCCACTTCTTATAAATTACCTAGACTCCACTTCTTGCTGTAGCATCACAGAATAGAGTAAAACATGAGAGGAGAGGCAAGGACCCTTTCCTCCACCCTCACAGGGAACGCAGCTTCTCAGATGCCTTGAGATTAACTCTTCTAGCCTCCAGAACTATGAGCCAGTGAATTTCTGCTGAGCCATTCTAGTTTGTTATGGTATGAAAGTTAAAACACTTAGTAAGTAGGCCATCAAATGGGGCCATCCCATATTTGTGTAGTATTTAAAAATACATTGAGCCAACATTTTTAAATCCATGTTGACTCCAAATAAATTCAATTTTTTTTCTTTCTTTATCTTTTCCTTTTCTTTCTTTTTCTTGAGGTAGGGTCTCACTGTAGCCCAGGCTAACCTGGAATTTACTATGTAGTCTCAGGCTAGCCTAGAACTCACAGTGATCCTCCTAGCTCAGTCTCCCAAGTACTGAAATTAAAGGCATGTGCCATCAGTTTCTCTGCCCTTTGTGTGTCACAGACCTCAGCCAGCCTCAGTGCGTACCAAGGAACATGCACTTGTTCTTAGAGGATGTGTTCCCAGGTCCCCAGTGAATGCTGGAAACGACGGATAACCTTAAGCTTATATATACTGTGTTTTGTTTTGGTTTGGTTTTTCAAGGTAGGGTCTCACTCTAGTCCAGGCTGACCTGGAATTCACTATGTAGTCTCAGGGTGGCCTTGAACTCACAGTGATCCTCCTACCTCTGTCTCCTGAGTGCTGGGATTAAAGGCATGCACCACCACAACAGGCTTTACGTATTATGTTTTATTCTTGCTGTAGTTCTTAGTAATCACAACAGTTGATTTCATTTTTTTTTTCTCTTAAATCAAGAACTTTCATCTTTTTGCTTAAATGAAGCACTGTATGCTTGGGCATATCCAAATGGCCAACATCTCTCGTCTTGAGCTTTGGGGCCATGCTTAAATCACATAAGGATGACTTGAACATCTACACGCTGATATGGCAACAGTCCATCTAATCCTGGAGATGGCAACGTGACTGGCAGCACACATATACTGACAAAGAATGGTCCCTGTCTTGGGTGGGAAGAAATGGAATGGCTCAGGATTTCATCACACTGTTCAGAACATATGCAGTGCAAAGCTTATGAATTGCTGATATATATTTTTTGCATTTAATGTGTTTGGATGGCCATTGAACCCAAGTAACTGAAACTCCAAAAAGTTAAAGGGAGGCTAGAGAGATGGCTCAGTGGTTCAAGGTATTTGCTTGCAAAGCCTGTTGGCTTAGGTTCAATTCCCCAGTGTCCACATAAAGCAGATACACAAAGTAGCGCATGTGTCTGAAGTTTGTTTTGCAGTGGCTGGAGTCTCTGGTGCTCCCATTCTCTCTCCTCCCTCCTTCTTCCTTCCCAAATTCTCTCCTTCTCTCTCATAAATGAATATTTTTTTTAAGTTAAAGGTGTGATAGAGATGTTTCAGTGCTGAGTACTCCTCCATCACTTCTTCTCAGCACTATGTTGCCTTTTGGGTCATCCCAGTGGTCATCGCCATCTGAAAAGAGAAGCTTCTTCTAACCAAAAGTGAGAGTAGAATTAATATATGAGTGTGAACATTAAGTATTATGCTTTCAGGGCAGTTTGGTGAGAATAATATATGCATTTAGCCAGACAAGAGCAGGCTTTATACCCCTAAGGCACATGACCCTCCCCCTGCCATAGTCTTTTTGGTTAGGTTTTCAGTATCAGGCATATATTTCCTCCCATAGAGTGAGCCTCCAGTCCAATTAGAGAGCAGTTGGTTTCCCCTAGAGCAGACATGCCACTATTGCACCCATTCAGTCATTTGGCCTGTCTGGCCAAACTTAAGGCTTCCAGTGTCCACTGTTTTCACTACTGATGACTTCTGTCTCCCATAGGGCTGCATGCAGTGCAGCTTTATCCAGATTACAGTTGGCTTGTCTATAGGGAGAAGGTTTGCAGAAGAGGTGGCGGAAAGGATGTAAGAGCCAAAGGAAGGGCACCACTCCTTACAATGTAACTGTACAGACAGAAATTGGCCCTTGATATCCATGACCTCACAGTGCCTAGCAGTACCTTCACGAGACCCTCATAATAGGAGAAAAAGATGATGATATCAAAATAAAAGAGAGACTAATGGAGAGAGGGAGGAGATATAAGAGGAGTTGTGAAGAGGGAAGTGGGGGAGGGGAGGGACATATCATGGTTTATCACCTATAAGTATAGAAGTTGTCAATAACAAAAGTTTTAAAAAGTTAAAGGGAAGAGGAACTACTGTACACAGCATTGGAAAGGGCACTTCATTCTCATAGGTCCCCACCTCACTCCTGATCTTTCCTGTAACACCTCCTTTCCCCACACCCACTTGTGATCCTCATCCCGACCTCAGCCGCCACCATCACCCACCAATCTTAGTTGGCTGCATGTGCCCAGACCCTTTGTCCCTACTCATCACTACCCCTGGGTCCCATCTTCTTGTTTCTCCCAGGATAGCTAAGCCAGCCACCAGAGCTTGCCCATAGTGGGCAGTCTGTTGGCATCAAGACCAGATCTCCTGACTCATCCTCTGCCTACTGTGCTTCATGACCAAAGCTGACTCTTTCACCAAAGTATGGTAGACTTTTAAACACTGTCAGTTCAGGGCTGGGAAGACAGCCCAGTGGGCAAAGTGCTTGCCATGCAAGCGTGAGGACCTGAGCTCAGGTCCCCAACACCCACATAAAATGCTGGGTATGGTGGCATGCCAAGAATTACAGAACTGGCAGGGTGGAGACAAGAGGAGCCCCAGGGCTAGCTAGTCTATGAGTAAGCAACTCTGTCTCAAAAATAAGGTGGAAGCCAGGCGTGGTTGTGCACACCTTTAATCCTAGCACTCAGGAGGCAGAGGTAGGAGGATCGCCATGAGTTCGAGGCCAGCCTAAGACTACATAGTGAATTCCAGGTCAGCCTGGGCTAGAGCGAGACCCTACCTTGAAAAAACCAAAATAATAATAATAATAATAATAATGTGGAGAGCAACTAAGAAGGACACCCAGTGTTGACCTCTGGCCTCCACATGTATACCTACACACACATGCATGAACGCCTATACAAACGTGTGCCCACATACATATGAACATGCTTACACTCATGCACACCACACACATCCACACACCAAAAAATGTCATTTTAAAATAACTTAGCAGCTTCTCATACTTTAACTCCCCTTCTCCCTCACCACAGATGAGAATCTGGAGAGCATGAAAAAGAAGGTGTGAGTCATTGCAGCCCGCCGTGGAAGCATGATGAGGAACAGGGTACAGGGTGATGTCACTTAGCCCAAGTGCTGGAGACGAGAGGTGCTTTGGGTTTTAGATTTGTTTTCAGATTTAAGAATATTTGCATATATATACATATGTATATATATATGACTGGGGATAGCACTAAAGCCTGTGCACAGAATTCATTTATGCTTCATACGCACCTTGTCCACACAGCCTGAAGGTGAGCCCGTACGACCGCTTAGTGCACCAGTGTTTTCCCTGCGACCTGCTACATGAGGTCAGGTGTGGGATTTTCCAGGTGTAGAATCTTGTCAGTACTCAAAGAGTTGCCAATTTTGGATGTTCCGAATGGAGAGGCCTCATCTGTATATAGTCGGAGCTCTCTCTACTTGGTTCCGGCCTAGAGTCTCTGGAGGTGATTTTATTTCTAATCTTCTCCAACATACTATTTTGTAGCATTCCAAAGAGAGTGTCCGAGTTACAAAGCGAGTGGTTATAATGAACTCTGGAAGACCTGGATCCAAAATAAGGCTCAGAGTACAAGTGGAAGCTTCTGTCTCCCCTCCCGACTAACCCATTCTTCTGCCTCCTGGGCCTTCTCCTCATGTCAGTCATCTTTCTGCTACTGTAGCCAGTGCCTGAGGTAATCAACGTATGCAGAGAAAAAGGTTTCTTCCGGGTCACCGCTTTGAGGGTTTGGTTCATGGCTGGTTGGTTCTATGGCATTTGGGCCTGTGTTTATGGAAATGGGAGGCAGAGTCAAGAGAATCCCAAACTGCGTGGGCCACTAGACTGTTGTTGACAATGGCAAACAGGACAAGACAGCCTATCCCAAAGCACGGTGGAAGGTGGGGACCAACACCCTAAGATTGTCTCTGACCTCTCTACTTACTCAGCAAACACACCCTCATACACACACCGTACACAGTCACACACATATACACAAAGAGTAAATAAATACGATGACAAACATTTTGGCATGTTTGAAAGATGTTCCTGGTTTTAATATAGTTTGACTTAACAATTTCTTCTTTTTCCAAGGCTGTTGGCTGTGTGTCTTATTTGAGGAATAATTCCTTTGCCTAAGGTTAGAAAGGTAATTTCCAATAGTTTCTTTTAAAAATGTTAATGTTCTTGCTTTTCCCATTCTGAGCTCTTAATCCACCTGGAATTGATTTTGGTGTATGTTATGGGTCAAGGATCCAATTTCATATTTTTAAAAAAGGCTCACTGAACTGCTAGTGAGGTATTTAAAATGTACCATTTGATAAGTTTTGACAAGTACATATATGCTCTCTTGTACCCATCACCACAGTCAAGAAAATAAACACGTGTCACTCCAGTTGTCCCTCTACTTCCTTCAACTGTCCTTCCATTTCTTTCAGCTCTCATTCTGTTTCCTTCAATTGTCCTTCTCTTAGTTTTTCACACGTTTTTAGTGACCACTTCTGTAAGTATAGACAATAAACCATGATCATTCCCTCCCACCACCCCTTTTCCCCTCCCAAATCCGTCCTCCATTGAACCCCTTCTTCTTTCCAACTGGTCTCCTATTTTGATGCAGGTCTTGTGTAGGTAGCATCAGCCGCTGTGGGGTCATGAATGTCCAGGCCATTTTGTGTCTGGATGACTGCCTGGGCGCTGAGCCCTGGAGGGTGTGATAGCTCAGTCTCAGTGCTGTGTTTCTTCCAACTAGAAAAATTGGTGACCCACCTGCATGTGTTTTTTGACATTGTAGGATTTGGTTTTTTGACTTTCTAAAAAGATTTCTGATTGTCTTACTTTTCTAGGAGTTTCTTTTCTACTTCTCACCCTTTGTTCTGTTTATCTTGTGTTATTATTTATACGCTCATCTCTCATCTGTTTCTCTCTACCAGTCTGATATACACACTCTGCCATGAATTTCCCCCTTCTTGTTGAGGTGGATTAATAGATTGCAAGGTGCACAGAGCTTTGCGGTTTTATGGCCTGCATTTGACCTCAATAGCTTGCTAGTTCTGCTGAGCATATGGCTTTAAGCTGAATTTTCATTTTCATTTGTGCTAGCAGTCTGCTGTCATTCTGATAGCCATTCCATGGAAAGGAAGCTGTGTCCCTTGCTAAAAATACCTTCCATGTTTTCTCTTTGTATTGATGTTGTTGTAGAACATCAGTATACCTGTGTGGGTTTATTTTTGTTTTACTTTAGTTTTGTTTTCCACCAATGTGGGTTTATTTTTATTTATTTTACTTTCAGTGTTTTGTTTCCTAAAGTTATGGATTTGTGATCTTTTTCTGTTGATCCTAGAATATTCATAGAACATATCTTTAAATTTTTAATCTAATTAATTTAATTTAATTGTAAGCAGAGAAAGAGAATAGGCATGCTAAGGCCTCTAGTTCCTACAAATTAACTTCAGATGCATGTGCCACTTTGTGCATATGGCTTTACATAGGTACTGGGGAATTGAACCTGGGTTGTTAGGCTTTGCAGGCAAGCACCTTAACCACGAGCCATCTCTCCAGCCCAAGAATATAACTTTTAAAAATATAATCTCTAATTTTCTCTGTTGTTTCTTTGTGAGACACATTCTGTTTTCCACATCTCATTTATAGTTCTCATAGCCTGCCTTTCTCTATTACATTCCTGGTAATATTTTGGTATATATGTTCCATTTTCTTGATTCACTCTTCAGCTATATCTCTCTGCTTCTAACTAACCCACTGTTTTTTTTTTTTAACTTATATTTATTCTTTAGAGAGAGTGAGAAAGAGAGAGAGAATTGGCATGCTGCCAGGGCCTCAGCCACTGCAATTGAACTCCAGACACTTGCACCACTTAGTGGGCATGTGCAACCTTGCACTTGCTTCACCTTTGTGCATCTGGCTTATGTGGGATCTGGAGAGTCAAACATGGGTCCTTAGGCTTCTCAGGCAAGCGCCTTAACCACTTAGCCATCTCTCCAGTACGGCCCCAATGGGTTTTTATTGCAACCATGACACACTTTGTCTACAGAAACATATATGTTCTTCCTTTCAAATTTTCATTCAATCCTAATCTCTTCTCATCTTTTTATCATTTTTCTTTTTTTTCTATCATTTTTAGGCAAGTTCTTACTGTAGCCCAGGCTGACTCTAGAACTCATTCTTTAGCCCAGGCTGGCCTTGAACTCAAAATGATCCTCTAGCCTCAGCCTCCCAAGTCCTGGGATTAAAAGTGTGCACCACCACACCGATTATGCCATTTTCTGTAAACATTTCATTCAGAGCGATCCTGTAACTCTGGTCCTGAAAACTGCATTATTGGAGAGAAGTGTCTTTGCCTTTGCTGTTTATGACCCTCATTCGCAGGGTATTGCCTGCTCATAGGAGCCTATTGTTTGATCAGAGTCTATGGGCTTCCTAAGCCTGCCCTGGACTTGTTCTTTCTCCCACTCAGCTGTGCAGCTCCAGGAGGCCTGTCCTAGAACCACACCAGCTGCCCCGAGAATCTGCCTCAGTGAGGCTGGCAGTCTGCCCAAAGCCTGCTACGTGCTCCCACTGGCTGCTGCCTGCTCAGGGTGGATCTGTACACACACGAGCCAGGCACAGCTCCTGGGCTTTGGAGGACACATTTACTTGCTTAAATAGTGGTGCTGATCTGAGGGGATAGCTCTGTCAGTCAAGTGTGGCATGAAAGCACAAGGTTAGTCCCCAGAACCCATGTAACAATGCAGGTGTGGTGACCAGGCATGTGAATCTCAGCACTGGGGAGGCAGAGGCAGGTGGATCTCTGGGACTTAAGTGAGCTCCAGGCCAGGGAGACCCTGCCTCTCTCACTGGATGGTACCTGGTGAATCACTCCTGAATTTGTCCTGTAGCCTCTACATACATGTTCATACACAGACATGCACATGCACACACACTTTTAAAAAGCAGTACTTGAAGAAATGTCTTAGTGGTTAAGGCACTTGCCTGAAAAGCCAACTGACCCAGGTTCAGTTCCTCAGGACCCATGTAAGCCAGATGCACAAGGGGGCGCATGTGTCTGGAGTTCATTTGCAGTGGCCAGAGGCCCTGGTGTGCCCATTCTCTCTCTCTCTCTCTCTCTCTCTTTTTCTCTGCTTATCTCTCAAATAAATAAAATATTTTAAAAAGCAGTACTGATAAGACAGTTTCCTGTCCAACTATAATACTGGATGCAGGGTTCTGAGATGAGGTTTTTAGCCCCTCAGCCAGGAAACCAAATATAATCCTAGGGGCTTAGGCAACTGTGTTTTAACAGAACAAGAATCCTCTCCAGTCCACCCATGGCCTTGAAAATTGAGTCTCAGGTGCCAGTGGAGCTCCTCTGAGGGTTTAGTGCCAAGAAAAGCTTTGTCTTGCCAGCAGGCCTGGCTGCTCCCTCTGCCTGTCGCAGGAGCCATGCAGTACATCCTTCTTCCCTTTTGACCAAGCCTCCAGGCCGCCTGACCAGAGCACACGCTCAGTCTCACCAGCTTTCTTGGTCCTTTAGGATTGTTCGCCTCCCCCTGTCACAGTCATGACTTCCACTCTGCCTGTATATTAATAGCATCAGCTTTCACATCACCTTAATGGAAAGAAGCAAATTATAAGTAAATTAAGTTAAAGTTTATAACTAGTTTGCATTTCCTTCCTTTGTTTTCTTAAAATATCCAAGGGAATAATACGAAATATTTATGCAGATTCATCTGGCTACAATTTCTGAAGCCTCATCCAAGGCATGAGTAATTGAGTACAGCTTCCTGGAGCACAGGAAGGCCGTCCTGCCTACAACTCAAGGAACATAGTCTGTGTGGGGGGATACGTTGTAGGTGACAGTTGCCCAGGTGAGAGATGGAGGCCTGGGGCCCTGGGCAAACCTCTGGTCAGAGATAACACAGCCAGAAAGAGACCAGTCCAGGACACTGGGGTTGTCTCTGGTGACTCCAGCCTTGTGAGGCTGAGCCCTGTCTGTAGGAGACCATCACTGGTGTTAGAGGACTGGTATCTCATGCCATGTGTGTAGCTGAGTGGCTGACACTCAGAGAGTCACTGAGACTCAGAGAGCAAGGTGCATGTTGTGCACATGGGATGGGAGCATTCTTAGCTCCTCATGGCCCATCCTGATGTTGACGGTTGTGGTAGTTTGAATGTATAACCCTGTAGACTCAGATGTTTCGTTGATTGTTTTTTTTTTTTTTTTTTTTTTTTTTTTTTTTTTTTTTTTTTTTTTGGTTTTTGAGGTCGGGTCTCGCTCTAGCCCAGGCTGACCTGGAATTCATTATGTAGTCTCAGAGTGGCCTTGAACTCATGGCCTCTGCCTCCTGAGTGCTGGGATTAAAGGTGTGCACCACCACACCCGGCTTTAGGTGTTTCATTGAAATTAAGCATGTAATTTGGGTCTCCAGCTGTCTGGCTGGAAGTGTGTTGCTAGGGGTGGGTCCTGGAGTCCAGGCCTAAGATGGGTGAGTTATAACTGACCACTTGCTTGTGGAGCTTGCAGTCTGGTTTCTCTCTGCTTGGATCTGTGAAAAGGAGCCAGTTTCTCCCACCGCTGATGGAACTTACTCTGGATTGGTAGTCTTGAAATCAATCCCTTCCTCCCATAAGCTGTGTCTGGTTGGATGTTCATCTCAGTGAGGAGGAGCTGACTATAACTAAGGTCTTCCAAAGCCTGACTCAGGTGGGAGCTACAGTGACTAGCAGAGGAGGGGTTCTGCAAGACAGCATGGATGGAAAGTAGACCATTTGAATGTGTCAGGAATGCATCATCGCATGGAATGCTCCACTGTGGAGCACCTCTGGGCAGCAAGCCCCTCACCCAGCACCCTAGACTCACAGGTGGACTCAGGTTAGCCACACAGGTCTGACTCCCTGACCTCTTTCAGCATGTCTCATTCATAGTACGTGACCTCTGTTGCTGCGCCAGCCCCCTGCTTACTCCTGTGTCTGTCTGTTTTCCGTTGCTTTAACAACATACTCAAGGCTGGGTAAGTTATAAGGCAACGAAGTTTATTTGGCTTACAGTTGTGGAGGCTGGGTATCCACACAGCATGGTGCCAGCTCTGATGGAGCACGTGCAGGAGGCAGAGGTCACATGGTAGGACAGGAAGCTAGAGAGCAGGGAGGGCCTGGTCCTGCTCTTTTAGAATAAAACTCTCAAGGACTAACCAGGGTCCAAGAGAACTACATCCCTCCCAAGGGCAGTGCCTCCCATGACCTAATTATCTGACACTAAGCTCCACCTCTTAAAGGTCCCACCACCTCTTAACCTCACCACACTGGGGAACAAGCTTCTAGTCCAGGAACCTGCAGGAAAACACTCAAAATATCTCCAAACCATTGCCATTTTTGCCTCTCCTAAAAAAGACTATACGATTTCCCGTTTGGTCAGCCCATTGCATGTCCACCGAATCAAAACCAAACATGGCCTTCTAGGCAACTGAAAGCTAATTTCATTGAGTGATGTTTTCAGATAGCATTCAGACACCCTGAGGTATTACAAAACCAGAATTGATCCACACTTCCATATACCTTTTACCCATTCCCGGCTGTGGTTTCTTGAATAGTGGAATGGGAAACAGACCAGACTGCCAAAACAAACCCTCATATCCCCATGCACAGGAAAGAGGGGCTTAAGTCGAACTTTCTTAATCGTGGCGGTTATGTTCACACTAGCTGCCCTTACCTCGTAAAAGTCTGCCCTGGGATTCATGAAAGAAACAGGTGGGCAGGAACTTCTGGCCTGGTGTGACCGCAGGTGTTGGCTCTTGCTGATGGGATTCAGTTTCCCTGAGGGAGACTGAGCCACGACCCAATGGTGCACAGCCCACTCACCAGGGGAAGGTACTCCCCGGCAGCAGCTAGCCCCGGGCTCTCTTGTAGCCACTGGGCTCTTGTGTCAGATCCGTCTGCTACCCCTGGGTCACCCAGTTCTGGATGGGCTAACAAAGAGAGGTCTTTCCTAGAATTCTCGCTCCTCTTTGGGACCCTGAAAGTAAGGAGTCTGTGTAATGAGCCCAAGGAGGGACTCTGGAAGTTACTCACATGTAGATGTAGTAACGTGCAGGAAGGCCCAGGAGCTAACCTGGGAACTCTGTGAGTGAGTCCGGGTGGCCCATGTGGACAGGGACTCACAGGACACCGTAGTGTGGGGACTCCTGCTTGCTGATGGCTCCCAGGATCTGTTCTGCTATGAATTTCCATGTTTTCTCTTTTGCAAAGAAGATTGGAGGCCTGGGCTGAGGCTTGATTTGGGCTGCCCAAGGACTGGTGTAAGTCCAGGGAAGCTCTTGGACTGCAGTGCCGTGGAGACAGATGCCAAGGGCCCTGTACCTCACAGTGAGGATAAGGACTTCATTCATCCCACAACTATCCCTGTGCAAGGCCAGAAATCAAGAATCACCAGAGACTCTGTCCTCTCCCGTTTTAATGCGCACACCAGCAGCTAAGGTGTGCCTGACAGATAACACTTATGAGAGGCTTTCTAGGTGCCAGATCCTGTGCTAAAGCACTTTATTTATTTTTAAATTTATTTATTTATTTGCAAGCAGGGGACAGGGAGAGAGAGTGAGTACGGGTGTGCCAAATCCTCTAGCCACTGCAAATGAACTCCAGACTCGTGCAGCACCTTGTGCATCTGGCTCTATGTGGGTCCTGGGGAAATGAACGGTGGCCAGAAAGGTTCAGTTCCCAGGCCATCTCCCTAGCCCCTGTTTTAAGCGCTCTATGTGAATTAAATCATTTAATGTCTTCGTACTCTGTGAGGTAAGCATTATCCCCATCTGGGAGAAGAAACTGAGTCCAGAGTAACCTAACCACTGTCCCAGGATAATGCACACTGTAGCCTGGATCGTCCTGCACAGCTGATTCCAGGATCTGTGCTGTCATTCTCCAAGCCACACGCTGCTTAGGAGCCCCAGGGTTGGATGGGGCCTTGCAAGAATGGAGGTTCCTAGACATGGATTCAGACAGTAGGCGACCTTTTGAGTCTGTCCTCTTTCACTGAACACGGCGTGGCCAGGGTGCATCTGTGTCGTAGCATATATCAGCACTTCATCCCTTTTCAGGGCCCAGTGCAGTTGGCAGGGGCTCCTATAACAGATAATTGCAGACTCGGGGGCCTGAGCAGCAGAAATTTAACGTCTCACAGCTTGAGAGAAGTCCAAGTTCAAGTTGTCAGCAGTGTTGATGGGTTACCTGTTTCCAACTTCAGCTTCTCCTCGTGGTCTTGCCTCTGCGCATGTCTGTGTCCGAGTTCTCTCTCTCCTTCTTCACTTTGTATTGACAGCCGCTGTGTATATACAGATCATACCTGGTCATAACCTCTTCCCATTACCTTCTTTGTCCTCCACCCCCTGCCCCTCTGCACTGAGCCCTGCTTCTTGTCAACTATTCCCTCTCCAATTTTGATGCCATCTTTTAAAAAATATATTATTTGCAAGCAGAGAGAGAGAGAGAATGGGCACACCAGGGCCTCTGGCTGCTGCAAACAAACTCCAGATGCATGCACCACTTTGTGCATCTGGCTTCACGTGGGTACTAGGGAACCAAACCTGGGCCACTATGTTTTGCAAACAAGCACCTTAACCACTGAGCCATCTCTCCAACCCCAATGCCATCTTTTTTTTTTTTTTGCACTCTTATATTATGCAAATCTTGTGTAGGTAGCCACCGTCACTGTGAGGTCGTGAATGCAACAGACACTTTATATCTGGAAAAGATGATTCCAAATCACTTCTCCCCTTCCTTTGGCTCTTACCTGCTTTCCGCAACCTCTTCCATAATGGTTCTAAAGCCTCAGAGGGTGTGACAGAGATGTCTCACGTAGTGCTGAACATGCATCTGTCACTTCTTACCACTTTGATGAGTTTTGAGTCACCCCAGTGGTCACTACCATCTGAAAAGAGAAGCTTCTCTAATCAAAAGTGAGAGTAGAATTAGTATATAGGCATAAACATAAGTATTTAGAGGGCAGTTTGTTGAGCATAATATATCCATTTAAATAGACAACAGTAGTGGTTTTCCCCCACCCTAGCAGTTAGCTTTTGACTTGGTTTTCAAGTATCAGGCATGAACTCCGTCTGTGGAGCAGGCCTCCAATCCAGTTGGAAAACAGTTGGTTTCCCTCATCACGGACATGCCATCTTTGCTCCAGGCGCATTTTGCCTGGCTGACAAGCCTTGCAGCTTGCAGGGTCCACTGCTGGTTAAAACAGTTGGTGGGTCAGCCAGCAGGCTGCATAGAACTTTCTAGCTAGTCATCAGGGAGGGGGCTTCCAGCTCAGCTCCGGCTTGCTTTCTTAGTGTCCAGGCCGCGCCATTTCACACTCCCAGCAGTATTATAGCTTCTCCGTTCACTGCCAGCACTTGGCACTTTGGATTTTTGCTTGCTTACTCTACCACTCCCAGCCTAACAGGTATCGCGTTACGGTTGGGTCTCTGAGTTTACTAAACATACCCAATCCTATAGCCATATGGGGGTGATTTGGGGAGAAAATCTGCATACATAGATGTACAGTAAGGAAGATGAGGCAGGAGGCAGTTGCATCTGTGTAGACTGAGGTGGACCCTGGAGCTGGGTAACAATGTCTCTAGAGCCCAAGGCCAGGGGGTTACATGCTGAGGGCTTTAACAGGACCACTAGTCCCAGGCGAGACTGAGAGAAGCCAGGGCTCAGAGACCCTGCTGCAGTTCCGTGCTAGCAAGCCTCATTCTCTAGAGTGGTTTTCATTCATCTTTTTAATATTTAATAATATATTTATTTGTAGGGAAAAAGAGTAAGAGCATGCCAGGGCCTCTTGCCACTACAAATGAACTCCAGATGCATGTGCCACTTCGGGCATCTGGCTTTATGTGGGTACTGGGAAATCGAACACAAGCTGGCAAACTTGGCAAGCAAGTGCCGTTAACCACTGAGACATCTCTCCGGCCCCTTCTAGAGTATTTAAACATGATCTGCTTGAACTTTACAATAGTCTCACTGGGTGGGAGCTTTTTCGGTCTCCCTAAGAAATAGCGATGAGGACTCTGGGATGCTGGACCCAGGAGGGCAGGATCAGCCTGGACAGAGGCTGAGCCTGGAACATGTCCTGTCTGAGGGAGGTGAGGCTTTGCTTCATTTGATTTGCAGAGAACCATGCGGTCCGCACATGAACCCGTCCTCCAGCTTCAGCAGTTGTCAGTTTGCTGACAAGCCTCGTCTATCTCCTGCAGCAGAGTATTTTAAAGCAAATCCCAGTGTACTAGCTTTCTGTTACTATTTTTAAAAAAGGAAGGAAGGAAGGAAGGAAGGTAGGAACATAAGAAGATAGGAAGGAAGGAAGGACAATGGAGATAAAAAGTTTAAAAGGGGAAGTGTATATGTTGGCACACAATTTTGGAGATTTGAAGCAATGATAAGGTGACCCTGTTGCTTTTGGGGATGGGTGAGGATCACAACACAGAGCAAGCATCTCAGACCGGCATCTCACAATCACACACACATACACCATTTTTCTTTTGAGACAGGGTCTTATGCAGCCCAGACTGGCTCCAACTCCATGAGTAGCCAAGGATGACCTTGAACTCCTGATCCTCCTGCCTTCATCCCGAGAGTGCTGAGATTGTAGACCTGCACCGCCACACCTGCCTATTTAGCGCCAGGGCTTTGAGCGTGGCAGGCAAGCGCTCTTCCAATTGAACTACACCCCATTTCCCCACCGCCTCATGGGAAGGCTTCCTGAGGTGACCTAAAATCTCTCTGTGCCACTGTGGGGCACAGGCTAAGGGAGGCTGCACAGTGGAACGGTAGGTCCGGGCTCTGTGCCTCACTGGGCGCAGAGCAGACTTTGGAGTTGGACACCCAGTGTGTGGGTCCTGGTTCCCAACTTCAGCACTGTTTGACTTTGGGCAGGTGACTGTACCTCTGTGAGCCTCCATTTCTTCTGCAGTATGGGAACAGATAAGATACCCACCTTTGTAGGAACCCTGCACCCCAAGTGACTGCCTTGCTAAGCACTGAGTGACTGTCAGCTGCTGTCGCCTATATAGATGTTCATCGTTATAATCATGAGCAAGGGGATTATGACCCTGATGCAGATGTGAGGTCTCAGAGCCTTGTGACCTAGCTCTTAGCTGTCCCATGGGCTGCCATAGCTCAGGGAAGTCAGAGTAACAGGGAAATGGAATGGTTTAGAAAGTGGTCTCTCTTGGACTCCCAGGGGTGTTCTGAAGACAGGTGTGATGTCCAAATCCACAAACGCTGGCCGAGTCTCTGTGCCTCCCAGGACCTCTGTGGCCTTATTTGAGGGAGCCCCTCCCCCCAATGTCATCTCTGATACCTTCAGAGGGCCTCATAGGCTTATTTCCAAGCTACTTCTCTTTAAACCTGAGTGTATTTGGCTTCAACAATAAAACAACTAGCCTTGAGCACTTTCTCCATTACTGATTGAAATCATTAATTCTATCTCTCCAAACGCTGTCTCCCCAAACCCAGAAAGGAGGGCATTGGTTGGCCCTCTGAATGTTTGCCACCCAGATGGGGAACATTTTAGGGGAGCCCACCCAGATGTTTCCTCATGTTGGTAGGGAGGGTGCTGAAAGGGAAGAGAAACTTCCATCCAAGCGACCAGAGCTAGAAAAACCCCACAGCATTTGGGCAATAAAGGAATGACATATTGGTTATACAAGAAATGACACTGTGGGTTTAAGCTGGGAGGCCAGTTCTTTCTGCAGCCAGACATGTAGCCCAGAGGGACACATGTTCCGGTTAGTCCAGGCTAATCCTGGTCTGTGTCTAGTATGGCCCAGACCCTTGCCCAAGTCTCTGCGTTATTCTGGCCAGACACTGGTGTCTTCCCATCTCACACTCAAGCTTCTCAGGGGAGCTCATCTGCTCATTTCTGGTGCTGTGCTGAGGTGGGGGACTGACGCAGGTGCCCATAGGCACCATCTGACCCCACTCAGTTCATCAGGCCTTGCAGACCCCTGTGTAGTCTGTTCCCTCCACACTGTGCCTGAAATCCCATTTCCTCCTCATCTGACCCCAGGTGCTAAACTACCCCTCAGCTGACACGAGGGGATGGGCGGTCTGCGGCAGGATAACGGACCCTTGCCTTCTCGGCTTTAGTTGCTGTAGGCCTCTGTTTTCTCATCTGCAGAGTGGACATGAGCATGACTTCCTTACCCAACTGTTATGAGCATCCGAGTGGCAAACTTCACCTATTCAGAATCAACTCCTAGAGACTTCTAGCCTGGGAAACAGATGGCTTGTCTGCCATGCTTCAAAGGACTTTTCTTCTCTTTGCTTTGCCTTCTCCTGAGTGTGTGTGTCGGGGCTGGGGGGGGGCATGCCAACTCTTGTAAACATACGTATTTTCTCCTGCAGTGGCTCTGGGCTGGTTTGCATTTCCAAGACCAACCTTCAGATACCCCGCGAGGTCTTTGCTTCCAGATTAGGCAACATGAGCAGTAATTAACCACTTCTCCTTTGGGGCCAAACTGTCTAGAAGACCTACTGGCGCCTAATAAGGAGGCATGAAAGACACTGTTGGGGGACAATTCTACTTGGGCTGTCTGCTTCTCATTTAAACAAGCCATTTGTTTCCAGGCAAGATGGATTGCTGGGTTATATGGGTGACTCAGGGCCCTGCATACATGGGGTAGAACTGAAAGAGTTGGCTCATGTGTGTGTGCTGCTTGGGTACAGGGAAGACGTGTGTCCACCCAGATGCTCTGCCTGTGTCATGGCATGGAAGGAGCCTGTCCCCAAACCCCAGTCTCTGTCTACCCTGATCAAAGCTTCGTGACCCTCCAGATGGCTCGATAGCTTGGCTGCTTTCTGAATCCACGGGGTTGCCTACAAAACAGCCTCCAGCAAATGGAAATAAAGGGCTTAAGAGTTATGTCAACAGTCACACTCTCAGCCTTTTATGGCTTCCCGCTGTGTAAGAAGATGCATTCCCGGCCATTATTTCTTCTATAACCCACATGGTCCTGAGGGGGCGGCAGGGGCATTCTGTCAGACAGACAGGCAGAGCTGGGCCAAAGACACAAGCAATCAGGTAGGAAGTAATAAAGCTGGAACTGGAATCCTGACGTTCTGACATCCTGAGTTCAATTCCCGGCTCTCTTCTGTACAATTTGAACCTCAGAGAAGCTGTTGAAGTCACCGAGCCCTGAAGCTCTCTTCTGAGAATAGAGCTTGATGGTGCCTGCATGGTGGGAAGAAGTGGATGCAAAGGGTCGCATGAAGTGTCTAGTATGGTGGCTGACTTGGAGCAGATGACCTTGGGCCCTGCCTTGATTCATGATGATGCCATCCTGACCCCCCCCCCACATACACCCAGGGCATCGTGGGGACGCACAGCCTGTAGATGTTGTCAGCCATGTGGGTGAAAGATGGAGTGGCAGCAGCATTCTGAGGTGCCTGACATGTTCTGGAGCTGTCTGGTAAATGCACTTTGTGTCTCTTCCCTTGAGTGTATGCAGATCCTAATTGGGATAGGGTATTGCCCCAAGACTGTGTGACATCATACAGAGAAGGATGTTTGCCCCAATAGCCGACTAAGTTCATCAAAGGGAGATTGCTTTGCGCGTTGGAACTCTCTGCCTCTGGGGAGGCAGAGGGGCCGCAGGTTAAACTCAGCCACCAATGGACAATGATGTTGTTCATCATGCCAACAAAAAAGCCTCAGTAAAAACCACGCGAGGAGGTTGGAGGGAATGTCCTGGCTGGTGAACATGGTAGAGCAGGGGAGGAAGGTTAGCTCAGCTCTGCGGAGACAGAGGCTCCTGTTCCCGGGGAGCCTTCCACGCTTTGCGCTGTGCGCCCTTCATCTGGCTAGCTGTGTCTTTTACAATAAACTATGGTTGTAAATTCATTTTTATTTAGCTGGCCTTGACCTAATCCCTTGAGCACCTTAAATCTGGATTAAGAGATCAGAGATTCAGAATCAGAGGGTCTCCAGGGTGAGGAGCATCTTTAGTGCGGGCAACATGGCCAGGGAATAAGGACAGTGTCTAGTTGCTGAGAGAGGCCCCTGTTCAATAGTAAGCAAGACATGAGCCAGGCATGGCCGCACACCTGTGATCCCGGCACTGGGGAGGATGAAGCACGAGATCCAGGCCAGCCGGGGCTACAGAGCAAGGCCCTGTTTTAAAACAAGCAGGCGAGGGCTGGAGAGATGGCTTAGCAGTTAAGCACTTGCCTGTGAAGCCTAAGAACCCTGGTTCAAGGCTCAATTCCCCAGGACCCATGTTAGCCAGATGCACAAGGGGCGCACACGTCTGGAGTTCATTTGCAGTGGCTGGAGGCCCCGGAGCGTCCATTCTCTCTCTCTATCTGCCTCTTTCTCTCTCTGTCACTCTCAAGTAAATAAATAAAAATAAAATAAATAAATAAAACAAGCAGGCGAGCAAGCTCAAGAACATGAGGGCCTTTGACCTACATCTACAAGGAGCTAAATTCTGCCAATACCTGTATGGGCTTGAGAAGGGACCTGTGGCTTCTAGAAGGAATGCTGCTGTTCTTTCAACCTTGTCATTTCCTGAACAGAAGACCCAGACTTGTTAACCTACAGAAATGGTGAACTAAGGGATTTTTTTTGTTGTTGTTGTTTTGTTTTTTCTTCAAGGTAGGGTCTCACTTTAGCCCATGCTGACCTGAAAGTCACTATGTTGTCTCAGGGTGATCTTGAACTCACGGTGATGCTCCTCTCTCTGCCTCCAGATTGCTGGGATTAAAAGCATGCGCCACCACGCCTGGCTGAGTTGAGTTTTAAGCTTCTGAGTTAGTGGTAATAGGTTATGTAATAAACAAATACCACAGACAAGACTGTCGAGATCTGTTGCTGCAAACAAATTGCCAGGCCTTGCTTGCAAGCCTGACCCAAGTTTAGCCCTCCTTAGTGCCCATGTGAAGCAGGAGGTGCCTGTAATCTCAAAGTGCCTGCAGCAAAGGGAGGCAGAGCCACGAGAATCTAGAGGCTCATGGGCAGCAGCAACAGGAGAGACCCCGCTTGAAAGAAGGCGGCAGAAAGAGGAACATTAGAGGTTGTCCTCTGCTCTTCACACACAGGCATGGCCGTGTGCACGTGCACGCGCACACATACACACACAAATAAATAACAGAAAAAATTCAATCACCACAGATCATAATGGCTCAAACCATAAGCATTTGTCCTCTCATAGTTTCTGAGTCAGACAAGTAAACCTAGACGGCATGGCCTTGGGGTCCTGCCTGGGACCCTTGCCAGATGTCCTTGTGTAACTCATTCCCTCACTTCTTGGGTTTCTACACAGTGAGGCTTTCCAGACATGGTAGCACCCATCACTGTATCTCCTGTGCAGCCACGTGGTTTCTTTTCATAACATTTACCATGAGTTACCTTGTGTCCCCCCCCCCCACCAAAGATACATGGAGATTCTAGCCCCCATTTCATGTGAATGAGACCTTAGTGAAATTGGATTCTTTACAGGCATGAGGTCTCGTGGGGTTAGGTAGGTGTGAACCCAGTGACTGATATCACATTAGATAAGGAAAGCTTAGACACAGAAACAGGACATAAGGAGCATGTGACATGATGATGCAGACAAAAATTGAAGTGACATGTGTACTAGTGAAGGAATGCCAAAGACTGCTGGCAACCACAGGAAGCTAGGGCAGAGGCTGGTAAGGACCCTGCTTTCAGAGAGCCCAGCTCTGCTCACAGCTTGAGTTCAGAGCTGTGAGGCAGTGAATTCCTGGTGCCTTCAGCCACCGAGTCCCTGGTATTGGTCACAGCAGCCACATCAAACCCATACAGGCTTACTGCTGTCTTCTCTCACACTCCTCCTGTTTAGTTTGTGATTTATGGATTAGAATCTGTATTTCCCCATTGAAATGCAAGTTTCTGGACAGCAGTCGACTTTTGCTTGTTTGCAGTGGCATACCCTGTACCTAAAGCAGGACATCCTAAAAATGGGATGAGTGAATTGATGAAAAAATATATGTGTGTATTTTTTTTTTGCAGTGATAAGGATGGAACTTGGGCTTTGCACCTCTAGGCAAGTGCTGTGCGACTGAGATATGGTCCCAGATCTGAACATTTATTAGTAAAATCATATCTATTATAAAAATCTTCTATATGACATATTCCTGCACAGTTAGAAAGATGAAAGAAGAACTAAGTTTGCTATCTCAATATGAATTTTTATTTTGCTTATTTGTGGTGTTAGGGTTTGAACTCATGTTGGACAAGTGCTCTATTTACCTCTGAGCTACATCCCCACCCCTGAATTTAACATTTTTTAAAATCCATTTGTTAGGTGGAGAGGGAGGGGAAAAGAGAAAGAGAGAGAGAGAGAGAGAGAAAATATAGCACCAGGGCCTTGAGCCACTGCAAACAAACTCCAAATACATGTGCTACTTTATGCATCTTACTTTACATGCATATGGGGAATTGAACCCAGGCTATCAGGCTTTGCAAGCAAGCACCTTTAACTGCTGAGCCATCTTCTCAGCCCCCCCCCCAGCCGTGAATTTTTATATTTACAGGTCAAAAGAGAAAGATACTGAGTTTGTAGGAAAATAATATTGAATAAAAACATCAAACATAAGCTCCAATAAACTAAGTACTTAATTGTAAATGTGATAAAGTAATAGAATTATTTTAGATTTATTTTTACATAGCTTACTGTTGTATGTTCATGAAACATTTATGAACTAACTTCCACAAATCTGTTCTTGGAACAAGTTTTAGTTTGAGAAAAAACAAGAAAAGAATAACTAGGCAGGGGAAACCTTAAAGTTAATTATGAAAGAAATTGAGTCAAAATTCTCTCTGGGACTCCTTTGGGAACTGGATGAAAGCTCAGGGCACAAACAGAAGTGTCTATTCATGTAAAATTGCACGTGCACTTCCAGGGCTTTGAGAATTTCCCGGTTCCCAGGTTAAGGACCCATGTTCTGATGGAGTTTTCAAAGAAACCTCGTGTTCTTGTCTGGAACTGAGGCAGTCCTTCCTTCAGGACTGTGATTGGGCCAGGTTATATACTAATGCTGAGCTGTCTTCCTTTAGGTTGCAGGAAATTAATGTTAGATTGATCGGTTTTCTGTTGGCTTTTGGTTGTGTTTTGGTTTTTTTTTTTTTTTTTTTTTTTTTTTTTTTTTTTTTTTGAGACAGGATCTTTGTCTGTGGCCCAGGCTGACCTTGAACTCTTTTTCTTCTTTCCTTCCTTCTTTGCTTCCTTGCTCCCTCCCTTCCTGTTACTCCATGGTGTTCATGTGTGAGTGCAGGTGTGTGTGCACCACAGCAGTCATGTGGAAGTCAGAGGACAACCAGGATGCCAGTCTTCACCCTTCGCCTCATTGAGGAGGGGTCTTTTGTTCTCCAGCTTCTGCCAGGCTAGCTGGACCAAGAACTTCTGGGGGTCATCCTGTCCCTGCCATCCATCCCTCTATAGGTGTGCTGTGATTACAGACACATGCTACTGTGGCCGGTTTAACATGGGTTCTGGGGATCTGCACTCAGGTCATCACACTTGTATAGCCAGCACTTTACCCCCTGAGCCTTCTCTCCAGGCTGGCCCAGAACTCCTGATCCCCTCTCTTGCCTGGGCTTCCTGAGTGCCAGGTGTACTGGTATGTGCCCCACGCCTGGCCTGGTGAGACCTTATTAAGGAAGCTGAAGTCAGCTGAAGGCAAAATTAATGACTTGCTTTGGTTGCTCGGAATTTTTCTCTCAAAGCTCTCAAGTACTGGAAGGATTTTGGTTGGTTTGGTGCTCAGCATCAAACCTAACTCCTGTGTATTCTTGACAAGCAGTCTGCCACTGTGCAGCATCCTTGTTCTAGAGACACTTGTTTAAGCAACCAAAGATACATGATCCCGCAGGCTGCTGGAGGGCAGAGGCCTACTCAATGAGGTCAGCTGTGGCCTGCTTCGACCTCTAATCAGGTGTTTTGTCCCAGCAACAAGGAAGTAACGGCTGCCTATGGCAGGAAATAAAGAGCGCATTCCAGGAAATGGAAATGGAGAGGAAGCAGATAGATGTCATGCTAAGGAAAATGGGAAAGTTGTTAGGTCACCAAACCCTACCTCAGGAGATTCAGTGTGCAGTGCCAGTGAGGAAGAGACATGTTTGGCTGGGTGAGGAGACAGAAATGCTGTGTGCTAAAGGTGGCTTTTTTTTTTTTTTTTTTTTTTTTTTTTTTTTTTTGGTTTCTCGAGGTAGGGTCTTGCTCTGGCCCAGAGTGACCTGGAATTCACTATGGAATCTGAGGCTGGCCTTGAACTCAGGGCAATCCTCCTACCTCTGCCTCCCGAGTGCTGGGATTAAAGGCGTGTGCCACCACGCCCGGTTAAGGTGGCTTTTTAAAAGAAAAGAAAAAATAAATCTTAAGGTTTCTGGTCAACCCCCTATAATCACCTTTTTTGGAGAGTTCATTGACTTCCCTTCCTCTTTAAGTAAGTTCTGCTTTCGCCCACTTCACAGAGCAGAATGTAATAGTCTTAACTGTGTAGTTCTAAAATCTGCGATCAGCTTGATGGCTGATTTTATAGCAAACGTGTTAATACAGATTTTCTATTTTTACCTTGCATATTCTTATGACCATTCTATGACATGGCAAGTTTTCAAATAACATCTTTAAGAAATAATAGCCTGCCGTGGTGGCGCACGCCTTTAATCCCAGCACTCAGGAGGCAGAGGTAGGAGGATCGCCGTGAGTTCGAGGCCACCCTGAGACTACATAGTGAATTCCAGGTCAGCCTGAGCTAGAGTGAAACCCTACCTCAAAAAAAAAGAAAGAAAGAAAGAATAATTTTAGTATTTAACAAAAACACCACCACAGGAGCAGGGGAAGTAAAGCTCAAGGTAGCTGTCCCAGAAGAGAGGAGTATGCAAAGCCTGGATGGTCAGTTCAAGACCAGCCACAGCGCTGTGGAGGGGCCGTGAGGACGGGGAAAGCAGATGCTGGTCACCCGGACTTGCACGCGCTCACGCGCCGGCCCTCACAGCTGCTCCGCGTTTGTCAGGCAGATGTCTGCAAACCCTGGATGTGGAAAAGATGAAGCACTGGGGATTGAAAGAGACCGATTAGTCGGCTGGAGCGATCACTTGCACTGACAGATAAATGGGGTGGAAACATTTAAAATGAGTAACCGTGTTATGATAGCTGGACTAAGAGAGACTGGTGAGAAGAAGTAGTCTCAGAAAAAGAGGAATAAAGCCATGTTGCTGTGATGAGGCTTGCCATAGGCCTGTGCAAGTGGGCTGATTGGATGGTCATTGGAGATGTCCCTGTCCCCTGCATGGCCATAGGGACTATTGGGGAAGATGTCCCATCTCCTCTCCACAACTGATTCTGCTTGTCACCAGCCACAAGCAGCTTGCTCAGGAGATTGCTACCTGGGTGGCTCTATTGACAGGACAGGGGGTCTCTGAACAGGACAGCAGGTGACCATATCTCCTAGCTCTGGCCACAAATGCTGGCCCACAAGGCTGCCTTATTTGTTCACAGCGGCGTGGCTGAGGCCGTTCTGCAGGCCCAGGCTCAGCCTGCCCGTCTCCTCCTCTTCATCTCACGCCTGCTCCCGGAGCTGGAACCCTTTCACAACTTGGATTTCAGTCTTTGACATCTGTATAAAAACAATGTATTTGGGGCTGGAGGGATGGCTTAGCAGTTAAGGCATTTGCCTGCAAAGCCAAAAGACCCAGGTTCAATTCCCCAGGACCCATGTTAGCCAGATATACAAGGGGCACAAGCATCTGGAGTTCATTTCCATTTTCTCTTTCTCTCTCTTGTCAAATAAATAAATAAAAATAAAATATTTTTTAAAAATTAATGTATTTGGATTTCCATACCTGTGTGGTCCAAACTTGCAGATGCAACCAACCACACACTGGAAAATTTGCAGCTGTCTAAAACATATACAGACTTTTTTTCTCCCTAAACAATGCAGTATAACAACTATTTACGTAGCACATACATTGTAGTGGGTATTCTAGGTCACATCAAGGTGATTTAAAGTATTTCAGAGGATGTTTGCAGGTTAGTGTGCAGGTTGCACACTACGTCATTTACATAAGGGACCTAGGCATCCTTGGACTTTGGGGTCTGAGAAGGTCCTGTAATCAGACCACTGAGACATGAGGCATGACTGGCCCTCTGAGCGAGGCTATGAACACTGGCCAGGCAGGCCGTGCTGCAGCTAGAGAGCAGGGGATAGAAGGTGAACAGAGGGACCCTGTTCCTCAGGCAGTGTCCCAGAGGAACGGGGTCCTTTCTAGTCATGTTTGAAGTGTAATCAACCCACCCATAGGCGTATGCCTGGAATAACTGAAAACAAACATGACAGATCTTTGTGCTCATGTACTTACAGCTGCACAATAGCCCACAGATGGGAACAAGCTGATGTCCATCAGCAGAGGAGCAGAGAAGCAAGATGTGCTCTATACATGCAAACACGGGAAGATGATTCAGCCTTAGAAAAGAAGGCCAGGGGCTGGAGGGATGGCTTAGTGGTTAAGGTGCTTGCCTGCAAAGCCTAAGGACCCAGATTCGATTCCCCAGGACCCACGTAAGCCAGATGTACAAGGTGGTGCACGTGTCTGGAGTTGATTTGCAGTGGCTAGAGGCCCTGGAGTTCGCCCATTCTCTCTATCTGCTTCTTTCTTTCTGTCTGTCTGTCTGTCTCTCTCTCAAATAAATAAATAAATAAATAAAATATTTTAAAAGAAACAAAACCAAGTAGGAAATTTATATATTAAGTAGCAAATTCCCAGAACACATGGAAGGGAATCACAGATTTCACGATGCCACACTCCACCCTAATCTCTGCTTCGACTGGGGAGCAGAGATGGTGGGGGCTCTGCACGCACTGCAGGCGCAGCGTGAGCTCAGGTTCAGCACTGTGGGATCAAAACCCAAAGACTTGGCTGCGAATGAGGTTCAGCCTCCCCACAGGGGCCTTTCATGGAGGAGGAGGAGTCCGCCTGGAAGTTCTTGGGAAATGCCTGGCTGTAGTTATGGCTGAGTTCCACCTTCCTCACCATGGGATGGCCCCCGCCACACCCCACGCCCGGGTCATTTCTTCCACCTCCTTCATGGGATGGCCCCCTGCCACACCCCACGCCCGGGTCATTTCTTCCACCTCCTTCATGGGATGGCCCCTGCCACACCCCACGCCCGGGTCATTTCTTCCACCTCCTTCATGAGCACTTCACCCATACCTCAAAGTCATGGCTTTCTTTCTGTAACTGGGACTTTCTTACCATCTTTCAAACTTGGTGACTACTTCCACAGTGAGAGGAGGGCACCCCAGGAAAGATGGCTCCATGGTGCATAGCTGTGACTTCAAATAAGATTCACCTGCACCACCCTCCCTCCATGGTGCCAAGGAGCAACCTTCTGTTGATGCAAGGATGTCCTTGGGGCCTCTGTGACACTTGCTGGCTTCTCTATCACACACACACACACACAGAGGCGGGGTGGGGGAGCAGGCCTCAGATTCCAAACTTCCAGCACCCTGCAGTATCTGGTTGTAATTTAATAACTTCCCTTCCTTGTATTTATTTTTAGAGGGTTTTTTTTTTTTCCATTTTGGGCCAGTACAGTTTTCATTATACTAAAGTGTATAATGTTGACTTTTTAAAATAACTCTGAGTAAAGAAACATGGGTCAATTTGAAGACTAAGTCAGTGGTGAGAGGTCTGTGGGCCTGCAGGAGTCAGGAAGGGGTGTGGTGGGGTGTGCATTTGGCAATACACCAGCAGACCTTGGAGAGATGCGGAGGATTCCAAACATCCTTCACACCCTGGTGCAGGTGTGGCCTCCTCTCTCTCACATTCTGTCCCACATTCACCCCTCAGACAAGACCACCACTTTGGGTAGGACCTACATGTGTCTGCAAGGCAAGGTCAGGGTCCCCGGGCCTCAGAGCTCCCCTTCCCCAAAGGTCGTGGGTCCACATAGCAGAGGTTCCTGCTTGTGGTCAGCGGGCTGGCTCCCTGTGAGAGGAGGTGGTGTGAAATACAGGACCCTGGCTCGGGAGGCATGTAGGCCAGTCACGTGTCTCCACTCACCTTTTTACTGATTTCTAGGTGCTCTTGGCATGCCATAGGAATATAGTGGTGACAATACAGTGTGATTGTACTTGATGCCACTACCCTGTATACCCTAAAATGGTTAAAATAACTAATTTGATATTATGCATCGCTTACCATGACATTTTTTTTAATTTTCAAAAGTTAGGAATTTATATCATAAATATTAGATCCTGCCTCCTCTTCCCACAGCATGCAGAGAGGAGGCAGAGGCCTGGCCCTGCCGTCTCGTGATGTCTCCCTCCACACTCCCACAGTGTCACACACACCAGCCACATGTACGAATGTGTGTATACTGTATGTACATGTATCTATAGTTTTACTTCTTATTCAGAATAAATCCCCAATGCAGGGTCTATCTACCTATCTGTTATAGTTTAGATCTAGAGTGTCCCCAAAGGCCCATGTGCTAGAGACCTTGTGGCCAGTGCTGGGAGGTCATGGTGGAACCTTTAGAGATGGAGTCCAATGGAGGAAGTAAGACTATTGGGGACATGTCCTTAAAGGGGACCCCAACCTCTCTCTCTGCCCCCCGTCTCTCTCTCTCTCACTTCCTGTCCACCTTGAGGCCAGCAATAAACTCACTATGATCATCTGCCTCACCACAGGCTCAAAGTGACAGGTCCCTGTGACCATGCCATTTCGTCCTCACAACCTTCTGTGGTCTAGATTGCTATGAATGTGTCCCCAAGGATTCATGTACCCGAAGCTTAGACCTCCAGGTGACAATGTTGAAAGGTAGTGTGGGAGCTTTTAGAGGTAGGGCCTAGGAGATTGTTGGGTCATGGTGCTGTCCTTAGAAGGGATTAAGGTAGTTCTCATGGGACTTTGAGTTAGTCTCTTGAGAGTGAGTTGTTAGAAAAGTGCCTGTCCTCAGCTTGTGTTTCCTGCCTCACGTATTAACATTTTTGCTTACACGTGCTCCCACATGGTGATACCATTCACCCCAAGGTCCTCCCCAGAGCCAATACAATGTAGGCTCCATGCTCTTAGACCTCCAGAACTGAGAACCAAACAAACTTCTCCTCATAAAGTACCCAGCCTCAGGTGTTTTATTATGGCAATGAAAACCCAACTAGCACACAAGTCATTAGCATTCCCATTTTAAAGATGTAGAAACAGAGGCCAAGCAGAGGGAGGAAGTTGAAGAGACATTTGGAAGGCTCATGGGAACTGTTGTAAGATATTGTGGCTTTGGGTTGAGATGCTCCAATATCAATAGCTGGGGAGGCAGATCAGTGTCACTGAAATGGAATTCGTGGCATTTTTTTTCATCAAGATGCAATTCAGGAAAGAGGAGGAAGGAGGGGTGTTCAAGGAGTGGAGTGATGTAGGTAGATGAATTTATGAGGTACTCTCCTCTCTGTAGGTCTCTGGCTGTTGGGTTTTGCTATCTAAAATGTACATCATTGAGACTCTGTCTCTTTTGGTCACTAGTTAATATTTATTGCCACAAATCTTCCTTCTTCTGACTCTCTAATCCCTCATGGTGCCCACCACCTTCTAATGCCCCGTATAATCTTATTATGTTTAGTTGTCACGTCACCCCAATCCCAATAGAGTGTGAATGTCACCAGGGGGCAGGGAGCACTAAAGGCTCGAGAACATTCTAGAATATTTTAGAGGGGACCAGAAAGCACACCAAAGCCTGAGAGGGCCTCTACTTATTTTGCACACCCAGAAGGTGGTCCTGCCTTGCCCTGGGGCTAAGGGGCTGTCCCCTCTGGAGGGCTGCCAGGGCCTGTGTCAGAGGGGTTATCTGCCAATTTGTGAAGAATGCTTTTAAACCCATGCCTGGGCTCCTGGCCTTTTGTGAGAGAAAAAACAGATGATGCACTATTTAACCCTTCCTTGCTTCCAGAGGAACGCAACAGCTCACGCTTCAGGGAGTCAGGTCAAATCAAAGAGAGTCCTGGACTTTGCGGACAAAGGGTTAATGGCAGCTTGACTCCCGGACGCAGGTCCTGTAAGTGGCAGAGTTCAGCCCGGATCTCTGGGACGTCAGCACCTGTCAGGATCCTGATTAACAGCTGGGAGACCGCCGTGGTTCTGCGCGCGCTTCAATGTGCACCTTGTACACGGCTGTCGGGGGCAAGTGCTGATTGCTTGGGCCACTGGGAGGTCAGGAGCACTTAATGAGACCCATGTCCCCCACCTGGCTGTGCCTCGGCTGTGCTTTTAAGTCTGATAAACTTTGTAGAGCTCTACTTCAAACCCCCTCTTCACTCATGTTAGCAATCGTGCACTAAACACACAGCCGGTGTTGTCTTTTCCCAAGCTCATGCAGGTGCTGAGGGCCACGTGGGCAGAAGACTGAGCTGAGAGCTGACGACTTCTGTTCAAGTACACGTGTCCCGCGTGACCCTGAGCATCTCACAGAACTTCCCTGCGAGCTCTGCTTCCTCTGCGCAGAATGGTCGTAAGGCCAATGAGACGCTGTCAAATCCACCTTCTAGTTTTATTTGTGTTCTCTACCTTTCCATGATGTCTGCATGTGTGTGTGGTGCATGCGTATGCGTGTTCATATGTGCGTGGGTACGCATGTGTGTACAGATGCGCAGATGCGTGTGTGGAGGCCAGTGGTCAGTGTTGGGTATCTTCCTCAGTCACACTCGACCTTGCGTTTGTGAGATAGGCTCTCTCGCTGACCCCAGAGCTCACTGGTGTAGCTAGACTAGCAGGCAGCAGGCCTCCGGGGCTCTCCTGCCTCTGCCTCCCCAGCACTTTGGCCGCAGGTATAGTTACAGCACCTGGCTTTTGCACATGGCTGCTGAGGCCAGCACTTCACGAAAGGAGCCATGTCCCCAGCCCCTCTCCAGGTTCTTTAAGATTGAAGTGTGACGTCCTAGCAGCCTGACACTGCCACAGCCACAGTCACCACAGGTAACCAGGGGACAGTGCTTTGTAAACAGTGGGGGCCTGAAGTCATGTGTTACTGTGTCTAAATGGGGCATATGGTGGAAATACCCCAGGGAGTCATGGCCAGGTGAGTGGATGAAGAAGATACAGTGAATCTGTGCGGAGGGGCAAAAGGAAACGTTGACACGTGTTCCAGAAAAGATGAGCCCTGAGGACGTTACACTGAGGAAATAAGCCAGTTGCCAAAAGACAGGAGGCACCCAGGGGAGGTGAACTTGGAGTCGGGAGGAATAACAGTGGCTGTCAGCAGCCGGAGGGGGGTGAGGCGTGGGTGATGGGTTGCTGTGGGCGTGTCTGGAGGTGAAGGTGGAGGTGGCAGCACGACAGTGTGAGTGTGAACACCACCAGAGAGCGCACCTCACAATGCCGAGGGGGGGTGAGAGGCGAGGGGCCATGGGCCTGGAACCCCAGCACTCACTCAGGAAGCTGAGGCAGAGAATCATAAGCTTGAATGAAGCCAGCCTGAGCTACACAGCAAGTTCAAGGCCAGCCTAGGTTATGAGACTCTGTCTCAAAACAGTGACGACAAAATGCTGAAAGGGCTGGAGAGATGAGCTCAGTGGGTAAAGTGCTTTCTGTGCAAGCACAAAGACCTGAGTTTGAATCCCAAGTGCCCATGTAAATGCCAGGTATGACGGCACATGCCTGTAAACCCAGCACTTGGAGGCAGAGACAGTAGGACCCCTGAGACTTGATGGCCAGCTAGTATAGCCAAATTCGTGAGTTCTAGGCTCGGAGAGAGATCCTGACTCAAAACATGAGGTGGAGGGGATGGAGGGATGGCTTAGCATTTAAGGTGTTTGCCTGCAAAGCCAAAGGACCCAGGTTCAATTCCCCAGGACCCACGTTAGCCAGATGCACAAGGGGGTGCAGACATCTGGAGTTCATTTGCAGTGGCTGGAGGCCCTGGTGTGTCCATTCTCTCACTCTTTCTCCCTCCTTCTCTGTCAAATAAATAGATAAAAATAAAATATTTTTTTTAAAAAAAACAAGAGGTGGAGAGCAATTGAGGACCCCCAACATTGACCTCTGGCCTCCACACATGCTCACACATACAAACGTGTGTACACACCACACACATACACATGAAGAAAAAATGGTGAAAATGCTCGTTTGTGACACTGAATTTTTAAAAGGGGACGAGGCGGCTTTGCTTGTTGACACGGACAGCTGGGGTGTAGGAGATGTCGCAGATTCCACCCTCCTTAACCCACACGCTATAGCCACATGGACTCCAGAAGCCTGCAACAGAGGCCTGATCCTTACCTGTGGTCTCAGCCCCCCAGGACTGGTGTGCAAAGAGAGTCGGCCTCCTGGAATTTACACTGTGTGGGCCTGGCGGGCCAAAGGGCCCGTACCTGCACAGTGTCTGCACTGCCGAGGAAGGGCCAGATGTTTGAGCTCCTGCTTGTTTATAAATGAGGCGTCTGTTCCATCCAGACCCTGTGTTTACACTGAGGCTGGGGCTGGGGCTGGGGGCAGCCAGGGCTGGTGCACATTTGAAAGGCATTCCCAGGGGATGTTGATCCCTGGCGCTCACTCGGTTTCCTCGTAGCTGTGTGACCTTCATGAGTTCATTAACTTCTGCCTCAGTTTCCCCAAGTATAAAACAGATCCTTAAAATACTCACTGTGTAGTATCACGTGCCTCTGTCTCTAAAGCCCTCAGAATCATGCCTGGTATACAGCAAGTACTCAATCCGTGCGTGTGATCGTTAGTCCTGCCCTTTCTGCTTCTTGCTGTTCTTCTTTCCAGAGGCAGAAACTCTTCCACTCAACCTCATGGCATTAGCTATGACAAAAGAAAAGCAAACCCGTGTTCCTCTTGGGCTTTCTGAGAAAACTCATTTCCACACATCTGATTAAAAAGCAGAGTTTTCACAAACACGTCAGCGGCAGGAATGTTTGTGAATGCTCAGGTGATAACAGAAAGAAGCTTTTATGATACTAGTCTGTTGTCAACCCCTCCTAACTCAGAGGTGTGTGGCTTCAAAATAACAGGAACCTCCAAGCAAAAAAAAAAAAAAAGTCAGTATTGCAAAAGTTCAATTACACTTAAAAAAATATTTCCTTTTATTTAGCTGTGCAGCGAGGCGTGAAATTGCACCTAACCACCCACTTACTTGGCCCTTTGAACATCAGCTCTCCACGGCATTTGGGCAAGGTGCCTGGTGCCAGCCTTCAGCTGCTTGTGCTTTGTTAATGATGCCAAATAAACACCAAATGCTGCTTTCCTGTTTTCCTCCTCCCCCTGCTGCAGCCGTCTGCTCTTCATAAATGTTCACTAATTTTCACACCAATTTCCATTTTGGCTCTGGGTTCTGAAGACAGAGCCACAGGAGCATTTGTTCATGAAAAAATCTGGGAAATTTGATTTGGGAAATGTTCTTTATATATAAGCATCTAATTGTTCGAAAGGACCTGGCTTGTAATTTGTACTTAAATTTGTTAAATCCTACAAGTTTTTTTTTTTTTCTGCTTTGTTTTGTTGTTTCAGTAATGCTTAGCCCAAATTGAGTTAAAAAATTTTTCCAACTCCATACTTGGCCTAGTCTCACATTTTCATCCACTGTTACGGACGGGGAGTATTGAATAGCACGACAATGGTAATTTGGGGATTTCTAAGCTCAATGGGGTGATTTATAGAAACCTGAGGCACTTACCATAATATTTTGCTAAAAATGTTTCCTCTCGTGCTGATTTAATACAGATTCTTCTCTTTTGTCCTTTATTCCTTTAAATAACTGAACTAAGTTAAACGCATGCAGGTTTATCTTAGCCTCCAATGCAAAGATGAAAGGAATCAATATGAAAAGTGCTCTATAAGTTATAACAGCACCAGAGGAATGTTGAATTCTCGTTACTGACCAGAGTGAATGCCTCAGCTGCTTTTGTTTAAAGCTGGGTTGGGGATCAGGTCTGACTGGAGGTGGGGGTTGCATCGGAAACCACTGAGTTCACTTCTTGGAGACTCAGTGTCATCTGCAAAATGGTGGTACTAAACCGAGTTACATTATGTGGAGGTGTGTGTTACACCTGGCCCCATCAAGCGATCTGCTCATGACTGTTTTTATCATGGTTCCTCCCTTCCTTCCAGGCGTACCGTTGCTAGCGAATTTGCCCATCCAACCAACCGTATGGCACCGTCTGATGGCCAAGCTGGGAGCTTTGGGGCAGCTCTTTCAGAACTTGGTCCTAATTTTCCCCAACGTTTGCCTTCAGTTCTTGAACTTGTCTGGAACTCACTGTATGTGTTTTCCAATTTGTACCCCTAGTATTCTGAATAGAAGAAACAGACAGCATCGCAAGGCACGTGCACGGGGTTGGTTAGGCACAGCCTGTGTGCTTACCAGGGCTGCCTCACACCCATGACCTCTTACCATCCACTCTCCAGTTCCCTGTCAGGTCCTTGAGTTCCCAGTGAGGATACTGAGGCTCCGAGAGGAGGCAAATTGCCCTAGGTTGCAAGCTAGAAAGAACTAGAAAATGAGGCACATTCGTAAAAGCTAGTACAGGTTGCCTCCCCTGGTCTCTACAAATCTGAGAAATTGCTTTGAACACATCCCAAAGCATCAGGCCCACTGCTGTTCAGGCCGAGACAGCCACAGGATCCATCAGGACACTGCATCGCCCTTCCCTGGGTAAAATCAACACCCGGGCGGGCCTGAGCCGGTTTGGGAAAGCTGGAAGTGTACTGGCACTTTCTCCTCTATGCCACCCCTGTTCCCAGCATGTGGGTGATGGGCCCACCCCCACCACCAGTGCCCTGGTGGAGGAAACAGTCACAACAGGCAGGAGAGGTAAGCAGGTGGTGGCCCAGTGTGACCCTTAGCACTGTGGCCCCTCTGGAGAGTCCTCTGAGCCATGGGGTCAAGGGGAGGAAGAGGAGACCACGTGAGGAACTGAGCTCCTGGGCCAGAGCCAGTTCCAGTCTCTGTGCAGTCTCACGGAAGGCCCGGTCCTGCTGCCAGAACCGTGAAGTGGCTTGTTTTTGTTCCCCAGCTTGGGTTAGAGAGCCGCTCTCTTCAAGGTGAGGCCCACAGTTTCCCATGGGAATTTCTCTTATTTATTGCCTTGAAACCAAAATGCTGGCCCCCAAAACGTGCATGCCACAGATTGGGGGAAGGAGGGGAGGGGAGGTTTTAGGCGCATACTTTCCCACTGAGCTCTAGCTTCAGCCTGCAGAGCTGGCAGGAAGGTGTTCGGGATCCATCTCCCGTTCGCCTGGACTGCAGACCCAGAGCAGCGTGGGTGATTTCTTTCCACGTGTCCCAGCAGCATGGAAGGCTGTGGTTACCTTTGCAGCACTGGGACAAACACCTGACAAAAGCAGCTAATGGGAGGGAAAGGTTTGTCCTGGCTTACAGTGTTGAGGGGAAGCTTTGTGATGGCAGAAAAAGGCGGTTGAGGAAAGGCTGGGCATCGCCCCTTGACATAGCAGCTGTCAGAAAGAGAGTGAGCTGAGCTGGCCCTGGAAAGCTGGGGGCTACTAAACCTCAAGGTCTGTCCCCATGGACACCTCCTCCAGCAAGGCTCCACCTCCCAAATTGTCACCATCTGGGACCAAGCATTCAAAACACATGAGTTTGGGGGGGGGACTCTGATTCCAACACTACAGCAGGTGAGCCCTTTTATCACATGGGAAGGGCAAAGTTAATGTCCATGCATTTCTGGGAGTGGTCAGAGGCACGAGGAAGAAAGGAGAGAGATTCCACTTATATGTGTGTTTTCACTGGCAATAAAGGGCAGTGAGGTGTATCTATCAGAGCAGATGGCGAACTGTTTGGAAGCTGTGGGTTCATTGTGTTCTGACTCATGAATGTGCTTGTGCACTTGAACACTTGGTCCCCAGCTGTCACCACTATTGTGCGAGGTTGTGGAACCTTTTGGAGGTGGAGCCTTGCTGGAGGAAGTGGGTTGCTGTGGGCGAGCCCTTCCTGTCACTCTGCTTCCTGAGTGGGTGCAGTGTGACTGCTACTTTGGCTTCTGCTGCCATACCTTCCCCACTGTGGTGGACCTGTGTCCCCTCAAATTGGGAGCCAAAAGTCAGCCCTTCCTCCATTAAGCTGCTTCTTGCCCAGGTGTTTGGTCATAGCAACAAGCAGGTATCTAACATGGGGTTCTCAGCAGCAGGGTTTTCATTTATTTTTACTTTTTCTTTTGCAATGCTCAGATTCTACCAGATACCTTCACACACCAGGCCAGCGCTTCCCATCCAACAGTGTGGATCTTAAACCTGCTCTGCTCAGGCTTGGGAGATAGTGTGGATAAAGAGCTTGCTGCACAAGCATGAGGACCAGTTTGGATCCCTAGCACCCACGTTAACACTGGGTGAACATAGTAGCCTGTCTGCCCAGGGCAAGCTGACCAGCTAGACTCCCTGAAGTGGCAAGCTCTGGGTTCAAATGAGAGGCCCTACCTGGGTAATATGAGTGGAGAGTGATCAAGGAGACATAGAACATGTGTGCACACATATGTATATGCAAACCCACAGCCAAGTGTGCCCACACACATACTAACACACACGTACTCATAAAAAATTAAAAATGGGCCTGGAGAGGTTGCTCAGTGGTTAAATGCACTTGCTTATAAAGCCTGACAGCCTGGTTTTGATTCCTCAGTATGCACATAAAGCCAGATGCATGGAGTGGTAGCATGGTGCATGTGTGTGGAGTTTGTTTGCAGGGGCAGGAAGCTCTGGTGTTCCCATGCTTTTTGTTTGTTTGTTTTTTGCTTTTGTTTTTGTTTTTCAAGGAGGGTTTCACTGTAGCTTAGGCTGACCTGGAATTCACCATGTAGTCTCAGGGTAGCCTCGAACTTGTGGTGATCCTCCTACCTCGGCCTCCCAAGTGCTGGGATTAAAGGTGTGCGCCACCACGCCCCACCTAAGTACCATGCTTTCTCTCTCTCTCTCTCTCTCTCTCTCTCAATATCTCTCAAATCAATAATTTTTTTAATTTGAAAATTGCAAAACTTGGTGGTGACCTTCTTTAATCCCAGCACTTGGGAGGCTGAGGTAGGAGGGTCACCATGTTTGAGGCCAGCCTAGGCTACAGAGTGAATTCCAGGTCAGCCTGGGCTAGAGTGAGACCCTGCCTTGAAAAAAAGCAATTAAAAAAATTAAACAAATAAACATGTAAAAGTTGTTTTTCCAGCTTGCAAGAATACTGACCACACCCCAGCACGTTCGTCTTCCTCCCCTCTCCACAGCCTCTTCCCGTTGCCAAGGTAATGCTTACTGGTGTGGCTGACGGGTCATTAGGATTATTCCTTCCATGGGACAGAGCGTTTGCATGGCCCTGTGTACACTGGCACAGATTATGTTCATTGTGGCTAATGGTCACGGGCCACTCTTCAGCTCTGTCCAGGTGATTGGATGTCCCCATCAGGCCCTCTGGTTCCAGCTCTTCCCCATCTGGGTGTGTGCTACCAAGCTCACCTTTACAAAGGATTTGTGGTTATTTTTTCCTGTTTGGTTATTTGCCCCATGGAGTCAAGAATTACAGGCTCTGTGCAGCTGTGCTGGCCTGGGAAAGGTGCTTCTGTCTACTGTGCAGTGTTTATGTGATCAAATCCGGGATTCTCTGCTCGAGTCTCTGGGCTCGTGGCTGCTCTGGAGACTGTTGGAAGAGATTAGGCCGAAGCAGAAATAAACAACAGTGAACATAACAGCTGAGTTTGTCCTAGAAAATTCCAAGTTAAATGCTTTTAAAAATGTGTTTTTGGAAGAGCAGAGTAAGGCTCGCTCACTGCAGAAAAGAGAAACGACGAAGAAGGAGACAGTGACCATGCATTATACCCCATAAAAAGGTCGCAGTTGTTATTAATATTACATTGAATATTCTTTTGGCCTCACCCTTGTTTATGTACGAATGACAGAGATAACACCCATGTATTGATTTGCTTCTCCTTTTGTTTTTTTGATCCTTGCCATTTAATAACCATTTCTTATATCATTAACTGTAGAAAAAACTCATTTGAAATGATTTCTGACCTTTTGGCTATAGAAAAAGCTGAAGACACTGTACAAAAGTAGAGAGGGTAACAGGAACAAAAATACTGATGGCCTGTTTTCAGCAATTACCAAATCATAATCTTACTTCATCCGGTAGGGTTGTATTTCCCACATATTCACCACAATCTGGAGTATTTAGCAGCAGTTTATGGTATATCACTAAAAAATATTTCAACCTAAATATTTAAAATTTGAAGGCATTTTTAAAAATATTTATTTGAGAGAGAGATGGAGGGAGGGAGGCAGATAGAAGAGAGACAGAATGGCATACCAGGGCCTCTAACCACTGCAAACGAACTCCAGACTCATGTGCCGCCTTGTGTATCTGGCTGTACATGGGTACTGGGGATTGAACCTGGGTCCTCCAGCTTTGCTGGCAAGTGGCTTAACCATAAAGACATCTCCAACCCGCATTTTTAAAAAAATCACCAACCAAGACACCATTTATTACATCTAAAGAGTTAAAAAGTAAAAAAATACTCAATGCTCATTAACTCTCAAGTTGGCATACATGCGTTTCTGATTGGTTTCTAATTTTTTTTTAACAGAATCTGTTATAGCCCAGGTTGGCCTCAAATTCAGTAAACAGCTGAGAATGATCTTGAAGTGAGTCTCCTGCCTCCAGCTCCCAAGTGCTTAATTGCTGGCACAGGTCACCACGCTTGCTTTTATGCAGTGCTAGGACTGGAACTCAGGGCTTCATATGTGCTAGGTGAGCACTCTATCCACCAACCTACAACCCCAGCCCTGCTTTCTAATTTTTAATGGTTTCAATCAGAATTCAAACAAGGTGCATGTGTTGTGATTAGTGGACCTATGGGTGAAGTCTGTTAGCCTATAGTCCTATTTCATTTCCCTTCACTTTTCTTGCCAACTGGTTGATACCTAGTTGGTTTTTGTTGTTTTATTTTTGTCATAATGGTACTAGAGATTGAACCTAGGGCCCAATGTGTGGTAGGCAAGCACTTTACCACTGAGCCATGCCGCAACCCTCCTTGTAACTTATTTATTGAAGAAACTGGTCATTTGTCCCTAAAGTTTCCCACCATCTGGATTCTGATGGCTGCATTTCTGTGGTGTTATATAATGTGCCCCTCTGACCCTGGGTTTCCCATAATTGGTGGGTAGATCTAGATGCCTAGTGACATTCAGGCTTGGTTGGAAAGGTAAGAATACTGTTTAGGAGTGGGGTTTCCTCGCACCAGAGGCCACTGGAGGAATGTGCTACTTTCTGTGGTAACAGCGCTGATCATGGTTGCCTTATGAATGAATGGGTTCGAGGTGTGTGGAATCAGGAGGCAGGAGCCCTGCCGTGTGCCTGTGCTGTACACCTGGAATGAATGGGTTCGAGGTGTGTGGAATCAGGAGGCAGGAGCCCTGCCGTGTGCCTGTGCTGTACACCTGGAATGAATGGGTTCGAGGTGTGTGGAATCAGGAGGCAGGAGCCCTGCCGTGAGCCTGTGCTGTACACCTGGAGTGAATGGGTTCGAGGTGTGTGGAATCAGGAGGCAGGAGCCCTGCTGTGTACCTGTGCTGTACACCTGGAATGAATGGGTTCGAGGTGTGTGGAATCAGGAGGCAGGAGCCCTGCTGTGAGCCTGTGCTGTACACCTGGAGTGAATGGGTTCGAGGTGTGTGGAATCAGGAGGCAGGAGCCCTGCCGTGTGCCTGTGCTGTACACCTGGAATGAATGGGTTCGAGGTGTGTGGAATCAGGAGGCAGGAGCCCTGCCGTGTGCCTGTGCTGTACACCTGGAATGAATGGGTTCGAGGTGTGTGGAATCAGGAGGCAGGAGCCCTGCCGTGTGCCTGTGCTGTACACCTGGAATGAATGGGTTCGAGGTGTGTGGAATCAGGAGACAGGAGCCCTGCCGTGTGCCTGTGCTGTACACCTGGAGTGAATGGGTTCGAGGTGTGTGGAATCAGGAGGCAGGAGCCCTGCCGTGTGCCTGTGCTGTACACCTGGAATGAATGGGTTCGAGGTGTGTGGTCAGGAGGCAGGAGCCCTGCCGTGTGCCTGTGCTGTACACCTGGAGTGAATGGGTTCGAGGTGTGTGGAATCAGGAGGCAGGAGCCCTGCCGTGTGCCTGTGCTGTACACCTGGAATGAATGGGTTCGAGGTGTGTGGAATCAGGAGGCAGGAGCCCTGCCGTGTGCCTGTGCTGTACACCTGGAATGAATGGGTTCGAGGTGTGTGGAATCAGGAGGCAGGAGCCCTGCCGTGTGCCTGTGCTGTACACCTGGAATGAATGGGTTCGAGGTGTGTGGAATCAGGAGGCAGGAGCCCTGCCGTGTGCCTGTGCTGTACACCTGGAGTGAAATGGGTTCGAGGTGTGTGGAATCAGGAGGCAGGAGCCCTGCCGTGTGCCTGTGCTGTACACCTGGAGTGAATGGGTTCGAGGTGTGTGGAATCAGGAGGCAGGAGCCCTGCCGTGTGCCGCCGTGTGCCTGTGCTGTACACCTGGAATGAATGGGTTCGAGGTGTGTGGAATCAGGAGGCAGGAGCCCTGCCGTGTGCCTGTGCTGTACACCTGGAATGAATGGGTTCGAGGTGTGTGGAATCAGGAGGCAGGAGCCCTGCCGTGTGCCTGTGCTGTACACCTGGAATGAATGGGTTCGAGGTGTGTGGAATCAGGAGGCAGGAGCCCTGCCGTGTGCCTGTGCTGTACACCTGGAATGAATGGGTTCGAGGTGTGTGGAATCAGGAGGCAGGAGCCCTGCCGTGTGCCTGTGCTGTACACCTGGAATGAATGGGTTCGAGGTGTGTGGAATCAGGAGGCAGGAGCCCTGCCGTGTGCCTGTGCTGTACACCTGGAATGAATGGGTTCGAGGTGTGTGGAATCAGGAGGCAGGAGCCCTGCCGTGTGCCTGTGCTGTGCTGTACACCTGGAATGAATGGGTTCGAGGTGTGTGGAATCAGGAGGCAGGAGCCCTGCCGTGTGCCTGTGCTGTACACCTGGAATGAATGGGTTCGAGGTGTGTGGAATCAGGAGACAGGAGCCCTGCCGTGTGCCTGTGCTGTACACCTGGAGTGAATGGGTTCGAGGTGTGTGGAATCAGGAGGCAGGAGCCCTGCCGTGTGCCTGTGCTGTACACCTGGAATGAATGGGTTCGAGGTGTGTGGAATCAGGAGGCAGGAGCCCTGCCGTGTGCCTGTGCTGTACACCTGGAGTGAATGGGTTCGAGGTGTGTGGAATCAGGAGGCAGGAGCCCTGCCGTGTGCCTGTGCTGTACACCTGGAATGAATGGGTTCGAGGTGTGTGGAATCAGGAGGCAGGAGCCCTGCCGTGTGCCTGTGCTGTACACCTGGAATGAATGGGTTCGAGGTGTGTGGAATCAGGAGGCAGGAGCCCTGCCGTGTGCCTGTGCTGTACACCTGGAATGAATGGGTTCGAGGTGTGTGGAATCAGGAGGCAGGAGCCCTGCCGTGTGCCTGTGCTGTACACCTGGAGTGAATGGGTTCGAGGTGTGTGGAATCAGGAGGCAGGAGCCCTGCCGTGTGCCTGTGCTGTACACCTGGAGTGAATGGGTTCGAGGTGTGTGGAATCAGGAGGCAGGAGCCCTGCCGTGTGCCTGTGCTGTACACCTGGAATGAATGGGTTCGAGGTGTGTGGAATCAGGAGGCAGGAGCCCTGCCGTGTACCTGTGCTGTACACCTGGAATGAATGGGTTCGAGGTGTGTGGAATCAGGAGGCAGGAGCCCTGCCGTGTGCCTGTGCTGTACACCTGGAATGAATGGGTTCGAGGTGTGTGGAATCAGGAGGCAGGAGCCCTGCCGTGTACCTGTGCTGTACACCTGGAATGAATGGGTTCGAGGTGTGTGGAATCAGGAGGCAGGAGCCCTGCCGTGTGCCTGTGCTGTACACCTGGAATGAATGGGTTCGAGGTGTGTGGAATCAGGAGGCAGGAGCCCTGCCGTGTGCCTGTGCTGTACACCTGGAATGAATGGGTTCGAGGTGTGTGGAATCAGGAGGCAGGAGCCCTGCCGTGTGCCTGTGCTGTACACCTGGAATGAATGGGTTCGAGGTGTGTGGAATCAGGAGGCAGGAGCCCTGCCGTGTGCCTGTGCTGTACACCTGGAATGAATGGGTTCGAGGTGTGTGGAATCAGGAGGCAGGAACCCTGCTGTGTGCCTGTGCTGTGCGGCTGGACCACTTCTACACAGATGTCACCCGCAGCAGCTGTTCAGTTCCTGGGTGGCGTTCATGCAGGAACAATGTTACTCTTCCTTCTCTACCACTTCTCTAAATAATACCTTTGCTCTCAAGCATCTTCTACAGGCAACCACTGAGCCCTGTTTTAAGTACCATTATGAACTCATGCAATTAAACATACTGAGTATATAACAACCCATCCAATCATTTTTAGATATTCTTAAGGCTGGGGAGTCCCATCTAAGGCAAACGGAGGGCTGAGGAGATGCCTCAGTAGTTGAAGGTGCTTGCTGAAAAACCATTCCCCAGTACCCACATTAAGCCAGATGCACAAACTGGCATGTGCATCTGGAATTTTCACCTTCAAGAGGCTATGATGCACCCATAGTCTGTCTGCCTGTCTGTCTCTCTCCCTCTGTCAAATAAATTAATTAATAAACAAATAAATACATATAAATAATTTGGGAGTAGAAAGATAGCTTAGCAGTTAAGGCACTTGCCTGCAAACCTAGGGACCCATGTTCCACTACTCAGGTCCCACATAAGCCAGACACACAGGTGATGCAAGTATGCAAGGTTACACATACACTCAAGATGGCACATGTGTCTGCAGTTCAATCACAGTGGCTGGAGGCCCTGGTGCACCAATTTCTCTCTCGTCCTCTCTCTTCCTCTCACTGTCTCACATTAAAAAAAGGCCAGTCTGTTGGACTTGCCTCAAATATCTATCTATGTATCTATAGATACTAAGAGCGATCCAGCTGTGGTCTCTTAGATATTTCTCCCTTAAACAAATATATATAAAACAAACCATGCTATAGTTTCCATGTGTCCCGAAGAGGTTATGTATTTAAAGCTTAACCCCCAAATCTTGTGCTAATGGTGTTTAGAGGTGAGGCCTTTGGAAGGTGATTGCCATTAGGGTGGGGTCCCATGATGGCATCATTGGGATTCCATGAAAAGGAAGAGAGACCCAGGTAGCATGCTTACTCTGCCTCCCCATGTGATGACACAGCAAGAAGGCCTTGCCAGACGCTGGCACCATGTTCATAGACTTCCCAGCCTCCAAAACTCTAAGCCAAATAAACCTCTAGTCTGTCAATTATCTGGCCTCAGGTAATGTGTTATAGCAACAGAAAACAAAGACAAGCCTGGCAGGCTGTCACAGTGGAAGTGAAGAAACTATCAGAGATGAAGGGTCCTGTGGAAAGGACTCACGATCTATCATGATGCTTCCATTGGCTTTGTTATTTACTTATTATTTACTTATTTAAGAGAGAGACAATGGGTATGCTAGGGCCTTGCCACTACAAGTGAACACCAGACACATGTGCCACTTTGTGCATCTGGCTTTACATGGGTACTGGGGAATTGAACCTAGACCAACAAGCTTCACAAGTAAGAATCTTTAACTACTGAGCCATCTCCCCAGACCCAGTGTTTTTTTTTTTTTTAACCTAGTACTGTGTATGGACAGAACTGGAAAATTATTTGCCTATTTCTTTTAGGATAAATGCATTTGAGTGCATGCTGTCACTTCCAGTTTAAATTCTAGGCTAGAGTGTTTTTCCTTAACATAGTCTTTTGCCCTTGCTGAAAATCCTACCTCCAGAAACACCAGCCTAGCCGGGCGTGGTGGCGCACGCCTTTAATCCCAGCACTCGGGAGGCAGAGGTAGGAGGATTGCTGTGAGTTTGAGGCCACCCTGCGACCACACAGTGAATTCCAGGTCAGCCTGAGCTAGAGTGAAAACTATCTAGAAAAAAAAAGGGGGGGCTGGAGAGATGGCTTAGCGGTTAAGCGCTTGCCTGTGAAGCCTAAGGACCCCGGTTCGAGGCTCGACTCCCCGGGACCCACGTTAGCCAGATGCACAAGGGGGCGCATGCGTCTGGAGTTTGTTTGCAGTGGCTGGAGGCCCTGGCGTGCCCATTCTCTCTCCCTCTCTCCATCTGCCTCTTTCTCTCTGTCTGTCGCTCTCAAATAAATAAATAAAAATAACAAAAAAAAATTTAAAAAAAAAAAACAGAAACACCAGCCTAGTTCCCTTGCTTCATCCCACATACACCTACCACAGTGTCTGGCAATATACCAGCACTACCTTTCATAGTACAGTGACTGAGCCCAATCTTATTCTTAGGATTTTGCTGTTATTGTTCTGGGTATTTTTAAATACATATATCCTAAGGAAAACCTCTCAATGGGAGCATGCTATTATTCCCTATTGGATATCAGAAAGGTAGCATCAAATGTTGGCTATTAGAAAGGACATGTGATGAACATCTTCACTTTGATTTCTGATCAGTTTTGTGGCCAGATTGTTGAGAGAAATGAGACGGTTGAGGATATTGGACATATGCCCATGTCTTTCTCAGAACAAGCTATATTCACGGAAAGGCTTGTAACCTTGTACTCTAACCAACATGTTCATTATCATTAATAGTGGGGGCTAGGGAGATAATTCAGTCAGTAAAGTGCTTGCCTCATAGGCATGAAGACTTGACTTTGACCCATGTGAAAACTGCCAAGTGAGGTGGCACATGCCTATAATGCCAGCACTGGGGAGGCAGAGACAAGTGGATTCCTACAACTTGCTAGCCAGAAAGTCTAGCCTGCTTGGTGATCTCCAAGCCAGTGAGAAAGCCTAACTCAAAAAAGGTTGGTGGTGCTTTTGAGGAATGACACCTGAGGTTGTCCTCTGGCCTCCTCCCCCCCTCTCTCCCTCCCTCCCTCATTTACACACATATATACACATATGCACACTTACACACACATATGCACATGTATGAACACACACATTCAGTAGTTTGTTGCCAAAGAGACTCATTAATCTGTGCAGCTCAAGATGGTCAGCAATGTTTTTTGGACCTACAGAATCCCATTTTTGTTTTATTTTTTTTTTCTACGTAGGGTCTCACTCTAGCCCAGACTGGCCTCAAACTCAGTGATCCTCCTGCCTCTGCCACCCAAGTGCTGGGATTAAAGGTGTGCACCACCACGCCTGGCTCAACTCGGAACTCTATTTTGAATTGACTGGAACCAAGGAAGCTTATTGTTGTTTTTTGTTTTGTTTTTTAATTTATTTACAAGCTTTTTTTTTTTTTGAAATGGAATCTTGCTATGTTTCCCTGGTCTGTCTTGAACTCATGAGCTCAAGTTACCCTCCTGCCTCAGCCTGTCAAGTAGTTGAAACCACAGACATCCAGCCTGATTTGCAAAATATCGTTAATACCTTACGAATAATAACCCTTGTTATATTTGCTACAATTTTTTTTATCATTTTTATTTGCTTTTCAGTTTTATGATGTGTGTGTATACACATAAATACATACTTTGGACTTTTTTAGCTAATCAGGTTATTTGTTCTATTTCTTTCTTTGCTTTTATGCTTAGAAAATCCAGTCCCATCTGATATCTGTTAAGTGTTTGCCTATATTTGTTTCTAGTTTATGCCAGGTTTTATTTAATTTTTCTACTTTTATAATTTTTTCCATTGTTATTTACAAAATTGCGAAAGCAATACACATTTTCTGAAGAGTAATAAAAGTTTAGGAAAGATATAAAAGGCTTCATTTGCTTTTACACGTAAGTCAGTGTGCTAGAGACAGAATGCAGGGCCGCACTAGGGAAGCTGTCTGCCCCGGAGCTGCGCTCCAGCCTCGTAACCCTTTTTTGAATCTTTAATTTGTTATGGGGTAAAGGCCGAGAAGAGGCTCTGACTTGAAGATCTTCCAAGTATCAAGTAATCCCAGCACTATTCACTGGAGTTTATTTTCTCCCGTGGTGTGCACAATGTTATTTGGTCCTTTTCGCAGCATTTATACCATTGCCAGTGAGCTCAATGCATGTGGCTGTGTAATCCTCCGTCATAGCCCGAGTCATTCGCTTCCTTGTTCGTTTTCCCTCTCAAAAATGCCTTGGCTATTCTTATCTGTTTATCCCAAATACACAAGAGTATTGTTTTGTCAAGTCGAAGCATCCAAACCATCTGGCAAGGGGGTGGTTCAATGGAGCCGGATCCCTTCTGGTGGAGGACTGGCTGAGCTGAGGCGAGTCGGGGATCAAGAACAGGGTGCTTTCCCTCTTCCCGCGCTCTGGATCGAAGGGCGGGCTGGGCAGCACTGCAGCCATCCAGGTACTGGGCTTGCATAGAATCTGAACGCACCCGTCAAATGTTCACCAAGCCTTGGTCCTCTGAGAGGCAGCATTGAGTGGGAGATTGCTATAGTTTGGATCAAGCGTGGAAGGCATTTCCCCCAAGCAGCAGTGCGTGTTCAGAGGTGGGTTCTGCGGGAAGTGTTTGGATCGATGGCTGTGACCCCACAGAAGGGAGAAGGGAATTTAGAGTGCTCTCTGCCAAAAAGGCTCAGTGGCTCTAAGATTCTGCCTGTGACTCACGAGCATGCTGGTGCTTGTTCAGGCGGCCCAGTGTCAGTATTACTGTCTTCACATAGGAGGGACTGAGGTGACTTGCCCTTGTCACACAGCTGATAGGTGCCCACCCTGTAGTAGTGCCAAAGCCAGGAACAGTCCTTCAGCACTTGGTCCCGTAGCTTGGCCTCTTCCCCGTCACTCCATGGCAGCATCTTCTCCCAGGTAGGGTCAGAGAAAGCATAGTGTGGGGCCTTGTTCTCTTGACATCAGTGGACTTGGGAAACAGTTGCTTAGGGTCATGCACTGAATTGTGCCCCTGTTTAAAAAAAAAAAAAAAAAGACAGGCTCAGGCTGGAGAGATGGCTCACTGGTTAAAGGCACTTGCTTTCAAAGCTTGATGGCCCTAGTTCACTTCCCCAGTACCCATGTAAAAGATAGATGCAGGGCTGGAGAGGTGGCTTCGTGGTTAACGCACTTGCCTGCAAAGCCTAAGGACCCATGTTCAACTCTGCAGATCACACACAAGCCAGATGCACAAGGTGAAGCAAGTGCACAAGGTCACACACGCACACAAGATGGCGCGTGCATCGGAAGTTTGATCGCAAGGGCTGGAGGCCCTGGTGTGCCAATTCTCCCTCCCCACTCTGTCTCATAAAAAATAAAAACAAATTAAAATTAAAAGATGCACAAAGTGGTGCATGTGTCTGGAGTTTGTATACAGCAGTAGGAGGCCCTGATTCACACACTCTCTCTCTAATATAAATAATAAATAAATGTTTTTAAACGGCTGAAGTCCTCACACCCACCTCAGAAGGGACCTTATGTAGAAATAGGGTCACCAGAGATGCAATTAGTCAAAGAAGCCATACTGCAGTAGACCTGGCCCTTAAGACGGGGTTCCTATTAACAACGGGAAGATGCGTGGGTACAGATGTGTGCTCGGGGAGTGTGCCGTGAGGTGACAGGAAGAGGCTGGATAAACACAGCTGTAAGCTAAGGAGAGCCGGGACTGCAGCCAGCCTCCCCGAGGAGAGGGAACCAGGAGGCACCTTGACTTTGCACTTTGGGCCTGCAGAGTTGTGAGAGGACGGACTTCTACTTTTAGCCCCCTTTTTGTGGTGGCCCTTCGTGACAGCAGCCACAGGAAGCCAGGGCATCCACTTTTGAGAATGCTACATGCTGACTCCCTGCAGGGAGCCAGGGCCTATCCTTAATGCTCAGCAAGTTTGCTTATCTGCGCTGTTCAATGTTCCAAAAAGGAGTTTGTTGGCCCCATTTCACAGGCAAGTGAACAGACCCATAGACATTGAAGACCTTGCCCAGAGACTCCCGGCTCCCTGCCCACCCCCAAACTGACCCAGGTATGCCCTGTCTCTGCACGGGTGCTGTAGGGCCCCCAGGAGCTCCTGGATAGTGGTTTTGCCCAGGCAGCACACAGCCCCTGGTCTGTTAGTAGCATCAACAGTAACCACAGGGCAGTCCTCTGTTCACTTTCTCATCCGAGATGCTTTGACAGGCTTTGCAGTGTAAAAGCTGGCTTGGCTGAAGCTCTGTGAACAGCTTTCATTTCCTGCCAGCAACCCTGGCTGGTTTCGTGTCAGCAAAGGGTGCCTGGCTTCGCGGACCTGATCCTTCAGGCAGGGTGAGGCTCCGGGGGTGGGAGGAGCACTCAGAAAGAGTGCCTTCAGCTGTATCTGTGATCACTTCTCAGGGCCGCTGCTTAAGAGTCCAAACATTGTGTTGTGGGTAACCATGACGGCGTGCCGCGGCAGAGAGGGAAAGAAGGTTCTCAGAGGAGAGGCTGAACGTGTCTTTGAGAGTGTGGTATTTGCCCGCTTTCTGTGAAGTAGGCTTACCTCATTTGGTGACAATCAGGCCACAGTGCCTGTACCCCCTGTCCTACACTGGAGCTCCTGAAAATGTAGAGACTTTAAGAAACTTATGTTACTATCTCTAGTCCAGCACAGCATGCCATAGATGGATGTGGAGAGCTGGTATGGAAACGGGATGAGGCTGGATTTGAACCCCCGCTCTGCTGACTACTGAAGAGCATGCAGTCTTGGGCAAATCATTTCATCTTGCCCAGGCTCCGTTTCATTATCTGTAAAGAGGGACAGTGTCCACCAGCATCCTCCTCATTTGGCCATCTTACTCTTCATCTCCATCATGGTGAGCTGCGTCAGTGAACTGGCCCCAGCGTGAACACTGTGAACTCATTTTAAGAATCCTGTCAGCTCAGTGCTCTGGGATTCTATAACGGGAAGCTTTTCAGTGAAGGGAGAGATTCCAGGACAACGGAAGTGTGGATGCTTTAGCGTGAATATTGCAGTTACAAGGCCTGGGGCTGGAGAGGTGGCTTAGCGACTAAGTGCTTGCCTGCATGCCCAGAACGTGTATCATGTGATGACGTCGGCTGGAGCAATAGCTGAGCCCCTTGGACCATGCCTGCAGTAACTTCTAAGAACCTGGACGGTTGAACATGGGGAAACATTTCCCTCTGTGGTTCTGTGAGAAGAGGGAGCCCCTAGATCCCTTCTGAAAATGAAGTCTTTCAAATAAATTAAGACCTTAACAACTTTGGAATTGGGAGGAGTGGAGTCTGACCACTTCCTGAGATGCCTCAAGTCTACTTCTATTGGACAAATACTCACTCCATTTTAATGTCCTTAATCTCTTCAGTGACCACATTTTCCATGGATTTGTACAGGATTTTCTGAATTTTTAAAATCTTTCCGTTCTACCTTTTAGCCCCAGTTCTCACTATCCACCTGGCTGGAAGCAGCCCACAGTACCCTGCAGCTGGCTGAGGGCAGGGCTACCTTGAACTTCCTCTAACAGATCAATCAGCATTGCCTTTGAAATGAGACCTCTCAAGGTCCCCAAGCATGAAGCACAGTCCATTTCCTTGTCACTGTATGCTAGGAACAGCCGGTAGCCCAGTACCATTGGAAACCTTACAAGCACATCTTTACCACATGCATTCTCATTGGCTTTCCGAACTCCGGCCAGAACCGTCCATTAAGCTCCACTTACAGCAGTCTAAAGCTCTTCTAACCTGCTTCTCCAAACTCTTCAAATGCCTCCTGCAAACCACATCCAAGGTCTTCCACACCACATGGTCAGGATTCTGGCACCAGCTTTCCTTTTTGGTTACCCTCACCTTGCTGGAAAACACACAACCCGAAGCAGCTTGAGGGAGGAAAGGGTGTATTTCAGGCTTACAGGGTCCAGGGGAAGCTCCCGTGGCGGAAGAAGCGGCTCCCTTTACCATACATCCATAGAGGGGCAGAGCCAGCAGCCAGCAAGCGCAGGCAGCCAGAGCTCACGCCGGCTCTCTGCACACGTAGCAGGGCTGGACTCAAGATCCGCCCAGTGACACACCTCCCCCCGCAGGACTCTGCCTGCTGAAGACCAAGTAGGAAGCTTCATCAAAAATACCCGAGGCTAAAGCCAGGCGTGGTGGCGCACGCCTGCAATCCCAGCACTCAGAAGGCAGAGGTAGGAGGATCGCCATTAGATCAAGGCCACCCTAAGACTCCATAGTGAATTCCAGGTCAGCCTGGGCTAGAGTGAGACCTTACCTCGAAAAAAAAAAAAAACAAAAAAAACCTGAGGCTATGGGGGACATACATTTACATTCAAACCACCACATTTCTTTCTTTTTAAACTTTTGAAAATTTTTATTTATTTTGAGAGAGAAAATGGATACACCAGGGCCTCTAGCCACTTCAAACGATCTTCAGATATATGCGCCACCTTATGCATCTGGCTCACGTGGGTACTGGGGAATCGAACCTAGGTCTTTAGGCTTCTCAAGCAAGTGCCTTAACTGCTAAACCATCTCTCCAGCCCTTTAAACCCTTTTATTGGCAATTTTTTACATGCATATAATGTCCACCAGCATCCTCTTACTACATGCATATAATGTCCACCAGCATCCTCTTACTACATGGTAACCATTGTGCGACTGGAGCCATACCATAAAATGCATTTTGAACACAGTCCTTTTCCATTATTGTTCTTCCTCCCATCCTCCTCCACTGAACCCTTTCTTCCCAATTATTTCCTTTTCTACTTTGATCTCTCTCTCTTTCTCTGTGTCCCACTGAATGTAATTAGACTTGCCCACATGAACACTGGTGGGGAATATTTACCAGGGCACATGCAGTTTACCAGTGAAGAAAATGTCTTCCACTCCCCGGCAACCCTTAACTGCTAATAACTCCTCAGAGAGCCTCATGTCCTCCTCCACCCTGCATGACAGAATTTTGGTGCACCAATATTGTACAGGTCTTATGACAGTTTCTCTGAGGTCATGAATGCAATGGCTGTGTTAGTTTTCGTCACTGCAACAAACACCTGAGAAAACAATTTTAAAAGAGGAAATATTTCTTTGGTCTCATGGTATCAAAGGTCTCAGTCCATGGGTGGCTGGCTCCATGGTTCGTACGCCTGTGAGCAGGCACAGCCTCGCGTTGGGAAGCCATGACACAGTAGCATTCTTCACATGGTGGGGCAGGAAGCAGAAGAGAAGGCCTATACCTGCTGGCTTTCTTCATTTTATTCCATCCAGGTCTCAGCCCTTGGAGGGTGATGCCCATATTCAAGGCAGGTATTCCCCACCCTTACTTAATTCCCCCTGGAAACACCCTCAACACACAGCCAAACCTGCAATCGCTTTACTAACTTCCCAGGCACTACTCAACCCAGTCAGGTTGACAATCAACCAGCACGCTGAGCATCAGTTTTGTCCCACATACTAAGTTTTGTTCTCAATAGAAAATGATGTTTCAATTTTATCCAACATCCCTTTAGCATATCTTTGGGTGTAAATCTGCTTTCTCACAATTTTACAAAACACAACGTAAAACACAAAGTGCTTTGTGCCTCATTTCTTTCATTTAATACATTTTGGTGATCTTTGTCCTGCTAGTATATTGATCTTCCCCACTCATTTTTACATTTACTTATATGACATTATGTGCATGTATAAAGTTGTCAATATAAAGCTTTAAAGGGCTGGAGAGATGACTTAGCAGTTAAGGCACTTGCCTTTGCATGTATATCTGCTCTTTTGTCATCAAAAATACCATGGCACTAACATAATTATAAAATAATATATACAATATCCCCTTTACTTTCTATTATTTCAGTTACCTATGGTCTACATCAGACAAAAATGCTGAATGAAAAATTATAAATTTTAAATAACTTTTATTACAATATACCATTGATTGTTACATTTCTTTAGTATTTTAAATCTCATACTGTGTCAAATTTAAGATTTATTACAGATTTTTGTCTATAGAGAAAAACATGGTCTACATAAGGCTTGATACTGTTGTTGCTTTCAGACATTCACTGGGGGTCTTGTAATGTGTCCTCCACAGATAGGGAAGACTGCCGGGTCTGTCATTTCCCACACACAGCACATCCATCTGATCAGATCCTCGTGGGAATCGTGATGGGTGGGGAGTGGTACTCTCTCAAGGTTGGACCGGTTCATGACGGTCCCCACAGCCTGGCCCAGCATCTGTGCAGGAGCCACGTGTGAGCTTTCTCCTGCATGAAGAGAGACTCGGAGAAGTTCCGTCTGTAGCTCTTAGGCGTGCTGTTGGGCGTCTTGCTCTTCTTCGTAAGTTGTGTGAGCACAGCTTTTGTTATTCTTACACAGCTGTGTCTTGTCGCTGTTAACTGTTTGTAGGGGCGCTTTGTGTATCGGGAAGTAAGATCTGGCAGTGAGGCGAGCTGGGCAGACTTCTGTCACGTGCGTCATTAGGCTTTTCCTTTTGCTTAGAGAAGCAGATGGTTTTCATTTGTGTGGAATCCAATTTCACCAACCTTTTCTCTTATGGATTCACCTCACTTTGAGTTTCCAAACGAACTTCCCATTAGTTTGTCTTAGACTGTTTATGGCCTCATCTTTGCCTTTAGATCTTGGGCCTGGCTAGGACTTGTCCTGTTTAAAGTATGAGGTACGCCAGCAGCGTTCTCCTGGGGAGCTCCCTGCGCTGTCGCACTTGTTGAATATTTCACTCAGCTGTAGTGTCACCTTTCTCATAAGTTGGGATGCATAGCTCTATCTACTTGTAATATTTTATTCTTTTGTGTGTGGGGGCTTTTTTTGTTGTTTTTTTGAGGTAGGGTGTCACTCTAGCTCAGGCTGACCTGGAATTCACTATGGAGTCTCAGGGTGGCCTCGAACTCACGGCGATCCTCCTACCTCTGCCTCCCGAGTACTGGCATTAAAGGCGTGCACCACCACACCTGGCTATTTTATTTTTATTTATTTATTTGAGAGAGAGAAAGAGGGAGGGAAAGAGAGAGAAAGTGAGAATGGGCATGCCAGCTCCTCCAGCCGCTGCAAACAAACTCCAGATACATGCACCACCTTGTACCTCTGGCTTACATGGGTCCTGGGGAATTGAACCTGGGTCCTTTGACTTTGCAGGCAAGTGCCTTAACCACTAAGCAATCTCTTCAACCCTCAATCTACTTTTAGACTTGAACTTTTTATTTATTTTTGCTCAGTTAATCTGCCTATAGGACAATGCTATAGTTTTAATTACCAGACATCATAAGATGCCTTAAGATCTGATAGGGCTAATCCTGGTAATTTCTTTTAGAATTTGAAATGCGGCTGGAGAGATGGTTCAGCTTGCTTCAAAGCCTAATGTCCCAAGTTCAACTTCCCAGGACCTACATGTAGCCAGATGTACAAGGTGGCACATGCATCTGGAGTTCATTTGCAGTGGCTAGAGACCCTGGCATGCCCACTCTATATCCGTACCCCCGCTTTTAAATAAATAAACTAAATTTAAAAAAAATTTTTGGGATCATGACACCAAAATACAAGACAGACTGATTGTGATGGGGAGGGGATATGATGGAGAATGGAATTTCAAAGGGGAAAGGGAGGGAAGGGAGTGTATTACCAAGGGATATTTTTTATAATCATGGAAAACGTTAATAAAAATTGAGAAAAAAAATAAGTAAAATTTTGGGGTGTCTTTTAGAGGCAGGTTCTCACTCTAGTTCACGCTGACCTGGAATTCACTCTATAGTCTCAGGGTGGCCTCGAACTCACGGCGATCCTCCTACCTCTGCCTCCCAAGTGCTGGGATTAAAGGCGTGTGCCACCATACCTGGCTCAATAAAATATTTTTATAAAAAGAATTTGGAATCTAGGCATAGTGATATGCACTTTCAATCCTAGCACTCAGGAGGCAGAGGTAGGAGGATGGTCATGAGACTATACAGTGAATTCCAGGTCAGCCTGGCCTAGAGTGAGACCCTTGCCTATAAAAATAATTTTTAAAAAATGTAATGTGTATTTGTAGGAGTTACCTGGAGAGTCTTGCCTTTATGGCTTTGCATATAAACTTTAGAGTATATTCATCTTGTTCAAAGAAACATCTCGCTGGCCTGTCTGCAGGAATGATGGGATCAGTTAGGTTAACATGGAGCAGTCACATTGCTAAGTAGCTCAGCTTTCCTGTCCAAGGACATAACGTGCTGTCCTAACGATTCGGGTCTTCTTCTTCATGTAGATGCTTATTAGACTTATTGTTTCTTATTAAATTTATTTCTAAGTATCTTGTGCTGTTGAGTAAATTAGGAGGAAAAGGAGAGGATCTTTTCTTGCCTTGTAACATAACTGGCTTCCATTTTTACATAAGAAATCTATGGATTTCCTCCATTAATTTCCAAGAATCACTTTTAAAACTTTTTATTGACAGTTTTCAAAATGTACGTAATGTAGTTGATCATCCTCGTCTCCTGTTAGCTACTCTTATCTCCGCCCCTCCACCCCCGCATTGGACACCTTCTCCTTTCCAGCTAGTTCTTCTTCTTGAATGTCTCTTCCTTTTCTTTTTGCCCTCCTTCACCACCCTGATGGAATGTTGATGGCTCAATGTTGTGCAGGCGACAGTCACTGTGAGGTCATGAACATGACAGCCGCTTAATGTTCAGAGGACAGCATTCCACAGAATCTCCCCCGCTCTCTGTCCCTTGCATTCTTTTCACCCCTTCTTCCACTGTGTTCTCTGAGCCTTGTAAGTTGTGATAGAGATGTCTCATTTAGCACTGAGCACTCAGTACTTACTTGTTCTCAGCGTTTTGATGAGTCTTGAGTCTCTCCCATAGTAAGCAAAAAGCAGCTTTTCCAGTCAAAGGTGAGGGAGCAGCACTAATCTATGGATATAAGCATAAATATTTAGAGAGCAATTTAATGGGCACAGTATATCCATTTAGCCAAACAACAGTAGTAGCTTTCCTCCTAAGGCCTATGACCTTCCCAGCCATAAGCTTTTGACTAGGTTTTCTTTTTTTTTTTTTTTCTTTTTTCTTTTTTATTTATTTGAGAGCGACAGACACAGAGAGAAAGAGGCAGATAGAAAGAGGGAGAGAGAATGGGCACGCCAGGGCCTCCAGCCACTGCAAACAAATTCCAGATGCTTGCGCCCCCCTGTGCATCTGGCTAACGTGGGTCCTGGGGAGTTGAGCCTCGAACTGGGGTCCTTAGGCTTCACAGGCAAGAGCTTAACCGCTAAGCCATCTCTCTAGCCCCTGACTAGGTTTTCAATACCAGGCATGAATTCCCTTCCACAAACAAACTTCATATCCAATCAGAGATCAGTAGGTTACCCTGGTAACAGTTATACCACTATTGCACCAGTGGACACATCTTGCCTAGCTAGTTAGCTGTTTTGCCCACAGGGTCCACTGCTCGTTAAGATTGTTGATGACTTTTCCCACCCAGCAGTCTGCATAGCATTTTCCAACACTACGGCAGCTAGCAAACAGGGAGGTGGCGTCCAGCTCAGTTCCTGCTTGATTTCTCAGTGTCCTGCAACTGACCCCATATGGTGTCTTCAGTAATGGGATCTTATCTGGTATCATTTTCAGTGCACATATCAAAACTGTGCATACTTAGGGATATCATGTGATATCTTGATGCATTTCATTTATCTATTGTGTAATGTTCAAATCAGGGTAAATACATTGCCCCCTCAAACATGTTTTCATTTTATGGTGAAAACATTAGAAATCCTTTCTTTTGAACATTTTAAAAAATATATGTAAAGCACATTATCATGATCTGTAGTCACCCTACTATGCAGCAGAATGCCAGGTCCTATTTCTTCTACCCAACTATAACGTAGCACCATTGCCCAGCCTTTCCCACCCCTCCCTTCCCTCTGTTCCCCAGCCTCTGGTCACCAGAATTCTGCTGTTTATTTCTCTGAGAACAACTTCCTTACATTCTGCATGTGGGTGAGATCATGCAGCACTTGTCTTCCTAGGTCTGGTTTATTTCACTTAACATAATGATCTCCAGTTCCATCCATGTTGTTGCAAGTAACAGGATTTCATTCTTTCTTATTCATTCTTTCTTATTCTATTGACTTTTTATTTCCCTGCAGTGCTGACTTCTTTCGTTGCCTTTAATCCTCTTGGGATTTATAGGTAAACAGTTACACACATGGAGCAGAGTTTTGTGAGATAAAATTCAAAAGGTGGAGCATGGGTAAGCATGTGGACAAATTCACAAGAAGATGTGAGGAGGGATGGGGGTGTAGATCAGTACTAGAACATTTCCCTAGTATGCCCTGGGCTCAGTCCTCATACTACAAAGTCAAACAAAAAGAAATGAGCACACTGTGGTGATACACACCTATAATCTCAGCATTTTGGAGGCAGAAGCAGAAGGGTCATAAGTTCAAGGGTAACCTGGGCTACATAGTGAGATCCTGTCTCAAAACAATGAGAGAGACAGCTGGGCTTGGTGGTGCATACCTTTAATCCCAGCGCTCGGGAGGCAGAGGTAGGAGGATTGCTGTGAGTTTGAGGCCACCCTGAGACTACATAGTGAATTCCAGGTCAGCCTGGGCCAGAGTGAGACCCTACCTCAAAAAAAAGAGAGAGAGAAAAAGAAGAAGGGAGAGAGAATACTAAGTGGCATTATATGTCCCCTTTGGAAGAGATCTTAAAAATACCAGCTCTTAAAATGTTAAAATTTGGTCAATAGATATAAATGTTTTTTCTTTCCTTCTTTTTTTTATAGAAAAGCTTGCTGTGAAAGGAAAATTTGGTTTAATAAAAGTTGAAAATTGAGCTTTAACAGGATTTAGTTTTAATAAAAGAGATCTATAACTCCTTAGGCTGTTTTTATTCAGAATTAACTTACGTTTGTTCTCAAAAATAGAGCAGAGGGCTGGGAGATGCCCAGTGGATGAAGTGTTTGCATCGCAAGCATGAGGACCTGAGTTCAGTTCCCAGAACTCGTGTAAAAAAAGCCAGGCATGGGGCTGGAGAGATGGCTTAGTGGTTAAGGCACTTGCCTGTGAAGTGTAAGGACCCATGTTCAACTCTCCAGATTCCACATAAGCAAAATGCACAAAGGTGAGGCAAGAGCAAGATCATATATGCCCACTAGGTGGCACAAGCATCTGGAGTTTGATTTCAGTGGCCGAGGCCCTGGTGCACCAATTCTCTCTGTCTCTCTCTAAAAAGTTTTTTAAATCCAGGCATGGTTGCATACACTTATAATCCCAGCACTGGAGAGGCAGAGACAAGTGCATCCCTGAAACTTGCTGGGCAGCCAACCTAGCCTACATGGTGAGCTCCAAGGCAATGAGAGACCCTATATCATTTTTAAAAAATATTTTTATTTATGTATTTATTTATTTATTTATTTATTTATTTATTTATTTGACAGAGAAAGAGGGACAGAGGATGAGAGAATGGACATGCCAGGACCTCCAACCACTGCAAACGAACTCCAGACACGTGCACCTCCTTGTGCATCTGGCTAACGTGGGTCCTGGGGAATCGAACCTGAATCCTTTGGCTTTGCAGGAAAGTGCCTTAAATGCTAAATCATCCCTCCTGCCCTCATTTTTTTAAAAGTAGACTGGAACACTGTGTTCTTGAGGAGCAACCCTCAAGGCTATCTCCTGACCTGCACACAGATATATGTACACACATACACGCACACAAAAATTAGAGTACTTGGGGCTGGAGAGATGGCTTAGTGATTAAGGCACTTGGCTACAAAGCCTAAGAACCCAGGTTCGATTTCCTAGTACCCATGTAAGCCAGATGCACATGGTAGGGCATGCATCTGGAGTTCATTTGCAGTGGCTAGAGGTCCTGGTGCACCCATTCTCTCTCTCTCTCTCTCTAATAAATATAATAAACTGTTTAAAAATTAGAGCTCCTATAACTACGTACAGTACATAGTGTAATAGTAATAAATTATGTAATTGGCTTATGTAGTTACAATGCTCCTCAACCATTACTTGTACTTATAAAAACGTTTACTGTAAAATATCATGCTGCCTTAGGCCGGCAGCAGCCTCGTCTATTCATGCTTACTGAGCCCCTGAAGAGCGTCATGACCACACTGAGGGATTGATCCACAGCATTTAGGTTTGGGGGAGGTTAGATGTGATGTTTGCACAGTGCTGAAATGAGCTAAGGACACAGTCCGCAGACCATGCCTGTTGTCAAGTGGTTCGTGACTGTGTAAAAGAATTACACTTCCCACATAACACCACCTGGCCTGCTTGTGACCCATTATGGTGTGCCAGAGGATGCCGGGCAGGAAGGACTTAGGGTCTCGCATTGTCTGATTTCACTGTAGGGTCAGGAGGGCCTATATGTGCAATATCCAGACCAGCCTTATTTACTCAGTGGATCTAATGATGATGAGCTGTAACTTGGAGTTGATGTCTGATTTTGCTGAGGAATGACAGACACAGTTAGGGCTTGATCATCTGTGCCAGTTGTACAGGACGTACCCATAAATGCCAGTTGGTAATGACTAGGCTGAGGTGGGTAGAAGGACCCAGCACATGGAGCTCTGTCCGCATCACTTGGTGGCTCTCGGCATGACCACACGTCAGGATTTTTGTTCCAGGAGATGTGGAAGGGGGCGCTTGGGTCGAGTCTTCTTAGAAACTGATGAGGACCAGACAACAAAAGCTGCCCTGTCTCTCAGGCCACTTCTCTAATTAGGAAAAATACTGAGTCAAAGGTGGAGTGGGGGGGGGGGCTCCATGCAGCATGTCTGGAGTTTGAAAGCTATGTTTAGGTTGGGGCAGTCCTGCCTTTAATTATCCTGTCTGAGTTGACTTTAATGAGTATTACTTTTAATGCCTTCATTTCAGGGAGGGGAAAATAGTGTGTTTCACATGTGAGTACATAAAACAGCTCTATTCATAAACTGGAAAGGTAGAGTTGTTGCCATGAGTCTCCAGAGACTGAACCAGCAACCTTGTATCAGGCTCTTGGCTAGAAGACTGATAGCCAGTTGCTTTGAGGGAACTGGAGGAGTCAGGCTGGCCTAAGTCCCCACTTTCCAAGACCAACTCCCAGCAGTAGATATGCGGGCAAACAGGCACTGGTAGGCAAGATCGCCGCTGAGAGCCTGCTGTCTCTTCAGTACGTCAGTCCCCCAGGCTGCTCTGATAGAAACACCTCAGATTTGTGCTAGTCACTGTTCTTGTTGGCTGTGACAAAATGTCTGCCAAGAAGTAACGTAGGTGAAGACGCTATCTGGCTCCCGGTTTGAGTGGGTGCCGCCCACCCTGGCAGGAAACGCATGGCGGTGGGAGCCGTTCAGGCTGTGGAGGGCAGCTGTTACATAGAGCGGGCAGAGGGGACACCAAGAGGTCAGGCTGGAGCTGGCATTGGGCTGTAGACACAAGCCCCACTGGAATACATACGCCCTACTCCCACAGCAGCCAGCCCCACCTCCTAGAAGTCCCCCAACCTCCCAAAACAGCACCACCAGCTGGGGACCTAGTGCTCAACACATGAGCCTTGCAGGACATTTCATATTCAAACCATAACAACTAGGTAATTTATAAACAATAGAGATTTGTTTTACTACAGTTGACTTGTAATTTTTCACCTCTATAAACAATATGGTCATGAACATTTTCATGTGTATAACTTTTTCAATGTTTTGAGCTATTTCGTTGGGGATTATTTTCACATGTTTATGCCAATTAGTAATGTCATCTGCAGTGTTTTAAAATGCTGGATTTGGGACTGGAGAGATGGCTCAGTGGTTAAAGGCACTGTCTGCAAAGCCTGGTAGCCTGGGTTCGATTCCCCAGTACCCATGTAAAGCCAGATGCATAAAGTGGCGCATGCATCCGGAGTTCATTTGCAGTGGCAATAGACCCTGGCATGCCTATTCTCAATCTCTATCTCCTTTTTTCCCTCTCTCTCTTTCTCCTTGCAAATAAATACACTTAAAAAACAAAATAAGGGCTGGAGAAATGGCTAAGCAGTTAAGGCACTTGCCTGCAAAACCTGAGGACCATGTTTGACTCCCCAGATCCCACATAAGCCAGATACACAATGTCAAGGTCACACATACACACAGGGTGGCACATGCATCTGGAGTTCCATTGCAGTGGCTGGAGACCCTGGTGCACCAATACTCTCCCTCCCTCTCTCTTTTGTCAGTTTCATGACTTTTCTAAAATTTTTCTTGGATTGAAAGGATAAAATGATACATGGAAAAACTTTTCTCCTCTTTACTGGAAAAAGCAATACTTGCATACATAAAATATAGAAGAGCCAAAGAAACTGAAAATCATGTATAATCTTGCCCTCAGTACACAAGGAACACTGGTCTGTTTTTCTGAATTTTTTATGTAGCTGTATGTAACTTTCTTCCCATCCTTCATTTTCTTTTCACCTTTTTAATTGAATAAAAGTATTTGTTCACATAACAGTTTTATGCTTTGTGAACATTTTTGGGGAATGTTAAGTATTGTGTTCACAGAATTTCACAGGTGATTTAAATTTTTAATTTTTGCTTTTTTAAATATTGTGTGACTATGTTTATAACTAAATCTTGTTACATTTTAAGGTAACTGTATAACAACCCTGCGTGAAATGTTTGCTGTGTTCAAAAAGATATGTATTGAAAAAATTTAAGGTTAAAATCTATCATCTGTAACTTGGATAAATGTAATTAAAGAAGTGGACAGCTCTATATACGTTTACTGGACAGTTGTACTTCTCGCGTGGTTAATTTTGCTTTGACTTTTTTCACTTTTCAGTTGTATTTTTTTGTTTTAAGACAATTGTCCTTTAATAATGCTTTCAGGCTCAGAGACATCACAATAATAGCTTATGAACGCTGATACACACCCATCTCAAAGTATACCTGTTATATATAAATTTTTGCATTGCTTTAGGTTTAACCCTTAAATACTTAAACTCTGTACATCACCTGTCCACACAATCCATGTGAACCTTTCTTTCATCTCCAAACAGGTAGTGAATATTTCAAATATTCAAAAATATTACACATTTCCATGGGGTCACAGAGACCACTGGTTACCTGCATGAGACGTCACCTCCTGTCAAGCTCATACACAGAGGCAGTACAATTTCCACGAAAACCTTGACGATGTGTTTTGAGAATTAAACCAACTAGTACTAAATTTCATTTTCATCTAGGAGAACAAACATGTAAGAACAGCCCACAAGAAAGGGCAATGGAGGGGACTGTGCTCAAAACACACTGTGCACACGAAGGAAAGTTGTCAATAGAAACGTTTTTTTTTTAATTCCAAAAACAGAAAAATGTAGAGGGAAAAGTTCAAGGTGGATTTAGGCTACCTGATATTAAAATAATAAGGTATAGTAATGAAAATTAAAATGCATATTAACAGTGTAGGGACAAATAATGAAACAATAGAGTTTTCTTTAGGAAGGGACGTAGGAAAGAAAGAAAGGAAGGAAGGGAAAGGAAGTCACTGGAGAGGAGGGAACAGAAGAGAAGGTGTGGTGGTTTGATTCAGGTGTTCCCCATAAACTCAGGTGTTCTGAATGCTAGGTTCCCAGCTGATGGAGATTTGGGAATTAACGCCTCCTGGAGGCAGTGTATTGTTGGGGGCGGGCTTATAGGAATGTAGTGGTTTGAGTCAGGTGTTCCCCATAAACTCAGGTGTTCTGAATGTGAGGTTCCCAGCTGAAGGAGATTTGGGAATTAATGCCTCCTGGAGGCAGTGTATTGTTGGGGGCGGGCTTATAGGAATGTAGTGGTTTGATTCAGGTGTCCCCCATAAACTCAGGTGTTCTGAATGTGAGGTTGCCAGCTGATGGAGATTTGGGAATTAGCGCCTCCTGGAGGCAGTGTATTGTTGGCGGCGGGCTTATGGGAATGTAGTGGTTTGAGTCAGGTGTCCCCCATAAAAACTCAGGTGTTCTGAATGTGAGGTTCCCAGCTGATGGAAATTTGGGAATTAACGCCTCTTGGAGGCAGTGTATTGTTGGCGGTGGGCTTATGGGAATGTAGTGGTTTGAGTCAGGTGTCCCCCATAAAAACTCAGGTGTTCTGAATGTGAGGTTCCCAGCTGATGGAGATTTGGGAATTCGCGCCTCCTGGAGGTGGTGTATTGTTGGGGGCGGGCTTATGGGTGTTATCATCAATGTCCCCTTGCCAGTGTTTGGCACACTCTCCTGTTCCTGTTGTCCACCTTATGTTGGCCAGGGGGTGATGTCCACCCTCTGCTCATGCCATTGTTTTCCCCTGTCATCATGGAGCTTCCCCTTGAGTCTGTAAGCCAAAATAAACCCTCTTTTCCCGCAAGCTGCTCTTGGTCGGGTGATTTCTACCAACATTGTGAACCTGACTACAACAGCAGGGCAGGGAAGGTAGGAGGAAGGGAAAGAGGAGGAAAAGGAGGGAGGAGGGAAGAGGGCTGGAGAGATAGCTTAGAAGTTTGCCCATGAAGCCTAAGCACCTAGATACGATTCCTCAGAACCCACTGGCACATGCATCTGGAGCTCATTTATGGTGGCTAGAGGTCTTGACATGCCCATTCTCTCTCAATCTCTCTCTCTCTCTCAAATACATAAAAGTAAAATATTAAAGTTGTTTAAAAAATAAAAGGAGGGGGCTGGAGAGATGGCTTAGTGGATAAGCGCTTGCCTGTGAAGCCTGAGGACCTGGGTTCGAGGCTCAACTCCCCAGGACCCACGTTAGCCAGATGCACAAGGGAGCACATGCGTCTGGAGTTCGTTTGCAGTGGCTGGAGGCCCTGGTGCGCCCATTCTCTCTCTCTCTCTCTATCCATCTGCCTCTTTCTCTCTGTCTGTCGCTCTCAAATAAATAAAAATAAATTTAAAAAAAATAAAAGGAGGGAGGATGGAAAGCTTAAAGGGAGGAACTAAGGGAGAATGAATAGAAAGAGGGATTTAATGTACTGTATCATGGATATCTGATATAGATCAGTGCAAAGTGAAGACTAATGTTATGAGTTACATTAATTTTTTTACACTAAGTATATAGCCTTTGCAATTCTAGAATAAACACTGTTTAGATATAATATATATTCTTTTAGCCTAGGTTTAAGCCAAACTTTCAAATATTTTCTATACAAAGTTAGGTACCAATCCCAGCCAAGTGATGTCCATTCTCAGAAATAAATAACAAATAACACTTACTGAGACATACCATGTGCCAGATACTTTGCTGAGTGTGTGTCCACACTGTCTCCTCTGGTCCTCATGGGAGGTCTCGTCATATTGCCTTTTGCATTTGGAACCTGAAACAGAAAGGACCCAGATGTCCTGCCTTGTGTCTTGTCACTGAACTACACTTGGGTCATTTGCTTCTCATTCTAAAAATAAAGAGACACCGAGGGAGAAAATTCCCATGCACAGCCACACATCTTCCAAGGAGGGGACATTCACTGAGTTATAAGACCAAAAGGTCTCCCTGAGTTCCCGGTAAGATTGATAAGGAGACCTCTCTCAATATTGTGAGAAAAGGTTATTGACATTTTCTGAGTGTCATAATTTGTTTCTACTTCTTAGGCCATAATATAGTTCCAAAACGGAAAACTGATAGGTCCCATTATCTGTCCATTAAATATCCAAATATAAATTAATAATAAACGTGTAGAGGGATGGAAATCTAGCTCAGTTGAGATAGTGCTTACTTAACATGCATGAAACCCTGGTTCAGTCCCAAGCACTGCATAAACTGAGGGGTACAGACTTATACCCCAGAACTCAGGAAGTGGGGGCAGGAGGATCAGGGGTCACAGTCACCCTCAACTATGTAGTGAGTTCAAGGCCACCCTGAGATATGTGAAACCTCATCTCAAACGAAAAAGAGGGCTGGAGAGATGGCTTAATGGTTAAGACACTTGCTGGCAAAGCCAAAGGACCCAGGTTTGATTCCCCTGGACCTACATAAGCCAGATGCACAAGGTGGCGCATGCATCTGCAGTTTGTTTGCAGTGACTAGAGGCCCTGGAATGACCATTCTCTCCCTCTCTCTCTCTCTCATAAATAAAATAAAACATATTTTTTAAAAGACAATAAAAGTATAGATAGAAATAAATAATAGAGGTTTCAGTTTAAAAAATATGCTTCTTGGAGCTGGACAGATGCATTGGCAAGGAAGAGTACTTCCTGTGCACACATGAGGGCCTGAGAAGCCCTGAGAGAGCGTTCGAGTTCAATCCTCAGGACACACAAAAAACCAACAGCTGGTTGTGGCCATGCACATCTGTAACCTCAGTCCTGTGGGAAGCAGAGACCAGAAAATCACCAGGGCTCACAAAAAAAAAGAAAGAAAGAAAGAAAAAATAGCAAGCTCCAGGATCAGTAAGACTCCAGCTCAAGTAAGGACAGGAAGAGCGATGGAAGAGGACAGTTACCACAGGCAAGCGCATGGGGCAGCACATGGGCACATGCATACGCCACACACGCGCACGCACGCGCACACACACACAACACACTTGTCAATTAATAAGACTCCTACTTTAAAAATCTTGCGTAAATTCTCTCTGTCTGCTTATAAATTAATTTTAATTTTTTTTAAATATTGAAAGGGCTGGAGAGATGGCTTAGCAGTTAAGGTGCTTGCCTGCAAAGTCTAAGGACCCAGGTTCAATTCCCCAGGACCCACATAAGCCAGATGTACAAAATGATGCATGCATCTGGAGTTTGAAGCTGCTAGAGGCCCCTGGCACACCCATTCTCTTGCTCTCCTCTCTCTTTCTCTCCACTTGCAAAGCTTGCCAGCCCAGGTTCGATTCCCCAGTACCCATGTATAGCCAGGTGCACAAAGTGACACATGCATCTGGAGTTTGTTTGCAGTGGCAAGAGGCCCTGGTGTGCTCATACACTCACTCTCTCTCAAATAAGTAAATATTTATAAAAAGAAAAGAAAACCACGTGATCATGTCAATAGATGCAGGAATAGCATGTGACAAAATTTACCATCCATTTACAATTAAAAACTCTCAGCAATGGGTCTGGAGAGATGGCTCAGCAGTCACAGTGTTTGTCAGCAAAGCCTAATGACCCCGGTTCAATTCCCTAGCACCCATGTAGAGCCAGATGCACACAGTGGCGCATGCATCTGGAGTTTGTTTGCAGTGGCTGGAGCCCTTGGCATGCCCATTCTCTCTCTCTCTTTCTCCCCCGCTCCCAAATTTTTTAAACTCCCAGCAAACAATAAAGAGGGGGAGCCCCTCACCTGAAACCAGTCCTGTTTACGTGACATTCTGGGAAAGGGACGCCTACACTGGCGAGTCGGCAGTCCTCAGGGTCTGGGGTGGGGCAATGGCACCTCTGTGGGAATGCAGCAGCTCTCCTCACTCTCTCATCTGTCCTCACACTCATCTATAAATCACTCAATAACCCAGTCGCTAGGGAAGGGAAGCTGTAGAAAGTGCACTGAAGCAAGGAAAAGGAATCAGAAATTAATTACTGAGGTGGCTCAGCAATAGAGAGCTTGCCCAGCCAGAGACCTTTGGTTGAATACCTCGTACTGCATAAAAGAAAAAAGAAAGAAATTAAAGGACTAAAAATTGCAAAGGAGAGAATAAAACTGCTTTTCATAGGTGATGTGATTTTCTACATAGAAATCAAAATGAATCCACATAAAAAAGAAAAAATCCCTCTTAAAACTAATGGTTTTGGCAAAATTATAAGATATAAAGTCAACAGAAAAAATTACATTTAAGATGCAATTTATATGCTCCCTTAAATGAGATATCTGGGCTTAACTCTAACTATATGTGTATATATGTTCTATTTGCTGGAACTACAAAATGTGGATGGAAAAGCTGTTCAAAATCTAAATAGGTACACATCTATGACACATCTGAGTCATAGACAGGAAGACTCAATATAGCTTAGAAGTCATCGCCCCAAATTGATCTGTAGATTTAAGGCAATCCCAAGCAATATCCAAACAGGATTCCTTATGGATATAACTAACCTATTAAAATTATGTATGGAAAGCCAAAAGAACCAGAATAGCAAAAATGGTTTTTGTTGTTGTTTTGGTTTTTCGAGGTATGGTCTCAATTTAACTCAGGCTGACCTGGAATTCGCCATGTAGTCCCAGGGTGGCCTCCAACTCACGGTGATCCCTACCTCTGCCTCCTGAGTGCTGGGATTAAAGGCATGCGCCACCACACCCGGCACCAAGATGTTTTTTAAAGTTTATTTTTAATTTATTTCTTCAAGACAGAGAGAGGGAGGAGAGAGAGAGAGAGATTGAGAGAGAGAGAGAGAGAGAGAGAGAGAGAGGATGGGTGTGCCAGGGCATCTAGCCGCTGTAAACGAACTCCAGATGCATGTGCCACCTTGTTCATCTGGCTTATGTGGGACCTGGGAAATTGAACCTGGATCCTTTGGCTTTGCAGGCAAGTACCTTAACCACTAAGCCATCTCTCCAGCCCCCACCAAAATATTTTTTTAAAGCAAAGCAAAGTTGAAAGACCTCACATTACACACAGCAACCAAGACAATATACCTGCAAAAACATGATCACATAGCCAGGGGAGTAGGGTAAAGAGCCAAAGACAGACAGGAGCAAGACAGCTTCAACACATGGACTAGAAGAATCCAGACAAGGGCAAAATGGAGAAAGAAAGGAAGGAAAGGAGGAAAAGAGGAAAGGGAAGGAGGGAGGGAGGGAAGAAGGAAGGAACGAAGGAAGGGAGAGAGGGAAGAAGGGAAGTCAACCTAAAAAATTCCTCACACCTGGGGCTCGAGAGAAGCCTTAGCTGTTAAGGCTCTTGCCTGCAAAGACAAAGGATCTCAGTTCGATTCCCCAGGACCCACGTAAGCCAGATGCACAAGGTGGCGCATAAATCTGGAGTTCATTTGCAGTGGCTGGAAGCCCTGGCACACCCATCCTCTCTCTCTCTCTTTCTCTTCTCTTCCTCCTTTTCTCTCTCTCTCCCTCTTTCCCTCTCTCAAATAAATAAATAAAAATAAAATATTTTTAAAAACCTCACACCAATTTCAAATATTAATTCAAAATCTGTCAAAGCAGGGCTAGGGAGATGGCTTAGCAGTTAAGCACTTGCCTGTGAAGCCTAAGGATCCCGGTTTGAGGCCCCATTCCCCAGGACCCACGTAAGCCAGATGCACAAGGTAGTGCATGCATCTGGAGTTCATTTGCAGTGGCTGCAGGCCCTGGCGTGCCCATTCTCTCTCTCTCTCTCTCTCTCTCTCTCTGCTTCGTTCTCTCTCTGTGTCTGTTGCTGTCAAATAAATAAATAAAAATAAACAAAAAGGGCTGGAGAGATGGCTTAGCGGTTAATTGCTTGCCTGTGAAGCCTAAGGACCCTGGTTCAAGGCTTCATTCCCCAGGACCCACATTAGCCAGATGCACAAGGGGGCGCACGCGTCTGGAGTTCATTTGCAGTGGCTGGAGGTCCTGGTGCACCCACTCTCCTGTTTCTCTGCCTCTTTCTCTATCTGTTGCTCTCAAATAAATAAAAATAAACAAAAAAATCTGTCAAAGCTAGAAATGTCTAATATAAAGCTACAAAACTCTTAGAACCCATAGGGAAAATGCCTGACAATCTTGGTTAGGGGGAGTTCTTAGGTGAAAGAGCTCAAAGCATGACCCAAGAAAACACCTTAGACTGAACCAAAATTTGTTCTAAAGGAGACAGGCTGCCCATTGGGAAAAAAAAAAAAAATATATATATATATCTACAAATCACATACCTAACAAAAGACTCTCATCCAGAATATGTAAAGAACTCTCAACAATAAGACAGCAGCCTAATTTAAAAAAAAAAGTGGATGAAATAACCAAAGAGGATATGGGGATGGCAAATAATGACAATATATTCAGTATCAATAATCATTAGAAAGAGGAGAATTCAACCACAACGAGATAGTATTGTTGTGCCTGTTAGGACGGCTTTAAAACCTCAGACTCTGCGGCTGGTAGGGAATAGCTTTCCAGAAAGGGCAGTCGGATCTGTTTTGGTGGCGCACCCAGGGTAACTGGTTTCAGCTCATGAACGTGGGGTTCATTTGCAGCCTTGAACCAACATGGCACGTGGTAAGTGCTTTCATATGCGAGCTGCCTCGGTGGTTCTAATGGGTTTCAGGGAAACGCTGTAGGTGGGTCGGGGTGAAGACACGTGCCAGCCTCATCCAACTGTGAATCTGGGGCCACACAGGCCCCAGTGGATACAGTGCAACAGACGGGGCAGGCCGAGACCACACAGGCACACAGGCTGCTTCAAATCTTCCAGGGCTCTCCAAATCCCGGCAAATAAAAGGAAACAGAGGAGCCTGGGGTGCTGGAAACATCTCTAACCTCGAAAGGGGGGGGGATGGTGGCAGGGAGGCCACCATGTGGTGGTTTGTTCGCTCCGCTTGTAAAATGAGGATAGGACACGGCCAAGAAGACCTGCCATCCTCCGTCTTGGTTCCGCAGAATGGCAGGGGACAGAGGTCACTCCTCCACTGGGATGCAGGGGGTGAAGTTAGAGCCACCGTGTCCACATGATTCTCCACAGAACTGTTTACCGCTCTCATTCTTTCATAGACAGTTTGCCGTCTATTTAAAGAATGGCTTCTGAAGCTTTTTTTAAAAAGATGATCTGGAAAGTTCCTATGGAGACCTGTGATTCTGGGGAGTAAGAAGCAGTTTGCTCCATGAAGTTGAGTACGATGTGATACTCAGGTGTAAGACAGAGCTCAAGGGAAAGGCCTGGCAGCTGAGATGCAGCTCAGCCCGTAGGGTGCTTGCCTGTCGGGCACCATGCCCTGGCTTCAGTCTCAGCACCATATAAACAAGGTATGGTGACACATGCTTTTTTTTTTTTTTTTTTTTTTTAGGTAGGGTTTCACTCTAGCTCACCCTGACCTGGAATTCTCCATGTAGTGCCAGGGTGGCCTTGAACTCACGGTGATCCTCCTACCTCTGCCTCCCAAGTGCTGCGATTAAAGGCGTGCACCACCACACCCGGCATGACACACACTTATAATCACAGTACTTATGAGATAGAGGCAGTAGGATCAGAAGTTCAAGGTCATCCTTGGCTATATTATGAAGTTCAAGGCCAAGCTGGGGTACAAGAAACTCCATCTTAAAAAATACTGCTATCTTTTTTTTTTTAAGTTGTGCTGTGTGCATCTGTGTGTAAGGGTGCACGTGTACCCCGTGGGCGTGCAGAGAGCAGAGGACGACCCCGGGCGTGTTGCTTCTCCTCCCGCCTTCTTTGGAGACAGGGTTTCTCCTGCCAGTGCTGCTTCTGAGCTTCCTGGTTCTCCTGGTTCCACCTCCCCCTGCCATAGGCACACTGGCATCCCAGACCCCTGGGCCACTTGGCAACCAGCTTTACATGGCTGCTGAGGAGGATCGAACCAGGTCAGCAGGCCTGTACACATCTCCCCAGCCCCCACCTCTGCTTTTTATTATTTATTTGGAAGGAGAGAGAGAGGGGGCATTCCAGGGCCTCTTGCCACTGCAAACAAACTCCAGATGTGCCACTTTGTGCATCTGGATTTTATGTGGGTACCAGGAAATTGGCTGTCAGGCTTACAAGCAAGTGCCTTTAACCACTGAGCCATCTCTCCAGCCCCCACTTGTTTTGTTTTGGTTTTTTTCTGTTTTTTTCGAGGTAGGGTTTCACTCTAGCCCAGGCTGACCTGGCATTTACTATGTAGTCTTAGGGTGGTCTCAAACTCATGGAAGTCTTCCTACCTCTGCCTCCCAAGTGCTGGGATTAAAGGTGTGCACCACCACGCCCAGCCCCACCTGTGTTTTTAAAGCACTACTCTAGTGGGAGAGATGGATGTGCTGAGAGCGTGGTAAGAAGGAAGGCACAGACTTCTGGGAGATATGTTTGCTCAGTGCGTTGAATGACAAGGAGTTGGAGGGGCCAATGAGGGACACTGCAGGCAGAGCGTCCAAGTGCGAGCACGGGAGAAAGGCAAGCGTTCTGAGGCCTTGTTATGGGGAGAAGGTTCTGGAAACGCAGGTCACTCTGTGGTGGAAAGCGTCATGTGCAAGGCCAGATGTCTGTTCCCTTTCCTACTTGCCATGGAAATGTTGATTATTTTTAAACAACTTTATTTGAAGTATAATTGACATACCATAAAACTCTCCCATTGGAAATACACATTTCCATGATGTTTTGTAAATATATATGATAGTACAACCACAGTCCAGTTTTAGAAAAGTCCCCATCATCCCCCAAATGTTCCCTCGGGCTCATTTCCAGTCAATCCTTAATCCCCGCTGTTTGGTCTGCCTTCTTTCTCTATAGATCTGTCTTTTCTAGAAACTTTCTATGTGTGGACATACAGCCCTTAGTCATGCGTCTGGCTCCTCTCGGTCAGCATCATGTTTCTCAAGCTCCCCGTGCCGTGGCACCGAGTGGCTGTTCCATTGTGTACCACAGTTTGTACATCACCAGTCCCTCGACATTTGGGGTATTTCCAGGCTGCAGCTATTATGAATAATACTTGTATGAGCAATTCCACCAAGCTGCATGTGGACATAATGTTTGCATTTCTCCTGGGGAATCCCAGAAGGGGAACTGCTCATTGTATAATAAATATGTTCAACTCCGCGAGCAACACCGGCTGTCCCGCAAAGCCATGGCATCATATTGCATTCCCACCATGGCCTTGTCCAAGTCTGGTGTCCTGACCTCTGCTGAAGGACTTGAAAAAAGGCAAGGTGGCGTGAAATTGGCGTTTTGGAAGCTCCCTTGGGGTGCAGGGCTGGGATGAAAGTAAGAAGGGAAAAGGAAGGAGGGAGGAACGTATGGCCTAGGATAAGACTGGAGAGGAGCCAGACTCTAAAGATGGGTTGCATGTGGCCCAGAGTGGGGGAAGCACACACCACAGAGCCCTGCACTGGCTCCCTTGGCATCACACTATGAGCAAGTGGCAGAGATAGCAAAGATGGAGGTGACTTTGTGCCAGACTTACACCTGAGGTGAGATGATGGCATGGAGGCATGCCCCCCATTGCGGTCCATCAAGCACAACTGGCTGTCTCTGCATTCACGTCCCTGGGGGTCAGTCCTGAGTCCCTGGAGGGAAGTGCTTTGGAGCCCTGACAGCACATAGAAGTAACGTGAAAAACCTCAAATTCTAGCCAGGCAGTGGTGGTGCACACCTTTAATCCCAGCACTAGGGAGGCAGAGGTAGAGGATTGCTGTGAGTTCGAGGCCACCCTGAGACTCCATAGTGAATTCCAGGTCAGCCTAGGCTAGAGTGAGACCCTACCTCGAAAAACCAAAAAAAAAAAAAAACCCTCAAGTTCTCTCACTGCCCAGGTGGTGACGTCACTCGCTGGGGCACAACAGAGACATGGAGAGACATGAAGCTCCCAAATGATGTTCATGCACCCCTGGGAAGAGAGCTACTGCCGCAGGTCCTCAAGCTGGAGTGCATGTTGGGTACACCTGGGGACTTTACAAACTCCTGATGTGGCCCTGTGTCACCCACAGCTATGGGTGTAATGGCTGACCAGGGAGAACAAACACCAGCCAACCACCAGAGCTTGTAAAACCTCCCCAGAAGCCGGGCGTGGTGGCACACGCCTTTAATCCCAGCACTCGGGAGGCAGAGGTAGGAGGATCGCTGTGAGTTCAAGGCCACCCTGAGTCTACACAGTGAATTCCAGGTCAGCCTGGACTAGAGTGAAACCCTACCTGGAAAAACAAAACACAAACAAACAAACAAAAAAACCTCCCCAGGACCCACTGCCCCGGGCACCTTGTGTAGACCAAAAGTGAATTCTGAGCAGACAGCTCTCACTGCAGCGCTTACTAAGGGGGGATGGATTCTCTCTGTTTCAGAAGTAGACCCAGACAGCTTTTCCCTGTTTTTTTCTCTTCTTTCAAATGCACAGATCACTTTTCCAAAGCATTTTATACTACATGTTGTTAAGAAATAAAACCAGATTCCACTGCACATGTTTTCTAAATTCATCTGGTTTACATAAAATATTTACAAATATGGAAGAAGGAATGTAAAGAAACTTGTGGGTAAGGAACCAGCCCATTAGCTGTATGTTGCCTCCTCTGTGGTCGTCGTGGCGCATGCAGTCATAAACACGGGTCAGGCACTTGTGATGAGCCGCTTACCTGTAGGGAAAATGACTTCTTTCACCAGGACCCCAGGTTATACTGCAAAGCTCACTAATTCATACTGTCCTTACTGAAATATTTTTAGATAGTAAATTAAATGAACAGAATGATGACTTTTACCTTCTTCTCCGCCCACCCGCCCCCTCCAGGTGTTAAACATTTGTGAATTCCTGTGTCTGGAACTCTAGTATCTTTTAACTCTTCAAACAGTCATTTGAAGAAACCAGAGCTAGGCACTATGCTTATTTTTAAAAGCAAAATGGGACTGTTAAATGCCTGAGCACTCTCAGTCCCCTAGGTGCTCTATGCATTCTTCACCCATAACCCCTTAAGTCTTTGGTTTGGACCATCATACAAGGTCTCTGAGTAGGGTCAGGGTAGGTTCCATAGAGAAGCCTTGTTCCTACAAGCCTTTAGCTCCCAGTCCTCTTTCAGGGGCCAGAAACATGCTGCTTCAGATTTTCCTGTTCTTTTGGGAGTGATGGGGGGGTATGCTGGAGATCAAACTCAGGGGCTCTTGCATGCTCAGCAAGCACTCTACCACTGTGCTGCGTTGTCCTTCTGGTTGAGGTGTTCTAGGCCCCCGTCAGCAGCTCTGCCTACACTATGTCAGTAGGAGACCTCGGAGCCCACGATGGGTACTCAGACCCAGCCCCAGGCAAGAACAGCTCAGTGCTCACTGCACCAGAAGAAGACCCCACCCTCCAACCTCCCTCTAGGGTTGCTTGTTCCCAGAATGCAAGTACCCCAGGACGGGCTCGATGTACTGACTTCAGTGACTGGGCTGCAGGAAGTTGAGAAGGAGGTGAGCTGGGGTTCATGCTAGCCATAGGGAGCCAGACAAATGGTATAGAACATAGAGGTCCAGAAAGGACATGGAGACAGATGGGGGTAGAGGTCATAGAGGTCCAGGAGGGACATAGAGACAGACAGGGGTAGAGATCAGAGGTCCAGGAGGGACATGGAGACAGACGGGGGTAGAGATCATAGAGGTCCAGGAGTGACATAGAGACAGATGGGGGTAGAGAACATAGAGGTCCAGGAGGGACATGGAGACAGATAGGGTTAGAGATCAGAGGTCCAGGAGGGACATAGAGACAGATGGGAGTAGAGGTCATAGAGGTCCAGGAGGGACATAGAGACAGATGGGGGTAGAGGTCATAGAGGTCCAGGAGGGACATGGAGACAGACGGGAGTAGAGAACATAGAGGTCCAGGAGTGACATGGAGACAGATGGGGGTAGAGGTCATAGAGGTCCAGAAAGGACATGGAGACAGACGGGGTTAGAGATCAGAGGTCCAGGAGGGACATAGAGACAGGGGTAGAGAACATAGAGGTCCAGAAAGGACATGGAGACAGACGGGGTTAGAGATCAGAGGTCCAGGAGGGACATGGAGACAGATGGGAGTAGAGAACATAGAGGTCCAGGTGTGACATGGAGACAGATGGGGGTAGAGAACATAGCGGTCCAGGAGGGACACAGAGACAGACAGGGGTAGAGATCATAGAGGTCCAGGAGGGACATGGAGACAGATGGGGGTAGAGAACATAGAGGTCCAGGAGTGACATAGAGACAGATGGGGGTAGAGAACATAGAGGTCCAGGAGTGACATGGAGACAGATGGGGTTAGAGATCAGAGGTCCAGGAGGGACATAGAGACAGATGGGAGTAGAGGTCATAGAGGCCCAGGAGGGACATGGAGACAGATGGGGGTAGAAAACATAGAGGTCCAGGAGGAACATGGAGACAGACGTGGGTAGAGGTCATAGAGGCCCAGGAGGGACATAGAGACAGGGGTAGAGAACATAGAGGTCCAGAAAGGACATGGAGACAGATGGGGTTAGAGATCAGAGGTCCAGGAGGGACATGGAGACAGACGGGAGTAGAGAACATAGAGGTCCAGGAGTGACATGGAGACAGATGGGGGTAGAGAACATAGAGGTCCAGGAAGGACATGGAGACAGATGGGTGTAGAGGTCTTAGAGGTCCAGGAGGGACATGGAGAAAGATGGGGGTAGAGAACATAGAGGTCCAGGAGGGACATGGAGACAGACGGGGGTAGAGATCATAGAGGTCTTGAGCATCGTTGGATTTTGGTTCCTGAAGGATTACTTAAGCTAATGTCTCACAGATACCTAAAATAATCTTGTATCAGGCAGCATCCTGTGTGCGCGCATGCACACACACACACACACACACACACACACACACGTGCTCATGCACTCGTGTCACAGTGCATGTGTGGAGATTAGAGGACAACGTCAGGTGTAGGACCTTGCCTTCCACCCTGTTGGCAGCAGCTTCTTGTAGTGCCCCCTGCATTCGCAGGCTAGTTCGCACACACACTTCTATATGAATCTGACTCTACCTCCTCTCTCACCTATGCATACTAACACTGTAGTATCTGGCGTTACATGAGTTCTGGGGATAAAAACTCAGGTATTTATATTTGCACTGAACCATCTCCCCAGCCTCCCTCCTCTCCCACACCGTGGTTTTATTACCAGGATTCAGTGAGTTGAAGCCTGCCAGGAGCCTGGCACTGTGTCTTCACTCTGTAAATACCCCATAAATGTCAGCTATTTGTTCTGTGATGGGGACAGGTGGTGGGCAATGAGCAGAGTCCATCTTTGGGCTCCTGCCTCTCTGCTCAGTAAAGATGGCTTAGCTGGAGGTTTATAATAACCCCATGAAAGAAGTAGCAGCTTGTGCACTGTCCCAGAGCTTTTCCTGTCAAAAATTCTGAAAGTAACAGAGAAGCCTAGGAGATGGGTCCTGTTATCCTCCAGTTTTACAGCTGAGGAAACTGAGTCATAGAGAGCTGAAGTATCTCTCCCTAGGGCGCATTGCCAAGTCAAGATGGGGCTGGGTTCTGCTCTTCCCGTGACCCTAGCCTTGGGTCCCAAACCTGCTCCCCAATATATTGCCAAGTTCAAGGTCAAAGCCCAAACTCCTGGACCAGCCCACGTACATTTGAATATTGCTTCAAACTCCCATGGAGAAGCCTCTGTCCCTGGAGGGCTCCACGCTTGCAAATAGCAAAGCCCCAGTAAACTTTGTCCAAAGAGATCCCTGAACTGTGAGTGAACACTGCCCCAGGTCACCTCTATCTAGTGATGAAAAAAGAGGAAGAAAAATTACAACACCCGTCTCCAGGGCCCCAAGACTTCAAGATCTGGCTCCATAAACAGAAAGCTTTCATTATTAGCTGTCACAGAGATTTCATGTGGCCCAAAAGTAATTTCCCCAGAGAGGCAAGTCTCCAGGAGCCAAAGAAGAGATGACTGCTCGCCCGCTGGGCCAGCAACGTCTGCATCCGGCACTGGTTCCAGCCCAGGAGCTGCTGCAGCTGGGGCCGACCCGACCCCCTTCCTTCCTTCCTCCCTGCAGTAGAGGCTTCTGGGAAATTCGGGTCTGCCAGAAACCAGGGTCAGTGCTGGGGTGCCCTGAGAGAGCCGTGCTGCAGGGTGGAGGGACTGTTGTGGTCCATGCTAGGGTCACTGAGAGCCACATGACTGACACAGGAACAGGCCACAGTCAGCACTGGGGGGTCCTTGGACAGCCAAGCTGGGTGTGGGAATAGATGGCTCAATGGCAGATTGTTGCCTTTCTTGGTAGTAGCAAAATTTTGAAATGAGATCTGGGTTCGGCTCTGGAGCCCTGAGAAAATCATACCACCCTGTGCACCACCACCTTGCCTCAGCCCTCCATTATAGGGAATGTAAGAGAGGCATGCACCCCTGGGGGGGCAGTTAGTGCCAGGTAGCTCCCTGGTACCAAGTTCAGAATCCTGCTTCCTCCCAGGTTGCCCAGGGAGGCACAAGGCCAGGTCTGCAGGCTGGGCTTTCAGGAAAGCCGGAAAGGCCCCCAAGGAGTTGCCTCCAGAGAGGCAACCTAGACTGGGCTCAGCAGCCTGTCCATGTGTGGATTTTCATGGACCTTCATAGAGGCATACAAGAGGAGTGAGGTTCAGACACTGAGCATCCGTGATAGTCACACAACCAACATGTGGCTGAACCCAGTGTCCAAGTCCAGCATGAGCTGATTTGTCTGACTCCCCTCCTCCAGGAGGCTGGCCTGGGGGATTACTGTGGCACGGCATCCATCCTGGAGGAAGGAGACCCCGGCTGTAGACACATGATGCAGTCGGCCCAGGAGGCTGCAGGGCCCATAGGGAAGGAACATGGCCGCCACGCCCCAGCCTGGTGACCTTGGGCATGTGTGATTAACCTTGGGTGTCCTGAAGATCTCTGACCCTATAGGTGCAGACGATGAAATCCTGCTGGGGGCAGTGTTGCGAGGGTGGATATGACGTTTCCCGGACTGCAGGGGCGAAGTATCAAAGTCAGAGAAGTGTACGCAGCTGAAATCAATTTTCTCCCAGTTCAGGCCACAAGTCACAATGAAGGTGACCCAGGGCTGAAGGCCTCTCTTCTTGTCTTGTGGGTGGCCACCTTCTCCTCTGTGTTCCCGTGACCTCCCCTGTGCTTGTGTCTCGTGTCTGCATCTCCTTTTCTTTTGAACACATCAATCATATTAGAAATTAGGGCCCACCCCAGTGACTTTGCCTTAATCTAATCTGTTCTTTAAAGACCCCATCTTTAAGGATAGTCACCATCGGAGGTACTGAGGTGTCAGGACTTCAACAAACTAATGGGCGACACTATTTTTCTACATACAGCAAAAGGTTAATGAGAGAGTATGATCTAATAAAAAATAAATATTTGGTCTGCATGGGTTTCTGGCATCCAGCTTCTGAAACCCTTGGTAGCTCCAGGGTGGTAAGAGTGACTTTGGGTGCTAAGGAGATGTCTGCTGTCTCAGGGCCCTTAGCTTCAGGATGGGCCTGGTCCCAGATCCGCTGAGGCCGGGTTAGAGGGTTGGGATTTTCAGCCCCATTCACCACCTCTGAGGAGAGAGGGCTTGGAGACTGAATTCATTCCCCTGTGGCTGGTGCTTAAACCTACCAGATCTAGGGAATAAAGCCTCCGTAAGAACCACTGATGATGGGGTCCGAGAATGTTCAGCTTGATAAGCACATCCCTGGGTTGGGGGTGTGGCACCCCACCTCCACAGGAACAGAAATTCCTGTGCTTGGGACCTTCTAGATCTCTCCCAGCCTGCTTCATCAGCTGCTCATTTGTCTACAGCAAACTGGTAAATGCAAGTGAAATGATTCCTAAGACCTGAAAGCCATTTTTGCACATTGTCAAACCTGGGAGAGAGTCATGGGAACCCTAGAATTGTTGCTACTTAGAAGTAGGGGAGACCCAGGACTTAAGGCTGGTTTTCAAGTGGGGACAGATCTATGATGTCTCAGCTTACTCCTGGGAATTTGGGCCAGTACTGAAGTGAGCCATAGGGCCTGTCTCTAAAGTTAGAGTGGGAAAATAAGATTGGAAAAGACAGCATACTTGGTGTGAGGAGCAAAAAGCTCAGTGACGCATCTTGAGTTGTGGTGGCCTTGTTAGTCCTGGCCCCGACAGGCTGCAGCGGGTGAGGACCCCAAAGATTGGAGCAGGCAGCTGGGTGCTGAAGGAAAGAGCTCTGTAGGACACTGGGGACCACTGCAGGAAGCCCTTGGAGGGACAGAAGAGCTGTGGTGGGGGTCTGCACCCAGGATGATGTTGGCAACACAGCGGAGAGGCTCCCAGCGCCAGGTTGTCCCAGTTGTGGTGGGGACAGGGGGACACACACTTGACTCTTGTATAGACCTCCACTGACCCCAGGACACCCGCTCAGGGGTTTCCCGGAGCCCCGATTCTTCCTGCACTGTTGCCAAGTGTTCTCTTCTTCCTCTCTTCCACTTCCTGGGGAGAGGGGGAGATCACCAGCATCTCCTGCATGAGTAAATGGCTGTTCCTTCCAGTTCTGCCCAGTACTTCCGGGAGTCTGGCTCCCCAGACTGAGTTCCCTGTGCTACAGGGTCCAGTGACTTCCTGCTGGGTTCAGCCAATAGAAACCAAAGATGACAGTGTAGCGGGCGGGACAACGAGAAGCCTGGGTATCTGGATATTTCTCCTGCACCGTCTGCAGTTGTTCAGTAATGTGATGACCTAGTTCCTGGGCTCCACTCACGGCCTGTCTCGGGACGGTACCTTCTGCAGCGGCAGGCCTTTGGGCTGTTTTAAATGCCCTCCTTTGGGCTTCTCGAACCCTTCAGCACCTGTGTAACAAGTTCCTTGAATGAAATTCTCTGCTGTAAATATTCGTTGTGGATTTCTCTGTCCTTAATGAGAGCTTGTCTGCGTGAATAAATGTAAACTCTTTTTTTCCAAACTCTTCAAAATAAAATGAAAGGACTCTAGAAGTGTCTTTGAAGAGCACTACAATGATTTATTATGGTCAAAGCTACCAAACTCTCAAAACAAAAATAAGTTCTTTATTCCAAGACCTTCAGAGCATGTTGCAAAAAGGCTCTTTCTTGTTCAGTGGGACTTTAACTCTGTGTGCATGCACGTGTGCATACGAGCATGTGTGCCGTGCTGGGAATTGAACCCAAGGTTTTACACATGCTAGTCAAGCACTTTACCATTGAGCTACCCTACCCCAGCCTAGCCTGTTACATTACCAATCTAAATCAGTCAATCAGTTCTCATAGACTTCTAATCCACTACCAAATGTTACTTACAAGAAGTCTTGGTGAACGGCTATTGTCCACATCCATGTCTGGTGTGCTTAGCTGAGGTGAACACAGACAACCCTGACATAATCTCAGAGAGAGGTGGCTCGTGGCTGACAGTGGAACACCATGGCCACTGTTAACAAATGATCACAAATTTAGTGGCTCTAAGCAACACATGCTTCTTGTTGTCAAGGCCAGAAATCCAAAATGAGCCTGCGAGGGGCGGGGGGCGGAGGGATGCTGCCAGCGGCTTGGTTCTTTCTGTTCCGTAGCAGAGGAGAGAAAGCATTCCTTGCCTCTCCCAGTACCCATGGCTACAGCCACATACCTCCTCTGGCTGCTCCATGACCTTCTGTTTTTCAGTGTTTTTAATTTTTTTATTTAATTATTTAAGAGAGAGAAAGAGACAGAGAGTGAGAGAGAATGGGCATGCCAGGGCCTGAAGCCACTGCAAACAAACTCCAGATGCATGCGCCACCTTGCACATCTGGCTTACATGAGTTCTGGGGAATCAAACCTGGGTCCTTTGGCTTTGCAGGCAAGTGCCTTAACTGCTAAGCCATCTCTCCAGCTCGACCTTCTTTTTTGAGCGTTCTCCCTCTCCCTCCCTTCTGGAAGGACACTTGCAATGACATTTAAGTTCAACCCAGATAATCAAACTAATCTGCCCATCTCAGAATCCTAACCTTAATGGCATCTACAAAGTCTTTGTTTCTCTCTGTGTAAGATACTATTTAATCATTGGTTCTGGGGATCATGATGTAGACAATGGGGGGGGGCGTGGACAACTGTTAGGCCAACTAGATTTTCTTTGAAAATTTTATCATGACAGCTATGTTCCAGAACTTTCTATATGTGAATATAGAAGTAGGTGTTCCAGGCCACACCCTGCAGGTAACATCAGGATAGTTTCTGAGTTTCCCAGGCCCCAGGCCAGCATCCCGTCAGCATTCAGGCCCACTCTGGCCTCCTTTCTCTCCCAGATCTGCAGCTCCTCCACTAACCCACTGGTGTTCTGTGAGCTGACCTTACACCCTCAGTGTGGGTGGTTAGACCCACTGCCCAGGAAATCACCTCTCTCCTTCATGATCCATCCCCCGGTCACTTCCTGTGCCACCTTCTGCTCCACGCCCCTGCAGCGACTCACTCCTGCACACGTGTACCAACATACCCACCTATCTATTAGACTTGTTGGGTGCTGCCTGGCTCCCTGGGTGGGGACATGCCTGCTCACTCTGCAACCACAAGGTCGCTGTGTGCTCGGGTGTGGGTGAGTATTCATGCCCCTGGGTCTCAAGGCCTGGGACGGAACAGACACTCAGGAATATGAATAGCACTGAATGGGCCAGTTGATTTTGTTCTCATTTCAGCTGAAGACCATTTTCCCAAGTCGCCAGGAAAGCAGCCACCCAGCTTTGTTTGCTTTCTCAACCGCTGCTGGAGGTCAGAAACGAGCTCTGGTATCCCCTGCCTGTTCACACTTGTGTATGCTTGTCACACAGGCACACACGCACGAACCTTTCCCCCAAAGGTGGACAAGCCCAGGCACTGATAGCCATGGATACAGATCAAGCTCGGCTCTTTTTTTTAAAAGGCGTGGTGGGGGCTGGAGAGATGGCTTAGCAGTTAAGCGCTTGCCTGTGAAGCCTAAGGACCCCGGTTCGAGACTCAATTCCCCAGGACCTACATTAGCCAGATGCACGAGGGGGCACACGCGTCTGGAGTTCATTTGCAGTGGCTGGAGGCCCTGGCGCGCCCATTCTCTCTGTCTCTGTCTCTTTCTCTCTCTGTCTGTCACTGTCAAATAAATAAATAAAAATAAACAAAAATAAATTTAAAAAAAGGTGTGGTGGGGGCCAAAGGGCAACCTGGGGTGTCATTCTCAGGAACATTCTCCACCTTTTTTTGAGACAGGGTCCCTCATTGGCCTAGAGCCCACCCATTAGACTACACTGGCTGGCCAGAAGCCTCAAGAACCCTGCTGCCTCACCCTCCTCCGCATTGGGATTACAAACTGGCACTGATTCTGGTGATCAAACTTGGGTCTTCATGTTTGGATGGCAAGTGACTTACCAAGTGAGCCATCTCCCCAGCCCAAGCTCACCTTTTTGTTGTTGTTCGAGGCAGGGTGTCACTGTAGCTCAGGCTGACCTAGAATTCACTATGTAGTCTCAGGGTAGCCTTGAACTCATGGCGATCCTCCTACATCTGCCTTCCGAATGCTGGGATTAAAGGCGAGTGCCACCACGCCTGGCAAAGCTCACCTTGGTTAAGGACACAGAACCATACTCCTCCCTTTCCTTCCCAGCCCTCATTTGTCCTTTCCGGAGGACTGGGAGCCCGGCATGGAAACGTGCATAGGTGCCATTCACTTCCTTTGGAAATTGGGACCCATTTCTGGAATTCTTGGCACCACGTGGTAGGAATCCAGTGGGCAGAGACACCTCTTCATTCATTTCTTACATAGAAGTTCCTTGTGGCCTGTGGTTGTGTACTCTCTGTGGGATGAATCTTAAGAAGCCGGCTCTGGGTACAGAAAATGGCAGCGCCATCCAGACAATGCAGTACTTTCTGGATTAAGTGCCTGTGTTCAAGCTCAAGGCCTCAGGTCCTACCCATAAATATTGAATGCTCTTAAAATTCAACACGGTGGCATGATACGTGGGTGTCTTTCCAGGTATACCTGAGTGGAAGGAGTATCTGGCTGAACACATCCATGGAGAGGGGATGTCAAAGCTGTCTCCAAGGCTAACTGGACATGGATGGGGCATGTGGAAGGACCAGCCTGGCAGAGTGGGAACTGAAAGCAAATCTTAGCCATGCCAGGGAGTAGTAGAAAGTGTGATAGGGTGAAAACCAGGTCATAGGCTGAAGAAGGAAAGTAGAGCGTCCAGGAGACCTCATGAGGGGAGGCTGGGATATGTGGAGAGTGGTATTGAGCGATTGGGCCACATGTTCAGAAGGTGTCCTCTGCATCAGTGTGGAAGACAGTGGCCGCGGGTTTCCACAGGAACTACGGCGGTAGGAGGGAGTGTCAGACTAAGGCGCTGGGGGACCCCACAGTATGGGTGCACTGTGCCTGGTTTACCATGGCGCTTAAGACAAGCAAGCAGCAATTCTCTCTAAAGGAGAGGAAAGGTGGTGTAAGTTGATTTCTCGTGGCTGGGACAAAGCACCTGACCAAGAGCAGCTGATGGGAGGAAAGTGCTTATTTTGCCTTCCAGCTGCATGTTGACAGGGGCCGGACATGACCTCTGCCACAGCATATGGAAAGCAGCAGCAGGAGAGAGAGCCCAACTCTAGCAAGGGGAAGCTGGCTAGAACACCCCTAAACCCACCCCAAAAACTGTACTTCCTCCAGCAAGGCTCCACCTCCCAAATTGCCTTCATTTGGAGACCAAGCATTCAAAACTCATGAGTTTGTGGGAGACATCTGATTCAAACCACCACCGAAAGAAAGGCCCCTCCTTTGCTGGTACAGAGGGAAGAGAGAGGGTGTGATGTGGGGGCTGAAGCAGACAAGCCTGGCCAGGACCCAGCTTTGCACCTTGGCCAAGTCGCTGTGCCTTTTAAAGCTTGCACCCCGTCCTCTGTAGAATGAGTGTGCCACCTACCTGCCGAGGCTCTTAAGAGAATCAGGGTCCTTGAGATGCCCTTGGTACCCAGAATGCCCCAATGTGTGCCTGACCCTTCCTGCACTTGGTCTAGGAGGCAGCACCCCACAGCCCCAAGTGGCTGTAGGGTGTAGAGAGACTCTGGAAGCTCCAGCACCCCCCCCCCCATCGTGTGCGTTTTGGCTCTCAGGACCTTGTGGGCAGGGACAGTTGTAGCCTACTTCCTCATCATAGAACATTGTGTGGCCTGGGTCTTGGTGTTCACCATTTCTGCCTCTGTAGCTCTGATCTAGGTAGCTGAGTGGTAAAAATCACATCTCGGAAGCACTGAGGTAAATCACGAAGGGCTGAGAGAGTGACGGTATCCCAGAGAAGCAAGAAATGTTCTGAGCAGCTCCCAGCGCAGCCCCTGCTCACAGCCTGAGCAGTCACGGTGAGCTCAGGAGAAAGGGCAGCCATCCTGGTTCCAGGACAGGCAAGCCTTGGGTACCAGGCAGAGGGTCCTGGCCCTGAGAAGTCATCTGGCAGACCATGTTGGAGGGCCCTGCAGTAGCTTCTGGGTCCAGAACCCAAGCCAGACTGGATTAGTTACTCGAATAGTTGTAAAGCAAACTTAACCCCTGTGTGTTGTCTCTTCTGCAAACGCAGAATTTTCCTTACATTTCCAACATAAGTTGAAATAGCACGTGGCCTTCACAAGATGTGGCAGCATAGCCTTGGGCCTTCCAACAGAAGAGCAAGCCACAGTAAACCTCTTTTCTTTATAAAAGTCAGCCAGTGTCGTGTTTCCTGTTAGAGCAAGAGGAAATGGACCGAGACACTTGTTAAATAAGTAGAAGGATGTCGATACCTGAGTAGGAACTTGGCAGGACTAAGAACCTGGCCTTCCTAGGATCTTCTTACATAGAGCTGGTCATGTGCAGAACTCGCAGTGGGAAGGCGGGAGCAGAAAGGTCATCTGTACAGGTGTTTGTTTTTTATAGCATTTGCCTTTTAACTTCCTGGATTTTCATCTTCGATCTGCTATTTTATGCTGCTGAACCTTAGACAAGTTACGTAGCCCTCTCTGAACTTATATTTTCCTATCTGTAAAATGGAGCTAAGGATTCCACATACTTGTTCTGAGAGCTGAATGAGAAAATGTCAATCATTGTGGGGGCGGGACAAACATACCATATGGCATTCAGGAAATGACAGCCAGTACTAAGGCATAGGTGTTTGGGACAGTATGACGCAAGAGTGATGGCTTCCGTGGTGAGGGGGTGGTGTGAAGTCTGGCCTGCCTCCCTGGGGAGAGCTACACTGGGTCACCCTAATCCTTGTTAGCCCAGAACCCTCCTGTTCTGAATACACAGGCTCCTAGTGCCACAGCAGGACAGGAGGACAGAGGAGTGGGTCTCCAGGTAAGCAGGGGCAGAGTCCAGACTGAAGGACCAGCAGCCCCAGGGTTCCTGTCTTTCACAGCCACTGAAGTTCACAGTGAACATAGGCAGAAGGTAGAGTCCAATGTCCTCCTGGCCTTAGTCACACACAGCCCCCCACTGTCAACACCCCCCACTCCAGAAAGGAACCGGCACTCACACATCATCCACCAAAGCCGAGTTTGCGGGCAGCCTCACTCTGGGGGTTGTGCACGCTGTGGATTTTAATACATGCATGAGGGGCTGGGAAGGTAGCTGGGTGGGTAAAGTGTTTGTTTCACCAGCATGAGAACCTGAGCTGATACCCAGAACCCACATAAAAAAGGCACCTGTGGTGCGGCAGTTGTCTCCCAAGCACTGAGAAGGTGGAGACAGGAGGCCCCCTGGGGCTTCCTGGCCAGCCAGTCTAGCCTAATTGGTGATCTCCAGGCCAATGAAAGACCCTGTCTCAAAAGAATGTAGATGGTGGGGCTGGAGAGATGGCTTAGTAATTAAGGCATTTGCCTGCAAAGCCAGAGGATCCCAGTTTGACTCTCCAGGACCCACGTAAGCCAGATGCTCAAGGGGCGCATGCATCTGCAGTTCGTCTGCAGTGGCTCGAGGCCCTGGCATGCCCATTCTCTCTCTCTGCCTCTCTCTCTCTTTCCCCTCCCTCTTTCTCTCTCTCAAATAAATGAATAAATAAAATATTTTTTTAATGTAGATGGTGTTCCTAAATAAAGATGGCACCAGAGCTTGTCCTCTGGCTTCCAGATGACACACACATACATGTGCGTGTGTGCATGTGCACATACACATACACACACTAAAAACAAGAAATGTAAGAGCATGGTCCCACAATTTAGCATCACAGAATAGTTTCTGCCCTAAGAAAGAGACCTCCCTACTCTCCCTAGTCATTCCTCCAACTCCAAGACCCTGGCAACCGCTAATCTCTTCACTGTCTCCATAGTTCGGCCTCTGCCAGATAGCATCGAGAGGGAAGCCCATAGCACTGGCCTTTTTGGATTAGCTTCCTTCACTTAGGAGAATGCATTGAAGTTTCCACCATGTGCCTTCATGGCTTGACAGTTCATCTCTTCAGTGCTAAATGACATTCCAAACTGTCTTCCCCTTTGCACTGCCACCAGCAATGACGAGGGTCCCTGTTTCTCCACACCCTCACCAGCAACTGATGCTGTCGCTTCTGGATCTGAGCTGTTCTAACGGATATGCTTGGGGCTCTGAGTGTAGAATGTCCCCACGGCCTCGGGTGTTGGTGATTTCCTACTTAGCCCTCAGCTTGGAGCATTTGGCAGGTGGGGCCCTGCTGGGGGAAGTGTGTCATCAGGGGCCCACCAGGAGGTACAGAGTCCAGCCCTAGGTGCGTTCAGATACACTCCTGCTTGCTCATGCTGGCTGTTGTCCCTCTGCTGTGGATGTGTGATGAAGTGAGCCAGCTTCCTCCACCATGAGGAGGCTTCCCCCAGAATCCTTGAGCCTGAAATAAACCCTTTCCTCCCATCAGCTGCTCCGGTGAGGTGTTTGCCCAGCAACGAGAAGGTAACTGCCCCAGTGTGTGGTGGTGGATCAGTAGTCCCGATGTTGTGGAACACTCATGTGAAAACATGGCATATAGTTACTTTTCTTGGTGTCGTGACATACCTGGAAAAGGCAACTCAGAAAAGGTTTGTTTTGGCTCACAGTTTGAGGGTCCAGCCCATCACGGAGAGGAAGGCATGGAGGCAGCAGTGCGGACGGATCTCGCTCCTTCCTGAGAGCAGAGAGAGATGAACGCAGGTGCTTAGCTCAGTCTCTCCATTGGATTCAGTCCATGACCCTGGCCCATGGCGTGGTACTGCCCACAGCGGGGGAGGGGGGTCAGGTCTTCCCTTCTCAGTTAATCCCTTCTGAAAATGTCCTCACAGCGATGTGTCTCCTAGGTGATTGTAAATCTAATCAAGTTGACCATGAATATGACCTGTCATCTGGACTTCTTTCTGGAGAGGACTCTTAAGATCTTTGGCTTGTTTTTTTAATGCCTAGTCACTTGTTTTCTTTTTGCATGCGTGGTTGGAATGTACATGCATGTGTGTATATGTGTTCATATTTTTAATATTTTATTTATTTATTTGAGAGTGAGAAAGAATGAGGCAGGTAAAGAGAAAGAATGGGCAAACCAAGGCCTTCAGCCACTGCAAACGAACTCCAGACACATGCACCCCCTTGTGCATCTGGTATTACGTGGCTACTGGGGAATCGAACCTGGGTCCTTAGGCTTTGTAAGCAAGTGCCTTAACCATAATGCCATCTCTCCAGCCCTCTGTTCATAGTTTTATGGGCACATGTATGTGTGGGGTGCTTTGTACATATGTGTTTGCATATGGAGGCCAGAGAGCGACATTGTGTGTCTTCCTTGTCACTCTAGACCTTACTTTTCTTTAACATTTGATTGTCAATTTCTGCTCATGTTTGTAACATATTTTAATCATAATAACCCCCCCCCTCAAGACCTTCTTTTGGCTCTTCCATCACTCCTCCACTGAACCACCTCTCCTTTTCAGCAAGTCTGTTTTGATGTCGTTTTTACCCTCCCTTATCTCCATGGTAGAATCGTGATGGTCCTGGACTGTGTGGCTGCCGTGAGGGTGTGAGTGCAGCAGGCACTTTGTGCCCAGCAGGCACTGTCCCAACGCCCTCCTCCTCCTCTGGCTCCTTCAGTCTTCCCACCCCTTCTTGTACAACGCTCTCCAAGCCTTGCACAAGGTGATACGGTGTTTCATTTAGCAGTGAGCACTCAGCAGTCACTTCTCAGCACTTGGGTGCATCATGAGTCTCCCTCGTAGTCACGGCCATCTGACAAAAGCAATCTCTCTGACCACAAGTGACAGCAGCACTAATCTACAGGCATAAACATAAATACAGGGTGCTATGATGGGCACAACGTATCCATTTAGCCAAACAGCAGTAGTAGCTTCCCTCCTTGGGCCTATGACCTTCCAAGCCATAGGCTTTTGGCTAAGTTTTCGATACCAGGCGTGAATTCACTCCTGTGGAACAGACTTCATGCCAGTCAGAGATCAGAAGTTACCCCAATAGCAGTCATGCCACTGTCGCACCAGTGGACACATCTTTCATGGCTGGTCAGTTGTTTTGCCCGCAGGGTCCACTACTAGTTAAGAGAGTTGATGACTTTCCTCCCCCAGCAGCCAGCGTAGCATTTCCCAACACTCTGACAGCCAGCCGGCAGGGAAGAGGCTTTCAGCTCAGTTCCTGCTTGACTTCTCAGCATCATGCAGTGGAAGCATGTTCCACCAAGTTTTTGGACATTTTGAGATAGGGCCTCTCAGTAAACTGGTCTAGACTAACTAACCAGTGAGCCCAGGGGTCCTCTTGTCTCTGACTCCCCAGTACAGATCACAGGTGTGGACCATCATGCCAGCCTTTTGTAAGGGTCCTAGGAACCCCAACGCAGGCCCTCGTGCTCCGTGGCAAGCACTTTCCTGACTGAACCATCTCCACAAGCCCTAGTCATTTGTTTTCTTATTGTTGAGGTTGAAGTCCCCTTTGTTTACTTAGGTACTTCCCAAGTGCTTGAATACAGGTGTATCTCAACAGAAAGAAAAATGTCAAATTCAGACTTGAAACAACACTGGAGTTGTTAGCCAAAGGGTGACAACAGCCATATGCTGCAGGTGGAAGAAAATATATGACCCAGGAAGCAAAATTTGAATCTTTGGACAACCTCCAAACACTGGAAAGTTTACTATTTTGTTTATTGTTGAAGAAACACCATCCCTTATCAGACGGGCTTTGGCAAATATTTTCTCCTGGTCTGTGGCTTGTCTGGCAGTCTGGGAAAATGGTGGATTCAGATTAGGCCAGCAGGGAAGTGGTGGAGTCACACACCGCAGAGCATAATAGAAGGCTTTGCTCACCTAAAAAGGATGAATCTTAGCAAGGACAGGATCTACAGCCTGACTCTCCCCTCAGCCTGTCAGCAGATGGATGGATCTGGGGTTCTACAGCAGCTGTGGATGCATGCATGAGAACATAGTGGCGTGTGTAATGGGATAGCCACTGGTGGTGGTAGAGGCCATGTGAGAGGATGTGAATCATGAAGCCAGGAAGTGGGGAATGCAAGGCACAGAAAGGCATATGCTCCCCAGAATTCTGGAGGTGCTTTTACACAAGGCCTTAGAAATGCCTAAAGTATGATGGATTTGAGAATCTATCTTTCTCCTTTCAATTTCTCAAATGCTGAGCCATGTGCCTAGGCAAGCACCACTATTTCCACGTGAAATTAGGGCTGGGGAGATGGCTCAAGTCAGTAACTTGCTTACCTAAGTTGGATCTCCAGTTACCGCATGAAAATGCTAAGTTTGGTGTTGCATAAGGAGAAGCAGAGAGAGGCGTAACCCTGGAGCTCTCTGGCCAGCCAGTCTCGCCTAGATCAGTCAGCTCCAGGCCAGCGGGAGCCCTTGTCTCAAAAAAGAGGTGGATGGCACTTGAGGAATAACACAAAAGGTTGTCATCTGTTCTCCACACACACGTCCACACATATGCTCCCATACATACATGTGTACCCGCGTACATATGAACATGCGTGCACACATACACATGCAAACTAATAACAATAATCAACCTATTCCTGAAGGGTTTTTATTGTTTTGTTTTGCGGTATCCTGTGCACACTAGGCAAGCGCTCCACCTCTGAGCTGCACGTACCCCAGCCCCGGTTCCTAAAGTTCCTGCCACCCATCCTGACCACATCACGCCGTGAGTTCTGCACTGACACCCAGGCAAGGACCGGGAGCATGAGCCCCTTAGGTGGCATCCCCACATAACAGGAGGCACCCTCTTCTCTCCAAACTTGACTCCAGACCCTACTTCTGGGGTCATCTCAGGAGGTGGGTCCAAAGGAGGAGGAAGTATGCTGTGGCTGACTCCCTGCCCTCCGTTACCTGTGGGCAGGCTGTAAGCGAACACGCCACTGCCACGGGGCTGTGGGAACATGAAAGTGGCATGCTTTCCCAGTTGGCCGATTCTCAAAGCATCTTTGTAAATAAAATCTGAGATCAGATAAGGAACAAGTGAGTAATGAGAGGCAGATGCCTCCGGTGCTCCGCGGCCTCCTTTGAAACGGCACGTGGGCCCTCTCGTGCAGTGCAGTTCATCTCGAACCTCCTCATAGCCTGCAGATCCAAATTCTTGTCAAGTGCATACCCACTGCCTGTCAGATATGCGCCAGCTGTTTCCACAGCTTACAACTCACTTGATCTGCATCCAGCTTAGCAGGGCCCTGGGTGTCAATGTCAATATCCACTCTGGGCAGATGAGGAAACTGAGACGGCCAGCACACAGGGAGACAGCCTCCGCCTGCCCAGTGCTGTCCAGCTGATACACCCCTCCACAGTTTCCTCTCCCAGTAGTCCTGCCAGGTGCTTGTTTTTGCCACCTTACAGAGGAGACAATAATCATGCTGTGGTAGAAGAAATTTAACCAAGAAACCAGGCCCCGATGACCCTCTAAAACAGTTTCTATTGGACTAGCTTTACCAGGGAGATGGCGTGACCCCGAGTCTCCTCCCTGTTGATGCAGCTGCCCCCTGCTTGTATGTGATCTGGTTAGTGCAGCCACAGACACAAACACCCCTGAACAAACAGCCTTCTGTTCTACATTTATACTTTCTTGTTCGTTTTTATTTATTTATTTGAGAGTGACCGAGAGAGAGAGAGAGGCAGATAGAGAGAGACAGAGAATGGACACACCAGGGCTTCCATCCACTGCAAATGAACTCCAGATGTGTGCGCCCCCTTGTGCATCTGGCTAACGTGGGTCCTGGGGAATCGAGCCTTGAACCGGGGTCCTTAGGCTTCACAGGCAAACGCTTAACCGCTAAGCCATCTCTCCAGCCCCATTTATACTTTCTTATCACTGATTTATTGCTAAGGAATTTTCTGTTTGTGCCCCCAAATCATGTAACCTTAGAAACTTGTAACCTGCCAATAGTATAATGAATTCAAGATGATGTCAGACCGCCTGCCATACTGTCTATAAAACCCCCCAGCCATCAGATCTCAGGACTCCGGCTTTGGAAGTTACTCCCTTGAGTCCATGTCGACATGAACAAATTTCCTGATTCTCCACTCTATCTCTGGTGCTGGTTCTGTGAGCCTCTGTTTCCCCTATCAATATGCCCCCAGGCCTGTGAGTGGTAAGAGGAAATAGACACAAACTTCACAACCAGATTCTAGTCTTGTCACTTTCTTCTCTGATAACCTCCTGAGAAAAAGACAAGGACCAGCAGCACCCCTCTTTGATGCTCAAAAATGAGAAGAGTCTCGCTGTAGCTTACTGAAACCCCGCAGTGTGGTGTTCTGACAAGCACGAGTTAGCTCACTAGCTCTAATTCTCCTGGTGGCCTGGGACAGTGCTGGGGAGGGAGGAGAGGGATCATTTTATGACTCCAGGTGGGCAGTACGGAGGGTTTAATTGAGGAATTTGTATTTGAAAAAAGAAAGTCCAGGACCATGAAATGTCCGGACCCCAGGACCCTGAGTGTCTGCAGCTGCCCGCGCGGTTCAGCACTGAGCCTTGGGATCAGCTTGTCCTGGCCCCGCTCTTGGTTTGGCTCCAGAAGAGAGGAGGGTAGAGGAGGGAGGGGAGGGGAGCATCACATGTTCCCTCCCACCTTGTGCTCACTTTACAGCCTCTCCTGGGGCCACGCTACAGCAGAGGACACGGCTGGGCCCCAGATCAAAGGATTTTTCTATGAAGCCTGGTTGTTCCATGTCTGTGCCCGGTGGAGCACGACACTTGCCCTGGAATTCTGGCCAGGCAGGCCACATTTTTGGTTCACCAAACATTGCCCAATGCAGCGAAGCTGTTTTAACAAGCATCATCATAGCCCGTAGCCTCTGACCTGTGAGGACTGTGAGCCGCCTGGATGCCTAACACAGGAGAGGGCAGTGTGAGGACTCATGCCTGTGGCACGATGAGTGCATGCTGACCCGCAGGGCCAGCTGCCTGACTTACTGCCTGGTGCCATCCTTTGGGCATTAAAGGAACATGGATTTCTCCTAAGGCAGAGCAGCTGAGCTGCGGCCTTGCATAGGGAATCCTGGGACTCTCACTTACATGATAGTAAGAAACTCATTTCACTCAGCATGAGTTGCCTCATCTGTAGGATGGTCCTTTTCACTTCTCAGTCCTCAGCCCCCTGCTGTCTGCTAGCTAAGGAAGGTAGAACCATAGCTCCACCACCACCCCCCCCCCCGCCCAGTGGCCTTTGTGTCTGCACACTCCAACGTCCCTGGATGAAAGGAGGGAGGGTCCTGACATCTGCAGCAGGCTCCCCCGAGCCTCAGAGGTTCCTCAGGGGTACCGTATTCTGACCCAAATCAAATGGACACTGAAACAGACTTTTTAAAGAAATATTTTTTTATTTGCAAGTAGAGAGAAAGAATGGGCATGCCAGGGCCTCTGGCCACTGGATCAAGTAAACTCCAGATGCAGGTGCCACTTTGTGCATCTGGCTTTACATGGGTATGGGAGAATTGAACCCAGGTCGTTAGGCTTTGCAGACAAGCGCCTTAACCGCTGAGCCATCTCTTCAGCCCTGAAACAGACTTTTGGCGGAATTTCTTTTATAGACACTGGCTACTTGCGTATTTTCAGGTAGTCAGTGTCAACTCACGGGACAAAGGAAATGCCTTACTTTAATAACCTTTTAAGAGGAGAAGTCTCTAACAAGAAATAAGGCCTTCCTATGGGTGGATGTGAGTCAGGTTGCTACTGCATGGTCACAAATCAGTGTGTACTATCGTTAGCCGGTCATGTTATCCTGCCTGTGTTGTGAGCTCTCTCTTTTGCTGTGCTTAGGCTGAGAAAAAGACAGCAGAGGGGTGTGGCTACTAGTCTCTGTAGTGTTACCATTTGTCCTCTTAAAGGAACAGCACCTATAATCTAACAGATATCATGATGTTATGCTTTGAATACGTTCCCCAAGTTCATGTGTTGGAAACAATTCCCAACAGTGTTAGGAGGTGCAACCTTTTTTTTTTTAATTTTTTTGTTTATTTATTTATTTGAGAGTGACAGAGAGAAGGAGGCAGAGAGAGAGAGAGAGAGAGAGAGAATGGGCGCGCCAGAGCTTCCAGCCTCTGTAAATGAACTCCAGATGCGTGCGCCCCCTTGTGCATCTGGCTAACGTGGGTCCTGGGGAATTGAGCCTCGAACCGGGGTCCTTAGGCTTCACAGGCAAGCGCTTAACCACTAAGCCATCTCTCCAGCCCGGAGGTGCAACCTTGAGAAACGATGACCATGAGCTCTGTGCCTTCACGAGTGTCTGTAGTAGTTATTTTCTCACTGCTGTGAGCAAATGCTGAACAAGAAGCAGATTAAAGGAGGAAGGGTCTGTTTTGGCTCGCCATTTCAGGCAACACCGCCCGTCGTGGTGGGACGGCATGGTGGCAGGAGCAGGTGTCTGCTCCCCTCGCACCCACAGTCAGGAAGCAGGGGGGGAATGCTGTCGCTCACATCACTCCCTCCACCTCATCCCCCATGGAATAGTGCCATCCACTCATGGCGGGTCTTCCTGCTGACCCAACCTGATGTAGAAACTCCCTCGCAGACACGCTCAGAGATGACTAGATCCAATCAAGTAGACAATCAAGACTAGCTATCACAAAGCTCTTGTCACAAGAATGTGTGATAGCAGGAGCGGGTTGTTATAAAAGTGAGTTTCACCCTTTTGCTGTCTTGCTCTCTCTACTCTTGTTTGGTTGGTTTGGAGGCAGGGTATCACTCTAGCTCTGGCTGCCCTTGAACTGACTCACAGCGTCCTTCTACCTCAGCCTTCCAAGTGCTTGGGGTTGAAAGTATGCACCAGCGCGCCTGACACTCTCTCTACCTTCTGCCACAACAACAAGAAAACCCTCAATCAAAAAAAAAAAAAAAAAATGCCGGGCGTGGTGGCGCACGCCTTTAATCCCAGCACTCGGGAGGCAGAGGTAGGAGGATCGCCGTGAGTTCGAGGCCACCCTGAGACTCCATAGTGAATTCCAGGTCAGCCTGGGCTAGAGTGAAACCCTACCTCACCAATACCCGCCCCCAGCCTACAGGAAACAAGTCTCCCATCTCTACAAACTGACTTAGGATGATCAATCAGCTAGGATAATTCCTCAACAATTCTAGGATGTTCAATAATAGCAGCAGAATGCAAGCCGACACATAGGTGATTAATGTGCCTCCAGGAATACGACTATGAGGACCACACGAGGACAGGGTTCTGTTTGTATGACCAAGGTGCAGCTGTATATCATCACAATTTTAGTACGAAAAGCTCAGGTGCTATATCATGCAATTATAATGGCTAATTCAGGTATACATTTCTCTTGCAGTTTATTCCAACTGTGTGACTACAGAACAAGGTACTGTCTGTGGTCTTCAGTGGCCTCGCCCAGCATTAGACAGAAACACAGAATGTTCATCAAATATGCATATGGAATATTCGTAGCTATCAGGAGAATGAGGGATGGCTGTTCACAGGGATAGATAGTGGCTGGGGTGTGACTGGCCTGTTCTACTTGACTTCCTCCCTGCTGGGAGCTGTGATGCAGGGATATGGTGACAATGTCCAGTGAGGGGACTCCTGACAGGCCACATTTAGACACTGCCTGTCTCTGTCTGAGCCGCCCACATGGCTGCAGCCTGGGTGACCTCAGGGTCATGTATCTTCTCTAGCTTGAAGTGTGTGTGTGTGTGTGTGTGTGTGTGTGTGTGTGCTTGAGATCGAGAGAGAAACAGAGAGAGAGAGAGAGAGAGAGAGAGATTCGTGACACAGGGACGGAGCCCAGGACCTTGTGCATGCTAGGCAAAGGCTCTACCCCTGAGCCACATCTCAGCCCCATGAGCTTAGATTTGCTCCCAGTTGCTCAGGAACTCTGTTGCTAAGCACATTGACTTTTCACCCAGCATTCATCAGAAGGGACCGTTGTCTACTGTGGGTAAATTCATCTGCCTGTGGAAGGGTTGGGATTTCAGCTATAGTACTATGGGGTAAGCTTCCCCCGGGAGGTGAAGAGGAAGTTGCTTGAGATACCCCCAGACAGTCAGAGCCAAGGAAAGTGCCCCATAAAACCCAGGGGCTCTGCCCATTGAAACACTGAGTAGTCTTTAAAATCGTGCTAAGAGCCTGGCCTAGCGTAATCCCAGCACACAGGAGACTGAGGCAGGAGGACCTCATGCTCAAAGCCACGTTCTAGGAACTGTATCAGATACATCATTAAGTAACATTGCTGTTTGAAGATAGAAACCCACATGGTGTGGGTAGTCACTGTCCATGGCCTCCTGATGCAATGACTCATAGTGGACGAGGCTGCTGCTGGCATAACATAGCCGACTAATTTGTAGTGAGCATTTTCATGTAAGCAGAAGGCTAAAGTAACAATAAGAAGCATAGTAAATACATGGGCCAGTGTGTGGCCATTGGTAAGCATCATCACCGCGTAATTACACATGCTGTTCTTTCATACAGCCCGCGGTGCAGTGAGCGTGTACACCCCGACACGGGGAGAGTGTGTGCAGAGTGAGACCCGGTGCCTATGGCATCACAAGCAACAGCCATTTGTTAGCTCTGCCACAACCTCCCGGGACTCCTGTGCCAATGACAAATGTCTGTATGTGCTGCGCAACTGCAGTGACTCCTGCTTCACACATGAGGAAAAAGAAATGCTGAGAGGCTAAATGATCTCAGCGAGATCACACAGCGAAGAAGTTGGAAGTCCAGATCCTTCCAGCTCCAAGCCCAAAAAGTCTTGGCTCAGCAATCCTGAATGTTTGCTCTTCTCTTATAGAAAAATATTTGTCTCAATGAACACAGTCATTAAGTCAACTTGCATCCCCCAAACAAGATCCTGACTGTTGACTGGCCGTGCCCCTCAGAACTGGTTTGGGTTATGCTGTGGGAACTGAGGACAGTGACAAGAGCTTCTTCCCACACTGATCCACTTAGGGAGTGAGAATAGGAGCTCTTGAGTAAATAGCGGTTGACTCCTCCTAGCTAGCAGAGGCCACTGCTTCTTTTCTCCCAGGTGGGGATCCGTGGCTCCCTGGGGCTGGGACGCTGTGACTTCCCCCTTCCAGTGAGTGGTGTTCAGCATGTGTTTTTGCTTCCGTGGGAGGTTTTGTTTGGGAATGGAGCTGTTTCAGGTACTACAAATAAAATGAAAACAGCAAAACCCCATGAGGTCAGCCCTTCCGCTAGAAAGAGCTGTGGAATAAAGCTCCCGGTCTCCCATTGTACGGACAGTGGGCTTTTTACAGGCCGGAGCCCACAAGCCCAGCGAGCTTCACTGCGCCTCACTGCACACGCACCCTGCGCGGCGGGAGGGAAGTGGGGGCTCCAGGTGCCTTTCCGTTTGTGCCTCTGCTCGGCAGCCCACGGTGCTTTGATCATCCCATGAGACTGAGGGAAACTGAGGGGAGTGGCATATTCCCCTGGTAAACTATGGCCCTGGGGATCAAATCAGTCATACTGGCAGATTACTGGGTCAGCTCTGCCCTGAGACCACTGCCACCACGGGGACAGGGCCAGCACTGGGGAGAGACAGAGCCGAAGAGTGGATGCCTTCCTCTTAGCTACACACTGGGTGAGCATCACACCGCCCCCAGGAGGTTAGCCAGGAGAAAGGAGATGATTGGGGCCCATGGTGCCAAGGCACAGGGCAGGGCAGGGCAGATCTGCAGGAAGTGTGTGGTATCAGTTTGCCCATGACTATCCAGGCCTGGCCCTGGAGCTCTGGGGTTCACTGGCCAGCTAGTGTAGCCTACTTGGCAAGTTCCAAGCCAGTGAGAGACTCTGCCTCAAAAACGAGGGTGGGCTGGACAGCATCTGTAGTTTTCCTCTGGCGGTGGACAGCATTTGAAGTTTTCCTCTGGCATGCACACGTAAACACATAAGTGCACCCACACATATATGTTCATGTACACACAGAGCTGAAGAGATGGCTCCGTGGTTATAGCACTTGCCTGCAAAGCCTAACGACCCAGATTCAATTCCCCAGGACCCACGTAAAGCCAGATGCACAAGGTGGCACATGCATCTGGAGTGCATTTGCAGTGGCTAGATGCCCTGGCACGCCCATTCTGTCTCTCTCTGTCTCCCTCTTTTTTTTCTGTCTCTCTCTCTGCTTACAAGTAAATAAAAATATATTCTTAAATAATTACTCTAATGTTAATAGTAATGATAGCTAACCCTTAGTGACTATATAAAAGTTGCTTACCTGATATGTGTCATCTCATTCACACCCTGAGGTAGGAGCTGTCCTTGCCACATTTCACAAATTATGAAACCAAGACAGGAAGTTTAAGTTGCCCAAGGCCATAGAGCTACTAAGTGGCGGAACTGGGATTTGAACCCAGTAAGCACACAGGTTTCAAGCATTCCAGAGTCCTTCTCAGGAAACCGACTTCCTGCAGCCGCACCCAGCAGCAGCCGAGGCTGCTCCCTTTAGGGCTAAGCCGGGGAAGAGAAGCCTGAAACCTGAAGCGGAATCAATAACGATCCCTGAATGAGTGTTTCTTAATTGAACTTGACTGGAAAAACGAATTTTCTCTGGGCTCAAGTCACAGGCTGTTGCTGCAGCCTGGTTTCAGAATGTCTCATTTCTTCGGTACCTTGTGACCTTTATCCTCACAGTAGAGACGGGCCACATGTGCTCTGCTAGCAAGCCCAGACCCCCTGGCCTGGGGGCAGCCAGGGGCCAGGGGCACAAGCACGGCTAGAAGCCACACTCACCATCTGATCAGATACTGCGCTCCTGGACTTTCCTTCAGTGTCCCTTTATCGCCGAGGGTTGGGTTTCCCAGACGCACATGCCATGGTTTTATAGCGTTTCATGATATCTCGCGGGGGACCTGGGGGTGGAAAGGGAGGCAGGGCTCTGGGGGGTTTCCCAGGCCGAGACTCTAAACCGCCGCATGCCTGATTTCCCTCCGCAGGCAGATCCTGGAAGCACAGTGCTGCGCTGGGAGAAAGGTCAAATTCTTTACCTGTGAAAATATTATCAAAGTACACATAGCAAGGAAGGCAGGGAGTCTCCGGCCAGAGCAGCTGAAAGCGACAGTGTGCAGGAGCAAGCCTCAGAACTTAGACTTCCCTGTGTGTGCGCACAAGCGTGCACATCCGTGTATCTACACAAGCATGTGCGTCTCTGTGTACACGGGCATGCGTGGCTGCGTGCGTTATGTATGCATGTGCACCTGCTTGTGTTCCCATGTGTCACAGATGCACACACGTGTTATCGCATATTTGGGTATTTGCGTTCGGGTGTGGAATACGTGCGTGTGTATAACCAGAAGGCTCCGTGGAGGAGGAATGGCCTTGCTTTTCCCAGCACCGCATTGGGCACTTGCGCTCTGCACATGAATCCAGGTTTCCAGGCCCGGCTGAAGGAAGACTGCCGGAACCAGGAACACAAATATCTTTTAAGTTATGTTCACCATCTGAGCAGATACTGGTGCTCGCGAGCCATCTTTGCATGTCCCTTTATGACAAGGGCTGGGTTCCAGAACCAGCACCAGGGCTGCGGAAGTGGCTCAGTTGGTAAAGTGCTTGCCACACAGGCATGAGGACCTGAGTTTGGATCCCCAGCACCCACATAAAATGGGAAGCACAGTGGTGCCCACCTGTAATTCGTAGCGCCTGGGAGGCAGAGACAGGAGGATCCCCAGGGCTTGCTAACTAGCTAGTTTAGCCTAATCAGTGAGCTCTGGGTTCAGTGAAAGGCCTTGCCTCAAAGCTTACAGTGGAGAGTGACTGAGAAAGACGTCAACATTGACCTCTGGCCCCCACAGGTATTTGCACACACACACACACACACACACACACACACACACACCTGCAGGTACTCACACACATACAAACATGCATACACACAAACCACATACATGCCAAAAATAGATTGTACTCAACAATTTCTGATTTGACTGACATCCTAGGGTCAGGAACATTTCTGGGTGATGCACAGCGCTGGAGAGAGCTACTCTGGCGTGGGTGACGGGAAGAGAAAGGCAGCAGATTCAGGGTCTCCAGATGCAAAGCTGTATGGGCACCATAACCCATGAACCATCCTCAGACACTAATGATAATTTAAAATATAATCACAAGATTAGATACAAAAACAAGTTTTTAAGAGATGAATAGAATAAAAATATATATCACTAGTGAGAGATACACTTTGGTATGTATTAGACTTCTCTTTCAAAATAACTACACAATAATATGAACTGCATAATCCCAGATTAAATGAACACACAGTGTTCTTTTACAAGATTATTTTAGTTATTCAAGGTCCCTTACTATGCCATAAGAACTTAAGGATTGGATATACAGATGCAATGTATCCTCACCAAAACTCCAACGATTATTCTTCACAGAATTAGAAAAAGAAAAAAGGAAAAAAAAAAACCTAAAATTCACATGAAGCACAAAAGGCACCAAAGAGCAAAAGAACCCCAAGCACAGTGACTCGTGCTGACGGCGCCACAACACCTGATTGTAACCACAGCATGGCTGGCCCTCCCCATGTACACTGACGGGGCGGGGCAGGTGGGGTGGGGCGGGGCAGGATGGGAGGAACCAGATATAAACTCACACAGCTGTAGCCATCCCACCTGATTTTTAACAGAGATGCCAAAAACATACATTGGAGAAAAGAGCCTCTTCAACAAATGGTGCTGGGAAAACAATGTCTACATGTAAAAGAATGAAACTAGATCCCTCTCACACATACTGTGTGTAAAATTCAATTCAAGACAGACAATGACCTTAATGTAAAACCTGAAACTCTGAAACTGCTAGAAGAAAACGTGAGGAAACCCCTTCAAGATATAGGCAGAGGGCTGGAGAGGTGGCTCAGCAGTTATATGTGCTTCCTGTGCAAGCATGAAGGTCCAGGGGACCTGAAACCACCAGAGTTTGGCTCTCCAGACCCACGTTCAACAGCTGGGTGTGGACACGTGTGCTGTAAGGCCAGTCCTGCAGGGGAGCAGAGGCCCAAGAAACACCAGAGCCCTGCAAGCTCCACAGTCAGTAAAGAGACTCCAGCGCAAAACAAGACCAGGAAGAAGAGCAGTGGAGCAGGACACCCAGTGTTCTGCTGTGGCCACCACAGATGAGCAGCTCCTGACACAGGCCAGCGTTTGGGGCAACACACACACACACACACACACACACACACACACGACATTACACACATGCAAAGCAAAAAAGAAATAGATAGAGGGCTAGAGAGATTGCTTAGCGGTTAAGGTGCTTGCCTGTGAAGCCTAAGGACCCATGTTCCACTCCCCAGATCCCACATAAGCCAGATGCACAAAGTGATGCATGTGCAGGTCACACATGCGCACAAGGTGGCGCACACGCCTGGAGCTCAATGACAGTGGCTGGAGGCCCTGGTGCACCAATTCTCTCTGTCTCTCTCTCTCTCTCTCTCTCTCTCTCTCATAAAAAAGGCCAGTCTGTTGGCCTTGCCTCTAAATAAATAAATAAGCATTAAAAATAAAAATAAAGGATATTGGCAGAAGCAAGGGCTTTCTGAAAGGGCTCCAGTAGCTCAAGAAACACTAGTGAGAGTTGTTGGCAGATGGGATGTGTGGAGAGTTGGCGGATGGGATGCGTGGAGTATAAAAGCTTCCGCACAACAAAGGAAAATTAACTGAGTGAAGAGAAAACCTTTCCTAGCAATACATCTGAGGAGGATTACTATTTAGAATCTACACAGTGCTCAAAAACTAAATATAGCCGGGCGTGGTGGCACACACCTTTAATCCCAGCACTCGGGAGGCAGAGGTAGGAGGATTGTAGTGAGTTCAAGGCCAGCCTGAGACTACATAGTGAATTCCAGGTCAGCCTGGGCTAGAGTGAAACCTTACCCTGAAAAACAAAACAAAAACAAATGAAATATATAACAGACATTCTCCAATCACTAAGTGGGCTAATGAAATGAACACATAAGTCTAAAAAGATGAGGTACAGATAAATGGCCAACGAGCATGTGAAAACAATGTGCAACCCCCTGAGCCATCAGAGAAACGAAAACCAAAACTACACTGAGATTCTCTCTGACCCCAGACAGGTGGCTGTCATTGAGAAAATCAATAGCAGGGCTGGGAAGGTGGCTCAGCAGTTAAAGGCACTTGCTTGCAAAGCCTGCTGGCCTGGGTTCAATTCCTCGGTGCTCATGTAAAACCAGATTCAACAGGGCACATGTGTCTGTGATTCCCAACACACTCACAACAATGGGAGTTGAAGCCAAAGGAATCCGAAGGTCTAAGGCCGGCTAGTCTGACTTTCGTTTGCAGTTTGCAAGCTGCCAGTTCACCTGCAGTGGCAAGAGACCTTGTCTCAACGAAGTGTGGCATGTGCATACACATAAAAGAAAACAAATGCGAGGGTACAGGGAAAATGGGACCCTTATGCACTGCTGGTGGGAATATAACTCAGTCTAGCCACTATGGGAATCAGTACGGAGTTTCCTCATTAAAACTGAAAGTTCAAAGCCACCTTGCATTACATGAGACCCTGCCCTCATAAGTGAATGAATAAATAAATAAATGTAATATAATATGATAAAAAAAGAATTTGAGGATTGGCTTCTTCATTCTTGCAAATAAACCAGTGTTTGATAGGGATTGCTTCAGACCTGTCATCATTTTGGGAGCATTGCAATCTAAATGGTACTAAATCTTCATACCCATAAACACAAGCTGTAAGGTTAGATTTTTTTTTTTCCTTACACTTAGTCTCATTTTTCTATGTAAATTGATTACTACGTATTTTTCTCCACTTTCTAATGGGCTATTTGCATTCATTCTACATCATATAAGTGTTCCTAAAATAGAAATGAACTTTTCATCACAAACGATATGAGTGGGCAGGGGGTGTAGTTTAGTAGGTAGAGTATGCCCTGGCTTCCATCCCCAGCAACCGCATAAACTCCGGAGATGGAGGCAGGAGAATCAGAAGTTCAAGACCATCCTCAGCTAGATAGCAAGTCTGAGGCCAGTTTAGGATATATGAGACCCTGTCTTCAAAACAAAAGTATGTTTTCCTCCATTGGATGTTCATTACATGGCCCTGTTTATGATAGTTTTTGCTATGCACAGATTTTGAGATGACTGTTTAAATCACAATCAACTGTATCAGTCTTTTCCCTCATGAATTCCAGATTTTGTATCCTGCTAGAAAATTCTCTCCAATCTAATGTAAATAAATCAATTAAGTTTTCATTCTAGTAATTTTGTTTATTTTTACATTTACAATGTTGATAAATTTGAAATGCATTTTTGGTGAGTGAGGTAGCTACCCACGTTTATCGTCTTACACGTAGTTCACCCAAACAATCTTTACTGAATAATCTGTCTTTGAAGCACTGATTGAAATGCCAACTTTTTGACATTCCACTTTCTCAGTTGTATTAGCACCCATTTCTAATGTCTTTTAATTTGTGTGTGTGTGTGTGTGTGTGTGGAAAGAAAGGGAGAGTGAGAGAGAAGAGAGAGAATGGGTGGTCTAGGGCCTCCTGCCTCTGCAAACAAATTCCAGATGCTTATTGTACTTCATGCATCTGGCTTTACGTGGGTCCTGGAGAATCGAACCTGGGCCGTTGGCTTTGCAAGCAAGTGTCTCCAACCACTGAGCCATCTCCCTAGCCCTAAAGTCTCATCACTTTCTTCCTGACTGCCTGATTGGTTTTGTCTTATTTCCCTTTTTATTCTGAACTAATTATAGATTCACAGAAAGTTTTAAAAATAGTACAGAGAAGTCCCATTATGCTTCCTTCAATGCCCTCAGCAGTGGCATCTCTGTGACTATAGCACAATAGCAAATCCACCTTGGGTGTCATTTCTGAGGCACCATCTACTTTTTCAAGACAGGATCTTTCAGTGGTCTGGAACTGAACTGGTTGGTCACTGAGCCCCTGGGACCCTCCTGCGTGTATCCTCCCAGCACTGGGGGCTTCAAGAGTGTGCCAACAGGCCCAGCATTTATTTTTAAGGAGAGAGGGAAGAAGGATGGGCACGCCAAAGTCTCTTGTCACTGTAAACAAACTCCAGACACATTCACCACTTTGTGCATCTGGGTTTATGCGGGTGCTGGGGAAGAGAACCAGGCCATCAGTTTTTGCAAATAAGCACCTTTAACCACAGAGCCATCTCTCCAGCCCAGCTTTCCTTCCTTCCTTCCTTCCTTCCTTCTCTTTCTTTCTTTCTTTCTTTCTCTCTTTCTATCCTTCTTTCTTCTTTTTACATGGGTTCTCGGGTGGAACTCAGGTCCCCACACTTTGAAAACAACACTTTACCAACTCGGCCACCTTTTCTGCCTCCCTTGGGATCTTGATGACATGAAGGTTATCTCTTTGTTTGTTTATTTTTTCCTAATTGATTATCTCTCTGGTGTTCAGAATGAATAGCAGATGTTGGATCTACCATCAGGTTCAGTCTTCCTCTACCCTCCCCCTTCTCCTGTTGGGCCTATTCATTGGCATCTTTATTTCACTTTTTATGCTTAGTTCTGACATTCTCACTGGGTTTTGTTCGGTGCAATTGCTTGCTTGCTTGCTTTGGGACAGGGTCATTATAAAACTACCCGGGCTCTTCCTGCCTCAGCCTGCTGAGTGCTGGGAGTGCAGACATGGCTCGCCACACCAGCCTCTTTCTTCTCCGGTTTCTTTACTGGAACTTTTCTTTCCTGACTTTTCCTGTGGAGACTGAACAAATATTGACGCGTCCCGGATAGCACAGCAAGAGCAGACCAAAGAAAGTCTGCCCACGTTTAGTAAGTGTGCTGGGATTCCTCACAGAGCGGGGGAGAGGCTGCTTACGGGAGCACGGGTGGCTCCAAGGAGCCGCATCACTGGAAAGCGCCCGCGGTCTGGGTGAGGACTGGGAAAATGCGTCGCCAAGCCCCAGTCCGACTTGCAGGCAGCTCCGCCATCTTTGCTCTTCCCTGGCTGTGTTTGCTGTAGCTATAACCTTGGAGAGTGGCCTCAAATCTTGTAGCTCTCGGAGCTCTCAAGTCTGAGCTCCTGGAGTCTTACAGCACCCCTTACCTCCTCCCTCCAGAAAGGAATATTTCAATTAGGAAGAAATAGCAACACACCGTTTTCTGTGTTTTCATTTGCTTCAAGAGTGCTCATCTATTTGCGTGTGCACTGCTGGGTGTGGAAGCTACAGCCTCGTGCGTGCTTTACGAACACTCTACCATGCAGCGAACTACACCGCCAGCCCAGCACTGACGCACCTTTATGATAGCGGCTTTCAGATTTTTTTCAGATAATTCTAACATCTGTGTTCTCTCATTTTTCGTGTCTGTCTTTTGTCATTAAGTTGAGGTCTCCCGGGTTTGTTATGATGAGTGATTTTCGATGGAATCTTGGACTTTTATATGTTGTGTTATGAGAGTCTCTTTCAAAAAATACTTTTTATTTGAGAGAGAGAACGAGAGTATGGGCACACCAAGGCCTCTTGCTGCTGCAAATGAATTCCAGACACATATGCCACTTTCTACATCTGTCTCTACGTGGGTGCTGGGAAATCACTCCTGGGCCAGCAGGCTTTGCAAGCAAACACCTTTAACTGGTGAGCCATCTTCCCAGCCCAGTTATGACACTCTCTATCTTATTTAAATCATGTGCTTTATCTGGCCTTCTTGGATGTCATACTGATGGGTAAAGGAGAGTACCACCTCATTACTTCCAAGTAGGAGTAGGGGGCCTCCACTCACACCCAAGATAGATAGGAGAGGCCTTGTTCCTACTTACTGGGAAGGAGAAGGAGTTCCAACTCTCCAGTGGATCTGCTTGAATATCACCCTGATCAGGAGAACCAAGGGTTCCTCACGACTGCTCCCCATCTGGCTCCCATGGGTTCTGTGGGTGTTTCTGGGTGCTTTGTTCATCTATATCCAATTCTGAGTATGTGAGAGGAAAAATAGAGACACACACACATACAGTGTTGGCCCTCCATGCCTGTGAGTTCTGATTCCGAGGATTGAATCATTTATTGAAAATACTCAGAAGAAAAGTTACTGTGTGCCAAATATGTGCAGACTGATTTTCATTGTTTCCTAGACAGCATAACAGCTACTTGTACAGCATTTATACACTGCCAGGTACCATAAATAGCGTAGAGGTGATTTTGAAGTACACAGGAGCACTGGCTGGTACGGGGCTTGTGGTAGAGTACTTGCATAGCATGCACTGGCTTTCACTGCTGCACCAAAACAATTTTTTTTTGTTGTTATTTTTCATGGTAGTGTCTTACTGTAGCCAAGGCTGACCTGTCACTCACTTTGTAGTCCCAGGCTGGTCTTGAACTCATGGAGATCCTCCTGAGTGTGGGGATTAAAGGTGTGCACCACCACACCTGACTCAGAATTTTTAAATTAAAACAATAAGGGGTACAGAAGGATTATGTAGTTTATATCTGAAGTACTGTGCCACTTTAAGTAAAGGACTTGAACGCGCCCCCAGTTTTGGTACGCGTAGTGGTGGTGGGGAGTGCTGGAGGCAACGCCATGAATGCGGGGACAGTCGCCACGTCCAGGAGTTCTCACTGCTTAGCCAAAGGAGAAGGGAAAATTTTACCCACTGCCTACTCCAACTTCCCATCAACCTGGTGCAATTATTACAGCCTGAGAGCATGCTTTAAATTTCTTGGTTGGGCTAGTCTAAACTCATTACAGTTTGCTGTTCAATCACAATGTAGCCCAGGCTGGCCTTGAACTACCAATCCTGCTTCCTTAGCCTCTCAAGTGCTGGGATTGTAGGCATGTGCCACCGTACCTGGCTTTTCTTATACTTACTTTCAGAATTTTCAAAGTTGGGTCTGGGGTGATGGCTCAGTTGGTAAAGTGCTCGTCATGCAATCATGAGTTTAGATCCCCAGAACCCATGTGAAGGCTGGGTATCCTGTACCCAGCACTAGGGAGGTGATGGGAACAGGAGGATCCACATGGCTTGCCAACGTGCTCAACTCGCCCAATTGGTGAGCTCCAGGCTAAGTGAGAGACCCTGTCTCAAAGAATAAAGTAGAGAGCAATTGATGAGGACACCCCACATCAGCCTCAGACCTCAACATGCACCCACATGTATACAAACATACACACACGCACACACAGACCACATACATATGCAAATAAAACAGAATTATCAAAGCTATATTATTTGTAGTATCCAGATGAACCCCAATATTATTTAGTTAAAGTTTTAGAAATCAGGTGTGGGTATCTCATCCACTTCATAGATTAATTTAGGACCAATAGGGGATCTAAGGAGGCTCACCCAGCATGGGAGGCAGGTTCTGTCTACCACACGGATTCTCTGTGGTATCCCCGGTCCTGAAGAGTCACCCCACACATGGAGGCAGGCTGAGTAGAGAAACAGGGAGGCATGGGCTGCCGGGTGCCCTGATCTAGGCTCGTCATTTTTGCTGATTGTCTCCAGAAGTTCCCCCAAAGGCAAGAACAGGCCCTTTTAGCTGCTTTTAGAAAAACCTCTGGTCTTGGAGGCTGTAGCTGGAGAACCTGGAGTTGCCAATGGTTCTGAGGCATGGTGACGGCCTCCCACGTCTACTCTAGCCTGGGTTGTCCAGAAGGTTCACAGGTGCCTTCAGATCCATGGGGTTTCACAGCAACGTCTGTTGTTGCAGATGTTGGCACAGTCGGGGTGCAGGGTTGGGGCTTCAGACAGTGGTTGCACATCTGTCCAGCAGCCCACAGGACCACAAGGGGCTCTGAGCCTCACACACGTGAAGGTCTTGGCCTTTGGTTGTGGTGAACAGACCTCATGCTAGGTCCTTTTGTCTGAAAGGAGAGTGAAACGAAGTGTGCTGCATCACGGGATGAAGCGTTTCTGTCCTTGAGGCCGGGGCTCGGAAGGCAGGCGAACCCCACGGCAAGGCCTGTGTTTCTCCCTGGCTGAGCGGCCTCTTCTGACAGATGGTCAGGCTTGCAAGTGCTTTTGACCACCTAGCCACCTCCCAGGCCCTCACCAGTTAATATAACAGAGAACAGGGCATTGATTGGCAGAGGTTAAAGGGTTAGGTATGGAAGGGCCCGGGGAAATGAGCAGGTGATGAGATTGTCCTATGTATGGAGTGTCCTGACAGTCATGTGACTCTTCATTTGTTCAAACACAGGGAACAAGACACCAAAAAGAATGAATTTCCCTCCATGCAAATTTAAAGGGAATTTTTTTTAAAAAAAAAGAAATCTTTTAGCTGAGCATGATGACACACACCTTTAATCCCAGCACTTGGGAGGCAGAGGTAGGAGGATTGCCATGAGTTCGAGGCCACCCTGAGACTACATAGTGAATTCCAGGTCATCTAGAGTGAGACCCTACCTCGAAAAACCAAAAAAAAAAAAAATCTTTTAAACACTTGAAGCAGATGCTAGGCTCTGCTAAACTCACTTATTCATTCATTTAGCTAACAAATATTTATTAACTCCGCCTGCATACTAGGCACAGTGCCAGGAACCAAGTCCCTAGGAGCGCCAGGGGTGGACACGGGCGACCCCGACACAGATGAGCTGGAGGAAATGAAACCCATGTGGCTGTCGTTAGGACTGAGATGAAATCATGTCGGTGAGCTCCCCGAGGAGACCGGCTCTGAAATGCAGTGGCTGTGGGCGCTTCTGTGCCTCGTCAAGTCATTTCTTCATTAAATATGTTTGCACGGCGTTCCCTCTCCTGCCTCCTGTGGCCAGCCCCCCTCTGATGCCTGGCTGCTCGGTTTGGTCTTGGTGTCCTGCTTACTTCGCTGCCCTCCCCCCGCCCTGGACACAGCCGGGCTTGGAGGACTTTTTGGTGCGCTCCCTCCGCCTCCCTCGGCGCAGGGGTGGGGTCTCAGGCCTCTGGGCCCCAGCCTTCAGCCTTCCTCCCATGTTCCAAGATGAGCTCCAAGACATGGTTTCATCATGAAAGAGATGTGTGTCAACCAGAAAGGAAAACTGCTGACTTCTTCAACTTGAAAGTTTCAGGCTGTTGTAGCTTCAGGCACGGCTGGATCAAGTGGCCGGTTACTGTCACCAGGACCTGTCTGTCTCTTTCTCTTTTTCCGCCTCTCCTCCCAAGGATTCTGGCTGTCCCTTGGACCCCTGACCCTCTTGCCTTGGTGGTTGCCACTCACAGCTACGGCTCCTCAGAGTGGGAGGACACGGTGACAGACACCACCCGTCATGGCAGTCGCTTTCTTGTCATGTCATCTTCAGTGTATCACCAGGTGTATCTTTGAGACAGGGTCTCTCGTTGGCCCGAAGCTCACCAGTTAGACCAGACAGGCTAACGAGCCCCAGGGACCCAGATGTCTCCGCCTCCTCGGCCCTGGGATTACAAGTGCCTACCACCACATCTGACATTTTCAGAAATAAAAATAAACACTTATTTGAAAGAGAGAGGGAGAGAATGGGCACATGAGGGATTCTTGACATGGCACACGAACTCCAGATGCATGTGCTTTTGTGCATCTGGCTTTTTACTTGGGTGCTGGAGAATTGATCCTGGGCTGGGAGACTTTGCAAGCAAGCGACTTTCACTGCCAGCCATTTCTCTAGCCCACACCTGGCTTTTTTATGTGGGTTCTGGACACTGAACTCAGGTCCTCATATTTGTGAGGCAAATATTCTCCCAACTGAGCCATCTGCCCTGTCCCTTGAGATTTATTAAATGTCACTATCTGTGCTCCTGACATGGGATGAGGCCCCTTTGGGCCCCAGCAGAGGAGCACTGATATCCCCAAGGCCAGCCCTCCAAACCACACTTCTTCCCAGCACCCTCCTCCTTGGATTGACTAAGCAAACATTACACTGAGTGGCACAAAACACAGTTGTTTCTTGTGTAATGGACGGGCGGAGGGCTCTCAGGCTGCCAGGCTTTCTGGGTGCCCGGGGTCCAGATACCTGTCCTTAGGAGCCCCCTGCCCAAAGAGAGGCAGGCTTACAGAAGATTTGCTAGGAGGGCCCTTTCACATGACAACAATATGGTCTTGAAAGCAGCCTTGTAATTTTGTGGTGAATAGTGAACAAAGGTCTCATTAGGACTACATCTTAAGAAACAGAACCCATGATGATGAAAATAAGTTAATTTTATATTTAACAACATTCACTATAATTACAATTCTGGGAGAATTTTTAAAATTACAAAAGTGAGGTTTTTTCTGCTTTGTGGTGGTATTTGGTGCTATGTGAAAGCAAGACTGTTCACATTCGAATGTCACCATGTGTGAATGGCGTCATCCTTGCAAAAATATCCAAGGCTTCATCAGTTTCTCCTAAGGTTTCCTTGATTTTTATACCTGAATAATTCTCCTTTTTGGTTTGCTTGTTTTTGTTTTTGTTTTTTTCAAATGAGGTTTCATATTGTGCAGGCTGGCCTTGAACTTGCTGCAGAGCTGAGCAGATGGCTTTGAACTCCTGGTCCTCCGGCTTCAGCCTCCCCACATGCTGGGGATTACAGGTGTGCACCTCCACCATATCTTTCTCTCTCTCTCTCTTTCTCTTTGGTATTCATTTTTTTAACTTTTTGTTGACAACTTCCATAAATGTAGACAATATACCACGATCATTATTCCTTCCCACCATCCCCTCTCTCCCCTTTCAAATTCCTCCTCCACTGAATCCCTTCCTCTTTCCAACTAGTCTCTCTTCTATTTTGATATCATTTTTTCCTTCTATTATGCAAGTCTTGTGTCAGCCACTGTGAGGTCATGAATATCAAGGCTACTTTGTGAAGACAGTATTGTTAGCACTCCTTCCCCTCCTTTGGCTCTTACATTCTTTCAGCCACCACTTCTGCAAGGGACCTTGAGCTTTGGAGGGTGGAATAGAAATGTCGGACTTAGTGCTAACCACTCCCCTATCGCTTCTTCTCAGCACTACAGTGACTTTTGAATCATACCCGTGATCACTAGCATCTGAAAAGAGAAGCTTCTCTAACCAAAAGTGAGAGTAGCATTAATATATGGACATAAACATACATATTTAGAGGGCAGTTTGGTGGGCATAATATATCCATTTGGCCAGAAAACAGTAATAGTTTCTCCTTAGGGCTTATGACCTTCCCAGCCAAAGGCTTTTGATTAGGTTTTTAGTACCAGGCAGGAATTCCCACCTGTGGATCTGGCCTCAGAGAGCAAGTAGCTTCTTCCATAACAGACATGCTGCCTGCTGGGGGAGAAAGGGAACCAGTGTCTTTCTCTCTTGAGGCAGCCCCTGTGTTCTTGATCCTTCGCTCGTTTTTCTTCTTTGGGTGTTAACTGGGTTACTGCCAAGATCCAGCCCATTGGTTGATGGTCTGACGTCTGATCCAAACAGTTTCCAACGTCACTTTTATCAACTTAGTGACATCTACACCCCTTCAGGAGATCCACAGGATATCTTTGTTAGCCAGCTTTGAACCACTGTCACAAAATTCCTGATCAACCCACAGAGATGAAGGGGTCATTTTGGCTCATGGTTCTAGAGCCCAGGTGGAACTGTGACTTTGGGCCTCTGGCCCGGGTGGTACTCATGGCAGAAGATCATGGCGTAAAAAACTTCTCATCTCATGGGGTCGAGAAAGGTAGGGAAAGAAACTAGAGTTTCATAACCTCCTTTAAGGGTCCCCTCCAGCAACCTAAGGACCACCCATTAGGCCCACCTTTTAAAGGGCCCATCATCTCCCAGGGGTACCACCCTGGGAACCAACCTTTAACCCTTGGCTGAGCCTGTGAGGGACACTTGTCCAAGCCGTACCAATTTGTATCATATCATTTGCAGTCTCAGCCTCCCCGAACAGCAGGTGCAGTTCTAAGAATCACCCAGGCCTGCCTGACACAGACAGTGGCCTCATGAATGGGGACAGATAGGAGATGTGTGGAGGCAGATATGTTAATGTGTGTCTGACAGACTGTCTTTACAAAAGGTGAGGTTAGCTGTTGCTGTTTCTCTGGTGCTAAGACTATGTGAATTGTCTCCGGGCTTCGGTCTGCTTCGGTTCCTTTTATGAGTCACTTTTCTCACTGTTGCAATAATTGACCAACAAAAGCAACATAAGGAAGGGATTTTTGCATCTCTCATCTGAGATAACACTGTTCATCGTAATGAGGAAGGCATGGTGGCCGGAGCAGGAGGTGACTGGTCACATTGCATCCACAGCCAGGAAGCAGAGAGGGATTAATGCTGGTGCTCAGCTGACTTTCTCCCTTTTTTTTTTTTTTTTTTTTTTTTTTTTTAGGTAGGGTTTCACTCTAGCTCAGGCTGACCTAGAATTCATTATGTAGTCTCAGGGTGGCCTTGAACTCATGGTGATCTTCCTACCTCTGCCTCCCAAGTACTAGGATTAAAGATGTGCACCACCACGCCCGGCTTTGACTTTCTCTTTTTTATCCAGCCTGGGACTCCAGCCCCATGGATGGTGTCAACCCAAAGTTAGGGTGTTTGTTTTTTTTTTTTCCTGCCTCAATTAGCTGAATCTAAAATGTTCACAGATGTATCCAGATTTGTCTCCTGGGTGATTGTAGGTCCTGTCAAGTTGACAACATTGACCATCACACTCCTGAAAAACGTATCCAGTGTACACATCCTTAAATCCCTGCCCAGCTCCAGCCCTGTGAGACCCCTTCGGGGATAGTCCCCAGATGAAGCTAAGCACTTTGCACAGCCCACAAATCCTCCACGAGCCCCCCGCCCCAGGTGGCCAGCCAGTTCCTTCCTCATCTACTCGCTTGGCCCATGCTGGCTCGGGTCGCCTGCCTGACCTGTCCCCTCCTCAAGCATCCTTCCTTCCCTCCCTGACAACCACTGGCTCCTTCCAGCCTCACTGAGGGCTCAGGCCTGCTGAACAACTTGTCTGTGGATTCACAGTCCTCAAGTGTGAACCACCCCGCAGATCAGATTCATTGTTTGTTTCCTTCGTGGTTTTATTGCTGAGGGAGTTTCCAGGTCCTTTCTCCCAGCAACTACATGTTTATTTCAAGATGTGCAGCCTCAGGTTGGGAGCTCGACCAGCCTTGCTACCTGGCTGCAGTGAACATTTCCACCGGGGCCTTCCACCAGTTCTCCCCGCTGAGTCACGGGCTAATGACATCCAGCCCCTGCTTGGTTCCCACCACACTGTGCCTGTCTCTCATGATCCCAGCTGCACTTCCTGTCACCTCCTGTGTCCACACTCAAGCCATAGAGAACTGCTAGAACGACTGTCAAGCAGGAGGCAAGATCCTGAGAAGAGCCAGGACTGTGTAGGGCTCACATTTGACTAGGTGCGTGGCACAGTTGAACTGGACAGAGTGTTCAGTGCCCTTTGGCTGCACACTACAGACAGCTTTAATGATTGCCTGTTCTTGCCCAGAGAAGCACAGCCTCTGGTAACTAACGTGACATTTTGACTTTTGGTTTTAGTATGTTTTATCATTCAAGTTTGGGGGTGTTTGTTTGCTTGAGACAGGGTTTTATGTAGCCTAGGCTGGCCTTGAACTCACTGTGTTAAGGATGACCTTGAACTGATCCTCCTGTCTCTGCTTCCCCAGTGCTGGGAGTACAGATGCATGCCACCACACCTGGGTAGTCTGTTTAAATGCAGATGTCAGGGGACAAAGTCCTCTACTGAATGCACTTGAGGACAACTGTTCCAGTAGTCTCAAACTGCCTCCTCCTCTGAAGCCCTGATTGCTCCTTTCTGCGGCCCCTGGGGACAGTCGCAGCCTCTACGATGCACTTGCCCACAGCTGTCTCCATTCCCAGCTCCTGGCTTTACCCCCAAGAACAAATAAGATATATGTGTTCAGTAGAATGGAGATGGAAGAGTCAGGTGTGACTCAGTGGAACAGCATCTGCCTAGCTTGTGCCAGGCTGGCTTTGATTCACAGCACCAAAAAAAAAAAAAAAAAAAAAGACAAGAACTGCTCATATTTTCAGTCCAAGGAAACTGAGCCTAAAACTGTCAGCTGAGCTTCAGTAACTAGAGCAATAAGCACTGGGGTCCCTCTACCCCCCAGGGTGTCATGAGATCAAGCCCAAAGTGTGTCAAACCAGGGTGTGCATCAGAGCCACTGGACGTGACACAAACCCCAGCTCCTGGGCCCCATCCCTGAGGACGCACCCGCAGTAAGTCTGAGGTGGAGCTCAGGATCCTGTGTGTGGTGGTTTGAATCCGGGGTCCCCCATGAACTCATGTGTGTTGAATGCCTGATCCCCAGCTGATGATAATTTTGGAAGTGGAACCTTGCTAGAGGAGGCATGCTGTTGGGGGTGGGCTTGGGGGTGTTATAGCCAGCTCCCCCTTGCCTCTCCTGCTGCTGTTTTCCACCTGCTGTGGCAGAGGTGATGCCCAGCCTCTGCTCATGCCATGCTCCCCGCCGTCATGGAGCTTTCCCTTGAGCCTGTAAGCCAAACTAAGCCCTCTCCTCCCATTGGCTGTCCTTGGTCAGGTGCCTGTGCCAGCTACTCAAAGGTAACTGCAACACTCTTTTCTTTGATTGTTTTTTCTTTTGCAAGCAGAGAGAGAGTATGGGACTGATGGGGCCTCTTGTCACTGCAAACAAACTCCAGACACATGTACTACTTTGTGCATCTGGCTTTACACTGTAATGGGAATCAAACCCAGCCTGCAGGATTTGCAAGCAAGTGCCATCAGCCACACTGAGCCATCGCCCCAGCCCAGAACCTGTGTTTCTTAACCTCTCCAAGTGATGGTGTCTGCTGGCCTGGTATAGAACCAGCAGGGCAGAAATAGGATGCACCACATGGGCCTTTCCAAAGAGCTAGGACTTGGTTTTCGTGTGTGTGTGTGTGTGTGTGTGTGTGTGTGTACACATGGATGTCAGGACAACTTCCACATGTCAGTCCTTGCCTTCCACACCATTTTCTGAGGCAGGGCCTCTTGTTCAGCACTGTGTTCTCTGCGCTGCCACCAGCCTCCTGTGGAGTCTCCCACTCCCTTTCTGGCCCTGTGCCCGCTACAGCCTCTAGCTTTTTATGTAGGCTGTAGAGATCTGAAGTCAGGCCATCATGCTTGCATAGCAAGCGTCTCCCCATACTCACCGGGCACTTTCTGGGCGTAACTTGATTTAATTCCTACGAACAGCCCTGAGGGGGCAGGCACTCTTACTCCCATCTTACAGATGAGAAAACTGAGTCTCAAAGACACTCATTCGTTACCAATAACCAAACTAGGGCTGGAGTTCAAGCCTGCTGGAGTCCAGGCCTGAGCCACTCAGTGGTCCTGCCAGCACAGAGCCCAGCCCACCCTCTCCTGGAGCAGAGCAGCAAGACATAGCTGCCCGTGAGCTCCAGGGCAGGCATGTTCCAGAAGCCTCCACCCATGCAACAGGTGATTTTCAAAGCAAATCTCTGGTGTTTGCTCAGTGTCCCCCAGGAAGGCCCGGATGTTCAGTTGTTCCATGCCTTTGAAGTCCATGCCATGTGGTCTTGGGCCAGAGGCCAGAGTGTGGGTGATGACAGGTGGGAGCCTCTCGGAGCATGGACACTTAGAACTGGTTGCTGCCCATCCGGACCTCAATGCTGCTAATTCCCTCAGTCCTTGCCCGAGCTCCCAGCCTTGTCACTGGACCCTGCTGTGTCCGGCTTGCGGCCTAGAGAGTTGCTTCCTGTCTCTGGGCCTCGGTTTCACCACGGATAACAGGAGGAGATGAAACCACCAGCAATTTCTTCTCTAAGCCAGGAGTCAGCTAGGCGTGGAGGGAGAAATGCTAGCTGGTACTTCTTTGCTGATGCCCACTGTGGTCCTCTAAAGAGCCCCAGAAATCAGGCCTGATGGCTGGAGAGATAGCTTAGCAAATGAACTAACTGCCCGCTGTGCACCTCTGAGTACCTAAGTTCAAATCCCCACACCCCATGTAAAAGCCAGAATCTGTGGCATGCCCACACTCACACATACTCACACATGTGTGCATGCACATGGGCACACACACCAAATAAATCAATACTTTAAAAAATATATATATGTTTGGGCCAGACCCTCATGGCTTTTGGAATGAATTAGTGTAACTGGCACCATGCCTACAGATGAATTGATTGGAAAGCCTTGAGGAGTGACTGGAAAGTGGTTGGCCGCCCACCTCCACACTCCTGGGAGGGGGAAAAATAGGCCCACTGGGCAGCTTAGTAAGTATTCTTCAGTTGTGAGGGGCCCCAAGTTGAGGGGCTTGTGACTGACTCACCAACCACATAACACGCCGTGCTCCAGGGAGGCTCCAGTCACATAAGAAACCTGTGGTCTGCCTGTTGGGGTCTTGAGCCTCTTCCTGCCTGCCCCAGCTCGAGAGATAGCCATATCTTTTGTCTTGGTCTGTTTTCTGTTGCTGTGACAAAATACCTGAGACTGGGTAGTTGAGAAACAATAAACGTTTATTTTGCTCACAGCTCTGGAGGCTGGGAAGTCCCTAGGGTATGACACCAGCATCTGCCGGCTTGTGGTGAGGGCAGACAACATGGAAGAGTGATGGGAGGGTGCCGGATGGGGTCTCTCTTCCTTAAAGCTGCTCATGGGTCTGTGGAGATGGCTCAGTGAGGACTGGAGTTTGGATGCCCACGACTAACATAAATGCCAAGTGGACGTGGTGGCCCGCCTGTGATCCCAGCACTCAGGAGGCAGAGATTAGGGGATCACTAGGGCAAGCTGGCTAGTGAACCAGCCATATTAGTGAGCTCTGGGTTCAAGTGGGAGACCCTACCTCAATAAATAAGGGATAAGAATTATGAAGGAAGACACCCAACTTCAACCTCTGGCCTTCCCCATCCACACACACATGTGCACCCATTCACATATTATCACACCACACATGCACGCACACACAATAAAACCACCCATGCCAACATGGGATCTTAGATCTATGACCTCATCTAACTCTAATTACCCCCCCAAAGCCCCCACCCCCTAATACCATTATCTGAACTTGGGGGTTACCTGTCAACATGAGTCTTGGTGAGGACAGACACACAGCAAGACTCGACTGGCCTCCACCCAGCTGGGGGCGAAGGTCTTATGCACACACAGTGAGTCAGCTGGCAACAATGCAGTTTGGAACTTCTTTTATGTCATGCATCTGCGGGGGGTCTGGCCACCTCCGTGCGTGTAGACCCTCTGCAGGAGCTTAGAAGCACCCAGTGAGAAGTTGGAGGGTAAAATGCCACAGGCTATGCGAGGCGGGGAGGAGCCCAGTGATAGCAGTGTGGCTGTGATGCTCTGCCAGGGTTGGTTTGGCGCCTGATCATTCCTGACAGTGTTAACATGTGTCTTTTGTTTTCTTTCCTTGCATGGATACGCTTTGGTTCCTGCTCTTCCTGGGACCTCCTCTCCTAATGTGACCTTTTCTCCTGAATCACCAACCTTCAGGTAACAATGTGGCTGTTTATGGGTGGGGGGGGTCTCACTAGTACATTTGCAGGTGGTCAGAAGCCAAGATGGCTTCTTGTGCATATTCTGGGGCCTGGTCTTAGGCGGAGGGAGCGGTGGGCTAGAGGCAGTGAGGGTGAGGGTCCCGGCATGCTGCGTTCCGAGCCAGGCTGGGGAACCTGCTGCACATGCGTGTTGGCGGGAGCAGGCCCAGGGTGTGGCCTGGCTGCCTGGCTCTCTCACCAGGGCTGCTTGTTGACACAGCTCCATGCAGCTGACGATGGTTTCTTGATTGCCAGTCGGTAGCGCTCCTGACCTCTGATTTATAGCCAAAGCCAGATTGCTTTGAGCTGACCTTAGTGTCCTCGACGGATATGGATTGAGTGTATATCCCCTATCTGAAATTCTTGGAACCAGTGATGGTTTAGATTTCAGATCGCTTTTCAGATCTTGAAATATTATCATATGCATAATAAATATCTTGTGAATGGGACCCAAGTCTAAACAAGAAATTCACTTATGTCTCATATACAACTTATACATATGCCCTGAGGGGAATTTTATATAATGTGTTTAGTGGGCCAGCATTCTGAAGTTTTGAATCATTACGTGAGGTCATGTGTGGAATTTTCCATTGCTGGTATCGCGTCAATGCCCAAAAGGTTTCAAATTTTGGATTTTCAGATTTTCAACTTGTATTGCATTAATTCTTTGAGACTGAGGTGTCCTTTATACAGCTCCCCCCCCCAAAAAAAAAGTGTACTCCTATGGGGCAGGACACTTTCTAAAAATTATTAAGGCTCATGTTGCCCTCCCTAAAGAAATAAAGAAAGTCAAATGGCCAAGTCCAGGACCCCACACAGGAGACACATCTCAATGGACCACCCACCCCTCCGGGGACACTGGTTGTTGAGTCACATCAGTCTCACATGTTGTCCTCTCACTGGGTGAGGGCCAGGATGCCAGAGACAAGGATGAGGATGGAGGTCCCGAGCAGATGACTGGCTTCCCTACATTTTTCAAGAGGCCACCTTGAATGTGGCCTAAGAAGTCCTGCTTGTTCTCTGACATCCTCTAGCCTTAAATCACAGGAAGAGGGTGGATTGTCAGTTTTGTCCATTTGTGTGTTAACCTGTGTGAAAACGTGCCATTACTAAGTGGGCACTTCTTCCAGTGGTGTGGGCTCCAGAGAGGCCTTCTTTTATTGTGGATTCTTTACTTTAGATGTGGATCTTGTCGATGCTATTTCTTTATGTTGTGGAAGATGGAAAAGCAGTAACTGTGTGGTTACAGAGCTCTGAGGGTCCTCAGGGGCAGAGTGGCTGCTCCCTCGATGCTGTTTGGCCATTCACATTGGTTCTGTGTGGCTCCGGACTGGTGATGAGGGGCTGCCGGCCGTACAGCTCACATATTTAAATGTGCTATCTGGTAGCGTTTACTGGATTCCCCAAGAGAGCAATTCCTCAGCCTAGAAGGAAACCCCACACTTGTTAGTAGTCACCCTTTGTTCCCCCAAATCCTCCAACCTAGGCGCCCATAATCTGCTTTCTGTGTATGTGGATTTCCGTGTTCTGGACATTCCATGTAAGTGGACTCCTGACACACACGATCTTTTGCATCAGGCTTCTGCTTAGCATCATGTCTTCAGAGTTCACCCAGGCCATGACATGAGTCAGGACTCCTTTTTTTTTTGTGAGAAAGAGAGAAAATTGGCATGCTAAGGCTTCAGCCACTGCAACCGAACTCCAGACACTTGCACCACCTAGTGGGTATGTGTGGCCTTGTGCGTGGCTCACCTTTGTGTGTTTGGCTCACGTGGAATCTGGAAAGTCAAACATAGGTCCTTGGACTTCGCAGGCAAGCGCCTTAACCAGTAAGCAATCTTTCCATTCTTTTTATTGGCAAATATCTCGTTGTGTGGATGTGCCACACTCTCCCCATTCATTAGTTCATAGACATTTGAACTGTTTCCATGTTTCAGCTGTTATGCACGTTCCTGTGACTATCTGCATACAGATTTTGTCTTACTTATCTTGGAGACATGCTTAGGAGTGTGATCTGTGGGTAATGAGTAGAGGAGCTGCCAGGGTCCCACAAAACTCCAGAACCCCTGCACCTTCTCATCAGCAGAGAATGAGAGCTCCAGTTCCTCCTGTCCTCACCACATGCACGGTTATGTCTTCTGGACTTGAGCCATGAATGGATAGGAAGTGATACCATTTTATGGTTTGAATTTGTGTCTCCCTGAAGGCTAATGATGTTGGATATCTTTCCATCTGCTTATCCTCTCTGGAAATGCATACATACATACATACGTACATACATACATATATTTTTATACGTATGCATATATCTGATGGTTAATCATGGTTGCCAACCTGACCGGATTTAGAATCACCATGGCAACAATTCTCTGGGCATGTCTTGAGGGATGATCTTGATTAGGTTAGTTGAGGTAGGAAGAGCACCATTCCATGAGCTGGGGGTCCTGGACTGAATAAAAAAGAGAAAGAGAGCTGAGTGCCACTGTTCATAGTTCCTGCTTCCTAACTGTGCATGCCATGTGACCAACTGCTCCATGTTCCTGTCCCCAGGATAGACTGTACACAGTTGACCCATGAACTGTCAACTAGAAAAAAAATCTGCCTTCCTTAAGTTGCTTTTGTTAGACATTTGTCATGGGAACAAGAAAAGCAACTAACATGATACGTATTTTATTTATTTGCTTATTTATTTATTGTGGTGCTGGGAATTAAACCTAGGGCCTCATACATGCAAGGCAAGTCCTCCACCACTGAGCTACAGTCCCAGCCCATCACATATTCTATATATTTAAATTTTGAGTTATTTGTCTTCTTATGTTATTTTATATATTTTACATGTAAGTGTTTTATACTTTTGTAAATATTTTTCTTCCGTTCTGTGGTTCTTGACTTTTCCTAAAACCATCTTTTAAGGTTCAAACTGCTTTTTGATGTTTGTTTCTGTAAAATTTCGTTCATCTATTTACACCAATGTTTCCTTCAAAGAATTTTAATTATCATCTTAACTTTATTTATTTTTTGTTGGTGCTGGATATTGGACCTAGAGACATGCACATGCTGGGAAAGTACTCTATCACCAAGGTACATTCAAGCCCTCACTTTGCCTCTTAGCTATAGATTACTACTTCAGTTTTTCCTCTCGTTTTATCTTTGTCCCATTTTGAGTTACTTTCTGCATCTGATGTGAGGTTGGGGCCCAGCTTTATTTGTGCCTCAGAATGTCTAGCTGCCCTGCACAACTTGTAAACGACTATCTCACCTCCCCCCGACACACACAAGTGCCTTGAATTACATACTGACACTCTTGTTAGAAGACAGGTCTTAGGGATCTCATGACCTTGCCCTCACATAGCCCAGACGCCAGTAACACCAAGAGACTTTGCTGGACTTTCTGTTGGGTTTCCTTTGCCCACAATGTCCTGAGCACCTGGGGCTAGGAATGGGATAAAATGATCAGATCCCTTTGAGAGCAGAGCAGACCATGTGGACTCTTCCTCCATATGGTCACACCTTTGTGTCACACTAAGCCAGACATGTGCTGACAGGTGTGTGCCTCCACAATGCCTTCCTTAAGCTGCTGGTGGCTAAAAGGACCATGTGTTCCACATTATCTAGCCTGCTCTTCCTGCATACTTTTTATGTAGCCCAGGCTGTCCCCAGGCTTGCTGTGTAGTCAAGGATGACACTGAACTTCTGATCCTTCTGCCTCCATATCCCCAGTCCTGGGATTACAGGCTTGCACCTCCACACTGGGTTTTATGCAATGCTGGGAATCAAACCCAGGGCTTTGTGCATGTTAGACAAGCACCAACTGAGCCAGATCCCTAGTCTCCTAAAGTTATTTTTAATGGTTATAATAATTAAGCAGGCTCTTGGGTAATAGTGTAAACATTGTATAATGATCAAAACAGGATAATCAGGGTTGGAGAGGTTGCTTAGTGGTTAAGGCACTAGCCTGTGAAGCCTAAGGACCCAGGTTTGATTCCCTAGAACCCACGTAAGCCAGATGCACAAGGGGGTGCATTCTCTCCCTCCCTCCCATTCTCTCTCTCTCTCTCTCTCTCTGTGTGTGTGTGTGTGTGTGCGCGCGCGCGCGCGCTTGAAAATAAATAAAAATTAAAATCAGGGTGATTAGCATATCCATCCCGTCTGACACTTATTGTCTTTGTGGTGAAACATTCCAAATCCTGTGTTTTGATAGATAAAATAAGTCATTAGCTATACTCGTCCTGCTATTCAACAGGCGACCGACCAGTACTTCGTGCTCAGGCTGACTGTGTCACTGGCCAGCGCTCTGTATCCTCCCTCCCTTCCCCTGGTCTCCCAGCCTCTGGTCACCACCGTTCTACCCTCTTCTTCCAGGACATCCAATGGTCCATTCTTCAGATGAGCAAGACCGCGCAGGGTTCAGCTCTGAGCCCGGCGCATTGCACTGAACGTTACGCCTGAGGGTCTGTGCATGCTGTTGAACATGACAGCGTTCCATCTTTTGATGGCTGAGTGGCATTCCATCTGCTCTGCAGACCGCATAGTCCCTACCCTCCCCCATCTGTTGAGGGGCATTTCGGCTGACTCCAGATCTGTGTCCTCATCAACAGAGCTGCAATGCATGTCGGAGGGCCGAAGTTGGTTTTTATTTTTTTCTTTCAACATCCTGCTTCATTCGTTCAGCCATTATGAAGGGACAGTATGAAGGTACCTCAGAAAATTAAAAAAGAACGGGCCTGTGGCCCAGCAATCCTCTTACTGTAACCAGTCTTGGGGTTACTTGCCAATACACCAATGCGCCAACACACCAACAAATTTAGGGTATCCCAGATTCCTGTCTTATGAATTTAAAGAATTAAATGCATAGACCAGAGGGTAAGACTTAGACTTTATTCAGTTAAGAGAAGGAAAGAGGAGAAAATACAGAGCCCACCATGTGGAAGGCAGGAGGGGGTAGGGAGGCCAAGTGGGAGTAGAAATACGGGTTCCCCCATCTTAGCCCAGCCAGGCTGAGAAGAGAAGGGCTTACCAGAACAGGAACCTGGAAGTTATGGAGACGTGAAAAGCCAACGCGCACCTGGCAAGGACCCGTTTATAATCTTACTGTGGTGGACTTTCCACTCAGGGTCAGGTGAGTCTGAGAAAGCTGATTGGTCTGGGCTCCAACTGAACTAGCTGATTGGATAGGCTGGATCAGATGCTAACCAAGAGAGCTGATTGGTCTGGGCTAGGAGGGGGAGAGAGAGCTGATTGGATTAGGCTGGAGTAATTGACCGAAAGAGTTTATTGGATAGGCTGGATCCGATGCTGACCAAGAGAGCTGATTGGATGGCTGGGTGAAACTCCGAACTGCGGTCCTGGTGGAGCAGCAGGCGGGTCTTTCCCCCGTGGGCCGCTCTCCTGTGCGGAGTGGACCTGCACGGCGGTGAGTGGTTCCTGAGGTTCCCCTTGCCCAGACCCCACCTGTGGGTCCTGAGGCAAGAGGCACAGTTGAATGACAAGATGCAATGGCTGGGATGGGATAGCTGGGCCAGACGAGAGCCAGGAAGACCCCGGGTGACCTGGTCACTGGCCATGTCCCAGAGTCCATCACGGCAGTTACCTGGCAGTCTAGGGAGGGCCGGCAAGATCGCCAGAGGAAGAAAGAGTGGACCACTGAGAGCAGGGGCGGATGGCATGGGGCTGGGGGCTCCCTGAGGCTGTCAGTCACCCCTCCCCCACTTCTTCCCAGGATCTGGAAAGAGCAATCGCAGGGCCTCTGATGGGCAGCAGGCGCTGGCCTTCAGGAAGTGCACAAGCTTCAGGACCCGCCTCTCCTTGCCTTCTAGCACCTGGGAAACAGGATGAACCCAGTACTGCCCTATACCCCCACAGCCTCTATGTTTTATTTATTTGTTTTGCTAGTGCACATGTGTGTGGTCTATGTATACATGTTCATATGTATCTGGGCACATGTCTGTGCACATGTGTGGAGGCCAGAAAATGACATCTAGTGTCTTCCTCAAACACTACCACCATACTTACATAGGATAGGCAGTCTCTCACTCGACCTCAGGGTTTAACCAGTTCGGCTAGTTTAGGTGGCCACCTTACCTCGGGTCTCTACCTCCCAGGAGCCACCATACCCACCTGCCACTTACAGATGCCAGGGATGGAACTGCAGTCCTCACACGTGTGTGACAAGCTCTTAGGCCTCTGAGCCACCTCCCCAGCTCCAGACCCCAAATTCTTAAGAAGAAAGGGAAATCAAGTCCCCTGTGGGATTACCAGAGCTAACGCTAAAACACTTCGTATATTTTTCAGAGTCTTTAAGGGCTTTGATTTTTTTTTAATTGTGATATAGTATGCATGAAATTGCCATTTTAATTTTTTTATTTCATTTTGATGTTGCTGGGAATCAAACCCAAGGCCTCTCACATGATAAGGACAACACCCTAGCTTATGTTTAAACATTTTTAAAGGTTTTTTTTTAATTTTTATTTATTTGTTTGACAAAGAAAGACGGGGGCGGGGGGGAGAGAGAATGGGCATGCCAGGCCCTACAGCCACTGCAAACGAACTCCAGATGTGTGCGCCCCCTAAAGTGGGTCCTGGCGACTGGAGCCAGGGTCCTTTGGCTTTGCAGGCAAATACCTTAACCGCTAAGCCATCCCTCCAGCCCTGTTTAAACATTTTTAATTAACATGTAATCATGTATGCAATGTGTAACGAACAAATGCAGATGGTTAGCATATCCACCTCCTGAAAGACAGGGTTTCTTTGTGCGCTTCATAAAATGTCTCACTCTTCATAAAATCTCTGACAAATCCAGTGACCTGTGGTCACCCCGCTGCGTTCAGGGCACAGGCATGGTCCCTGCCTCACTGTCTCGTAGCACGTCTTCATTCTAAGGGGGCCTGCTCTGGGCAGGAGGCTGATGTGGTCCACTGACGACTCTGCCGTGTTTTCTCGAAAAGGCAGTTCGGGGGCAGCTGAGCCTCCAAGGCAGGAGCTTTCTGCCCAGCGTGGCTCCGGGCTCATGCGGGTGATATGGTCAGAGTGAGGAGCTGCGTGGGTGGGCGGCAGGCTGGGGGTGTTTACGCCCCACGGGCCAGCTCTTGTTCTTAACTGTGGCTGTACTTGGGGTTCCCCTCCAGCTGTCGACGCAGATGGCTACAGTACCACTTACTTACCTATGTGGAGGTGGGGTTCTGGGCATGGAACCCAGCGCCTTACTCATTCTAAGCAAGCACTTTTCCATGGAACCATAGTCCCAGCCCCGATTGCTTTGGATGCTTTTTAGTTTATTATCTTTATTTATTTATTGCTGGGGGTGGGGAATGGGTGCACCAGGGCCTCTAGCCACTTCAAACGAACTCCAGACGCATGCGCCACCTTGTGCATCTGGCTTGTTGGGACTAGGGAGTTGAACCTGGGTCCTTAGGCTCCACAGGCAAGCGTCTTAACCACTGAACCATCTCTCCAGCCCCTGCTTTACTTTTATTATGCATCTGTGTATATGTATGTGTGTGGGTGGTTGTATGTGGGAGTTCACATGTGTATGTCGGTGCACGCATGGTGCATGCGTGTTGTTCAGGGGTTGTTCCTCAGGAATTCCATCCATCTTTTTTGAGACAAGGGTCCCTTGTTGCCCTGGAATTCACCAATTAAGCTAGACTGACGGGCCAGGGAGCCCCTTCCCCAGCACTAGGATTGTTGATCACACCTGACATGTGTCCTGGGGCTGGAACTCAGTTCCTCCTACTTGTGAAGCAAGCACTTTGCCCATTAAGCCATCTCCTCAGGCCCCCAGCCCCTAATTTCTGATTTTCTAAGGTGCCTGGGGCCCTTCAAGGGCCTCTTTCCCTGGCTGTAAAAGGCAAGTGACAGGGACAAACAACTGCTGGTTTGACATGAGGGTGACACCAACCTACCACAGAGCTAGGACAGTCCCACAGGACTGTCAGCTACTCGCTCAGCTATTCTTCCATTTTAAAAATATATTTCTTTATTTAAGAGAGAGAATAGGTGTGCCACGGCCTCTAGGCACTGCAAACGAACTCCAGACACATGCACCACCTTGTGCATCTGGCTTAAGTGGGTACTGGGCTGTAGAACCTGGGTCTGTGGACTTTGCAGGCAAGTGCCTTGACCACTAAGCCATCTCTTCAGCCCCGTTCTTTCGTTTTTGAGATGAAATTGCCCAGGCTGGCTTCCGGCTCATGGGCTCATGTGATTGTCCTGCCTCAGCCTCCTGAATAAGCTGGGACTGCACATAAGCAGCCTGGGCCCCAGCCAGAGCCCGAAACCCGAAGGACGTGTGGACGGTGCTGACGCGGGAAGCCGGGCACCCCGGGGAGTAGGGGAACTTGGACGGGATCGCCTAAAGCTGCCTGCACCAAGATGGACCAAGGGAAAGACAAAAGTGGGGCTGGGAGGTGACACACACTTCAGAAAGGGTGAGGAGACACTACCACCATGACGGAAGCAGAGGGAAGGACCAGAGTGCCGAGGGCGTCGCACAGCAAGCGGGGGAGGCCGGAGCTGGCGCCTCTGCGGAGTACGCGTGGGTGTTTGCCGTACTGCTTCTGTGGTTTGAGACGAGGTCTCGGTAGCCCAGGCTGGCCTCAAACTCCCTGTGTAGCTGAGGGTGACCTGACGTTTCTCATCCTCCTGCCTCCACCCCACGAGAGCTAGGGTCACACGAGTGCACCGCACGTCCAGATCCTGTGGCGCTGCAGCTTGAGCCAGGGCACACTGGACAAGCAGTCCACCAGCCGGGCTCCACCCCAGGCCTTGTGCCTATTTTCAGAGTAAAATAATGGAATGCACTCATGATAGAATGGCCAAGTTAACTCAAAAGGTGTCAGTCAGTGCACCACAAAGAAGGCTGCCTCACCCGGTCCTAGCAAGTGTGGGTCTTGACCCGCCACACCCTGGCGTGCCAAACACAGTCCGTTCTGCTCCCAAAGCCTCCGGTGTCCTGGGATTTTTCTGCTGACAAGGAGGTGGTGCTGATGAGCACGGGCACCGCAGGTCTCAGTGAACTGTGTGGGTGCGGAGTTTACAGAGAGAAACGGGCCCGTTGTCAGATGTCACCCCCTCCCCCACCGCCATCCACTCAGCCTCATCTCAACAGGCTGGAAGCACATGTCCAAAAATGGAAATATTTATGTTAGGTGAATAGGACTGTGGGTAAGTCTTGTTTTTAAATTCTCCTGGAATAGCATATTATTGCCTTTTAAATAATAATACTGAAAACACACACACACACACACACACGCACATGGTCCTGCAGCTCACACTTTTATTTCTGCGGCTGCCAATTCATGCATCTCTGACCGCGTACATTCCACACACGCTACTTTCGTGTGCCTTGATATGAGGTGGTCAGGCGTGGGATTTTCATTTCCCAAGAAATACCAGGTTTGTTACGAATGTAGAGAAAGTGGATAAAATGTTGTGTGCAATCCAAGCTAAAGTGGATGGAATATATCTCAAAAATCCTGGCAGCTTGGGGCTGGAGAGAAGAATCCATGAGAAAAGTGCTTGTCACAGGCCTGAGGACATGAGCTAAGTGTCTGGGAGTGTAAAAATTCAGGTCCACTCACCAGCAAAGTTACTTTGGGCAACTTAATTTATTGGATCCCCAGAACCCATGTAAAATACTAGGCATGGTGGTGCATTCCTGTGACCCCACCACGGGGGAGGCAGAGAGAGGAGGGCTCCTGACGCTTGCTAAAGTAGCTGAATCAGTGAGCTCTAGCTTCATTGAGAGACTCTACATACAAATAATAAATAGATAAACACATACCTGGGTTAGACAGATGTCTCCGAAGTTAAAGACACTTACTTGCAAAGCCTGACTGCCAGGGTTCACTACCCTAGTACCTACATAAAGCCAGACACACAAAGTGGCTCTTGCATCTGGAATTCATGTGCAGTGACAAGAGGCCCTGATGCACCCATATTCTATCTGTTTCTCTCTTTTTTCTTTCTCTTTCTCTGCTTGCAAATTAATAAATAAATAAAATACTTTTTTTAAAAAACTAAACACCTGGAGTGGAGAGATGGCTTAATGGTTAAAGCGTTTGTTTATGAAGACTAAGGACCCATGTTTGACTCTCCAGATCCCACATAAGCCAGACGCACAAAGATGAGGCAAGCGCAAGGTCTCACATGCCCACTAGGTGGCACAAGAGTCTCGAGTTCGATTTCAGTGACTGAGGCCCTGGCATGCCAATTCTCTCTCTCTCCCTCCCTCCCTCTCTCTCTCTCTCTCTCTCTCTCTCTCTCTCTGTCTCTCTCCCTCTCTCTCTCTCAAATAATAAAATAAAATGAACACCTGACAGTGACCTCTGGCCTCCACCTGCATGTGCATGCACACACACAGGCACCCACATACATACACCAATACCAAAAATAAAAATAATAAATATTCTGGTAGCCACCACAGAGATTTCTGATCTCAGAGGTCCTGGCTTTACTATCAGATGCCTTTGAAGGTAGGTGAGTGAGCCCAGCTCTAGTATCCTGGATATGGCCATCATAGATTTAGTATTACCTATCTTAATTTGCATTTAACCCAGGTTAATCAACATCTAATCAAAACTGGGACCAACCTGCTTAGAGCTCCAGCCCCACCCCCATAGCAGCTCAGCCAGGTTCAGCAGAACACAGGAGTAACTTCCTAACCCAAACCTGCCCAGGGTGGCAGGTAGGGAGAACGTGACTCCATCCCTGTCTACCTACAGAGAGGAACTGGGCAAGACTCTCAAAGCCCAGGACAGTCTAAGGCCAGGATGGACACGAGTCCTGGGAGAACTGAGAAGTGAGGAAACTGAGTCAGGATCTAACACAAACCCTTCCATTTGGGGACATTTCTTTTCAACAGCATATAGCTATGTGGTGATGATGGGAGGCAAGAGGCTGATGTCTAAGAAGGCAGGGACCTAGTCCCTCCTGAAATGCACAGATCACTGACATTTGGAGCACTCCTGCCCAATCAGGAAAAGTGTTAGAGAGGACGGTGTAGGCTCCAAGAGCAGAGAAAGCTGTGTGCACCTCCATCCTGGGCGGAGATAGAACCAGATGGGGAAACCCAGCTCTCTAGCTATGGGTGAGCCACCACTTACTAATGTGAAGACCTCAAGGCTGTCGCCCCACCCAGTATTATTTCTTCTGATAATGACAGGGCTGCCACAAAGGTCCCGCCCTGACATAGGAGGTTCAGGAAGGAGGAAAAGGCAGATCATTGGTCATCCCTGGTTGGTATGAGGCAGAGGAATGACTGCCATGAACAGCCAGGTTTCCCTGGCCTGGAGTCACTTAAGCTCCAGACAAGACTTCTCTTAGAGGCAAGTCTACAGTCTCCATAATGCCAAGACCTTAGCAGAGCAGGAGAAAGCAGCCTTTGGAAGCTGGCGGCTCCTTTGCCACCCAGTGAACATCTCCTGGATTTCCAGAGGCTTCGTTCCACGTCAGGACGGAGGAGCCGACTCCTCATGAGAACTGGCTGATGAGGAAGCAGCCAGTCCAGGAGGGGCTGTGGCGGGGCTTCCAGAGCTGTCCTGGCGCTGAGACATTGGTGAGTCTACTGTGCATGTGCAACCAGTGTGCCCTCTGTGTGGTCGACACTGCCGTCATTGTGAAGAACAGTAGTCCTCAGACTGGGGACTTGGCTCAGGCAGTGAAGTGTTTGCCTGGTAAACAGGAGCAGCCATGGAAAAGGCCTGGCATGGTGGCACATGCCTGTCAACCTAGCACCGAGGAGGCAGCAACAAGAGGACTCCTGGGGCTCCCTGGCCAGTCAGTCTAACCTAGTTAGTGAGCTCCAGGCCAATGGATGACCCTGTCTCAAAAGAAGGTGGATGGGGGCTGGAGAGATGGCTTAGCGGTTAAGGTGTTTGCCTGCAAAGCCAAAGGACTTTGGTTCAGTTCCCCAGGACCCGCATAAGCTGGATGCACAAGGTGGCACGTGCCTCTGAAGTTCATTTGCAGTGGCTGGAGGCCCTGGCACACCCATTCATATTCTTTCTCACACTCTCAAATAAATAAAAAGATAAAAAATATATTTTATAAAAAGGTGGATGGTGTTGAGGCTAATACACCCAAAGTTGTCCTCTGACCTCCACATGTACCTGTGCCCACGCGCACGCACACCCACACACACAAAGGAATCACAGTTGAGCTGGAGAGATGGCTGAGCAGTTAAGGCACTTGCCTGCAAAGCCCAAGGACTCATCTTCAATTCTCCAGGTCCACGTTAGCCAGACGCACAGTGACGCAAGCACACAAAGTCGCACATGCGCAACAGGGGGCACACGCATCTGGAGTTCAATTGCAGTAGCTGAAGCCCCAGCATGCCAATTCTCTCTCATACTCTCTCTCTCATGCTCGCTCTCTCGCATAAAAAAGGCCAGTCTGTTGGGCTTGCCTCAAAAAAAAAGAAGTTATTTTTTTCGTTAATGTCTTCCTTCCCGTCCTGTACCTCTAGTCCTTCTTGCTAGTCAGCCTCAGTTCACGCTCACCTCTTTTAAAGAGCTGCGGGATCTTTGCCAGTCATGGTACAAGGTGCAGCCATCTGATAAGGCCCTGGCCTCCTGCATCTGTGTGGCCTTGTTTACTGACAGGACGGATGACAGGTCTTTACCAGCCTCACCCATCAATTCTCCATTTTCATCTCTTGATTTTTCTAGCATTCATTCCTCTTTTTCTGGTGTTCTTCCTGTTTCTGACTCTTCCTGTGTCTGGCTTGAGGCCATAAGGAGGTTAGTTCACAACAGGCCATATAGCGAAGGGTTAGCCTTCCACGTGGCACTGCTGTGAGGTGGTAAAATCTTTTTTTGGGGGGGACAGGGGGAATTTCAAGGCAGGGTCTCACTCTAGCCCAGGGTGACCCGGAATGCACTATGTAGTCTCAGGGTGGCCTTGAACTCACGGCAATCCTCCTACCTCTGCCTCCCAAGTGCTGGGATTAAAGGCGTGCGCCACCATGCCTGGCTCAAGGTGGTAAAATCTTTAAGAGGTGGAGCCTAGCAGAAGGAAGTGAGGTCATTGGAGGTGTGTCCTTAAAGAGGATGTTGTCACGCTGACCTCCCCCCTTCTCTCTCTCTCTCTCTCTCTCTCTCTTTCTCTCTCTCTCTTGCTTCCTGACCACCATGAGGTGAGTGTTTTTGCCCTATACACTTCCACCATACTATTTTGCCTCACCATAATCCCAAAAGCCACATGCCAATTATCTATGAACTAAAATGTCTGAAGCCATCCAAAAGTAAACCTTCTCTTCGTGGAAGTTGGTTCTTTCTGGAATTTCATCACAGTAATGGAAGGCTGACTCACAACAGATACCCAAAAATGATCCCAGAGGCTCTTAAAGGCCATTTAAGGACACCCACCACCAAACACCCTTACGGACTATAGATGATAGCCCTGGTTTTGTTTATTTTGGCCAAGGGCATGTACAGTGTAAGTTTTACTGTTTCTGGCATTTTGAAGTATACACCTGAATCTACTAGAATATTTTCCTCACCCTAATGGAAACTTCCTACCCACTAAACAGTCACTGTCCCCAGCGTCCCCCACCTCATCTTCTGTCATCTATCCTGGGCATCTCATGTGTGTGGACTTGGCACCGTGAGGCCCCATATCATGGCTTCCTCTGCTCATGGTGTTCCCAGGCCCTCTTCTGTGGTGTGCCAGTGCTTTATTCCTCTCGTGGCTGAGTAACACATCACTCTGAGCAGAGACCACACTTGGTTCACCCGTTCATCTAATGGTGGGACTTGGGTTGTCTACTTTTGGGCAGTTGGGAGTGATGTGACTAAAACCATTCTTCTTAGTTCTCATGTTTTAAAATGACATTTATTAAGCCTATTGAGAAGGAAATGGATTATTTTCATCTGCAAGGAACTGAGTGAGGCAGGTCCTTTATGGTGTCTGGTACAGTGTCCCCACAGCCTCGTGTGTTTGTGATGAAGTCTCATTCTTGCTCCCCAGCTGGTGGAGCCTTTGAAAGGTGGAACCTTGCTGGAGGAGGGTGTCAGTAGCGCAGGCCTTGGGATTTTCTAGTCCAGCCTCCCTTACCAATGGCAGCTAGTTCACTGCGACTTCCTCCTCCCAGCTGATGTGACAAGGTGTGACACCCTGCTATCTGCCATGCCATGCCTTCCCCACCTTGATGAAAGTCCCCTCAAAGCTGTAAGCCAGAATAAACCCTTCCTTCCCTAACCTGCTTCTGGTCAGGCTGTTTTGTGCCAGCAGTGAGAGGTGAGTGTGACAGTCCTGTGGTGGGCTCCACTGCGCAGATGAGAACATCAGGTTGCCCACGGTGACCCAGTGGTGAGCAGAGCCTGAGTTCTTCCCCTGCCGGTACTCAGCCGAGGTGGGTTGCCATGCCTCCTACCATCCGGCCTGTTATTTCTGGAAGTGTCATATAAACCACAGACAGCTCCCCCCAGCAGCACTAGCAGGGCACCTGTGCTGCTGGGCAGCGTGTGACTAGAAAGCAAGCCTTGCCCTGGCCCTGCCTCGACCTCCCCGCCAGCTGTGTGATGTTGGGGCGATGAAGCAACCACTCTGGACTTCCATCCCTCAGCCGAGAAGTCCCAGCCCCGTGGGGACCTGCTAGAGCCCCTGTCTTCCTCTGGTAGACGCCATGTAGGGCTGTGAGCTCAATCCTGAATGAAGTACTGGGCAGGGCGTTTCATGGAGACTCTGGGGGGCAAGGCTGTGCACGCCCTGGGGAGCTTCTGGCTCTGCACAGGGAGCAACAGGGTGGCTGGAGTAGAGTGCCCTTCCTTTCTTAGGGGTAGAATGACATCACCCTCATGGCATCAGAGCTTGCTGCCCAGGCACAGATATACCTCAGTTTCGGAAGTGGTCACATCATGACAACCCCATCACTGAGGCTGGAGAGGTGCCTCGGGGACAAAGTGCTTGCCCCACAAGGCTGAGGACCTAAGTTCAATCCCTGGCACCCATGTGGTGTGGTGGCACATGCTTGTAACCCCAGCCCTGGGGAGGTGCAGACAGGAGGTCCCCGGGGTGCATTGGTCAGCTAGTGTAGCCTAATTGGCGGGCTTCAGGCCAAGGAGAGGCCCTGTCTCAAAGGAGGTGGGTGGTGAAGAACAGTACCCAAGGTGTCCTCTGGCCTCCGCACACATGCACCCACCCACATACAAACATGCACACACGCGTGCCACTCATAAACACATGGGAAAATGCATTGAGTGCTCCTAGCCCATGCCATAGACACAGGCTTGTTCTTTGTCCCCTAAGCCCATCCTGGCCTCAAATTCTCTGCATTTGAGTATTTTCATCCTGACCTGCCCCACCTACGGCTCTGATCCTAGTGTCACCTGTCACTGAGGAGTTAGGACTCAGGGCTTGTCTGCACTGCCTGCCACATCCCTCATCTTTGAAGCCAGTGATGGGAGCAGGGGGGAAGGGGGGTCTAAAGGCAGATTTCTGGCTGTGCGATGCCACGACCTCCAACTCCCAAGTCTGCCTGCACACATCCAAGCCAATGGTGGAATGCTTTGGAGCTCATGCCCAGGCAGCCATGGGGTGGCTCAGCCCCATGAGTGGAGGACAGAACTAACTACCTGAACACCACACAGCAATCTGCACTTGAACTGGGGCGGGGTGAGGGGCACCAGCTGTATCTTGTGCAGGAGCTGCGAGGCCAGGCTGCGTCCGGCAGATGTGGAGCACAGCCGCTCAGGATGCTGTCTGTTGGAACTAATAATAGTGACCCTAATCTCTGCTCTTGGATACAGTCATAGCCTACCGACTAGGGTATTTCTCTGGTTGGTTGTGCCGTCCCTGGCAGCAGCTTCTGTCCGACCCTGTAAAATAGGCCAGGCTATCATGTTTGTCTTTCAGACCTCCAGCGGGGTTCTCAGCCGAGGGACGATTAGATAGTGACGTCACCCAGCTGTTGGAGCACAAGTGGAGGCAGAGCTCTTTAGGAAGCCAGATGGCCACTCTGGGGACAGTATAATTGGCCATGTAGGGCATGGGCTTGTATGCTGAGGAAGACAGGAGGACTGCCAGGTTCTGGGAAGGGCCATTCTCTGCCATGGGTTGCAGCTGCTGACAGCGGGCTGTGGAGGTGCTTGGCTGGGTGAGGGTGTTTGCAGGGAGGTGACCAGAAGAGAGCAGATTCTGATATATTCGGAAGGCAGAGCCAGCAGGATCTGCCAACAGATCAGCCAGAGGATGGGGAGGAGTTGAGAGTGACCCCACATTCCCCCATGGCTCCCTAAACATGTGGTCTTCTGTGTTTTCCATTCAGCATAATGTCTCTGGGGGTTGCCCCTGCCATAGCATGTCATACTCTGTTCCTTTTCTGTTTTTCTTTTTCAAGGTGGGGTTTCACTCTAGCTCAGGCTGACCTGGAATTCACTGTGTAGTCTCAGGGTGACCTCGAACTCAGGGATCCTCCTACCTCTGCCTCCCAAGTGTTGGGATTAAAGGCATTCACCACCATGCCCAGCTCTATTCCTTTTAAATTTTTATTTATTTGTTTGTTTGTTTGTTTGTTTGTTTGTTTGTTTGTGGAGAAAGAGAAAGAGAGGCAGATAGGATTAAAGGCATGCACCACCATGCCCGGCTCTATTCCTTTCTTGAAAAATATTTTTGTTTGTTTGTTTGTGGAGAGACAGAAAGAGAGGCAGATAGAGAGAGAATGGACACACCAAGACCTCTAGCCACAGCAAACGAACTCCAGATGCATGTGCCACCTTGTGTATCTAGCTTACTTGGGTACTGCAGAATTGAACCTGGGTCCTTAGACTTCACAGGCAAGCGCTTTAACCACTAAGCCATCTCTCCACCCCGCTATTCCTTTTTGTGGCTGAATGATACTCCATTGTATGGCTGGGCCGTGTTTGCTGGTTCAACTGTCAGGCATTCGGGGGTTTCCACTCCTGGCTCTTCCAGCGTCACTCTAGACATTAGTGCACCAGGATTTGTTTTGCATGGCTGTGTTTTTCTTTCTCTTTCTTGGGTTCTGAGCTATTGGTTATTTGATTTCCAGTTGCTCTGGGAGTGCACTTGCTGGGTTGTGCAGAACTCTGCGCCTGTCTTCGGAGGGGCTGCGTCATTTTACACTCCCGCCCCCAGCCTCCCCACTGGTTACTGCCTCTTTAACTAGCTAGCTCTGGTTACTGCATCGTTAACTAGCTAGCTCTGGTTACTGCATCATTAACTAGCTAGCTCTGGTTACTGCCTCGTTAACTAGCTAGCTCTGGTTACTGCAACCGTTAACTAGCTAGCTCTGGTTACCGCACCCGTTAACTAGCTAGCTCTGGTTACCGCACCCGTTAACTAGCTAGCTCTGGTTACTGCATCGTTAACTAGCTAGCTCTGGTTACTGCATCCGTTAACTAGCTAGCTCTGATTACTGCATCGTTAACTAGCTAGCTCTGGTTACCGCACCCGTTAACTAGCTAGCTCTGGTTACCACACCCGTTAACTAGCTAGCTCTGGTTACTGCACCGTTAACTAGCTAGCTCTGAGTCTAGCCGCCCTGCGGTAGGCCGTTTCAGCCATGTCCCTGCCGCTCATCATACACATGAGGAGACCGAGGCACCGGCAGGTCACAGGTCAGAACCCATGGTTTTGACCGTGAAGAAGGACGAGTGTGCAGAGGCCGGGAAGCAAAGGTCTGTCTCAGTTCATCACAGTGAACAGCAGGATGCTTGCTGACCAGCAGTTCTGGCAGAAGCCAGCATGTGCCCAGAACTGCGTCCTCGAGAGGCCGTTTGACTGCTCTTAGAAGACAAGTTATCTGGAAGCCGTCGGGCATGTGGAGGACCTGCGTGCAGGCAGCCTGGGAATTCACGCATAACCACTGGCAGAGATAGACGAGCCTGGCCTATCGCGGACTACCCCCACCAGGGGGACAGAACCCTCAAGACAAAGATGGTGGGAGACAGAGATACTGCTGGGATTGTCTGCATATGGGTGTGGGGCAGGAGTGGCAGATTTTGCTGTGGCACCCTGAGGTGCTGAGTGAGAGTCCCACCCTGAAAAGAGAGCAAAGATCCCACTGTACCTGTGCTCCTCTCTTCCCCATGGCAACACCATCCTCTGTACCTGTGCATTCATCCCCATTTTACATTTGGAGCTATACCCATTTCACAGCTTAGAAAACTGAGTCTGGCAGAAATGCCAAACTCCCAGGGGGACTGAGTGCACAGAGGCAGCTCAGATACTCAAACCCCCATTTAAGGTTTTAGGTTCTTTTTTTTTTTGGTTTTGGATTTTTTTGTTGTTGTTGTTTTGTTTTGTTTTGGGGGGGGTTGTTTGTTTTTTTGGTTTTTTGAGGTAGGATCTCACTCCAGCCCAAGCTGATCTGGAATTCACTAAATATTCTCAGGGTGGCTTTGAACTCATAGTGATCCTCCTACCTCTGCCTCCCAAGTGCCAGGATTAAAGGCATGTGCCACCACACCTGGCCATGGGTTTATTGGTGTTTTGTTGGGTTTTTTTTTTTTTTTTTTTTGACACAGATGACCACACCATAGTCCAGGCTGGCCTAGAACCTACTTGTAGTCCAGGCTGGCCTCAAACTTGCCACAAACAATCCCTCTGCCTCCATCACTGTAGTGCTGGGATTATAGATGTGCGCCTTAGGGATTTTTTTTTTCACTAAGGAAACTGATTTATTTTTATTTTTTTGTTTATTTTTATTTATTTATTTGAGAGTGACAGAGAGACAAAGAGGCAGAGAGAGAGATTGAGAGGGTGTGCCAGGTCTTCTAGCCACTGTAAACGAACTCTAGACGCATGCGCCCCCTTGTGCATCTGGCTAACGTGGGTCCTGGGGAGTCGAGCCTCGAACTGGAGTCCTTAGGCTTCACAGGCAAGCGCTTAACCGCTAAGCCATCTCTCCAGCCCGAAACTGATTTATTTTTATAAATTTATTTATTTATTTATTTGAGAGAGACAGATGGAAATACAGAGCGACAGAGAGAGTGAATATAAGCATGCCTCTTGCTGCTGCAAACAAACTTCAAATGCATGTGCCATTTTGTGCCTCTGGCTTTACATAGGTACTGGGGACTCAAGCCCTCAACCACTGAGCAAACTGTCCAACCCAACAATGATTTCTTATTCCCAGTCCTCACAGCACAGTCATCATTCAGTGCTCCTGGAGGAAGAGCCCAGAACCCCTCAGATACCAGAGGCCAAGCATGGTCAAGTCCCTCTTGTAAAGTGGAAGAGTAGTCACCCACAGCCTATGCTCATGTCCCCTATACTTTTAGTCATCTCTAGGCTAGTATGCTGGTGAGTTTCTCATTGTTGTGACCAAATACATGATAACGGAGGAGGTTTATTACAGTCCCAGGCTAGCCCATCATGGTGGGCAAGCATGGCATCCGGAACACGAGGCAGCTGGTCACATCCAGTCCACGGTCGGGGAGCAGAGAGGGACAAATGCTAGTGCTCAGCCTGCTTTCTTCAGCAGTCCCAGCCCAGGGAATGATGCCACCACAGTCAAGGCTAAGTCCTCCACCTCAAGTAATCCCATCAAGATACTCCCTCACAGGAATGCCTGGAGGCTAGCCTGATCTACATACTCCCTCACTTGCCCAGAGACTCATTTCCTGGGAGAGTCTAGGTATTCGATGTAACTCATCACAGCTGGGGATGTGGCGTAGCTGGCACAGTGCCTGCCCAACATGCAGAAAGACCTGGGCTCGATCCCCAGCACCACATAAACCAGGGCGGGGGCTGGTGCCAGCCTGTCATGTCAGCACTCTGGAGGTGGAGGTAGGAGGACCAGAAGTTCATGGTCATCCTCAGCCACATACTGAGTTAGAAGCCAGCCTGTGGTACATGACCCTACCTCAAGAAAGAAAAATAAAAGTCTCTGGATGGTTCAGAACGCCAAAGACCACGTGAATGCTGTGTGTGGGCGCTGCAGTACGCTGTTCAGGAAATTATGACAAGGAAAACAGTATGGACATGTTCTGTGCAAAAATCCATCTTTTCCCAGTGGCTCCCACGCACAGTTGGGTAGATGGCTGGACGTGGAGCCCCCAGTATTCAGTTTCTCTTAAGACCCCTCGTCATCTCTCTCTGACCCTGGCAGTATGATGAGGTCCTGCCCCCCACACCTTTTTTCTCCCTCCCTGTCTGGCGTCTTTGCCCCCCACTTCATTTCCTTTCTGCAGCCTCTGCTTAATAAGCAGGACCAACTCCAGCAGCAACCTCAGCCCATAGCCTCAAATCTCTAATGAGAAACAGAAACCCATCGGGTAAGCAATGGGAATGCCCAGCTCCCAGCCCAAGGCTGCAGCTCCCTACAAGCAGCCCTGTTCTGAGTGCCTCCCACCAGCGCCCTTCCCTGCCCGGGTCAGCCCTGGCCATCAGAGGTTGCCCCTCACCTCATTTCCTTAAGAGGAACCAGAAATCCTGAGCTGTGTGTGAAACTGTCTGATTTTTACTCTAGGGAACTAATTCACGTGTTTCACAAACATGCTGCAGGCCAGACAACACATGCTTGTTAATCAGCTACCATCCACAGCGAGCGTGACGGGGCTTCGAATGTAAAACTGGCCCTGGGTTTCCTATGCTCAGTCAGGTTTGAGTCCTCTTTCTTTAGATTTCAGAGCTGTAGTAGAAGTGTGTGGGAAGGATGCACTCTGGCTGGTAACAGCTATGGAATGGATGCTTGGAGACACATCTTTGGGTTCTCAGAGGAGTGAAGAAGATGGGAACACCTGAACAATGCTGGTAGGAAACCCACTATCAAGAAGGAGCCACAGGACCAGGCGTGGTGGCGCCCGCCTTTGGTCCCAGCACTTGGGAAGCAGAGGTAGGAGGATCGCCACATGAGGCCAGCCTGAGACTGCAGAGTGAATTCTGGGTGAGCCTGGGCTAGAGTGAGACCCTACCCTCAAAAACCGAAAAAAGGGAAAAAAGGAGCCATGGAATTGGGGTACCCTGTGTTAGTTATTCTCTTCTCCAGCAAACACCCTGAGAGGACGGGTTTCTTCAGCTCACAAGTGAGCAGGGGAACAGTGTGTGGTGGGGGGAAGGCATGGTGGAAGGAGCAAGACGTGGTTAGTCACTTTGCATCTGTAGTCAGGAAGCAGAAAGAGAACAGGAAGTGAAATCAGGCTATAAAATCTACTTCTGGGCTGGAGGGATTGCTTAGTGGTTAAGGCATTTGCCTGCAAAGCCAAAGGACCTAGGTTCGATTCCCCACTATGCACATAAGTCAGATGCACATGGTGGCACATGCATCTGGAGTTCATTTGCAGTGGCTAGAGACCCTGGCTTGCCCCTTCTCTCTATATGCCTCTTTCTCTCTCTCTAACAACATAAATTTTAAAAAAACACTGGGCTGGAGAGAGTCTAAGGACCCATGTTTGACTCTCCAGATCCCACATTAGCCAGACACACAAAGGTGAGGCAAGGTCGCACATGGCCACTAGGTGGCGCAAGCATCTGGAGTTCAATTGCAGTGGCTGAGGCCCTGGCATGCCAATTCTCTCTGTCTCTCTCACTCTCTTTCTCTAAAATAAATACATTAAGAAATTGTTTTAAAATAAAAACACTTCCTCCAACAAGGCTCCATCTTCAAAAGGCTCCACAACCTTCCCAAATGGCACCACCAGCTGGGGACAAAGAATTCAAATGCATGAGCCTGTAGGAGACATTTCATATTCAAACTATAACAGGGGCCCAGTGGGAGACTGGGGGTCCCCATCTCCAAGCATCAGCAAGGGCAGTGAGGAACTCAAGGCAGGACTGGAGTTGACCCTTACAGGCTCACCTACCCATCCCCAACAGCTAAGAAAACTGGGCCCCAGCTGACTCCTTGTGATGACCTCCCTGCTCCAGCATCCTCTAACAGCAAGGTTTTATAGTGACACACATCACTCACTGGACGTGAGCACCCCACTTCCCAGTTTGGTCCTGGAGGAGCTGCCTAGAGACACGTAGGGGAGCCTGCTCGGAATAAGGAGCAAAGGCTCAGAGCTGGGAGCTTCAGGGTCTATCTCATAGCTAAGTGATGCCCCTCCCTGCCCAGGGTTGCTTCAGCTTTTCTCTGCTTGGCATATGCTGCCCTGTGAGGACACTGGCCCCACTGGACCCCATGGGAAGAGGCCTCTCCAGGGCAAAGATGGTGGAAAACATCCTTAAACATTTCCTCTATCTTTATTTTATTTTATTTTTTAGGTAGGTTCTCGCTCTAGCCCAGGCTGACCTGGAATTCACTATGTAGTCTCAGGGTGGCCTTGAACTCACAGTGATCCTCCTACCTCTGCCTCCCAAGTGCTGGGATTAAAGGTGTGAGCCACCATGCCCAGCCCTCCATCTTTACTTTTTAATTTATTTGTTTATTTAAGGGAGAGAATGAGAATAGGCCCACGCAAATGAACTCCAAATGTGTGTGCCACTTTATGCATGTGGCTTTACCTGCATACTGGGGAATTGAACCCTGTATCCACAAGCTGGCAACTTTGCAAGCAAGCGCCTTTAACAGCTGAGCCACCCCCACAGGCCCTTATTCATTTATTTTTAATTGACAAACATAAATTGCATTCATTATGTTACACTGCAAGATATGTTGATATCATGGCTAAACCAAGCTCAGTATAAAGTATCTGTTACCTTAGAGGCAGATCCGGGTTTTGTGGTCAGAATACATTGTTACTAACCACAGTCACCTGGTGTACCCAATTCTTGAACTCAACTTCTAACAGCAGCCTCTGGCAACCACAGCTCCACTCTGTTACCATGAGTTGGACCTTTTTTTTTCTTTTCAAATTTTTTTTATTAACAACTTCCATGATTATAAAAAATATCCCATGGGGGCTGGAGAGATGGCTTAGCAGTTAAGCGCTTGCCTGTGAAGCCTAAGGACCCCGGTTCGAGGCTCGATTCCCCAGGACCCACGTTAGCCAGATGCGCAAGGGGGTGCACGCGTCTGGAGTTCGTTTGCAGTGGCTGGAGGCCCTGGCACGCCCATTCTCTCTCTCTCTCTCTCTCTCTCTCCCTCTCCCTCCCTGCCTTTCTGTCTGTGTCTGTTGCTCTCAAATAAATAAATAAATAAAAAGGAACAAAAAAAATCTCATGGTAATGCCGAGTCTGCGTCTGGCACCCCAGAGCCCACAGGTGGCACACGCTTGTACCCCAGTGCTGGGGAGGCAGAGACTGGAGGATCCCTGAGGCTTGCTGGCCAGCTAGACCATCCACATTGGGGAGCACTGGATTTAGTGAAAGACTCTGTCTTAGAAAATAAGGTGGGAAGTTGGAGAAATGGCTCAGGAGATAAGGTGCTTGCTTGCAAAGCCTAACAACCTGGGTTTGATTCCCCAGTACTCACATAAAGCCAGATGCACAAAGTGGCGCATGCATCTGGAGTTCATTCACAGTGGCTAGAGGCCCTGGCACACCCTATGCACTCATACATTCTCTCCCCCCCCCCCCGCTTGCAAATAAATAAATTAATTAAATTTAAAAAAAATAAGGAGGGTGGAGGGATGGCTTAGCGGTTAAGGCGTTTGCCTGCAAAGCCGAAGGACCCAGGTTCCATTCCCCAGACCCATGTTAGCCAGATGCACAAGGGGGCGCACGCATCTGGAGTTCATTTGCAGAGGCTGGAGGCCCTGGTGCCCCATTGTCTCCCTCTCTCTCTCCCCCCCCCTTCTCTCCTTCTTTCTCTATCAAAAACAAATAAAATATTTTAAAAATTAATAAGGTGGAGAGTGACTGAGGAAAACACTAGGCATTGACCTCTAGCCTACACACACACACAAGCAATAAATGCCTTTAGTACACGTAAACTACTAGACATCACATCCTAGTTCCGAAATGCTGAGAACACTTCCACTGGTTTACAGTTGGGCATAATCCAACACAAGCCTATCATGTAATTGAGTGTGCAATATCTCATGTAATTTATTGAAAACTGTACTGACAGCATAAAGCAGTATGTCTACATAGGCACATTTTTACACCATCATAAAGTCCAGAAGCTATAAATCAAAGTATTATAAGTTGGACGCCATCTGCATCAACCACATTTCCTTTACTCCTTTCCTTTCATTCAACACCAGGGTAGAACAGCACGCATGCTCTTTTTAATAGATGTCTCCATACACCACTTGCAAGTCCTGGGACCCAGCACCACCCATCCCACGAGGACCGTGCTCCCTACAAGAGCATGGACTGTGGGGTGCTTCTGTGGGGACACTTGTCAGAAATTTGGCTCTGGTTTTAGTTCTGGGGCTAGCTGTGCTTTTCCAAGGTGCAGGCTATTTTGTGTCCTGTGTTCATAACCAATGGTTCCCGACAGCCTTGCTTCGATGCGCCTCGGCCCATGTCTAGGACGGGTGTGGGGCCTGGCTCTGGCATCCTTTCTGTGGCTTGGGCCCTGATTTTGCTCCACCTTCTGGACCAAACATATGACAGCTGTGTGTCTGAGAATCCTCGGGACAGAAGAGAGGTGTTAGGCCAAAGCGTCTCTTCTCACCTTTAAGGGTCACCATTCTGCTTCCCAGAAAATTGTCATGCCTCATCCAGCACCTCCTCTCCTGGGGTCACGTTTGCTAGGCACTCGACTCAGGAAGCGTGGTGTGTACACAAGGCAGGAGAATGTGAGGGGCCCTTCATCTCCCCAGAGGTTAAGGGGTTTGTTCAATGGCCTCCTGCTTCTTTCTCCTGGCAGGGACCAGCCAGACTCTCTGAGCTCTGGCCAGATGTGTTTATGTGACCCCTCTGTTCCTGCCTATGGGGAGAACTCTTTAAACTTTGAATGGTGCTATAGTTTGGTCTTGGGAGTGGTGCTGTTGGGACATGATGGAGCCTTTAGGAGGAGGGCACTAGAGGAAGGAAGTCAGGTCATTGGAGGTGTGCCCTGGGAGGGGATATGGGGAGTCAGACCCTCCTCTGTCTCTCTCTTTGCTTCCTGACTACCATGAGGTGAATACGCATCTTACTTTAAAATAATTTTATTTATTTACTTACTTACTTATTTATTTATTTATTTATTTATTTATTTATTTGCTAGCAGGGAGAGTGTTGAATGAGTACAGGTACCTCTGGCCACTGAAAACAAACTCCAGATGCATGCACCACTTTGTGTATCTGGCTTTATGTGGGTTTTGGGGGAAACAAACTCATTAGGCCTTGCAAGCAAGTGCTTTCAACCATGGTACCATCTCCTTGGCCCCATTTTTTGAAAATGTAAGTAAAATTGTTTTTATTTTCATAAATAGATAAATCATTATGGAAACACTGCTTAGCAATCACAGTGTGCCAGCTGCCATCGGCTTACATGAGCTACATGAACACAAGTACCTACATCTCTCCACAGCCTTCAGGCACTTTCTTTACATTCGGCAATCCCCAGCATTTTAATGTCACTTCCAGAAATGGCATTTTGGGGTATATTGGTCATAAAGCGTTACCCATGCAGAGGCAACAGATGATGTGTTAACGGAGCATGTGAGTGTTGCCAATTGTGGGTTTACATTTCTGTGTTTACGGCACTGTGCAGAAGTGCTGAACGCAGTGTCTTCATTTCAGTCTGGTGAGTAGGCCTTCGATGTCGGGTGTCCTATGTGGTCACAGATCCAAAGCGCCAGGGTCGGTGACCATGCACTGAGACACCAGACACTCTAAGCCCAAAAGGCCTTCCCTGGCCTGGAGAAGTATCATGGTTAAAAGAGAGCTTGCCTAGCATGTACGAAACCCTGGGTGCAATTCCCAGAGCCACAAAAACCAGGCATGGTGGTGTAAACCTACTTGTATGACGTCCTACTTGTATGACGGTGTAGACCTGTAGTCCTACAGGTGTGACAGTGTAGACCTATAGTCCTACTTGTATGATGGTGTAGACCTATAGTCCTAGTGGTATATGACAGTGTAGACCTGTAGTCCTACAGGTGTGACAGTGTATACCTATAGTCCTAGTGGTGTATGATGGTGTAGACCTATAGTCCTACTTGTATGACAGTGTGGACCTTAGTCCTACAGGTGTAATGGTGTAGACCTATAGTCCTAGTGGTATATGATGGTGTAGACCTGTAGTCCTACAGGTGTAATGGTGTAGACCTACAGTCCTAGTGGTATATGATGGTGTAGACCTGTAGTCCTACAGGTGTGATGATGTAGACCTATAGTCCTTTAGGTGTGACAGTGTAGACCTGTAGTCCTACAGGTGTGATGATGTAGACCTATAGTCCTTTAGGTGTGACAGTGTAGACCTGTAGTCCTACAGGTGTGACGCTGTACACCTATAGTCCTAGTGGTATATGACGGTGTAGACCTGTAGTCATATAGGTGTAATGATGTACACCTATGGTCCTACAGGTGTGATGGTGTAGACCAATGGTCCTACAGGTGTACACCTATGGTCCTGCAGATGTGGTGGTGTAGACCTGTAGTCCTACAGGCATGGTGGTGTAGACCTCTAGTCCTACAGGTGTGATGGTGTAGACCTGTAGTCCTGCAGACATGGTGGTGTAGACCAATAGTGCTAACATAAAGTAGAGGTAGGAGGGTCAGGTCATCATTGGCTATATAGCAAGTTTGAGGCCAGCCTGGACTACATGAGATCCTTTCTCAAAAAAAAAAATTTTTTTTTCAGAAGATGGGCATGAAGATTGTAATAGCCATGGAATGGGTGGGAATACCTGAAGGCACAGCCCCCCACTGCCCCACAGGGACTGAGTGAAGCCTTTATGGCCCACAGTGAATACCATATCCCACTAAAGAGGGCCCCCAGGGTAATGGGAGTAGGGGGAGAGGATAAAATAGTATAACCTGTTATAATATATACATAATGAAGTTAAATTTTAAAAAATAATAAAAAGCAAACTAAAATAAGCCTTTCTACCTACTTACCTACACATACACACACACACACACGCACACACACAGAGGCAAACATAAGCAAATATTCACTTGAACTGAGGAGATAGCTCAGTGGATACAGCGCTTGCCACAAAAGCACGAGCACCAGAGTTCTGATCCCCAGAACCCATGTAAATGCTGGGTGGTCACGGTACCTACCTGTCACCCCAGCACTTGGGAGGTGGAAACAGAATTCCCAGGGCAAGCTGTCTAGCCAAACCAGCTGAATCTGCAGGCCCTGGGTTCAAGAGAGAGGCCCTGCTTCAGGGACGACCAGAAGTGCTGGGTCTCCAAATGAGCAGCACCTGCTGATTGCACTGATCTTCCTGGGAGAGCCGTGTGCTGACCTGGCCAGTCTCCCTGCTGACCCTCCCTCTGCAGGGAGGAGAGAGGGAGGGGAGGAAGGGAGAGCTGGTGGAGTCTGGAGAACTTTTAGGGTAATAAAACTACTCTGGGCTCAAGAGATTGCTCAGTGGTTAGGTGAGCTTCCTACACAGCATGAAAGGCTGAGGGACCTGAGACTGCCCAAGTTCAGATGTCCAGATCCCACATAAAACAGCTGGGCGTGGCCACACACGCTTGCAACCCCAGGCTCACAGGGGAACAGAGAATCTTGGAGCCCTGCAAGCTCCATCCAAAATTAGTAAAGAGGAGACACAGCTTAAAAGAAGACGTGGCAGAAGAGCAATGGAGCGGAGCAGTGATGTTCCACGCCAGCCTCTGCTGCGAGCAAGCACAGGGTGCCCAAGGGCACATACCTGCGTGTACACCACACCGCACATACACCATGCCACACACATACAAGTAAAATTAAAACAATAGGACTGATGGCAGGTGTGGTGGTGCACGCCTTTAATCCCAGCCCTCGGGAGGCAGAAGTAGGAGGATCGCTGTGAGTGCGAGGCCACCCTGAGACTCCATAGTGAATTTCAGGTCAGCCCGAGCTAGAGTGAAACCCGACCTCAAAAAAAAAAAAAAAAAAAGGACTGGAGAGATGGCTTATCAGCTAAGGCGCTTGCCTGCGAAGCCTAAGGACCCAGGTGCACTTCCCCAGTACCCACACAAGGCAGATGCACAAGGGGGCACCTGTGTCTGGAGTTCATTTGCAATGGCTAGAGGCCCTGGTGTGCCCATCCTCTCTCTTTCTCGTATGTAAGTAAATAAATAATTTTTTAAAAAATCAAATAAAGTAATAAAATAACAGCTTCTCTGTGTGCCACCATAATGGCGAACACACGTTTGTCCAAACCTCTGGGACATCCCACATCACAGCAAGGCTAATGTACGCTGGAATGTCAGTGACAAAGGACACGCCCGTGCAGGCTCGCCCACTGGAGCAAGCCTAGCTCTGTGGTGAGTACCTAATGCTGGAGGGTGCTGTGTGCGTGGAAATCTCTTGTCTCCGTAGAAAACCTCCCGTACCGCCTCCTCAGCGCTGCACGCCAGACTCCTCCTCGTCTGCCGGCTGCCCTAGCTGTGAGGACTGGATTTCTCGCCGCATGTCTCATGCCCTACAAAGTGCAGACAAAACAAGTCAGCCCGGGTTCACTTGTTTGCATATCTTGTCTTAAACTGTTCATGCAGCAAATCCTTGCCTGTCCTCTGAATATATTTCAACTGTCACCTCTAAGCCCAGGCTCAAATGAAGCCATCCTTGGTCCCCAATGACAGAAGGGATAACGCGTCCCACGCATTTCCACGGAGCGTGTGGCATCTTCTTTAGAACCGTCGTGCCTGTGCCTAGCGAGTCACCTGGCCTGGCCTGGCCACCGAATGCTCAAGGGCAGCACGTGGGTTCCATCCTTCTCCATGCCCTTAAGTGCCCAGCTCTGGGGATGGCCTGAAAGGTGGTGGGCATACCCCTGGGAAACTTGCGTGGGCCAGTGCCCAGGACACTTTCCACATTCGCAAGCAATTCATCTCCCACAGTAGGAAGCAACTGTGGCCAGATGCCGTGCTGCAAAAGGAGAGGGTCACACCACTGAGGGGTGGCAGGCCACATGTGCTCAGACACTATCAAAGACAAGCCTCTTGCAAAGTGATTGACCCTGAGTTTGCCCCAGCCTTCCTCACACTTTGGGGCTCCTGCTTACATATCAGGGCCTAGAATCCACCTAGTAGTCTCTTTCCATTCCATCTTAGTGCTCCCCCGGGGAAACACTACCAGCCTGTGATAGGCGCAGAGCTCCATCTAAGTGTGTGAGACACTGAATTTCCAAGGAACTATAGCCTGGAGGATAGCTCAGCTGGCAGAGTACTTGCCATGCAAAGAAGTCATAGGAACTGACTTCAGTCCCCAGTGGCCACATAGGAAAAGCCAGGCATGGTGGTGCACACTTACAATCCCCGAACTGGGAAGACAGAGGCAGATCCCTGGGGCTTGCTGGCCAGCTAGTCTAGTCGAATTAGTGAGCTGCAGGCCACTGAGAGACTTCGTTTTAAAAAGGATGGCCGTACTAATTATGCCATTTCTAAAACATATGCAATTCTATAAGTATTTCACATGTAATTTATGACTTTTAAATTTTAACTGCTTTTAGAAAAGAAAGGGGACCAAAAGTACATTTGTAATTTAGATTGTGATTGTACACTATGAAAACATCTGATTTTGAAACATTAAAGAATATACCAGTTCCTATAGACACAGATCTGTGTTTCAAGGACCACTGCTAATGTAATGTTAATGTCAGAGTTTTGACATATTGACGTTTACCATAGAAATCACTTATGCAGTTAGTATGTGCATAACCAGGGTGGTGAGATCACTGATCTTTTAGGGAATACTTTTGTTCTATTTGAAATTGTCTTATACATTTAAGTTATTACTTAAAACTATTGCTAGGCAGTGTCAAGAAATACTGGATGAGGGAAAAACACAGTAAATATAAGAACACTTAAATATAGATATCATTTCTGAAGACAAAAAGCAGAGAAATACTGCCAGTGCCAAGTAATGGGAGCATGTGGGCAGTGTTGGGATTGTGCAGTTATGTACAGGAATGAATGCCCAGAGACAGTGTCTCCATTAAAGTAGCTGGATGGGGAAAAGAGGTTTAAAATAGGAAATGCAACATCGGTGCTGTATTGTAAACTGTGCCAAGATCATGCAAGTTGTACTGTTTTTGATCAGTTTTGTTTCATCATTATTATTTTCAAGGGGTTACTGAATGTTAGAAAATCTAATGTTTTATTTGAAATATGTAAATAATGTATACAGACTTGTATGTGATGTGAAGTATTTAAATTCTAGATTTTTTTAAGGAAGAAACTGAATGTTTATAAGAAAAAAACTAATAAAGTTATGTTTGGCCATGAAAAAATAAATAAATAAAAATAAAAATAAAAAGGATGGCCGGCACCTGATGACCACCCCCAAGGTTGTCCTCTGGCCTCCGCATGCACACATTCACACTCATGTACATTACATGTATGTATACACAGTAAAAAGGGATCATTCCACCTTGCACGTGAGCTTGCTGATGAGTGATCTGGGCCTTTTCTGTGCCCTAGATGAGAAACAGGGACATGGAGAAGGTGGCCTGCTCAGGGCCATTTGCCCCATGCACTCGGAGCTCTTGTCAGCTTAATTATGGGTGATGTGCCTCGGCACAGCAGCCCACATCTGGACAGCATCAGTGGACTGGAGCAAACGCGCCAGTCGTTTCCAAGCTGCCCCGGCCTCCGCTGATTTATATTCCAGCGATAGCCTCAGATAATGATTTGACCAGAGGGAAAATTGTTGACCTAACCACAACTGAATTTTGTCCTATAGCAAACAGATTGCTTAGTTATCACACCAAAACCCATTCCGAGAAGGGCCTCCATGCATAGCGTGCAAAGTTCAATGTCAACAAGCACTCGCTGCACGCCCACCTCCCTCCAGGCCTGTATGTGAGATGCGTGGAGCTCAGAGGTGGGGAAATCACAGCCCAGCTGGTGAGACCCGGCAGCCTGGCAAGCCAGCCACCCATGCCAAGTTGATGGCGGGGCTGTGGAGGAGGGCGAAGCCCCACCCCCTGGGTGGAGGAAGGAGCCAGACAAGCCTTCATAGAAGAGGTGACCTTGCAAAGATTGACTTTGACAAGCTCGGTGTGGCTGCCCCATGGGGTCTGCAGCCCATGCACAGGAGCTAGGAAGTGGAGTGTGGTCAGAGAGAAAGAGATGTGGGGACTTATTCTGGTGGCAGAGATAGTGTGAGGAGTGGGTGAGCTGAGATCAGCCTCCTAGGGGCAGGATAGAAGGGCAAGCGTCAGAATGCAGACACAGAGGAGCCTGTGAGGTAAGATGTAGGTGAGGGCTCAGGAGCTGCCTCGGCGGGAGAAGTGCTCCCTGTGCACCCATGAGAACCTGAGTTTAGATCCCCAGCACCTATGAAAAGCCAGGCACAACAGCATGCACCCATAGTTCCAATGCCAAGGAAGTGGAGACAGGAGGGTCTCTGAGACTCGCTGGCTAGCTATTCTAGCTGAATCGGTGAGATCAAAGATTCATTGAGAGACTCTGTCTCAAAAAAAGTACTGAGAAAGGCACCTGTTGTTGGCCTCTGTCCAGCACGCACACATGCACGTGCATTCCCACACACATATGAACACCCATGCACACACAGGCACATAAAGTTACATATGAGAAATGGTGGGCACAGATTGGAGGCAGCCCCGGGGTGGGGGTGGAAGAAAGAGCAGTTGAGAGATGAGAAATAGCCTGAGCCCAGTGAGCCCTAGTTCAGAATAAAGGAGCTCTACTGCCTTGAGGGTGGAGGAGGGGGCATCATGAGTACAGATGGTACCCTGGGCGTAGCAGAGACTCCCCTCTGCACTGGACAGCCAAGCTGAGCTGGGCGCGGGTCCTCAAGCCATCAGCGTTGCAGAGTAGCAGGCAGCCTGACTTGATCCAGGGAGGAAGAGGCAAACTGGACCCAGACCTGCCTTGGGGACTCACTGTGGGAGAGATGAGGCCTCAACAAGTGCAGGAGGATGCCACAGGTTACATCTGTCATCGAGGGGCAGTCATCTGAGATTAGCTTGGGGGATTTTGCAGGAACTTGCGGAAAGAAAGGAGTGGCTTAGCTGGTGAGGGTGGCACTGGGGTTGAACTCAGCATGGCAACCTAAAGTTTTTGGTGCCCTTGACCTTCCTGACACTGTCATTGTTCACAGGCTGAAGGTATCTGCCAGCCCAAGCAACCCAGGCTCTGCCCTGGAGGACCTCCTAGTGTGGCAGCTGCAGGAGTTTGAAAGTGAAGTGTCCCCATAGAGTCACGTGTTTGAACACGTGGTCCCCAGCTGGTGGTGCTGTTTTGGAAGGCCTCAGAACCTTTAAGATGTGGAGCCTTGATGTATGAAGTAGGTCACTACAGGGCAGGCCTTGAAGTTTTATAGCCCCACTGCCTGTCTGATCTCTGCTTCCTGACTGTGGAGGGACATAATGTGACCCGCAGCCTCACGTACCTGCCACCACGCCTCCTCCACCATGATGGACTGTGTCCCTTCTTAAACCATCTAAGATAAACACTTCCCTCCTCAGGTTGCTTATGTCAGGTATTTTATCACAACAAGAAAAGTGACTAATACAAGAACCTAAACCAGGGGTCCTGTCCTGAGTCAGAGGGGGCTTCTGGACATGAGGACAGTGACAAGGGAGCGGGACTCAAAGAATGAGATGTGGCTTTCCAGGCACAGAATGGCACGCACAGTGGTCTCTGCCCCGTAGAGTGAACAGGAGACACAGCTGTGGCCCGGAACAAGGGCAGCGTGCCTGGGGGAGACTTCAGATGAGGTGAGGGTTCTGCTCCAGCATTTGTGAGCCTCTGGGAAGGAGGGGGCCAGCCAGAAGCTAAGGCCAACCCTTGATCCTCTCAAGGCCGTAATCAGAACTGGTCGATCCTGGGGCCTCCACGAAGCTCTCAGTACCCCCAGGACGCCCCCCGTCATCACTGCATCAAAGGCCAGCCTCACTCTCCCGCACTGGGCCTGAACGGGTTTCCTGCCAGGCCAGCAGCTGCGGCTGGGCCAGTTATTTATCTAATGTTCTTGGACGGAGTCCCAAGAAAACAATTTTGCTTATTTAGAAAAACCCACGCAACGAAGCAACATTGTAAAGCCTGCCCTCAAAGAGGAACTGTGAAGAGACTGTCCCTGCCTGTGCAGTGCACTTCTTCATTGATTTATCTGCTTGGGCATCTCATTATTGGCCTCATGGGTTGGTCTCCATTGCTTAGTAAAGCCTGGCTGTATATATGAGGGTTTTGAAGATACACAGCCCAGAGCCTGGCAAGCGAGCCTGTGGCCAGTGCGAGGGAACAGCAAGACTGAGCTATGCATCGGGCATCCAGGATCCTGGGCAGGCCCTGTACGACTCTCTCTGAGAGCCTGTGCCAGGGCCAGCTTCCCCAGAGGTGAAGGTTCCCCGTGGGCTCAGCAGTGGAGGCGTGGGGCTGGGGTTCCTTGTAGATCAGGTACCTGAGGCCCTCCCTGAACCTCGGGACTCAGAACCTCTGCCGGAGGGACGGAAAAAGCTGATCTCACTAAGAAAAGGTGACACTGCTGGACTGTGTGGTTTCCAAGGTCCTTCCCAGGCAGCCTTCTAGAACTAAGTCAGTGTTTTGACAATGGAGGTGAGAGGTGCTGGGAGAACTGTGAGCAATGGCCGTGTCCCCTGGCTCCAGCCAGGTAAATGACCCTCTTATATGTCAATGGGCAAAGCTGTGGCCTCTCTACACAGGTGGGCTCCACCTGTGGGCCTATCCACCCTCAGCTCACCTTCCTGGGGACCTAGAGCCGCCACTCCACACACCAAAGAATTCATATCCTGGATATTAGGGAAACAGATGCTTGCCAAGGCCAGATGCAGAGCTTCTTTCTCAGCCGTGGAAGGGGTGTGAGTGAGAAACAGGTCAGGGGCTGGCCCAGAAGGAAGCAGGCCTGGGGGTGGCAAAGATGTGCAGAAGAGCTCACTTGGCTTTGACATTTCTGCTTGGTGTATGGAGAACAAAGAGCCACACACGTGGCCAGGGACCTGAGCGGGGTTGGGCAGGCGGCAGTGGGCACAGAGAGCGGCTGGGTCTGGTACCTCTGTAGAGGGACCTCGTGTGGAGCAGGGTGTGCGGGGAGGTTCCGAGAGGTGCTGAAAGCACTTGGTAAGTCCCGTCATGTGAACTGGAGTCTCCGGACCCACATGAGTGGTGCCCAGAGCATGGGAAGAACTTGTTAATGTGATCACACGCGTGCACTCATATCTTTGAACGTGAAGACAGGATGGATAGGGGATATGACTGAATTCACGACCATCCCCAGCTTCAGAGGGGTGGGGTCTAGAAACTGCGGGCAGGTGAGCCAGACACCCATGTGCAGCAGTGCCCGTGAGCTTTGGGCTCATCAGACACCAGCAAAACCCTGACTGGGTCCCCTTCATTCCTACCAGTCAAAGGAGTGTGACATCCCAGGACTTAGAATTGTATCGATAAAAACATCCTGGTATTTTTGTCTGATAAGTTGTCATGGACTGCAGTATGGCTGAGAGTGTGAGTAGTCACACCAGTAAAAAGCGCAGTGAGTGGCCTAGGGCAGGATTCAGTAAACACTGAATGAGGGCTGGAGAGATGGCTTTGCGGTTAAGGCATTTGCCTGCACAGCCAAAAGATCCTGGTTCAATTCTCCAGGACCCACGTCCCACGTAAGCCAGATGCCCAAGGAGGCACACACATCTGGAGTTCATTTACAATGGCTGAAGGCCCTGGCATGCTCGCTCACTCTCTCTCTCTCTCTCTCCCTCTTTCTCCATATCAAATAAACAAATAAAATAAAATATATTTTTAAAAAACATTGAATGAATGAATGAACAAACAAGACACTGTCAGCCCTGAGTTCATTTTCTTCTTTGTGTGTGCATGCCTGTCTGTATGTGTGGGGGTCCATATCAGGGGAGGGGAGTACGGTATGTGTGGGTGTGAAGGTCAGAGGTCAATGTCAGGTGTCTTCCTCAATCACCCCTTATCTAATTTTTTAATTATCTTTGTGTGTGTGTGTGTGTGTGTGTGTGTGTGTGCATGTATGTGTAAGCGCGGGCACACATGTGCCACAGCCCACATGTAGAGGTCAGAGGACAACCTCAGATATAAGTCACTGCCTTTCTCCTTATTTGATACAGGGTCTTGTCTGTGCTGTGTGTGTCAGGACTGCAAGCTTCCCGGGATCTTCGGTGTCCACCTCCCATCTCACCATAGTGGGCTAGGGTTACGGATGCTCCATTACGCATCCAGGGCTGGGAGATAGTGCAGTGGTTAAAGTGATTGCTTGCAGAGCCTGTACCTATTCCCCAGCACCTGTGCAAATCGGATGCACAAAGTGGTATGTGTGTCTAGAGTTCATTTGCAGTGGCAGGAGTCTCTCTCTCTCTTCCTTCTCTCTCTCACATAAGTAAATAAATGTTTAAAAACACGCCGCTTCTAGCTTTACATGGGCTCTGGAGAGCCACCGGGTCTTCAGGCTCACAGGACAAGTGCTTTTGCACCAAGCCATCTCCCAGCCCTGTCATCTGATTTTTGAGACACGTCTCTCTCTTAACCCAGAGCTCACCAATTCTGCTAGACCAGCTAACCAGCAAATTGTGGGGATCCTCATCTCCCCCTTCCTAGTGCTGGGAATACTGGCATGAGCCACCACACCTGGCTTGTACACGGTGCTGGGGGTCTGAACTCAGGTTTTCACGCTTGTGTAGTGAACACTTTATCCACTGAGCCATCTCCCCGGAAACCCCATCTTCTTCCTTTGAACCATGGCACTTGTCCTTAGGCCTACACTGCTAATTGTTTCCAACAACCTGAAAGACGACGTGAGATGTATGCATATTCAGTGACCTAATTTGCAAGTGGCAAGAGGGTGATAGTAACTGTGTCACAGAACCCAGATGAGCTGTAACTGTAGGGACGGGAGCGTCCTGTTGATCTGACTTCACGCAGTGCTTCAGTGGACCTGGGTGCCCCCAGGTGGCCTCAGGTCTGTCTCTTCCGGTGCTGGGATCTGCTTTGCTTCATGCTTTGGGAAGTGGAGTCTGTAGGTCTAAGTCCACTCCTTTGTTTTAGTTCAATGAACAACAGCCACTTTCCCCCCAATAGTTCTAAAATAGATCCCCAGTGGTGATATGTTCATCCCTGACCCATCACTGTGGCCAGAAACATGAAAGTGTGCTGATGGCCACTCCAGAGGCACCGCCGTCAGCTGCGGTGGGCAGCGGGAGTTTAGACCTAATAAATCTGTGAAGATACCATGGGGGCTCTCCAAGGGGAAACTGGGGTACTGGTGGCAAAATGAGAAAATGAGTGATTCACAGTTAACAGACACCTCCAGATGAGGTTAAGGGAGCTTAGCTTGGAGTCTGTCAACCCCAGAGGTGATCTCTAAGTTTTATTGCCCCACTAAGAGAGACAGGTGGCCCAAGACTGAGAACAGTCCGCTGGCTGCTGTCACGGAGCTTACCTCCAGGCTGGGGCCCAGCACACAGAAGAGGATTTTGTCCTTTCCCTGGCTGCCCTTAAGTTGCACCTGAGGTCTACAGACAAGCCACGATCCAAACCCACGTCCACCTAGCTTCAGACTTGGGTTGGAGCTCCCTCCATCGATGGGCTCAGGGTAGAAATGGCAATGGTGCCTTCATCTGATGACCTCCAGGCTGTGGCAGGAAGAACAGCTCTCAAGTCTGGGTGTCCACTGTAGAAAGAAGGGCCTTGTGTGCCCTCAGCATCCCCATTGCCTCTGTGCTGATAGCGGCCAGAAGTGGGGCCTGATGAGTCTTCTCACCGCCTACAATAACAGCCCCAAGTCTGCAGGGAGGAATGTGGGAACCCTTTGTGTAACTATTCAGTGCCTTTACCTCCATCAGCATGGCCCGGGCCATCACGCAGCAGTGAGTGGATTCGCCTGCCTTGGCTGCCTGTGTTAGTTCAGCTTATGGTTTAAAGAGCGTTCCAGAGCTCTGCAGCGGTGAGAACTGAGCAGGGCTGGGCAGGAGTGGCAGGCCACAGAGAAAGCCAGGCTGCTGGAGCTCCTTCTGTCTGCCTGTAGGAGACGGTTATCCTTGGTGTGCAGGGCTGGCCACACGTATGTGAAAGCTTTCGTTTTGGGGGTGATTGTGGTTCCCAAAAGGGACAAGGGCCCACCGCAGAGCGGGTGACAGCGGGAGTGGAGTCGGTCATGGTTAAGATTGGAGATGGCTTATTGGAAGACCTGCGCCCTGCAGGCCCATGTGCGAGGTAGTAGGGTTTACAGTGGGGTTCAGAGGTAGGGGGAGAGCCCTGCGGGAGGAAAATGTCGCCCATGGAAGAGCAAGAATCCAGAGCATTGGCTTCAGTGTCTCTGGGGTCATATGTGCCTACGTTTATGTGTTCCAGGGCAGATTCCCAGAGTGGGGGCACGAGAGCACTCATTCAATATCAAAAGCCAGTGGCCACATGAGAATATCCGTCAAATCCCTTTCAATCCCTGCAGTTGGCTCAAGAGATCATCTTGTTTGGCTTCATCTGACTTTAATGCTGCTTAATCTCCCTTTGACAAAGAGAGCAGCCCTCAGGCTGAGGCTTGGGGGCAGGGTGTTAGCCAGGAGTCGTGCCTTCTAACAGCTTTCATCAAGTATGATCCTAACGATGGAATAGACCTTTCGCTTTCAAGTATATTTTATTGTAGTGAGAAAACTTTAAGATTGAAAAAACAAAACCTGGTATAAATAGCTTAAGAAACTAATTGATGGGCTGGAGAGATGACTCAGGGGTTAAGGCACTTGCCTGCAAAGCCTAAGGGCCCTAGGTTTGAGTCCCCAGTACCCATGGCACATGCATCTGGAGTTCGTCTGCAGTGGCTGGAGGCCCTGGCGTACCCATTCTCTCTCTCTCTCTCTCTCTCTCTCTCTCTCTCTCTCTCTCTGTGTGTGTCTGTCTGTCTGTCTCTCTCTCTCTCTCTCTCTCTGTCCTCTCTCTCTCTCTCAAATCAATAAATAATATTTTTAAGTAGAGCACATGCAGTTATGTGTGGTGCAGAACCTGGAGCCTGGCGTTACTGGTCTCAGTGTTTACTATGCTCCACTTTGTATTGTTATTTTAAAATGTGCTCCTGCTTAGGAAAGAGGGGGTTTGCTGTGAAACAGTCTGGCATGTACTACCGGTGGTGGCCTCATCCATCGTGTTCAACACATTTTCTGTTCACATCAAGAGGCAGCGACCTAGACCGAGACCAAGTAGGGTTTTGGAAGCGTGCCCTGTGATGCTGACGTGCTGATGAAATGGCCTGGGGACACGTTTCTCAGAACACATCCCATCACTACACAAGTCATGACTGCTGAGCTCTTTTTTTTTTTTTTTCTTTTTTTCCTTTTTGAAAAATTTACTGCACTGGAGAGATGGCTTAGCAGTTAAGGCACTTGCCTGCAAAGCCTAAGGACCCAGGTTCGATTCCCCAGGACTCGCGTAAGCCAGATGCACAAGGTGGTACATGCATCTGGAGTTCCTTTGCAGTGGCTGGGGACCCCGGCACACCCTTTCTATCTGTCTGCCTCTCTCCTCTCTCTCTCTCAAATGACTAAATAAATAAGTAAATACTTTTTTTAAAAAAGAAAATTTTACTGTTTTTATTAACATTTTACTTGTACACTTTTTTTTGAAAACAGTCTCATGTATCCCAGGTTGGCCTCAAATTTGCTAGGTAGCCCAAACATGACCCTCCTGCCTTTGTCTCCCGAGTTGGGATATAGGCATGCGTCACCGCGCTCACTGAGCTGCGCCCCAGCCTACTGTCCACATGGGTGAGGGGCAGTGTGCTGTTTGATTCCTGTACACATTGAGCAACTAGTATATACGTCATTTAAACTGTGGGCATTTCTTTATAGTGAAAATGCTGCTTTTTTCCAATTGTTTTGAGACATCTAATGCGTTGTTATTCATTATATTCCCCATGCTCGTTACTCCTATCAAGCCATAACCTTGAACCCATTAACTGGTGTCTCCCCACTCCAGTGCTCTGGATACCCTATTCTCAACTTCTGTGCCATCATCAACCTTAGGTTCCGCGTCTAACTGAGTGAGTGCTTTCCTTTGGCATCACAGTGCTTCTTTTAAAGGTGGAGAAACTGAGGCCTAAAGTGGTCTTTCCAGTGCTGCCGTGACTGGCCTGCTGCAGGAAGGCTGTGAACTCAGGCTGCCTGCAGTTGTTTCTCAGGCTCTTTGCCTAGCACTCAGGACCCCACCTCCCCACCCCTCCTCCATGAGGCCCAGCCTGGCTCCCCAAGGGTGTGTGGTTTACATGAGCAACTTTTCCCTGGATGTATGCATCGCCCCTTAATAGCTGCCACCACCAATTTAAATTGACCTAGCCCCTTTGGAAAAGATTTTGTAACCTGATAAAGACCGTTGAATTTCCTTGAAAATTGCCTCTCTGCTTCTGTCCCTCGGTCCACCTTCTGTGAAATTCAGTGACTGCTCTGTCCCAGCCAGAAACCCTACTCTTGCCTGACAAAGAATTTGGGGCCATTTCTGGCAGTAGGTACTGTCCCCTGGGAAATGTGGTTTGCATGTCAGGGGTCTAGCGTTCAGGGACATCTGGGCAGTTTATGGAGACCACAGAAGAGAACTGTGGGGTTGGAGCTGTTCCCAAAGGCCTGTGACGTAGGCTGTCTGCATGTTTCAATGGGGCTGTGGCCTCAAGAACCATCTTTATGCTTCTACAGATTGACCTTTCCCCGGCTTCCCAGAGCCCCGCTTTCCCCAGCAGCCCCTCTCTCTGTCGGCTGTCTGTTCTCTCTCCTCTCCTGTAAGCGCCGTCACACCCTGCTGGTCTTCTAGACATCTGGGTCCTTTGTGTCCCCCCCCCCCCCCCCCGTGGGCTCTGCATCCAAGACCCGAGTTTTCTTTTCTACTTTTTCTACTTTTTAGAAGTGATGACTTCAGGAAGGCACCGAGCCAGCCTGCAGCAAGGGTTGACCTCCCCAGTCCCTCTCCTTCTCATCATCTCAAGCAGGTTTTGTTAAACCAAACAAGGAAAACCGACTCCTATGAAGGCCCCACAGGGTAGGAGTGGCCAGACCCGTCGCTGCCTTAGTCTACCTCAGCAACAACCAGGAAGTGGAGTAATAGTGGAAACGGCCAGAAAAGCTTCACAGCTTGTGAGAGATCTGCCCTGTGCAACCCAAGCCCCTCCTCCTCTGCGGCCTTCACCGCCTGGGCTCCTTGTCTCCTCCTGTCAGCCTCTCCTCCTCACTACACCAGAAGGCTTTTAGTTAGCAGGAAGATGGGATAGCAGCTGCAAAATGCACAAAATTTGAAAGGTAGTCAAAGGGTTTTCACCCTTCATTTTAATCACCCCTTGAGAGATTTTTCAATTAATTAATTTTTGTAAATTTTTTTAATTTTTTTTTTTTTTGAGGTAGGATCTCACTTTAGCCCAGGCTGACTGGAATCCACTCTGTATTCTCTTTTTCTTTTCTTTTTTTGTTTTGTTTGTTTGTTTTTTATTTTTCGAGGTAGGGTTTCACTCTGGCCCAGGCTGACCTGGAATTAACTATGTAGTCTCAGGGTGGCCTCGAACTCATGGTGATCCTCCTACCTCTGCCTCCCGAGTGCTGGTATCACTCTGTATTCTCAGGGTGGCCTCAAACTCATGGCAATCCTCCTACCTCTGACTCCCAAGTGTTGGGATTAAAGGTGTGCGTCACCACACCCGGCTAAATATTTTATTTGTATGCATTTATTTGAGGAAGAGAGAAAGAAGCAGAGAGAGAGAGAGAGAGAGGCAAATGGAGAGAGAATGGGTATGCCAGGGCTTCCACATGCACCACTTTGTGAATCTGGCTTACATGGGTCCTAGGGAATAGAACCTAGGTCCTTTGGCTTTGTAGGCAAGCACCTTAACCGCTAAGCCATCTCTCCAGCCCTTAATTTATTTTTTTATTGAAAACTTGTAGACAATAAACCATGGTTAATTTATTTTGTAAGATATGTTCTTGCTGTATAGCCCAAACTAGCCTGAAACTCTTGATCCCCTGCCTCAGACACATGGTGCTGAGATTACTGGTATGTAATGCCACACCCAGCCAGGCATGTATATATGATATGTAATATCATAATATATGTAAATATTGTAAGTGAAGGGATATTTATATATACACATACACATGCATATATGCACATTTTAAGTTTGATGTGACAGTAAGCAAAATAAAATCTGATGGGACTGGGGAGATGATGGAAAAGTTGTGGGGGAGAGAGTGGAGAGTAACCATTAGCACAACTACAGCCCAGAGTTAGAGGCTGGCCCCTAAATAAGGCCTGCCCGAATGGTATCACTCAAACCAAATTCCAAGTATGTTTCCCTTTAAGCAACTCAGTAGAGTTTCCCCAGGGGATAGCCAAGACCTCAAGGTCTTGTTCTGAGCAAGACCCCACATGTTTCCCAGCCTGACCCTACCTAACCTCGCTTGATTGTAAACGCTCCAAGGACAAGGCTGCCGACCAGTCCCCAGCCCAGCTGGCCAGCTCCTGGGGGCACAGCCGCTTCTGCCTCAGAACTGAGAGTGGCTGGCCTTTCATGAAAGCACAGAACAGCATTCTCCCCAGGGAACCAGGAAGCCTGTGAAGGGAAAAGGTCGCCATCTAGGGAATGTGTCACCCGGGACTTCACAGGGCAGGTCACTGGGCAGAGGGGCTCAAGGTCACTTCTGCTAGGAAGCTGAGGGCCACGAGGGAGGGAAACCAGTGCTTAGCACAATCAAGGACCCAAGCCATGGAGGGGGACAGGAAAAGCTCTCCACAGAAGGGGCAGGCGTGATCCTGCGCCCTGCAAAATTCCAACAATGCTTTTATGGGACGCAAAGCGCCCTTCTGAGAAGCCCGGCTTTTACATTCAGAATGTGAGTTATTTGGAAAGGTGAGCAGCTTGAAGACTGTAAGTGAATAGACCCACAGGCTGCAGTTCAGCAGCACCAGAGTCCCTGAGGCTAATGGCTTAAGATGCTTCTCCTCTTGCAGTGGCCAGTCCACACACCAGGCCCTCCGCTGCGGTGGGGTCCAGCTCACCCGCACACCAGGCCCTCCGCTGCGGTGGGGTCCAGCTCACCCACACACCAGGCCCTCCGCTGCGGTGGGGCCTAGCTCACCCGCACACCAGGCCCTCCGTTGCGGTGGGGTCCAGCTCACCCGCACACCAGGCCCTCCGCTGCGGTGGGGTCCAGCTCACCCACACACCAGACCCTAAGCTGTGGTGTGGTCCAACTCATGATCTGTTACAGTTCTTTTCTCCCAGGGGGAAAAGAAGTAATCCTTTACAAAATGTTTTTTATTTACTTGGTATTTTTGGTGGGTGGTGGGTGGGGTTGAAGCAGGATCTCACTCTTGTCCAAGCTGACCTGGAACTCACTCTGTAACCCAAGCTGGCCTTGAGCTCATGGTGATCCTCCTACCACAGCCTCCCAAGTGGTGGGGTTAAAGGGGTGTGCCACCACTTTGCAAAAAAAGTAAACAAAAAGAGCAATTCGTTTTATCTGACCTTCTATTTATACAGTCAGCCACAACTACAGCTATGCAATTGGTTACCAAATAGAAGTTTTGCTCAACCATGTAAATCTATTGTCAGTTTTTTATAAATATGTTTGTTAATTTTACTTATTTATTTATTTATTTGTGAGAAAAAGGCAGAGAAGGGGGCTGGAGAGATGGATTAGTGGTTAAAGCACTTGCCTGTAAAGCCAAAGGACCCAGGTTCAATTCACCAGTACCCAAGTAAACCCAGATGCTCAAGGTGGCACATGCATCTGGAGTTCATTTACAGTGGCTGCAGGCCCTAGTATCACCATTCCCTCTCTCTATCTACCCCCCCCCCGTCTTTCAAATAAATAAAATATTTTTAATAAAAGCAAGAAAGAGACAGAGAGATGGGGAGAAAGGACGGGCACACCAGAGTCTTCAGCCACTGCTAACGAACTCCAGACGCATGCACCACCTTGTGCATCTGGCTTACGTGGGTCCTGGGGAATTTAACCTGGGTCCTCTGGCTTTACAGGCAAGCACCTTAACCACTAAGCCATCTCTCCAACCCACATTATCAGTTTTTAATCCTGTTGTTTCTCAAACAAAGACTATAGGCAATATGGCAAGCTCAGAGTGCTATGAGCTACAAGAAGCAGGCTGGAAACCAACATGCGCTCTGCCACTGGTACATTGTGAGCTCAGACATGCCATTCCTTTCCATGGGTCTCAGTTTCCCCTACCACAAAATGGAAAGAGTGAACTGTTCAAGTGTTCTATGACTTCAGTGAGATGCTATGGCAGGGAGTGAGTTCTTAGCTTGAGAAGTAGCAAAAGCAAGCTGAAAAGCCATTGTGAAATGACTGCTGAATTTGACTCTATTATGTGAGTCTTCATGAGAGGGTCCAGGTCACCACTGTATCACACAGGGTTCACTGCGTCACAACATGGTATATGCAGAATGGATTTGGGGTGAGGTAGATAGGTGAGGGATGGGTGGATGGATGGGTGGATGGATGGGAGGGCTCACTGGGTGGGTAGCTGGGTGACTTCCACTGATGGGTGGGAAGACATTGAGCTAGCCAACTATGGCACTCCTCTTTGCCTGAAATCCCTGGCTTCCTTGCCAGGCTCCTAGAAGGCCTTCCTCACACAGCTTCTCTCCCTCATACCTATCTTGGGGAGTGGAACTCTGGGAGCCTTGGGCTCTGCGGGTGCCCACAAGCTTCCTGCACCTGGTAGGACATAAACAAAAGAATATTGAGGCATGGATGCCCATATAAGTATGGGAGGTGTTTGCTCCCATTGTTCTGTCCCGGGAGGTGGCAGGGCAGTGGATGGAGGTGACAGTGAGGAGGGCCTCACTCAGCAGATGTGCCAATGCTCCACTGTGTCATGGACCTCTTCAGACTGGAGGGCAGTTAGTGGAAAAGGCACCTGGGCGCTGAGTATGTAACTTGGCTCCATGTGCTGGGCCAGCACTGAGGCACTGGTGTGAGTCGGGTAAGTCACTTAACCTGTTGGGTTTTGTTGGTCTGGCCTGTGCTGTCTTCAGAGCCTCCACAAGGGGTACCCAGCCTCTGGACACTACATGCTATGCCATGCCTGGGGCAGCAGGCAAAACCCTGAACACACTGAAAAAGCTACTTTTCACACTGCTGGGACAAAATACCTGACAAAAGCAACTTAAGGGAGAAAGGGTTCATTTTGACTCACAATTAGTCCAAGGGATACAGTGCATCATGGTGGGAAGTCAGGATGGCAGGAGCAAGGAGGTGGCTGGTCACATCAGCAGGCAGGAAGCACAGAGAAAACAGGTAGCGGAGCCAAGCTATGAAACCTCACTGCCCGTCCCTAGCAAGGCTCCACCTCCTAAAAGTTCCACACCCTTCCCAAACAGTGCCACCAGCTGGGGACCAAGTGTTCAAACACAGTGTTACAGCTACCTTCTCGTTGCTGGGACGAACACCCCACCCGAAGCAGCCAATGGCAGGAAAGTGCTTATTTCAGGCTCACGGATTCTAAGGGGAAACTTCAAGCTGGCTAATACCACTCTTCAGGGCTGGACTCAAGATCTGGGCCCAGTAACACATCTCATCCAGCAGAACTCCACCGACTGAGGGCTAAGTAGGAAACTTATCACAAACACTCGAGGCTACGGGGACATTTACATTCAAGCCACCCCACCCTTGAGGGGCATACGTCCCATTCAAATGAAAACGTACTCCTTCAAGGGGTAGATGAGATGGCTCAGAGGTTAACTGCACTTCCTGCACAAGCATGAGAGCCTGAGGAGTCTGAGTTCAAATCTCCAGATCCCACATAAAACAGCAGGGCGTGGCCATGTGCACCGGTAACCCCAGTCCCACCAGGAACCTTCAGAGCCCCACAAACTCTGGGATTAGTAAAAAGGAGACTCCAAACAGGACTCAAAACAAGACCAGCCAGAAGAGTGAGGGAGTGTGACACCCAGCATCCCACTCTGGCCTCTGCCCCAGGCGACAAGGTACATGCATGTGCACACACCACACCACATTACACACACATGCACACATAAAATAAAAGAGACCTGAATGGAGACGGGCATGTGTTTTGATATGTTGATAACTCTCAATGGTAGATTTCACTCAGTCTTTGGAAGGAAGTGAATACTGGCATTTGCTGTAACATTGAAAAACATGGAGCACATTATGCCAAGTGAAATGGTCCAGGCACAGAAAGATAAATTCTGCATGGCCTCACTTATGTGTAGAATCATAGCAAGTTGCATTTATAGCACTGGAGAGTCACCAGGTGCCTGCTAAGAGCTGGAAAGATGGGAAGATGTTGGTCAAAGGGCACAAGCTCTGTTATAAATGAGTAAGTTCTAGAGATCTGACATGTAGCATGCAGACTATACCACAATAATTGTACCCTTGAAATTTTTTGTTTTGTTTTGTTTTTCTTTCTTTTTTTTGGTTTTTCAAGGTAGGGTCTCACTCTAGCCCAGGCTGACCTGGAATTCACTACGGAGTCTCAGGGTGGCCTCGAACTCATGGCAATCCTCCTACCTCTGCCTCCAGAGTGCTGGGATTAAAGGCGTGCGCCACCATGCCTGGCCATATCCTTGAAATTTGCTAAGAGTAAATCTTCAATATTCTACACACACACAGTGTTTCTCTTCACTTGTGTTATTTTACAATGTGTAGAAATACGTGTCAGGTCACAGATGTTTGGTCACCGATGGGCCACAAATATGACAGTAGTCACAAGTTTGTATCGTTTATTGATGTGGTAGCCACATTCATTTATGTAAGTACATTCTATGATGTTTGCACCATGTGGAAATCACCTCACAGCTCTTTTCTCTGAACCTGTTCCTGTCATTAAGTGATGCGGGACTGTGCATATATCAAAAAAAATCATGGTGCATCATGGATAGAATTTTTAACAGAGTGCTTTGGGCCCTCCCCAGCAATCACTCAATCCAGTTTACATATGCTACAGTCCATCCACTCTAAACATACAACTCAGTTTCTTTTTGCAGGCATCCTCCATAACCATAGGGTTGACAATAATAGACGCAGTGAACAGATCACATTTGGGGAAAAATTGCACCCATACTGAACACATATAGATGTGAATTCTTGTTATTCTCTAAACAGTGTAGTGAGTGGCTACTTACCTGGCAATTGTGTCAAGTCCCTAAGTCACCCCGATATGATTTAAGCATGTGAGAGGAGGTGTGCAGGCTGCATGAAACACATGCTGCGTACACGGGCTTGAGCACTTTGGTATCTGTGAGGCTAATCTCCTTTCTCTCTCCCTAAAGTTGCCTTTCGGGGCATGTCTGAGTGGAGTCCTGTGGCCTTCACACCTGTCTTCGCTGAGCAGGAAGATTTCAAGTCTAATCTGTATCTTACCATGTTCTACTTCTTGGTGCTTTTTCTTTTCTTTCGATTTTGTCTCAGTTGCTGGGACACGTGGATGCTGTCCCACTGAGCCACCCCCACCTCCTGTCCCTTGGGGTTTGTATTTTTATTTATTTATTTGCCAACAGAGAGAGGGGGGTTAGAATGGGAGCACCAGGGCCTCTTGCAGCTGCAGATGAACTCCAGACATGCACCACTTTGTGCATCTTGCTTTGCAAGCAAGCGCCTGTGACCACTGAGCCATCTCCCCAGGCTCGTGCACCTTGTTTTTAAACTTCACATTTCTTAGAAATCATATTAAGCATCTGTCCCATTCCTTTGATTTTTCTTTTGTAGCATTCTGGCTCAAATTACAAACCTGCCTCAACCTCCCAAAGGCTGGGATTACAGGCATGCACCCCCACTCTGGGCTTTGATTATACTCTTATCTTAATAGGTAAGATATTTATAACTGGACTCTATGCCCAATAGAAAAACCTTTTAACAGTGGTGACACACTGTTTTCTCTCTTGTTTTTACATAGTGCACTTGAGATGCTTTTGTCTTTCTAATGAAACGTCCTCATTATTTTGATCAGCCTCTTTAAATGACATATGAGTGACATCTGAGGAATGACTGTCTAGAAATGAATTTGCTGGGTCAAAGCATTCAGGAAGGAGGACTGGTAGGTGCGCCCTCGTTGTGTATGAGAGAACAGCTTTCCCAGGGCCTCCCAAGCAGAAGGGTCACAATTCCAGCCTCAGTGCCGTTGTCCACGGCTTGCCAGGTCTAAGGAAGGCATTGTTCTGCAAGTGTCAGTGTGTACTCACACAAAACTAGACGACACAGCCCGCCACATGCCCAGACTCTCAGACTGCGACCCTGTGTGGCATGTGGCTGTACTGAATATTGTGGCAACTGTAAACACAGTAAGTGTGCATCCAAACATGGGAACGATACGGTGAAAAACAAGGCCGCAGGAGTTTTTAAGTTCCACCGTGATCTTTTCTACACTTGTTATTGACGACCTCCATAAGCACAGACAAAATACCAGGATGGTAACCCCCTCCCACCACCCTATCTTCTCCCCTCCCCTACCCCCCACCTGAATCCCTTCTTCTTTCCAACTACACTTTCTTCTATTTTGATGTCATCATTTTTTCCCTGTTATGTAGGCCCTGTGTAGGTGCCAGCCACCGAGAGCTCATGAATGCTATTACCATGTTGTGTTGGAAGGCAGCATTGCCAAGCACTCCTCCCCTTCCTTCAGCTCTTACGTTCTTTCTGCCACAACTTCCCCAGTGGTCCCTGCGCCTGGGACGTGTGACAGAGATGTCTTTGTACTGAACACTCCACTGTCATTTCTGAACACTTTGATGAGTTTTGAGTCTCCCCAGCGGTCACAGCCATCTGAAAAGAGAAGCTATCTGTGATGATCTTAAAAGACAGGGCCACACATTCGATCAGTTGTTGACCTTGACTGTTAACATCAACATCATTACCCAGCACATGTTTGTGGTCATCATTTGATTCTCAGAGATGAGAAACAGTGCCCTGGGGGAGTTTCATTTGTAATTCTCTTCTAAATGAGGGTGGGCATTTTGGTTCCCAGTTTTCCGTACCTCCTTTCCCATCAGTGACACACTCGGTCCTTTTTGTTTGTTTTTTTATTTTTCAAGGTAGAGTCTCACTCTAGCTCAGGCTGACCTGGAATTCACTATGTAGTCTCAGGGTGGCCTCGAACTCATAGCAATCCTCCTACCTCTGCCTCCCAAGTCCTGGGATTAAAGGTGTGTGCCACCACGCCCGGCTCTCAGGCCATTTTTCTAGTGGATTATTTATTTTTTCCTTATTGTAGAATGCTTTAAGAAAATGTTCATTTGAGATGGAAATATTATCTCAGTTTTACACTTTTCTTTTTACTACTTTTGAGTTTGCTTGTTATGATGGGTCTTTCTGAGGTCATACAAAAACGCAAGTAATATATTCACGTTTATCAGGCTTTTATATTATAGCTCCTGAGGTTTGTGTCGTATATAAAAGGACCTTCTCAAATCAGACATGATAAAAGAAATTTATAGCTCCTTTTAGTGCTTTTATGGCTTCATTTTGCTTCGTTCTTCTTAGAGGCTGTGCAGAGCTTCGCTGTGTGTGCGCCTGTCATGATTTACTTCATCAGTCTGCCGTTATCGGACATTTGGGTTGTTTCCAGTCTTTCTCTGTTAACTGCGATGCCACATGAGCCCCTCATACATCATCCTTTCAAGCACATGTGGGAGAGTATCTGAGGGTGAACTCCTACGAGTGGAATTGCTACATCAAAGACCATGCGCATTTTAAAGGCCCTCCACTTTTTCCGAGACAAGGTCTCCCAAAGTCCAGGATGGTGGAGAATGACCTCGAGCTCCTTATCCTCCTGCCTCCGCCTCAGGGGCTGAGGATGCAGGCCTGTGCTCCCATGCCTGACTCCATGCACGTCATGTTTATTTTTGTTTTGTGTGTGTGTGTGTGTGCGTGTGTGTGTGTGTGTGTGATGTGCTGCGTGTGGTGTAGGCATATGTATCCTATATGCTCACCTGTGGCTGGAGTGGATCTTGGGGCGCCCCGCTCCATCATCCTTCTGCCTGGTCTTGCTTTGAGCTGGAGTCTCTTATTCTACTGAACTAGTGGGGCTGGGGCTCCCACCATTCTCAGGTCTCTGCTCCCCTGTGACACTGGACTTAGAGGTGTGTGTGGCCATGCCCAGCTGTTCTGAGTGGGACTGGTAGTAGGCAGTCTCTGGCCCCCGTGCTCACCCAAGAAGCCCACTCAATGGCTGAGCCATCCCTCCAGCCTCCTGTGTGCCTTCCAGATGACAGGTGAGGTGAGTCACCAAACTTTTTTGCAAAGAAGTTGCCCTGTGTCCCCATGCCAGTGGTACCTGAAAGCAGCTGCCCGTAGCCATGCCAATTCCGTGTGTGTGTGTGTGTGTGTGTGTGTGTGTGTGTGTGTGTGTGAAACATTGCTTTTTTATTTCTCTTCTCAAAATGTTTGATGTGTGGAGGATGGACAAACAGACATACTTATGATGCACATGTGTCGGTGAGGGCGAGCCCCTCTCAGCAGCCCTGTGAGCAATTCTGCTTGTCTCCCGTGGATTTCTCGTGAACCACCAAGCTCAGAGGCACATGCACAAAGGCAGGATGCATCTTTGAAGATTTTAGCATAACTTGCCTATTTCACCATTAAAAAAAAACACTGGTGACTCAGTCTGGAAAGATGCCTTAGCAGTTAAGGTGCTTGCCTGAGAAACCTAAGGACATAGGTTTGATTCCCCAGAATCCATGTAAGCCAGAAGCACAAGGTGTTATATGCATCTGGAGTTCATTTGCAGTGGCTAGAAGCCCTGATGTTCCCATTCTCTCTCTCTCTCTGTCTCTCTCTCTGTCTCTCTCTCTCTCTCCCCTCTTTCTCTTTCTCTCAAAAATAATAAATAAAATATTTTTTTAGCTGGTGAGTCTTCTCTTTTAGTTGGGAGTGACATTCTTCTGTCTAGGTGTTTCTTTTTATTGAAAGGCTACAGGAGATGGTTTTGGTGGCACATGGTTATCCTCCCACTCTGCATAGTGAGACCCTGTCTCAAAAAGAGGCAGGACAGGAACTTGAACAGATTTTCTATTTTTCCTTTACTTAAATATTTACTTATTTATGAAGAGAGAGAGTCCTCTTGCTATTGTAAATGAACTCCAGATGCATGCACCACTTTGTGCATGAAGGGAATCAAACCCCAGGCGAACCAAGGCCAGCAGGCTTTTTAAACAAGTACCTTTAACCACTGAGCCAACCCTCCAGCCCCATTTTATTCTACCTATTTTATTTTATTGCAGTACCAGGGCTTGAACCTCGGGTACCATGTATACAAGGCAAGTGTTCTACCACTGAGCTATGTCCTATGTCCTCAGACCCCTACCTCACTTTTCTTTTTAATTTTTCTTGGTTTGTTGTTGTTTGTTTGTTTGTTTTTTGAGGTAGGGTTTCATTCTAGTCCAGGCTGACCTGGAATTCACTGTGTAGTCACAGGATGGCCTTGAACTCACAGCAATCCTCCTACCTCTGCCTCCCAAAGTGCTGGGATTAAAGGCATGTGCCACCATGTCCAGCTTATTTTTAATTTTTAATTTTTAGCTTTTGTTTTGACAGGAGTGCTCCTGAGTGGTCCTCCCTCCTTGGCAGCAGTCTACTTTTATTTGTTAAATGGGTTGAATAGCATTTCCATGTTGCTAATTTTATTTGTTTGTTTGTTTGTTTGAAAGACAGAGAAAAAGAGAGAATAGGCACACCAGGGTCTCTAGCCACTGTAAACAAACTCTAGATGCATGTGCCACCATGTGCATCTGGCTTACGTGGGTTCTGGAGAATCAAACGTGAGTCCTTAGGCTTCACAGGCAAGTGCCTTAACAGCTAAGCATCTCTGCAGCCCCATATTGCTACTCTAAAAGGTGCATGGGCACACGCTGTCGTTCCCTCTCTTTCCCTCCCTCTCTCCCTCTCTCCTTTAAGCTGCATTACTACTGACCCTACAAACTGACCCCATCACAGAGTCCCTAGACATCTACTTTCTTGCAAACCTAGGACAAGGAGGGTGATGCCTACCTCCTAAGACTGTTCCCAAGCTGACCAGAGAAGCACCATGGAAGTGTCCAGCTCCAGGCCTGTGTGATAGTCTGCTGGGGCTGCCAGGGCAACCTGCCATAACTTGAACAGAAATGTCTTCTGCATTCTGGAGGCTGGGCGTCCAAGATCAAGCATCATTGGATCTGGTGAGGCCTCTCTTCCTGGCTTGTGGCCAGTGACATAGAGAAGAGAAGAAGCTCCCTTCCTGTTCTTTTTCTTTTTTTAATATATTTTATTTATTTATTTACTTACTTACTTACTTGAGAAAGAGGCAGAGATAGAGAGAGATTGAGAATGGGCGTGCCAGGTCCTCCAGCCACTGCAAATGAACTCCAGATGCATGCGGCCCCCTTGTGTATCTGGCTGACGTGGGTCCTGGAGAGTCAAACCAGGATCCTTTGACTTTGCAGGCAAATGCCTTATCCGCTAAGCCATCTCTCCAGCCCACTTTTCCTTTTTTTTTTTTTTTAATATATTTTACTTATTTATTTATTTATTTGATACAGAGAAAGAGGCAGAGAGAGAGAGAGAGAGAGAGAGAGAATGGGCACACCAGGGCCTTCAGCCACTGTAAACGAACTCCAGATGCATGCACCCTCTTGTGCATCTGGCTTACATGGATCTTGGAGAATCAAACAGGGATCCTTTAGCTTTGCAGGCAAACACCTTAACTGCTAAGCTATCTCTCCAGGCCCCCCCCCACTCCGCCCTTCCTGTTCTTATGAGGACAACAGTCCTGCAGCATTAGAACCCGCCCATGAGGCCCTCTCTCTAAATACAGGGTTACAGTGCCAATGTAAGGAGACCCAACTCAGTCCACGACAGCCATGTATCACAACCTAACAGGATAAAACCCCCATCCCCGAGGGCAGAGTTTCAAAGGGGAAAGTGGGGGGCAGGAGGGAATTACCTTGGGATATTGTTTACAATCACGGAAGTTGTCAATAAAATAAATAAATAAATAAAATAAGAGGAAAAAAAAAAACATCGTATCCCCATTGATCCCAGACCTGACCACTACATCAAGGTACTGCCTTAAACAGTCAGGAAGTGACCCTGCAGGGACAGGAAAACAACTCTGGCCTTGCTGTGGGATTGGGGAAAAGCTATGGTGCTACGCTTGTGTCACTTGGCTGCTTGGCTTATTTGTGTGTGTGCCTGTATGACGTATGTATGTGTGTGCGTCGTGTATGCGTGTGTGTGTGTGTATGTATATGTATCATATATGTATGTGCGGAAGCCAGATTAGAACATCAGGTATCTTGTGTTACTCTGAGAGGGAGTCTCTCCCTGAACCTAGAGCTGCCCTTTTCCCATAGACTGGCTGACCATCAAGCCCCAGGCCCCAGCGATTCTCTGTTTGCACCCTCCTAAGGACTGGGCTGTGTGTGTGGCCACATCTGGTTTGTTTGTTGTTGTTCTTTTGTTTTTTCATTTTTTTATTGACAACTTCCATGATGCTAAACAATATCCCATGGTAATTCCCTCCCTCCCCCCACTTTCCCCTTTGAAACTCCACTCTCCATCATATCCTCTCCCCCTCTCAATCAGTCTCTCTTTTATTTTGATGTCCTCATCTTTTCTTCCTCTTATGGTGGTCTTGTGTAGGTAGTGTCAGACACTGTGAAGTCATGGATATCCAGGACATTTTGTGTCTGGAGGAGCACGTTGTAAGGAGTCCTACCCTTCCTTTGGCTCTTACATTCTTTACACCACATCTTCTGCAATGGACTCTGAGCCTTTGAAGGTGTCAATGCTGAGCACTCCTCTGTCACTTCTTCTCAGTACCATGGCGCGCCTTCTGAGTCATCCCAAGGTCACTGACATCTGAAAAGAGAAGATTCTCTACCAAAAGTGAGAGTAGCATTAATATAAGGGTATGAACATTAAGAGAAGGGCTTACTGGGCAGCATACTATATACATTTAGCCAGACAGCAGCAGACGTTACACCTCTAGGGCTCATGACTACCCCTGTTGTAAGGTTTTCAGTATCAGAGATGTATTCCCTCCCATGGAGCGGGCCTCCAGTCCTATTAGAGGGCAGTTGGTTTCCACCATGACGGACGTGCCATTATTGCATCCGTTGGCTCATTTGGCCTGGCTGGCAAAATATAAGGCTTGCAGTGTCCACTGTTGAGTATCTTCACTGGTGATTTCTCTCTCTCCCATTGAACTGCATGCAGTGTGGCTTCTTCCAGCTCTCTGTCAGCTGATCTCCATGGAGGAGGTTTTCAGCTCAGCTCCAGCAGGACTTCTCAGTGACCTTGCAGCCCAAGTATGTGGAGTCTTCAGCAATAGGGTCTTACCATCTATTCCTGGTGGGAAACCAAGGGCCTCGGAAGTGACCTGTAATGTTTTGGGGGTATCAGGGACCTGCCTGGCCAACAACTCACTGGAAGGTATCCCATCTCTGGCACTGCAAATTTTCTAGTAACAATCTATGGCTTCTGAGTGTTCCATTGTCCAACAAAGGTAGGTTTCCATATGACTTATTTATATTCTCTTAGATTTTCATTAGCACTCCCTGCAACTTTCCTTTACTCAATCTCTTCCCCTGACCTTACTTAGGCCTTTTCACCCCCATTAATCTGTTCCTCTACTTACATATATGCAATACCATCCTATTAAGTCCCCCTCTCCCTGTATTTCTATTCCTTTATATCTCCTTTCTAGCTTACTAGCCCCTGCTACTGAGTTTGATTTGTTCTTTACATTGGTGTTAGGGATCAGACTCAGGTCCTCATGACTGATTTCATAGCACACACATTCCTGCTGAGCCATTTTCCTCTGCGCCCTGATTACATGATCCAAGGTGGGAGATCTGTAGGACCTGAGCCCCAGGGTCAGGGAGAGATGCTTCGGCACTGGAGAGAAAGACCTGCGCCTTGAACATGGGCCCTTTGGACAAGAGCTGCGAGCCATCCTCAGTGAAGTTCAGGGAAGGATGCAGAGCAAACACGGCCGTGCACAGGGCCTGACAGGCTGAAAGGACTGGCTGCAGGGCTTGGGGTTTCAGGCAACAGTGCTCAGATTGATGGCCATCTCCAGTAGTCATTGCCACAGGTCCGTACGTCCAGCATGGCTTTGGGAGGCCTGGGTTGTAACGATTTGATGCGGAAGCCGTGGGCAGCCAGGAATGCCCCCCAGCACCCTGTATGAGCCTCCCACCCCTCCTGCCCTCCATCCAGCTCACTTTCCTGCCTGCTGTGGCCAGTACACACAGCCACCCCACTCCTCGAGCACCCACCTATTAGTGCACTCTGTGTGTCGGCGCTGTCACGGGTTCCTGGAGCTGAACCACGAAGGCACCGAGGACAGGGCGGAGAAATCGGAGCTGCTTCGGGAGCAGGCAGGGCTTAAGGAGTGACAGAAGTGTCACTGAGCAAGAGCTGGATGCCGGGTGTTCATGGAGGGCAAGGCTGTGGCACTGACTTCTACAGGCAAGGGCATTAACTGTTGGTTCTAGGGCACGGAGGCATGTGCACATCTCTCTCCCCACTGGCCAGTGCAAAGGAATTTAAGGAGCTTAGAATGGGGTGGGGGGAAGGGCTGATAAGTGGAAGAGTCTCAAATAATCAGCACATGGCACGTGGGTCCAGGCGGAACTAGTGCCTACTCCAACTGCAGAAATTCTAGTCTCTCATTATTCTGGCCCATCCATGACTGTTAACCACGACCCTCACTTCGGCCCTATTTTCCTTCTCTGAGTTCAGCCAGGCTATCCAGTCATTTTAGGCCAAGTCCTAGAGGTCTGCACCTGTATCCTGGAAAATAGCTGTGAAGCTGGGTGTGATGACACATGCCTATAATCCCATCATCAGGGGTCTGAGGAAGGAGGGTTGCCATGAGTTCGAGGCCAGCCTAAGTTATATATAGTAGGTACCAGGCCTGCTGGGCTACATAGGAAGCAAGACTTTGTCTCAAGAAAAGAAGGGAGAGAGGGAGGAATAGAAGAATGGAAGGATGGAGGGAGGGAGGGAGGGAGAAGAAGAGCTGTGAGATGGTTTCTGGAATAAGGAATTTCCATGTTATGGCCTGATTCCAGAGAACTCTGTGGGGCCGGGAGCTTTCCCCAACTCTGGCCCAACCTCTTTAGGCCTAGGGGGGACAGAAGAAGCTAAGGAGCTGCTGAAGTTTCCCCCGCCAGGACCCATCGTGGAAGCCTCCTCTCGGCTGTGTTAAAAGCCACAACAACTCCCGAGCCGGGGTGTAAGCAGAGGCCTGGGGCCCGGGTGGAGGCTGAGGAAGATGGGGCCTGGTTAGCCCCTCGCTCATGCCACCACACGTCAGTCCCTGGTGCCTGGTGCTTGTGGGTTTATACGTGACAGAAAGGAGACAGAAGACAAACAGTTACGCTCCTGTCACATTAAATGGAGACAGTAACCTGGAGAAAGAGACCGGAAGGAAGGAGGGCAAGGCCTGGAGGCCGGGCCTAGGACAGAGGGGGTAGCGACCAGCCACATCTTTCTACTGCCAGCTCCTCTGTGACTTTAATAAAGTGAGGAGGGAAGCCGCTCACAGCTGCATCATCCTTGTCATCACTGGGTTGTCAACACTGGCATGATTGTCCCTGCACCCCACCCCCACTGGGCCTAAAGAGTAAGGGCTTCCTCCCCTCACATCTTTCAGTCAAGTGTCCCCCAACCCCACCCCTGTGGCCCTTGTTATTTCCCCAGTCCTAAGTTCTTGTTGGCTTTTACCTTGGGAGTTAAAAAAAAAAAATGCTAGCATGAAAATCTCATAATAGGAAGCAGATGAGGGCTGGTGGAAATGTTTTTCTCCACATCAATCAAGGAACCCTTGCTGTGCTGAGAATTAAGTAAGGCCTCTTCGCGCTCCTGCAAGACCCCTTCCAGACTCAGCTGGGCCAGGAAGGGAACAATGCCGCCCTCTGTGACATCCATCGGCAGAGCCCCTTTTCACACGCCCTCACCCACTCCTACTTGGATGCAGGTGGCATTAGAGGTCATCCAGTCCTGCCAGGGCAGGTCATGGAGGTTGGTTCTCTGCAGTGGGGAGGGACACAACCTCCCTCATTTGCCAACCCCAACCCGGGCCATGCACTGCATGGCTGGAGACTTGGATAAGAACAATCATAGGAAGTGCTGGGTTTGGACTAGAGAGATGGCTCAGTGATTAAGGCACTTGCCTGCAAAGCCTAAGGACCTGAGTTCGACTCCCCCATACCCACGTAACGCCAGATGTACAAGGTAGCACTTGCATCTGAAGTTCGTTTGCAGTGGCTAGAGACCCTGACATTTTCTCTCTCACTTTCTCTCCCTCTCTCTCTCTCTCTCTCTCTGTCTTCTCTCAAGTAAAAAAAAAAAAAAAAAAAGACAACTTCTAACTCTTTGGAAAGGCCAGTCATTGTTGACCATTGCCCTTCAGCACCTGTGTGCGTTAGCACAGAAGAGCTTCTTTTTTTAATATTCTATTTTTATTGTTTATTTATTTGAGAGAATGAGAGAGATAGAGGCAGAGAAAGAGAGAATGGGTGTGCAAGGGCCTCCAGCCACTGCAAACAAACTCCAGACACATGCGCCACCTTGTGCATCTGGCTTATGTGGGTCCTGGGAAATCAAACCCGGCTCCTTTGGCTTTGTAGGCAAGCGCCTTAACCACTAAGACATCTCTCCAGCCCTACAAGAGCTTCTTGTTCCTGACTGAGTGACTGGTCACCCTCACCCAGCCCCTCACTGTCCCAGCTTCTACTCCAACTGCCACTTTACCCTCAACTTCTACAATGTCACCTGTTTTAGCTTCCACATGTGAGCCAGATCATGTGGCACTTGTCTTCCTGTGCCTGGCATATTTCTCTTAACACAACACTGCCAGGCCCATCCATGTTGACCTCAGTAATAGGATTTCATTCTCTGTGCGTGGGTGGTTTTGTTCTTTTTATGGCCAAGTATTATTCCAGTGTGTACATATGCCACATCTTCCTTAAGCATTGATCGGCTATGTTTCGTGTCGCTGGCTGTCCGCTGCACTCAGTCTCTGTCATTTCCTCTTTTCCTCCTCTTGATCTTGGGTTTCCAGGGAAGAGGAACAATGAACAGCAGCCTTCACTTGGGACTGTGATTCCCCTCGGGGTCTGTGTGTCTTGGAGAACATTCTAGATTTGTTTCTCCTCGCATACTCCTGAGTGTTTCCCATGTAGACCTTTATGTGGCAGACTTCTAGAACGTTCTGTGTCTGACACTGTTTTGGTCATGACCTCTCCGCTGCATGGTGGTTGGCCGGGAGAGTCAAGGTTCAGAGTTCAGTGCTCACAACTTCAGCACTGGGTTCAGCACAGAGATACATTCCGCTGTCTTCTCGAAGCCTGGGTGGTTGTTGCCAAATGTGGCGTCAACCTGAGCCGTGCTCTTCTGTCGTGTCTCAGCTCTCTGGGGACTCTGGGCCTCTGTCATTCAGTCTTCAGTTTCACTCAAATGTGTTCAAGTGTGAGTTTTCCTAAACTCCATCTGATATAGTTGGTCCTTTCAAGCTGAGATCTTTTATCTTCCTTCATTCTAGAAATCTGTCTGTATTATTTCTCCTCCATTGTTAACATTGTCTACTGTGAGGATTACTGGCAGTTTGTGTACTGATTACTAATAAAGACTTCTGAGTTTGGGATAATACATTATTAAGAGAAAAGAAAATGAGGCCTTGGGGGAGAGAGGATTGAGAACTATGGACATGTCAGAAGCCATCTTCTTTTTGTGTCCTGGCCCAAGCCCCCTTCCCATGTCCCACCGGCTGGATCACCTGCGGAGTAAGAGCCTCACAGTGTGGGAGGAGCCATCAGGCCACCCCTGCCTGTCCCGCAGCTTCGCACACATGATTAAGGCTGGTTCTGTGTTACACTACACATGTTACATGCCTTCCACCCGCTGATGCCCAAACATCAGACCCTGGAAGCAACTGCAAGCAGGCATTGTGGGCAAGTGTTAGCTAAGCACTGACTGTGTGAGTGACAGAGTGAGACACTGGGGTGGGGGGGTCTCACCTTGGTGTAGTTAGCATTCTGGTTGGGGCAGACAGTCATGAATGAGGTTTTAATGTGTTCAGAGGAATAAAGCAGTTTCAAGTGCCAGCTTTGAGGTTGAGATCACAGTTTCATCACAGGGGTGATATTTGAGCCAGGATGGGAAGGAAGTGAAGGAGTTCCCCGGGTGGCCATGTGGAGGAGGAGGGTGTCCAGTGATGGGAGCAGTCACTGCAGAGGTCCTGAGGTCAGTGGGGGCGGGGGGCTCGTGCCCTTACAGCCTTCCAGTCAGCCCTCTGTACTTACGCCAGTGATTCAGCAACCATGGGGGAAGAAAACTGTCTATACCAAAGATGTACACATCTCCTGTCGTTCGCTAAATAACATATTCTAACAAATATTTACAGAACATTGACTTTGAATTAAATAACTTTGAGAGATTTAAAGTATACGGTGTGCAAACATTGTGCCGTTTTATATGAGGGACTTGAGGGCTGGGAGTGTAGCTCTGTGGTAGAGATGCCTGGCATGTGCAAGGCTCTGGGTTCAACCCCCAGCACCACAATAGATAAATAGATGATAGATAGATTATTGATAGATAGATAGATAGATAGATAGATAGATAGACCGACAGACAGAGTAGGACGTACAAGGAATCTGCTGCCCCAAGGGGCTTCTGGAGTCCACCTTCCAAGACAGGAAGGTGTCACCGTCACTTTGGTCATCAGGACCAGCCCGAGCCTGGGGAGCAGCACAGGGACCCCCCTTGGTGTCAAGGAGATGCTTCTTCAGCGTCCCATAGCCCTGCAGATTCTCTTGCAGCTGGGCACAGCCCATACACCCCGTGGGGACGAGGATCTGCCCCGCCCACCTCTGGCTGCCCTCCTTCCCCGTCCCACCCACGCAGTGTTCGAATGCACTCCAGTTGACAGCAGCAGTCTTAACCCTAGGAAGAGGTGGTGGAAGCAGGTGGAACCCATTGCTCTATCAAAGGCACTGTATGTGTGCAACCTCAGCTCCTTCCAGGGCCAGAAACACCACGTGACTCCCGGCCAGTCCCCAACCATGGCTCTCTGCACCTACGTGCCTGGCAATGGCCCAGACAGCCTCTGCCTGGTCCCTGCTGTCCTCCCAGGGTGCCCATCTGTAGCAACTCAGGACAGAGGGGAGAGGCTGGAAGATTCCTGTGTGGATGGCTCTGGGCTGTATTTTCAGTCTTTATAAGCGCGGCTACAGGAAACCTGCTCTTGTTTCAGCTCCCCCCTTTCTCCTCTGTTCTGACCAAGGCTTCCCTCGTTTTAATTTTGGGGTTTTTTTTAATATTTTTTATTAACATCTTCCATGGTTATAAAAAATATCCCATGGTAATACCCTCCCTCCCCCTACTTTCCCCTTTGAAACTCCATTCTCCATCATATCCCCCTCCCCTCTCAATCAGTCTCTCTTTTATTTTGATGTCATGATCTTTTCTTCCTATTATGATGGTCTTGTGTAGGTAGTGTCAGGCACTGTGAGGTCATGGACATCCAGGCCATTTTGTGTCTGGAGGGAGCATGCTGTAAGGAGTCCTACCCTTCCTTTGGCTCTTACATTCTTTCTGCCACCTCTTCCGCAATAGACCCTGAGCCTTGGAAAGTGTGGTAGAGATATTACAGTACTGAGCACTCCTCTGTCACTTCTTTCCAGAACCGTGATGCCTTCTGAGTCATCCCAAGGTCACTGACATCTGAAAAGAGAAGATTCTCTACCAAAAGTGAGAGTAGCATTAATATAAGGGTATGAACATTAAGAGAAGGGCTTACTGGGCAGCATAGTATATACATTTAGCCAGACAGCAGCAGACATTACACCCCTAGGGCTCATGACTACCCCTGTTGTAGGTTTTCAGTATCAGAGATGTATTCCCTCCCATGGAGCGGGCCTCTAGTCCAATTAGAGGGCAGTTGGTTTCCACCATGACAGACGTGCCATTATTGCATCCGTTGGCTCATTTGGCCTGGATGGAAAAATATAAGGCTCGCAGTGTCCACTGTTGGGTATCTTCACTGGTGATTTCTCTCTCTCCCATTGAACTGCATGCAGCGTGGCTTCTTCCAGCTTTCTGTCAGCTGTTCTACATGGAGGAGGTTATCAGCTCAGTTCCAGCAAGATTCCTCAGTGGCCTTGCAACCCAAGTATGTGGAGTGTTAGCAATAGGGTCTTATCATCTATTCCTGGTGGGAAACCAAGGGCCTCAGCAATGGCCTGTAATGTCGTGGGGGCATCAGGGACCTCCCTGGCCAACAACTCACTGGAAGGTATCCCATCCCTGGCACTGAAAATTTTCTAGCAACGATCTATGGCTCCTGAGTGTTTCCATTGTCCAATTTTGGTTTATTTTTTAAAGGCACCATTAAGTTAAAGATGAAACACAGCCGGGCGTGGTGGCGCGAGGAGCACCGTGAGTTGGAGGCCAGACTAAGACTACATAGTGAATTCCAGGTCAGCCTGGGCCAGAGTGAGACCCTACCTAAAAAAAGAAAAGATGAAACACAGACAGAGCCAGGTGCACAATTGGTTGCTCTCTCTTTTTTTATGAATGAAATTTACATAACAGAATTAGCCAGTTCAACTGGACCCATCCTTTTTTTCTGATGTGTCTGTATGTACTCCGGAGGCAGCAGTAATGTAACAGTGTTAAGGGTCCAAGAAAGCCCTTGAACCCCAAACCTTAGGTTTTTTTTTTTTTTTCTTTTTGGTTTTTCAAGGTAGGGTCTCACTCTAGCCAGGCTGACCTGGAATTCACTATATAAGCTCAGGATTGCCTCAAACTCACAGTGATCCTCTTACCTCTGCCTCCCAAGTGCTGGGATTAAAGGCATGTGCCACCATGCCCAGCTCGTTTCTAATTTTAAACAGAGAATTGAATAAAAAAGACTGAGAAGGATGATTATTAAACTATTATATTTATTGAGGGAAGTACAGAGCTAATGAAAGGCACCCACATGGCTACAGATCCCACGTAGAGGGCCTGGGGGATAAAGAAAGAAAAGAGAAAAAAGAGAGTCCAGGGCTGGAGAGATGGTTTAGCAGTTAAGGTGCTTGCCTGCAAATCCAAAGGATCCTGGTTCAATTCTCCAGGAGCCACGTAAGCCAAATAGATGCACAAGGTGGCGCATGTGTCTGGAGCTTGTTTGCAGAGGCTGGAGGCCCTGACACGCCCATTCTCTCCCTCTTTCTTTCTTCCTCTCTGCCTCTTTCTCTCTCTCAAATAAATAAATAAATAAAACATATTTTTTTAAAAAACAAACAAAGAAAGAAAGTTCAAGGAGCTCCTGCCATGTGGGGAGCTGGAGGGGATAAAGAAACCATGTGGATTATAAGGGCTAAGGGGCCCTCTGCTGTGGGGGAAATTTCACCCACAGTTGAAAGTTCCCAAGTGGTCAGAGAGCCTGCCCTCCCCTTGCAAAGGTATTTATAACCTTATAGTGATGGGCTGTCTTCTGGCTCAGGTGAACCAGAGGGACAGCTGGTTGGTTAGGGCTACGGGCTATTTCAGGAAGAGACTAGTCCTGGCACCAAAGTTTGGGGGCTGAACTTGATCAACCACAGTGTTTAAATCCTATGAAAGAGGTCCCTCCCAGGAGGGGTCCTGATTGTGGTAAAACAGGTCTAGGGAAGTAGGCAAGAGATAAGAAGTCAGATCATCTTTGATTTCTAGCAAGTGCAGACTTTCCTGCCTTTTTTTTTTTTAACCTTCAGGGGTCCAGTCACCCTAACTATACTCCCTTTCAGTAGGAGGATCACCATGAGTTGGAGGCCACCCTAAAACTACATAGTGAATTTCAGGTCAGCCTAGGTTGTAGCGAGACCTTACCTTGAAAAACCAAAAAAAAAAAAAAAAATCATCATAATAAATTAATTAATTAAAAAATAAAATAGTAGGCTGGGTATAGTGGCATGTGTCTTAAATCCCAGGACTCGGGAGGCAGAGGTGGGAGTATCGCTGTGAATTTGAGGCCAGCCTAAGTCTACATAGTGAATCCCAGGTCAACCTGGGCTAGAGCAAGACCCTACCTCAAAAACATGAAGAAATAAAATAGTAAAATATATATTTTATAAAGATTTTATCAGTATTTAGGAGGCAGTTTGAGGGGCATGACATATGTGTTTAGCCAGACAACGGTAGAAGCGTCTCCAGCATATGCAGCACTGGTGATCGCTGAGCCGCCTCCCCAGCCCCCACCGCGTGGCCGGTGGCTGAAGAAGATCTCACTGCGTGGTGAGAGCACAGACGCTGGCCGCTCGCCTCCGGGTGACACTGGGCTTTCTTTACCTTCTGGCTCTGGTGAGTGAGGCTGCTCTGAACGTTCATGCCCAGGTACGCGTTCAATGTCTGCATCATTTGCGGTACACACCTGTCAGTTACTGGGGAGCCGGGCTCAGAAGCAAGCACAGTGACAGGTGACAGGAAGGCTTGTTGCAAACTGCAGATCACTGGGAATTTTTTGCAAAGGCATGATAGGCTTATTGTACCGCATTATAGTGAGTGAGCTGGCATTTTGTACTGAATGGCCTTGTGAGTTAGTACAGTGTCCAAATGGTCATTCCATGTCTTTGAGCTTGTCACAGAGCCTAGCCCTTCATTTGTCAGTCTAGGCAGACAAGAAGCAAGGCAAGTACTCCTTTGTCGACCCTTTCTCCTCCCTGAGGAGATGGTGAAGCTGACTCGTCCTTTTGGCTGGAAGGATTGGCAAATTCTAGCATGTAAGGCTCCGGCTATCACATATATAGAGTAGGCCATGCGCTCTGGTTCAGAGGTTCAGGAAGGAAGATGCCGTGTGGGGGATAAGCAGGAAGTCCCATGACCTAAGCGGACCATTCTTGGTTTCTTTCTTGTTCCTTCTTCCCGCTCAAGGGGCGCATCCTTCCCATGGCTGGCTGAAACTCTGATTATGACATGGAACTCCTAGGTTTACTGGGCACGGAGGTGTCCACCAGCAATCCCAGCACTCTGCGGCCCTCCTCCTACAAGATCATAGCTTTATAATGAGCCACGGGTCACCTTCAGACACCCTGGAGTGCCTCTGATCCCACACCAAATGGCCTGGTTTAGTGGCCCTGCTCTCGCTCATATGCTAATTTCATGACCATCGGTGAAGCAATGCTCCCTAACCTTACTCTGCATCTCCCCTCTTGCTTGAGTGTACTGTGTGGTTAGGCCTACAGCAGTTTTGACTGTACCAAAAATGTGTAGACCATTTTTCCTTGTCAAAGCTCCCTAAACAATACAGCATGAAACTATGTATGTGGCATTTACAATGCATTAGGTATCATGAGTCACCTAGAGAGCATTTAAAGTAAGTATTCAGGCAAGTGTGTTGTGGGATTTGTGCAAATCCTACGTACATACACTATTTTATATAAGGGACTTGAGCATGTGAGGGTGTGGTGATCGGGGAACCAGTGCCCCATGGACACTGTGGGGGCTGTACATAGCAGGTGCTCCCTTTTGATAAGGTCTGTTATGCCCAGTGTGCCACAGTCTCCCCTGCCGTTGTCTCCAGTCACCACGCCTCACCGTGCTACGCCCTTCTCTTAGCAGAGACAGGCTACTTGGAAGCACATCTCTGTCGAAATCAAACATAGGCCAACAAAATTTGTCTCATGATTTGTTTTGGTTTTTGTTTTTGTTTTTTTTTTTTTAAATGAAACAAGGCCTTGCTATATAAGCCTGGCTAACCTGAAATTTACAGAGGCCAAGCCGGCCTCAAGCGCACCACAATCCCTCCGCCTCTGCCTTCCTAGTGCTGGATTACAGGCACGCCTCGCCACGCCCAGCTACCTCTTTTATCTCTGTAGGCAGGCAAGCCTTGAAGGCCTGCCAGGAAGTCATTGACGAAGTTTGCCAGGATTCGTAATGGCAGCACACAGAACCCGCCCCAGCACACTTAAGCCGAAGGTAGGGGGAGTTGTTAAGGGATCCAAAGCCCACAGGGTGGAAGCTTCCAGGCCTGACTCCCTGTACCACACCTCTGACCTTGCTACCAACAGCTCTCCTGCCAGGTCAGAAAGCTGCCTCCCAGCAGCTGGCTCCAAACCACACCATCGCTCCCAGCAGAATGATTTTTCTGGCCCTTTCCTGGCCTCTACCCAACTCAGCTCCGCCTCAGTCACTTACATTCAGGATTCTTTTTTTTTGTTTTGTTTTGTTTATTTTTATTCATTTATTTGAGAGCAACAGACAGAGAGAGAAAGAGGCAGAGAGAGAGAGAATGGGCACGCCAGGGCTTCCAGCCACTGCAAACGAACTCCAAACGTGTGTGCCCCCTTGTGCACCTGGCTAATGTGGGTCCTGGGGAATCAAGCCTCGCACCAGGGTCCTTAGGCTTCACAGGCAAGCGCTTAACCACTAAGCCATCTCTCCAGCCCCTACATTCAGGATTCTGATGGTGCACGCATCTCCCAGTAGCAAGAACGCTGAGGAATCAGATGGCGGGGTTTGAAGATTTGGAAAGGACCATCAAGAGGTTGGGAGCAGTTGCAGATGACAGACGACCACTCTGCACTCTGGGGAATGGGGGCTGTGCTTCTGTCTAGAAGGTCACCCGCGCAGACCTGACCAGGCCACCCGCCTTGCACCTTGAGGACAACGTGGAGCACGCACTCCACACCACCAGGAGGCTTTGGCATTCCCAAACAGGGAAGCCACTACTCAGAACAGACAAGCCCTTCCCAGGCTGCAGCCAGCCCAGAGCCACCGCGGTGGTCCCTGGCAGGCCCGCCTGGTCAGTCATAGCCATTGCCTGGCAGCTCCTGGCAGCTATGCCCACTCTTCTAGCCAAGTGGTTTGGTGGCTTTTGCGTGCCTTCCTCCTGGCCTGGGCCTGCCAGCTGACTGCCCAGGCTGCCAGTTAGGGCAGCTGTGTCACTATTTCCGAACTCTTTGTTCTCTCGGTGGAATTTGGAGAGTGCCTCTGCCAGCTTGGAGCTGTTTCCTTCCCAGCCACTGATAACAGCTGGGATTAAAAGATGAAAAGTCATGCAGATGGCCCAGCTCAGCCTGAAATCAAGAAGCTAAGTTAGAAACTCCAAGGCCTGGTGGCTTTTGTGCACACCCCACCCTCCTGGCAGTGCCTACTCTGTCCTCAGAGCACTGCCCACTAAAGATCTTGCACAGTTGGACACCGACACGTGCCCCAAAGGTTGCGGGTTCCTTGGGGCTCCATGTCTGGAGGCCTCTTCAGGGGAGGCTCAAGCAGTTCCCCTCAGCCCCTCCTGGACAGAGCAGCCATTTATTTTATTTATTTATTTATTTATTTATTTTACTTTTTTTAGAGAGAGGGAAAGAGAAAGAGAGTGGGCACACCAGGGCCTCTAGCCACTGCAAACAAACATGCATGTGAATCTGGCTTACGTGGGATCTGGAGAATCAAACCTGGGTCCTTAGGCTTCCCTGGTAAGCGCCTTGTCTACTAAGCCAGCTCTCCAGCCCCCATGTCTGGTTTTATGGTAACATTACCAAGTGCCAAGCTTGTGATCAGAACTAGATATGCTCAGTTTCCCTTAAGCCTCATCCCATATTATGCCCAGTCTTAAAGATAGGGATTACTGAGTCCCAAGGAGATTCTGTGGCTTGCCCAGGGCCACACAGTGAGTGCATGGTGGATGTGGGACTCTCCACCCAGATCCCTCTAGCTTCAAAGCTTTTGCTGTCTGTGACTGCAAGATAAAGCCAGAAGCATCGTTTCTGCCTGAGAGAAGTTTCCTTTGACACAGAACTATCCCTCAAGCTGCCCAGGCCAGTCCCCCGGGCACAGGGAAGGGAGAAGCAGAAAATGAAGCCCTGCCCAGGCCTCACAGGCCTCTGCTGGCTGTGACTTGGGGCATGTCACTCCTCTTCGTCGGGCCTCCATACTCTGCTGGGATTGACGCAATATCTGTGTGCTCCTCCTCTAAGCCAGGCGCTGGGAAACACCATGGACGGAGCCACCCTGCCGGGGTGCTTGCGTTCTAGTGCGATGAAGTATGTCAGGGAACACGCATGTGATGAAGTTATTGGGGGGTCAGTTGGGGAGGCTTTCAAGAGTACCCCTCTGATAAGATGAGCTGAGATCTGACTGTCAAAAGCCCACCACCTCTGAAGCAGAAATTAATGGGGGATGGGATTAGAAGATCAGAAAGGAGGTCCGCGTGGCTCATGGAGTGCGAGGTTAGAAGCGGCTCAGAGATGGAGCCACAGGGAGGCCAGACAGGCTCCAGCAGGTCAGGTGAGGTCACCACATCTTTGCCTAGTGTGGACAGGAAAGAATGATGCCCTGTTGCCATGAGAATGGAAAAGGACCACGCTAGCAGAAGGGCAAAGCGCTGGGCACCCCGCTGAAATGGAGCCAGAAGTCGGTCGCTTTGCGCTCCATGTCTGGAAGCGAGGTGCCCCGGGGAAGATCCCAGTGCGCAGGTGTGACTTGGAACCATACGTCCTTGGGTGTGGGTGTTTTAGGGACCTCAGCTGGTTCTTGCTGTGCTCAATGACTGGTGGGCCAGTCCTGGGGGACAAGGGGCGATGAACGGCTTTCGGGCTGGCTATCTCCTTGCTGGTAGGGAGAGCCTGGGCCCGGTTTTGCAGGAAGTCCAGGCTGCCGGCTTGGTGACTGGCTGGGACGCAGAGGCTGACCTACTTCATCGGCTAGGACAAAGTGGGAAGCAGTGCTTCGGTTGTCATAGAAATGCAGCTGACTGCATTGTCGTGCTTAGTCATCTGCAGCAGACGTCGGACATGGTAGCTTTCACCCGCCAATAAATTTGTTTCACAAAATTTGGAAATCAGTGTGGCAGTGAACTTTCAGGCGGGTTTGGGGTGGGCGTGGGGGACTGAGAGCTGGAAAGGCAGCTGACATGTGAAACCTGAACTTGCCCACCTGGTAGGGGACCCTCTGCCCGACAAAGAGGCTTTGAGCTGCCAGAGCTGATCTTGCCTTTTGACCGGGCAGCCTTCTCTGGGACCCCCAATACCAGAACCCCCAGGGGAGGCTGCGTTCATACGCACCTTTGGTTTTCACAGTGCTCACACCATCCTCCGCACTGTCCAGACTCCAGTGTTCCCAACCGTTCACACCTCTCAGCCCTCGCCTGGCCTTATGGCTGAGGTTGCTTCTTTTCTTTTCCTCTGTATGTGTGTATGTATGTAATGTGGTGTGTGTATGTATGTAACATGTGTATGTATGTAATGTGGTATGTGTGTGTATGTAATGTGCGTATGTAATGTGTGTATGTATGTAATGTGTGTATGTATGTAATGTGTGTATGTATGTAATGTGTGTATGTATGTAATGTGTGTATGTATGTAATGTGGTGTGTATGTAATGTGGTGTGTATGTATGTAATGTGCATATGTAATGTGTGTATGTACGCAATGTGGTGTGTGTATATGTATGTAATGTGGTGTGTGTATGTATGTAATGTGGTGTGTGTATGTATATAATGTGGCATACATGTGTGTATGTATGTAATGTGTGTGTGTGTGTGTGTGCTGTGTGTGCACCTGATGCACTCACCTGCGGCTGGATGGTGGGAGCTGCTTGCCTGTGGTGGCCAGAGCAGAGCATGGCGTGTCCCACTCCATTGCCATTGTTCCTGTTCTCATTTTGAACCCGAGTCTCACTGAGACCGCAGCTGGCTGTGTGGAGCCCAGGCGATTCCCTGGTCTCTGACCCCTTTGCAGGACAGGGTTACAGGCGCACGTGGGGTCTGGAGCTGAGCTTTCTCAGGCCCTCGCGTACTTGCACAGGAAGCACACTTATCGGCCGAGCCGACTCTGCAGCCCCCTTCCCTGCTGTTTTGGGGAGACAAGTTCTCAAACTCCTTATGTAGCCGAAAATGGGCTCCTCCTGCCCCTGCGTTCTGAGTGCTGGGACTGCTAAAGTCGTGCTAGGCAAGCGCTCTGCCAACTGAGCTACGTCCCCAGCTCATTTAAATCTTAAATGTCACCCAAAGGCTGTGCATTAAAGGCTTGGTTTGCCAGCCTGTGGCACCACTGGGAGATGGTAGGACCTTTATGGAGGTGGGACTCGTGGAAGAAGGTTAGGTCATTGAGAGCGTGGCCTTGAAGAAGATGTTGAAACCCTGAGCCCTCCTCTTTTCCCGCCTTCCCAGTTGTCGTGAAGTGATCATCGTTGCTGCACCACAAGCAACGGGCCTGATTGATTATGGACCGAAAGCAGAAAACATGACCCCAAGTCAGCCTTGCCTGCTCATCAGTGGATTGTTTCCAGTATTTTTGTCACCGGCAGGAAGCAAACGAGATACTTGGGTTGTTAAAGCCTCTATCAGCTAAGCCTCCTACACTATTGCAGGAGACACCCTCCTAAAGCCATAACTTTAGGTGCTGTCCTGGGTCAGTACACACTGCCTCGCCCTGCCCTGCGCACAGACCCAGAGTCTCTGGGTGTGGCTGAGTCACTGGCCTGCTTCACGTCACTTCTCAGCCTTTAGGCAGAGGTCAAGTGCATTCCCACTTCATCTTCACCTCTGTCCTCAGCGGTGAAGGGCAAAGGTGTTAGAGTCCAGGGCTGTGTCCGCATGTGGGCCACGGTCTCGCTAGCTGTAGCCCTGGGAGCCACACCACCAGCCTTGCTGTAATTGAGTATGAAATGTCCCCCAGAGGCTCGTGTGTTGAACACTTGGCCCTCAGACGGTGGTGCTGTGGAAGGTTGTGGAACCTTTAGGAGGTGGAGCCTTGCTGGAGGAAGCGGGTCCCTGGGAACAGGCCTTCACATTTGGTAGCCTGGCCCCACTTCCTGTTTGTGACTGACCACAGTGTGACCAGTCACCTCCTGCTCCCGCCACCATGCCTTCCCCCCCCCCCCACGATGGCCTGTAACCTATCAAACTGAAGAACTAAAATAAGCCCTTCCTCCCTAAACTTCTTACCAGATATCAGCAAGAAAGTAACTAATGCAAACCTCATCTAAGAATTGTTCAAATTAAAAAACAAACAAAAAAACCCATCCTAAAAATTCTCAGAATGTCTGAAACTAAGGCCTCAGTGATCTGTTCTAATATCCCTAGAAGTGGCCGTGGTGGGACTCAGGTGCAGCCCCTCCTGCCTGGAGCACCCTCCCCCCCTGCGTGGAGTCAGCTCCGGACGTCTGTTGTCTCAGGAACACCCTGACCTTCCGGGCACATCCATGTTCACCCATCATACAGTGAAGCCCAGGGACATCCTGACCCTCCGGGCATGGCCATGTTCACCCGTCATACAGTGAAAGTTCCCGAAACTTCCTGTCCAACCATGGGACAGTTTGTAATTTGGTACATCATTGGGTCCGTGTGTGCGTCTCCTCCACTAGGCCATAAAGATGGGTAAGGACTGTCCTTGTCCATTCCTAGTGCACTCCAGTTCCTCGCTCACTGGGGAACCCTTGCTGTATTCTGTATCACATACTGGGGTGCTCTGCGACTGTCCTCACTAATGGCTTAACACTTTGGCTGTCTTGTTTCTTCATTTTTTTGGAGACAGGATCTCATGTAGCCCAGGCTGCTCTTTAACTTGCTGTAGTTCAGAGGATGGCCTTGAACTCCCGATCCTCTTGTTTCCATTTCTCAGGTGCTGGGTGGGATTAGAGGCATGTGCCACCGTGCCCAGCTGGCTGTCCCTTTCTACGTAGGCAGTAGCCTTCATTTGCTTATATCCAATTCCTCACTGTTGGTGCTATGCCCTTTCCTGACTTCTTTGCCCTTGGACCATAAGCTTCTGGAGTCAAAGAGACAACTGTATGCATCCGAGCTATCATTCTTAACTAACAGATATCTCTTATTTCTATTATTTGATAGGTCACTTGACTTACATCTAGAATAAGCACGAATTGGGGTTGGGTTAGATTGTGGTCCAAACATTATTTTATCGTTTATTAAAATACATTGAGAGCTGAGGAGATGGCTTAGCAGCTAAAGTCACTCACTTGCAAAGCCTGATTCATCAGGTTGGATTACCCACAACCCATGTAAAGCCAGATATACAAAGTGGCTTTTGCAGGGGCAAAAGGCCTGGGTGTGCCCATGCATTCATTCATTCATTCTCTCTCTGTTTTCTCACTCTCTTTCTTTCTGCTTACAGATGAATACATTACGTTTAAAAAAAAAACAGCAAATAAGAGCTGAAGAGATGGCTTAGCAGTTAAGGCGCTTGTCTGCGAAGCCTAAGAACTCATGTTCCAATCTCTAGGTCCCATGTAGCCAGAGGCACAGTGATGCAAGTGTGTAATGTCACATGTGCGCCCCAAGGAGGCACACATGTGTGGAGTTCATTCACAGCAGCTAAAGGCCCTGGCACACCCATTTTCTCTCTCTCCCTCTCTCTCTCTCTCTCCCTCTCTCTCCCTCCCTCCCTTCCTCCCTCCCTCCCTCTTTTTCTCTCTTAATATAAAAAAGTAAAAATAAATAAAAGTAAAAATAGCAAATAAAATACATTGAAGCTGGGCATGGTGGTACATGCCTTTAATCCCAGCACTCAGAAGGCCAAGGTAGGAGGATCACTATGAGTTCAAGGCCACCTTGAGACTACATAGTAAATTCCAGGTCAGCCTGGGCTAGAGTGAGACCCTGCCTCAAAAAAAAAAAAATACATTGATGTAGTGTGTACCATATAAAATGAAGAATTTCCATAAAGACTGGGATACAAGATGACCCTTGGACTAGACAGATGGCTTAGCAGTTAAGCTGATTGTCTGTGAAGCCTAAGGACTTATGTTCAATTCTCCAGGTCCCACATAAGCCAGATGCAGTGACACAAGTACGCAAGGTCACACATGCACACAAGGGGCGCACATGTCTGGAGTTCAATTGCAGTGCCTGGAGGCCCTGGGCCACCAATTCTGTCCCCTCCCCCCCATAACAAAAGGCAGTTTGTTGGGCTTGCCTCAAAAAAAAAAAAAAAAAAAAAAAAAGATGACTTCTTCCTTTCTGAAACCTTACTTCATATGCAGGCATCCTGATAGTAAAACCCCCTCCTCTTTGAGAAAGGTCCTGGTATGCGTACTCTACAGATGGCTAAGTTGAGACCCAGAGTTATTGTGGTATACACTATGTAAGAAAGCCAGGCTTGGAACCCCGTCCTCAGCTGTCTTGTTTCTGGCATCCAGGATAGTCTGGGTTCCTATAGGAGAGAGTGGGACAAAAGATTTAGAAAGTTGCCTTGATGGGGTTTGGGGGACAAGTTGAATGGAAAGTACAGGTTCCCAGGGAAGGGATCCTGTACAGAAGTCAAGACTGAGAGGAGAGACTATGTGACTATTTGACAAGAACAAAGGAAGTGACAGGACTTTTAGTTCACTGGGGACATGTGGGAGAAGGGGTTGTGAAGGATGACCACTGACACTCCTTGTGACCATGGAGAGCCTAGTCCAGAAGGAGCACATGGGAATTGCCACCCAGTGATGAGCAGCACCCTAATGCACAGAGTTCTCTCCTGACAGGCAGCGTAGGGCAGGCCCACTTCCTGGTTACCTAGCTTCCCCATGGCAGGACACGGACAGAGCCTGGGATTGGCAATGTGTGGTTCCTGCTCAGTAGGCCAAGTCTGTGCTCTCGGCCCTGGGCCAGAAGAAGACGGGGCTGAGACACAGCAGGGCCTGCAGGGTCCTCCGAGCCCTTTGCTTCCCACACAGGAAGGGAGCTTTGTGCCAGGAGCATCCTGGTAACCCCAGGGTACACAGGATACAAGAACCTTGATCCCTGAACATGCAGGAATCCTTCAGAGAAGGCCCAAAGAGGCCAGGGGCCAGTGCTATCCTGAGGGCCACCCACTGGGCAGGCCTAACAGAACTGCAGGAAGAGTCTCAAAGAGAGGGCTAAGGTGTAGACCAGTATTGATCACTCACCAAGCCAGCATTAGACCCCATTATTGCAAAACCAGAAGTTACTAAGAGAGAGGCAGGTCAGAGTGGACCTAGTCCAGTCCCAGAGGTTCTTTCTGATGGAGAATGTCTCCAAAGCCTTGGAGCAGGCATTAGGTCTTGGCTTTGGGTTGCTGCTCCACAGGATCTGGGAGACAGAGAGAGGGAGGCAAGTTTTCCATCTGCGCGCGGCTCCATCTCCTCTTCTGTTCCTACAGTAGTCCCTTCCGCGCATCAGCTCCGCTTCCCAAGGCCCCACAGCATCTGCGCATGTCTCTACTATCGTTCCCCAGGTGTGCTGTAACTGGCTGTGTCTCTCAGATCCTTGGGAGCTGCTCAGGGGCAGGGACCGGGGTGTGCTCACTGAAGTATCTCTCCCCAGTGCCAGGTAAAGCGTCAGGCCCAGGGTGGGCTGTCAGTGCATCCTTTGCTGGCGGGTGGCTAGATGAATGGGCAGATGGGTAGATGTGGGTGGGAGACTGAGGATAAATGGCATGGATGGATGAACAGATGGAGAGTCAAAAGGATGAATGAACAAACAATAAATTTAAAATGGGGGGATGGTTGGGTGTGTGTATTGGTTAGTGTCTGGAAAGGTCGGCGGCAACTGGAAGGATGGATAGATGGTTAGGATTTATGTACGGATGGATATTTGATTGTGTGGATGAATGAAGACATTTGTTTGCCCCAGAACAAATATTAAGTAGTTGTCAGTAGAAGGATAAGTAAATGGGTGCATAATGATGACATGGAAGAGCGCAAATGGAGCAAAAAGCAAGTCAGAGCCCCGTGCCGTAGTCACACATCTGCCTCCCAGCCTGAAGGCAGTCAGTGAGCGTGAACCGAACAGCCAGCAGATGAAGAGCAGACCCCTGGCGGGGGACAGGGGAGGGCTCATTAGGTCACTGCCCATCATGTGTGAGGCTCAGGGCTTGAGAGGAGAGGGGACGTTGAGCAGACAAAGGGCCTAGTGCTCACACATTCATGTTTTCTTCCGAGTGTGTCTTGTGTGTGAGCTCAAGGAGTTGTGCCCAAGGTCCCAGTAAGCCAGGACTAAGCCCAGTAATTCACAGGCACTCTCTTTCAATCTATGAAGAAAAAAAGTTGTTTCTAAATAAACTTTGAATCCACTCCCAAGTATGTCTGGAAAGAGCAGTGGCGGCTTTCATGAAGGGTAAATTATAAGTGCTTCATGCGGCGCTGCTTGGGGACATTCGGCAATCAGGCATTCCCTAGAGCCAGGGCTAAAATGCGCATGAGACAAGAAACATCTGTGGGGTATGACGATGTCAAGCGGGCTTACTGTGAGCATATGTGCTTCTCTGTTGATGGAATAGTCAGCAAGCGTTCCAGAGAGGGGCCTTTCCTGCAACAGAGGTCAATGTGACTGTTCCCCCTGCTCATAAATCCTTGAGAAAAAAGCCAGGCCTGTCTCCCACACACATGCAGCTAATTATCTGGGGTCTCAGGGCTCTCCCCAAGGGAGTGGTTAAGAGCCGTTTACTGGGGCTAGATCCACTCAAGCGGCTTCCAACCTAGGAAGACAGTGGCAGCTTGCCTTTGGTTCATAGGCTGCCACCCCCAAGTCCCCACCACCAGTGTGCAGAAGAAAGAAGGCACAGGTGTGAGTCAATGACTAAACAAAGATCACGTCTTCCTTTCCAATGCCCAGCAAAAGTGAGACCCAGACCCAAGTTGCCAACGGGCCCCCAGGACCCCAGACCTTCTTTGCATGACCTTTGGCAACCGCCCACCTTCATCTAGTTTAGCTGCCCTTTGCCTGGGCCTGGGCTTGGGCCTGGCACTCTGAGGACCAATACACATCCAGTGGGGTCCCTGCTTCGTTGGTTCGTGGCCTAAAAATAGGGTAAATAAATAACACTAGCCCAGTGAGCAGCCGGGAAGGTATGACACAATCCTGTCTTGGCTGGACCTTGAAGGAGTAGGAGCTTTTCTGTCAAGAGGAGTAGAAAGGATAGTTGAAAGCAGCTCAGGAGGCACAGTGCATCCAGGCTGGGTGTTCTGGTAAAAGGTAGGTCCGCAGTGAATCATGGAAGACGAGAGTGGGCAGGAAAGACAGAGAGGGAAGTCTGGGTCGGCCAGAAAGGACAGTGGCCGTGGAGCTCTGTGTTCCAAGCACAGTGGGGACCTGTGGATGCTCTGTGAGGGAAATAATGCGATTAGACTTGTGTCCTCACAGTATTGCCTTGACTGTCAGGGAGACAAGAAGAGGAAGGAGGCAGGACAGGAAGGCAGAGTCAGAGAAGAGGCTGTGACTGCACTGTGGAGGGCTGGTGGAGCTGGAGCTGGGGGGCCGGCGGGGGGGGGGGGTAACCACAGCATGTGCTTCGTGGAGTTGCTGGAGGTCATGGCGCCGTCACATAAAATGCCAGGGCCGGGCCCACACAGGGCCACTGGTGTGGAACGGCAGTTTTGTTAGAGGTGTCTGTGACAAGTACCCTCGGATCCCAGCTGGGCTCCCTGGTAGGTAGGTGGTGATGTTGGCAGACACTGGGGATTCATTCAGAGAGATCAGGGGTAGGAGGGAGGAGTGCTGCTTTAGGCCATTTGGCCCACTGCTGCTCAAACTGGTGAGGGGGTCTGTGGCATCTCTGCTGACCCCAAGAGCATGAGCTATATTTGCTGTTGAGTCACCCTTGCCGCGCAGACGTTTGGGAGCCCTCAAGCCCGCGACCGGGCCCCTCTGGGTCTGCTTCCCTCTTTGGTAGATAAAATGGTGAAGGCTTCTGCTTAGAGGAGTGGTGAAGAGTCGGGCCATGATGTGCAGGACAGGCCCAGCACACACACGGATGGTCACATGGTCCTCGTCAGAAGTGTGCACATCATTGTCCTCATCGGCGCAATAGAAACAAACGAATGACTGTGGGTTCAGAACCAGACAGTCGCCCTGGGTTCTATAAACACACGGCCTGCTTCAGCCTCCCCAGCATACAATAAGCAGTTTGGCACAATGTAAAGTCAGCAGAAGGCAAAAATATTTTTTAAGAAAAGAAAATAGCATTTTAGGGCTGGAGAGATTGCTTAGTGGTTAAGGCTCTTGCCTACGAAGCTTAGGACCCAGGTTTGATTCCCTAGAACCCACGTAAACCAGATGCATATGGTGGTGCATGTAAAACAGATCTGGAGTTTATTTGCAGTGGCTGTAGGCTATGGTGTGCTCTCTCTGTCTCTCTCTCTCTGTCATAAATAAATAAATAAATATATTTTTAAAAAGAAAATAGCATTTTTAAATGAGAATGAAAAGCTGGACCTTGGTGGCTTAAACCTTTAATCCCAGCCACTCTAGAGGGTAAGGTGGGAAGATCACCGTGAGTTAGAGGCCAGTCTGGGGCTACAGGGTGAGTTCCAGGTCAGCCTAGGCTAGAGTGAGACCCTGCTTCAAAACTGTAAGTAGAGCTGAAGAGATGGCTTAATGGGTAAGGCATTGGCCTTCAAAGCCTAAGGACTCAGGTTCGATTCTCCAGGTCCCACATAAGCCAGGTAGGTGCACATAGTGGCACAAATATTTTGAGTTCATTTGCATGGCTAGAGGCCCTGATGCCCCCATTCTCTCTCTCTCTCTCTCTCTCTCTCTCTCTCTCTCTCTCTCTCTCTCTCTCTCTTTCTCTGTCTCTCTTAAATAAATAAATAAAACTTAAAGTAAAAAATAAAAATAGAAGGAAGGAAGGGAAGGAGGGAGGGAAGGAAGGAAGGAGACAGATAAACCAATTGGCTTACAAAATTATTTCTCAGTTGTAACAGCAACTCCCAGGAAGTTACTAAAATTGAAAATTATCTAGCCCTGTTCAGTTTTTCTTGGGGTGGAACAGAGCACCCCAAGAGCACATTCGAGTAACTCTTGATGCCCACCCAGCCCCCATAGGACCTTGTCCCCAGCTGCCAGATACACACATGACAAGAAAGGGAAGGCGGGGTGTGACCCAGGCAGTCATCTTTGCTTTTTCTTTTCTTTTTATTAGGGGGTTCTTTGTTTTTAGAGGGCAGAAGAGAGGACAGGGAGAGGGAAAGAGTGGGGAGCAGAGGGGAAGGAAACAGAGAAGTGGGGTGCTTGGAATTGAACCCAGCTGAGTGGATCCATGCTCCACTGTTTACCAGTCACGTGGTGGGAATACTGCTTATAAACCCCTTCGTTACTTGAAAAGCCGGCTTGCTGCTCCTTCCATGGCGAGGGCACTGAACTGGCCCCCAGCATGGTGTAGGGGAGCGAAGAGGTCCATAAATGGTCCACCCTCTTTGCTTCCTGTAGCATTCAAATCCTGCTCCCAGGACAGCTTTTCCAGAGAGCTCTGTGAACAGCCAGCGTGTTGGGGATATCTCCCTTATTCAGAAACCTGGGCCCGTGCTGCATAAGTGCCAGGGGCATGTGGAGGGAGCGGCCACGCTCAGCAGTAGGCTGCCTGCTTTCTAAGCACCGCCCCTGCAGTGCAGCCCCTCCCAGGGTGGCACAGGACCTAGAAGGGAAACAGGGGGCTGCTTGGGTCTGGGATCCCCGGGGCTGTGACCAGACAGTAGCATCTGCATACACAGAAGCTGCTCCCAAGCAGTCCCCGGGGTCACTGCCAAGCAGGAGTGCCAGGCTACACGTCAGTACCGGGATCAGGTGCCCCAAGACCCCTTGTGGCAACTGAACCATGTCCAAGTCATACAAGGGCTGAGAACTACAGATGTTTCCTGAGCACCCACCCTTCACCAAGCCCTAGGGGTGGGTCAGCAAGGGCTCTACCATCTAAGGCCACCGGGCCTGGAGGGACCAGTTGAGCTTACAGGATCGTGATAACCACTCATAGCTAGACTGCCCTGCACCTGTGGTTACGGGCACCCCTTTCCACTGCCCTGGATCCACACCCCTGTCCATTAGTGCCTCCCCAACTCTGGTAGGGCCACGAGCCAACCCACATCCTCTGTTCCTGTCCAGCCATCACGGGAACGCCTGCCCCGGCCCACATCCCACTGGAAGAGGCCGGGTAGAACACAGAGCCGATGGTTCCACTTCGTAGCAAGTACCAAGATATGTAGAGGAGGTGGAGGTAGATTTGATGTTGCCAGGGACTGGCAGTGAGGTGGGTACAGGGCGTGGGGTGGGGGGGGTTGCCAGGCACATTAACAACAGAGTTTCTGTGTGAGATGTTTGAGTTCTTGGAACTAGATAGTATTGTAAAGGGTGTGCATGTGCTTGAGAATATGCCACCGAGCTATATGCTAAAGATGAATAAAAGGGAAATTTTATTTTACATACTTCATAACCCTTTTATAAAATATCTGGGTGAAAAATACAGGACGTAGCAGGCATGGTGACACACAGTGCAATCCCAGCACTTGGGAGGTGGAGACAAGTTCAAGGCCAGTTTCAGCTATACAGAAAGTTCAAGAAGGCCCTGACTCTGAAAAAAAAAAAAAAAAAAAAAAAAAAAAGCTTGGTGTGGTGGCACATGCCTTTAATCCCAGCACTTGGAAGGCTGAGGTAGGACTTACCATAAATTCAAGGCCAACCTGGGGCTACAGAGTGAATTTCAGGTCAGCTTGGACTAGAGTGAGATTCTGGCTCAAAAAGAAATAAAAAAATAAAAATAAAGTAAGGAAAACCTGACACATAGCTGCAGTGTAATGTATAGAGTTTCTTTTGCAAGATGAAAATGTCCCTTGAGGTGGATGGTGGCAGTTACACAGCAATGTGAATGCACTTAAATAAGCTCAAGGCCTGTGCTCATGAAAATAGATAAGACAGGACTTTTTATTCACCACAGTTTGTGTGTGCGCCATGTGTGTTTGAGGTGTGACTGCAAATGTGTGTCAGTCAGAGGATAGTCTTGGTATATCATCTTCCACCTCATGTATGTATGTGTGTGCATATATACATATATATTTTTTTTGACATAGGATCTCAGTGTAGCCCAGACTGACCTGGGATTCACTCATTTATGTAATCTCAGGCTGGCCTCGAATTCACAGCAATCCTCCCACTTCAGCCTCCCAAGTGCTGGCATTAAAGGCGTGCACCACCGTGTCTAGCCTTCCATCTTGTTTGAGACAGGGCCTCTCTTGTTGTTGTTGTTGTTGTTGTTTTTTAAGTTTTTATTTATTTATTTGAGAGCGACAGAGAGTGAATGAGGCAGAGAGAAAGAGAGACAGAATGGGCACGCCAGGGCTTCCAGCCACTGCAAACGAACTCCAGATGCATGCGCCCCCTTGTGCATCTGGCTAACATGGGTCCTGGGGAATCGAGCCTCGAACCGGGGTCCTTAGGCTTCACAGGCAAGCGCTTAACCGCTAAGCCATCTCTCCAGCCCTCTCTTGTTGTTTTTAGACTCTATGAACACCAGACTAGCCAGCCTGTGAGCTTTGGAGTTCTCCTGACTCTGCCTCCCACTGCTGTAGTCACCTTGGGGTTACAGACACAAGGGCCACTTGTGTCTGGTTTACAAGGGTTCTGACCGTCTGAACTCCAGTTATCAGGCTTGCTCAGCAAGAGCTTTTAACCACTGAGCTATCTCCACAGTACCTCAGTTTTTTAAAATAATTTAAAAATTAGGTGCTGGAGAGATGGCTCAATGGCTAAGGTGCTTGCCTCAAAGCAAAAGCTAGAGGCCCTGGTGTACCCATTCTCTCTCTCTCTCCCCCCCTTGTAATTTTTTTTTTAATTTTTAAAATAATAATAATTTTAAAATTAAAAAGTAGGGACTGCCAGGTGTGGTGGCGCATGCCTTTAATCCCAGCACTCAGGAGGCAGAGGTAGGAGGATTACCGTGAGTTCGAGGCCACCCTGAGACTCCATAGTGAATTCCAGGTCAGCCTGAGCTAGAGTGAGACCCTACCTCGAAAAACCAAAATAAATAAATAAAATAAAAAATAAAAAGTAGGGACTGAAGATGTAGCTCAGAGATCAGGCATGTGTTCATTAACATGCAGGAGTTACTGAGTTAAATTTCCAACACTAAAGAAAAGTAATATACCAAAACCCATTGCATGAACTATAAGATCTGTGAGTCATCTCATCTCAATAAATCTGTTTAGAGAACTATGCTGCCAGGGAGAGGATCAGCAGTGGAGTGCTTACCTCAGAAGTATGAGGCCCTAGCTTCCATCTCCAGCACTTATAAAAGCAAATGTTTAGCCTCATGGGCATCCCTCATCAGCTGGGTGTTAGGGACCTCCATGTGTTAGGCACAACATGAGCCAGGGAGCAGGCGCTTCAGAAGCAACCCTCAGAGCTGGAGGCCAAGTCAGACCCTCTCCGCCACTGGAACTTCCCAGTCAGCAGAAGCCTGAGCCTGGTGGTCAAGAAAAACAAGTTATCAGGGCTGGGGAGATGGCTCAGCAGTAAAAGGCACTTGCTTGCAAAGCCTGACAGCCCAGGTTCGATTCCCCAGCAACCACTGTAGAGCCAGATGCACAAAGTGGCCCATGCATCTGGAGTTTGTTTGCAGTACCAAGAGGCCCTGGCATGTTTGATTCTCTTTCTCTCTCTCTCTCTCTCTCTCTCTCTCTCTCTCTCTCTCTCTCTCTCTCAAATAAATTTTTTAAAAACTTTAAAAAACAAAAACAAGTTGTGAATCACTCAGGTCCCCTTGGTGTCCAAGGGGACTGTGCAAGGTGTCCCTTCACCGGCCAGGATTAGGAAGCAACTGCTAAGGGTCCCTAGAACCTTTCTCCTCAGCCTCTCAGCACCCACACAGCTCACAGTCCGCAGAGCTGCCTGGCTGGAGCAACTTCCTCAGAGTCCTTCCAGAGCCCAGAAGCAGAGAGACCCAGCTTTGGGGTTCACATGCTGGCCCCTAGCCCTGACCAGCACTGGCCCTGGGCAAACGGAGTCCCTACCGGGGGCTCCATCCAAGCATCTGTAACTGGGGCACTGGTTTCCCCGTCCATGGATCTGCTCTGAGTGTTACGTGAGCTGGCACAGGGAGGTGAGCTGCATACAGCCTGAGGACCGTGCCCCCCGTTCAAGAGGGCTGCACACCAGCCAGGTTGACCATTAACCAGTTTGGGGGAGTCCCAGCACCTCAATGTCCCCGCTTTCCAGAACAGAGTTCATGCATGCTTTGAGCAGTTGTCTGACAGCAGCCTGGGTGTCAGGCCCACTTAGGGACTGTAGCCAGGAGCTGGCAGCCAGGAGCCACGCCCTCAGGAAGCTGAGGCTCCGGGAGGGGAGGGACCTTACACACTGAACAGGGGAGCAGGGGTGCGTGCGGATGGCTCATGGATACAGGGATGTGCTTGGATTAGAAGTCGTGGGTTTGGTTGGGGGGGGGGTAGTTTGGTTTTGTTTGGTTCCATTTTCTTTTGTTTAGGGGTTCGGATGGAGTTGCTTTTAAGTTGTTTTGGTTTGCGGTGCTGGGGATGGAGCCCAGGGACCCACACATGCTAAGCATTTGCTCTGCCACTCACTGAGCCACACCCCAGCCCAAGAGAACTTCTAATGTTCTCTATCACGGTGGGATGACGACTGGGGGTGAAAGAATTAACGGCACATTTCAAAATAGCTAGTCGATGTTCCCAACTCAAGTAAATGATAAGTGTCTGAGGTGACAGACACCCCAATTACACTGGTCAGATTATTATATACCATGTACATGCACTGCAGTGTCACAAAATTTCCATAAGTATGTATAATTGTCATATATCAATTAAAAATGTTCATAATCTGGTTAAGGCAGGGTGGGAATGGAGCGCATTGGTAGAATACTTGCCTAGCATCTGCAAGACTCTGAATACAGTCCCCAGCACCATGAGAAAAGAAAAGTCTTTTTAAGAAAAACAATAAGGGCTGGAGAGATGGCTTAGTGGTTACCCAGGTTTGATTCCCCAGGTCTCACGTAAGCCAGATGCACAAGGTAGGGCATGCATTTGGAGTTCGTTTTCGGTGGCTGGAGGCCCTGGCACGCCCATTCTCACTCTCTCTCTCTCTCTCTCTCCCTCTCTCTGTCTCAAATAAATAAATAAAATAGATAAATAAAATGTTTTTTTTAAAAAGAAAAACAATAAGAGGGCTGGAGGGATAGCTTAGCAGTTAAGGTGCTTGCCCACAAAGCCAAAGGACCCAGGTTCAATTCCCCAGGACCCACATAAGCCAGATGTACAAGGTGGTATATGCATCTGGAGTCACAGTGGCTGAAGGACCTAGTGCACCGCCCCCCGTGTGTGCCTCTCTCTCAAATAAATAAATAAAAATCATTTTTTAGGGCTGGAGGGATGGCTTAGCAGTTAAGGCATTTACTTGGAAAGCCAAAGGACCCATGTTAGCCAGATGCACAATGGGGCACATGCATCTGGAGTTCGTTTGCAGTGACTGGAGTCCCTAGCATGCCCATTCTCTCTCTCTCTCTATCTATCTCTCTCTCTCTCTCTCTCTCTCTCCTGTTTCTCTGTCAAATAAATAATAAATAAATAATTTTTAAAAATCATTTTTTAAGAAAAGAAAAACAGGACTGGGGAGATGGCTTAGCAGTTAAGGCAAAGCCAAAGGACTCTGGTTCGATTCCCCAGGACCCATGTAAGCCAAATGCACAAGGGTCACATTCATCTGGAGTTCATTTGTAGTGGCTAGAGGCCCTGGCGTGCCCATTCTCTCTCTGTCTCTCTTCTATCTCTATCTCTCTCTCTGCTTGCAAATAAAAATAATAAATAAATAAACAAATGGAAAGCTAAAAAAAAAAAAGAGAAACAATAAGAGCCTGGCATGGCGGCACACGCCTTTAATCCCAGAACTCCCAGCTTGGGAGGCAGAGGTAGCAGGATTGCCATGAGTTCGAGGCCAGCCTAAGACTACAGAGTGAACTCCAGGTCAGCCTGGGCTAGAGTGAGATCCTACCTTGAAAAAAAAAAAAAGAAAAGGAAAGGAAAGCAATAAAAAAATAAGATAAATAGGTATAAAGACAAGTAATTGGAAGACAATAAAATAACGTAACAGAGTCCCTGAAAGTGGGGGATTTAGGTGGTCAAGGGTGACAGGGAGGAATCCAGCCATATAAAGCGGTGCTGGGTAGAGTGCCATCCAGGTAGCATAGCCACTTCAAAGGCTTTGAGGTGGAAATGGGCTGACGGGCTTGAGGACCAGAGGAAGACCCTGTAGTCGTGACGGGGATAAGGGATAAGGGATAGGGTAGGGATGGGCAGCATTGGCCCTCCTTCCTCAAGTCGCCTGTGGGGGTGACCAACACTCCTTGTTTCCCAGGAGGCTCTTCAGTCCCTGGTGTGCCAATCCAGTATTGCTGGAGCTCTGTACAGCTGTTTCCTGGGAAGCAGAAGTGAAAGCATGTGCGGGAACAGGAGAGCTGGCCCAGTGAGCCAGGAGTCCCAACTCCAGCGTCAGGTCACCTGGGAGCTGGTGTGTGTGCTGTGTCACCTCCTGTGTCCGCTCCTACCACGCTGGCCGCCTTCTGCCAGCCCGCAGCTACCCAGCCTCACCTGCCCCTTTCTAGAACTTCCTTAGTAGAGCAGGGTAAAATGGGGCTTCCCACATGCAGGTCGTTAGGAATTCTCATGAAAATCAAAGCTCATAGGAATGGCCTTTTAAGTTATAAAAAAATCAAAATAAAAAGCTTTTCATTCTCTGAAAGCAATAAATCCTGGCCTTCGTTAAGTTCGGAAGAGTGCATGAGCCCATGTGTCAGTGATTAAGGCTTTGGGGTGAATGAAGAGTTGAGGAATTTGGCATCTTTGGGGTGTGCTGGTTTATGTATGCCTCTCTGGAGCCTGATTTCCAACAGGAAACAGGATCCCAGGAGATGATGGGCCCTAGGAGGGGTTCATTTGCACTAGCACAGATCTGAGGCAAGTCCCAGAGCCACAGGTCCACGACCATATGACAAGAGCCAGCGCCTCAAGCTCTCCCACCTACCTCTGACCACTGCAGCGTCCATATCTCTATTCACCCATGTATTCAGGCCCTTGGGACATCCAGGATGACCCGACGGGCTCTCCTTTCTGAGAGCCAAGGACACCCGCCTCCCCTTTCTGAAGTCTCTGCATCCTCCCCTTCCAGTGGGGACCCTCCAGCCCTCGCTATGGCAAGGAAGCAGCACTGTCTTCCAGCTTCTTGCCTGAGCCCGGGGGCATGAAGAAAGGCTCCCCGAGACCTGAGAGGTAGTCTGCTGAAGAAACACTACCCGAAACCTGAGAGGCAGTCTGGTGAGGAAAGACTCCCCCAAAACAGAGAGAAGTCTGGTGTCTCCCTGCATTTTGTACTGCTCTCAGAAAAACAAGCCAGGCCGGAAGTGGTGTGGCACAGAGATGGTTTCTTGAAGTTCTGGAAGCTGGGAGGTCCAAAATACAGGACCCACATCTAGCTGGAAGTATGTGAGAAGAAGTACAAGGAGAAGGGGAGGAAGAGGAGGTCAGACTCTTTTTTTTTTTTTTTTTTTTTTTTTTTTTTTTTTTTGCTTGAATTCCTTCTGCAATGACCATTCGTCGTCATCACCTCCTCACCCCCCTCCCGCCACCTCCCTACACTGTTGCACTTGGCACAAAGTCTCTACTACATGGACTTGGGGGATTCATTCAGATCACAATACTTCACTCCTCCAGTGTGAGACACCCACGTGGCTTACATCAGTCAAAGGGACACACCAAAACTTTTCTCCCCTTTTAATTATGTGTTGTCATACCCAAAGGGCTGATAGCTTTCAAAATTCAGTATTTCTATAAAAATTATTTTTGTTGGCTGGAGATATAGCTTACCAATTAAGGCGCTTGCCTGTGAAACTTAAGGACCCAGGTTCAATTCTCCAGGTACCACATAAGGGATCTGGTGACGCACAAGGTGGCACATGCATCTGAAGTTCATTTGCACTGGCTAGAGGCCCTGGAACACCCATTCTCTCTCTCTCTGTCTGTCTCTCTCTCTATCTCTCTCCTTCTCACTATCTGCCTCTCTCATAAATAAACAAATAAAGTCTTTTTTTAAAAAAAATATGTTTGTTTCCTGCCTCCCTGGACATCCCACCTTTGGTTAAAAGCACTTAATTAACACCACTACCCATGCTGTTCTTCCAGGCCCTTTCTTGCTCCTTTCTTCCATTTTGAGACAGGGTCCCATGTAGACAGGGCTGGCCTCGAACTCACTATGTAGCTGAGAGTGCCCTTGAACCTCCCTCTCCCAAGTGCTGGGATCCCAGGCCCGTTTTTGCTGTGCTGAGGGTTTCAAACCCAGGACGTCATTAAAACTCTGCGAGCACTCTACCAACTGATCTACATCCCCAGCCCTTCCCGACCCTCCTTGCTGCAGCCTTGAGATGGGGCATCCTGTCCTTTGTCCTGGGGTCTGAGCTACAGTCAGTTTCCCTGAGGAGGAGGAACTTAAGAGAGCAACACTGGGGCAGGTGAGAGCCTTGCTCCTAACCAGCTCTGACACTGGGACAGGTCGCCTCACTTTTGTAAATGGGACAAATCCTATCTAGAAAACACAACCTGGCACTTAGCGCCCCCGCCCTGTGCGCGCTGGACACGGGCCCGCCACACAAGACCTTTTGCGAGAAGGCTGCAGGCTCTCCAGAGAGCATCGCGGGTTGTACCGAAACCAAGCTGGTGTGCCACCCCAGTGACTAATGGGTCTGGACTTAGAAGACTCAGCCCGCAAACAACAGGCATTTTGATGGCTTCGGGAAGACATGTCCTCAGGGCTTGGGGTCAGTCCAGGTCTCCAGCATGTGGCCTTTTAATGAGATACTTAATTCATCCACCTCGTGAGCCATCCTTGGGCTGCCTCCATCGTGTGTGGTTCTAGCATATTAGAAAAAATAAATAAATAACAAATGTCAAGATGTTATAAAACCCATGGACTTTTTTTTTTTTTTTTTTTTTTTTGGTTTTTCAAAGTAGGGTCTTGCTGTAGCCTAGGCTGACCTGGAATTCACTATGTAGTCTCAGGGTGGCCTCGAACTCACGGCGATCCTCCTACCTCTGCCTCCCAAGTGCTGGGATTAAAGGCGTGCACCACCACGCCCGACTCCATGGACTATTTTGGTCACTACCTCTCACAAGTGTCGGAAAGCCAGCACGGGGCATGGTCCAGTCTGCAGAACTTCACCCGTCCTTAGCTCTCTGGCTTCAGAAGGTCCGTGCATCTCGCTGTGCCTCAGTTTGTTCATCTGGGACATCGCGGGAGTGATAGCCTTCCCCATAGGCTTGGTGTGAAGTGCACATGGGTTAGTGCCAGGGAGTGGAGATTGGTGCCATGTGTAAGCTATAAATGATCCCAACTTCATCTTGCTTTGATTAGATACTGCCGGGGCTACTGTGGCTGGCCATTCCTGCCAACTCCAATGTCCACATAGGAGACCTTTTGTGAATGTGAGATTGGGGTCACCCACTGGCCCAGCCCCTCCTGACAGGGTCCTATTCATTTGCTCACTGCCATAGTGTCCAAACTGGTTTTCTACTAGGTCATTCGGGGACAGCACCCCTCATTCCAGACAGACCTGATGGAGCTACAGCTTAAAACCCCAGCAGCCAGTGCCATTGGTCTTCCAAACTGCTCTGGGACCTTCCAGCAGAGGGGTAGGGCAGATGGTGGAAAATGAGCCTACGGTGCCAGAAACAGCTTTGGAATGAACTGGGTCTGCAGGGCCAGAGGCTGTGTGGCTCCAGTTCCCTGGGGGCACATTGTCCACAGTGCTGGCCGAGCCAAAGCCTACGAGCCTTCCGGGCAGCCGGCCTCTCTGGACTGCTGGGCCCCTCCGGGAGCACCATGGCCCCAGGCCCACCGCAGGAGAATCCACCTTGGCATACCTGCCCCACTACCAAACGAGACCAAGCTGGGTAAAACAGCTGCATAAAACCAGATGTGGTAAAGCATGCCTGTGATCCCAGCACTCAAGAGGTAGACAGAGACAGAGGATCAGAAGTTCAAAGCCAGTGCAAACTACACAGTGAGTTCAAGGCCAACCTAAGCTTTGTGAGCCCCTGTCTTTAAAAAGAGGAAAAAGCCAGGCATGGCGGCATACGCCTTTAATCCCAGCACTCAGGAGGCAGAGGTAAGAGGATCACCATGAGTTCAAGGCCACCCTGAGACTACAGAGTGAATTCCAGGCCAACCTGGGCCAGAGTGAGACCCTACCTCAGAAAAAAAAAAGTTCCCTTTTATCTAGCCTCAACCTCTGGGAGTTATTTCATGTGCAGATGGTGGCCACAGGTAGCCTGAGCCGTTCAGCTGCAAGCTGGAACCCTCACGGGCAGGCGCAGGGCCAGAGTCTCAGGACCGCATGGAGAGATCCCATTCCTAGACAAGTTTGCTCAAGTTTGCAGACCTGCAGGGATTTGATAAGTGGAAAAGCCCCAGGCTTTCCACAAGGCTGACCTTGCACTTGTATATTCCAGACAAGGGTTCAGGCTGGAGGTGTGGCTCAACAGGAGAGTGCTTGTCATACGTGCATGGAGCTCTGGGTTCCGTTCCAAGCACCACAAAGAAAAACAAACAAAAAAAGAAGAAAGAAAGAAAGAGAGAGAGAGAGAGAGAGAGAGAAAGGTTGCACCTGATTTCTCTGTCCACATTTGACTTTGAACCTCACCCCAAAAGTTACAGAGGTGGAGCTGCTGAACCCATTTGCATCAAGGCACCATATTCTAATATTCCAGAAGGCCCTCCAGCCAGTTACTTCTCGGGGTTTCAAATAGGAAACGCTATTATGCCTCTCCTGCTGGTCCTCTGTTGACTGGTTCTACAAGATACGTGTTATCACCACCATCAGCAAACCTGTGTCCCCTTGTGTTGGGAACCTAAGGCTCCGAGAAGTTGAGTGACTTGCTCAGACTTCATAGCCTCTATATCGCTCAAGTCTCTTCCCCTCCTGCTCAGTGCCTCCTTGTAGATGTCTGTTGCCCCCAGCTTCTGGAAGGAAACTGAAGATGCCGCTGTGGGTGGCGTCCACTGTAAAACACCACTGTCCCCATAGCTGCCAGCCCTGGACCTAGGCCATATGTCTCTAGAGTTAGGGACAATGGCCTTCCTCCAACCCAGGCTCATCTTTATGACTCATAGCTGGTACAGTAGCATCCTCAGGCAAGACCTGTCCCACCCCTCCAGCCTCAGTTACAATAGACCCCCAGGGGTCATTCTGCGTGTCTGAGTCTATGGCAGAGAGAAGAGGTTCTACTACTTGGAGAAGCTTAACAAGGATCTCGTCTTATGGGCTGGAGGCACGTTTTAACTGTAGCCAGGCTGGAAGCCAGGCCAGCTGCTTGCCTCTCTGATGCCCTGGGGTCACCAAGGCAGCCCACTTGTGGTTCAGCACATCAGGAAGGACCAACTGCTCTTGAGCCTGCAAAACCACAAGCTGACTGAGAAACACTCCAGGAGGCCCCAGCAACGTGGCCCTGAGCAGATCTTACTTATCACCTGGCCTCACCTCCAGGCTCTCATCTATACAAGGACCTTCTTCAGAGGACTGGTAGGGAGAGATGAGCTCACTGGATGAGCAGTAGAAGACCTGGAGCCAAAGGGTGCCCTGTTCATGTCCGCTGGGTGAGTAGCCGGGCTGGCACTCAAACGCGCTGTACCACAGCTGTTGCCTAAGGCACGGTCTCAACACCTAACGGCCCAGAAGCGCAGACCGGCCATACTTCCTGCCACCCCCACCTGCAGCCGCCGCAGTGCAGTCCATGTGTGCTGGGGCTCCCTGCAAACTCAGCAGGGTAGGAGCCCCAAGTCGGCCCGGAGCTGGGCTCTGGCACATTCGCCCTCTCCAGGCCTCTGTCACTGTGTTTGAGGTCTGCTCAGCATGGGTGGCCTTTCCTTTCCTTTCCTTTTCTCCTGGAGTTGAAGAGAACGAAGAGCAGAAAGCGCTCCGGCTCCGCCACCTGGGCCATCAAAGCAGGTGGTCCTGTGTCTGCTCTACGCTACAGAGCTATTGCTATGGCGATTTGTGAAAGGGAATACTGGGAAATAAGGAGGGCCTAGGCTTCCATACCCATCCATGCCTCCCTCCTTCTCTTCTTCCTACCCTCAGCCAACATTCCTTGGGCCTGCCCCATGCTGGGAGCTGGAGACAGGGCTGCACACTGGTAAACTCCCTCCTGTTAGGAGGCAGAGTCAAGTAGGCCACGAAGGCAGGTGGGAGAGGAGACACTGATGAGGAAGTAGTCTAGGCTGGGAGTGGGGGCAGTAAGGTTGTGACAGGCTCAGTTCCTTGGACACTACTGACGCCCGCGCTCAGGCAAAGAAAGCATCCAGGAGGTTTGTGTCTGTGTTTGTTATCTGCCACTGGAGTCAAGCATTTCAGTGTGAAGCCCTGAATAAAGGTATGGTGGTTTAAACTAAGTGTTCCCCATAAAGTCATGTGTTCTGAATGCTTAACCGCTCTGCAGACAAAGTAAATAAATAAATAAAGGGTAAGGGGCTGGAGAGATGGCTTAGCAGTTAAGGCACTTGCCTGCAAAACCTAAGGACCCAGGTTTGATTCCCCAGTACCCATGTAAGCCAGATGCACAAGGTGATACATGTGTCTGGAGCTCATTTGCAGTGGCTGGAGGCCCTGGCATGCCCATTTCTCTCTCACTCTCTCCCTTCCTCCCTCCCTCTTTCTCTCTCTCAAATAAATAAATAAAATATTTTTTAAAAATAAATATAAAGAGTAGACCCATTGGCCGTGGGGGGAGAGGGGTGTTGGGACCAGCCCAGGAAAGGGCGCACAAGCAGCCTCCTCCTCTTCTCCACTCACGCCTCTCAGCTGGAAGTCCTGGCCAGCCTGGCAGACCTGCAGCCCCGTAGTCCTAAGGACACCCTACCCCCACCCAGCTCCAGGCCTGCTGGGAGCCTTTCCCAAAGGCCTGAGAAGGAGGAGCATCCCACCCGCCCTCCCTGATGCATCCCTCTCCACTGGGCCTGCTGCCTAATCATGCCACCCAGGAGAACCACCCAGGCAAATCCATTCGTTCAACCATCTCAACAAAAGCAAATCTGGCCTAAGTTACCCAGAAAATGTCATAACTGTGCCCAGTCGTAACCATCAGAAATCCACAGTGCTGGTTTGGCTTCGGGTCAGAGCAGAGCCTCACTTACACTCCCACTCGTGGGGGGGCGGGGCTCCTGCCATGCCCACATGGCTCAGCCTTCTGTGGCCTGAGCAAGGGGCCCAAGGCTTGATAGGTGGAGGCTGGGCCTTCTCCCTGCACAAGCAAAGTGCCACCAAGCATGCGATGGAATTCCTGCCCCACCCTCACCTGAAAACAGATGCATCCACAAAGGCCACCAAGGATGCTGGGTGACCCTCAACCCCAGGGACGCACTTATTCCATGTGGCTGGCTCACCAGGCTCCCAGACACCGCCAGCCCCACACAGGACATGGGGGAGGAGATGAAGGGGGGTGTTTGGGTCACGATGGCCCTGAGATGGTGAAACACCCACTGAGGCTATCAGGGCTGGGTACTGGTGGCACAGGCCTGGACCCAGATCATCAAACTGTGAATCCCACACAGGCTCCAGCTGTTATGGGGGTACTGGAGTACTGGCCTTTCTAAGTCAACACAGTTCCTGGGGGATTCCAGTGGGTGCTCGGGCCAACTTTACACCTCAGACTGATGAGTAAGAATAGCAGATGCAGGCCTGAGTCAGAGGTGCATCCCTGCTTTGTTAAAGGGTGCCCCAGATGGGGAGGAGGGAGGGTTCCTGAAAGGCAAAGTCAGAGGAGAAGGCTTTTCCATTGTGGAGGGATCTCAGTGCCATGGGGGCCCCTGAGATCTTTGCAAAGCCAGTGTTTGGAAAACCAAGGGCTCTGTCCCTTGTGTGGGTTCCTGTCCTCAAAACTCACAGTTACAAGATGGAGCATGCTTTCAATATTTAAGTTTGGTTGAGACATCCTGCCCTTGAATCCACAACCCAGAAGGTTGGCAGGGTCATTCTCACCTTGCCCCTGGTCTCCAGGTCTGCTATGGCACTGAGAGCCCTCCTGGTCTTTCTTTGTCCCTCAGAAGCCCTCTCTCCTCCCCATGCGGGGCTCCTGTAACGAAGCAGGGAGCACCTCTGAGCCAGGGCTCTCCGCTTGTCTGTCAAGTTGACCCCTCAGTCCAAGGCACACCATGGGCCTGAGCACTCCCTCGAAAACAGGGAGAAGCAAAGGGAAATGCGCCGTATTGCTAATCTTTCTTGTTCTTATGACAAATACCTGACCCAGGGACGTAGGAAGGAAGTTCGTTTTGGCTCGCAGTGTCAGGAGGGACGCGGTCCGTCAGGGCAGGCATGGCGGCGGGAGCACGAAGCAGCCAGTCGCATGGCCTGTGCAGTCAGGAAGCAGAGCGTTGAGCACTGGTCAGCTCAGCCCAGAACCCCGGGCCGTGGAATGAAGCGGCCCACAGTTAGTGTGGGTCTCCCACCTCAGCATGGCCAGAGGTTTGTCTCCTAGCTGATGCTAGGTCCTATCAGTCATTATTAACCATCACACACATTTTTCCATTAATTGTCCTGCCTAGAGCTGATTCGTGGTCAGCCTCCTCTGCTCTAGGTGGGTGTCTGGCTCACCTGCCTGCAGTTTCTCGAAGCCATCCCTCTGAAGCTGGGGATGGTTGTGAATTCAGTCATATCCCCTATCCATCCTGTCTTCACGTTCAAAGATATGAGTGCATGCCTGTGATCACATTAACAAGTTCTTCCCACGCTCTCGGCACCACTCATGTGGGTCCGGAGACTCCAGTTCACATGACGGGACTTACCAAGTGTTTTTAGCACCTCTCGGAACCTCCCCACACACCCCGCTCCACACCAGGTCCCTCTACAGAGGTACATGTGGGGACACCAGACCCAGCCACTCTCTGTGCCCACGGCCGCCTGTCCAACCCTGCCACAGGTCCCTGGCCACATGTCTGGGGGCTCTTGAGGGGCTTTGAGGTTGACTTGTGTGGAAGGGGCAGCGCCTTGCGGCACAGTTACATCTGGTCCTCCAACACACAGCAGGCAGGCAAGGCAGACAGAGGTGCAAACTGTCCTCTACAAAATCCAGTCCAGCCCCAGGACAAAGGGGACTCTCGTAGTGGGCTCTGCCCGAGTTGCAGGGTGAGGGCGGGTGACAGGGCCACTGCACAACTGAAGGCAAGGATGTCTGGGGCTGGCCCGGGGCTCGGAGCCTCTCCTTCAGCACCCACTGAAGTCTGGGGACTGATAAGAGTTCAGGGTAGAGGGCTGGAAATAGGGGCAGAATGGTCTGTGCTATAAAGTCAGCGAGGTGTCAACGCACGGCCGTAGGACCAGCTGTGGCAGAGCACACAGGCACTGTGGTCTGCGCTGAAGCACAACACGTGTACGAGCAGCTCCCAGAAATAGTGAGACGGTTCCAGAGCAGCAGAAGGAAGGTAGATGAGTGGTATGTTGTCTATTATTACCAAGTTGTGGGGAAGGGGGAATCTTTTAAGTTTATTGCATAAATTAGGGGGAAAAAAAGCAGACCCCAAATGGCTGCTGTGAGATTAAAAAAAAAAAAAAACTGGGCTGGAGAGAATGGCTTGGCGGTTAAGCGCTTGCCTGTGAAGCCTAAGGACTCCGGTTCAGGGCTCAATTCCCCAGGACCCACGTTGGCCAGATGCACAAGGGGGCGCACGCGTCTGGAGTTCATTTGCAGTGGCTGGAAGCCCTGGAGCGCCCATTCTCTCTCTCTCTCTCTCTGTATCTGTCTTTCTATCTGTGTCTGTCACTCTCAAATAAATAAATAAGTGAACAAAAAAAAACTTTAAAAAAAAAAAACTGAAACCAGGGAACATGGGGAAGTCTAATGGTTGCAAGAAAATCCTCACGTAAACTCCAGAGAGCCCCGTCACCAACTGACGGCCCTTGGACTGTCCGTCTCTGTTCGGAACTTGCATGAAACTTAAGCTGCCCCCCCCCATAATTGAATTACTTCTCCATTTTCGGGATTTGTGGCTCAATTACAGTGCCACTTGCAGGCAGTTTTCTTCTGAAATGCCTTGCTGTTTCCTTTTATGGTAATCGTTGGTGACCCCCTGGACAGTCGTCAGGGTCTTCCTGCTACGAACCCTCGTGAGGACAGAATCCTCGGAGCCAGCAGTAAACAGGTCCTCCCCGACCTGCGTCAGCAAAAGGGCTGAAAGAGAGCGTGGAGGGTCTGCATAGAGGACCTATGGGAGAAAGCGGCTGAGGGCGGGGCATCAGGAGGTGAGGGCAGCTGAGTCCTGGACAGATCAGTGTCTGGGGTGTTATTGTCCAGTTTAACCTGGAATGCCATGATTGTGTCGATATTGCTTTTTACCATGCTGTCACTTTATTTTAAGGACCACTAAAAAGCACTTGTCAGGGCATTTATAAGAAAACTGCCATTCTGGGCTGGGCAGACAGCTTCGTAGTTAAAATTGCTTGCTGTGCCTGCCTGAGAGCGAGAGTTCGCATCTCAGAAGCCGGGGAAAGCAGGACGCAGGGACACGTGTGCCTGTGACCCCAGATGTGCCTCAGCACTCAGGCAGAGTCAGGAGACTCTGGAGCTTGAAGGCCAGCTACTCGGACATTTGCAGCAGCAAGCAAGAGACCCTGTCTCAGAAAGACCAGGACCTGCACCCCGAAGTTGTCCTGATTGCCACACGTGGGCCATGGCAAGCGTGCACCCATGCACACACAGACACGCCAAACAAAACTCGTACCCTCAGCTTTCCTAAACCTGAAGTTCCTCAGCTGCAATCTGCCCTGTGTCAGGGGTGATCGGGAGTGAGCCCTGGTGGGGGAAGGACCTGGGAGTGAGCAAGTGAATAGCAGAATGTGTGAGGAATGTACTCGCCAGCAGGGCGGGAGAGCCGGAAGGGCAAGTGCAGGGAGTGGTGTGAGGAAGGGGTCCCCCACCACCACCTGAGACTGGTAGCTCCCAGGGTGCTCTGCAGGTGGGGTGGGCTCAGCCAGCTCCTCAGGGAATGGGGAACCAACTGCCACAGGCTGGCTTTCCTTCTCAACGAATCCGTCTTTGTTTCCCTGTCTAGGACCTCCTGGAAGACGAGGAAAGCCCGGAAGAAGAGGCGACCCTGGTGAGTCCTGGGTTTTCTTAGCTCCTAAGCCTGGACCGGGAAGTCCACCATGAGCCCAGACCCAGCTGTAGATGCCAGCCAGCTCCTTCCTGGCTCGGGGCCAGAGCGTCCCTCTTGAAGGCCAACTACTGTCTCTAGAGGCCTCTGTATCCTCAGTGTCCCCTTGAGCATCAGCCTTGGAAACTTGATCTGTGGTCACCCACTCTGAACCAGCTCCTCTCCCCGTCTCCCATCAAGAGGAGGCTTGGTCACCTTCCTCCCACGCAAACCCCAGGCTCACATGCCCTCACCTCCACCTTCATCGTCTTTTTCACCCGAAATGAACACTCTGCAGAGTCCCCCGTAGTTTGCCTCCATTCCCCTGGCTCTCAGCTACTGTCCCCTGACAGGCATCATGCCCCATTCCCTGTGCTCTGCCTCCTCACATCCTAAGCCACTGCGACATCATCTTGGCCACAGTCACAGCCTGATCCTTCTTCTTCACTCCCTCCTACCTACCTTCCGTATGTATTATTCAGCAATACCAAAAAGCCGGCTGGAACACTGATATGCCCACGTCCCTCTTTGGTGCTTCTGTGTACTGATTTAGCACTACAGACGATACAGACTTTAATAATCTCAGCATCAACTAACAACTAAATGAGCTTCAGATGACTGTATGTGTAAGAGAAATGATCAGAACTGTCGGTGAAATTGGTGTGAAATTTGCAAGTCAAATGAAACATTTACTGCCTGTAGCTTATATAATTCTGTTTTTAAGTGTGATAAACTGATTGTGGATATCTTAGTTTTTTTTTTTTTTTTTTTTTTTTTTTTTTTTTTTTTTTTTTGGTTTTTTGAGGTAGAGTTTCGCGCTAGTCCAGGCTGACCTGGAATTAGTCTCAGGGTGGCCTCGAACTCCTGGTGATCCTCCTACCTCTGCCTCCCAAGTGCTGGGATTAAAGGCGTGCGCCACCACGCCCAGCTTGATATCTTAGAATTTATTTTTCCTAAGTATCTGGAGGAGCTACATCAAGGAAATACTTCAAAGATATACATTCTTCGAGTTAATGATCCTGTGATCACATGATTATAAATTACCAAGATAGTGTAGACCTGCTTATCTTTGAATTGCTTTGTCTTTCTTGACTGCGGTAGCTGCCTTCTCATTGCTTGGACAAAACACCCAACCCAAAGCAGCTGATGGTAGGAAAGAGTTTATTTTGGCTTACAGTCTCAAGGGGAAGCCTCCTAATGATAGGGGAAAGATGGTAGAGCAGAGGCTGGACGTCACATCTTGCCACAACAGCTGGTAGAAAGCAGCAAGAGGGAACTGAGCTCTGGCAAGGGGCTAAGCTGGGCTGTAACACCCCAAAGTCCACCATCAGCAACACACCTCCTACAGCAAGGCTCCACCTCCTGCATTGGACCCACTTGACTGAGCCTGCCCTTGGCCCTCTCCTCTCCTCTCTCCCCCATAGCATCTCTGTCTGTGGCTTCTGCTGCCCCAAGATGCTAACGGTACCCCCTCTCTGCCTGGGCTCCTCTAAACCCAGCATCATGCCCAGTCCTCCCTCCATTTCTCCATCACAGGGAGCAGATATACAGCCACCTCTTCCGATGCAGACACCTGGCACTGTCACGGACCTTTCCCTTCCACATGCTAAATCCCTGTCCCCTCCTGGTACATCTCTGGTCTCTGTCCTCATGGCCACCACCTTCTGTGGCTCTCACCATCCTCCCTGTGCCATCGCCCACATGCAGCTTCACCATGACTGTCTAGGGCCCTGTCACCATCCTCCCCCACCCCACATGTCTCCTTCCTCTGCCTGGACTCTGGCTGCAAGTTCATTACACTCAGGTAGCTTCTCTAGAAAGTCTTGTCAAACACCACGGCTGAGGCCCTCACCAGGTCTCCAGCATCCAGCATCTAAATACATGGGACTGTGGATGAACTCACAGCCCCTGAGCTACTCCATAGGGCACCTCAGGGGTGAGAGACCACAGAGCCAGAGGGATCCACTACTAAGAGGACATGGGCCCAAGTGGGCCCAAGGAAAGCTAGGACAGATTCTTGGAAAGCCAGCTTTCCTCTCAGGAGCTGGCGCTGGGTTTCTTGCCTCTTGCCCAGCCGCATGTCTGCGTGTGCTCCGTGCAGAAGTCATCCGCAACCACCGTGAGCAAAGTCCCTTCATTTTTCTCTGTGTGCTGACTTCTGGAAGCTGTAGGAGCTTCCTTCATCCTGAACTCTGTGTGTCATCACCTCCTCTGCTCCCAAGCCCTGCCAGATACGTGCTTCATCTTTCAGTTCTTATCTTCTGCCCTCATAAAAGACTTCATTGCCTTTCATTGTTTACTCGCTGACATCCTTTTTGGAAGGAGATGAGGAACTCATCATCACTTTTTAAGGACACAGCGTGATGTGAATCAGCTTACGAAAAGCCACTAAAATAGGCAGAGATCTAAAGAGACATTTCTCAAAAACAAGACAGGCAAATGGCCAGCAGGAATTGGGTGTGCTAGTGTACGTAATCCTAGGCTGAGGCAGGGAGATCTTGGGTTCAAAGCCAGCCTGGGCAATCTAGTTAACAGCAACATCAGTGGTATAGGGGAAACGTTCACCATCACTACTCATGAGGAAAATGCAAGCGAGAGCCAGAAGGATGTAGCACCTCACCCAATAAGAATGACCAACATCAAAAGGACGAAAGATAACAAGTGCTGGTGAGGCTGTGGAGACAGGAGAACTTTCCACCTTTTAGAGGTTAGAGGAAATGCCATTGTGGAAATTAATGTGGCGATGCCTCAAAAAGTTAGAAACAAAGCCCGGCGAGGTGGCGCACACCTTTAATCCCAGCACTTGGGAGGCAGAGGTAGGAGGATCGCCACGAGTTCAAGGCCACCCTGAGACTGCATAGTGAATTCCAGGTCAGCCTGAGCTAGAGTGAAACCCTGCCTGGAAAAACCAAAAAAAAAAAAAAAAAGTTAGAAACAGATCTACCATATGACCCAACCCTGCCACTCGTAGGTATTCACCCAAAGGAAATGAAATCACTGTGGGAAGAGACATCTACATCCCACATCGATAATGGTTCAAGAATACAGACAACAGATGAAGGGATTAATAAAAGCTGGTCTGTAGGCAATGTGGAACACTATTCATCCATAAACAGGAATGAAATCCTGTCATTTCCAGCAAAATGAATGAAACCATAGATCATTCTATCAAGTGAGATAAGCCAGGCACAGAAAGACAAATATCACTTGATATCCCTCAAATGTGGAATCTGAAAGTTGGTCTTATCGAACTTGAGGGTAGAATGGTGGTGATTAGAGGCTGGGGAGATTGAACAAAAGGTGCTAAATTACCAGTAGGAACAAGAAATTGTGTTGCACACCCTAAGGTGACTACACAACAACAATGTTTTACCAAACTAAAAGAAAGTATTTGGAGAGCCGGGCACAGGGGCACATGTCACTCCCAGTGGCACATCCCAGCACTCAGGAGGCTGAGGAAGCAGGATTTCCGTGAGTTCAAGGCCAGCCTGAGACTACATAGTAAATTCCAGGTCAGCCTGAGCTAGAGTGAGACACTACCTCAGGGGGAAAAAAAAAAAAAAAAGAAAGAGAAAGAAAAATTTTACCATAAACAAATAATAAGGTGGGGCTGGGAGATAGCTCACTGGTTAAAGGCATTTGCTTGCAAAGATTGCCAGCCTGGGTTCAATTCACCAGTACCCAAATAAATAAATACTTTTAAAGAGAAATATCCACATAGTTTTAAGTTGTAGGTTATTTTAAATTATATGGAAGAGTTGTGTTAAAGATAAGAAAATATATCCACACATTTACTAATATATTTGAATAGATAAACCAAATCAAAGAGTATACATAGTGAAACTTCAATAAAATTAGATAGTAAGTATAATTATACTTCAATAATTAATGTTACTAAGAGCCAACTAGCATACATCTTGTCAAATGAAGTAACTCAAGAAAATTATAAAATATAGATCTCAGCAGTTGGACTATGACAAAAGAAAAAGGAAATGACAAGGAAGACTGTGGAAATTGCTCAGTGGTTAAAGGTGCTTGCTTGCAAAGCCTGATAGTCTAGGTTCAATTCCCCAGCACCCATATAAAGCCAGACTGAAAAAGTGTGCATGGAAACTGGCCATGGTGGCGCACGCCTTTAATCCCAGCACTCGGGAGGCAGATGTAGGAGGATCGCTATGAGTTCAAGGCCACCCTGAGGCTACATAGTGAATTCCAGGTCAGCCTGGGCTAGAGCAGCATCCTACCTCAAAAAACCAAAAAAGAAAAAAAGTGTGCATGTGTCTGAAGATCATCTGAAGTGGCAGGAGGCTCCAACAAGCCTATTGTCTCTCTCTCTCTCTCTCTCTCTCTCTCTCTCTCTCTCTCCTCTTTCTCATTAATGAATAAATACAAGGAATATACTATGCCGCTAGTTCTGCACTAGTCCTTTCAGATCAGATCCTGCATCTTGAGCTAGAGCGATGACTCAGGGGTTAAAGGTACTTGCTTGCAAAGCCTGCCTGCCTGGGTTCGATTCCCCAGTACCCACATAAAACCAGATTCACAAAGTGGCCCATGCATTTGGAGTTCATTTGCAATGAATGGCAAGAGGTACTGGCATGCCCATACTCATTCCCTTTCTCTCTCTCACTCTCTCTCTCTCTCACACACACACACACAGACACACACAAATAAATAAATAATTTTTTTCAAAATTCCTTGATCTTACATGATCCTTGAGAGTATCTTCCTATCCTATTTTGTAGAGAAGGAAACAGACTTCTAAGGTGGCCACTCTGCAGCCCTTCCTGTGTGGCCTCCTGATTCTGTCCCCCAGGAGGCAGGGAGAGCCTCACAGAACAGATGTCCCTCTCTGGTTGGCTTTGGCTGGGCCCAGTGTTTATTTCTAGATAGTGTCACACACATGCACCTTCTGGTGCAATCACCTTCCCTTATACAAACCAGGCCTTTCCTGTGGCCCTGGGAACAAGGCTCTTTTGGCTCTGTGTGACAGTGTCTGGCTGCAGACCTGCAGGACCTGCAGACCCGATACTGCCCATGGGGCCAGCTCCTTACTCTCTCCCAGTGGGAGTCTTTGCCTGGACAACATCGCCCTGGCCCTGTACTGTTCCCAGGTCTATCTGCAACAGAATGGAGTTCTCACCTCCCTGACTGGTTTTGCAGCGAGGGAAGCCCAGCATCATCCAGACCCTCTGGGGTCCTCACTCCCTGGGGACCTTAGGCAGGATCCTTTCTCTTTTCCTTAGGACCCATAACCCAGCTCAGGTGCTCCCTCTGTTCCAGTCACGAAGGATTTTAGGCCCAGGGAGGGACTAAATTCCACAAAGATGCAAGAACTTTTCAGTTCTTATCCAGAATTAGCAAAGAATTGAAAAACTCTGGGAAGGGTAAATTTTGAATTATGAGGTTTATTTTAGGGAGAGTTAGGATGCAGGAGGAAGGCTTGCTATAAGACTCAAGCCAGAAGGGATTTCTCCCCTTGCCCAGCTGGCAAGGGGGAGGGGAGACAGAGCCAGCCTCTCCTCCGCAGAGAAACCTCCCAGGAAGAAGGCACAGGCACCTGGAAGGCAAGGCAGGAGCGCCCACCCAGGACATCCTCGCCGCCTGCACACCGCACAGGGAGTCAGCGAAGACTAAGGAACGGGATAGTGAAGGACACCGAGAGCAAAGAAAGATCACACTTGTAGTAAACAAGCAGAAGCCGGGTGTGGTGGCGCGCAATTTTAATCCCAGCACTTGGGAGGCAGAGATAGGAAGATCGTCAAGAGTTCGAGACCAGCCTGAGACTACAGAGTGAGCTCCAGGTCTGCCTGGGCTAGACAGACCCTACCTCAGGGGAAAAAAGAAAAAAAAAGAAAAAGAAAAAGAAAACAAGCAGGAAAATGTCCAGGCAAAAGAAAAAGCTTGGCAGGGAATGGGGACAGACACACCTGTGTTCAGGCAGAGCCACAGGATGAAAAAGCTAAAAAATAAAAGCAAGCCAGGCATGGTGGTGCACGCCTTTAATCCCAGCACTCGGGAGGCAGAGGTAGGAGGATCACGTGAGTTCAAAGCCACCCTGCGATTACATAGTTAATTCCAGGTCAGCCTGAGGCAGAGTGAGACCCTACCTCGAAAAACCAAAATCAGACAGTACTAAAACATAAAGGATAAAAATGGGCTGGAGAGATGGCTTAGTGGTTAAGCACTTGCCTGTGAAGCCTAAGGACCCCGGTTCGAGGCTCAACTCCCCAGGACCCACGTTAGCCAGATGCACAAGGGGGCGCACGCGTCTGGAGTTCGTTTGCAGTGGCTGAAGGCCCTGGCGCGCCCATTCTCTCTGTGTCTCTCTCTCTCTCTGCCTCTTTCTCGCTCTGTCTGTCACTCTTAAATAAATAAATAAATAAATAAATAAAATAAATAAAAAATAATAATATGATCATCTCAATAAATACAGATAAAGAATTTGGCATCATACATAGTTTTTCATAAGAGAATATCTCAGGCAACAAATTAAAAACAGATGTTGGGCCAGGCGTGGTGGCACACGCCTTTAATCCCAGCACTCGGGAGGCAGAGGTAGGAGGAACACCGTGAGCTCAAGGCCACCCTGAGATTACATAGTAAATTCCAGGTCAGCCTGAGCTAGAGTGAGACCCTAACTTGAAAACCCCCCAAAAAAAATCTGTGGGGCTGGAGAAATGGCTTAGTGGTTAGGGTGCTTGCCTGTGAAGCCTAAGGAGCCACATAAGCCAGAGGTACAAGGGAGTGCATGCATCTGGAGTTTGTTTGCACTGGCTAGAGACCCTGGCACACCCATTTAGAAAAATAAAACATAAAAATAAACAAATAAATAAAAATAAAAACATCTGTGAAAACCCATAGCTGGGCTGGAGAAATTGCTCAGTGTTTAAGGCACTTGTCTGCAAAGCCTAATGGCCGGAGTTCAGTTTCCTAGTATCTACGTAAAGCCAAATGCACAAAGTGTCACTTGCATCTGGAGCTTGTTTGCAGTGGCTAGATGTTCAGTGCACCCATTCTTTCTCTTTGTCTCTCTGTCTCTCTGTATCTCTCCTCTCTCTCTCTCTTTCTCTCTCTCTTTCTCTCTCTCTCTCTCTCTTTCCTTGCAAATAAATACATTAAAATATTGAAAACAAACTCATAGCTAACATTGGACTTAATGTTGAAAGACTGGATTATTATCCCCTAGTCAGGAACCAGACAAAGATCTTCACTCATGCTACTTGTATTCAGCATTGTATGGAAGGTGCTAACCAGAGAAATTAAGCAAGAACAAAATAAAGGGCATTCAAGATGAGAAAAGAAGTAAAACTCGGCCGGGCATGGTGGCATACACCTTTAATCTCAGTGCTCAGGAGGCAGAGATAGAAGGACCACCATGAGTACAAGGCCACCCTGAGACTGCATAGTGAATTCCAGGTCAACCTGGGCTAGAGTGAGACCCTACCTCAAAAAACCAAAACAATAAAGAAGTAAAATTATTTATTTCCCAATGGCATAATCTTGTATAAAACCTCTTAAAAACTGCAACAAATTGACTATTTAAATATATTCAGGGGAGCTGGAGAGTTGGCTTAGCAGTTAAGGCATTTGCCTGCAAAGGCAAAGGACCTCGGTTCAATTCCCCAGGACCCACATAAGCCAGATGCACAAGGTGGTGCATGCATCTGGAGTTCATTTGCAGTGGCTGGAGGCCCTGGTGTGCCCATTCTCTCATTCTGTCTCTCTCTCTCTCTCCCTCTTTCTCTCTCATTCTATCAAATAAATAAATAAATATATGCAGAGGCTAAAGAAATAGCTCAATAGTTAAGGCACTTCCTATAAATAAGGACCCAAGTTTGATTCCCCAGTACTCATGTAAAGCCAGATGCACAAGGTGGCACATACATCTGGCGCTTGCTTGCAGTGGCTAGAGGCCCTGAACACCCATTCATTTTCTCTCTCCTCTCTCTCTCTCTCCCCCTTACTCTTTCACATAAATAAATAATAAATATATAAATAAAACATTTAAATACATTCATCAAGATCTCATTATGCAAAACCAACATTCAAAAATGTCAAGTGTATTTTTCTACACACTAACAATAAAAAATCTGAAAGTGGCCAGGCCGTGGTGGCACGCGCCTTTAATCCCAGCACTCAGCACTAGGAGGATCGCCAAGAGTTCGAGGCCACCCTGAGAGTACAGAGTGAATTCCAGGTCAGCCTGGGCTAGAGCAAGACCCTACCTCAAAAAAAAAAAAAGAAAGAATCTGAAAGTGGTCCGGGGTGAAACTCAGTGGGAAATCCTGTTCTACTGCAGGCAAGGTACTGGGGTTCAGTCCCAGAACCAAAACACCAAATGTGAAAATAGCAGTTCTACAGATGAAAATTGGAAGAAGAGTTAAATAGGGAATTCAGTTTACAAAATAAGGGCAGTGTCTGTGCACAGAAAACAGCAAAATGTGCTGAAGGTAGATAAGGAAGACACAGGCAAGGGGGCAGCGCCCCGCTCCCCGCTCCGCTTGTGGGCTGGGCGGCGTTCTGTTAGGTGACTGTGCTCCACACAGCGTTCTCTCTGTTGGTTACAGTCCATACAAATCCCAGCTGCTTTTCTTTTCCAGAAATTGATAAACTGATCCTAAAATTAATTAGGAAAGTGCAAGGGATCCAGAATAGCTGGAACATCTTAAAAAGGTACAAGAGGATTAATGGACTCTCCCTTCCCAGTTTCAACACAAGACAGAGCCACAGTGTACAGAGCAGTGCTAACATGAGAGGTTGATGAAGTGTGATTCAAACCTAGAAATAAATCCCTTCCTTAGCCATCAATTTGGTTTTGGTTTTGGTTGTTTTTTGTTTGTTTGTTTCAAGGTAAGGTCTCACTCCAGCACAGGCTGACCTGGAATTAATTTACTATGTAGTCTCAGGGTGGCCTTGAATTTACAGGGATCCTCCTACCTCTGCCTCCCGAGCGTTGCAATTAAAGGTGTGCGCCACCACACCCGGCTGGATTTTTTTTAACATGGGTGCTGGAGATCTGAACTGGGGTCTTCATGCTTGCATAGCAAGCTCTTTACCAACTGAGCCATTGTCCTAGCCTGGATTATGCCCGGCCTCAATCTGTTTTTGACAAGGATTCCTAAATGCAAAAGAATGATGTTGGACCCCCTTCATCACACCATACACAATAGTTACTCAAGTTGTATCATATAACCAAACGTTAAATTGTAAAGTCTTCACAGTAAAACATAAGAATAAAGGTCTTCGTGACCTTTAGTTGTTCAATAGTTTCTTACATGTGACACCAAAAGCAAGTGAAAAAGAAAAGTTGGGCTTTACCAAAATTAAGAATTCCTTAGAGAGGTTCACCTGTAGATTTGGACTTTCAAAAGAATCAGAGAACTCAAAGATAAACTGGCCGCGGTTATGCAGTCTGAAGAGCCGAGAGAAATGGAGAAAAGAGAGGGGAGCAGAGGCAGAGGCGTGTGAAGCACCTTAAACTGCAACGAGAGAAGCAGAAAAGAGCACGAAAGCTTTTGAGGAAACATGGATGGTCAGGCGTGATGGCTCCCGCCTACAGTCCCAAAGCTAGGGGTGAAAACAGGAGGATCACAAGCTCAAGGCCATCCTTGGCTACATGACACAAAGCAAGAGAAAAGAGAAAGAGGGGGCTGGAGTAATGGCTTGATGGTTAAGGCACTTGCCTGCAAAGCGAAAGGACCCAGGTTCCATTCCCCAGGACCCAGGTAAGGCAGATGCACAGGGTGGCGCATGGGTCTGTAGTCATTTGCAGCAGCAGGAGGCCCTGGTGTGCCCATTCTCCGTCTCTCTCTGCCTCTCTCTCCCAAAAATAAATAAAAATTTAAGTTAAAAAAAAAAAGAAAGATGGAGAGGGAAACAAGAATCTCAAATTTGTTAAGCCAATAATGTACCTATCCAAAAGAATAAATATGGAGGGCTGAGGAGATGGCTCAGCAGTTAAGGTGTTTGCTTGCAAAGCCTACCAACCCAGGTTCAATTCCCCAGTTGTACAAAGTAGTGCAGCAAGAGGCCTGGGCATATCTATTCTCTCTCTCTCTCTCTCTCTCTCTCTCTCTCTCTCTCCTTGCAAATAAATAAAAATATATATAAATAAAAATAAGGATAAACTGGGCATGGTGGCACACGCCTTTAATCCCAGCACTTGGGAGGCGGAGGTGGAAGGATCACCATGAGTTTGAGGCCATCCTGAGACTACATAGTGAGTTCCAGGTCAGTTTGGGCTAGAGTGAGACCCTACCTCAAAATAAATAAATAAAAACAAGGATAAGCACAAATCAGGGTAAAGTGCCAGAAAGCTAAAGTCGCTAACAGAGAGGAAGTGCTGAGCGCAGCGGGAGAGAAACAGCTCCTCACTCGGGACCTCGTGAGGTTGATGTGACTTCCCGTCAGTAGCCGTGGCGTCCAGAGAGCAGTGGATGACATGTTCAAAGGGATAGGAAAACCAAAACTGGGGCTGGGGAAGTGACTCTGCAGCTAAAGGCACTTGCTTGCAAAGACGGTCCAGATAAGATTCCCCAGAACCCACATAAAAGCCAGATGCACAAAGTGGTGAACGTGCCTGGAGTTTGCATGGCAAAGCCCTAGCGCACACGCTCGCTCGCTCGCTCGCTCTCTCCATCTCTCTCAAATGAATAAATAAATAAATACTTTTTAAAAAACTTTAAAACCAAACTGTCAACCAAGGGCTGAGAAGTCAGTAGAGTGCCTGTCTTGTCAGCACGAGGGCCCAAGTTCAATCCCAGAACCCACATTTTCACAAAGCAAAGCGTGACGGCTTGTGCTTGGAATCCCAGACTGGGGAAACGGAGACCGGAGAGCCCTGAGACTCACTGGCAGCCAGTCTAACACATGCACACACACTACTCACACATGCACACACACACACAGGCACACACACTCACTCACACATGCACACGCATGAACTTGCTTGCACACGCATGCACAGTCACCCAAGAACCTGTCCAGCAAAGCCACCTCTTAACAGTGAAGGCTGAGTGACGTTGCACAATTCTGTGACAACACTGGGAACTACTGAGGTTACACGGGTGATTTTAAGCCGTCGCTCTGTATCCACAGGGCCCATAAAAGTCGAGGTCTGTGTCATTGTCGTATAGTGCTTGTGTCGGTACTGAACATGCGCAGACTGCTTTACTTGTTATCATCCCAGACAATTCAGTGTAATAATTAGCTACATGTCATTTACAGCATGTAGGAATTCTAAAATAACCTAGAGATGACTCAGGAGCACAGGAAGAAGTGCATGGGCCATATGCAAGTACTACACCCCTTACGTAAGAATCATGAAAACCGCGGAGTTTGGAATCCTTGGGGTTCCTGATAACCCAGAGGGAAGCTGCTATTCTTTCAGTGTCTTTACGTTGCACCCAAACTTCTACTCAACAGCACTGCCCTGTGCAAGGTCTGGTGTAAGTACCTGGGCCGCCTTCGTGCCCAGACTGGCCTGCGTCACAGTGGAGTCCAGAGATTCAGCTTTGCGACTGATGGTCCCGGCACGGCCAAATGCCGAGGCTCTCTGGAGAGCCACTTAAATAGAAGCATGTTTGGGATCTCTTGTTCAGTCAGCATTAGTTCCTCAACATAAAACCCCACAATGGAAAATCACCAACTGTGCCTCGGTTCTCCCTGAGCCCTAAGGTGTGTGTACGTGTGCACACGAGTGTGGGAGAATAAAGTCTATTTCCAGCCCACGCTGGGTTTCTGGCGCCTCTTCTGTGCTCTGGCCACCCTGCACACTTCACGCACGCAGCATCTTGAGCGCCATTCAGAGTGGCAGAGGAGACGACCATCCACACTGACAAGCACAGGCCCCTGGCAGTGATCCCACTCACCACCCATAATGCCTTTGGATTTGCCTCAGCCTCCTCTCATCTACCCACAGGCTTGGTTTACAAGGCCTTGGACCACCTAGTCCCAAGGAACATGATGGAAAGCTCTTGAGCCCATGGCAAAAGTGGGCTTGGTTTTCTGAGAGTTGGAAACCCAGGTGTGAAATCTCACCAGAGCTGGCTAAGTGGGCAAAGCAGGTAGTAGGCAGAGGGGGCCTAGCAGTCCAGGGAACAGAGAGGAGCAGATGTGGGGCTGGCAGCAGGGACAGTGACTCCGCACCCTCAAGCCACAAGGCCAACTCCTTCTCTGTGGGCCGGATCCCGCCAGGCTGTGGAAATCCTCCCCAGGAAGGCCAAACAGCTTCTCGGAAGGCACCGAGAATGGCTGTCCTTGGAGGAGCCAAGAACATGCAGACCCTCCACCCACCTTTGCTCGGATGCCAGCTCTGAGAAAGCAGCCCACCCACCCAGGTGTCCCTGATTCCTGTCCCCGTGGAGGCATGAGGGGACAAAGCTCCTAACTTGGGAAGTCCTGTCCGATCATATCCACTCCATTAAACAGGCCCCAGAATCGTTGAACCCTCTACTTCCTCCAGCCATTTTATTTATTTCCCAAGTCATCTGCCTCTTGTCTAATTGCTCCCACATTCCAGTGCTTGGGACATATGTTGAAAAGCTGTGTGCAAAAGGGCTGGGATGCAAAACACACATATAGCTGGGCCGTGGGGGACCACTGTGTGCTCAGTCAGCTGGGGGTCCTAAGCCAGTCTCACTTTCTATGCAGGGAGCCCTGAATGGCCCGGGCCATGTCCCCTGCCCCATCCATCATTCTCAGATGCCTACTTGCTTCAGGCCATAGAGTTCATCTCCAGTAGCTGAGTCAGTCAGAAAATCACGTAACAAAGTGCAGCAGTGTCGCCGACCTACAAGAGGTGACAGCCCACCAGTCAGCTCCTGCCCTTCTGGGGTTTTTTTGTTGTTGCTATTTTGTTTTGTTTTTGTTTTGTTTTTCGAGGTAGGGTCTCACTCTAGCCCAGGCTGACCTGGAATTCATTCTGCCTCAGGGTGGCCTCAAACTCACGGCAATCCTCCTACCTCTGCCTCCCACGTGCTGGGATTATAGGTGTGTGCCACCACGCCTGGCCTGCCCTTCTGTTTAAGTGTTGGTGCCTGACAGGTCCTGAACTGGGCAGCAGGGTGACTGCGTGAATCGAGCAGATATGCTCAGAGAGCTGCCTAGCTGGTTCGTTTGACAGGCAGTCATCCATGCTCAAATAAATGGGTTTAATCATTAAAGAGTATCACAAGAGGGGCTGGAGAAATGGCTTAGTGGTTAAGGCACTTCCCTGCAAAGCCAAAGGACCTGGGTTCAATTTCTCAGGACCCACGTAAGCCAGATGCACAAGGTGGCACATGCATCTGGAGTTTGTTTGTGGTGGCTGGGAGCCCTGGTATACCATTCTCTCTCTCTCTCTCTCTCTCTCTCTCTCTCTTCCCCCCTCCCTCCCTCTTTTTCCCTCTCTCAAATAAATAAATAAAAATAAAAATATTGAAAAAACATTTTTTAAAATAAAGAATACCACAGGAGGCTGGGCGTGGTGGTACACACCTTGAATCCCAGCACTCAGGAGGCTGAGGTAGGAGGATCACTATGAGTTTAAGGCCAGCCTGAGACTACATAGGGAATTCCAGGTCAACCTGAGCTAGAGTGAGGCCCTACCTCAAAAAAAACAAACAAACAACAACAAAAAAAAAAAGAGTGTCACATGAGTTTCACAGAAAATTCCTGGGAGGTATGATAGAAACTAATGGGTGAGAGATCTAGAAGTGTCTTTGGATGCCACCATTGTAGAAAGCTTGTCCAGGGCAGTGATGGTGAAGCCATGCACTGTGGGCCACGAGAATGTGGCCGGGGTGAGTGTGTAAGCCAAGAGAGCACACACTGAGACAGACACACAGGCCGAGGGCAGTGGCCCATGGCATCAGGGATTCCTGAGGACTGGGGAACACAGAAGAGCTTTTCTAGAAGTTTCAGTTTTACTCCATCCACGTGCCATAGGAAGCCCCACGAAGGGGTTGGGCATTTTTTAGTGTGTGTGTGTGTGTGTGTATGTGCATGTGGGGGGGGGGAGTACATGTGTGTGCCAGTGTGCATGCATGTGTATGCATGCATGTGCAGGGGTCAGTGTCGGGTATCTCTCTCAGTTACTCTCCACTTTCTTCAAGACGGGGTCTCTCACTGAACCTGGAGCTCACCATTTTGGCTGGACTACTGAGCCATGAGCCCCGGGAATCCTTCTGCCTTGATCTCCCTGGGCGTATGCCACAGCACCAGGCATTGTGTGAGTGCTTTGCACACAGTCCTTTTGCTTGTGTGGCAAGCTCTTTACCTACTGAGCCATCTCCCAGGCCTAGGCTGGGCATTTTTAAAGCCTCTGTGACGTCAATACTGTCATGAAGGGATGGCCATCGAAGGCCCCAGGGGCAGTGGGGCTGCAGAGGAGAGGTGACCGGTGTGTTCAGGGGACTCGATGTGGACTGTCCCAGTACCTGGAGTCCATCAGGAACACTCGGTTCCCACGCTGGCTGCCTCCGGGAGACGGCAGATGACGCCCACCGTGGGTTTAGAGTCCCACAAGGCTGCTTCTGGCCTCCAGTGTCGTCTGTACCCAACACCTTCCCAGAGACCTCAAGGAGGCTGAGAACACACTAGGGTTCTTTCACCAATCCAGTTTCTCTCTACCCACATTCACCAGGTGGAAGATCCCACTGCCCAGGTCAGAAGCGAACGTGAATCTGGGCATGGTGAACTTGCTGAGCCTCAGTTTCCTCTTCTGTGAAATGCACCGAGGGGGGCCGTAGTGGGTTTCGGGGGGTGGGCTGAGAAAGCAGAGTAGTGCTGCCAGAGCATATTGCTCAGTGAGCAAACGGGGGTGCCCTTCCAGTTCCACGTCATTAGCTCTCTGTACCTCACACCCAGCCCCTGGGCTCTGCTCTCGGAACTGCAGGCACTCAGGAGCAGTGAGTCCAGCTTGCACTTTCTTGCAGCGAGCTTCCGAGGTACGTGAGGGAAGGAAGCAAATGCTGAAAAGACCGTGTGCCCCAGAGAAGGGTCTGGACTGGGGAGCTGGCTCGGCAGTTATAAGCACTTGCTTACAAAACCTATTGGCCCTGGTTCATCTCTCACATAAAGCCAGAAATCTGCAGTAGCGAGAGAGCCTGGTGCAGATGGACATACACACATACAAATAAATAATGTAATTTTTTAAAAAGAATGTTTCTGCCGGGCATGGTGGCGCTAGCCTTTAATCCCAGCACTCGGGAGGCAGAGGTAGGAGGATCACCGAGAGTTCGAGGCCACCATGAGACTACAGAGTGAATTCAGGTCAGCCTGGACTAGAGTGAAACCCTACCTCAAAAAAGAAAAAAAAGAATATTTCAATTTATGCAAGGTGACTGTTCTTGTCTTGTCATTGTAGTTCATCAGATATTTGTCATTTTTTCCAACCTGACATGACTATAAAATCTGAATTAGGGCTGGAGGGATGGCTTAGGAGCTAAGGCACTTGCCTGCAAAGCCAAAGGACCCAGTTTCGATTCTCCAGAACCCACATAAGCCAGATGCACAAGGTGGCACATGTATCTGTAGTTTGTTTACAGCCCTGGTGCACCCATTCTTTCTCTCTCTCTCTCTCTCTTTCTCTCCCCCTCCCTCCCTCCTTTCTCTCTCTCAAATAAATAGTAATAAAAAATCTGAATTAATTTTAATAAGTATATGAAATAATTTTATTAATGAGAGTTTCATGCACATATATCGTTCCACTCTGTTCATATTCACCCCATTACCTCCCTTGTGCCATTCCTAGCAATCCTTCCCCCAAGTTGTCCCTTTCTGGCCTGCATATTTCATGTGTGCTTGATTAATTCTAGGTTCCACATCTGAAAGGGAATATCTCTTTTTTTTTCCCTCCCATTATCTCCCCTACCAGCCTTGGACCTTTTCTCTCCCATATAAGTCCCCTTTCTACTCTCATGCCGTGTTTGTGTGCGTGTGCTCTAATGCAGATCGCACAGATGCGAGAAAACTTGCAGTATTTGTCTCTCTGCGTCTCACTTGTCGCTCTTAACATGACAATCACCAGTGCCACCCATTTGCCTTCAGATTACGTAATGCTATTCTTCATGGCTGATTAAAGCTCCTTAATGTTCCCTTAACATTACCGTAACCTTCGTTTCTGTTACTAAAACTGAGCCTGCCTCACGGTTCATGTTCGTAAAGGCTGTGAGCATTTTCTGACCCATGAACCCTCCATCCATATCTCCAGTTGTACCATTTTTCCGTTAGCTTGCTGCTGACTTGAGAGTTGATTTGCTTGTACGTAAGTGTGTCCAGCCTTAGGGACATGAATTAGATGTTTTTCTGGCTTGGTCTTTGGCTTTGCTCACAGAGCTTTCTGCCTTGCACATATTTTTTGATTTTATGAAATTGGATCAGACATTTCTTTGGGGGCTTTGGGGTTAATCAGAAAATCCTGCCCCTCTCCAAAGTTAGGCATTTTCCCACATTTTTTTCTCAGTTTTTATTAACATTTTCCATGATTATAAAAAAAATATCCTATGGTAGTACTCTCCCTCCCCCCACCCACTTTCCCCTTTGAAATTCCATTCTCCATCATATCCCCTCCCCATCTCATTCAGGCTCTCTTTTATTTTGATGTCATGACCTTTTCCTCCTCTTATGATGGTCTTATGTAGGTAGTGTCAGGCACTATGATGTCATGGATATCCAAGCTATTTTATGTCTGGAGGGAGCACATTGTAAGGAGTCCTACCCTTCCTTTGGCTCTTACATTCTTTCTGCCACCTCTTCCGCATTAGACCCTGAGCCTTGGAAGGTGTGAACGAGATGTTACTCAGTACTCTAGTCACTTCTTTCCAGCACTATGATACCTTCTGAGTCATCCCAAGGTCACTGCCATCTGAAAAGAGAAGATTCTCTACCCAAAGTGAGAGTATCATTAATATAAGGGTATGAATATTAAGAGAAGTGCTTACTGGACAGTTTGATAAGAATAGTATATACATTTATCCAGACATCAGCAGATGTTACACCCCTAGGGCTCATGACTACCCCTGTTTTAAGTTTTCAGTATCAGGGATATATTCCCTCCCATGGAGTGGGCCTCCAGTCCAATTGGAAGGCAGTTGCTTTCCACCATGACAGACGTGCCACTATTGCACCAGTTGTCTCATTTGGCCTGGCTGGCCAATTATAAGTGTCCACTGTTGAGTATCTTCACTGGTGGTATCTCTTTCTCCCATTGAACTACATGCAGAATGGCTTCTTCCAGCTTTCTGTCAGCTGGTCTACATGGAGGAGGTTATCAGCTCAGTTCCAGCAGGATTTCTCAGTGGCTTTGCAGCCCAAGTTATGACCCACATTTTTTTTCCTTAGGTGGTCACATCTCCCTGTACTGTTCGGTTAGGGCCCTGCTCAGGTGGAGAGCTAGGGAGTGCAGACTGCTGCAGTGAGGCAGGAGTGCATTGGGGCTCCCTCCCCAACCGTGGGACAGTGGGAAGAAGAGATTTGCATTTGAAAAACAGCACTACAGGCCGCCTGGAGTGGGTGTGGGTCACCATACCAGAAACCATACATGGTTGTAGGCACATGCAGCTCATTGCTAGCAGACGTCAGTCCTGGGCCACTAGCTATCTCTCCAGCATTGCTTCTGGTGAATTTCTGTTATCTTTCCATTTCCTTTTAGGGGTTTTTATGTTTGCTTGATGTTAAATTGCCTTTTAGCAATTATACATGCTTATGGAGAACAGTGTAGTATTTGATGCTTGTATACAATTTGAAATCAGAGAAGTTAGCATGTCCATCACCACACATAGACATCACCACTTTGGGTTGGGAACATTCGAAATCTTCTCTTTTAGCTATTTGGAAATGCATAGTGGATTATTGCTAACCATAGTCACCAAACTGTGCCATAGAGCACCAGAACTTCATCCTATCTAAGAACACTTTTGATAGAGCCTTCTCTATCTCCCTCTTTTCCTTTCCCTTCCCCCTCTCTGAAATCTGAGTGTCCACATAAAAGCCCTTCCTGTCACTGGCCACTGGGTTGCCTGGCCTCCTCACCTGCATGAGCTTGGCTCCCCCTTGCCTCAGCCCCTCCCTTCCATGGTCTTGCCCAGGCCTCACCACCAATAAAAGCAGCGTCCACAAGTCCCAGCTCACGCACACCAGTCACTCCCTAGCAACCCTGTCTTCTCACCATCTTCAAATCCGGGGATCCCGTCACCTCACCTCTTGCCCCCTCCAGCCTCATTATCACTGGCTGTCCATCCCCGAGCTCCCCTGCTCCTTCCTCACCCCTAAATCTCGCTCAGAAAAGCTTCACCCATGTTAAAACCCAGCCTTCCATGTGCTATATGCCAGTACCCAGGCAGCCTCCCACACACCAGCTGGTTGACTCAGACCGCATGCCTGGTGACCCTTCATGATGCCAGGCGGTGACGTCATCTTCTCAGATACGTGCACACTTATCTTCTCCTGATACATGCACACTTCCTCCACCACCACGCACAGTCAAGAGCTTCAGGATGAGAGGTGGCTCAGCGGTTAAAGTCACTTGCTTGCACAGTCTGCTGGCCCAGGTTCAGTTCCCCAGCACCCACGTAAAGCCAGATGCAAAAAGTCATGCAAGCATCTTGTGTTCCTGTGTAGCAGCAAGAGATCCCGGCATGCCCATGTACACAAAACACACAACACACACATAAATAAATTTTTTAAAATATTTTCAAAACAAAAAGACACTTCCAGCCAACGGGGGTGCACATCTTTAATCCCAGCACTTGGGAGACAGAGATAGGAGGATTGCCATGAGTTCGAAGTCACCCTGAGACTACATAGTGAATTCCAGGTCAGCCTGGGCTAGAGTGAGACTCTACCTTACAGAGAGAGAGAGAGAGAGAGAGAGAGCTTCCAACGGGGCATGGTGGTTCACGCCTTTAATCCCAGCACTTAGAAAGCTAAGGTAGGAGGATCACTGTGAGTTTGAGGCCAGCCTGGGGCTACAGAATGAGTTCCCAGTCAGCCTGGAGTAGAGTGAGACCCTGCCTCTGAAAAATGAGACACAGAGAGAGAGGGGGGTATTCCTCCTCTATCTCAATTCCAGCAGCATCGAGCCCTTGGTCTCCTGCCTATTCCCAGGGATGGACAGACCGTGTGCCTGTGTCTCTGCACCAGCTCTGGCCCTTTACCTCCTCAGTAGCATCGCTCCGCTCCAGGAGTCCCCCTTTCTCCTACCTCACTAGCTGATTTCCACCTCACAAATCCTGTTGTATCTCATTTTAAAGAAATACCTTTCTCTGGGCCAGGCGTGCTGGCGCACGCAGAGGTAAGAGGATCACCATGAGTTCAAGGCCACCCTGAGACTACATAGTTAATTACAGATCAGCCTGGACCAGAGTGAGACCATACCTTGAAAAAAAAAATTTTTTTTTAATTTATAAAAAAAAAAAAGAAATACCTTTCTGTGGACCCACATACCCCAAAGCAATCACTCAGTCCCCTCTGCTTCTCCTTGTAGCAGAGCTCCTCCAAAGCACTACTGACCACAGTCCTCTCTCCCAGCCCTCCTAGACCCGCTCCCATTGTGCTAGGATGTGGTCTGTGTTGCTGGATACAGGTCCTGGTCCACCTCTGACGTGAGCCATTGCCCTGTGATCATGGTGCACCCTGCAAGACACTCGTTCCACTTGACTTCATGACGTACCTCTTTTTTTTTTATGTAGGGTTTCACTCTAGCCCAGGCTGACCTGGAATTCACTATGTAGTATCAGGGTGGCCTCGAACTCACGGCAGTCCTCCTACCTCTGCCTCCCGAGTGCTGGGATTAAAGGTGTGCGCCACCACGCCCGCCTTCCATGATGTACCTCTTTTCTCACCAACTTCTAAGTATTGGGGCGTCCCAGAGTGTCACGTGCGCTAGCTGGGTCTCTCCAGTGAAATCTGCCCATCACAGGCTGCTGTCTATAGATGCAGCTGCGCCCTTTCAGTAGTGACTCAGCCAACATCACGCCATCTCCCTTGACCTGCTTCCCTCGCTCTCCACCGTCAATCTGTGGCGAAACCCTCCCAGTGCCACCTCCAGCACCAATCCAGAATCCAACCCCCACACCTTCACCGTGACCCCCACCATCTCCGCCCCCCCCCCATGCCACTGCCAGCCTCTTCATTCTACTCTTGCCGCCCTCGCCCACCCCCTTACGCAAGTTTTCCATCTCAGAGAAAAAACAACTTCCTAAAAATGGCCGCCGAGGACCGGGCATGCAGTTCATTTGGTAGAGTGCCTGCAAACGTGCTTGAACCCCTGGGTTCAGCTTCCAGCATGGCGTAAGCTGGGCTTGGGGGCACATGCTCATACTCCGGGCACTCACAGTGGACCAGAAAGGTCAGGAGTTCAAAGTCATCCTCAGCTACGCAGTGATTTCAAGGTCAGCCTGGGCTACATGAGACCATCACTCAAAAAAGACAAAAAAAAAAAAAAAACAAGCAACAAGGTCCTTACCAGTGTCGCCGTGACCCCGTTGCTTCTCTGAAGCCATCTCCACTCCTCTCTGGCCTTTTTTGACCTGCCTTTAACACAGCCGCCTCCCTTCTGCCTGGTATGTGTCCCCAGGGTCTTCAGGGCCAGCCGCCTTGCTCCATTCAGGCTTTTGCTTGGGTGCCCTTTGCATCTTCTTGTGGACCCCCCCCCCAGCATGGAGACCCCCATGCCTCCTTCCTTCCGCCATGCCCGCCGCCTTCCAGGTGATTCACTTCTCAGTTGTGCTCACAGCTCTCCGGGCTCCCTCGTCTCTCACCAGAGAGCACTGGGGCGAGCGGGGGAGACGTCCGTCATTTCACTGCTGGGTCCCCAGTGCTTAGCACAGCGGTCAGCAGTGTGTGGGTGCAGCTGCCTAGAGAGTGAGTAAAGCGAGGGAGAGAGAGTGGTGGGGTTCACTGGCGTGGGGGCGTCTGGCTGGGCCTCCGAGGGAGCTGCTGTGCTGGAGAAACAGGGTGCAGCCCGGTCAGATTACAGAGAGGTGGGAACTGAGGCACCAGAGACCATGGAAGTCAGGCAGCGCGGTGCTCAGGAAGGGGACGCGAGGCGGCAGTGACGACGGAGGAACGCCACCAAAGGATGGTTGAGGGAAGCAGAGCAGATTTCCAAGTTGCTGGGAAGGAGCTGCTTGAGTGGGCATGCGTGACCGGGACAGAAGGATAAGTAGACAGGGCAGGGCTTCAGGAAAGGCAGAGGGGAAACTGGTCTTCATTGGAGTGGGTCGGCTAACCTGAGGGGCATGGAGGGGAGGATGGTGCGGACAGACAGGCACGAGCAAGTCCAGGCACGGGGTAGGTAGAGATGGCTGCACGTGCAGGTACAAGTGTACAGGTGGGTGTGCACATCTGGCCTCGACAACAGGCGAGAGTAACCTCACAGTGGCTGACTCTACCTACACAAAACCTGCAGTTAGGAGAGGGGAAATGATGTCATCAAAATAGAAGCGAGACTAGCTGGAAAGAAGAAGGGATTCGGTGAAGGGGAATGGGGAGAGCGTGGTGGGAGGGGATGATGATCATGCTATATTGTCTATGGGAATGGTGATTGTCAATAAAAAGTTAAAAACAAGCCGGGCGTAGTGGCACACGCCTTTAATCCCAACACTCGGGAGGCAGAGGTAGGAGGATCGCCATGAGTTCAAGGCCACCCTGAGATGACAGTTAATTCCAGGTCAGCCTGGACCAGAGTGAGACCCTACCTCAAAAAAAAAAAAAAAAAAAGAAAGAAAAGTTAAAAACAAGCCGGGCATAGTGGCACATGCCTTTAATCCCAACACTCGGGAGGCAGAGATAGGAGGCCTGCCATGAGTTCAAGGCCAGTCTGAGACTACATTGTCAATTCCAGGTCAGCCTTGGCTAGAGCGAGACCCTACCTCAGAAAACAAACAAAACAACAAAAAGTTAAAAACAAACAAAAGGAGATAGCGAGTCCGACCCATGGCTTTTGTTTTCTTGGGAAGACAGGAGCAAGGCCACTGACCGAAAGCGCAGAGTACACGGTTCTCCTTTCCCAGCTCTGCCTCCAGTCCAGACCCAGGGAAGCCACGGCCTCCATGTTTCCACTTTTGAGTTTACTAGCTCTGTTTTGCCAGCCAAGAACCCTAACCATCACCCTCCTGTGTACACACACCCTTCGCCACCATCCCGTCCACCTCTCCCCTCTGCCAAGCATCTCCAGTCTCCCCTCTCTCCACACACGTAGCACATCCACAGTCTGCTCTGCCCTCTTGTCCCCCTCCTCCACGCAGAAGCCTTCAGGGATCCCCACTGCCCTTAGAACCAAGCCCCCTGCCCCCAGACCATAGCACCGAAGCAGGCCCTGTGCTTGGCTGGCCCTCCTTGTCCCGGCCCTCCCTCCTCTACAGCCTGCTCCACTTCTCCCAGCTCCTCAAAGCCCAGGGATTTGTGCAATGTACCGAACTGTGGAGAGCTGGGAAGCCCGTTTCCAGGACGCCCTGCACCCCTAAGCAACTCTACCCATGAGACCCGTGAGTGCTCAATCTCCTTATATAAAATGGAATGTTGCCGGGCATGGTGTCGCACACATTTAATCCCAGCACTCGGGAGGTAGAAGTAGGAGAACGGCCATGAGTTCAAGGCCACCCTGAGACTACATAGTGAATTCCAGGTCAACTTGGGCTAGAGCAAGACCCTACCTGGAAAATAAAATAAAATAAAAATGAAAATAATAAAATGGGATTGTACTTACATGAAACCTACACATCTTTCCAAATACTTTAAATCATTTGTAGATGACTCAGGATGCCCCCGTACAATGTAAATGATATGTAGTGTTGTCATTACATATGCATTGCTTAGGCAGTAATGACAAGAAAAATATACATACATGTCTGGTACAGGCACAGGTTTGTTTTTTAAGAAGGCAAGGGAAACAAATAGCCTAATTATTTTATTTGAAGCTAAGCTTATTAACACTATATAATGAAAATCTACAGAGAATAATGTTGCACGTTTGGGTTAGGTTTAAGTCAAAGGCATTTGTTAATAAGGTATCTTCAAATTGAATATTCCAAAATTAAGCCACCTGATCAGAATGACTGTCTCTGAATACTACCTTATTTTGGAAGATATTGGCATACATTTGAATTAAGCCCAATAATTTTTCAAAGTAAACCTAACTAAAAAACTGTTCTAAAGCCAGGCATGGTGGTGCACACCTTTAATCCCAGCACTTGGGAGGCAGAGGTAGGAGGATCGTCATGAGTTTGAGGCCACCCTGAGATTTTGTAATGAATTCCAGGTCAGCCTGGGCTAGAGCGAGACCCTACCTTGAAAAACCAAGAAAGAAAGAAAAAAACCTGTCCTAGGGCTGGAGAGAGTGCTTAGTGGTTAAAGCACTTGCTTGAAAAGCCAAAGGACCCGGATTTGATTCCCCAGGACCCACATAAGCCAGATGCACAAGATGGCACATGCATCTGGAGTTCATTTGTGGTGGCTGGAGGCCCTAGCACGCCCATTCTCACTCTCTCTCTAGCTGCCTCTCCCCACCCCCACTCTCTTTGTGTGTGTTTGTGTGTGTCTTTCAAATAAATAAGTAAAATGAATGAATGAATGAACTGTTCTAAGCTCTAGCAGTTTAACATGGACAATTGGACACTCAGGAGGGTTTGAGGGATCATGGATGTGGTAGTTTGAATGAATGTGCCCCAGTAGATTCAGGAGTTTATTAAGGCTGGTAATTTAGGCCTCCAGCTGCCTGGCTGGAGGTGGTGTCATTGTGGGTGGATCCTGGGGTCCAGCCTGAGTTCTGCCATTAGGAGTTCCTGGAGTGTGCTTCCTGCTGGTGTGGTGAGGGTTTCTCTCTGCGTGGACCTGTGAAGGGGGCCGGCTTCTTCGACCTGTAAACTTGAATAAATTCCCTCCCTCCCATAACTGTGTCTGGTTTGGAAGTTCATCCCAGCAACCGGAAGCTGTCTGCTACCGTGGGCTTGGGCAGGGGCTGACAAGCGCCGGCACGAGCACTCGAGCATGGGCACTCGGGAGGGTTTGGGGGAACCTGAGCAGAGGGTCCAGAGTCCTAACCCCGGTGCAAAGGCAAGCAGCTTCCGGGCAGCAGAGCCGCCAGGGCCCAGCCCTGGACTTATCCCTGAGCTTGACGTTTCTAGAAGTTCCTGTCCAGGACCCTCTTTGATTGTGTCAGTGAGGTGAGCAGCCTCCACAGGGTATGTTATGCCTTGAAGTCAAAGTATTTGCCTAGCACAGCCAGTCAGAGTCCGTGTGTTGATGGCCTGTCTCCAGCTCATCCTAATTTTTCACTGTGCAATTGTAGACCTTTGCTGTATTATCATAACCATGGCTAGGCTCCCTCCTAACTTATGATTCATCTTCTACAAGCACTGTTTTCTTAAGTATTTGTAGCCTGCAAGTGACTGAATCCACAATGCCAAACTCAAGGATTCGGACAGCCAACTGTACATGGCCTTGGACTAGTGGCTTCTCTGTGAGCCTCTACTTTCCTCAAAACTATTACCAAAAAATTGTTGGGAGAGTTGAATGCAGTAATAGAGATACAAAATGTTTTGTGACCTATAAGGCCAGGCCCCCTCTGGGTTTCTTGTGAGTGTTCTCTGAGACCTCAACTGCCATGGGCGAACCACAGCTTCTAAACACTTCCCTTCAACCCCCTCACAGCCCCTAACCCAGGCTGGACCCCAGCACCTGCCCCGTCTCTGCTCAGCCACGCATATCCCATGCCCTTACTCCAGTTCTCCCTCAACCCAAAATGTTTTCTCCACCACATCTCTCTCTCTCAGTAAGAAGGAACCAGCCCCAAAAACTTGTTCATCAAGCTAGCAAGGTCTCTGTCATACTTGGGTTTCCACAACCCACCATGAGGAGCCTTGTGAGATGAGCACATGAACTGACATGAATTGTCGTTGCCACTGAAGAGCCCACCCAGGCCCCACGAGGATGAAGGCACCTCTCCTTGGCTTTGCTACGGACATTCATGTGTAGGGCCAGTGCAGAAAATACTGTGAGGACTTGGGTAAAATGGCTGGTTCAGTGGATAGAGTGCTTGCCTTGCAAGTGTGACTCCCCAGTTCAGATCCCCAGAAGGGAGGTGGACACAGGAGAATTCTCCAGAAGCTCGCCGGCAAGCAAGAGTAGTGGACAATAAGAGAACCTGCCTCAAACAAGGCAGAAAGAAAGGACAGACTCCTCACACACAAGAACATGCCAACACACACCCCCCCCAAAAAAAAAAAATAAACAGCCTGGTCCTGGGCTGGGCTGGGCTGGGCTGGGCTGAGGATGGGGGCGGCGGGAACCCTCTCTGCCTTTGATGCTGACGGCAGCTCTTCTGCTTGTGTTTTGCAGGTCCTCCAGTAAGTGTCTGGGACGTTGTGCTCTACTCCCGAAAGATAAGAATTCACTTGGTTCTTTCTCTATAGTGCTCCCATGAAATTTATTTTTGGTTAGGAAGAGGCTGGGCATGTTGGTTCACACAATTAATCCCAAGCACTTGGGAGGCTAAGGTAGGAGGATTGCCATGAGGCCAGCCTGGGTCAACAGAGCAAGTTCCAAGTCAGCCAGCCTGTGCTAGAATAAGATACTACTTCAAAAAAGAGAGAGAGAAGCCAGGCATGGTAGCGCACACCTTTAATCCCAGCACTCGGAGGCAGAGGTAGGAGGATCACCAAGACTTCAAGGCCACCCTCAGACTACATAGTGAATTCCAGGTCAGCCTGAGCCAGAGTGAGACCCTATCTCGAAAAACCAAAAAGAGAGAGAGAGAGAGAGAGAGAGAGAGAAGCCAGGCATGGTGGTGCACACCTTTAATTCCAGCACTTGGGAAGCAGAAATAGGAGGATCGCCGTGAGTTCAAGGCCATCTTGAGACTTCATAGTGAATTCCAGGTAAGCCTGGGCTAGAGCAAGACCCTACCTCGAAAAACCAAATAAAAGAAAAAGAAAAAAGAGACAGAGAGAGAGATGAGAGGCTGAGTATGTGGCTCAGTGGTAGAGCCCTTGCTTAACATTCGTAAGGCCCTGTGTTCAATCCCCAATGCCACAAAGAGAGAGAGACAGACAGACAGAGAGAAATTCCATCCCAGATAAGGTCTATATTATTTTTTAATCAGTAGCTGAATTTAAGCACAGAATTCTCCAAGTTTGACCTGCCCAGTGGAACATTCTGGATCAGCTTCCTTTTAAGAGAGCTGGCATGAGCTGACTGCTCCCCACTAAGTCTCTGGCTCACCGTAGTGCTCAGAAAGGCAGGCAGCAGCTCATAGTTCTGAGGTCCTCTGCGGCTGTTATATTTTCAAGCGCTTTTTATCTCACGTGCATTGCCCGGAGGAGCTGTGGTGAGACCGTAGTTCCAACACATATCCTTACTTTGCCAGAATCTTTTACTCCCGTTGGGGTCTCGGGAGCCTAGCTGGCTGGTGGAGGTATTGAGATGTTAGCAAAAGGAAAATGTCACTGCATTAAAAACAGTGCGAAGGGAAGCTCGGGGCGGCTCTCTGAATCTCCCTCGACCAGAACAGAGGCAGTGTTGAAGGCAATGACTGTCAGTGGCCCTGGAAATCCCACGTCCTCCAGGGCAGGGATGCGTGTGCCTTTGATTCCTCTTGGCAGTCTTTCAGGGCCCGATAAATCCCAGTGAATCCACTTGAGAACTACATTGACAGTCAGCTTGAGCCAAAATGAACCTAGCAAAGAAATTCTCTTCAGATGAGCCACTTTGCTCTTGACCTCCCCCTACCATGATTCATTTCCCCAGTCAGCACCCTTCGGAATCTCGGCATCCCCACGCACGTAGCCAAAAAAGCAGGCCGACAAAGAATGTGCAGCGTGCTGGCCACGCTGCGGCCAGAGTTCCTGGGGGGCGTTCCTGGCTGTCCCACAGAGGCAGCTTGCTCGAACTTGCTGAAATGCAAAACGCAGCGGGCTGTGGAGTGATTTTCTTTAAACTTGATTGCTAAAATATTAAATGGATTAAGCAAATGCAGAAATTCCCAGGCTGCAATTGCAAGGGGCCTGGAGGCAGATGGATGTTCATGTGTGGGACGCAGGCTGAATGATCACTGCTCTGGGCAGACCTGACCCGAGCCAGGGGGGTGGGGGACAGAGAAACAGCCCCCATACCTCCAACTCCCAGGGCTCATCCCATCCCTGTGGGACCAAGAAGGAATGGAGTACCTTCCGCAGCCCCTGTTTAAGCAATGTTTTCAGTCCCTGGCTTGGTATAGAGGCTGTGACACACTCTCCTGACCCCTTGTGTCCACATGGTCTTTGCCCATTGCTACGGCTGGCATGGGATGACACATGTGAGTTGTGCCCTGGTGGCCCTGATGAAGCCTTACAACCCCTCCAGCATAACCCTCTGGAACAGGAAAAGGGGGCTGTGACCCCTAGACCCACCAGAGCCACTACATCCTGCCCTGAGCCAGCACTTCCAAGCAGCTCTGCTGCAAACCATACAGAATCGGGTGGGCGGGGACAGACGCGGGCCCCACTGAGTTCTAAGTGTTGCCATATGGTTTTCTGCCGAAGTTCTGATTATTAATGGCATATTAATTACCACAGGGGCAATCAGGACGAGACGGCTACCCGGTAATTTGTCCTTTTTTTTTTTTCCTTCTGCCCTCTCTCTTAAGCTGCTAGCCTCCTGAGCCTAATCTGAACTGTCTCCACTCCTGCCCTCCTCCTCCGCTCTCAGTAGATGGGGTCTTTCCGTGGAGGGGTTAGCGTGAGCTCTGGTAGACCTTGAATCTGCACATTTCCCAGGACTTGCCCAGCAGGCCAACCAAAGAGGCTTCCAAACGGTAGCTATCCTTCCAGCCCAGCACATCCACTGGAGCTGAGGGGATGCCCATGGCTGGGGCAGACCATCCTGAGGGTAGGCCCATGGCTGGGACATCCATCCTTGGAGGCTCTACTCTTCCTCTTCCCAGTGAGCAGGGGATGACTGTTCCAGCTCTCATATTATCTGACCACTCTGGAGCAGGGAACCAGTTGGTTCCAGTTTGACCTTCATGGGTCTTTCATAGTGAATCCAAAAGTTATCTTATGCTTGGGATAAACATTGTTGCCTGGACTGAGAAGCAAGGGGAGAGGTGGCTCTGCTGCTATCCAGACCTTGAAGGGGTTAAGCACATGGCAGTAGCATGTAGGGATCCTAGTATACTCAAAAGAGCTGGGGCGAGATCAGGCATGGTAATACTTGACTGTAATCCCAGAACATGGGACACTGAGGCAGGGGGGTTGCCATGAGTTTGAGGGCTACACAGCAAAGGCCAGGAAAGCCAGGGTTATATAGCAAGACTCTGCCTTAAAAAAGAAAGAAAGGAAGAAAGGCCAGGAGTGGTGGCACACGCCTTTAATGCCAGCACTCAGGAGTCAGAGGTAGGAGAATCGCCGTGAGTTCGAGGCCACCCTGAGACTCCATAGTGAATTCCAGGTCAGCCTGGGCTAGAGTGAGACTCTACCTCAAAAAAACAAATAAGAAGAAAAAAAAGAAAAAGAAAAAGAAAAAAAGAGCTGGAGTGGACAAATGGCTTAGTGGTTAAGGCACTTACCTGCAAAGCCAAAGGACCCTGGTTCAATTCCCCAGGACCCACATTAGCCGGATGCACAAGGTGGCACATGCATCTGGAGTTCCTTTGTAGCAGCTGGAGGCCCCGGCACACCCATTCTCTCTATCTGCCTCTTTCTCTATCTCTCTTTCTCTCTCAAATAATTAAGTAAAATATTAAAAAGAAAAGAGGAAAGGGGGGAAGGGAGGGAGGGAGCTGAATGGGAAAAGTGAGCATGGGGGTGGTGGGGGGTAAGGCCTAGAAGAGAGCTGAGCAGGACTGTCACACACCAGGACTGGCTTGCTTGCTTGCTTGCTTGCTTGCTTTATTAATTTATTTATTTACTTGGCAGAGAGAAAGAGAGAGGGAGAGAGGGAGGGAGAGAGAGAACAGGCGCTCCAGGGCCTCCAGCCACTGCAAACAAACTGCAAACGCATGCGCCACCTTGTGCATCTGGCTAACGTGGGTCCTGGGAAATCAAATCTGGGTCCTTTGGCTTTGCAGGCAAACGCCTTAACCGCTAAGCAATCCCTCCAGCCAGGGACTGGCTTTTTCTGGGCCTTCAGGCAGGAGGGTGTAGAGAGGGAAATGTTGCCTGGTTCAGAGATCTCCCTAATATCCAAAGCTGTCCAGAATCCGATGGGCCGATGATGGTGATGCCGCCCCCGTCCTGCAGGAGGCTAAGGCAGGCGGTCCTGCCTCGGCACGGGCAGAGCTGCGCTTCAGGACACGTGGCCTCGGGGAAGGCACTCACTCACCCTCGCTGAGCTTCCCTTCTCTCCTCTGTGAATAGCCATGAAGGCCTCCTGCTCACTGCTGGCCGTGAGGCTAAATGAGACCCAGGAGGTGACAGCTCTTCACAAAGCACAAGATAGGTCACAAACCTGGCTCTTCAGGACACAACACCCCTGTGCCAGGCTCCGTGTAGTGTCTGGGATCTCCTGGGTAGACAAGGCAGCCCCCCGGTAGCAGCCAATCTGGCTTTCAGAGCAGAATAGCTTATATCCACATGAATGAAATACCAGTGAAATGTGATGGCCAGTCACTATCCATCCACCTTCACCCCGTGGAATATACTGGAGTCAGAGTCCTACCCTGTCCCAGCACCCCTTTCTGAAGAGGGAGGGGCCATGCCCCTTACTCCTACAGGGTCTTGGGCAATTGCTGGCTTTTGCTGGGATGTTTCAGCCTCCCATTTGAGTATGATTACCTCATGACTAGGATCCCTTCTAGCAGAGCACAAAGTCCTGAGGGAGTTAAACCCACCCTTGCAGTGGATGAAAGCAAATACCCCTCTACTGATGATAGGGTGTATCTGATAGGCCCACTGTCAACGAAATATGTGGAAAGTGCACCACGTCCATCTAACTTCTTCCACCCTGGCGTAGCACAGCACGCTGCAGAGTCACTTGTCTCCCCCCCGCCCCCATGATCACAGAGCTGACGGGGAGCCACAGTGCTGTGTGACCTCGCAAGACGTTAACTATGCTGGAAAGAGATCCAGGCCCAAATTTTCCATTCCTGCTTTCCTCCCAGGACTGGGTCAAGGTAGGGTGGCAGGTGGCTCTGTTGCTAGCAACCAGGCAGGAGGCTGAGTTTGGGGTTAAGAAGTGGGATTTGAGCCAGGCATGGTGGTGCACACCTGTAATCCAGCACTTGGGAGGCAGAGGTAGGAGGATCACTGTGAGTTCGAGGCCAGCCTGAGACGACATAGTGAATTCAGGTCAGCCTGGGCTAGAGTGAGACCCTACCTCGAAAAACCAAAAAAAAAAAAAAAAAAGAAGAAGAAGAAGAAAAAGGAGGAGGAGGAGGAGGATTTGAATCTGTCTGCTCCTGGCTAGCCATGGAACCTGGAGCAGGGTCTGCAAGCATCCCTGAGTCTCAGGATATTTCCCTGTGAGTAGAGGGTGACAAAGATCCTCTCCCTAAGGAGCCAGGGTTCAAGTGAGGTGTGTTCCACAAAGAACGCCCACAATACACAGGTAGTGATGAACGAAGGTCACTGGTTCTCAAGCCATTAAAGGACCGTCCAGAAATCAAATGTGATGCTTAGCCTGTGACAGGCGCTTGGCCCACAGAAAGGACTGGTCCACAAAAGGGACTCTGCAAATTCCGGGGTTTGGAAATGTAGGAAAGAGTGTGCATGAGATGCCAGTGTGGCCTGAAGCAGGTGACTCTCTGAGCAGGAGGGCAGTGAAGGTCCAGCAGCTCTTATAGGCCACTCCTATAGCCACTACTCCAGGCCCTCCAGGCCCTCCAGGCAGCAACTTGGGTTACTAGGAGACCCAGGCAAGCTGGGCCCTCCAGGAAGCTGACTCCTGTCTCTACCCAGTTTGGGGCATCTTCTCTAAGTGAGTGGGCTCCTGACATGTTCAGGACACCTCAATTCTGGCCCTGCCACATGGACTGTGTGAGACCCTACCTAGAAAAAAAAAGACTTATTTTGTTTTTTGGGGAGGCCTGGTTTGTGTCATTGGCAGCTTAATGAACTTTGGGACCAAGGAGGATTTTCTTTTCCCCTTTGTGTCAAAATCTCGGCAGTTTTAGGGGGGTGGGGGGCAAGAAAAGAGAGAGTGAAGGGCTGGGCGAGGCTCTGCCATCTCCCCTCTACTGAAACCGTGTCCATATGTGCAGCCCGCAGGCGTGGCGAGGGGCGTGGGCATAAGGGCTGCACATCTGTGAGGCAGGTTGTGGACTCAGGGGTCACCTTCTCCATGCCTTGTCTGAACACAAGCCCTCTTTCTGCCCCTTCTGCCCACGAGGCTCATTCACAGCATCTTCTACTTATGACCAATGCATGTCCAGTCTATTGTAAAACATTTGGAAACTAGGAAAGGCACAGAAATGGGAAAAACAAGCATCCCTATTCCTACCACCTACAGACACATGATAAATCTCACTATTTTGACGGCTGTTCTTCCCGCATTTTTATATGCGAGTTTGTTTTCATATTTACTGCCATAAAGGCAGGACTCCAGGGACACGCCTTCTCATTTGATAATCATAAGACATTTCCACATCATTAAAGTGACTGTAGTATATAATGGCTACATAGTATTGGATCATAAGTATCATTTATTTAGCCAAACCCCAAGTTACATTATTTATAGTGACAATTTTTCATTCTTATAGTCAACATCCTGGGAATAAATAAAAGCTTATTTTCATGATTATCTCCATAGAATAAATGTCTAGAAGTCAAATTGCTGCACCAAAGGGTCTGCACATGTTTAAGGCTTTTGATGTGCATTGCCAAATTGCCCGCTGGGAGGCTGTACTAATTTACATTCCCACCAACAGCGCATGTATGCTGCTTGTTTCCCCAAACTCTGGCTGACTGTGGGGATTATCATACTTTTAATTTATTTCAATATGATAAGTTTTAAAATGTATGCCTTTATGTATGTGTCTTGTTTTAATTTAGGGTGTAGTTTCATTAGTGGTCTTAAAACTAGTTTTTATAACATTTGTGTTGGCCCGCCACCTACTGGTGGATCCTGGAATTGCAGGCATATGGTTGAAATCAATTATTTGTCATGGAACCAGCAAGGGAAATTCAGAACTCAGAATATTGTGAATCAAAAGTGAGACCTGCCAGATGTGGTGGCGCACACCGGTAGGATATTGCTAAAGAGGTGGAGGCAGGAGGATCAGGAGTTCAAGGCCAGCCTGGGCTACACATTTTAAAAGCCGGGTATAGTGGCGCACGCCTTTAATCCCAGCACTCGGGAGGCAGAGGTAGGAGGATCGCTGTGAGTTCGAGGCCACCCTGAGACTACATAGTGAATTCCAGGTCAGCCTGGGCTAGAGTGAGACCCTACCTTAAAAAAACAAAAAAAAAAAAAGTGAGACCTGAAGAGGCACCCTGGGCCTGTCACTCTGGAATTTTCAGAAATAAATTGGCATTTTTATGATAAAGTAACTTTGCCAACTCATAAATGGGAGGCTTGATCCCATGCTCTGTGTACAAGAGAGTCAGACTCATGATCTCAGGACACTGTGTGGGAGAGGGACCTGAAGAGAGAATTGGCCAGATTTCCTCAAAGATACCTCAGTTATCACAAACATTTTTTCCTCTCTAGCAGGTAGTTACTAAGGTAAAAACGGGTTGTCTTTACGTGAGACTTAATCTTGCTTCCATGTCTCAACTTTTCCATAGAAAACATACAGACTTTCTTATCACCTCCTACTTACTATATCTAAATCCTTGATTTTCCTCTTTAAATTTTTGACTTTCTTCACTCTTTTTGAAAATTATTTTTGTTTATTTAATAGAAAGAGAAAAGGGGATGAGTATGGGCACATCGGGGCCTCTTGGTACCGCAAACTCGAGATGCATATGCCACTTTGTGAGTCTGGCTTTACATGGGTACTGGGGAATTGAACCCAGGCTGACAAGCTTTGCAAGCAAATGCCTTTAACCACCAATCCATCTCCCCAGCCTGGACTTTCTTCACTCTTAATGTCGAGCTTTCATGACTTTCTGTTTATTTTAGTCTTTGCACCTTCAGAAGGCAAAGTGAGCATTTCTTGAATACAGTAGGATTACCAGAAAAGGGCTAACGGGGGGGGGGGGGATGTAATGAGTGTGCTGATTGGGTGGATGGGTGGGAGTCATTTGGATGAAATCATCAAGACGCTCTTGAAGATGACATTTCAGTGACGAGACAGACCCAGAGTTAGCGCAGAGGTTCCCCACAGAGGAAAAAGAAAGAACACATCAGGAAGTCAGGGTGCACCTGGGCCAAGACGGAAGAGGGAGTGAATAGGTGACAGGGAAAGGGGAGACAGCGAGGGCAAAGAGGGTCCCAGGGGCTGCGTGGAGTAGGACCTTGTGGCCGAAGTCAGCGGCTGCCTAAGGCAGTAGGGACCAGGGAGGAAATGGAACTTGGCTCCATTTCTAGGAAACGCTTGTCCCCAGAGACGTCTGCCAACGGCCTACAATTTACCGCCCCCGTGGCTTCCTCTGGGAGCAGAAAAGAAAGGGCTGTTGCCTCTGATCCCTCAAGCTCTCGGGGTGCCATGTATGCAAGCGCAAGTATTGAGTGCTTGCTGCATACAGTCTTACACACGCTAGCTCACCATGAGAAGCCAGTAGCCCTGGGGCCTGCTTGACAGATGAGAAACCCAAGGGAGAAGGTAGAGAGGGACTCACAGGCCCAAACCTGCATTAGTGTGCCCAGGCTGCAGAATCCTGCCCAGTCACACAGCCAGCCCACCAGGCAGGGGGCACAGCAGCAAGGCTGGGGCTCAGGACTGTCTGTGTGGCAGCAGGAGGGTCTTTCTCCTCTCGCCATTGAAAGAAACCGTGTTTACAGAGGCTGTTCTGTTTCCTGTCGTCCTTGCTCTCTCCAGCCCTGGATCTCGCTTCCCATGCACTGCACATGATCACCCTCATGACCAGACGGTTAAGATACCCCCCCCCCCCACTCTCCTAAAGAGTACAGCCTATGTTCTGACTGAAGTAAAGCAGCCCATTGCTTGGGATAAGCTCCACTTTTCCTGGCCTGTGGGAGGCTTTGAGTTTGATCCATGCATCTATCCGTGTCGTGGCCATTATGAGATGCATGTTAGGGAGAAAGCCACCCTCATAATGAGCTGCCGAGTCTGTTTCACTGGTCAGGGTCTTGTCCGCGTTGAGGAGCAGAGCCCCGTCGGGGGGGGGGGGGCTGCTGCTGGGGATCAGTACGAACAAGGACCCTTTCGGATCCTGTGTCTGCAAAGTGTGCGCCTCGGCCTGGCTCAGGCATTGAGAGTCAGATCCGTGTGGTCCTCCCCAGTTTCGAGGCATACCTCAGCCTGCGCTAGTCAGTTTTACATTACTATAACAAAATGGCTGAAACGGACTAAGTGAGAGAAGCTTCCTTAGCTCACAGTTCTGGAAATGTAAAGTCTAAGGTTGGGATGGGGCAGGGTGTTGGCTTGAATGCTCCTGCAGATGTCCAGTGGGGGGACCTGATCCACTCCCGCCCTTACAGATCCCACTGGGACCCTGCTGTCCCACACCCATCTCAGAACACAGCTCAGTGCTCACACCACGTCTAAGTGCCGTGCCCTCTCAGACGACCCCCTATCCTCAGTGCCTCGTGTTCCCTGTGCACAAAATATAGGTAGGGTCCCCACCACACACCAGGGGCTTGGGGGAGGGGCATCCCATGGTACACAAGCACAGGTCTAGGGACTCCAGAGGTCAGAGAGGGCAGGTGGCACAGTATAGGGATGGCAGGGAAAAGAGAGAAGGTGATACTGAGTGACCCAAAGTGACCAGCTGCCCCCCATCCCCACCCCATGGAAGAGTTTGGACTCTATACGAGCTCCTGAATGAACCAGACAGGTCTAGGCAGGTTGAGCTTCCCTAATACAAAACTGAAATATGCCAAAATCTGAAACTTTGAGTATCAACATGATGCGTCAAGTGGAAAATTCCACTCCTGACCTGTGATGACTCACAGTCAAAAATACAGGTGCCCTGAAAACAGTGTGCACGGTTACTTTCAGGAGCTGGGCATGGTGGCACATGCCTGTAATCCCAGCCTTTGGGAGGCTGAGGCAGGAGGATTGCAAGTTTGAGGACATTGGACTAACATAGAGGTCTCTAAATCAGCTTGGAATATGAGACCGTATCTCAAAACACTAAAATATAAATAAATTATAAAAATAAAATAGGGGCAGAGAGATGGCTTAGTGGTTAAGCACTTGCCTGTGAAGCCTACAGACCCTGGTTAAAGGCTCAATTCCCCAGTACCCACATAAGCCAGATGCACAAGGTGGCACATGTATCTGGAATTCATTTGCAGTGGCTGAAGAGCCTGGTAAGCCCATTCTCTCCCTCTCTCCCTCTCTCTCTCTCTCTCTCTCTCTCTCTCTCTCTCAAATAAATAAATAAAAATAAATAAAATAAAATAAATGGGGGATCTGTAGGGATGGCTTAGCAGTTAAGGCACTAGCCTGCAAAGCCCAAGGACCCAGGTTAAGGTCCCCAGGACCCACATAAGCCAAATATACAAGGTGGCACATGCTTCTGGAGTTCATTTGCAGTGGTTAAAGACCCTAGCACATCCATTCTCCCTCTCTCTCACACACGCACACTCTCTCTCGCTCTATCTATCTATATCTCTCTGTGTCTCTCTCTGCCTGTTTCTCTCAAATAATTTTTTTTAAATTTTCTTTAAAAATAAAATAGGATTCCCTTCAGGCTCAATATATAATGTATATGTGAGCCATAAATAAACTGACATCACATTTACATTTGGGTCTCATCCCTAAGATATAATCATATGTGTGAAATACTTTTTTTTCATTTTCAGATAAGAGAGTCTCATGTAGTTCAAGCTGGCCTCAAACTTCTGATTCTCTTACCTCCATCTCCCAAGTTCTAGGATTATAGGTGTGTGCCACCACACTGGCTTGCATACAAATTTTTTTCATTACTCACATTTATTTTGTAATGTCTTTTAACTTTACTGAGAACTTTCATGTATGAACACATTAGAAATTAGTCATATTCCCCTCACCGCCACCTCCATTCCCCTGAGGACCTCTTCAGTGGGGTACTGGTAGTCACTGTGGGGCCGTGGTTACATCAGTCAGTTCCTGGGGGAAACTGTGCATCTGCCCAACCAGTGGCCCTTGCCTTCTTCCCACCCCCTCTCCTCAGTGTTCCCGAGCCTACCCTGGTGCTGAGCGCTCAGTGGCCTCTTCTTTTCTACTTTGATGAGTTTTGGCTGTTTCCAGGCCCAGACGACTCCAGGCACTGGCCTTTCTCTTCTTGCCATTCTGCCGGGCCTGGGGCCTCCCCAGTCCTTGCAGCTGTCAAGGTCCTGTGTGGCCACGACTGCCAGGCCCCAGGCAGCTGTGCATGGGCAAGGTCTGCACGCGTTTGGGCAGAGCACAGGGTGAGCCTGAGAGCCCAGGGCCACAGTGGTCAGGCAGTCTGCATGCATCTGAGCTAGACACACAGGGGAACAGGAATTAGTTTTAGGGTTGGGGGTTGTCGCTTGGGGGGTTTTTTGTTTTGTTTTTAAGGTAGGGTCTCAGGGTGGCCTCGAGCTTATGGCGATCCTCCTACTTCTGCTGGGATTATAGGCGGACACCACCCTGCCCAGCTTAATTTCAGTTTTTAATTAGCATACAAAATAGATTTTACTACGGCTTTTTCTTATTTATTTGAGAGATAGATAGGGAGGGAAAGAGAAAGAGAGAGTGTGGGCACACCAGGGCCTCTTGCCATTCAAGCAAACTTCAGACACGTGATCCACTTTGTGCATCTGGCTTTATGTGGATACTGGGGAATCAAACCCAGGTCAGCAGGCTTTGCAAACAAGTACGTTAACCACTAAGCCATCTCCCCATCCCCATTATGGCACTTTTCAAACAAAAACTTGTTTCTCCTCTCCCTCTGGACTCCCCCATCCTCCCGGCCCGCTTGTTCTCTCCCCCCACAACCTCCTTTCTGCTTCATGTCACGCGTGTTCTGTTGTCCCCTTCCTCAGCACCACTTCTTCCCTCTCATGGTCTCCTTTCTGGTTTCATAGCGTGTGCCCACACTCACACCCACTCCTGTACACACGCATGTGCATTAAAAGCTAGGGTACATGTGCTGGGAGATGTCTCCATGGATGAAGTGCTTCTCACTGAAGTGAGTACCCAGAGTTCAGATCCCCAGAACCCAAATGAAGGCCAGACTCTGCGGCGTAGTGTCTACAATCCCCACTCCCCTGTGGCGAGAAGGGAGGCAGAGACGGGAGACTCACCCAGAAGCTCACAGGCTAGCTAGCCTAGTGGACATAGTGGTGAACAAGAGACCCTGCCTCAAACAAGGCTGAAGATAAGGACTGGCATCCTGTGACCTCCACATGTGTGCCATGGCACACACAGGATCATGCTTACACACATGAACATGCACACACACACACACACACATAGAGAGAGAGAGAGAAAGCTAGGATAAACCGGGCATGGTGGCGCACGCCTTTATTCCCAGCACTCAGGAAGCAGAGGTAGGAGGATTGCCGTGAGTTCGAGGCCACCCTGAGACTCCATAGTGAATTCCAGGTCAGCCTGGGCTAGAGTGGAACCCTACCTCAAAGAGAGAGAGAGAGAGAGAGAACGAAAGAAAGAGCGAGCAAGGATACACATATAAGAGAGAACATTGCATGCAGATATTCTAAAATCCAAACTCTGGTCGCAAGCCTTTCTATGAGGGCTGTTGATGCTGCAGATTGAAAAGGTCTCCCTGCCGCAGGGAAGAGGTGGGAGGAAGGGTCTCTACACAGGACTTGCAGTAGTTCATGATGAGGATCAAATGGAGACTCAAGGATGGAGAGCTGGCATAAAGAGGGAGACTTAGCCGGGATAAAAACATTCGCAGTCAGATCTGTGCAAGGCAAGGGGCAGCTCGTATCAGAATTAGAGCTCCTGCTGGGTGTGGTGGCGCACGCCTTTAATCCCAGCACTTGGGAGGCAGAGGTAGGAGAACCACTGTGAGTTCAAGGCCACCCTGAGACTACAGAGTGAATTCCAGGTCAGCCTCGGCTAGAGTGAGACTCTACCTAGGGGAAAAAAAAAAAAGAAAGAAAGAAAGAAAGAAATCAGAGTCCCTCCCGTGGCCATCTCTCCTGCCCAAGCGCAAAGCACAGGACCCATCTGGCTAAACTCCTAGTGCCCAGGGCAGCAGGGCCTGCACACTATCTCCAGCATCAGTCATGAAGCCGAGGCCCCAGGGGACGGCGTGAGCTCGGGGCTGAAATGCGGTCTTTGAGACAGGGCCCCAGCCTGGGACCAATTTTGAAATGAATAACTCAGTTGGACTGTTTGGAATTAATCAAGTGAACAAAAAAAGGACCACGAGTACCACACACTCATCTGCTTTCTTACACTCTCGTAGTTCAAAAACAGCTTTGATTGTAAAAATGTAATTAGTTAAATGATTCATCTGTAATGCCCCGAATTCATATGTTTTTTTAGATTTTTAACAACCTCCAGCTCATTCTCATCTGACCCCTGCGGGGTTGCTCCCAGCCCCCAAGATTCTGGGCAGAGTAAGGACAGGCTGAAAGCACACTTCCTGAGCCCCTCAAACGGTCCCCAGATTGGAGCCCAGGGAGACAGGGCCTGGCCCGCAGGAAAGGGCCACCATGCTGGCTTCCTCCGCAGGCCTCCCCCCAATGCGGAGCAGTGCAGGGACTCCTTAAACCGGGCCATTGTCTTGATCTAGCATTTTGTCCTCAATTTCCCGTGACTGTCCCATGTGGGCCAGCCAAAGGACAAGAGGTGGCCATGCCCAGCCAGGGGTGTCTGAGCATAGGCTTCCGCCCCTGGGCACCAGAGGCCTTGTGCACCTTTTCCGACTTTGACGTTCTCCTGATAGTGGCCCGGGGAGCCTCCTGGCCACACGTCACTCAAGGGACAACACTGTGGGAGGCCGGGCAGAGGAGGGTGACCCCGTACTTTGCTGGTTGTTGGTAATGACAACTTGGTAGAGTGCTGCCCTCCACGCTGGTTGCTGCTAGGCATCCCTCCCCACTTCCCCAGGCAGGCGCAGCCCCCACGCGGCCCCTGCGCAGCCCCCTCAGCCTACTATACAGGACAGCTAGTACACAGATCTCCACAATGTCACTGCACCGATGCCAAGATCTCCCGAGGAAGTAGCCTTGAGAGAAAGCAAGTGTTAAGTGTAAAGGTGTCTCCACAACTTCTCCCCACACCATAGGCTGGCCTGTGTGATGGAGATGGAGTGGGCTTCCCACCCCCATAGACTGTATAACCGCAGGACATCCCAACCCTTCTGAGCTGTGGCCAGCTGCATAGATGGACTCCTGGGAGCCCAGGGGCTGGCCCTCCTCTCCATCTCCCACAGTGGTCACTGAACCCATCAGGAAGCACCTTTGAGGCTAATAGAACCCTGCATGAGCCAGCTCCCTCAGTACCCAGAGTCCTGGCAGACCTGGCATGCCGTGGCACTAGGGCAGCAGTCTGTCCCAGCCAGCAGACAGCAGCTCAAGAGCACCCTCTAGTGTTCACAAGAGCAAACACCTGGGCTGGTGCGAAACTAGACATTCATTCATAGACTTGCTCCTTTGATGGTTGGTTCATTAAGCAAATATTTATCGTGTTCTCAGTGTGTTTGAGACACTTTGGCACTTGTGGTGGGGAGGCAAGAAATGCATGCACGGTGCTTACCCATGAGAGCCTATGGCTGAACAAAAGTCTCAAAAGAGCTCAGCAGATAAAGCCTTGCTGCACAAGTGAGCACCTGAGACGGGATTCCCAGAGCCCATGCAAAGCTGGGTGCTCTGGCAGATGTCTTTAATCCCATCATGCCAACTACAGGAACGGAGGCCCAGATGGGAAAATCCATTGCTATAATCCTAGTGTCTCTATGGCAAGAAGGGAGAGAAATACAGGCAAAGCTCCCAGAAACTCACAGGCCAGCTGGCAAATGGAGTGGTGGACAGACGCCCTCCCTCACATGAGATGGAAGGCAAGGACCGAGACCAGAAAGCTATCATCTGACCTCCACATACACCCATACTCGCACACACAACATACACACGTCATACACACCAAAAAAAAAATCACATGGGGAGCCAGGCGTGATAGCGCACACCTTTAATCCCAGCACTCAGGAGGCAGAGGTAGGAGGATCGCTGTGAGTTCCAGGTCAGCCAGGGCTAGAGTGAGACCCTACCTCAAAAAAGAAATTCACATGGGTTCCAACCTGAGTGTGAATTATACTCAGGGACAAAAGGTTTGGGTGACTGTGAGCGCCTATAACCCAGGGTCAGATCTTTTGGGGATCAGAGGTCTTACCCTGAGGAAAGGAGGTATGAGATACAGTCAAATGGCCAAGTCAGTGCTGACAAGTGGGGAGAGGCAGGAGAACCCCCAGACAGAGGGTACAACCAACACAGCAGGGTTGAGAAGGGGCAAGTGGCTAGGGTGGCTAGTCTTGTCGCATTGGCTCTCATCTGTCCACTCTGGGGTCTCATCCCAGGGAAATGGACAGACATGGATCTACAACTATACCCTGCCAAGACAAAACTTCTTCCCCTGGGCTAGAGGCTGAGGCCATGGAAGGTTCTGGCCACCACTGAGTCAAGGGCTGAGAAGTAGAGGGTCTAATCTGGGAAGTGCTAGGCTTAAACCCAAACTTGTCAAACCCATTAGTCTGCCCAGGAAGCAGTGAGTTCCCCACCAGTGGATATGAAACTCAGGGGGCTATACGGCCATCTGTCAGGAAGAATTTCTGGGGAGAGATCGGACCCGGAGAGTCATCTCCTCATACTAGGAGAGGATCATTCCACACATGGGGTCTCTCTTTTGGCCTGTTAAGAACCAAACTCGTGTTCCTTGTGGGGACAAGATAGCACACACCCAGCTTGCAGGGCTGAGGAGAGAGCCCTTCAGAAAGTCATGGTGACCCTCAGAGCCTGGTGAACCATCGCTGTGGTCACCACGGGAAGAAGTGACAGAAAGCAGCAGGGAGCCAGTCATGAAGACACCGGTAGGGTGAGGTGGGCCATCGCACCCTCGACTGCAGAGCCCCCTCCAGCTCCCACTTAGCAGCACCTACACAACCGTCCACTCACGCCGCCCTTCCTCTGGGCAGTACTCTGACCCCTACCAGACTGGAAAGAGATGCCCATCTCTGAATGTCAGACCAAGGAGAATGGCTTTGCCTTCACCAGTGGGTTGAGAGGGGCAGTGAGGAGCCCTGGACTAGTTTCTAAGACGATCTGGCTACATCTGGCCCTCCCAAGTTTCCACAGACTCTTCTATAAAATGAGGGTAAGACAATGGCTGGCTGGAGAGCTGTGATTAGGGCCAATGATGCTCAGATTAGAAAGCAAAGCATAGACAGTTGGTAGAGCAATTACCTAGTATGCTTTACAAAGCCCAGAGTTCGACCCCCAGAACTGCATGAACCAGGTATGAGGACTGGAGAGGTGGCTCAGCAGTTAAAGGTACTTGCCTGCAAAGCCTGATGGCCTGGGTTCAGTTCCCCAGGAGCCACATAAAGCCAGATGCACAAAGTGGCGCATGCCATTTGCAGTGGCATTCACTCCCCTGCCCCCACTTCTCTCTTCAGCCTTCCAATAAAAAATAAACATTTTAAACAAATTTTAAATATGTCTGGGAAATCAAGCATGAGTCAACTGGAGAAGGTGCAAACAGGTGTCCCCATCAGACCAAGCACAGAGCAGAGGTGTGGCGCAGGGCCATGGGACCCCTGCCTGGCCAGGGAGGCAGGGTGCCTTCAGCCACAGCTGGCTGGGAGTGTCCACATTGCTCTTCCTTTCTCTTTAGTTCTTCCTTTTAACCTTTTATTGACAGTTTCCATAAGTATAGACAATAAAACCATGATAATTCCCTCCACGCCCATTCGCCCACCATCCACCCTCCATTATATCCCCTCCCCTTCTCAATTAGTCTCTCTTTTATTTGATGTTATCATCTTTTCCTCCTATTATGATGGTCCTGTGTAGGTAGTGTCAGGTACTGTGAGGTCATGGATATCCACACACTGTGTGTCTGGAAGATTGCATTGTAAGGAACCCTACCCTGTGTTTGGCTCTTACATTCTTTCTGCCACCTCTTCCACAATGGACCCTGAGCCTTGGAGGGTGTGATGGAGATGTCTCAGTGATGAACACTCCACTGTCACTTCTCAGTAGTACTATGGTGAGGTTTTTTTAAATTTTTGTTTATTTTTATTTATTTGTTTGAGAGCGACAGAGAGAGAAGCAGGCAGAGAGAGAGAGAGAGAGAGAGAGAATGGGCATGCCAGGGCCTCCAGCCACTGCAAATGAACTCCAGATGTATGCACCCCCTTGTGCATCTGGCTAACGTGGGTCCTGGGGAATCGAGCCTCGAACCGGGGTCCTTAGGCTTCACAGGCAAGCGCTTAACCGCTAAGCCATCTCTCCAGCCCTGTGGTGAGTTTTAAGTCACCCCAGTGGTCATCACCAAATGAAAAGAGAAGCTTCTCTGACCAAAAGTGAGAGTAGCATTAATATATAGATATAAACACTTTAAAAAGTGCTTACCAAGCAGTTTGGTGGGCACAATATATGCATTTAGCCAGACAACAGCAGGTATTTCTCCCCTAGGACACATGACCTCCCCAGCCATAGGCTTTTGACTAGGTTTTCAGTACCAGGCATATATTTCCTCCCATGGAGTGGGTTTCCCCCTGACAGACATGCCACTGTTGCACCAGTTGGCACATTTGATCTGGCTAGTGAATCTTAGGGATTGTGGGCTCTACTACTGTTAAACACTGTTAATGACTTCTCTGTCCCAAAGGGCTGCATTCAGTTTTCTGACAGCTAGTCAACAGGGAGGAGGTTTCCAGCTCAGCTCCAGCTTGATTTCTCAGTGACCTGCAGCCCAAGCTTGTAGAGTCTTCATCAATAGGGTCTTACCATCCAGTTCTGGTGAGCAACCAAGAGCCTTGGCAATGACCTTTAATGTTTGGGGGGCATCAGGGACCTCCCTGGCCAACAGCTCACTGGAAGGCGTCCCCCATCCCTGGCACTGAACTTTTTCTAGTACCAGTCTGCAGTTTCTCATGCAGTGAAGCAGGTTTCTACCCGGCTCATTCATGACAACTCAAATTTTGTGCATTGCTCTTTCTCCTGGGCCCATCACGGAGTCGGGGCTGCACTGTGACCGCCACTCCTCTGGTCTCCTTAATGCTATCTGATGTCCACTCCACCCAAGGCTGGTGTCTAGATGAGCTGAAAAAGGGTGCCCTGGCCTGTCTATGTCCACTGCCTCCCTCAAGACCAGCCCCATATATCTGAGCAGGGAACAGCTGGCCAGAAGCATCTCAAAAAGCCGACTCCCTGCTTCCATTCCCCAACCTCCTCCACCCAGGTTAAGTCAAGATCCTTTATTCCTCTCCACTCCGACAAGAAGCAATTTTTCCTGATACCTGACAGGGTAATCATGTTTCTCCCCACCAAGTATCAGTAATGGGCGGAATGGGTAATTTAAGCAGGTATTTGGGATCAGTTCAAAGGCTTAGCCCTATAAACACCACCTCTTTCTAGCCATGGTGTATGATGTGGACGTAGAAATAATCGCTTCCAGCCGACACAGCTACTCCCTGAGCAGACCCTCTCCCCAGAATAGAAGCCAGCTGCTTTCATGGCCTAGACTCACATAGCTGAAAAGACCGAGGAGAGAGTTCCAAACTCATGCCCCAGTAGAGCTGGCCAGACACATACACACACACACACACACACACACACACACACACACACACGGCAGCCAACCAGATATGGGGCAGTAGAGAGGAGTAAAGCCATGGTGTCACACAGAGAGAGAGGGGGGTAGGCAGCCAACCAGATGTGGGGCAGTGCGGAGAAACGAAACCGTGGTCCTGGAGCTGTGCCCAGCTGAGAAGTACCACCAGCTTGCCCAGGCAGAACTGTAGCCCAGGGGCTAGGAGGCTGGGAGTTTATGAAAACCCCAAACTCTGGGCATTAATGTGAAATGTCATAATTTTTAAATGTCCCGACTAATTCAGTTAGTTTGAAGTTTGTTGTTTAATTTCATGGACCGGATTACACCTGGTTCCAGGACCGGACGCTGCCCAAGCCCAGTCCTCACCGCGCACGCCAGGAGCCCAGAGGAAGGTGACATGGGCAAGGCCAATGAGCGAAGTGCCAGGCAGGGCCTAAGGCTGGTACAGACTCAGAATTCCACCCAGCCAAAGCTCTACTTTGCTGTGAGTGGGGCGTGGTGAGTCCAGAGCCCACTGCACAGAGCAGCCAGGTCCCGGGGTCTCTGGGAGGAGAAGCCACAGCTGCACCTCCACAGGGCCTCTCCTCCTCGCCCTGGAGCAGCCATCTTGAGTGAGGGGAATTGCTAACCCCACCCCCAGCTGTTGCTGCAGTCCGTGTGTGCGTGTGTGTGTGTGTGTGTGTGTGTGTGTGTGTGTGTGTGTGTGTACAGCCAGGCCCAAGACATATCAGGACCATATGGGCTGACCTGCCTGGAGGGGCTGCCCCGGCTCCCAGCCACAGGTCAGCCCTGCTGAGAGCTGGGACAAGGCCCCGAGACAGGAGTGTACGCTTCCCAGGCTGGGACCTCAATCCTTGTAATTTAGTGAATTCTCAACATCTGGCCGATAATTTCCAGGCCCTGGACTGATAAGCCAGGGACCTTGTTCTGGTATGTGTTGAGGGCTCCGTTCCCCTGACAGGAGCTGTCAGCATTAATTATAGCAAGAAAGCAAGACAGCCACCCAGCTCCGGCCTGCTGGGGTTTTCCTAGTCAGCATCTACGCACAGCCAAGTTGTTGGTTCTGTTCCTTTCCACAGAGGCTCCTGCCGACCTCAGGGAGGTGAGCCACAGTCAGAAGGGCCGACTCAAGCTAGGCCCAACGGTGCGCCTGTACTTCCTGAACTCGGGAGGTAGCGGCAGGAGGGTCAGGAGTTCAAGGCCAATTCTGGCTACCTTGGAAGTTAGAGGCCAGTCTGGGCTACATGAAAACTACCTTAAAAAGAAACAAAAGGAAAGGGGGCTGTGTATATGGCTCAGTGGGTAAAGTGCATGCCACACGAGCATGGGGACTGCATTTGGATCCCCAACACCAGCATAAAATGGCAGACGTGGTAGCACGCACCTGTGATTCTAGCATTGGCAAGGCAGAAACAGGACCCCGGGGCTTGCTGGCTGCCTGGTCTAGCCAAATGGGTGAACTCTGGGTTCAGTGAGAGACACTGATTCAAGAAAAATAAGGTGAAGACCAGGCCCGTGCCTTTAATCCCAATGTTTGGGAGGCTGAGACAGGAGAATCACTGTGAGCTTGAGGCCAGCCTGGGCTAGAGTGAGGCCCTGCCTCAAAAATAAAACAATAAGGTCTGGGGAGATTTCTCAGTGGTTAAAGGTGGTTGCATGCAAGCTTGTCAGCCCAGGGAACCTCCATCCACCCATGTAAAGCTAGACAGGTATTAATTTGCAACAGCAAGACACCCTGGTGTATGTGTGTGTCTGTGTCTGTCTGTCTATGTGTGTGTGTGTGTGTGCGCGCACGCACCCGCACACATGGGCACAAACACAAATAAATAACTTTTTTTAATTAGGAGCTGTAGAGATGTCTCAATGGTTAAAGACACTGTCTCGAAGAGACTGACAGCCAGAGTTCAATTCTTCAGCACCCACATAAAGCCAGATGCACAAAGTGACGCCTGTATCTGGAGTTTGTTTGCAATGGCAGGAGGCCCTGGTGTGCCCATTCTCTCAATCTCTCTCTCTCTCTCTCTCTCTCTCTCTCTCTTTCTCTCTCTGTTTCTCTCTGTGTGTCTGTCTCATAAATAAAAATATTTATTAAAAAATAAAACAACAGGGCTGGAGAGATGGCTTAGCGGTTAAGCACTTGCCTGTGAAGCCTAAGGATCCCAGTTCAAGGCTCAATTCCCCAGGACCCACGTTAGCCAGATGCACAAGGGGGCGCACGCGTCTGGAGTTCGTTTACAGAGGCTGGAAGCTCTAGCGCGCCCATTCTCTCTCTCTCTCTCTCTCTCTCTTTCTCCTTGCAAATATATTTTTTTAATTTGAAAACTACGTACCATGGAACCCTACTTAGAAACAACCCAGTGGGGAGCCGGGTGTGGTGGCACATGCCTTTAATCCCAGCACTCGGAAGGCAGAGGTGGGAGGATTACTGTGAGTTCGAGGCCACCCTGAGATTACCTAGTGAATTCCAGGTCAACCTGAGAGAGACCCTACCTAGAAAAACCAAAAGAAAGACAGAAAGAAGGAAGGAAGGAAGGGAGGAAGGAAGGAAGTGAGGGAGGGAGGGAGGGAGGGACGAACCGGGCGGGGTAAGAAAGGAAGAAGCAAGCTCTCAAGGTAACAGCCGCCAGTGAGTGGCACAGCCCAGCGGCCCACTGCTGCCCACCCAGAAGGCCACACAGAGATCACTCCCAGCGCTGCCCCGCCAGGGCCGAAGCAGACTTCACGTCCACGTTCGCTTGCCTGTGGGCACCATGTGTCTTGGGTTGCTCTGGAAGAGGGAAAAAAGGGAGGCTGACCTGGGACTCAACTTGAACTTGCCAGTCTATGGTTGAGGCCAGCGAGGTTCTAGGACGTGCCAGTCCCTGAGAGAGGCAAAGGGTTGAGCCGGCCCTGGGTGCTTTGCCCGTCACTCACGTGTAGCCCATGGTTTTGTTGGCTTCTTCCACACCCACGAGCATCCTGGAGCCAGCTGAGTCCTCGGGAAAAAGAGCCCCTTCAAGCGAAACCAAGGCTCGTAAACATGTGGGGTTTTCACGGAGGGCCAAGGCGATGAAAGCCTCTGGTGGAGCCCATGGCTTTGATCAGGCAGGGGCGGGCTGGCAGGGAGGCGGTGTGCACAGACGCAGCGCTCTCTATGGCTGAGAGGAAGAATTTGAACCCAGGCCAGCCAGGCCAAAGACCCTGACTGTCACTCTGTCAACCTGCCCTTGGCTACTTTTCTTCTTGCGTGAGATTCAAGCAGAGGAGGAAGGACATCTGATGAACAGAACCCCGTTGTCTGGGGAGGAGAGAGCTGCCTTGATGAAACAGACCCACCCACATCCTGCCACCAAAGGCATGCATCTGCCCAGTCTGGGGTTCTGCCCTTCCAGAACATTCGGCCTGGGCCCTGTTCTGCCTTGGTCCAGCCTGATCACACACAGCAGTATTTGTTCCTGGCTCCAAGCAAACCAGCCCCAAGCCCTTCCCAAAGGCATGTGTCCTTCTCTCAAAATCAGCCAGGCTGCCAGGCGTGGTGGCGCACACCTTTAATCCCAGCACTCAGGAGGCAGAGGTAGGAGGATCGTCATGAGTTCAAGGTCACCCTGAGGCTACATAGTGAATTCCAGGTCAGCCTGGATTAGAGTGAGATCCTACCTTGAAAAAAAAAATCAGCCAAGTTTAGGGCTAGGAGATGACTCAGTTGGTACCTAAGAACCTGAGTTCTATCCCCAGCGCCCATGTAAATGCTGAGTGTGGTGGCGTACGCCTGTAATCCCGGCGCTGAGGGAGTGAAGACAGGAGGATCTCTGGGGATATCTGGACAGACCTAACTGGTGAGGTCCCAGCCAATGAGAGAGCCTGTCTCAAAAAGAGATGGAGGGTGTGCCTGAGGGTGATGGGCATGGTTATTCTCTGACCTCTGCACACGTGTGTGCCCACACTCATCTACACATGTGTGCACACCACACACACACACACACACACAAGAGCAGCTAGACTCAATGCTTTCTCTAGTCCATGGGAGGTTCTAATTCACAGCCATCTGCATAGCCTTAACCTCCATTGCTTTGCTAGGCTCAGGCAAGGACCTGGTAAGGCTGGGAACACTGCTGCTTAGAGACTCACCAAGCAAAAGATGATCTGGATAGGGCTGCAGGGATGTCTTAGTGGTTAAGGCGCTTGCCTGCGAAGCCTAAGGACCCATGTTTGACTCTCCAGATCCCACGTAAGCCAGGCACACAAAGGTGAGGCAAGTGCAAGGTTGCACATGCCCACTAGGTGGCGCAAGCATCTGGAGTTCGATTGCAGTGGCTGAGGCTCTGGCTCACCAATTCATTCTCTCTCTCTCTCTCTCAAAATAAATAAATACAATTATTTGGATGGGGCTAGCAGGAAAGAAACCAGTTCCACAGTGAAACCAAGTGTTTCTCAAACTTATTAGACTGCAGAATCCCACCTCCCACACCACCTTTGGGCAACTCTGTCAGTATCCTACAGGGCAGTGGCGTGGGGCAGCAGTTTGAGAAAGGCAATATGTCCGGGAGATGTGGGCAGTTTCCATACAAAGCAGCTCCACACCCTGTCTTTCTCCAGTGCAGAAGGGATGTTAGAATCATGTCCCCAAATCAGGCTGTTGGTTTTCCTGCCTGCTTCTGCGTCACTTCTCAGTAATCTTTACTAACTGCCACCATTGAGTCAGACAGGGAATTAATGCAGAGGCCTAGGGACACTTTTCTTACCTAGGTGCCAACAAAGGTGATCCCAGAGCTACCTCTACAAGCCAAGACCTAGACTGTGGGCTTCACTGTAAAGATCCTCCTATTATACTGGTCTTGTGTAGGCAGTGCCAGGCACTGTGAGGTCATGGATGGCCAGGTCATTTTGTGTCTGGAAGAGTGTATTGTAAGGAGTCCTATCTTTCCTTTGGCTCTTACATTCTTCCCACCACCTCTTCCACAATGGACCCTGAGCCTTGGAAGGTGTGATAGAGATGTTTCAGTGCTGAGTACTCCTCTGTCACTTCGTCTCAGCACCATGGTGCCTTCTGAGTCATCCCATGGTTATTGCCATCTGAAAAGAGAAGCTTCTCTAACCAAAAGTGAGAGTAGCATAATATATGGGTATGAACGTTAAGAAAAGTGCTTACAGGGCTGGAGAGATGGCTTAGCAGTTAAGCGCTTGCCTGTGAAGCCTAAGGACCCTAGTTCGAGGTTCAATTCCCCAGGACCCACGTTAGCCAGATGCACAAGGGGGCGCACACGTCTGGAGTTCATTTGCAGTGGCTGGAGGCCCTGGCGCGCCCATTCTCTCTCTCTCTCTCTCTCTCTCTCTCTCTCTCTCTCTCTCTCCCTCTGTCTCTCTGTCTCTCTCTCTCTCTCTGCCTCTTTCTCTCTCTATCTGTCGCTCTCAAATAAATAAATAAAAATAACAACAAAAAAAAGAAAAGTGCTTACAGGGCTGTTTGATAAGCATAATATATGCATTTAGCCAGACAACAGTAGGCATTACACCCCTAGAATTTATTACCTCCCCCATAATGGGCTTTTGACTAGGTTTCGGTAACAGGCGTGTATTCCCCCCCATGGAGCCAACTTCCAGTCCAACTAGAAAGCAGCTGATTCCCCCCATAACTTTGTATGTCCTGCTACATTGCTGAAAGTGTTTATCAGCTCCAACAGTTTGCTGATAGAGTGCTTAGGGTCCTTTATGTATAGAATCATAACATGTGCAAGTAATGATAATTTGATCTCTTCTTTCCCAATTTAAATCCCTTTTATGAGTGTCTCTTGCCTTATTGCTGTAGCTAAGACTTCCAGTACTATATTAAATAAAAGTGGGGACAGTGGACACCCTTGTCTTGTTCCTGAATTTAGTAGAAAAGCTTTGTTTTTCCCCATTTAGTATTATTTTGGCTATAGGTTTGTCATAAATAGCCTTTATTATGTTGGGATGTGTTCCTTCTATTCCCAGTTTCTTTAGGACTTTTACCATGAAGGGATGTTAAATTTTGTTAAATGCCTTTTCTGCATCTATTGAGATGATCATATGATTTTTGTCCTTTAGTCCATCTATTTGGTGTATTACATTTATCAATTTGCATATGTTGAACCATCCCTGCACACCTGGGATAAATCCTACTTGGTTGGGAATATATCTTTTTGATATATTCTTGTAGTCTTTTTGCTAGTATTTCATTGAAATTTTTTGCATCTATGTTCATGAGAGAAATTGGTCTGTAATTTTTTTTTTCTGGTTTTTTTTTGTGCTGTCTTTGTTTGGCTTTGGTGTCAGGTAATGCTGGCTTCATAGAAGGAGTTTGGTAGGATTCCTTCCTTTTCTATTTTATGGAAGAGTTTGAGAAGCATTGGTGTTAGTTCTTCTGTGAAGGTCTGGTAAAATTCACCAATGAATCCATCTGGGCCTGGACTTTTTTTTCCTCAACTTTTATTAACATTTTCCATGATTATAAAAAATATCCCATGGTAATACCCTCCCCCGCCCCACTTTCCCCTTTGAAATTCCAATCTTCATCATATCCCCTCCCCATCTCAATCAGTCTCTCTTTTATTTTGATGTCATGATCTTTTCCTCCTCTTATGATGGTCTTGTGTAGGTAGTGTCAGGCACTGTGAGGTCATGGATATCCTGGGCCTGGACTTTTTTTAGTTGGGAGTTTTTTATATATTATTGTTTTAATCTCTGTGCTTGTTATAGCTGTTTCAGTAGTTAATCTCATCTTGATTTAATTTTGGGAGGTCATATAAATCAAGGAAATCATCCATTTCTTTCAGATTTTCAAACTTAGTGGAATATATGTTCTTAAAGTATGCCCTTATAGTTTTCTGAATTCCTTTGGTATCTGTTGTAATGGTGTCTATTTCATCTCTAATTTTATTGATTTGTGTCTCTTCTCTCTTTCTTTTGGTCAGATATGCTAAGGATTTATCAATCCTGTTTATCCTTTCAAACAATCAACTCTGATTAATTGATTCTTTGTATTGATTTTTTGTTTCTATTTCATTAATTCCTGCCCTAATCTACTGATTCTTGGTTTGCCTTGTACTTCTTTTTCCAAGGCCTTAAGGTAAAACGTTAAGTTGTTTACTTGCAACCTTTCTAATTTCTTTTTTTTTTATTATTCATTTATTTGAGAGAGAGAAAAAAAAGGCAGAGAGAGAGGAAGAGAGAGAGAATGGGTGTGCCAGGGCATCTAGCCACTGCAAATGAACTCCTTCTGGCTTAAGTGGAGCCTGGGAATCAAACCTGGGTCCTTTGGCTTTGCAGGCAAGTGCCTTAACCACTAAGCAATCCCTTCAGCCCTCTAGTTTCTTAGTATAGGCAATTAAAGCTATAAATTTCCCCCTTAAAACTACCTTTTTGTGTCCCAAAGGTTTTGGTATGTCGTGTTATCATTATTATCTGATTCTATAAAAATTTTTTTGAGGCAAGCCCAACAAACTGGCCTTTTTTTTTTTTAATGGGAGAGAGCAAGAGCAAGTTAGAGGGACATCTGGATTAAATGATGTCATAAAACAAATTGACCTAGCAGATACCTTTAGAACATTCCACCCAGGGCTGGAGAGATGGCTTAGTGGTTAAGGTGCTTGCCTGTGAAGTCTAAGGACCCATGTTCGACTCTCAAGATCCCACATAAGCCAGATGCACAAACAGACACAAGCACACAAGGTTGCACATGCGCACAAGGTAATGCACATGTCTGGAGTCGATTGCAATGGCTGGAGGCCCTGGTGTGCCAATTATTTCTCCCCCACCACCTCTGTCTCTTTCTTTTTTGGGGGGGGGTAGGGTCTCACTCTGGCTTTGGCTGACCTGTAATTCACTATGTCATCACAGAGTGGCCTCAAACTCACGGTGATCCTCCTACCTCTGCCTCACATGTGCTGGGATTAAAGGCGTGTGCCACCACGCCCAGCTTTCTGGGTTTATTTTTTGCCAGGCTGATCTGTCAATTGATGACAGTAGGCCAGGAGTATTGAAGTCACTCACTACAATTGTACTTGGTGTTATCTGTGACCTTAAGTCTAATACTGTTTATTTGAAGAAATTGGAAGCACCCATGTTAGCAGCATATATGTTTAGAAGTGTAATGTTATCCTTTTGAATTGTTCCTTTAATCAATATAAAGTGCATCTCCCACTCTTTTTTTTCTTTCTTTCTTTCTTTCTTTGTTTTTGTTTTTGTTTTTGTTTTTCGAGGTAGGGTCTCTCTCTAGCCTAGGCTGACCTGGAATTCACTATGTAGTCTCAGGGTGGCCTCAAACTCACGGTGATCCTCCTAACTCTGCCTCCCAAGTGCTGGGATTAAAGGTGTGCGCCACCACGCCTGGCTTTCCACCTACTCTTTTTTTTAATACTTTTATTTATTTATTTGAAAACACAGAGAAATAGAGAGATGAGAAACAGACAGGGAGAATGTACACCAGGGCCTCCGGCTGCTGCAAATGAACTTCAGATGCATGTGCCCCTGTGTGCGCCTGGCTTTACATGGGTACTAGGGAATTCAACCAGCGTCATCAGGCAGGGGACAGTGTGTGCAAAGACTCAGAAAGGGGGAGCTGCGGGCGGTACTTCTGGGGTCAAAGGTCAAGTGCACATGGGGCTGAGGGGACAGAGGTGGGAAGGAAGGCAGGGACCGCAGCGTCCTCCTGAGTGAGGCCTGTCGAGTGGCAGGTGAGGTGGGTGGGCAGGTGACGGGGGCCCCACACGGTCACTGGTCCTCTGCAGAGGGTCACCACAGAGGCCCCGGAGGTGCCCAAACGCAACTCTCTCAGCCTCTGCCCGGGTGTGATCTGGCTCCTCTCAGCCTTCCCTGCTGCCTGCACGTGCCACAGCAGCCATGCTGGGCACTCAGCCTTCTCTGGATTCTGCCAGTCACAAGTGACAAGTCACAGTTGAAGCTGGCTTAAGGGAAACAGACATAGGCTCCAAAGCTGAAGAATGCAGGGTCACGCAGCTTCGGGCCTCTGCCCTGTCCTCCTCTCAGCTCTGCTCTCCTCTCCGTGGTGGGCCCAGGGACCCAAGCTCAGCCCCAGTGGGAGAACAGAACTCCTGTCCCCCGAGAGGCCACCATTAGAAACCCCAGGCGTGCAGCCAACGGCTCAGCTTGCTTCCCAGGCTACTGCCTGGACCTGTCACCCTTGCCAAGGGAATGTGGTCGTGTGCACAGCCCCACTGTAACCATGAGGGGTGGTCTTTAGAGAAGAACAGGGCTTCTGTCACCAGAGGAGGGGATTCTGGGCGGCAGACAATACAAATCCATCCCGTACTCCACATGGGATGGGGCCTTGACCCCTGGGCTCAGGACATAAGACGTGGAGGAAGGGCTGCTCCTGTGTGTAACCTCTGCTCTCTCATTCCAGGGACCACTGGGTCTGGATGGCAAACCTGTAAGTAGTGACGGAGCAATTGTAAGTGGTCCTGGGTGGGCTGCAACTGTGGCATTGAGAGTGACCATGGAGCACCTGAGGGAAGGAGCCACTGGGAACTTGGCTCACTGATGAGACCAGTCACTTGGGTGTCACATAAGTTCAAATCTATGCTCACCATCTGCTGACTGAGCAACCACCGCCACCCCCTTCTTGCCTGTAGAACGGGCGTGTTCACTTCTCCCTCAGGGGATGCTGCGGGGTTGTGGAAACTGCGGGCAGCACAGGCCCAGTGTCTAGTCAACCTTCGAAGTGCAGACTGTCTCTGCTACATTCTCAAGGCTTTCACGGTGGGCACCGGGCTGAGAAGCCCAGTGGTCCACAGGTGTCCTCAGTAGATAAACATGACACACAAGGAGACTCAAGCACTATTTAATAAGTGGAAGTAGACAGACAAAAAGACGCTCAGACGGACTAGTGAGTGGGTGCGGGTGGATGGATGGAAGGATGGAAAAATGGGTAAATGGATGGCTAGATGAATAGATGAGTGGATTATGGATAAATGGGGTGGATGAATAAATGAATAGATAAGTAGGTGAATGTGTGAATGGATGGATGGATGGGTGGGTGGATGGATAGATGGATAAATAGGTAGATGCATAAATCAATAGGTGGATAGATGGGTAGGTTAGTAGATGAGTAGATTGTAGATAAATGGATGGGTGATGGATGGATAGATAAGTCAGTAGACAAATAGATGAATGTATTATGGGACAGATGGATGGATGACTAGGTGGATAAATGGGTAGATGGTTAAGTAGATGAATACATGAGTGGATTATGGATAAATGGGGGATGGATGCATAAGTGAATAGATAAGTAGATGAATGTGTGTGAATGGATGGATGGATGGATGGATGGATAAATGGGTTGATGTATGGATAAATAGATGACTAGATGGTTAGGTTAATAGATGAACAGACTGTGGATAAATGGGTGGGTGGTGGATGGATAGACAGATGAATAGATGAGTGGATTATGGATAAATGGGAGTGGATGGATAAGTGAATAGATAAGTAGATGAATGTGTGGATGGGATGGATGGATGGATGGATGGATGACCCCTCCAGGGACAGGTAGATGGAGTCCAAACTCTGCAGAGCCACTGCCCTTGAAGGAGAGCACACTTCAGCGACAGGATCTGACAGCTCAGGGTAGTGGCCTCCTCAGTGGTATCCAGGCACAAGCAGATGCCGAGCAGTGAGGAGTGGCTGGTGCACGCGCCCCTTTTCCTGTCCTCAGCTCGCTCATGCTGAGGACAGGTGTGGGGCTTCCAGGAGTCAACGGGACAGCTAAGTAATGGCTAACAGGCTCAGCTGCCCACAGCTCTCCTCGCCTCACAGGCCCCCCCTTCCCTCAAAGCTGTAGGACAGCCAGACATGGAGCCAGCCTAGCTGTCCTCACTCATGACTATCCTTTCTTCATCTTCCTTCTCCAGGGACTTCCAGGCCCCAAAGGGGAAAAGGTAAGTGCTACCAGATGCTATCTGAATTCTGTGGGCTGATGGATACCAGAAACCTGCCTCCAAACCCCAGTTTCCAAAGTATAAACTTGACCAGATCAAGGCTGCTTCTAGAGCCTCTGTTTCACCATCTGTAAAGTGGGGTGAGCAAACCTGTGTCCTAAGATGGTTACGAGGCTCACATCTGACAAAGTGACCTATAAAGTGGAGTGAATAATGCCTGTCTCCTAAAATAGTTACAACACTTACATCTGACAATCCAGCACACCAGAAGCATTGACTCTAAGTCCTGGTGCCCAAACATATCAAAACTCAAAGGCACAGTCCCGCCAGAACAGCAAGCTTCCGGCAGTGAGCAGGGTGCTGAGAAGCTTGGGAAAAGAGCAGGGATTGCAGGAAGAGTGCACCCTCGGGAATACCCATGTCTAAGGGCTGGCTTTGCAGCCCTTGTAGGCTGGGTGGGTGGGTGAATGCATTGATGGATGCACTAATGGTGATAGGTAGGCGGGCGCATGGCTGAATGGCTGAATGGAGCCCAGACTGCAAGGGGCCACTGCCCTTGAAGGAGAGAAGCTGACAGCTCTGAGCAGTGGTGGCCCTGGTTCTTAGCACGTATATGGGACCACCGGGTTACTCTGAAGAAAGCGGAAGACACGCGAGCAGCCCCGGTGGAGGGGTCAGAGGAGGAACCAGAACAGACCGCAGAGTGGCAGGGCAGCGCGAAACCTCCACACATGGATTTGGACGGAGAAGTGAGAGCTTGGGTGGCAGAGCCTGCCATTGTGTGCCCACTCAGGTAGGGCAGAGTTGTGCTCCAGGCCACCAGCAGGGCTGACAGAGCCGGAGAAAGTCACAGGATCTGGTGTTCAGCACCTGCCCTTTGCACTCTTGACCAGCTTGGGCCTCTGTTCCCACCTGTAGTCTTCCTTGATGTGGAAGACACGAACACAATTGGTAGGGTCATGATTGATTTCTTGCTGGTTCTGGCGGATGCCACCAAGCAGTAGAGGTAATCTAGGGGCTCTGACACCAAAGAGAAGCTGGTGTCTTCCCTGAGATTACGTAGTGAATTCCAGGTCAGCCTGGGCTAGAGTGAAACCCTACCTCAGAAAAAAAGGAAAAGAAGGAGAAGAAGGAAGAAGAAGGAGGAGGAGGAAGAGAAGCAGCAGCAGCTGGTGTCTTGATATCTATGGCTGCTTAACCACTGTGCCGAAATTCCATGGCCTAATGAACAGTTCGTCACTGTTATCCCTCGCTAGTCCAAGGTTCGGGACTCTCAGGGAACACAGTGGGAGCAGCTGTCCCTGTCCCTGCCACACCACGTCTGGGTTCAATGGCTAGGAGGCAGCCATTGGTAAGGTTTCAGTCAGCTGGTAGTGGGACCCTGGGCAAATTACTCGGCTCCTCCGCCCCCCACTTTCCTCAGCGGAAAGGAGCGATGAGGGCAGGACCTGCCTGCTGTTTCAGTTAACGTCAGGCCACGTACGTGAAGCACAGAGTAACGCTCAACAGGTGGTGTGGAAAGACAAGGAAGCAGAGGTGACTTTCCTCCTTGTGCTTGGTCCCCAGGGTGCACCAGGAGACTTTGGCCCGCGGGTAAGAATGGAGCACCGCCTTTCTCATCCACCCCCCATGGTTTGTTTAATATTATTATAGTAGGGCGTTTCTGGTATTTCCCCTGGGTCCCAGCTCCTGATAGCTTGTCGCGGGAAGAAGCGAGTGAGGCAGCCCTCCCTCCCCACCCACAACCACCTGTGGAAGCCCCCGCTGCAGATCTGGCCCCACGGCTCGGCCCTGCCACTTCCCATTCCGTGACCTTGCACAGTCGCTTCTCCCTGTGGCTTAGTCAGTTCAACCATGAGTGGGGTGACAGCCCTCCACCCCCTCCCAAACAGGTGCCATTAAGATTCATTACAACCATGAAAGAGGGCAGCCAGGACATAGTGTGGGGCCAGTGGACAGAATTCTCCTCTAGCCCACCTCTACTCTCAGTGCCCTTGAGCCCAGGAACTCGGAAGTGCTAGTGCTGAACGTGAGGTGGCCCCCAAAATGAGTCTTAGCAGAGGAGCACTTTAGTAGCCCTAGACAGGGGCCCTCGCCATTTCCAGCATGTTCCAGACAGGATGACTGGACTACAGAGATGGTGACGTGGACATCAGCTGTCCAAAGGAGGCTGAGCCTATCTAAGAAGGTTATGGGAAGGACCCCAAGGCCCCATCACCCACATCAACCATGTGTAAACCCTGAGGGCAGGAGTAGGGAAGAGGATGAGTGAGCTGCTTGAGCCAGAGGAGGGCCCTGTTCATGGGCAGGAGGAGAAGATGGGAGCACAGGGCAGAGACATGGACTGGGCTTTGTGGTCAGGCTGGGCTGGGACCCTGCTCTGCAGCCTCATGGCTTAGAGTCCAGGTTTTGTGAAATAGGACACCGGGGCCCTTGCCACAGGGTAGTTGGGACTGTGAGCGAGAGCAAGAAATGAGGTGAGCCAGCTGAGATCCGCTGGGCAGGGCTGAGCCACGCTGGGGCTGTTGATGGGAGAACAGGCCAGGGCCATGTACAGGTGGAGACATTTCTCTGAAGTCAAAGGTGCTCCTGTCGTCCTGTGGCTGCTGGGAGAAATCTTGCTTTCAGGTAGTTTATAGAAGCTCATCTTGTCAGTGGGATTGTCCATTGAATCCAGCTGGCTCCGGGGTCATAAAAGAGCACATTGCTCCCCAAGCCCCTCGCCTCTAGAAGGATTATCTCCTTGTTTTCCGGTGTTCAAGTCATCTGTGAAACAGCTTACTCCCTCCAAAAAGTTCAGCGGCTTAAAAAGACAATTTGCCGGTGTCTCACAGTCCCTGTGGTTAGCTAGGGTCTCTCTTGTGGCTGCTGGCATAGCACCTGGTCCTGAGGGGTGATGTGAAACCCTCACACGGTCCCACCCAGTGTGGACGGTTCTGGCAGCTCGGCTGGAAAGATCCTGCGAGTGGCTTTGCGCTTGTCACCGGCTGCTTCCAAGGTGGCAGTTGGGTCCTTGGAGGGGGTCGGGGAGGAGCCTCCCAGGGCCCTACCCAGAATGGGCATAGCATGTCAACCTGCTGTGTTCTATTGGTCAAATCAGTCATGGAATAGTAGAGAAATAGGCATTGGCTCCAGACGGGGAGTTCTAGAAGAGTCAATGGGTCCAGGAGCCAGCATGGCAGCCGTCTCTGGAGCAAGGCCTTACTACGCCCAGCCACGTGCTGCCTGGGATGAGTCATGTGGCCTTGTGATTTCTGAAACACCCTTCTGCTTGTCTGACCACACTACCTGTTTGCCAATTAGATGGTATTCCCACGGCTCCACGCAGGCTTTATAAGTACAGACCATCGCGGGTACACCCTCCACGTCCTCAAGGTAGACTGCTGTGAGGGGCGGTGCCTGATGGTTGATGTGCTCTCCACGCCCCACTCACCCCACTGTTCCAGGGTCAGACCTCAGCCATTCAGGCCCAAAGGGAGGGAGAGGTTGGTCAGGGGAGAAAGCCAGAACCTTCCAAAGCACCTATTCAAGAGCTGAAACCCTCCTGCTGCCTTAATGAGCAGTCCAGGCCAGGGGCTCTCCGCGGGGGCTGCGTCTGAGCGTAAGGGAAGCAGCAGGAGGAGGAAGCAAATCCTCCCTGATCCGGTGCCTCACGAAACAAGAATGGCCTCCAGTCATTGCCTGACTCTGGGGGACCTAGCCACAATGTTAGGCTTTTGGTTTTCTTCTTCATTTATTTGCTTTTGAGGCAGGGTGTCATGTATCTCAAGATGGCCTCGAATTCACTACGTACACAAGAATAACCCTGAACTTCTAATTCTCATGCCTCTGCCGGCTGAGGGCTGGGATGACAAGCACGCACCACTCTGCCCCACTTATGCAGTGCTGGGGCTTCACTCTGCCAGGCGAGCCGCCTTCCCTGTCCACAGCACCAGTTTTTTGTCTGGAATTATAACCCCTTGATTGGGGCCCTGCCATACTGATCAGAAGATCTGAGTGGTCGATGCAGAGCACTTCTATTCATTCATTAACTGGAAAAACAAGTCAGGTGCTTGCTAGAGATGAGCTCATTCCTGTCGTGGGCCATCTGCACATGAAGGAAAGGAGTTAAATGAAGCCAGTTCGCTTGGCAACAAGAGGAGGCTTGACCTTGCCAAGTTCAGTAACCCCAAGTAAACAATTACTCTCCCTGACGCCCAGACACTTCATCTGTAAAATGGGACTGTGGCTGTGCCCTGGCCAGCTCATGACCAAAATGCCCCTGACAGTCCCCAGGAAGTGCTTGCATACACAGTGCTGGGTTTACCAAAGCCTTCTTCCTTTCTTGGTTACCGGACGTTGAGAAAGACCTGGATGTGCCTGGTGCCAGTGTTGGGCGGGCCCTTCTGGGGCTCACCACACTGTGAGCTTCCTTTCATGCAGGTTGGGCCAAGAAGTGAGAGTTCTGTCTGCCTGAGGTCTGACCCAGTACTAACACTGTGTCCAAAAGTCACGGTCATGGTTACGTGAGACTGTGTGACTGACTCTTCACTGCCTGTTGCTGTTGCCTTTTTTATCTTGAGATAATTACATTCACGTGCATTTGTAATAAGTACCATCTCATGTACTCTTCATCCAATTGCCCCCATTAGTGACATCTTGCATCGCCGTTATACAATCTAACTCCCAGGAAACTGATCATGATCCAGTCCACCAACTTTACTCAGATTTCCCCAGGTTGCATGCGTGCATGTGCCTGCATGTGTGCGTGCATTTTCAGGTGTGTTCTCTTCTATGCGGTGACTTATAATCACCACACAGATTCCCTCATGCTGTCCTTTCATAGCAAGGATTACCTCTCTCCTCCATCTCTCCCCCGTCCTTAACCCCCAGCAACCACTAACCTCCATGAGTATAACTTTTCCATTTAAGAATATTAGCTGGAAGTGGCAGAAAGAATGTAAGAGCCAAAGGAAGGGTAGGACTCCTTACAACGTGCTCCTCCAGACACAAAATGGCCTGGATATCCATGACCTCACAGTGCCTGACACTACCTACACAAGACCATCATAATAGGAGGAAAAGATGATGACATCAGAATAAAAGAGAGACTGATTGAGTGGGGGTGGGGATATGATGGCGAATGGAGTTTCAAAGGGGAAAGTGGGGGAAGGGAGGGAATTACCATAGGATATTGTTTATAATTATGGAAGTTGTCAAAAAAAATTTAAGGCTGGTCATGGTGGCACACACCTTTAATCCCAGCACTCAGGAGGCAGAGGTAGGAGGATTGCATGAGTTTGAGGCCACCCTGAGACTACATAGTGAATTCCAGGAGAACCTGAGCTAGAGTGAAACTCTACCTCAAAAAAATAAAAAAAAAAAATTTAGAGCCAGGCACGGTGGTGCACGCCTTTAATCCCAGCACTTGGGAGGCAGAGGTAGGAGGATCGACATGAGTTCAAGGCCACCCTGAGACTACATAGTTAATTCCAGGTCAGCCTGGACCACAGTGAGACCCTACCTCAAAAAAAAAATTTTTAAGGGGGAGGTCTGGAGAGATTGCTCAGTGGTTAAAGCACTTGCCTCTGAAGCCCAAGGACCCAGGTTCAATTCCCCAGTACCCACATCAGCCAGATGCACAAGGTGGTGCATGTATCTGTAGTTTGTACACCCATTCTCTGTCTCAAATAGGTAAATAATTAAAAAAAAAAAGAATATTAGCTGTATGCAGTCATACAGAGTTTAATGTTTTCAGACTATTTTTTCACCCAAAATAGTTTCCTTATGATGTATCCAAGCTGTTGCATGCATCAGACTTGCTGTTTGTTTGTTTGCGCGCGCGCGCGCGCGCGTGTGTGTGTGTGTGTGTGTGTGTGTGTGTGTGTGAAGTGAGATCTCACTCTGCTGCCTGAGCTGGCCTTGAGTTCACAGAAATCCTCTTGCTTCAGCCTCCTGAGTACTAGGATTACAGGCATGAGCCACCACACCCTGCTTGTTGCTTTTTTGTTTACTGCTGAGCGGCACCCCATAATGCAGATGGAGCCGAGCTCTACCAGTTACCTATGGAAGGACATTTTGACCTAAGCTGCTGTGAACATTCATGTACAGTCATTTCAGCATAAAATCAATATGCTCCAGAGTGCATGTGCCTCCATCACCTTTTTTTTTTTTTTTTTAATTTTTTGGCTTTTCAGGGTAGGGTGTTGCTGGGCCCAGGCTGACCTGGAATTCACTATGGAGTCTCAGGGTGGCCTCAAACCCAGTGATCCTCCTACCTCTGCCTCCTGAGTGTTGGGATTAAAGGTGCATACCACCACGCCTGGCTCCATCACTTTTTTCAATTTTTTTTTTATTTCTTTTTATTTATTTGAGAGTGAAAAGAGGCAGATAGATAGACAGAGAATGGGCATGCCAGGGCCTCCAGCCACTGCAAATGAACTCCAGATGCATGCGCCCCCTTGTGCATCTGGTTTATGTGGGTACTGGAGAAACGAGCCTCAAACCAGGGTCCTTAGGCTTCACAGGCAAGCGCTTAACCACTAAGCCATCTCTCCAGCCCTGGCTCCATCACTTTTAATGCAGGAAGAGAGGGTTAGGAGGTCCTTGTCCCCTGTCTGAAAGAATGCAGGTTGGCACAGTGTGCTCTCTCTCACACCCAGTGTATGTTATCTCTCACTTAACACTAGATCTGGGTTTCAGGTGCTGGGGAGGTGACACATATCTTGCAATGTAAAGGGTCTTACTGGGCCTTTTACATCAAAGTCCCTTCATGCAGCTGCCCAGAAAAAGGCCAGATTGGAACCATCAAAGCCCTGTCCTGTGAGCCTGCTGCAAGAACGAGGGCAGAGGAAGGCACAGGGGCTGCCCATCCGAAGGAGTCTCTCCTGAAGCCAAAGTCCACCCTCAGGGTTATGGTGACCCCCATGTCTTTCAGGGAGAACCGGGGCAAGACGGAATTGCAGGACCTCCAGGGCCCCCTGGACCACCTGGTGCCCGGGGCCCACCGGGTGACACTGGGAAAGATGGCCCCAGGGGAGCGCAAGGCCCAGCGGTAAGAGAAAACATGGAGCTGGGGTGCCCAAGAGCTGGTCCTACACTGACTCAGACCCAAGCCCTGACCCCAGAGCCAACCCCATTCCCAACACTGTTCCTAACGGGCCTAACAGCACCCTTCAGCCCAGTCCACACACTGAGCCTGGGCCCAGCATTAACTCAGCCCCAATCCTAGTAATCCACATTCTGTCCCTGACCCCCGACCCTAATCAGAACTTTACACCAACCAAGCCTTAAATGTAGCTACAGACACAGTGCATAACCCCAATCAAGTCCTTGACCCCAAACCCTTGTCCATGCCCCCAGCTCAGACTTACCTAGACTCTAACCCTGAGTCTAACTCCAAACCCAGTGTAGCCCTAATAGCCCCATGGACCCAAGCTTTGACCTGAGTTGCAATTTCACCCCAATCCTTGCCCTTACCCCGATCCCCAGGCCCCTATGTGGCCCTTTCCTGCAGATCTCTAGCAACCCTCGCTCTTTCCCCACCTGCTTCTCCCTAATGCTAACTAGAAAGTCTCAGGTTTCCTTCTAGGAGTCGTGATCCAAACCCTGGAGGCCAGACCATATTCTAGTACCCTCACCCCAGCCCAGGGGACTCCAACCTGTCCTTCCCCTCATTGCAGGGCCCATGCTTCTGCAGACTACCACCAAGGTCCCCATGGGACCAACTACCCTCAAATGGTTCATCTGAACCTGTCACATTGGGCACGTCACTCCCTAAAGCTCAACCTTCTCATCTGTGGAGTGGGGACAATGACACCCACTTCTCAGGGTTGAATAAGGATGAGTTGGATGATGTACTTAGAACCCTTGCCTGGGTTCTGGCATGAGGCTTGGGTCCAGTTGGTGTAAATAACATCCTTGGGACCCTCACTGCGATTCTCTCCTTCCTGCCTCCTCAGGGTCCGAAAGGAGCGCCTGGACAAGACGGCGAAATGGTCAGTATCCAGGGCGTTCTCGAGGCCTGGGCTGACAGGACCATGGCCCCTCAGACTGGAAGTCCCTTTCCCGTTGCATTAGTTTATTTCCTCTTTGCTGTGTCAAGATACCTGACCAAGGCAACCTAAGTAGTCAGAAGTCATGTTGGCTCATGGTTAAGAAGGGATTCAGCCCAGCACAGCAGAGAAGGCAGGGACGTGAGGCGGCTGCTGGCATCGCAGCCACACAGGAAACAGAGAGAAGACTGCCGGTGCTCAGCTGGCTCCTTCCTTTTTCCCTGTTTATTCAGCTAGGGAGGGTCTTCCCCCCTCAATTAAACCTTTCTGGAAACACCCTCAGACATACCCAGAGGTTTGCTTTCATGAAGATCCTAAATCCAGTCAAGTTGACCACCATGATAAGCCATCCCACCTGCATACACGCACACCAGGGTTGCGTAGGCGGACATGCATGCACACACCTGGGCACCTACCCCTCTGCCCACACGGGGGAGTGGATGAGGAAGGGCCCCAGCCAAGGCAGAGTTCTAGTACCTCCCCTTCCTGGGTGGGAGTCTGCAGTCCACCCGTAACCACTCGAGTCCAAATGCAGCCACTGCTCAAGGTATAAGAAGTCCCTCCTAGAACTAGACCGCATAGCCATGCTTCTAGCGACAGCGTACCTCTTCCTCTGGGACATGATATTGCCCCAGTGTGAGGAGGATGATAAAGAAGATAGATGCAGGAGCAGCCTCCAGAATGACTAACCCCTTCTCTCCTCTTGTTCCAGGGCCCCAAGGGACCCCCAGGGCCCAAGGTGAGTGCTCATCAACCCTCATCCACCCTAGCCCCTTCCCCTCCCTTACTACCCTCCATTGAAGCAGAGGCAGTAGGGTTAAGAGACCCAGTTCAAAGAGATGCAGGTTACCACATCTGTGGAGCTCCGTTTACCTGCCTTTTAATAATTTTATTTATTTGACGGGCGGGGAGGAGAGAATGGGTATGACAGGGCCTCTAGCCACTGCAAACAAACTCCAGATGTGTGTTCCTCTTTGTGCATCTGGCTAACGTGGGTCCTGGGGAATCAAACCTGGGTCCTTTTGGCTTTGCAGGCAAATGCCTTAACCACTAAGCCATCCCTCCAGCCCTTACCTGCCTTTTAAATAGGAACATGATAGATCTTTCCTGTCTTGACCTCACACTGGGGAGACAAAACAGCTGTCTGGTTTCTAATAGACTTCATTTCTGGTGCAGCTTTAGGTTCAGGGCCACATTAAAGGATGACGCAGAGCTTTCCCATATGCCCTTACACACACACACAGCCTCCCCAGTTATCTGCATCCCCCACCAGAGTGGCACATCTGGCATAGTTGATGACCCTCAATTGATACATCATCTCCCTCCATAGTTCACAGGGGCCCTTCCTCATGCTGTCATATAGAGTGGATTTGGACTAGTATGCAATGGCATGGGCCCTCCACTATCATAGCTCACAGTAATATTATTGTGTTAAAAAAAAAAAAAAAGCCTACCCTACAGTGATGACGGATGCCCCCACTGAGGAGGGCCCTTAGTGCAATGGGGCAGAGAGGATGCCCTCACGGGAATAGGACTAATTTGCAGTATGTTCATATGTTAAAGTCCCTAATTAATGTTTAAAAAAAAAAAAAACCTGTGTGGAAAAAAATTGTGTGGGCCTGGAGAAATGGCTCAGTGGTTAAAGGCACTTGCTCTACAAGCCTACAGACCAGAATTCAGATTCCCAGAACACACACAGAGCCAAACGAAAGGCGGCAAGTGTGCGGAAGCCAGTGCGCCTACGGCAGTGGAGGTGCTGCGAGGGAAGCCCCGAGCTCACAAGCCAGATGCTCTGGCCCAGGCCAAGTCACACTCCAGGGCATGCGCGCGCGCGCGCACACACACACACACACACACACACACTAACGGAAAACTGTGCCCCATTTTCATTCTCCCCCGTCCCTTGGCAACCACTGCTCCTGCTGCGGCCTCCATGGCCCCGTCTTTTTCAGAATGCATCTGGACAGAACCCCCAGCGTGCAGGAAGGATGCCCTGGTCTTTCCATGGCTCACTCACTCCTCTTTAGGTCTGACTAGTACCCACTTCTAAATTGTCCGCTTCTTCCCATTCAACCACTGGAAGGCATCGTGGTTGCTTCTAAATCTAGTCATCGTGAGTAAAGCTGCACAGGAATTAGGCTTTCAGACCTCAGCTTCTGAAGCCCTCTCCAACGGAGTGCTTCGCAGCACGCACCCACTCAAGAATCTCTGGTTCTGATTTCTGGTTTTTTGTTTTGGTTTTCAAGGTAGGGTTTCACTCTAGCTCGGGCTGACCTGGAATTCACTATGTAGTCTCAGGGTGACCTTGAACTCACGGCGATCCTCCTACCTCTGCCTCCCACGTGTGCTGGGATTAAAGGCGTACGCCACCACGCCCGGCTCAGGAATCTCTGATTCTGGCTCTCTATCTCCCCTCATGGCAAACTCGAGTCCCCCTGATGGTATTCAAGGGCTCCAGTCACTGTGTCTAAGCAAGCTAGGGGCTTTCGGGTTTTTCTTGTGCCCCAACATCCCTCTGAGTTGAGGGTGCCGCCTCCCTACTTTCAAGAGTGTAGATGGGATTAGACTGACGGCCCAGGTGCATGTCAGCGGAGTCGGGGGTCTCTAGGTCATGCATCATTGCTGCCACTTGTCCAAAAAGAGGCCAGGGTCTGGTGTGCGGACCTCAAGCCCGTAGCACTGACCTCTGTGTACCCTTGTTTTGCTTATCCCACAGGGTGAGCCTGGAGCTCCTGGAAAGAAGGTGAGCTGACTCACTCTGGGTAGCTGCCCTGTCCTATTTCAGTGAGAAAAGAGTTTCATCCATTTATTTACTCACTCACTCACTCTTCCCCTTCCTCAAACCCATCACATCCTCCTCTGACTCCCCGGAACAGGGGTCTTGTCAGCCTGGCCCCCAGAGGATGCTCATAAGACATTTGTGGAATGAGTGCATTTGCTCATCTATCCATCCAGTGTTCCGGCAAATGCCTGCTAGGCTGGCTCTGGACTGCTCGAGGTGGGGGAGGATGGGTCTGGCATGATCTGTGTTCTAGAGGGTGAAGAGCACAGAGGAGCTGCCTCAGCCCTGGCACTGGTCTTGGGCTGGGTGGGTATGCTGCGGCATCCAGAGCAGCAGGGCCAGCTGGCTACTCAAGAATGTGGCTTCTGTGCCCAGGTGTGATGGCTACAGCCCCAGCTGTTCTCTTCTCAGGGGGATGATGGGGTGCCCAGCCAGCCAGGACTCCCTGGACCCCCAGGACCCAAGGTGAGTGCATGTCTTCCTCCTCTTCCATCCTGCTCAGTTGCCATCTGCCTATGGGCACCCCTGTCCTGACCATCACCTATAGGGCCATGGGCTGAGGTGCACAGCAGGCCAGAGTCAGGCAGAAGGGCCCTGGGGCAGCCTTGACAACAGGCCTGGTGGCTCATCCAGTCCATCTGTCTCCCCTAGCTCTCCAAGCCCTCTTGGTTCCCTCCACAGGTGCCTCGCTCTCTGCCTCATCCAAGCCAGAGATGAGGTGTCGTTTGCACACCCTGGTCCCTTAATCCGTTGACACAGTCATGTACATCCTGGCCAGCCTGCCTTAAAAATGCCGCCCTTTTTAAGAGGGTAGCAGCAGTTGAGGCAGAGTCTCACTCTAGTCCAGGGTCACCTGGAATTTGTGGCAATCCTCCTACCTTGGCCTCCCAACTGCTGGGATTATAAACTTGAGCCACCACGCCCAGCTCAAAATGTCTCTTAAAAGCCAGGCATGATGGCACACACCTTTAATCCCAGCATTTAGAAGGCAAAGATAGGAAGAGTGCTGTGAGTTCAAGGCCACCCTGAGATGACAGAGTGAATTCCAGGTCAGCCTGGGCTACAGTGAGACCCTACCTAGAAAAAAGAAAAGAAAAAGGGAAAAAATGCCCCTTAAGACTGAATATGGTGGCACACAGTTGTAATCCCAGCACTCAGGAGACTAAATCAGGAGTGTCCGAGTTTGAGGCCAGCGTGGCCTACGAGTGAGACCTGACAAAAGCAGAGGACTCGGGACATGGCTCTGGGAATATAGCACTGGCCATGAGGACCGGAGTTCAGACCCCCAGGACGCAATTTTCTGCTCACCTGTAATCCCAGCATGCGGCAAGCAGAGACAGGATCCCTTAAGCAAGCTGGCAAGTGACCTGGAAAGCCCTGGGTTCACGTGAGAAACATTGCTTCAGTAATAAAGTGGACAGCGATTGAGGAAGATGACCAGTGTCACCCCATGGCCCTCACACCCTCATATGCACATGTGAACACATATACTACATACATACATACATACATACATACATAATGGTCTCTTGAGCTCCTGAGCCACCCCAGTTCTGCACCAAGACCCAAAGAAAAAGGTGTCTGTGTTAGCCGGGCGTGGTGGCGCACGCCTTTAATCCCAGCACTCGGGAGGCAGAGGTAGGAGGATCGCCGTGAGTTCGAGGCCACCCTGAGACTCCATGGTGAATTCCAGGTCAGCCTGGGCTAGAGTGAGACCCTACCTTGAAAAACCAAAAAAAAAAAAAAAAGAAAAAAAAAAAGAAAAAGGTGTCTGTGGAGCCGGGCGTGTGGCACACATCTTTAATCACAGCACTCGGGAGGCTGAGGCAGGAGAATCACTGTGAGCTCAAGGCTTCCCTGAGACTACATAGTGTGAATTCCAGGTCAGCCTGAGCTAAGTGAGACCCTACCTCAAAAAAAAAAAAAAGGTACCTTGAATTGGTAGCTGTGATCCTAACTTTCCCGGGCTGGGTGGAGCCCTGAAGTCCAATCCCCAGTGCAGAAGGTCACGTTCACCGTGTCGTCTGAGGACGAGACCCCGCTGTCCCAACCTCGCCGTCACTGTGGATGTCTCTGTTTCAGGGGGAGCCAGGAGATACAGGACTCCAAGGAGAGAACGGCACGGACGGTGTCCCAGGACCAAAGGTGCCATTGTGGTGCTCTGCCCCGGCATCTGAAAGTCCCACTCACGCCATTTCCCATCTATCATCTATCATCTCTGAGATTACACTTTCAAGGAGGAGCCCCAGGAGGGCCTAGGCTAGGGGTCCCCTTGGACTCTCACTCAGCTGGTCTGGAGGAGGGTGGCAGTGGATCTGAGTGAGGGACAAGGCTGAGGCTTGGGGATAACCCACCACGGGGCCTCAGTGTCCCCATCACTACAGTGTGCGACAGAGGAGGGTCTGGCAGGAGTCCCGTTCCTAGAAGATCATACAAGTGCCATTAGGCTGCAGCATGTGGGAACTGGGCCCTTCCAGACACAGGGCCCTGGAGATGAACACCAGGTGATATCCATGTGTCTCCGCAGGGTGAGCCCGGCAACCCAGGCACAGACGGAGCCACAGGGCCCCGGGTAAGCCTCTTCCCACTCAGGCCACACCAGCACGTTCCAGGGTCCCAGTAGCTTTCGCACACCCCTCCATCCCCACAGGGATCCCAGAGGAGTAGTGGAACTTCAGGACCTGGGACTCTCTAATTTCGGGGGGAGGGCAGGGTTCAAGGCAGGGTCTCACTCTAGCCCAAGATGACCTGCAATTCACTATGTAGTCTCAGGGTGGCCTTAAACTCATGGCGATCCTCCTACCTCTGCCTCCTGAGTGCTGGGATTAAAGGTATGTGCCACCACACCCAGATTTCACTTTTGTTGATTGTTTGTTTGTTTGTTTGTTTTGAGGTAGGGTCTCCCTCTAGCCCACGCTAACCTGGAACTCACTCAACAGTCCCAGGCTAGCCTTGAACTCACAGGATTCCTCCTACCTCTGCCTCCCAAATGCTGGGATTAAAGGCATGCACCACCATGCCTGGGTTTTTTTGTTTTGGTTTTTGCTAATTATTTTATTTTATTTATTTATTTGAAAGAGAATGAGAGAGAGAATGCTACTGTGAATGCATGTGCCACCTAGTGCATCTCACTTCACATGGGTACTAGAGAATCAAACCTGGGTCCTTTGGCCTTGCAGGCAAGTGCCTTAACTGCTAAGCCATCTCTCCAGCCCTTTTCTAACTTTTTTTTTTTTTTTTTTTGGCTTTTCGAGGTAGGGTCTCACTCTAGCCCAGGATGACCTGGAATTCACTATGGAGTCTCAGGGTGGCCTTGAACTCACAGCGATCCTCCTACCACTGCCTCTCGAGGGCTGGGATTAAAGGCGTGCGCCACTAATTTTTGATGCATGTGTACAGCAGATGCACATGTGTGTATGTGTGGAGGTCAGAGCACAAGCACGGGGTTACATCTGTGGGTTCCATTCTCAGGAGCACCGCCTGCCTCCTGTGAGACAGGGCCTCTCATTGGCTTGGAGCTCAGCAGTGAGGCTAAACTGGCTGGCCAGAGAGGCTCAGGGACCCTCCTGTCTGCACCTCCGCAGCACTGGCATTATGGGAATGTGCCACCACACTCATCACTTCAGGAGTGTGCTACCACACTCATCGTTTTTATGTTGGTGTCAGGGATTGAACTCAAGTCCTCACGCTTGCAAGACAAGCACTTTACTGACTGAGCCATCTCCCCAACTCCTCTTAATTTATTTTTTTATTTTTTTATTGGAGAGAGAGAAGGAGAGAGAATGGGCATACCAGGGCCTCTAGCCACTGCAAACAAACTACAGATACATGGGCCATCATGTGCCTCTGGCTTACGTGGGATCTGGATAATGGGACCTGGATCCTTAGGCTTCGCAGGCAAGTGCCTTAACCGCTAAGCCAGCCTTCCAGCACACTCCTCTTAATTTTTAAAGTCATTGTGATCATTTAAAATTTCATGGGGCTGGATGTAGCTCAGCTGGTAGCATACAGACCTAACGTGTACCAAGAAGCCCTGGGTTCTCTCCTCAGAACCTCATAAAACAGGGTGTGGTGGTCACAACTTTAATCCCAGCATTCTGGAGGCTGAGGTAGGATTGCTTTGAGTTCAAAGCCACCAGAGACTACATAGTGAATTCCAGGTCAGCCTGTGCTAGAGATAGATCCTACCTCGAAAAAACAAAAAACTATATATATAACATACATACATATATTTAGGCTAGAGAGATTGCTCAGTGGTTAAGGTGCTTGCCTGCAAAGCCTAAAGACGCAAGATCAATTCCCCAGCATGCACATAAGCCAACTGCACAAAGTGGCATATATGTCTGGAGTTTGTTTGCAGTGGCTAAAGGTCCTAAGCTGCCTATTCTCTCTCCCTCTCTTCCTCCCTCTTTTTCTCTCCTTCTCAGATAAATAAAAATAAATAAAATATTTTTTAAGTCGGGCGTGGTGGCGCATGCCATTAATCCCAGCACTCAGGAGGCAGAGGTTAGGAGGATCGCCATGAGTTGGAGGCCACCCTGAGACTACACAGTGAATTCCAGGTCAGCCTGGGCTAGAGTGAGTCCCTACCTCGAACAACCAGAATTTTTTTTTCTTTTTCTTTTTAAAGCCAGGCATGTTGGCACATGCCTTTAATCCCAGCACTCAGGAGGCAGAAGTAGAAGGATCACCTTGAGACTACATAATGAAATCCAAGTCAGCCTAGGTTAGGGAAAGACCCTATCTTGCGGTTGGGGGGGGGACCCTATACTCTGTTTCCCCTGAGACTCTGGGATCCAGCCTCAGAGCTTTGCCCATGTGAAAGATAATCAGAGCCAACTGTTGCACCAAGTGGGCAGCATGTGCCTCAGCTGACCCCAGGCTCCCAGCTGCCACTCTCGCCTGAGGCCCTGCGCACACTGGAGAACTGACCCCAGGTGTGCAGGTGCGAGTGTGGCTTGCGTGACGGGGCTCCAGGCCGTTCGTGTGGAAGGGCCCAGCGGCCACGTCCCCCATAGTGATGCTCTTTCCTGAGGTGCTCCTGCTTGTGCTTCAGGGTCCCCCAGGCCTCAAGGGCGAACAAGGGGACACGGTGGTGATCGACTATGATGGCAGGATCTTGGATGCTCTGAAGGTAGGGTTCCTGGTGGGCCCCAGTGCACCCTCGGTGTCCGTTCTGGAGGGAATGATGACTCGCTGTGTGCATTATACAAGGGGCCGGGGACAGTTAGCACACAGGCCTGTTTCATTCGGTGCCCAGTATGGAAATAAGTGCCGCGTGGAGACCCACAGAGCACTGAGAGAGCTGCTTTGAGTATGACTCCTGGAGCCCTGAGTTCCACAGAGACAGAGGCAGAAAGGAAAGCTCTCCCTACAGGACCAGAAGGCAGAGCATGTCCTGGTGTCCAATCCCAGCAATGTCGCATGGGCTTCCTAATAAGTGATGTGTAGACAAGCGAGCCAAGCAGGACCCAGGCACCTCAGAACTCGGGTGAGACCACGGAGCCCTGGGTAGTCACTTGGCTCCAGCTGCTCTTAGGTTCAGGGAAGGGATGTGGCATGGGGTGAGCTCGTCGTCAGCTATCAGACTGGGTGTTGGTACCTGAGCCTGCCTGAGCTTTAATTCCTGCCTCCCACAGGCCTCGGGGAAGTGCGAGCTGACGGTAACTGCATGGTGTGGTGTGGTGTGGTGTGATGGGGCTGAGGTCACGGCATGCGGTGTGTCCCAGGCCGCCTGGGAGCCGCATGAAGTGCAGGTAGATTAGGATGCCATTGAGATGAGGACTCGATGTCATGGCCAGTGAGAGCCACAGTTGGTTCTGAGCTACGAGAATGTCAGCGTACCAGTGCACTGGGGGAGGCTAGCTGGGAGACGGCATGGAAGCTGTGAGCACGGGTATGGGAAGAGCTGGAATCAGGGAGGCTGGGCCAGGCATGGGCCCACATAGGTCCAAAGGGTGGAGGAGCATTAAGAGCAGAGCTATTTCAGTGGAAGCACCAAAAAAGAGGCAGAACGGGGAGAGGAAAGAAGGCCAAAGGAGCTGGGCGGGCTGTGGCCCGCTGAGTACCAGGTAACCTGCAGGACACTAGCAGTAGGCCACGAGCTTAAGAATAAAGCCAGGAACTAGAGAGCTGGCTTTAGCGGTTAAGGCACTTTCCTACAAAGCCAAAGGACCCAGGTTCAATTCCCCAAGACCCATGTAAGCCAGATGCACAAGGTGGCACACACATCTGGAGTTTGTTTGCAGTGGCTGGAGGCCCTGGTGCTCCCATTCTCTCTCTCTCTCTCTCTCCCTGCCTATTTCTCTCTCTCAAATAAATAAAGAAAAAAAAATTTAAAAAGATCCAAGAAACTTAAAAAAATAAATAAATAAATAAAGCCAGATCTTAAGACAATGGAGACACCCTTCCTGTGCTGTGAAACCAACCGAGCAGCTCCAAGGACCCGCAGACAGCAACAGAGCCAGCTAGTCAAAGCTGCCAGACCATGGCTCAGAGTTGTAAATCTGGCTGACCCTGAATGCCATCAAGGAGACTTAAGCTTGCCATGGAGGAAAGAGAGCCAGGAGAGTGCTATGAGGCAACCCATGTGGTCAGAGACCAGCTGGGAGGGCAGTGGACACTGGTATCTTATCCAATGCCCAGTACCAGCGGCCTGGTCTCTCCCACTACCCAGGGGTCAGACCACGCTGCATGCCTCATAAACTGGCCTAGGTGGGGGGAAGGGAGCTGCAGGGGCTGGGAGGGTGGGCGGCAGAGAGACTTCGCTATCACTGACTGGCTTGTCTTTCATGCACAGGGTCCTCCCGGGCCACAGGGAGCCCCGGGGCCACCAGGGATCCCTGGAGCAAAGGTCAGTACAGATGCAACCATGTGACCCCTGAGCTCTCATCTCCAGGTCCCCACCTCCCGTCTCCTCTCTTCCACGTGCCCCTCCTCCACTTCCCTCCCAGCATCCTCACCTGGCTGCTGGGGCTCCTTCCTAACCAACTCAAGAGCCCCAGGGTGGGGAGCCGGAAACTGAAAAATGGACCCCTCGGGACACACTACTGGCCTTGGATGTCCACAGCCATTCTGTGCTCATACCTGTGAAAGAGCCCAAGACCGAAATCTGGCAGGGACGGCTCCTAGCACCGTTGTTCCTGGGCTCTATGGCCTGGAGCAAGTCACTGAAGCCTCTGTGCCTCTGCTCCCAGACCTATTGCACACCAGCCAGAGGTGACAGCCACCAGCTCCCTGTGCCCCTCAGCGGAGCACAAGGAGGAGGGGTGACCTGACATGGCAATCAGTGGTCACCTTCCTGAAAGCCCATCTGTGGGGGACCAGCCCCAGGAACTGTGTGTGGATGAGGGAGCCATGTCTCCCCCAGCTCCTATCCCACCTGGAGCTGAAAAGGTGCAACTCCTTTTACTGTCTGTTCCCTTTCAGGGTGAACTTGGACTACCTGGTGCCCCAGGAATCGATGGAGAGAAGGTCTGTGGGCCTTTAATTTCTTTGCCAGCGCTGTATTGAGTGTGGGGGGCGTGGGGGGGCGGTGTCTGCTGGAACTGGACTGCCGTTTTGCCAAACTCATCAGCCCCTTGGGCCTTGGGCAGGTTGCCCGTGCTCTGTCACCTCAGATTCCTGGTCCACAGACGAGGATGGTCCAGGGCCGCTCTGAGGGCTGAAGGGCTCTCTCTGCAAGACACAGAGTCAAGGCTTGGCACGAGGGGGCAGAGAGCCCACAAATACTAGCTCCTGTCACTGTTGTGATGGCTGTGTGTGTGTGCCTGCATGTGTGTATGCTCCTATGACCCTGCATGGATGTGAGCATCTCCTGGGGTTTCACGTGCTATCTGAGGCTGTGTCTTTGCTGCTTGGTTCCCCGTATGCGTGCAGCACATCTTGGACATGACATAGTTGATGTGAGTGAAGGAACATTATGCTCCTGACATATGAACACAGTTGGCCTCATGAGTGCCCAGAGGGGCCTCCCCAGTCCCACATGCTCTCCATCTACCTCCTCCACCCACCCCTCACTCCCAAAACATGCAGGGAAGCAGAGATAGGGTGCCCCTTCCCCATCCCTGTCTCTGCATTCATTGACCTGGGCTGGAGGCGGGTCCCACAAGCAGAGGGAAGCGTGTAAGGCCGGGCATGGCGGGGCAGGCCGTAATCTCAGCACTCGGAGGCTGGAGACAGAGGGATCGGCATGCCACAGTCATCCTTCATGGCTACTTAGCAAGTTCAAGGCCAACCTGGGCTACATGAAACCCTGTCTTGAAAGAAAGGAAGGGATAGAGGGACGAAGAGCTGCAGGGAGGAAGAAAAGGAAGGAGGGAGGGAGAGAGACAGAAAAAAGAAAAGGCAAAGGGGTGTATGGTCAGGCCTAGACTAAGCTCAAGGACCCACCAGGATTGGGGGAAGTAGACTGCCCGCTAAGCCCTACTAATTGCTTGTTCTTGGGGCTTTCAGGGTCCCAAAGGACCAAAAGGAGACCCAGGAGATCCTGGGCCGGCCGGACCCAAAGGAGAAGCAGGCGAGATGGGCTTATCTGGCCTCCCAGTAGGTGACTGAGCTGGGCGCTATCCAAAAGGCTTGCCTGATGTTGATCCGGGGGTCTTAGCATGAATGTGTGCCCATCACTGGGGTAATGAGAGGGTGAGAAAGGCAAGCTTGGGGGAAGCCACTTGGCAGAGTGGCTAGACTCTGCCCTGGTCCCTTCTCCTCCTGGACCCAGAACCCTACAGAGTCACAGACCCCACCCCAATCTCTGGTTCTTCATGTGAACATGGGAGTGATCATTCTCCGCTTGGGTGCGGGCGAGCCAGGGCAGAGCTAAGGATGCAGGCGGCACACAGCAAACACGGCCGGCCGCGCTGGTCTCCACCGTTGTCGTCCCTGGTTGTGGGGCTGCTGGTGTTAAGCAGCCGTCAGGGGCCATCACCTCACTGTCCTGGGGCGCTCCTGAAGGTCACAGCTAGAGGTGGGGCTGGAATTTGAACCCAGGTCTTTGCTTTAGAATCCCCAGTCACCCCTGCTCTACAAGACACAATTTGTATATGCCATTGACGTACCACTCTGCCCTCCACCACGGAAAACTGCTTTACGCTGCAGAGGCCAATTTATGATTGCCACATGGGAAGGGAGGGGAGGCAGCAAGGCGGGTGTGAGCCTAGGGTGGGAAGGAGTGCTTACTGGCTACCCAATCCTGCAGGGTGCTGATGGCCCCAAGGGAGAGAAGGGAGAGTCGGCGTTGGACCACCTACAGGAGAGTCTGGTAAGGGACTGGTGAAGCTCAGAGCTCCCAACACCCAGCCCTGAGCCCCAGGTCGGAGACATCACCTGGCCTGACCCAGCCTGGGCAGAAGGGGAGGAGGAAAGAGGGAGCCATGGGCTGTGTCCCCCGTTCAAGACCTGGCTGACAACCCAAAAGCCAGACACTGGGTCCCTCACCAGGCTGTGCCCTCCTTGCCCAGCTTTTCTGAGGGCAAGAAGGAACCTCACCTCGGGGCTCAGAGCCCAGGTGGGATGGCTTGCAAGGGGTGGCAAACCTGTTTCTTACCCTTTCTAGGCCCATGTCATAGCAGAACCAGGACCCCCTGGCCCCCCTGGTCCCCCAGGTCCCATGGTAAGAACTGTTTGGCTTAAAGCAGCTCTAATATCAGGAGGGTGGTGAGCCCAGGATCTGAAGCAAACAGTGGCTTGGGGGAAGCACATGATTCTTCAGGGGGAGGGGGGAGCAGGGCATGTCAGGTGAGGGTAGAGCCAGGGTCAAGGCCACCATGCCCAGTGACCACCTGTTGTGGCCACTGCAAGAGAGCCCTGGCCCTGAAGTTTGTTTTGTGCCCAGCTGGGCCTTTCTGATCCGTTCTCTCCTCTTCCAGGGCCTCCAGGGGATCCAGGGTCCCAAGGTGAGTGGGTGGAAACCCCCTGCTCACTCAGAAAGTTTCACTAATGGGGTGCCGGGTATGGTGGTGCACGCCTTTAGACCCAGCACTCAAGGCAGAGGTAGGAGGATCACCGTGAGTTCTAGGCCACCCTGAGACTACAGAGTGAATTCCAAGTCAGCCTGGGCTAGAGTGAGACCCTACCTCAAAAACAAAAAAAAAAAAGGAAAGAAAAGAAAAGAAAGTGTCGTTACTGGGCACAGTGAGCCCTGCTCAGCATAGACATTCTCCTCCCCTCCCCCACCTCCCAGGCTTGCGGTTCTGTCACTCGCTCTCCCTTTGCCTGGGGTGGGGCCACATGTGTCTCCCCCTCCTCCAGCACACCTCCCTCTACACCCACCTCCTTGTGCACGTCCTCACCATTCTCTGCAGCCCTACTTCTTGCAGGTCCCCAGCACATCTGCCTCCAAACCGCCCACAGCCTGAACTTGAAATCTTGGGCTTGGTGTGTATTTCATAATGTCATGTTCTCTGCTCTTAAATTAAAACAAGAGTGGTTTGCCATGTGTCTACTCCAGACAAAGCGGAGGAGGCTAGCTGGTCTCAGCCCTCGCACCGCATCGAATTTCTCCCCAGCTCAGAGGCCGCGTGGGGGACCGTGAGTCACGGAATCCCACTCCGGTGGGGCCAAGGGCTGCTGCTCCTGATTCTGTTTTATCCCAGGGCCTCCACACATCTCAGTTAGAAGGGACAGTTGCTGTCAGGGTCACATTCGAGGCTGAGACTTGGGCACCTGATCATGCTCAACCCCACCACTTCCTGGCTGTGTGGTTGTTTGTCCCTGCCCACTCTGCCCAGTGTCGGTGACCACAGCCCTCTCATGCTCACTGGGGCCCTGGATGTGGGGGGAAAGAGGGAATGTACCATAGCTCGTCCCATCGTTATCATCGCAATGGAGCAAACTCGGGCCAGGCAGAAGCAAGGCTGGAGTGTGTCACTCTGCCCACCTGTCCCATACCCTGCAAGCCTTCCTGTCCAGCTGTCTTCCTGGCCCCTTCCGCTTACCCAAGTTTCCCCTTTTGCTTCCAGGGTCTGGACGGAGCAAAAGGAGAAAAGGGCACCTCGGGAGATAGGGGCCCTCACGGCCTGCCTGTGAGTACCCTAGCCTTGTTTCTCTCTAGACGTGTTACATCCTGTAACAAAAGTCATCCTCTTGACCCACTCTTTGTCCATCTAGGGGCCGGTTGGCCCACCAGGCCTTATTGGACTGCCAGGAACCAAAGGAGAGAAGGTAACGACCATACCTGGGTGCCCCTGCACACTATGGCCACATGCCTGTAGTGTCACTCGGTCTTTGAGGCTCATTCCCCACACCCTACTGAGTCCCCGTAGCTCACAGGACTAGGATCTATAGCTCTATGACACCATTGTGCCCTGCCCCTATGCCTGCTGCCCAGCCCTTCACAGACTTCTCGGTGTTTCTCCTCAGGGCAGGCCCGGAGAGCCAGGACTCGACGTAAGTTTCTCGTGACGCACTGTGAGTGACTGGGCCCCTCCTGGGTGTGGTTTCTACGCTCCGCTTGCCTATACCCGATCTGACTAGCTCAAGTGTGATCCGTTCCCCAGCACTTCAGCTGGCTGGCTCCCCCATCTCCCCAGTCCAAGTCCAGTGACAGCCTGGTGCAGGTGTTTGGGGATAATGGATGGATGAATGAAGGTGGAGAACTGATGAATGGATGGATGGGTGGATGAATTGTTGAGACTGGATTAATAGATAAATGAATGGATGGACAGATGATGAAAGTGAAGTGATGGGTAGACGAGTGAATGGATATGGGTGGATGGACGGATGGTAGGTAACTGGTTGATGGATGGGTAAGTTAATGACTGGATGATGGCTGAGGGATGATGGATGGGTGGGTGGGTGGGTGGTAGAAAATGTATATATAGATGGATGAGTTAATGAATAGATGATGAATGATGACTAAAGAATAGATGGATGAGTGGATGATGCATTATTAACAGAGAGGTAAAGAAAGCAATAAGAAGCCTGTTATGAGCTAGAGAGATTGCTTAATGGTTAAGGCATTTGCATGCGAAGCCAAAGGACCCAGGTTCAATTCCCCAGGACCCATGTAAGCCAGATGCACAAGGGGCACATGGGCCTGGAGTTCATTTGCAGTGGCTGGAGGCCCTGACATGTACATTCTCTCTCTGTCTCTCTTCTCTTCTCTTCCATTTCTTCTCTTCTCTTCTCTTCTCTTCTCTTCTCTTCTCTTCTCTCTCTCTCCTTGCAAGTAAATAAATAAAATTTTAAAAAAGAAGAAGCTGGACATGGTGGCACATGCCTTTAATCCCAGCACTTGGGAGGCAGAGGTAGGTGGATCACCATGAGTTCAAGGCCACATAGTAAATTTCAGATCAGCCTGGGCTAGAGTGAGACCCTACCTGGAAAAAAAAATCCAAAAATAAAAGAAGCATGTTGCAACATTTTGGTGAATAATGATGAGACTGGGACCAGGGCTGTACTGTGGAGAGGAGAGAAGCCCGGTGCTGATTGTATCAGATGTCCTTTGTTAACACACCATAAATAAGACACAGTTCAGACTGGCTAAAATGACTCAGAACTGAAAAGTCCAGATGTTCAACACCATCCAGCCTTCCTACTCTGATCTCTGCCTTCCCAGTGTGGGAATCGCTGGAGATGTGGCAGAGCCAACCAGTCTTTCCTGACCCCGATCAGAAGGAAGAGCTGCTTCCCTCTCCTGCCACAGAAAAAGTCTCCTTGGCTCACATTGGTCAACCCTGAGCCATCACTGGACCGTAGGAGGGCAGCCTTCTCACTGGCCAGGCTTGATCCCCTGCCTGGAGCTGGAGTGCAGTCAGTGGGTGTGAGAATGAGGGAAGGATTCCAGGGAGATCCTGTCACTGTGTCAGGGACCTGGGACCAGATTTGGGGCTGTGAGTGCTCTGGAATCCACCCTAGACTGTAAGGAGACAGTGTTGCCTAGGCAACAAGAGTCAGCTAGGAAGAGGGATGTTGGCCAGGGCTCCTGACTGGGAGAACCATCAGTGAGACCAAACTGGAGACTGACAATGCTTAACCCCATTGGGCCTCTGAACCTGGGAAGGTCAATGGATGGGGTGGAGCTAAAGACACCATGCTTCCTCAGTGGGTGTGGCTTCACTGCCTCTGGGAGGTCTTGAAGTCGTGGTAGCATCGGAGAGTATGCCATTTTCTCTGTCCGAGAGCATGCCATTTTCTCTGACTGGCAAGTCCCAGGCTCTCCTCCATGAGACCCAGCTGGAATGGTGACTGCTCAGAAGTTTCCTCTGACCTGTGGGTAGAACGGCCCTGTTACCTCGCCATGCCTGGTTCACAGGTCTGTCACTGAGCACGACTCCCATCAGCACTCCGTGGCCTGCCCCAGTACACAAGGGAAGGGGTATCACAGCATCTCTGTTCTGAGCATCCACCCACAGACCCAGTCTAGTGGATGCCTAGCCATGTCAGCTAGACGGATGGGCATGAGACAAATGGATAGATGTGCACACAAGAAACTGAGCCAAAAGCCAAGTGTGGTGGTGCACGCCTTTAATCCAGCACACAGGAGACAGAAGTAGGAGGATCACTATGAATTCAATGCCAGACTAAGATTACATAGTGAATTCCAGGTCAGCCTGGGCTAAAGTGAGACACCACCTCGAAAAACCAAAGAAAAAAGAAAAGAAAAAAAAAAAACTGAGCCAAGAGCAGAGAACAAACATTGCCTTCTCTCCATCTAGGCAACATGAAGGCTAGCAATATAGCTCCATCAGTTACATCAGATTACAAGAATTAGAACCTAAGTTCAATCCCCGAAACCCATGTTTGGGAAAAAAAAAAATCCCAGTGTTAGGTGCATGCCTTTAATCCCAACACTTAGGAGCCAGAGGTAGGTGGATCATTGTGAATTCAAGTCCAGCCTGAGATTATATAATGAATTCCAGGCCAGCCGGGGCTAAAGTGAGGGATGGCTTAGTGGTTAAGTCACTTGCCTGCAAAGCTAAAGGACCTAGGTTCAATTCCCTAGGACCCATGTAAGCCAGATGCACAAGGTGGCACATGTATCTGGAGTTCATTTGCAGCAGCTGGAGGCCCTGGCATGCCCATTCTCTATCTGCCTCTCTCTCTCTCTCTCCTTCTTTCTCTCTCTCTCTCTCTCTTAAATAAATAAATAAAATATTTTTAAAAATAAAAGGTCCAGTACGAAAACAGGCATGGTGGTGCATGCCTTTAATGCCAACACTTGGGAGGCAGAGATAGGTGGACTGCTGTGAGTTCAAGGCCAGTCTGAGACTACATATTGAATTCCAGGTCAGCCTGGGTTAAAGAAAGACCCTACCTTGAAAAAACAAACCCCACCAAAAAAATCCCAGGTCCAGGGAGATGTCTGGTTAAGGTGCTTGCCTGCAAAGCCAAAGGACCCAAGTTCAATTCCCCAGGACCCACGTAAACCAGATGCTCAAGGTGGTACATTCATCTGGAATTCATTTGCAGTTTCCTCTCTTGGGCTGGAGAGATGGGTTAGTAGTTAAGGCATTTACCCGCAAAGTCAAAGGACCCAGGTTCAATTCCTTAGGACCTACATAAGCCAGGTGTATAAAGTGGCACATGCATCTGGAGTTTGTTTGCAGTGGCTGGAAGCCCTGGTGTGCACATTCTTTCTATTTGCCTCTCTCTGTCTCTCTACCTAACTTTCAAATATATAAATAAAATTATATTTTTTAAAAAATCCCAAGCCGGCTAGAGCAGCTTCTGGCTCAGAGTTCACAGGTCTTCCCCACAAGCCACTGAGGATCTTCCCATCTCTGAGCAGACATCAGCCTGGAAAATAAAACAGCTGCAGAAATGAACGCATGCGTCACTGGAAACAACACTACTCAGTCTTCCGTGCAGGGCGTGCTCCAGCAGAATGGAGATGGAGTCCCCAGTCCCGTTCCTATAGGGGCAGAGAAGTGCTTGCGGTGCACCCCTGGGGCCTCGAGAGTGAAGGGGAGGGAGGACTGTGCAGGAACGTGTAGCACATACCAGATGAAATCGACGGTGGCCAAGAAGGATGGCCTGGCATCCGGATTTGACAAAGGAACTCCATGTGCCATGAGCTCTTCTGAGGATCCACCTCTGACAGGATGTGAGCCTCGTGGCTCTGATCTGGAGACTGATGTGGACCCTGAGCTGTACCCAGGGGAGGACGATTCATATGTATGCAGCAAATCAGGACTGACACGCTCTGAAGGCCCGCTTGGATCACTTGAATGGTGCCCCATGCCCCCTGAAGAGTTGACTAAGGCACTTGCTTTCTGAAGAAACAACTCACGTAACCAAGAAGCAAAGGCAGAAGTGGACAAGAGGTGGGCACAATGGCCCATGCCTGTAAGCCGAGCTTCCAGGAAGAATGAGGTGGATGTGTCACTTGCCTCCAGGAGTTTGAGTCAAACCTATATTGAAGAACTAACTGTTTTATAAAGGGAAAGAGCAATAAAATCTTAAATGTAAAAGTTTTTTATGTAACTCATTTTATATAGAGATTTTGAAAAGGATCCCAATGTCATAATAAAACAAAAATGGATATTCAAAAAAAAAAATCCCAAGCCAGGCATGGTGGTTCATGCCTTTAATCCCAGCACTCAGGAGGCAGAGGTAGGAGGATTGCCATGAGTTCAAGGCCACCTTGAGAATACAGAGTGAATTCCAAGTCAGCCTGAGCTAGAGTGAGACCATACCTCGAAAGAAAGAAAGAAAGAAAGAGAGAGAGGGAGAGAGAGGAAGAAAGAAAGAAAAAGAGAGAGAGAGAGAAAGAAGAAAAAGAAAGAAAGAAAGAGAGAGAGAGAGAAAGAAAGAAGAAAAAGAAAAAAGAAAGAAAAAGATTGGTAATGTGTTTGACAATAGCAACTTCAGTAACCTAAAACTAGTCTCTATGCCAATAAATTTTAAACTTGTTTGAATTTCTCCAATTTTAAATCTTTTTTTAATTTTTTATTTATTTGCTAGGAGAGAGAGAGAGGGGGGAGAGGAGACAGACAAAGAATGGGCATGCCAGAGCCTCTAGCCATTGCAAATGAACTCCAGATGCATGTACCCCCTTATGCATCTGGCTTACATGGGTACTGGCGAAATCGAACCTGGGTCCTTCGTCTTTGCAGGCAAGTGCCTTAACCATTAAGCCATTTCTCCAGCCCCAATTTTAAATCTTATATCTCGCTGTTTCATATCTTTAGCTAAGCACATCAGTCCATCACAAATTTAACTTTGGGATGGCTTAGCAGTTAAGGTGCTTTCCTGCAAAGCCAAAGGACCCAGGTTCAATTCCCCAAGCCAAATGCACAAGGTGGTGCATGTGTCTGGAATTCATTTGCAATGGCTGGAGGCCCTGGCGCACCGATTCTCTCCCTCTCTCTCTTTCTCTCTCTCCCTCTCTCTCTCTCCCTCTTTCTCTCACTAAAATAAATAAAAAATAAAAATAAAGTTGGGTGCATGCCTTTAATCCCAGCACTCAGGAGGCAGAGGTAGGAGGATCGCCAGGAGTTCAAGGCCACCCTGAGATTACATAGTGAATTCCAAGTCAACCTGGGCTAGAATGAAATCCTACCTCGAAAAACTTTAAAAATAAAAATAAAAACAAATGTAACCTTGATCAAACACTCTGGGCATGGGCAGCAGAATGCAGCTGGCCCTTAAGCCAGTAGCCCACTTCCAACAAAGTTCTCTGCAGTCTTTTCTTCCCCTTTGAAAGTTCCAAAGCCTCCAAATACAATTTTCTCTGTACTTAGCATTTTCACTATACAGCCTTAGGATGACCTCAAACTCATGGCGATCCACCTACCTCTGCCTCCAGAATTCTGGGATTATAGGCATGAGCCACCACGCCCATGTACTTGGCATCTTCAAACTCTCACCAAAATAGTCCATAAAACTTGGCTTACCACTCCGGAAGGTGTCTTCAGTTGCAAGTACCAAGTCCATGCCCATTCCTCCAAAACAAAAATTCCAAAAGACCAAAATCCACATGGTCAGATTCATCACACAGTAACAAGCCACTCTCTGGTACCAATTTCTATCATAGTCAGCTCCATGCTGCTTGGACGGACCTCCAAACCAGACACAGTTTATGAGAGGAAAGGATTTATTGAAACTTACAGATCCAGAAGAAGTTCCATCATGGCAGAAGAAGCTGGCCCCCTTTCACAGGTCCACGTAGTGGGAAACACCACCACCAGCCCCACAAGCAAGGAACCCCAGGCAGAGCTCAAGCACTCTGCATACCTTAGGCTGGAATTCAGATCTGCTCCCAGTAACACCTTTCGGCTGGATCCTAGGATCCACCCACAGTGACACCCAGCCAGGCAGCTGGAGATCTAAATGATTAGGTGTTTTTTGTTTTTTTTTTTTTTTTTGAGGTAGGGTCTCACTCTGGTCCAGGCTGACCTGGAATTAACTCTGTAGTCTCAGGGTGGCCTTGAACTCATGGCAATCCTCCTACCTCTGCCTCCTGAGTGCTGGGATTAAAGGCGTGCGCCACCACGCCCAGCTGTAAATGATAAGTTTTAATACACTCCTGAATCTATTGGGGGTACATCCATTCAAACTACCATAGTGCCTCAGGAACAACACCCAGTGTTATCTTCTGGCCTCTACATGTATACACATGCACACACACGTGCACACACACACACAAATGTCAACATGAATTCCTTTATCTGTCCCAGCCAAGCCTGGGCCAGTGCCAGCTGCATATAGCTGTGATATAAGAAAAAAGCTCCTCAGACCCATTCTCTTTCTCTGAAATATATATTTTTTAAAGTACACTACAGAAAACATAAACTAGTAGCACAGAAATTTATTGTCATCATTGTGTTCTGTATGTAATTTCATTGCTAGACTTGGTTTACTTGTGCGTGCATGTGTGTGTGTGTTTCAGGATTTTTGGAGGGTCTCAGTCTAGCCCAGGCTGACCTGGAACTCACCCTATAGCACAGATTGACCTTGAACTCATGATGATCTTCCTATCTTAGCTTCCCAAGTGCTGGGATTCAGGGCTGGAGATGGCTCAGCAGTTAAGGCATTTGCCTGAAAACCCTAATGACCAGGATTTGATTCCCCAGTACCCATGTAAAGCCAGGTGCACAAAGTGGTATATGCATCTGGAGTTTGTTTGCAGTGGCTAGAGGCCCTGGTGCGCCCATTCTCTCTTTCTATCTCTCTTTGATATCTCTCTCTCTCTCTCTCTCTCTCTCTGCTTGCAAATTAATTAATTAATTAATTAATTAAATATTTTTAAATAAATAAATAAATAAGCTCCTCAACAGCAGCCCTGCCAGAGTAAAGACTTCTGGCCAGACAGTGGTGTATTCTGGAGGAACAGAGCTGGTACTCTGAATGTGTTTTTCCATTTGTCCGCATACTACCCACAAGGGCCCAGCAGCATGCGCCATAGCTACGTGTGGTGGAAGGAGGTAGAGATGGATGGGAGAGGAGCAGGTGACAGGTCACAGAGAAGCATTCTTAGGCTTCATGCTCAGGTTTAACTCTCATCTTTCTGTCAGGGTTTCCCTGGACCCAGGGGAGAGAAAGGTGACCGGAGTGAACGTGGAGAGAAGGTGAGAACAGGGGGGAGGAGAAGGAAGGTGGGGCAGCCATGTGCGGAAGGGGGGGCTGACATTGAAGCTGCAAGGTCTAGAGACCACTGGACCTCATAGCACCCCTCGAGGAGGAGAGTCCTGAGCCTGGCAACCACAGCTGACCCACTGTCTCCTTCTTGCACAGGGGGACCGAGGGGTTCCTGGCCGGAAAGGCGTGAAAGGTCAGAAGGGAGAGCCAGGCCCGCCAGGCCTTGACCAGCCGTGTCCTGTGGTAGGTGTCCCAGTGGGAATGGAGGCCACAGGAGCCTCAGGTGCTATTGCCAACATCAAGGCTCCTCTGGCTCTGGCCCTGATCTCCCTAGTAGCAGGGCCAGTTGACACTGTCCACGTGTGCAGGCAAAGGCCTAGCCAGAGCAGAGCCCACTGCCCAGGGTCACTTTCCCTTCGTTCCTCAACCCCAGGGAAGACCTGGCTTGAGTGGGGACTCTTCTTAGGCCAGCATGGGCTAGGAGTAGAGAGGGACCAGACCAGGAGCACAGCTGACTGGTCCTGGGTCATCAGTAATTTCAGGGTGTCCTGGGAGGGAGCTAGGCTTTGGGAAGGGAATCCCAGTATTCATAGGCATGCAGCCGTGGGCACAGGGGCAATGAGTGTCCAGCCCCCCAGCTGTGGCTGCCTGGGACCCCAATGAGGGCTTAAGGGCAGGTTGGGCTGGGATGGGGCTTCCTCAGCCATGGGACTACCCTGCCTTCCCAGAGGCTCTTTTCTGGTCTGGAAGCGCAGCCTTTTCCTCATTCCCCTGTGGTAGCCTGCAGGCCCTTCCTTTCTGTTCTCTGCACTTAGCTATCTCCTTTCCTGCTCACGCGCAGCAACTATGGTTCCATTACCGTGTTCTCGAAGGCAGGGGGATCTACAGGGCAGGCCCTCACAGTGCAGCACACAAAAGACAAGAAAATGAAACAGCAAGGCCTCCACACTAAACTGGCCAATGCGCATGCCCACCACAACCAGCAGATTCGGCAGGCTGGCCCAGAGCCAGGGACTTCCGTCCAGTCCTCTGGTCCTCCCTCTCTCTTCCTCTCCCCATCAATACAGTGGGGTGGTCACCCCTCTCAGGAGGTTAGAGAGATCTGTGAGCAAAGGCCTGAGCAGGGGCTGGAGAGACAGTTCCATGTGTAAAGTGCAGGCTGCACAAGCATGAAGACCTGAGTTTGGTTCCCCCCAGCACCCACATAAAATGTCATCATGTGTCTATAATCCCAGGTACAATGGAAGAATCCAGAGGGTCCCCAGGTCTTGCTAGCTACCTGGTGAGCCCAATTGCTGAGCTCCAGGACAGACTGTCTCAAAAAAATAAAGGGGAGGAGCTGGGCATGGTGGCGCACGCCTTTAATCCTAGCAGAGGTAGGAGGATCACTGTGAGTTTGAGGCCAGCCTGAGACTACAGAGTGAATTTCAGGTCAGCCTGGTCTCGAGCGAGACCATACTTCAAAATAATAATGAAAATGATAATAGTAAGGTGGATGGCTGGAGAGATGGCTTAGTGCTTAAGGCACTTATCTGCAAAGCCAAAGGATCCAGGTTCAACTCCCCCCAGGACCCATGTAAGTCAAATACACAAAGTGGTGCATGCATCTGGAGTCTGTTTGCAGTGACTAAAGGCCCTGGCATGCCCATTCTCTCTCTCTCTCAAATAACATAATAAAACACTTAAAATAAATAAAATGGAGGGCCAGGTGTGATGGCGCACGCCTTTAGTCCCAGCACTTTGAAGGCAGAGATAGGAGGATCACCATGAGTTCAAGGCCATCCTGAGACTACAGAGTGAATTCCAGGTCAGCCTGGACTAGAAGTGAGGCCCTACCTCGAAAAGAAAAGGAAAGAAATAATAAATAAATAAGATGGAGAGCAATGAAGTAAGATACTTGAAATCTTTCTCTGGCCTACACCCAAATTAACTCATAATAGTGATGATGGTGATGGCTGGGAAGATGACTCAGTGGGTAAAAGAGCTTGCTAGGCATGCCTGATAACTTGAGTTCAGACGCCCAGAACCCACACAAAGCCAGACACAACAGAGCAGACTGTGTGCAAAGAAGAATGCTAAGAGACCGTGCCGCAAACAAGCTGCAACGTGAGGATGGAACGTTAAAGCTGCCCTCTGACCTCCGCGTGTGCACCTAGTGAGCACATAACACAGACGTGATAAACTGACCTCCGCGTGTGCGCCTAGTGATCACATAACACACAGACGTGATAAGCTGACCTCCGCGTGTGCGCCTAGTGAGCAATAACACACAGACGTGATAAGCTGACCTCCACGTGTGCGCCTAGTGAGCACATAACACACAGACGTGATAAGCTGACCTCCGCGTGTGCGCCTAGTGATCACATAGCACACAGACGTTAGAAACTGACCCAAAGGCCCGAAGGCCGAGGAGCAGACACACACACGCAGAGGTAGCGACGGCAGAGCACGTAGCCCAGGCCTGTAATCCCAGCACGTGGGAGCCCGAGGCCGGAGGATGGCAAGCTCAAGACCAGCTTCTGCTACCTAGTGAGACGATCTCAAAAAGAGACTGGGCGGGGCAGGAAGTCCATCCTTGTGCTGCAGACCCTGGGCCAAGACTCCCTCAATATGTCAGTAAGCCTTTGTCTTTGGAACAGGAGCATCCTCGATGTGGAGGCGAGCCAGGGTCACCAGGGTCCCGGGGCCTGGCAAGGGGCAGCAGGTCCTGCCCTGTGGTATGCAACCTGCCTGCTGTGTGCTGTGTGCTGGGCTTTCCAGGCTGCTTGTGCTTCAGGCTCTGCCCCTCCCTTCCTCAAATTCTGCCTTCTGGTGCATTCTGCCCTCTTCCCCTCTCCCCCCCCCTCCTCTGGTATGTGGGAGGGGCCCAGGGACTGTATTCTGTGTGTCTGAAGTCTGTGCCTATGCCTTGAAACATAGTGTTTTCTGCCCCAGGATCCCTCAGGCATGTTGCATTCTGGCCCCCTCCAGCTCCCCAGCCCTCCAGGGCACCTGAGGAAATGCACCCCGTTCCACGTTTGATGGTTGAGTGGGCACTGTTGGTGCTTCCAGATAGCCCCATGCCCAGTGTTCACTGATGACCTTCCTGTCGGCCTCTGAGATCCACTCGAAGGGAACAGGAAGGACTGGAGGGTGCCACCTCCTGACCTGTGACATTCTCAGAGACTTTCCTACCCAAGGCCAGGAAGCGCTCAGGCTGCACTGTCACCTCTGCCAGGCAGGAAGGCACACAGCCCCCTCTATGGGACCCGGCCCTCAAGACCATTAGATCATAGTATCTTCCTAATGCCACCCACTGCACATGTGACCCCACAAAGCACAATGAGAATATAGGTCAAGTGTAGTGAAAGACCGTTATGTCCTCAGATGGGCAGAGGAGACAGCTAGCCCTGCCTTAGTGGGGTCCACTGGCCTCACACAGTGGTTCCCCAGGCTGCATCTCCCCATGGACCCAGGAAAGGTGTGGGGTATATAGATTGACCACCACCAGCCTCTTGTCCCTGTCACTGAAGCCTCCTTCCTTTCCAGGGTCCCGATGGGCTTCCTGTGCCTGGCTGCTGGCATAAGGTACCTTGTGGGGAAGGGTCATGGGACAGGCCTGAAGGAGTGGAAGCAGGGAAGCGTGAGGGACAGACACCTTACTCAGAGCTCTGGGGCTCTGCGAGGTCCCACACAATGATTGAACAGCCCAATGATGGTTGTCACTGTGCCACCACACGGCTGAGACCTAGGGCTTGGAACGGGCTGATGCGTGCTACCCACCTTGCTGGTCATCTGAGCCTTAGAGGCCCTCTGGCGCAGGCAATGCAAAGCCATCAGGGCTTCCTAGAGGGTCTGGGAAGAGCGGTGGGGCTACACCTGTTCCCAGTCCCAAAGAAATGGTCAAGAGGAAGGCAAGGTCACAAGGTCCTCTGCAGGTCCCTTTTCTCACCTTCGGTCTCTCCCTCTTTTTTTTCCAGTGAGCCCCAGACGCTGCTCACAACCTGTACAGATCAGTGTGGACGTTTTTAATTTTTGTAAAAACAAAACAGTAATATATTGATCTTCTTTCATGGAATGCACCAACTGTGGCCTTGTAACACCTGCGAGTGTGCCAACCAGCCCCAGGATGAGCGGCGTGTGCAGACGGCAAGAAAGCTGACAGGCCTCTCTGGGGAAGCGTGTGCTCGTGGGGTACTTGCAGGGCCTGGCATTCCCTGGCAAGAAGACGAAGGTGAGAAAATGCCCAGCTCCAGCTCCTATGGGGCTGGAAAAACTCCAAGCTGGGTCTTCCATCACCTGATTAGCAGAGACACACAGCTGCCCGGCCGCCCTGTGAGAGCTGCCCTCTGAAGCCCCAGTACCCGAGTTGCACTGTATCCCACAAGATCCCCTCGGACGGCAGCCGCAGCTGCTCAGATTTCTACTCTCCAGCCTGCCAGCTGCACCTGGACCCCGGGCTCACAGGACACACAAGGTTCCTGTCCAGCACGTGTAGAGAAAACGGTGAAAAGTCCCCTGCAGTGGACCTAACTTCCCCCAAGCTCGATAGGCCTCCGGAAGCCAGCCTGCCATGAGACCATGTGTCCTCTGACCTGAAGAAGTGGCCGGGCTGTGTGAATATCCTGAGGCCGCTGCAGTGACCCCTGAGTGGAGATGGAGAGACCCAGCTTGCATTGGCTGCTGTTTCTAGCCCATCACCACCTCGTCCAGAGCAGGATGGGGATAGGAAGGTACTTGGTCAGGCCTGCCTCTCAGAGTTTGGGTCTCACGGGCCCCAGTTTCCTGCCCAGAACTCTGGTCAGCCTAGCCAAAATGGGCAAGTGGTACAGACCCAGTGAGCCACAAGGCTGGGCCCCTGCAGGCCTGGCAGCAAGGGTGTCTTGTCACCAAGGCCCTTGCTCTATTAGGGCAGGCAGAGCCACCTCTAACAAAGGGACCCAATGAGCAGCTCTGCCCCAGCTCCTCACTTCCCCTCCTTGTAAATGCCATTGTTGAGTATAATAAACCACAAATGTGTGACTGGCTGTGCCTCTCCTTGCAGACTGCCCCAGACACCTCTGGATGGAGTTTCATCCCAGTAGTTCCTGGCTAGGGAGGAAAAGGGGGCTCTCCTTGGAGCAGAGCTGGCTCAGAAAGCAGAGGGAACTACAGAGTCAAGGCAGAGGTGGTGGGATATAGAAGGACGCAGGCTCAGGCCTAGCAGAGTGCTGGGGCCAGTCACTTCACATCCAAAACTCCGTGTTCTGTTACTGTGCTTAGCACACCAAAGCTTGTTACCTTTTCTCTCTCTCAGTTTTGAGGGTTGATGGGCTCCGCTGGTGGGTCTTGCTCTCACACTGTGCCTTGTGTGGTGGTTAGTGGCAGTCAACCTGAACCCAGATGGCCAGGACACCTACCTGGGTGACCTCGGCTTCCTTGTGCCACCGTTGCTGCACGCTAAGGGTTGAATAAACTGAGTGGACCAGGTGGAAGCTGTGTGACCAAAGTCATATGATGTCACTTTCTGTCGGAGTCAGACGTTCATGTCAGCATTGAATTTTAAGGAGAAAATGTGGCATTGTGTATCATTAAGCAATGCCTCCTCATCTATAAAATGAGACAGCACTGCTCAAAACTCCGCCTGTGGTTCAGTGAGCTTCAAGTCTGTGGAACATACAGAGAGCCCAGGGCAGGCCAGACACCCCAACCCACCTGTGACTCCTCCACACTCTTTTTTTCAGAGCAAGTCTGCACCTCTCACCCCAGCTGACCTTAGTTAGAGCATCCCTAAGAGACAGACCCAGCAAGTGTGTCTGTGCCACGGGTGACAAAGCCAAGCACTTCTTACGGTTTGCAGAAGAGACCTTCAGTGACAGGGTCTCAAGCCTCCTTTCTCCAAGGACTGAGGTTTCGGAAGGGCCACAGTACGGCCAGCTCCTCCCCAGACCCTGATATGCTTGGCCTCCACGAAAGAGGCGCAGTCATGCACAGGTCAAGGGAGGAGGAATGTATCACGTCCCTGCCTCTGTGCCTAAGGAGCTGGCAGTAAGTAGCAGGCCACACTCCTTGGCCAGTTGACTGGGTCAACTGGGAAACCAGAAGAAAGGAAGAGGGACACAATGGGCTACGATGACCGGTGGGAAATGCTGGGTATCACTGCCTGCTATGGACGTCCGGCAGAACCCCTCAATAACACTGCACTCGACAGTTGGCAGCTCACTTCTCATTCCACCCAGGAACCTTGCTTGATCCCTTCACTGGCCCTGCAAAGGAAGGGCCTCTGTGGTAGGTGTCACCATATGCAGTCTGCATATGGGAAAGCTGAGGCTCACAGTGGGTGGTCACTTGCTCAGAGCTGCATAGTCAGGATGAAGTGACAGACTTGGGGGGACGATTCCTAAGTTCTTGGCAGGACACGAATTCTGCTAGGCAGCTCCATGACTATGAGTACCCAACAGAGTTTCACAGAGGTCGAAGCCACAAGGTGCCCCTTCCTCAGACATCCCAGAGGAAACTTTTCCTGCTCCTTCAGACAGCGCTAGGCCATTCTTGGCCATGACTGCCCCCTGGTGTCTTCAAACCTGCAAACCTCAAGTGCTAAAAAAGTTTAGAGGCCAAAGTCCCCTGGTAAACAGAAAGGCCAAGGAAGGGAGAATGCCCTGATCAAGGTTCCAGGTGACACTGGGGGGCACCCTGCTTCACAGATGAGCTCCAGAGACTGAAAGGCCTTGGATCTCCCTGCTACGAGAGGTAGGTCTCTGGAAAACTTCCCAGTTCAGGAAGAGAGAAGTGCATTTGTTAGCTCCTAGAGTGTTTCACAATCACTAAGCTAACCAACCTCAGGACCACTGTCCCCTGGATAGGTGAACCTTGGACTGGTGAACCTTGGATAGGCTGAAGAGAAGCTGGCTCACCAGGTCTCCTTCCTCTGGATCCCTGAGTTACTGGCAGAAATGCAGAGTAGGGGGCTGGAGAGATGGCTCAGCAGTTAAGGCACTTGCTTACAAAGCCTAATGGCCTAGGTTCAATTCCCCAGCACCCACATAAAGCCAGATGCACAAAGTGGTGCATGCATTGGGTGTCTGTTTACAGTGTCAAGAGGCCCTGATACACCCATTCTCTCTGTCTCTGCTTGCAAATAAATAAAAATGTTAAAAAAGAAATTGAAGGGCTGAAGAGATGGCTTAGCAGTTAAGGCACTTGCCTACAAAGCCAAAGGACAAAGTTTCAATTCCCCAGGACCCACATAAGCCAGATACACAAGGGAGCACACACATCTGGAGTTCATTTGCAGTGGCTAGAGGCCCTGGCATGCTCATTTTCTCTCTCTCACTCTCAAATAAATAAGTTTTTTAAAAAGAAATAAAAACAAATGCAGAAGAGCTTTGGATTGTCACAGGCATTTAGTGGGCAGGGCCAGGGGTAGCACATTTCTAAAATCTGTAGGACAGTCCTGCCCAACTGAGAATACCAGTTGAAAAGCCTCTGTCCTAGGTTCAAGTTTGTGTTGTTTTGTTTTGAGAAAGGGTATTGATCTATATACATGCCAGGCTAGTTTCAATCTTGCAATCCTACTGCCTCAGCCTCCCCAGTGCTGGGATTACAGATCCGCACCACCCACTCATCCCAGGTTCAGGTTCTGCTCGGCCACATCCTGCTGCTCATCCTGTACTCTCTTGGTTTGCAGTGTGGAAGGCCAGGTGCCAGAAAATGGACAGAGAAACCTAGCATGGGACAGGGCAGGAAAGCAGGTGAAGCCCAGGAGATGTCCAGCCAGTTGTACCACCTCTTGACCCTATCCATCTGGGGAGCAGGTGAGAGGTTAGCTGGGCGTAGCCACAGGCTTTTCACCTCCTACCCCAAGGCAGGGAAGGCCTCAGAGCTGTGCTGACTGGATGCAAGTTAGGCTCTAGACAGTACTGACAATGGGCACCAAGCAGGACTCTCAGACTCACGCACCCCCTAAGAATCTGGAACTGGAACTACAGGGAATAGAGGAAACATGTGTCTCTCCACCAAAGAGGAGGAGCCAATACATTGAGATGACAGGTGACCACAGTCCCACTCACACATGCATGCTGGGGGCCTTGACGCTCAGAAAAGAAGTACTGGCCACAAGCAATTAACTCCTCTTGGTTGATTTGGGAGGACATTTTGTAAGAATCCTGTAAATGGTTCAGTTCAGTTTTACAGTTACAAATAAGAAACTCCATTCAAGCCGGGTGTGGTGGTGCACGCCTTTAATCCTAGCACTCGGGAGGCAGAGGTAGGAGGATCGCCGTGAGTTCGAGGCCACCCTGAGACTACATAGTGAATTCCAGGTCAGCCTGGGCTAGAGTGAGACCCTACCTCGAAAAAAAAAAAAAAAACACTCCATTCAATTGGGGAAGAGTTCTGTGGCTGGAAGGTGGTGGCTGGTTACAACAAGGGGAGTGTACTAATGCCACTGAATTGTACCCTTAAAAGTGGCTAAAAATGGTTAACCCTGTTATTTATAAACATATTACAATAAAAACTCGACGCGGAACAGAAAGTGCCGGGTCTTGTTCCACGGTTGATCAAGGCATAAGATCCTGGCGCCCCGCCCCAGGAGGGAACAGCGCTGCTGTCTTAGCTCCCCACGCCCGGGAGGCCTTTCCCTGTGGCCTGGACACCCAGGAGGCCTGACTCGCCCCGCCGACCTGCGGGGTGTCTGGGAGCAAAGACCTGTCCGTCCTGGCCTGCTTCCTGGACCGCACCCGGGGCTGTTCCCGTTTACGGGGAATGACTCTCCGCACGGATTAGTCTCACGCTCACGCTGCGGGGACTCCGCCCCGGTGGCCCCGAGCTCTCCGGTCCTGCCCTGGAGCCCCGGGCCGCCCGCGCGCGGTGACAGTTACACTTCCCCTTCAACCCTCACTGGGCCCCATCTCGTGCACGCGGAGGACAGCTCGCCCGGCCGGGTCACCGGGAGTCACGATCCCGGGAAGGCGGGCCAGCAGCAGGCGAGGCGTGCGCGGTGCAGCGAACCCGCCGAGTGAACGCGGACGGTGAGCGGGTGGGGCCGGTCGCGCGGACTCCGCCCCTGATCGCGAGTGGGCGGGACCAGGCGTGCAGGCTCCGCCCCAGCCGCGCGTGGGCGGGGCTGGGAGGCTACGCGGGGCCTGCGCGGCCGAGTCTGCACGGACACGCACGGACTGACGCCCGGCGCCATGGCCGCGGACCGGCGCGCCAAGGCCGACACCCTGGCCCTGAGGCGGCGGCTCCTCAGGTACCGGGGCGGGTGGCGCGGGAGGCGCGTCTGGCCCGGGCTGAGGGCCCCGCGGGAGGCCGGCCTTTGCCCGCCTGGGAGCCCCTCGCGCGTGGCTGGAAGTGGCGGTGTGGGCAGCAGGTCCTCGGGCTGGGGGCCGGCGTCTGACGGGGACAGACCCTCGTGCGACGTGCGGAGGCGCCGGCCACAGGACTGGCAAGACAGAGCCAGCTCCTAATGTGGGGCTCCTCCCACAGCACGCCGAGCCCCTTTCTCCCGTGACCCGTGCAGAATGAACAAGGTCACCGTGGGTTAAGGTGGCTTAAACAGTCTTGTCTGAGCTACTTCCTGCCATCCTTTTCCGCCTCTTTGGAGTGGGAGGCCGGCCGCAGAGTAGCCACTCCTTGCCCTCCAAGCATTTCCCTTTCCCTTAAGGAAGCCCCTGGTGGAGGTCTCCCTTCGGGTCGTCAGATACGGCTATGCATCCCTTGCCTGTCCCCACAGCTCTTCCTGCAGACTCTTTTTTCCTGAGGATCCTGTTAAGATTGTCCGTGGCCAAGGGCAGTACCTGTACGATGAACGAGGGGCAGAATACATCGACTGCATCAACAATGTGGCTCACGGTCAGTACTAGACCTCAGGATGGGCGGAAGAGTAGGCTGAGGCTGTGACTGTGGTTCCCAGCTGACCCTGTGTTCAGCAGAGTCACGACTGTGCACAGGAGGCCCAATCTTTGTGAAGAAGCTGAAGTCTCCAAATCAGACAGGGGTCAGGAGTGTGGGTCCAACTGCACTTGGATCCATAACGAACCCAGAGTGTGCCTGGGGGCCAGCCATGCTGTCATACAGCGTGGCCTTGGCCCAGTGCTGGGGGTCATGGCAGGCCTGCAGTCCCATTGACCGTTTCAGGTGCTACAGGAGACAAGTAGGAACTCTGCCAGCCAGCTGGGGCTGCCAGAGCTGGAGGAGGAAAGGAAGGTTTTGACGTGGCGGGCACACCGGAGGTGAATAAAGTTTAAAGCCAGGGCTCTCTCTCCAGCCTCTTTGTGTTCACACCACTGTCATCCACCCAGTAATTTGATTTTGAGTAGATTACTTAAGGCTGTGAGCCTCATTGCTCATCTATACATCAGACCTCCTGGTGTTTTGGAGAATTAAGCGAGCTAATTAATGTAACTTTAATTTGAATGCTTGGCACACTGTGAGCTCTCAACATATGTTTGCTGTTATCCTTGCCTGACTGACTGACTGGTGAAGTCAAACCCACTAATAGTCATGCCTCTGAGCTCGACCTTTGGTCAGCAGAAGGCGTCAACATACCTCCTTAGGGCCTAGGGATATGGCTCAGTAGATGGATTGCCTTCCTAATATGCATGAAGTCCTGATTTGATCCCCAGCACCCCAAAACCAGGCGTTGTGGCACATGCTTATAATACTAACACTGGCGAGGCAGAGACAAGAGGATCAGAACTTTAAGGTCATCCTCAGCTTGTTTGAGACCAACCTGAACTACATGAAACCCTGTCTGAAAGAAAGATTCACCCTTAAAGACATGGGGTTTGGGGGCTGGAGGTGCAACTCAGAAGTAAAGTGCCTGCCTCGCGTGCCGGGGCCTCTCAGTACAATCCCCAGTACTGCACCCTCCCCCAAAACAAAAAGCTTTGTATTTCCCATGTACCGCATGCCTGTAATCCCAGCATCTGGCAGGCTGAGGCAGGAAGATTGCCAAGGGGTCAAGGCCAGCCAGGATGATGCAGTGAGATCATGTCTCAAAAAACAAAACAGCTGGGAGTGATGGTACATGCCTTTAACCCTATCACTTGGGAGGCTGAAGCCAGGTATTTGAGGTCAGCATGGGTTACAGAGTGAGTTCCAGGTCAGCCTGGGCTACAGTAAGACCCTACAAAAAAAAAACAGGTTTTCTCTTCCAGAGAATCTTTTCCTTCCGGAATTTCAAGATTTTGTGTCTCCATCCTCTGTCATTAGCTCCCTACTTTCTACCTCTAGCTCCTTAACTGTCTCCCCTTGGATGGGTTTACAGATCAGGGCTGAAGGGTTCCTGGTAGGGCTGGCTGGGTGGAGTCGGCCATATGATAGAGGTGGCCCTCTTGCAGTCGGGCACTGCCACCCTCTCGTGGTCCAAGCTGCACACGAACAGAACCAGGTGCTCAACACCAACAGCCGGTTTCTGCATGACAACATCGTGGATTATGCCCAGAGGCTGTCGGAGACCCTGCCGGAGCAGCTCTCCGTCTTTTATTTCCTGAATTCTGGGTAAGTGGACTTCACCCAGCCCCTGGCAAGACAGCAAAGCCCAAAGAAGCAAGTCACCTGTAAGGGTGCATCACAGTGAAGTCGACTTGAGGCATGAAGCAGGCTTCAGGGAGTGGCCTGTGTGCTCCCATGTAAAGCCAGGGGCTCTCCTGTGGAATCCGTTCTCCTTCTATCAGCCAAGGACACCACTGCTCCCTTCCAGGATTCACTGTTTGGGCTCACTGAGGTAACAGGTCTTTATGTCTGCCTTATGGATACAACGCTCACATCTTTAGTAAGGAGCAGAAACATCAAGTAAATCTTCAAAGAAATATAAATTACTGAGGAATTATTTTCTGAAGGAAAAATACAGGGTATTACGGATATGAATAATGAGGCCTAGAAGCAGCAAGGACCCTGGCTTGACCTGGGCCTCCCTGAAGGAACTAAAAGCCCATGAGGAGGTGACAGGGAGGAGAAAGGAAGGGTGCTGTCCTCCCCATTGGAACCTGGAACTGCCTGTGCAAAGGCCCTGTGGCATGAAAGGGTTAGGCACCATAGCATGCTTGAGGAACCAAAAGAGCACGAGGAAGGGTGTGAGCTGGCAGCAGGGAGGATGCTGTTTTTACAAGAGTTATCAGGGAGGTGATGTCACCGAGCCAGAGTGATAGTGTGGGGAGCACTGGAAGTGTCAGTGCTGACAAGCAAACAGGTGGTCCCATGTGTCTAAAAGAGCATTCTGACACGCTCTGGGTCACAGCATTTGATCAGTTACCATCACATCCAACTAGTGCCTTCAGCCTCCTGACTAACCTGCAGGAAGGAGGATATACCACCTTCATGTTACAGGAAAGGAGACAGCGGCTCACAGAGGGAGAGCTTCCCCAGAAGCACTATACACAAGGCTCTTGATCCCAGAGCCTGCACTGGAACCTCTGGGGAAAGCCAGGAGCTGGGCACAGGAAGAAAGGCTGATCCTGTTGGACCCCTCTTCCAAGTTCACTGTTTGGATTCTAGTGACTTTATGTCACATACTCCTGTGATCTGTCTGCTCTTCCCTGTTTTGTGGCAGTGTCTAACAGTGTTTTCCTTTTGCTCCCAGGACACCCTGCTCTGGGGTCTGTCAGCTGCTCCTGTGTCTCCTGTGTCAGTCCCTTCTCTGCTCTCTCGGGCAGGTCCTGGGCCACTTTTCCTCTAAGCTGTCTGTCTGTGATCTCATCTATCCCTTTAGGATTAAATATTCATGTGCTGGCATCTCATTCACAAACTCAGATGCCTCCCACATGTTTCAAACTCGAGGTTCTAACTGGCCACTTGGCATCTGACATACCCAACTTCACAAGTGCTGACACGCGTTGTGAGATCCTGGTTCTCTGCAATGTCCTCCAGCATCCTCACACCATCTCACCTTATAAAGGAGACCACCATTTACATCTGTGCTCAAGGCAGAAGCCACACACAGTCCTCCCTTGTCCATCACCAGGGTATCTTTGAACACATCCCCCTTTCCAGTCCCCATAACCACCACCTGCTCTTAACTGGGCAGACACCTCTATGATATCACTGTTATATTCCCTTTAGAAACGAGAAGTGAGGAGAGTCACGGCCTTTCTCTGGTTAAAACCTTTGGCTTTGCGTGATGCTGAGAAGACAGCCCAGGCCTTCAAACCCTGCAGACAAGGTCCCCACAGGTCTCACCACTTCCCAGCCCTTCTTGGGCCCTGCCCTCCGTTGGTTCCCTGAGTATATTATGCTCCTCCCATGAGGACTGTGCCTCTGTTCCGTCAAGAATCTCTCTCAGGACTACCTCCTTGTTGAGGTAGTCCTTGCCCTCCTGTATTGGTTGCCAGACCAGAGCCTCTGTGTTCACCCAAAGAACCACAGAGTATCACAGACTAAGAAGATTCAGCAGTAGGAAAGTGTTTTTCTCAAAGTTCTGAAAGCTGGAAGTCCAAGATCAAGGTGTCAGCAGAACTTGTTGGCTCTGATGCCTCACTCTGACTTGCATATGGCTGCCTTCCAATGTATCATCACATTGTCTGTCTGCTCTATGGTGTGCCCCTATTCTTTGTGCACCCACATCTCTCATCAGGACAGTCACATTGGATTGGGGCTCAACCTAAAGGCCACTTCTTAACTTGCCTCTTTAAAGCTTTATCGCCAAATGCAGTCACACACAAGCCATTCTCTGGTACTGGAGTTAGGGATTCGCTGTATTAACTTTAGGAAAACACAAGTTTTTAAATTCATAACAGCCATCTGGCCCTGTCCCTCAGTACTCTGTGCCCAATGCTGACACTTCTAACAATGGTTGCTCTTTTTCTTTAGTGTTCAAGACACATCGGAATGTAAGTTCAGATGGGCCAGGGCCTGTCTGTTTTATCTTCTTTCTTCATGCCAGCTGCTAGCATAGAAGGCACTGTATGGAAAGTTTACCAAATGAATAAGCAAATAGTTAGGTTGAAAGCCAGGTGTGGTGCACACACCTTTAATCCCAGCACTCAGGAGGCAAAGGTAGGAGGATCGCTGTGAGTTAAAGGCCGCCTTCAAATTGGCTTGAATGAACTTGCTGCTGGATGAGATCCCTTGCTGGCAGGGTTTCTCTGGAATGTCATTCCAAGTCACTTCTACCTTTTCTGTCATAGATCAGAAGCCAACGACCTGGCCCTACGGTTGGCTCGCCAGTACACAGGACACCAGGATGTGGTAGTGTTAGACCAGTAAGTGCAGCTCACAGCCCTGCTGTCTTCAGAAGCCTGATCCAGGGGTTCAGTGCGGCTCTGACCAGGCAAGGAAAAGGAGAGCCTTGGGCCATCGGAGGGAAGTGTGGCAGGCAGAGAACCAGATCTCAGCCTCATGGCTGTCTTCAACCCACCATTCTAGGAGGGCAGTGCTAGGGGACTGAACTTGGGCCTACGAAACTTAGGTACTGAGACTGGTCAACCAATGTTAGCGCCCACATTCAGTAGCGATTGCACCCGAGACTCAGACCCAGGCTGACCGTTAGCACATTTAAGGTTCATTAAGGATTTGGCTCATTTGGGAGTGCTTGCCTATGCACAAAGTCCTGCTTGGGTTCAGAAAGATTCGCTTTCTTGGGTGACACAGACCTGTAACCCTAGCACCTGGGAGGTGGAGGCAGGAGGATCAAGAGTTCAGGTCATCTTCAGCCACATAGTGGTGAGTTTGAGGCTGGCCTGAGATATTTGAGAGCCTGTCTCAAAAAAAAAAAAAAAAAAAAGGTGTGATGACACTTTTATTTTTTCTTTTGGGTTTTTGAGGTAAGGTCTCATTCTAGTCCAAGATGACCTGGAATTCACTTTGTGTTCTCAGGTGGCCTCAAACTCCGGAGTGCTGGGATTAAAAATGTGTGCCACCATGCCCAGCATACACTTTTTTTAATCCCAGCACTCTGGAGGCAGAGGTAGGAGGATCACTGTGAGTCTGAGGCCATGCTGAGACTACATAATGAATTGAAGGTCAGCCTGGGCTACAGCAAGACCCTACCTTAAAAAAAAAAAAAAAAAAGTCTGTTACGAACCTGCAAGAGGATCCCTACTGCCAAGTAGAAGAGGAGCGTGAGCATGGGATGGCTGTGACTAGCATGGAGACAGGACCAATGAGAGCCCTGTAGGAAGTCTTGCTCTCACGCCAAGGCCAGTGCTCTCCCCCCGCCCAAGGACACAGATTAGGATCCAGGGGGTTGTCTCCGGAAGTGATAGTAGTCAGGACCAAGGCAGGAAGCACATGCCACCCTGGCCTGAGCCCACCATCCTTGTCCCTAGTGCTTATCACGGTCACCTGAGCTCCCTGATCGACATCAGTCCCTACAAATTCCGGAACTTGGATGGCCAGAAGGAATGGGTCCATGTGGTATGTACTGCCCACATCAGTAATAGATCACTGCCCACCCTCGAACCAGTATGACATGGCACTGTCACTCCCTACAGGCACCTCTCCCAGACACCTACCGGGGCCCTTACCGGGAAGACCACCCCAATCCCGCTGAGGCATATGCCAGCGAGGTGAAACATGTGGTCAGCAATGCACAGAAGAAGGGCAGAAAGGTAACCAAATACACTCCAGATTGGTAACTGTCACCTGTATGTACTGTGACATGCTGGGAGCTCAAACAACAGAGAAACCAGGCCTGCTGGCATAGGCCTACAACCCCACCTATTTGGAAAGCTACCTGGACTATGTGTCAAGGTCAAGGTCAGCCTGAGCAATTTAGTAAGACCCTGTCTCAAAATTGAAAAACAAAGCCAAGCATAGTGGCTCACACCTTTAATCCTGGCACTTGGGAGGCAGAGGTAGGATCACAGTAAATTCGAGATCACCCTGAGACTAGTGAATAGAGAATAGTGAATTCTAGGTCAGCCTGGGCTAGAGTGAAAGCCTACCTTAAGAAGTTTAAAAAATAAAAATAAAAAAAGATGGGGCTGTAGAGGTAGAGGGCTTGTCTAGCAATAAGGCCTTAGGGTCCATCCTACTGCTGCAAAACAGAAAACCAGACCCTGAAACTACATAGTGAATTCCAGGTCAGCCTGGACCAGAGTAAAACCCTACCTGGAAAAACTTTATTAAAAAAAAAAAAAAAGCCGGGCGTGGTGGCGCACGCCTTTAATCCCAGCACTCGGGAGGCAGAGGTAGGAGGATCGCTGAGAGTTCAAGGCCACCCTGAGACTACAGAGTGAATTCCAGGTCAGCCTGAGATAGAGTGAGACCCTACCTCGAAAAACCAAAAAAAAAAAAAAAAAAAAAAAAAAACAGCCTATAAGGCTCTTCTCACCTCCTGGATTTGGGTCCCTAACTCTGGTAAGCACCACCTTAGCCCAGCTAGAGTGAGATGGGAAGGCTGCTCCCACATGGGCACTCTACCCCCTCCTGCCCTTCACATGGCAGGAGCGCTCTCTACTTACTCCCTTCCCTTAATCTAATAAAAAGTCTTTAAAAAAGGGGGGAGGAGGGGGGCTGGAGAGGTGGCTTAGTGGTTAAGGCACTTGCCTACGAAGCCTAAAGACCCAGGTTCGGTTCTCCAGGTTCCACATAAGCCAGATGCACATGGTGGCGCATGCGTCTGGAGTTTGTTTGCAGTGGCTAGAGGCCCTGTCGCGCCCATTCTGTCTCTAATAAATAAATTAAAAAGCAGTAGCTCAAGGTCCTGCCTTTCAGAATCTAATATGGAGGGGTGGAGCTACTTCAGTGCCCAGTAGTTTTAGTACTCTGAGAATATGGACAGAGGTTTATGCTGGGTAATACAGGAGTTCAGGGACCCAAGCTAGCCGAGTGAGTATGTGGGAGTAAAAGGAGTTAGCAGCTCAAGTTGAGGCACCTGAACTGGTGCCTGTGCAGAGCTGGGCAGGTTGGGAGGTAGGCCTAGAAAGGCAGAACTTAGATGCCCGGCCATGCTGAGCAGCTGAAATTCTGCCCTCTACAGGGAAGGTGATGAGACCCAGGGATTGGGCTTTGTGTAGGATGGATTTGAATGGGGTGGCCTGGGGGCAGGGATCATGCAAAAGCCTGACCGCGGTGGTCTCTGGGACTTGCTGTAACCTAGGAGAACGTCCACAGTGTAGTGACGAGTGAGGGCTCTCTGGAAGACTTCCCTGAAGGAGACAGCCAAGCACAGGGCAAATAGCAAAGAAAGGCAGACTGGGGGCTACAAAAACTAGCCAGCACCAGAACAGGGTTTCAGGTGCTCTGCAGCCTTGTCTATAAGACCTAGAAAGAACACTGCTCTGGGTGGAGCTGGCCTCCGGATAAGCAGAGCTTGGGGACTAGTCTCCCATTCCATCAGCTGTCCCATGTTCAACAAAGGCCTCCAAAGAAGCTTCAAGGCAGAACACTGTTGGGAAATCCCTGGTTGACCAAAAGGGATCTGTGATACAGGAAAGCAACAAGCTCACTCCAGGTTGAGGTGTCACCCAGAGGCCCCATCAAAGATGGACAGGAAGAAGTGCCAGTTACATGGCATCTGCAAGAGGCCAGGGCAGAAACAGGTACATATGCAGCCAGAGAAAGGAAGCAGTGAGTTGAAAGATAAGATAGGGATGGAGACCATGGGCTGTTAGTACAGCTGACCAGACAAGGGAAGCTGTGGACAAGGAGCCACACCTCTGCCCTAGGCAAGAGGGGTGGAGGGGGTGCTGATCAGATGGAAGACACCAGCTTTATGAAATGGGATATCAGTACCAAGTACAAGAGGATGAAGGCATCAAGGTGGTAAGTCACGAGCCCTTGGATGTGACAAGAGCCCTGAAGAGGGACACAGCAGTGCTGGTGCTTCCTCAGCATGAACAGGGCACAGTGAACTCGCCGGTGATGTTCCCAACGTCTGTCTATCCACAGATTGCAGCCTTCTTCGCCGAGTCTCTGCCCAGTGTGGGTGGGCAGATCATTCCCCCTGCTGGCTACTTCTCTAAGGTGGCAGAGTGAGTAGGTGGGCAGGCTCTGCCCAAGGGAGGGCAGGCTGTAATTGGGTTTCCCAGTTTCTATTCCAAGTGTGACTACAATCTGGCCTGCTTGCCAGAAGTTTGTGAAAATAAAGCTCTTAAAGAAACAGCAGCCCAGGGCTGTAGAGATGGCTTAGCAGTTAAGGCGCTTGCCTGTGAAGCCTAAAGGATCCAGGTCTCATGTAAGCCAGATGCACAAGGTGGCGCATGCATCTGGAGTTTGTTTGCAGTGGCTAGAGACCCTGGCACACCCATTCTCTCTGTGTGTCTCTAATAAATAAAATAAAGGGCACCCACTTGCCCAAGGCCAGGACTCCCCTGACTCTTGGTCACAGCCCACTCACCGCAGCCCTTGTCAGGCTTCTCTTGTTCACCACAGGCACATCCGCAGGGCCGGAGGGCTCTTTGTCGCAGATGAGATCCAGGTTGGCTTTGGCCGCGTAGGCAAGCATTTTTGGGCCTTCCAGCTGCACGGGGAAGACTTTGTTCCTGACATTGTCACCATGGGCAAGTCCATCGGCAACGGTCACCCAATTGCCTGCGTGGCTACCACCCAAGCTGTGTCAAATGCCTTTGAAAGCACTGGCGTGGAATACTTCAACACGGTGAGTGAAGGCCAGAGAACACGGCGCGCCACGAACCACTCTGCTAGGCACCAGGGCGTCACCTTCCCTAGTGAGGGCTTTGAGCCAGCCCTGTTCCCTGCACAAATATTCTGGGATGCTGTCCTCTGGGAAGCTACAGCCAGGGCGGATTTTGTTTGTCTGGAGGCAAGATGTCACCCGAGCCCCCGGCTGGCCATGAACTCACGGCAGTGCTACCTCAGCTTCCCAGGTGCTGGGAATAAAGGCAGGCACCACCACGGTAGCTGAATGGAAGACGTGTGTCATGGTGCTGGCACTGTGCGGTCAGAAGGGACATACAGGCAGGAGGTTAGTGCAGGGCATGTGGTGAAAATGTAGAAGGACAAAGCCTGCAGCCAAACCTCAAGTACATACACACTAAATCAATACAGTCCCTGCTTCGCAAGTCACTCTTGTCATCTGTCTCTGCAAATCAGCTACTTGGCTCCTCAAACTCCTGAGAACCGTCATTTGAAATAGAAGTTGGGATCTTGACAGTAACCTACACCTACCATGTTTGCCCCTAGCTAGCCCATCTCATTGTCTTCCTCTTCCAGGCAGCCTAACTCTGAATCCTGTGTCATTCCAGCTGCTTTTGACTTTGTAAATCCATCACGTGGTACACACTTTCTACCTAACACTGTGCTAAGAACCATCCACACTGCTGGTCATATTTGCTTTGCTAGCTTTATAATAGTGTAAATATGCCAGTTTACACTTGTTTCTCTTGGTGGACTTTGAGGACATTCCAGTTTTTGCTATTACGAACAGTACTGTTGTGAGGTATTTTTCTAATTCTCTGTTCTACATGTGCTAAAGTTTTTCTTAGGAGTGAAAAAATAGGTTATAAATTAACCCAAGAATGAATTGCTGAGTCATAGGGTTTGGTCCACACTCAATTTTAGAATAGCATATATTCTCATCAACTTTTTGTTGTTGTTTTTCTTTAAAAAATTTTTTGTTTTATTTTTATTTATTTGAGAGTGACAGAGAGAGAAAGAGGCAGAGAGAGAGACAGAGGGAGAGAGAATGGGCGCGCCAGGGCTTCCAGCCACTGTAAACGAACTCCAGACGCGTGCGCCCCCTTGTGCATCTGGCTAACGTGGGTCCTGGGGAATCGAGCCTTGAACCAGGGTCCTTCGGCTTCACAGGCAAGCGCTTAACCGCTAAGCCATCTCTCCAGCCCTGTTGTTTTTCGAGGCACGGTCTCTCTCACTCTAGCTTGGGCTGACTGGAATTCCCTGTGTAGTCTCATGCTGGCCTTGAACTCATGGCAATTCTCCTACCTCTGCCTCCCGAGTGCTGGGATTAAAGGCGTGCGCTACCACGCCCGGCCTCATCAACTTGTTTTACAGAAAGTATGGGAGCCCCGAGCCTCCTGTTAACTGCAAACCAACACCAGACATGTGCTGCTTTGTGCATTTGGTTTCATGTGGATACTGGATATTTCAACCCTAGCCATCAAATTTTGCAAGCAAGTCCCTTGAACTGCTTGCTGAGCCACTTCCTCAGGACAAGTTTTTGTTTTCATTTACTTGCAAACAGTAGAGGTAGAAGAGGGACAGAGAATGGGTGCACCAGGGCCTCTGACTACTGCAAATGAACTCCGAGTACAGGCACCACTTTATGCATCTGGCTTTATGTGGGTGCTGGGGAACCAAATCCATGTTGTTAGGTTTTGCAGGCAGGTGCCTTAACCACTGAGCCATCTCCAACCAACAGTTTTTTTGAGACAGGGTCTTGCTATGTAGTCCTAGCTCATCTCAAGATTATGGCAATCCTCTTAGCCTCTGGAGTCCTGGGGTCACTTACAGATGTCATCTCAGCTTCTCACCCTGAAATCCTTTTCCTGTGGCTGTCAGGGGAGGGGAGAGAGAAAGAGGGGAGGGAGGGGAAGCTTGTGTGGTCTAGATACGCTTTCTTCCCCACTTCCAAGTTGTGTGAAGCATCTCATGATTAGCCATTACTTCTGCGAGATGCTGGCTTGTTTCTCCAGCTTTTAGGTTACTAGTGTTCATATGTGGGAATTTGTGTGGTTGTGTGTCCATATGCTTGGATGTTTGTTTTGGTACACACAGGCTATGTATATACTGACACTAGTCCCTTATCAGTTGTGTATACTGTATGTTCATTCACTTGGGAAGTCTCCACTTCCTTATGTGACACTTGTTAACTCTTAGTCATTCTTTTTAAGTCTGTGTGGGTACCACAGTGCACAAAGGAAGGCCAGAGACCATCTCAGGTTTGGTCCTCGGCTTCCATGTTATTAACCACTGCATCCACCAAGCTAGCTGGCCCACAAACTTAACAGGGATTCTCCTGTCTCCACCGCCCACCTTGCTGTAGGAGAGCTGTGACTTTACCACTTTTTTAAAAAAAAAACATTTTATTTAGCCGGGCATGGTGGCACATGCCTTTAATCCCAGCATTCAGGAGACAGAGGCAGGAGGATCGCCATGAGTTCGAGGCCAGCCTGAGACTCCATAGTGAATTCCAGGTCAGCCTGGGCTAGTGAGACCCTACCTTGGAAGAATATATATATATATATATATATATATATCTTATTTATATTTGAGAAAGAGGCAGAGAGAGAGGTAAAGAGGCAGATAGAGAATGGGCACTCTAGGGCCTTCAGCCACTGCAAACGAACTCCAGAAGCATGTGCCACCTTGTGCATCTGGCTTATGTGGGTCCTGGAGAATCAAACCTTTAGCTTTGCAAGCAAACACCTTAACAGCCTCCAGCCCCCTTTACCTTTTTTAAAACTGTTGCAGTGTTTGTTCCCTCCGCCCCCAGAGGTAGGGTTTCACTCTAGGCTGGCCTGGAATTCACTCTGAATTCTCAGAGTGGCCTCGAACTCATGGCGATCCTACCTCTGCCTTCCGAGTGGTGGGATTAAAGGCGTGTGCCTCCACAGCCAGCTCTGGGTTCTTTGTTTGGTTTTCAAATTACTTATCTGTACATGTATGGGCACACCACTTCTTTCTTCCTTCCTCCCCATTGAACAAATTAGGGTTGCTTGCATGATGAAGTCTCATGTATTCCAAGTAAGCCTCAACTCCCTATGTAGCCAAAGATGACCTCCAGCCTCCAGTACTAGGATTAGAGGCATGCCTGGTATATGTGATGCTGAGGATTGAACCCAGGGCTTCACATGAGAGAAGCACTTTACCAGCTAAGTTACTAACCTGATGTAATTCTTCTAAGAGTTCTTCATATATTCTGTATAGAAATCACATGTAGCTGGGCGTGGTGGCACACGCCTTTAGTCCCAGCACTTGGGAGGCAGAGGTAGGAGGATCCTCATGAGTTCAAGACCACCCTGAGACTAGTGAATTCCAGGTCAGCCTGGACTAGAGTAGACCCTACCTTGAAAAAAATATATATATCACATGTATGATTTGCAGTATTTGTTGTTATTTCATATTATTGATACTTTGCAGCATAAAAAATTTAAATTTGGGGCTGGAATATAGCTCAGTGGTAGTACACTTGCCTATCATGTGCAAAACCCTAGATTCAAATTCCAGCACTGCAAAGCCATTTTGTATGACCCAAATTGTCTAGTGTTGTTTGTGCTTTAACATCCTATATAATGAATCACTACTTGACCTCCCCGCCCCCAAAAAAATCAGCTGGGCGTGGTTGCACACACCTTTAATCCCAGCATTTGAGAGGCAGAGGTAGGAGGATCTCCCGGAGTTCGAGGCCACCCTGAAAATACATAGTGAATTCCAGGTCAACCTGAGCCAAAGCCAGACCCTACCTTGAAAAAAAAAAAAAAATTCAGTTAAAGAAGTGAACCTTCCTGACATAACCTACGCAAGATCATAATAGGAGGAAAAGATCATGACATCAAAATAAGAGACTGATTAAGAGGGGAAGGGGATATGGAGTTTCAAAGGGGAAAGTTGGGGGAGGGAGGGCATTACCATGGGACATTTTTTATAATCATGGAAGTTGTTAATTTAAAAAAAAATTGGAAAAAAAAGTGAACCTTGCCAGGTCTAGTGGTGGATGCCTTTAATCCCAGCACTCAGGAGGCAGACGTAGGAGGATCACCATTTGAGGCCATCCTAAGACTACATAGTGAATTCCAGGCCAGCCTGGGCTACAGTGAGCCCCTACCTCGGGAAAGGCGGGGGTTAGAAAGGTAAATCTTACCTCAGTAAACAGCTGTCTTATACTGGTTGAGAGGCTTCAGCATGCAGATGAAGACAAGAAGGGCACAGCACACTTGCCTGGTTTATGGTAGTGCTTTCATTTGTCCATTTAGAATCAAGTGGGTGGGCTGCAGAGCAGCTCAGTAGTACAGCACATGTTTAGCATATTCAAGGAACCATTAAAAATAAGCAAAGGGCTGGAGAGATGGCTTAGCAGTTAAGCGCTTGCCTGTGAAACCTAATGAACCCAGTTGGAGGCTTGATTCCCCAGGACCCACATTAGCCAGATGCACAAAGGGGCACACGCATCTGGAGTTCATTTGCAGTGGCCAGAGGCCCTGGCGCGCCCATTCTCTCTATCTGCCTCTTTCTCTGGCCCTTTCAAATAGATAAAATAAATAAAAACTACCTTTTTGGCGGGAGGCAGGGCTGAAGACCCAACCCAGGTCACTGTGTGTGTGGCAGGTTTTCTGCCACAAGCTACAGCTGCTGAGTTCGTTTCCCGTTCTTCTTGCCCATAGCTGCCCCAAGCTTGCAGTGATGTTACTTACCTCTCCCACAGATCTAGGTTGTCGTCGTTTTCTATTGCACCTATGTGTGCATGGGGGGGGGGGTGGGGGGGACGGACGTATGGGTACATTAGGGTCTTTCACAACTGTAAATCAATGTGTCTGGCTTTTACAGTTAGCTGGCACACTGAACCAGGGCTGCCAGTCTTCGCAAAGCAATTGCCTTTAATCACCAACCCCTCTCCAGCCCAGTTTTTCTTTTACATTTTACTTCCCTTCTGAGTATTTTCTCAACCCAGCTGTTACTCAGCTCTATCTTACTGCCTTTCCCATTGTTGCTTTAAAAAAAAAAAAAAAAACTGGCCAGGAACGGTGGTGCAGGCCTTTAATCCCAGCACTCAGGAAGCGGAGGTAGGAAGGCTGAGTTTGAGGCCACATCCCATTTATATGAGAAATAATGTATTTGCTTGGAGTCTCTTTTAAAAAATACCTTTATTAAGCCGGGCGTGGTGGCACACACCTTTAATCCCAGCGCTTGGGAGGCAGAGATAGGATCGCCATGAGTTCTAGGCCACCCTGAGACTACATAGTGAATTCCAGGTCAGCTTGGGCTAGAGTGAGACCCTACCTCGGGGGGGGGGGGGGGTAACCTTTATTTGGGAGAGACAGACCAAGTATGGGCACAACAGGGTCTCTTGCTACTGGTAATTAGCCCCAAATGCATGCACCACTTTGTGTCTAGCTTTACGTGGGAACTGAACTTGGGCTGGCAGGATCTGCAAGCACTCTGAACGTTGAGAAATACCATACAATCCATATTAAAATAAGTCCTCAGGCCAGATGTAGTTTCCACACAGCCAGCAAAGTGCCATGAGCTTGTACCAGAGGGGCTTTCCTGAGATGAGCTCTGGTGTCACTTTTGGACCCCTCCTGGTCGGACGTGATGGGCAGGCAGTCCCATGCTATGGATCTGGACACAGCCAGTGGGTCCTCTCTGGACAAAATTAGCTTGGTGGGAATCAAGTATGCACTCAGCTTCTGCATCTTGGAGGCGGGGAGGGGGGCGGTGCCTGCTATACCTCTGGGGAATTCAGCTTGGGTTGAGGACCCAGGAAGGCAGGACAGCTAAAACTTTACCTAGGGAGATCCCGGGCCTGTGATTTTGCCACTGTTCATGTGGTGATTCTGTGTGGGTCACACCATTCTACCAGGCATCTGACACACTTTGTTCTGACTCAGTTTGGTGGCAACCCAGTGTCCTGTGCTGTGGGGCTGGCAGTCCTGGACACCGTGGAGAAAGAGCAGCTCCAGGCCCACGCCACCCATGTTGGCAACATCCTGATGGAGCTCCTCAGGCAACAGAAAGCCAAACACCCCATCATTGGGGACATCAGGTGAGGTTCTAGAATAGTCAACATGGGGGGGTGCAGGGTGGTCCTTCAGCCTCACAGAAGGGGGGGGTGGGTACCTTGATGGAGGATTAAGGACCATGGTCCACTAGGCTAGACCTAAAATGTCCCTCCTTCAGGGGCACTGGGCTCTTCGTTGGTGTGGACCTTATAAAAAATGAGGCCATGAGGACACCAGCAACCGAAGAGGCTGAATACTTGGTATCCAAGTAAGTTGTCTTCTTTAGCAGCCCACACTCTAGGCACCACTACAGCCTAGGCAGTGAGTGGGAGGGGCCCCAGCATTCTGGGCCTAAACCCTTCGCCAGGGCTGCAGCTTAGTTAGCTCTCCCACTGGTCTCCCAAGGCAGGAAATGAGGAGGTCCCCATTCCTAGACTGCTGGAATAGGCAGGACTCTGAGTAAGAGTCTGGATAAGCACATCTCAGGGATCCACTTGCAACCTGGTCTTTCCAGCGATGGGGCCTCAGAACCCTTTCCCATTCTAGTTACTATCCATTCCCCACTCCTGGTCCTTGCCCCACCATAGAACCAACCCCCCCCCCCATAGTAAACTGGTTGCAGTGGATCACACCCTTAGCTCAGTCCCAGCCTGATCCCAGAATAGTATCCACAGAATGGATTCCAAGTCAAACTGGGCTAGAGTAACACCCTGCCTCAAAAGAGGCTGAGGCGGGCGTGGTGGTGCACCCCTTTAATCCCAACACTTGGGAGACAGAGGTAGGAAGATTGCCATGAGTTCAAGGCCACCCTGGGCAAGAGTGAAACCCTACCTTGAAAAACCAAAAAAAAAAAAAAAAAAAAAAGGTTGGGCTAGAGGGATGGCTTAGTGGTTAAGGCGTTTGCCTGCAAAGCCAAAGGACCCAGGTTGGATTCCCCAGGACCCACATTAGCCAGATGTTTGGTTGCAGTGGCTGGAGGCCCTGGCACGCCCGTTCTCTCCCCCCACCTTCTCTGCAAAATAAATAAATAAATAATCCAGGTGTGGTAGCACACACCCTTTAATCCCAGCACTGAGGAGGCAGAGGTGGGAGGATGACTGAGTCCAGCCTGAGTACATAATGAATTACAGGTCACCCTGGCCTAGAGACACTACCTCAAAAAAACACCTGGAAGACTTTTAAAAAATAGTAAAAGCTCAGAAGCCAAGCAGGACTGTTGACAGTATCCTCATGGTGACTGACCTGTGAAGGATTCTTTCCAGTAACTGAGAAACTCTTTGAAAGCCATGCAAAGGATGTCCCATCCTTACAGGCTGAAAGAGAACTACATTTTGCTGAGCACCGATGGCCCTGGGAGGAATGTCTTGAAGTTCAAGCCACCAATGTGCTTCAGCCTGGACAACGCCCAGCATGTAGTAGCAAAGCTGGATGACATTCTGACAGGTAAGCTTGGAGCCTCAACAGTAACTGACCTGGGTAGTGTTGACTCCTGAGCATACACTTAAGACCCTAGGTTCTGTCTCCACTATACAACCCAACCTGCAAGTCAGTAGCTAGAATCTCCCAAGCATAAACCAGGAAGGGGACTCCTGGTGGGAGGGCAGCCTTTATGAGCCAGGAATGAGTAGGAACCAAGTCACCACCCAGTATCCTTAGAGACATCAAGGTTAAGTGTGGGGCTGGATCCATGAGGCCAACCATCAGAAAGAACTAGTGGGGCTGGGCATGATGGCACACACCTGTGATTCCAGCTTTTATAGCAGGGCAGGAGGATCACGTTTCACATGAGCCTGGGATACAAACCTAGACCATCTCACCTGGCAGGAACTTCATTCTATGTTGAAAGGATAACTGAGTGGAATGAAGTTCTCCCCATGCCTCTAGGCACCCAGGAAGGGCAAGATCAGCCCAGGGGTTGTCCCTCAAAATCCACTTAAAAAAGTGGACATCATACCAAGTTCAGTCAGTGCCACACAGGCACAGTGTAGTGGATAGAGCAACCAGCAAGCAACCCCTCCTCCCTTCCTAGCCAATGCACTTGGGCCCAAACCCTATGAGATTTGAAATGGAAGGGTTCTGATGAAGTACATTTGTGCAGACAGAATAGACCAGCCACAGAACTGGTCTACTTGGCAACCTCTGTGGGTGGGACATGGGCCTGAATAGGCCAGAGACCAATCTCTAACCTGCCATCCAAATACTGTGAACACTGAAAGCAGCAGAGAAAAGTACACCAAGTATGATTGTTTTGGTTGTTTTTTAAGATATGGAAGAGAACATGAGAAGTTGTGACACGTTGAAGATCCAGTCCTGAGTCAGCCATCTCAGTCAAGCGTCCTCCATCCAGGTAAGTGGACTTGCCTCACTTAAGACATCCAAAGATAGTTCCTTACCATTAGCAGGTGAGCCTTTAAAACCTCCTGTTCTTGTCAGGTGTGGTGGCACATGCCTTTAATCCCAGCACTCAGGAGGCAGTGGTAGGATTACTGTGAGTTCGAGGCTACCCTGAGACTACATAATGAATGAATTCCAGGTCAGCCTGGGCTAGAGACCCTACCTGGGGGGGACCTGTCAAGAGGATATGGTGACACACACCTTTAATCCTGGCACTCAGAAGGGAGAAGTAGGAGCTGTGCATTTGAGGCCTGCCTGAGACTACATAGTGAATTCCAGGTCAGCCTGGGATAGTGAGACCCTACCTCGAAAAACTTAAAAAAAAAAAAAAAAAAACTCAATAGATGACCCTCCCCAGCACCTCTTTCAGCATATCCCACACTCACCCATGCTCGGGGGTTTTTTAAATTTTATTTCAAAAGCTTGGATAGCTTCAATATCCAGGTCGTGGCAAAATCAGGACACGTGTAAAATACCTTACAATACATTAGATTCCCAAAAGGTACCAAAAAGTACAGTAAAATTAACACTTCCATTACAGGAAATGTATGACACAAATAATATAAAATTAAAAGGTGAAAAAAGGTGACACTGGTTTCCTAAGATACAGTTTACTCTTTACAACCAGGGTCCACAGGTCCAGGCTGCAGAGCGGCAGCAGGAATCAGACCCTCCTATCTGGTACTGGGTAACCTGGTAATAAAATCAGCCCCTAATGCCGCTCTGGCCTCTGAGACACCACACGCTGCCTAAAACAACTAGAGCTCTGGAAATAGTAAACAGGAGAGTGATTTCCAGGGGGGAATTTTTAAATAAGATGCACATGGGACAGGCCATAGAAAGTTTGCCAAGTTAAATTTGGTACATAATTGTGTTCACTCCGTATCCAAACAAAGCGTGTGCGGTCGTCAGTTGGCCGCTCCTGCTGCTGCCTCAGTATGGCTTGTAGTTATTCTGATGGCCACCGCGTCGCTGGCTCTTCCCGTAATTTGTACTACCCTGACCTAGGGATAAGAACAACGTAGCAGCTACTACTTACTGAGCATTCACCCTGTGCCAGGCGCTTGACACGAATCCTTACCAGATCTCAACAACCCTGTAGAGTAGGAGTTACCTTCTCCACACCTTCCTGACGACCCTGAGCTAGAGCTCCATCTGGTAGGTAGCTCCAGTGCCTGAGCCAGGCTTGTCTGACTCCAAAGCCCCTACTGCCAGCGGCCCCTGCACTGCCTGACCTGCCTCCCCTAGGGGGAAGTAGATGGGCCTCCCTCTCCTACTTACTGTAGTCGTAGCCGGGGCCGTAGCCGTAATAGCCATAGGGCGAGTAGTCGTAGCCGCCATAGCTGGGCCCGTAGCCCTGCTGGTAGCCGTAGCCCTGGTTCCAGTAGTTGCCGTAGCCCTGATTCCAACTCTGACTCTGACCTGTGGGGGGAGCAGGGCACAGGGGCCCATGGACCATTTAGCACACGCAGGAGCTAGGATGGAGGAAATCCTGCCCTTTGGGTGGCGGGGTTACTATGGCAACTCAGGCAAAAGCCAAGGGGCTAGCTACTATTCTTCTGAAGGTCTAGAGGGCCCTAGGCCCAGCCCTGCAATCAGGAAGACAGGATGCTAAAGTAACTTCACTTGTGAGTCTGCATAGCTTACTCAACTCAAATCACCCTCTGATCACCCATCCTCCTTGGCAGCTTTGCCTTGAAAAAGTAGCAGTTCAGGCTTTGGAGTCAGAGGAGCCTGGGATGGAAGGAGGTAAGCGCCTGGCACAGCTCTGCTTTCTGCCCACGGCTATGTGTACCAACACTCAGGACAGCCAGAGCCAAGCACAACCCACCATGCCCCCTTCCCAGTGCAATGCAAATGCTCCACCCCTGCTCTTGGGCCCCAAGCTGCATGAATGACAACAGGGCTCTTCCAGTCCCAGGAGCCACAGCAGCACAAGCACACAGCCTCCACCCAAGAAAACATTCCTACTCCTGCCCTGTCCCACTTCAGAGTGCCCATCCCTGCTGTACACAATACCAGAGGCACTGAAAGCTCCTTGCAGGCAGGGAAACAGGACCATCTTCATCCAGGCTCCACTTACCTCCACCTCCACCACTGCCTCGGTTCCCTCGGTTGCGGTTTCCACGACCCCCAGAGCCATACTGCTGTTGCTGATAGACCTCTTTGGGCTGGGCAACCTTGATTTCACACTAAAAGCCAAGAGGACAGTGGGTCAAGTCCTATGGGACAAAGCTCAGGGCTGAGATGGTGGGGGCAAAGACCTTGTTTACTACAATAAATGTTCAGATAGTACATCAGGTCCATGGTTTGGGGGAAGCTCTATGACTTTCAGAAAGGGCAGCTAAGGTAGCCAGCCCTATGAGACAAGAGGGAAGAGGGGCTTTAGGTATTAAGATTAACTTCTACTACTTTTTTTTTTTTTTTTTTACAGAAGATGCTTATTCCACTCAAATACTTCAGTTGAGACCCTGGCCTCTACTGCAAGCCTAATGCCTGCCACTCCCTGAGGACCCCACTCCACTGTTGTTGGGATAGACCTCAGGTCTGTACCCCCGCGCGGTCAAGTCAATCCACCTTCTGCCATAAAGCCTTGCACTTCTGGGAAGGGGGACTGTCTGGTGCTTCTACCTAAGAAGCAAACAACAGTTTTTAAGGACAGTCCAACACACTCCAATTAAAATACTTAAAATCATGCAGGCATAGTAGCAATACACCTTTAGTCCTAGCACTCAGGAGGCAGAGGTAGGAGGATCGCTGTTGAGTTCTAGGCCAGGTCTGGGACTAGACACGTCCAGGTCAGACTGGGTTAGGACACTACACTGAAAAACCAAAATAAAAAAAAATAAAAATAAAATAAAGTAAGGCTGGAGAAATGGCTTAGCAGTTAAGGTGTTTGCCTGAAAAGCCAAAGGACCCAGGTCCAGTTTCCTAGGACCCACATAGGCCAGATGCACAAGGCAGAACATGTGTCTGGAGCTCACTTGCAGTGGGCCCTGGTGTGCCCATTTTCTTCTCCCCTCTCTCAAATAAAATAAAAAGAGCAATAAAAAACACTCTTCAAATTATATCCCTATATAAACCATGCTCTTAATTGAAGAGTTACCCTCATCAGTACCTTATTGTTGAATATGGACTGGAGATGGTTTAGCAGTTAAGGCGCTTACCTACAAAGCCAAAGGACCTAGGTTCAATTCCCCAGGACCTACATAGGCTGTATCTAATTCACAAGGTGGCACACCCTTCTATCCACTTTTCTCAAATAAATATTCAATTTTGGAAAAAGAAGTACTGAATGGTCTGGAGAGATGGCTTAGGGGTTAAGGCGCTTGCCTGCAAAGGCAAAGGACCCAGGTCTGACTCCCCAGGACCCACATAAGCTAGATGCACAAGGGCTGCAGGCATCTGGAGTTCGTTTGCAGTGGCTGGAGGCCCATTGTTTCCCCCCACCCCCTCTACCTGCCTATTTCTGTATCTCTCTCTCAAATAAATAAAATATTTTTTAAGTACTGAATATACCAAATGAGTATTTACTTCTAGGCCCCACCTGTTAGTTTCAATAAAACATTGCCAAGGGGCACACCAAGAAAAAGACCACTGGAGTTAACTACTACTGCCATCCAAATGCCTCTTTCACACAACATTTCTCTGATCTTCAACCCAAGCTTTCTAAACCTCCAGTCAGGATGGGATGGAGGCTCCCAGGAGCCCCACCTTATCTGGCTGCCACTCCCAAGTAAAGAACACCACTCCCTGCCACAGCAAGCCGCACCTTCAACTCCTTCAACAAGAAACCGACATTACCTTTACTAGAGTTCAGTCAAGGTAGGGGTACACCATGCCACTACCCAAGACTGCACAGGTGAAGGAGAAACCCTGTGGTGCTGGGAGCTGGGGAAGATCTTCACCTAGGATAGGGTTGAACCAAGTACACTCAACATGCCCAAAGGAGAAAGAGATGGAGAACTGCTCTGGGAGCAGGAAAAAACCACCATGAAGGAAAAAAAATTGTTTAGTTGCTAATTTCTGGGATCTTCTGAAACCTCAACTGCAGGCCTCATATACCCTGGGCTCCTATCAAAATCCAGCCTAGGAACTCTGAAGGACCACCTGCCCCAAATTGGCACCATATTTTGTAGAGTAATTAGTAAGATCTGACTAATCTTAAGAGTCAGCCAACGGAACACTCCTTCCAAGGGCCAGCTGACAACAAGCTAGGACACCTTACCTTGCTTCCACTGACAGTATGGAATTTTTTCTCCAGAACCTTCTTCACAGGGTCTTCTTCTTTAAAAGTAATAAAAACAAAGCCCCGCCTTTTGTTCAACTTGGGATCCATTGGAAGCTCAACAGCCTCAATCTGTAAAAAAAAAAAAAAAAAGCAAGGTTCAGGTCCAACACCTCCCATACCCCCCAGCATAAAGGAAACTCAGATCACAGATCACTCAAGACCAGACGGTGGAAAAGCCCTGCTAGGACTTTCAGCCAGCCAAGAATATCAGATAGGATGACAGCTTCAAATAGTAGCAGGCCATTCCTGGGGCCACTCACCTCCCCAAACTCGCCAAAGTACTCTCTGATCTTTTCTTCAGTAGCTTCAGGATTCAGACCTCCCACAAAGATTTTCTTCACGGGGTCCTTCTTCATAGCCATGGCCTTTTTAGGGTCAATGACTCTGCCATCCAGCCTGTGCTCTTTCTGATCTAGGACCTGTTCCAAACAGAGAGGTCAGGTTCTCCTGAACATAACCCTAGTGGTCCTTTTTTGAGTCAGGCTGTAGTACCAGCAAGCAAAATGTGCTTCATGCCCTCCAAACTATGCCTGGGTGTTCAGTGTTCTCCCAACTCCAGTACAGCTCAATGCAGCTAAACAAGTCCTCACCCTAAGGTTCTACCTTTGTACTTCTACTACTCTTAGCTAACCAACAGCTTGAGCATATGGCCCATTCTCCCTCGGAGAAACAAGTAATAGAGACACGGCTTTAGAATCTGAACCCTCATTCTAACCCTAAGGCTACATGAACTCATGGAAGTTTAAGATTTATTTAGGATTCAGGGTTCCTTTCCCTGCAAAAATGGGCTAAATGCCACCTTGAACTCTTGTCTTCTAATTCTCGCAAGATTTCATACCACGACCAGGAGGAGGCACAAAGGTGACAGTAAGGGCTGTAAGCAGTATTGTGGTCACTACCCAGCCAGTGCCCTCTTGCAGCACACTTAACTATAATCCTCCAGAATCACTCCAGCACACACATCCCACTTAATCTGTATTATCCCTTCAAAAACAGGAATCTAAGCTCCTATCCTCGGCTTGTCCCAAAGCGCTCAACCCTGCAAAGTGCAAAAGCTGAAGGTGCTGCAAACTGAGGATCCCAACACACGCAGGCTGCTGATACAGGTCCCGCTTACCTTTTCTACGCTGGCAGAATCTTTGAAGAGGATAAACCCAAACCCTCTTGAACGTCCAGTGTTGGGATCCATTTTTATTGTACAATCAACAACCTCTCCAAATTTAGTAAAATAATCCTTTAAATCTTTTTTGCTGGTATCCCAGCTCAGGCCACCAACGAACATTTTTCTGAAATGGTAAGAGTGAAACAAAACGGTACAACTCTTATAAACAAGCTGTGGTTTTAGGAAGGACTGACCCTGGCTAGGCTGCAAGGATTATAATAAACCTACTACCCTGCGGACAAAGTCTACAGCCACCCTTGAGAGTCTACAAGGGTGCTTTTTCGGAGTAAGCCTTCGTGGCTCTACCATCCGAACCTGTACCTAACAAAGCACGAGGAGACCGGCCTCCGGCTGCGGGGAAAGGCCATCGGCGCAGGGCGTCTGCGCGCCGACCACACAAATGGAACTAAGTCACCGTGCTCTGCGGCCACGGATCGAAAGGGCTCAAGTCCCCTTCCTGTCCCACCTTCCCCAGCACTCAGGGGAAGGAGCGCGCGGCTTCCTGGGGCCCCGATCGCCCGGGGTTCTGAGCGTTGACTCCGCCCTCCGCGGGAGGCCGAGGAAGGCCTAGTGCTCCGCGCGCCAACTCCGCCCACGCAGCCCGGCCCAGCCCTCCTTCCTGGGCCCGGCCAGGCCCGGCCCGAGGTCGGGGAACGCTTCTTCCCCCTTCCGGGCCGACCGCCGCCGGCGCCGAGCGGCAGCCGGGCAGCGCCCGAGCGGCCTCCCCCACCCCCACCCCAGCCCAAAGTGACCCCGGCAAACTCCGGCAAAGTCCGGGGCCCGCGGCAGGCGCGCGGGGACCCCGAGCGGCCCGCCGCCCCTCCCCCCGCCGCGTGGCGCCAACAAAAGGCGGCCCCGGAACAAAGGCGGCGCCCCGTCCTCCGCCCGCCCGCCCGCGCGCCGCCGCCGCCTCACCCCGCGTCCTCCTCGTTCTTGCTGGCGTTGATCTGGTCGCCCTCGGCGCCGTTCTGGTTCCCGCTCGGGGCCGCCGGGGCTGCTGCGGCGGACGGTGGCGCGGGCCCGCTGCTGGCCTCGGCCGGCGAGTCCCCCTCGGGGGCGGCCTCGTGTCCGTTCTCGGTGGCGCCCGTCGTCTCCATGGGCTGCTCCTCACCCGCTTCCGACATGGCAGGCCGGGCCGCGGCGGCTCCTGAAGAGCGAGCGAACGCACGGCGCGGGGTCGGCGCGTCAGGCCGCACGGGCCTCGCCGCCCCGCCGACACCCCGGCTCCCGCCCGCCGCCCGCCCGCAGCCCCGGGCCCCCGCCCGCTCACCTCGCCGCCGGGGACGCTCAGAGGGCCGTTGGGGAGCCGCACTGGCCGGGGAAGGCGCCGCGGGCTGGGCCGCGCTCGAGCACGAGCTGCCGCGGCGGGGAGGGCGTCGTGTCCGTCCGCCTGCCTGCGCTTCCTCCTCGGCCGCCGGCGCGCCAAGCCCACCGACCGGATCACGGAGCTCCGGCCCGCGCGGTGCCGCCGCCTCACAATGCCAACTCGTGGCGCTCTTTATAATACGGGAGCCGGAGGGTGGGGGGGGCGTCGCGTCGCAACAACAAGCGTCCTCATTGGCCGAACCCCACCGCCACTCAACAATGTCCTGACTTTCTATTGGCTGAGACGGCGCGCGCGCTCTAGATCCGGGCGGGCTTTGTCCTCCTTTTCGAACGCGCGCCAGGCCCGCTCCTGCGGAGGGTTCCGGTCGCCAGGCCCGATCGCGGCTGTCCCGGGCGGCCTCACCCAGACGCGGGCCGGACCCGAGGACCTCTTTGTCGTCAGTTCGCTTTGGCAGCCTCGACCCCCTCTCGAAAGAGGAAAATGGGCGGAAGCACCCAAACTCCGGGTCGCTCGGAAGTGCGGCACGATGTGTCGGGGGGGTCCTCCTAGGCCTTGGAGTGATGAGGTCGGAGACCGCCTTCTCCCTGGCCTCGGTGTCCTCGAATACCTATGTTCTCGGCTCCAGAGATGGCTCAGCGGTTAAAGCGTCTGCCCGCTGAGCCGTAGCACCCCTGGTTCGATTCCCCAGGACCCACGTAAAGCCAGATAGATGCACATGGTAGCACATGCGTCTGGAGTTCGGTTGCTGTGGCTACAAGCCCTAGTGCACCTATTCTCTCTGCCTCTTTTTCCTAAATAAATAAATATAATTTTTAAACTTTTTTTATTTATTTTTATCTATTTATTATTAGAGAGAGAGAAAGCAGACAGAGTGAGAATGTGCACGCCAGGGCCTGTAGCCTCTGCAAACAAACTCCAGACGCATGCACCACCATGTACATCTATCTGGCTTACCTGGAGAAACGAACCTGGGTCCCTGGACTTAACGGGCAAGCGCCATAACCACGAAGCCATCTCTCCAGCCCTATAACTTTTTTTTTCCTTTTTTGGGTTTTCGAAGTAGGGTCTCACTCTAGCCCAGGCTGACCTGCAGTTCACTATGGAGTCTCAGGGTGGCCTCAAACTCATGGCAGTCCTACCTCTGCCTCCCAAGTGCTAGGATTAAAGGCATGAACCACCACGCCTGATATATATATATATATATATATATTTTTTTTTAATTTGAGAGAAAGAAAGAGAATGGGCACGCCAGGACCTCCAGCCACTGTAAACGAACTCTAGATGCATGTGCCCCCTTGTGCATCTGGCTTACACGGGTCCTGGAGAGTCAAACGGGGAACCTTTTGCTTTGCAGGCAAGTGTCTTAACCGCTAAGCCATCTCCATCTCTCCAGCCCTTTCTTTTTTTTTTTTAAAAATACTCATGTTCTGCCCTAGAAAGAGAGTGATGAAAAATGGACTGAAGGCAAACTCCAGACACTTAGGCCACACGTGCATCTGGCTTATGTGGGCTCAGGGTGGCCTCAAACCCAATGGCAATCCTACTACCTCTCCTAAGTGCTGGAATTAAAAACATAAGCCACCATGCTTGGCTTTTTTTTTTTTTTTTTAAGAGAGAGAGAGAAAGAGATACAGAAATAGGCAGGTAGAGAGAGAGAGAGAATGGGCGCACCAGGGCCTCCAGCAACTTCAAAGGAAATCCAGATGCCTTGTGCATCTGGCTTATGTGGGTCCTGAGGAATTGAACCTGGGTCCTTTGGCTTTGCAGGCAAGTGCCTTAACCGAATAGCCATCTCTCCAGCTCTTTTTTTTTTTTTTTTTTTTTTTTTTTTGAGGTAGGGTCTCACTCTAGCCCAGGCTGACCTGGAATTCATTATGTACTCTCAGGGTGGCCTTGAACTCATGGGATCCTCCTACCTCTGCCTCGCGAGTGCTGGGATTAAAGGTATGCGCCACCAGCACAGCTCTGACACTTGTTTTTAAGAAATGTTTCTTTGGTGCTCCCTTCGGCAGCACATATACTAACATTGGAACGATACAGAGATTAGCATGGCCCCTGCACAAGGATGACAAGCAAATTTGTGAAGCATTCCATATTTTTGGAGTACTGAATAACATCTCAATCACACCTTCCAAGGCTCAGGGTCTAATGAGGAACAGGTGGCGAAAGAATGTAAGAGCCAAAGGGAGGGTAGGACTCCTTACAACGTGCTCCCTCCAGACACAAAATGGCCTGGATACCCATGACCTCACAGTGCCTGACACTACCTACACAAGACCATCATAAGAGGAGGAAAAGGATCATGACATCAAAATAAAAGAGAGACTGATTGAGAAGGGGAGGGATATGATGGAGAATGGAATTTCAAAGGGGAAAGTGGGGGGAGGGAGGGTATTACCATGGGATATTTTTTATAATCATGGAAGATGTTAATAAAAATTGGGGGGGGGGAGAAATATTTCTTTGGGAGCCGGGCGTGGTGGCGCACACCTTTAATCCCAGCACTCAGGAGGCAGAGGAAGGAGGATCGCCGTGAGTTCAAGGCCACCCTGAGACTACAGAGTGAATTCCAGGTCAACCTGGGCTAGAGTGAGACCCTACCTCGAAAAAACATACAAACATACAAACAAACAAAAACTGACCTCAAGCTTTCTTAGGAAACACATGATTTTAGCCATATCACATTGCAGTCCCCACGGCAGGCAGTGGTCAACTACAGGCTGGGGTACTTACCCTAGATGAGCAAGTGACCTGGCTCACTCCCTAAATGCGGCACTCTTTCAAGGGACACTCCATAACTGGAGCTCACATAGCTACACGCAACCTTGTCATGTCACATCACTGAAATCTGATGGTAAGGCCTTGCCTTGTGATTATCATTTAGTGGGGATTTATTTTATTTACTTATTTGAAAGCAGAAAGACAGAATGGAAACACCAAGATGTGTAGCCACTGCAAATTCCAGATACATGTGCCTTTTTTTTTTTTTTTTTTTTTGGTTTTTCAAGATAGGGTCTCACTCTATCCCAGACTGACCTGGAATTCACTATGTAGTCTCAGGGTAGCCTCAAACTCACAGTGATCCTCCTACCTCTGCCACCTGAGTGCTGGGATTAAAGGTGTGTGCCACCACGCCCGGCAAGAAAGATTTCTTTTGCTCACAGTTTATTCTGATCCATCGTAGTGGGGAGAGAGTGGCAGAATTGCTCCCATCTTGGAGGATAGGTGGTAAGAGTGGAGCACTACAGGCCGGACAGATGCTTAGCGGTTAAGGTGCTTGTCTGCAAAGTGGGGTCAGGAATATGGCCATAAGAGATGCCAAGCAAAGCCAGTCAAGCAAAGGTGATAATCACAAAATGTTCAAACTCAAGTTGTTTAAGAGTAGACCCACCCAATCTCTCTTTCTCTCAACCTCTGTCCTTGAAAATAAATAAAATATAAAGACAAATTCTTTAAGCCGGGTGTGGCAGCACACACCTTTAATCCCAGCATTCAGGAAACAGAGGCAGGAGGATCCCCCTGAGTTTGAGGCCTCCCTGAGACTACATAGTAAATTCCAGGCCAGCCCGGGCTACAGTGAAACCCTACCAAGAAAAACCAAAATAATAATAATAATAATTAAAAATTAAGGGGAACTTGGGAAATGGCTTAGTGATTAAGGCATTTGCCTGTGAAGCCTAAGGACCATGGTTCAATTCCCCAAGACCCACGTAAGTCAGATGCACAAGGGGGCACATGTGTCTGGAGTTCATATGCAGTGACTAAAGGCCCTGGCGTGCCCATTCTCTCTTTCTCTCTATCTGTCTCGTTCTCTCTCATAAATAAATAAAACATTTTTTAAAAATTAAGGGGCTTGGGCTGGAGAAATGGCTTAGCGGTTAAGCGCTTGCCTGTGAAGCCTAAGGACCCCGGTTCAAGGCTCAATTCCCCAGGACCCACGTTAACCAGATGCACAAGGGGGCGTACGTGTCTGGAGTTTATTTTATTTATTTATTTATTTATTGGTTTTTCTTTTTTCTTTTTTTTTGTTTTTCGAGGTAGGGTCTCACTCTAGCCCAGGCTGACCTGGAATTCACTATTGAGTCTCAGGGTGGCCTCGAACTCACGGTGATCCTCCTACCTCTGCCTCCTGAGTGCTGGGATTAAAGGCGTGCACCACCACGCCCAGCTTGTGTCTGGAGTTTATTTGCAGTGGCTGGAGGCCCTGGCACGCCCATTCTCTCTATCTATCTGCCTTTCTCTGTTGCTCTCAAATAAATAAATAAAAATAAAAATAAAAATAAATTAAGGGGCTGGAGAGATGGCTAGCAGCTAAGGGGTTAAGGTGTTTGCCTGCAAAGCCAAAGGATCATGGTTTGATTCTCCAAGACCCACATAAGCCAGTTGCACAAGGGGGAGCATACATCTGGACTTTGTTTGCAGTGACTAGAGGCTCTTGCATGCCCGTTCTCTCTCTCAAATAAATAAATAAAATATATTTTAAAAATAAATAAATATTTTTTAAAAAAAATTAAGGGCTGGAGAGATGGTTTAGCGGCTTAGCGCTTGCCTGTGAAGCCTAAGGACCCCAGTTTGAGGCTCGATTCCCCAGGACCCACGTTAGCCAGATGCACAAGGGGGCTCACGCATCTGGAGTTCGTTTGCAGTGGCTGGAAGCCCTGGTGCGCCCATTCTCTCTCTCTCTCTCTCTCTCTCTCTCTCTCTGCCTCTTTCTCTCTCTCTATGTCACTCTCAAACAAATAAATATAACAAAAAAAATTAAAAACATAAAAGAAACATAAAAAAAGTTTTCAAAAAAAACTAAGGGCTGGAGAGATGGCTTAGCACTTAAGGCACTTGCCTGGGAAGCCTAAGGACCCATGTTCTACTCTCCAGATCCCACATGAGACAGACGCACAAGGTGACTCAAGCACACAAGGTCACACGTGTACAAGATGATGCATACATCTAGACTTCGATTGCAGCAGCTGGAAGCCGTGGCATGCCAATTCATTCTCTCTCTCTCATAAAAAAAATACAACGGGAGGCAGAGGTAGGAGAATTGCCATGAGTTTGAGGCCACCCTGAAAGTACATAGTGAATTCCAGGAGAGCCTGAGCTAGAGTGAAACCCTACCTCGAAAAAAAAAAAAATGCACAAGGGGGCGCACGCATTTGGAGTTCATTTGCAGTGGCTGGAGGCCCTGACTTGTCCATTCTCTCTCTCTCTTTCTCTCTCTCAAATAAATAAAATATTTTTTTTTAAAAGGGGGGCTGGAGGGATGGCTTAGCGGTTAAGGCACTAGCCTGCAAAGCTAAAGGACCCAGGTTCCATTCCCCAGGATACATGTAAACCAAATGCACAAGGTGGCACATGCTTCTGGAGTTTGTTTGCCACAGCTGAAGACCCCTGGCCTGCCCATTCTCTTTCTCTGTCTCTCTCTCTCTTTTTTTCTTTGGTTTTTCGAAGTAGGGTCTAACTCTAGCTGAGGCTGACCTGGAATTCACTATGTAGTCTCAGGGTGGCCTCGAACTCACGGTAATCCTCCTACCTCTGCCTCCCCAGTGCTGGGATTAAAGGCTTTCTTTTTGTATTTTTAAAAATATATTTTTTTATTTGTATTTAAGAGAGAGAGAGAGAAAGCTGGGCGTGGTGGCACACGCCTTTAATCCCAGCACTCGGGAGGCAGAGGTAGGAGGATTACCGTGAGTTCGAGGCCACCCTGAGACTACATAGTGAATTCCAGGTCAGCCTGGGCTAGAGTGAGACCCTACCTCGAAAAACCAAAAAACAAGAAAGAAAATTAAAAAATAAGCCAGACATGGTGGTGCACACCTTTAATCCCAGCACTCTGGAGACAGAGGTAGGAGGATTGCCATGAGTTTGAGGCCACCCTGAGACTACATAGTGAATTTCAGGTCAGCCTGGACCAGAGTGAGACCATAACCCTACCTGGAAAAATACACACACCAAAAAAAAAAAAAAAAAAAAAAAAAAAAAATAGGGCTGGAGAAAAGGCTTTGTGGTTAAGGCATTTGTCTGTGAAGCCTAAGGACCCAGGTTCGATTCTCCAGGACTCACATAAACCAGATGCACAAGATGACACATGCACCTGGAGTTCATTTGCAGTGGCTGGAGGCCCTGGAGTGCTCATTCTCTACCTATCTGACTCCCCCGTCAAATAAATTTTTTGTTTTGTTTTGTTTTGTTGTGTTTTTTTAGGTAGGGTCTCACTCTAGCCTACGCTGACCTGGAATCCATGGCCTTGAACTCACTGCAATCCTCCCACCTATGCCTCCGGAGTGCTGGGATTAAAAGCATGCACTACCACGCCCGGCTAAAATTTTTGATATCTTTATTTGATTGTTTGAGAGAGAAAGAGAGAGAGGTTGAGAGAACAAGAAATAGGGACAGAGAGAGAAGAGGCATCTGGCTTATGTGGGCCCTGGTGAATCGAACCTGGGTCCTTTGGCTTTGCAGACAAGTGCCTTAACTGGTAAGCCATCTTTCCAACCCTAAAAAAAAAAAAAAAAAAAAAAATTGGGGGCATTTTTGAAGTAGCATCTCGCTCCAAGACCAGGCTGACCTGGAATTCACTGTGTAGTCTCAGGCTAGACTTGAACTTAGTGATCCTCTTGCCTCTGCCTCCCGAGTGCTGGGATTAAAGATGTACACCACTACGCCTGGCCTAAATAAAACTTTTTTTTTTTTTTTTTTTCTTTTTCTTTTTCGAGGTAGGGTCTCACTCTAGCTCAGGCTGACCTGGAATTTACTATGTAATCTCAGGGTGGCCTCGAACTCACGGTGATCCTCCTACCTCCGCCTCCCGAGTGCTGGGATTAAAGGCGTGCGCCACCACGCCCGCTAAATAAAACTTTTAAAGAGGGGGCTAGAGATATCGCTTAGTGGTTGAGGCATTTGCCTACAAAGTCAAAGGACCTTGGTTCAATTCCCCAGGACCCACGTAACCAGATGCACAAGGTGGTGCATGCATCTGGAGTTTGTATTTTTAAAAAATTTTAAAGAAACTTTAGCCAGGCATTGTGGCACAAGCCTTTAATCCCAGTTCTTGGGAGGCAGAGGTAGGAGGATCTCCATAAATTCAAGACCACCCTGAGACTACATAGTGGATTCCAGGTCAGCCTGGGCTAAAGTAAGACCGTACCTAAAAAAAAAAAAGGAAAGGAAAATAAAAAAGAGAGAGAGAAAAAAGAAATTTTAAATAAGTTGGAGAGAAATTGAAAGGATACTCAGTGTCAGCCTCCACATGAACATGCATGTAACCACATACATAAACCCCTAAAAAAGATAGTCAAACATGGTGGGTCATGCCTCACCAGGAGTCTGAGGTAGTTTAAGGCCAGCCTGGGCTACAGAGTGAACTGCAGTCAGTCTTTAGAGTGATACTCTCCTCCAAAATAATAAAAGAGGGCTGGAGGGATGGTTCAGTGGTTAAGGCACTTGCCTGCAAAGCCTAAGGACCCAGGTTCCATTCCCCAATATCCATGTAAGCCAGATGTACAAGGTGGCACATGTGTTTGGAGTTTATTTCCAGTGGCTAGAGGCCCTGGCACACCCATTCTCCCCCCCACCAAAATAAGTAAAATTTTGTAAAAACTACCAGTGAAGCCAGACGTGGTGGCACACGCCTTTAATCCCAGTACTCCAGAAGCAGAGGTAAGAGGATTGCCGTGAGTTCAAGGACACCCTGAGACTACATGGTGAGTTTGAGGCCACCCTGAGACTACATAGTGAATTCCAAGTCAGCCTGAACTAGAGTGAGACCCTACCTCGGAAAAACAAACAAACAAAAATAATAAATAAATAATAGATGATAATTAATTAATTTAAGAAATAAACCCGGTGTGGTGGCGCATGCCCTTAATTCCAGCTCTCAGGAGGCAGAAATAGGAGGATTGCCATGAGTTTGAGCCACCCTGAGACTCCAGAGTGAATTTCAGGACAGCCTGGGCTACAGTATGACCCTACTTTGAAAAATAATAAAAAAATGATTAATTAAAAATAATAATAACATAAATAAATAAAATAATAATAAGGGGAGGAGAGATGGCTTAGTGGTTAAGCACTTGCCTGTGAAGCCTAAAGACACCAGGTTCGAGGCTTGATTCCTTAGAACCCACGTTAGCCAGATGCACAAGGGGGCTCACACATCTGTAGTTCGTTTGCAGCGGCTGGAGGCCCTGGCACACCCATTCTCTCTCTCTCTATCTGCCTCTTTCTCTCTGTCTGTCACTCTCAAATAAATAAAAAAATAATAATAATAAAAATAAAAAGAGCACTAAAATTATATAGCTAAAATTGTGCCCATGAATTGTGCCCAGTGCTCCACACTGGGGATTGTTTCTGGGGATGCTGACTTTCGTGAGGCTGGGCATCCCTTTGATTCTGGGTTCTTATTCTTTGTTTTTTCAAGGTAGGGTTTCACTCTAGCCCAGGCTGACCTGGAATTCACTGTGGAGTCTCAGGTTGGCCTCAAACTCACGCGATCCTCCTACCTCTGCTTCCCAAGTGCTGGGATTAAAGGCGTGTGCCACCATGTCCTGGCTCCCTGGCTTCCATTCTTGACATTATGTTCCAGTTATGGACCTGGATACAGGGCACTTTCCATGATAATGAGGTTCTGAACTCAGTCAGAACTCAGTTAACCCTGATAGCCCCTAAGAGAACCATAATTTATAGTACCTTGGCTTTGAGGATACATGCTGCCTGGCAATGTATGCACAAGATGTGTATAATCACCACTCTAGAACTGGGTGGTAGATCAGAGGTACCATTTGCATAGCATGCTTACAGCTGTGGGTTCAACTCCCAGTGCAGTACTGAAAATAAAGGTAACAGGTTACACACAAAATGTACTCGGTAGCCATATATATATATATATTTTTTAATTTATTTACAAGCAGAAAGAGAAGAGAGACAGAGAGAATGAGCATGCCAGGGCCTCCCTCCAGCCACTGCAAATGAACCCCAGATGCATGGGCCATTTTGTACATCTGGCTTTACGTGGGTACTGGAGAATCAAACTCAGGTCATATAGCAGACAGCTTCAGGTTTGCTGAGATGAACTGCCAGACCAGACACAGTTATGGAGGAAGGGATTTATTGAAGTTTGATCCAGGGGAAGTTCCATAACGGCAGGAGAAGCTGGCCTGCCTTCACAGGTCCAAGCAGAGAGAGAAAGGGAAGCACAAGCCAAAAACCAAAAGCCACACAGCACAGCACACTTCAGGAACTCCAGCTAGGCACACTTTGCATATCTTTAGATTGAAATCTCAAACCCACCACCACACCTGTAGATCTGCCCTGTGACACCGCCTCCATCCAGGTGGCTGCAGATGCAAACTACAAACTAATAAAACACTGAATATATTGGGGGCCATCTATTCAAACTACCACGGGTCATTAGGCTATGCAGACAAGTGCCTTAACTGCTAAGCCATTCTCCAGCCCACTGATAGCTATTTTAATTGCATGAACTTTTCCACATTGTGTGTGTGAGAGAGACAGAGAGAGAGAGGGAGAGAGATTGCACTGGTTCACCACAAATATGTTTTATCTCTGCTGTGAGCACCTCCCACTCTAGCTCCTTCCCATACTCCACCAGATACCCCACTCCCCTGCTTCAGGCCCCCTGACTCCAGCCACAGGAATCTTTGTGACATGCAAGTTGTATCTTGTACTTCCTCTGTGTGAAAACCTGGCTGGCTTCCAGTGCTCTGAGGGCGAAGTCCTCACCTTCATGCTGGTGAACACAAGTGAGAGAGACAGCTGGAGCAAGCCCTGCCTGCCAGTGTGCCCTGCGGCCAGCTCTCCGGAGGGCCCTGCCTTCCACCCAGGTAAGACTCGGCCTGCGCTAGCATGAACCCACTCTGTACCTGGGGCTGAGATGGAGTCTCTGCTCTAACTGCAACCTCATTATTCCACACGGTTTGTGAGCCTCAGCACAGATCCGACCACCACTCCCAGCTCAAGCTTGGCTGAATTTCATCTGTTTCCCAGAGGCCACCGGTGCCAGCCTGCCTCTGAACCTTTGCATTGGCTGTATTTCCTTACCCCGGAGTACTCTACCCCAAATGTCACCTGCCTACTCGATACATCTGCCAAGAGTTCTGTTGGCCCCAAAGTCCTAGCGGATCTGAAAGTAATCCTCTTTAGAAATGCAGTTTTAGCTGGGCATGGCAGCACACACTTTAATCCCAGCACTCGGGAGGCAGAGGCAGGAGGATCCCGTGAGTTCGAGGCCACGCTGAGACTACATAGTGAATTCCAGGCCACCACGCCTGGCTTCCACCTATTTTTTTTTTAAATAATTTATTTACATGTGTGTGTGTGTGTGTGTTGGTGCATCAGATCTCTTGGCTGTCACAGTCAAATACCTGTCCAACTTTATGTGGATGGCTAGGGAATTGAACCCAGTTTGGCAGGGTTTGCAAACAAGCACCTTTAACCACTGAGCCATTTCCCAGCTTCCTTATTATTTTTTTTTTAATTTTTATTAACAACTTCCATGATTCTAAAAAACATTCCAGGGCTGGAGAAATGGCTTAGCGGTTAAGCGCTTGCCTGTGAAGCCTAAGGACCCTGGTTCAAGGCTCCATTCCCCAGGACCCACGTTAGCCAGATGCACAAGGGGGCACACGCATCTGGAGTTCGTTTACAGTGGCTGGATGATGCCCTGGCACACTAATTCTCTCTCTCTCTCTCTCTCAAATAAATAAATAAAAATAACAAAAAAATTAAAAAAAATAAAGTAAAAAAATATTCCATGGTAATACCCTCCCTCCCCCACCACTTTCCCCTTTGAAACTCCATTCTCCATCATATCCCCTCCCCATCTCAATCATTCTCTCTTTTATTTTGATATCATGATCTTTTCCTCCTCTTATGATGGTCTTGTGTAGGTAGTGTCAGGCACTGTGAGGCCATGGATATCCAGGCCATTTTGTGTCTGGAGGAGCACGTTGTATGTAAGGAGTCCTACCCTCCCTTTGGCTCTTACATTCTTTCCGCCACCTGTTCCGCATTAGACCCTGAGCCTTGGAAGGTGTGATAGAAATATTACAGTACTGAGTACTCCGGTCACTTCTTTCCAGCACCATGATACCTTCTGAATCGTTCCAAGGTCACTGCCATCTGAAAAGAGAAGATTCTCTACCAAAAGTGAGAGTAGCATTAATATAAGGGTATGAACATTAAGAGAAGTGCTTACTGGGCAGTTTGATAAGCATAGTATATACATTTAGCTGGACCAGCTTCCTTATTTTTTTTTAAATTTTCTTTATTTATTTTATTTGAGAGAGAGAGAAGCAGATAGAGAGAATGAGAGAGATTGGATACACCAGGGCCTCCAGCCACTGCAAACGAACTCCAGATGCATGTGCCACCTTGTGCATCTGGTTTATATAGGTCCTAGGGAATCACACCCGGGTCCTTAGGCTTCACAGACAAGCACCTTAACCGCTAAGCCATCTCTCCAGCCCCCTTATTTTTTTTAATTATTTTATTTTTATTTATTTGAAAGAAAGAGAGAGAGAGAGAGAATGAGAACGAGCACACCAGGGCCTCCAGCCATTGCAAATGAATTCCAGACACATGCGTCACCTTGTGCATCTGGCTTAAGTGGTCCTGGGGAATTGAACCTGGGTCCTTTGGCTTTCCAGGCAAGCACTTTAACCGATAAGCCATCTCTCCAGCCCAAGGTCCTATATTTGTTGAGACAGGGTCTCAGAGCTTGCAAGTTTGGCTAATCTATCTAGTCAGGTTGCCCTGGTGATCTTCTGTCTCCACTTCCAGAGTGCAGAGATTACAGGTGTGTGCCACCTCGTTCACATTTATATACGTTGCCAAGGATCTGAACTCAGATCCTCATACTTGCATGGCAAGCCACTTTACTAAGCTCGCTCTCTCTCTCTCTCTCTCTCTCTCTCTCTCTCTCTCTCTTTGAGGTAGGGTCTTGCTCTAGCTCAGGCTGACCTGGAATTTACTATGAAGTCTCAGGGTGGTCTTGAATTCATGGCAATTCTCCTACCTCTGCCTCCCAAGTGCAGATATTAAAGGTGTGCGCCACCACGCCTGGCTCCATCTATTTTTTTTTTTCATTATTTATTGTATGAGAGAAAGAGAGGGAGAGAATTGGCACACCAGGAATCCAGCCACTGCAATTGAACTCCAGATGGGTGCACCATCTTGTGGGCATGTGTGACCCTGTGTGCATGCATCACCATGTGTGTCTGGCTAACATGGGTTCTGGGGAGTTGAACCTGGGTCCTTAGGCAAACAATTTAACCACTAAGCCATCTCTCCAGCCCTAACTGAGCCATCTTGTCAGACTCAGGGTTGATTTTTGTTTTGGCAGCATTTCTCAGGAGACAGGCATTTTTGTTTCATAGGCTTTCTCCCTCCCTCCCTGCAGTAGTGGGTCCCACAGTCTGCTCATTTCCCAGTGCCTGGAATGCTTGTTCAAAGAAAGTCCAACCTGGGGGTGGTGGCACATGCCTTTAATCCCAGCACTTGGGGGCTGGAGAGATGGCTTAGCAGTTAAGGCTTTTGCATGCAAAGTCAAAGGATCCCAGTTCAGTTCTCCAGGACCCACGTAAGCCAGATGCACAAGGGTGCGCATGTGTCTGGAGTTCGTTTGCAGTGGCTGGATGCCTTGGCATGCTGCGCCCATTCTCTCTCTCTCTTCCCCTTTCTCGCTCTCAAATAAAAATAAAATAAGGCTGGGCATGGTGGCTCACGCCTTTAGTCCCAGCACTGGGAGGTAGAGGTAGGAGGATCGCCTGTGAGTTCTAGGCCACCCTGAGACTCCATAGTGAATTCCAGGTCAGCCTGGGGTAGAGTGAGACGCTACCTTGAAAAACCAAAATAATAATAATAATAATAAAATAAAAATAAAAATAAAAATAAAATAAATAATCCCAGCACTTGGGAGGTAGGAGGATTGCCTTGAGTTCAAGGCCAGCCTGAGACTACATAGTGAATTCCAGGTCAGCCTGGGCTAGAGTGAAACCCTACCTCGAAAAACCAAAAAATAAAAATAAAGAATAAAAAGAGAGAGTCCATGCCAGGCTCCCTTAGTAACAGTTCCATGGGAGGGTGATGCAGGAGGGCTCAGGCTTGCCTGAGCCCATAAATTCAGCCTCAGTAACACAATAAGATATCCATTTCAAAAACCGTGGGCATGGGTAGGGTCTGGGAATATGGCTCAACAGTTTAAAACACTTGCTTGCAAAGCCTGTTGGCCTGGGCTCAATTCTCCAGAATCCATGTGAAGCCAGAGGCAAAAAGTGGCACATTCACTTGGCATTTTTTGCAGTGGAAAGAGAACCTGGTGTGCCCACACCACACACATGTGCAAAAAAAAAAAATTGTTTTTGGTTTTTCTTGACATTAGGTTTTATTCTAGCCCAGGCTGACCTGGAATTCACTACGTAGTCTCATAGTAGCCTCAAACTCACGGTGATCTTCCTACCTCTACCTCCCAAGTGCTGGAATTAAAGGTGTGTGCCACCACACCCAGTTCAATATTGCAACTTTTAAAGATATTTTTATTTAGGGCTGAGAGGTAGGCTTAATGGTTAAGGCACTTGCCTGCAAAGTCAAAGGACCCAGGTTCAATTCCATAGGACCCATGTAAGCTAGATGCACAAGGTGGCACATGCGTCTGGAGTTTGTTAGCAGTGGCTATAGGCCTTGGCATGCCCATTCTCTCTATTTGCCTCTTTCTCATTCTCTCTCTTAAATAAATATAATAAAATAAAAAAATCTATCCGGGTGTGGTGGCGCACTCCTTTAATCCCAGAACTTGGGAGGCAGAGGTAGGAAGATCTATGAGTTCGAGGCCACCCTGAGACTACATAGTGAATTCCAGGTCAGCCTGGACTAGAGTGAGACCGTACCTTGAAAACAACAACAACAACAACAAAAAAAAAAAAAATAAAGCCAGTCATAGTGGTGCTCACTTTTAATCTTAGCACTCGGGAAGCAGAGGTAGGAGAATCGCCATGAGTTCGTGGCCACCCTGAGACTCCATAGGTCAGCCTTGGCTAGAGCAAAACCCTACCTCGAGAAACAAACAAACAAAAATATAAAAAATATTTTTATTTATTTGTGAGCAGAGAGAAAAAAAAGAGAGGATAAGGACTCCAGGGCCTCTTACCACTGCTTTCGTATGTGGGTACTGGGAATTGAACCCCCAGCCAACAGGCTTTGCAAGCAAGTTCCTTTAACTGCTGAATAATTTCCTCAGTGCTGAGGATGCAAATGTGGTAATGTGCAAATGTCCACCAGTCTGAGCTAGGTGGACCTCATCTCAGATTTCTTTTATTTTTTATTTTATTTTATTTTTTAAATTTTTTAATTCAATTTTTATTTATTCATTTGAGAGAGACAGAGAGAGAGAGAGAGGGAGGGAGAGAGTGGGTGCGCCAGGGCCTCCAGCCACTGCAAACGAACTCCAGACGCATGTGCCCCCTTGTGCATCTGGCTAACGTGGGTCCTGGGGAATTGAGCCTTGAACCGGGGTCCTTAGGCTTCACAGGCAAGCGCTTAACCACTAAGCCATCTTTCCAGCCCATAATTTATTTTTTATAATTAACAACTTCCATGATTGTAAACAACATCCCATGGTAATTCCCCCCCTCCTCCCACTTTCCCCATTGAATCCTTTGTTTTTTTTGTTTTTTTGTTTTTTTTACTTTTTGGTTCCAGGCTGACCTGGAATTCACTATGTAATCTCAGGGTAGCCTCAGACTCATGGAGATCAATCCTATCTCAGCCTCCCAAGTGCTAGGATTAAAGGTGTGCACCACCACTCCTGGCCATTTTCTCACTTTCTCCCCCTTCCACCTGATTTAATCTCACTTTTTTTTTTCTAAGGTAGGGTCTCCCTCTAGCCCAAGCTGACCTGGAATTCACACTGTAGTCTCTAGTCTCAGGGTGGCCTTAAACTCACAGCGATCCTCCCAAATGCTGGGATGAAAGGCGTGAGCTACCACGTCTGGCTTTAGAATTTTTATTTAATATTTTCTGGCCATAGTGTGCCTCTGGTAAATAATGCCACACTGAGAGCAAAAGGTACAGATGAAGGGGGATCTACTGTGCAAAACTGAGACAGATGGGATGGCAAGATAAAGCCAGCCACAAATAGTGGTAATTCCACACTTCTCCACAGAGAGGCAGTGCAGGCGAGGGAGAGGATTTAGACAAGAGTGGCTTAGGACAAACACTGGTCAGTGGAGGCTTGGGTGAGGAAGTTGGGGGAACATTGGAACTGGGCAGTGCCTATACCGCCTGCTTTCACCCAACATAATGGCTTGAATTTGGCTTCTGGGCAACTTTAGCAGTAATTTCCAGTTCTCTCCCAAATGCCTCTTTGTATTCCAGGTTGGCCTCCAGCTCCAGCTGTAGTCAACACTCAACACTATCACTTATCATATACTTCACGTATGCACCTGATGCACTGATTTGTGTACAGTATGCATATGCGTGTGTATATGTGTGCATGCATGTGTGTGAAGTTGTATGTGCACACGTATGAAGGCCAGAGGTTGACACTGGATGTCTTCCTCAATCATGCCCCACTTTTTATTTTACTTATTTATTCATTTATTGGTTTTCTGAGGTAGGGTCTTGGTCTAGCCGAGGCTGACCTGGAATTCACTATGTAGTCTCAGGGTAGCCTCGAACTCACAGTAATCCTGAGTGCTGGGATTAAAGACATACACCACCATGCCCAGTTTTACTCCCCACTTTTTTTTTTCAAGGTTGGGTCTTTTTTTTTTTTTTTTTTTTGGTGTTTTTCGAGGTAGGGTCTCACTCTGGCCCAGGCTGACCTGGAATTCACTATGTAGTCTCAGGGTGGCCTCGAACTCACAGTGATCCTCCTACCTCTGCCTCCCGAGTGCTGGGATTAAAGGCATGCACCACCACACCCGGCTAATCAAGGTTGGGTCTTACTCTAGGCCAGGCTGACCTTGGAATTCACTATATAATTTTTACTTTATTTTATTTCTGATTTTTCAAGGTAGGGTCTCACTCTAGCTCAGGATAACCTAGAATTCACTATATAGTGTCAGGGTGGCCTTGAACTCATAGCAATCCTCCTACCTCTGCCTCCCAAGTGCTGGGATTAAAGGCATGCGCCACCATGCCTGGCATTAAAAATTTTTTTTAAATTTTTGTTTGTTTTGTTTATTTATTTATTTGAGAGCGACAGAGAGGAGGGAGGGAGGGAGAGAGAGAGAGGGAGAGAGGGAGAATGGGCGCGCCAGAGCTTCCAGCCTCTGTAAATGAACTCCAGATGCGTGAGTCCCCTTGTGCATCTGGCTAACGTGGGTCCTGCGGAATTGAGCCTTGAACCGGGGTCCTTAGGCTTCGCAGGCAAGCGCTTAACCGCTAAACCATCTCTCCAGTCCCTTAAAAATATTTTTTAAGGGCTGGAGAGATGGCTTAGTAGTTAAGGTGCTTGCCTGCAAAGCATAGGGACCCAGGTTCAATTCCCCAGATCTCATTTAAGCCAGATGCATAAGGTGATGCATGCATCTGGAGTTTGTTTGCAGTGGTTTGAGGCCCTGGCACACCCATTCTCTCTCTCTCTCTCTCCCCCTAATAAATAATATTTTTAAGCCGCGCATGGTGGCACATGCCTTTAATCCCAGCATTTGGGAGGCAGAGGTAGGACTGCCATGAGTTCAAGGCTAGCCTGAGGCTACATAGTGAATTCCAGTCAGCCTGGGCTAGAGTGAGACCCTACCTCAAAAAAACTCCAAAAAGTATTTTTAAAAATAATTTATTTTTATTTATTTATTTGTGTGAGAGAGAGAGTAGTAGAAAGCAAGAAAGAGAGAGAGAATGGGTGTGCCAGGGCCGCCAGCATCTGCAAACGAACTCCAGATGCATGCACCATCTTGTGCATCTGTCTTATGTGGGTCCTAACTCTGGCTCCATTAAAAGCTAAGGTCAAACCGGGCATGGTGGTGCATGACTTTAATCCCAGCACTCAGAACTCCAGAGGCAGAGGTAGGGGGATGGTTAAGAGTTCGAGGCCACTCTGAGACTACATAGTGAATTCCAGGTCTGCCTGGTTAGAGTGAGACCCTACCTTGAAAAACAAAAACAAAAACAAACCAACCAAAAAAAGCTAAGGTTGTGCACCACTATGACCAGTTTATTTATTTATTTTTGTTTGGTTTTTCGATGTAGGGTCTCATTCTAACCCAGGCTGACCTGGAATTCACTATGTACTCTGGGGGTGGCCTTGAACTCCAGGCGCTCCTCCTGCCTCTGCCTCCCAAGTGCTGGGAATAAAGGCGTGCGCCTTTTGTTTTGTTCTTTTTTTAAATATTTTATTTTTACTTATTTATTTGAGAGAAGGAAAGAGGCAGAGTAAGACAGAGAGAAAGAGAGAGAGAATGGGCGTGCCAGGGCTTCCAGCCACTGCAAACGATCTCCAGACACATGTGCCACCTTGTGCATCAGGCTTATGCGGGTCCTGGGGAATTGAACCGAACTCCTATGACTTTGCAGGAAACACATCTCTCCAGCCCTGTTTTGTTTGTTTGTTTTTTTCAGTTAGGGTCTGAGGGTGGCCTCGAACTCTGCCTCCCGAGGGCTGGGATTAAAGATATGGCACATTTATACAATGGAGTTCTACTTGGCGGTAAAGAAAAATGAACTTACGAAATTTGCAGGAAAATGGATGGATCTGGAAAGGATTATACTAAGTGAGGTAGCCCAGGCCCAGAAAGCCAAGAGCTGCATGTTCTCTCTCATATGTGGATCCTAGCTACAGATGATTGGGCTTCTGTGTGAGAAGGAAAAAACTCAGTAGCAGAGGCCAGTAAGCTTAAAAAGAGATATAAAGGGAAGAGAAAGGAAGGGAGGAGGGTACTTAATAGGTTGGTATTGTATATATGTAAGTAGAAGAATAGATTAACGGGGGTGAAAAGGCCCAAAGTGAGGTCAGGGGAAGAGATTGAGTAAAGGAAAGGTGGAGGGAGAGCTAATCAAAATCTGAGAGGATATAAATAAATCATATGGAATCCTCCGGTTTTGGACAATAGAATGCTTAGGAGCCATAGATAGTTGCTAGAAAATTTTCAGTGCCAGGGATGGGATACCTTCCAGTGAGTTGTGGGCCAGGGAGGTCCCTGATGCCCCCAAAACATTATAGGCCATTGCCGAGGCCCTTGGTTTTCCACCAGGAAGAGATGGTAAGACCCTATTGCTGAAGACTCCACATATTTGGGTTGCAAGGCCACTGAGAAGTCCTGTTGGAACTAAGCTGATAACCTCCTCGATGTAGACCAGCTGACAGAAAGCTGGAAGAAGCCATTCTGCATGCAGTTCAATGGGAGAAAGAGATACCACCAGTGAAGATACTCAACAGTGGACACTTATATTTGGCCAGCCAGGCCAAATGAGACAACGGGTGCAATAGTGGCACATCTGTCATGGTGGAAACCAACTGCCTTCCAATTGGACTGGAGGCCCACTCCATGGGAGGGAATACATCCCTGACACAAAAAACTTAAAACAGGGGTAGTCATGAGCCCTAGGGGTGTAACATCTGCTGATGTCTGGATAAATGTATATACTATGCTTATCAAACTGCCCAGTAAGCACTTCTCTTAATGGTCATACCGTTATATTAATGATACTCTCACTTTGGGTAGAGAATCTTCTCTTTTCAGATGCCAGTGACCTTAGGACGAGTCAGAAGGTATCATAGTGCTAGAAAGAAGTGACTGGAGTACTGACTAACATCTCGATCACACCTTCCAAGGCTCAGGGTCTATTGCGGAAGAGGTAGCAGAAAAAAATGTAAGAGCCAAGGGGAGGGTAGGACTCCTTACAACGTGCTCCCTCCAGACACAAAATGGCCTGGATATCCATGACCTCACAGTGCCTGACACTACCTACACAAGACCATCATAAGAGGAGGAAAAGATCATGACATCAAAATAAAAGAGAGCCTGATTGAGAATGGGGAGGGGATATGATGGAGAATGAAATTTCAAAGGGGCAAAATGGGGGAGGGGGGAGGAAGGGTATTACCATGGGATATTTTTTATAATCATGGAAAATGTTAATAAAAATTTAATAAAAATAAAAGAAGAAATAAAAGGCGTGCGCCTCGCAGGGCTCTATTTTGCTGTCTTTGAGGCAGAGTGGGTCACTCAGGGTCCCAGGCTGGCCTTGAACTTACAAGGGTCCTCCTACCCGGTCTCACACGAGCTGGGATTAAGGGCTTAGCTAGCAGCCAAGGCCGGGTTCTGGAGAGGATGCAGGAGGCTCGGGCCAACCAAACTCAGCGAAGCAAGCAGCTGGCTTCGAGCTCGCAGCCCAGGAGCAGCCGCTGCCGCAGGCGAACTGCCGCACGTCCCAGGGGCGGGACGCGCTGCTCCACGGTGCGCGCCGGAAGTCCCGCCGCCCGACCCGGAAGGCGCCGACCCGGAAGTGGCTCCCGAGGCGGCGCGCCGCGCGAGTGGCCCCGGCGTGCGCGGCGTCCCGGCGATGACCAAGATCAAGGCGGACCCCGACGGCCCCGAGGCGGCGGCGGCGGGCGGCGGGGAGCGCTCGTACCAGGAGCTGCTGGTGAACCTGAACGCGATCGCGCAGCCGCTGGCGTCGCGCCGCCTCACGCGCAAGCTCTACAAGTGCATCAAGAAAGCCGTGAAGCAGAAGCAGATCCGCCGCGGCGTGAAGGAGGTGCAGAAGTTCGTGAACAAGGGCGAGAAAGGGTGAGTGAGGCCGCCTGGCCGCCGGCTTCCTGTGCGCTCCATGACGCCCAGGGTGGCGCCCGCCTTTCGTCCCAGCCCTCGGGAGGCAGAGGTAGGGGAATCGCCGTGAGTTCGAAGCCAACCCGAGACTACAGAATGAGGGAGAAGGGCTGGCGTCTGCTGCAAAACAGCTTTCAAGTTAGCAGTTCCACGACGCTCGAGAGGGCTGACGGGAAGACAGGCGGGCGATGTAGCTTGTTTGGTAGGGTGCTCACCTACCACGCACAAAGCCCCGGGTTCCAGTCTCAGCTCTGTGTAAACCAAGATTAATGGCCCATGCACTTCATAAGTGGAGCCAGGAGGACCAGAAGTTCAAGGTTGTCCTCTATATGCGAGCTTTGAGGCTGGTCTGAGCTACTTGAGAACTTTTCTCAGGGGGAAAAAAAAAAACCCTGGTGTGGTGGCGCACGCCTTTAATCCCAGCACTCGGGAGGCAGAGGTAGGGGGATCGCTGTGAGTTCGAGGCCACCCTGAAACTACTTAGTGAATTCTAGGTCAGCCTGGGCTAGAGTGAGACCCTACCTCGAAAAAACAACAGAAATTTGTGTATGTCTGGGGGGATACACATGTGCCACATAGGCACAACTTTGCATACAGACCTTACAGATGAGCTTTTAACTGGGCGCCATCTCCCCAGCACATCGTGGTCTCTTTAGTTTTTATTTTCTGAGCTTTAGAAGGCTATTGAGTGTTAAATCCATAAAGTGACATTAAAAAATATATATGCATATGTGTATGTATGTGTGTGTATGTGTGTATATATATATATATACACACACACACATACATACACACACCTAGAGAGATGATAGATAGATATATCTTTGATTGTTCAAGGTAGGGTCTCACTCTAGTGCAGGCTAACCTGGAATTCACTATGTAGTCTCAGGGTGGCCTTGAACTCATGGTGACCCACCTATGGGTATGACAGGATCTCCTGCCACTGCAAACAAACGGCAGACACATGTGCCACTTTGTGCATTAGGCTTTGCAAGCAAGTTCCTTTAGGCACTGAGGCATGTCTTCAGCTGAGTGACATTATTTTTGTTTGTTCCTACCTCTGCCTCCCGAATGCCGGGATTAAAGGCATGTGCCACCACATCCCGGCCCTGAAAAAAATTCATTTTCATTTTTCAAGGTAGGGTCTCATTGTAGCTCAGGCTGACCTGGAATTCACTATGGAGTCTCAGGGTGGCCTCAAACTCATGGCAATCCTGCTACCTCTGCCTCCTGAGTGCTGGGATTAAAGGCGTGTGCCACCACGCCTGACTCAAAAAAGTTTTTTTTTTTTTGGTTTCCCGAGGTAGGGTCTCACTATAACTCAGGCTGACCTGCAATTCACTATGTAGTCTCAGGGAGGCCTCGAACACATGGTGATCCTCCTACCTCAGCCTCCCAAGTGTTGGGATTAAAGGCTTGTGCCACCACACCTGGTTTAGATGACTTTATGAGGCATTGTGAAAACACATGGCTCCCCTCCCCTGGACCGTGGTTTAGCTGTCAAAACTGGCAGATAGCTGTATGTGTTTGCAGCTTGGGAAAGGGCAGACAGCAGAGTATAGATCTAGGAGTGGTAGCTCCTAGGTTGCACTTGACACAGGTTGTGGGTCAGGTCAGCCCGGGAGAAGGCAGCCAAGGAGCAGCATGTGCCCCCCTGAGGCAGAAGGGGAAGAAGTGTGGGAGCAGGGTTTTGAACAAAGAGCTCTTGGGCCCGCCTGTCAGCACCCCCAACTCTTGGAGCACACTGTCCATCCTGGGGCTCTGGGACCGTGGCAGCTAGCCACCGTAGAGGTCTCTCACATTCGTTCTCTTTGGACAGAGCCCATGCTTCCTGGTCTGGCACCGCAGATACTCAGCAATGAGCCCTGCACCTCTGAGATCATAGGTCCCGGCTTCTGGTGCCTCCCTGATCCCCTGCCCTTTATTCTGCCCTGCCCTTCTGCAGGCTGCCTGGCATCACTCAGGTGTCTGCTCATGTCACTCCCAGTTGAAGCCTGAAAGCTCCAGCAGAGCTGAGCTACTGTTGCTTGGGTTGTCTCCCGTCCCTCATCTGTCCCAGCACTGTTCCACGTGTCACATATGGTGGCATTTACATGCTGTTGAGTAGAGATCACTTCCCCAAAAGAGTGCATTTGCCAAACACGACTTCGCCCTGCCATCCAGAGTTGTCAGGCTCACGTTAAGTGTGGGCTCCTTGAGGGTGTGGCATCTCATTCACCTCTACAGCCCACAGCCCAGAGGTGGCATTTATGAGTAAGGGAAGGAGGGAGCAAAGTGGTGCTTTCTGTCATTTCAGGATCATGGTCTTGGCAGGAGACACATTGCCAATTGAGGTATATTGCCATCTTCCAGTCATGTGTGAAGACCGGAATTTACCTTACGTCTACATCCCTTCTAAAACGGTGAGGAGCTCACACCTATGCTTCCCTATTTTGGTCAGCTCTGGGAGGGGGGGGGGGAAGAGAGCAACTTTTGCATTGTGCTTGGTGCTTTCTTGCTCACTGGTTGCAGGATTACAGGCCGATTATCTTCCCTGCTCAGGTTTGCTTTTCTGTCAGAGAGGAGGTCTTTCATGTCGCTCCAGGTGGCCGCAAATCTCTGGGGCTCCAGTGACTGTTTCAACCTCCTGAGTAGTTAGGACTATAGGGCTGTACCACCATGCCTGAAAACTTTTTTGGGGGTGTGCGCGTGCCATGATTCCCAAGCTGGCCTTGAACTCCCTATGTACCCAAATATGATCTTGTGAACTTTGGATCCTCCTGCCTCCGTCTCCTTGGTGCTGGTAGAAGCAACTGTCACACCCAGCTTGGTGGTGCTGGCATTCAAACCCAGGGCTTCATGCATAGTAGGCAAGCACTGTCACTTGGGCTACATCCCCAGTCCCAGGTTTCCTCCATGTAAGATGGGACTGTCCTCATTCTGTGGCCCATGAGAATAGAAACAGAAGATACACCTGACCATGCTTTGTAAACTCCAAGATTCTGCATTCACATTCGTCCTGTTAGGAGGGGCATACTCAAAGGTACCCTTGTCCTTCCACAGTTGGGACTCAGAGAGCACCTCTCCTTCATAGTGCCCCTTCAAAGCGATGTGAGAATTAGTATGGTACATGCCAACAGGACATGGCTGTGGGCCAGATTATGCTGCGGCCCTGGCATACAGGCTGTGTGGCCTGTTTCCCAGCAGCCTTTCTCCTCTTCTGCAGGACTTGGGTGCAGCAGCAGGTTCTAAGCGTCCCACTTGTGTGATCATGGTGAAACCCCATGAAGACTACCAGGAGGCCTATGATGAGTGTCTGGAGGAGGTGCAGGCCCTGCCACCACCTTTGTGAAGGACTTGGGCTGCAATCTGGCACCTGTTCCAGAAGCTACAGGGCTGGCCGTGGACAGGCTGCCCTCCCTCACAGTGCCTCCTGATCCCTAGGATGGGTTCTTCACGGACAGCTCTGACAGCTGTTTTGGGAGGCAGAGCCAGCATCTTCTCCATCGTGTGTTTCCTGTTGAGCTTAAATGAAGACAGTTCCAAGAATGGGGTGGGAAGTAAATGCTAAGACAAAAATGTGTTGAGTCTGTGGGTGTTTTTTAAGCTGCAGCTGCTGGTGGGCCTGGGAAATTGGCAGAGGAGGTGTGGAAACAGTCCTGCTCACTAGAGAACCTAAAGGACTGTGATTGCACCTTACAAAGGCTCAGGCTCAAGACAAGCACTGCCTGTGACCCACCGCAGCACCACCAGCTGCACTTCCAGAGGTGGGGTCATCAGCATGAGGCAGCAGGACCTCACAGAAGCCGACACACCTAAGTTAGGAGCACCCCTGTTCTTGTTCCCCAGGAGCCCTCCATGCCAGATGGAAGCACATTCTCCATCCTCATAGCAAATTTTAAATAGGAATTTGAAGCAAAATATAAAACCTTGGACCCTTTTCCCACATGATATAATGGCCCTAGTGATCTGATTCTTTCAAACACTGTAAAGCTAAGGTCCCTTTGGGCATCAGGCTCCACAAGACACACAACCAGGTTTAAGCACTGGGATAAACTGAGTTTGGGCTTGAGGGCCAAGAACAAGCTACAACTCCAAGCTTTCCTCTTCCTAAATCCCCATCCATAACTTTCCTTTCCAGTGAGTTTTTTTTTTTTTTTTTTTTTTTGAGGTAGGGTTTCACTCTTAGCCCAGGCTGACCTAGAATTCACTATGTAGTCTCAGGGTGGCCTCAAACTCACAGCAATCCTCCTACCTCTGCCTTCCAAGTGCTAGAATTAAAGGCGTGTGCCACCACACCCGGCTTCCAGTGAGATTTGAGTCTTGTAAAAAGCACCTTGCCCAGGTTTGCCACCTCAGGTTTCCCTGGCACTGTGGCTGGTTACGGTATGGTATTGTCCCAGGTCGGCCACCTCTCAGATTTTCTGGCACTGTAAGCAGCTGGCACCAGGCCATGTGGCATTCAGGATTTGTCAGTGAAGCTCAAAGGTGGCCACAAGGAGAAGGGTTGTGAATATATTTGCTCAAAGTTATAACCTGGACTATATACAATGACAAATGGATACATACAGTTGAGGCTGTACAGTAGGAGGATGTAGGCCATAGCTGGACTTCCCTGGCCTGAGCACTAGAGTGGGCACTAGCCTTGGCATGGTAGGAGGGAATAGCTGGGGGCAAGGGAGGGAAGACCCTGATGTTCTGCTCTGCTAGCTGCTGCAAAGTCAAGGCAGACAACCACAGGCCTGTACAGCCAGGGAAGCACAGGCCGCTTCACCGCCTGCCTCAGTCGGCCAACAGCCGTCGGGCTCCCCCACCCCAGTAGTGCAGGGTGGTCCACTGAAGTCCGTCCCTCCACCAAGACAGAATCAGAATATAATGCGTTTCCCATCTGCTGGGTTCTGCTCCATGGGACAGTAGGGACACTTGAGCCTGCAGAAGGAAGGAAAACCAAGAACACCTCAGGGGAGCCAGGAGGAGAATCGGGCCAGCATGGTGCAGTCGGGGAGTTGGGGACTTACTTTCCTCCGTTGATGAGCTTGTTGAGCGCGTCTCGGGAGATGACGTGGCCGCAGATGAGCTTGATGGGAGGGTTGGAATCCGACGTCTGCTGACGAAGGATGGGGCATGCGAACACAGAGTGGTACCAACACTTCATGCCGAGCTCAATCTCAATCTGGGGAGCAGCAATGGTTGAGTTAGACTTGTTCTTGCTACGTCGGCCTCTGCCAGCCCGTCCCGCTGCCCAGCCTCACCGGCAGCTCATCTTTGTGACTCCAGACCCCAGTGCACTGCCGCTGCTCAATCACAGCTTTGATGTTCGTCAGCACAGGCAGCGCCACGCAGCCAGAGGCGAAGCTGCAGAACAAAGAGCAGCCTGGAGCAGCTGGCAGCGCCCTGCCGGAGCCAGGCAGGCTGAAGGGCTACCCTCCTACCACAGGACTCGGACTCTAAAGTGCACGAGGACAAATTAGTTCTGGAAAGTCCCTCAGATTGCTGATAGAGTGGCGTACACACATGTGGTCGGGTATGTCCTACTCTAGTGACTGGTGCGCAGGCAAAGGTGAGGACCTCTGGGAAAGACAAGCTCCAATCCAAATCATGAAGTCTTTGTTTTGTTTTTTCGAGGTAGGGTCTCACTGTCGACGAGGCTGACCTGGAATTCACTATATAGTCTTCGAGTGGCCTTGAACTCATGGTAATCCTCCTACCTCTGCCTCCTGAGTGCTGGGATTAAAGGTGTGTGCCATTATGCCCGGCAATTAAGTCCCTTTGACTGAGGTCAGTGGTCACTTTGAAAGAGCTCCAGCCTGCTTGCAGCACCCACCCTTTTTTGTTGTCATAATTCACCTGCTTAAGACTATGGACACCTGGGCTGGAGGTGGCTTAGCAGTTAAGGCGTTTGCCTACAAAGCCAAAGTACCCAGGTTCCATTCCCCAGGACCCATGTTAGCCATATGCACAAGGTGACGCATGCACTGGAGTTCATTTGCAGTGGCTGGAGGCCCTGGCACACCCATTCTCTCCCTCTCCCTCCCTCTCTCTGTCAAATAAATTAATTAGTTAAAATACTTTAAAATAATACTGTGGACACCTAAGGACAAGGGACTCAGTTGTCAAGAGAGCCCTCAGGCTAGAACCTTGGAATAAGTACCCAACACTGCCCAGGGCAGCCCTGCCTAACACAGACATCCTGTGCCAGGGCCAGGGCATGGGAAACTGTTCTATGACCTGATGAAAGCAGTGAGTCCACCGTACTGGGGTGGCAGACAGGGCTCCATAGCCAGCGCAGACACTGGCAGCTGTCCGCTGTGGCGGAGTGTGCGGCTCTGTAAGTCAAGCACTCTCTGTTCTTATAGACCCTGGCAGAAGAATCATGGTGCATCTCCATTTTCTCATCTGTTAATGGAGTAACGACCTCTGCCTCCTGGGAAGTGAGCTAAGCTCCTGGGGCAGGAGGCTTCTCGGAAGATGCTCTGACCCGCTCTCCCTTAAGGGAAGGGATGTCTGAGGTGAGGCTGTGAGAGGGCTTCTAAATGTCAACAGGCAGTGTCTTCCTTAGGGGCGTGGCTGGAGGCAGCTTGGTGTGTGAAAGCACAAGCATCCTTCTGGGTACATGGCAGGGCCTGGGGAAAATCGCTTCCTCCCTCCCCTCCCACCTACGCTGCCCTCATGGTTGTACCTGACACTGAGAGGGGACTCCACGGAAAGCCCCAGAAGAGAACATGCATCCCGTGTAAAGGTCTCACAGATTTCTGCCCAGTGGCTGTTGTCCAAAAGGTGGCAGTAGGGCGACTTCTCCAAGCCTAGCCGCAGGTACACCAGACTGCCCATCATCACCTGGATCTCTGCAAGGCAATCCAGGACAGCGGCTCAGAACAAGGCTCGGGTTCACGCCAAGGGGCAAGGGGACTGCGAAGCACAGTGTTGTGAGCCCCAGATCAGGTCCAAGAAGGGGCGACACACACTGCCTAAAACCTGGAGGAGGTAGTTCCCCGGGGCTGGGGCTGCCTCTGCAGCACCGATAACCTGGAGGCCCTTCCCTGCCAACTCCGTGCGGAACAAGTCTGCTTAGCACAGAAAGTCTCCACGCACCACACCGGCTAATCTCTACCACGGCAGATCCCAGTTAGCTGCTTTCGGAGACAGGAGCGTAGCAAGCGAAAACACTGCTTGAGGTCAGATGTAGCTGAGTGCTAGAGTGCTTGCCTCACGTTCCTGGTTTCCATCTCCAGCACTGAATAAACAATCTTTTTTTCTTTTTTTTTTTTTTTGAGATAAGGTCCCAAAGCTCTGGCTGGGCTAAACTCCCCTATGTAACTGAGGACGAACCTGAACTTCCTCCACTTCCAGAGTGCTAGGATTAGAGGTGTGTACCAGTGATTTTTTGTGTGTGTGTGTGAAGGTCTCACTATAGCCCAGGCTGACCTAGAATTCACTATGTAGTCTCAGGGCAGCCTTGAACTCCTGGCAATCCTCCTATCTCTGCCTCCTGAGTACTGGAAATAAAGGCATGTGCCACCATGCCTGGCATGATTTTTATTTTTAATTTTTTTTTTTTGTTTTTTGGTTTTTGTTTTTTAAGGTGTAGGGTCTCGCTGTAGTCCAGGCTGACCTAGAATTCACTATGTAGTCTCAAGCTGTCCACCAACTCACCAGCAAATCCTCCTACTTCTGCCTCCCGAGTGCTGGGATTAAAGACGTGTGCCACCATGCCTGGCTTATTTATTTATTTTCTAGATAGGGTCTCGGTCTAGCCCAGGCTGAACTAGAATTCACTATGTAGTCTCCAGCTGGCCACCAACTCACCAGCAGAGAGACACTGACAGAGAGAAAGAGGATGGGTGTGGCAAGGCCTCCAGCCACTGTAAATGAACTCCAAATGCATGCGCCACTTTGCATCTGGCTTTATGTGGGTACTGGGGAAATCAAACCTGGGTCATTAGGCTTTACAGGCAAATATGTTAGCCATTTAGCCATCTCTCCAGCCCAAGTATTTTTTTTCCCCCCGAGGTAGGGTCTCACTCTAGTCCAGGCTGACCTGGAACTCACAGCAACCGGCCTACCTCTACCTCTGGGGTGCTGGGACTAAAGGCATGTGCCACCATGTCCAGCTTGGCCTTTTTTAAAAAAAAAAAACAACTGAGAACTTTAATATATGGATATACTGTAATTTTTTTTTTTCCTTCGAGGTAGGATCTTCCTCTAAGCCCAGGCAGACTTGAAACTCACCAGTCTCAGGGTGGCCTGAACTCACAGTGGTCCTCCTACCTTTGCCTTCCAAGTGCTCAGATTAAAGGTGTATGCCACCACGCCCAGCTGATATGCTGTAATTTGGTCATGTTCCCCATCATGTTTTGGGACAGAGTCATGCCATAGTGCTCATGACAGCCTGAAAATCCTACACTTAAGCAATCCTCCTGCCTCAGCTGTGTCACCACACCTGGCACTAAGAGCTTTGAGTTTAGACTTCACTTTGGAGGCAATGTGTGATCAAAGATTTCTGGCTGGGCAGAGCCATCTCTCTGGGAAAAAAACAAAAAAAAACCATGAAGGCACAGGGAGTGAGTGGCCACCTGACACATAACTGAGCACGGCTGACACTGAAGCCTGGCACCAGGACGGCACCCTGAGCACTTACCTCTCTGGTGCAGCCGAGCAAAAGGCTGGAAGTGCCTGGCGTAGCTGAGGGCCTCCAGCTGCTTCTCAGGGCCGCTGGCCAGGAGGCGAATGAAGTGTAACCGGTGCAGCTTGAACTCCAGGGAGCTGTTGAGCTCCAGCAGGCGCTGCCTGTGGGAGATGGCCCACCTGGGGAGAGAGGGCCAGTGCAGTGCCGCTGACTGGCTGCAGAGGGCTAGCTCTAGAAGAGCCCCAACCCGAGAAGAGGGTCCAGAAGCCTGTGTAAGGCCCTCGAGGCAGAACTGGAGGCATGCCAAACATCTGTGTGAAAGGGAGACAACAGGCAAGACCTGTGCCTTGACAGGCTGGGGCAGCATGGCCACTGGCCCACCCAAGGGTCCCCTTACTCCAGTGCAGGCCCCAGGTCTTGTTCATGTAGAGCTTCCAAGATTCGATTCAGCTCCAAAAAGGGCTGCTTGAAATCCAAGTCCACATTCAGAGTTGATTCCTGGGGAGATGGAGAGACGGCACTGAAGACAATGTTCCTCTACTGACACATTGCAAGAGGAGCTGTGGTCGACTAGCAGCTTGGGCCTTCACTGCCACTTCGATCTTGGGGAGGCTGAATGCCACATGCCAACTTCCTATACTGCACAACCACCCCCACCACCACCATTACTAGACTTGGCATTAAATGACCTGGTGAGGAACTTACTCCTTTTCAATCTAATTACAACGAGGCGAGGTCTCCTCTGCTCTCACTGCCAGTGAGTTTTTAGTACCTAACAAGTGCTCCTTTGTCATTTTACTATCCCCCCAACGTGTTTTTTTTTTGGTTGTTTGTTGTTGTTTTCAAGGTAGGATCTCACTTTAGCCTAGGCTGACCTGGAATTCAGGGTGGCCTCGAACTCTCACTTGGGAAGCAGAGGTAGGAGGATCGCCATGAGTTCGAGGCCATCTTGAGACTACACAGTGAATTCCAGGTCAGCCTGAGCTAAGAGTGAGACCCTACCTTGAAAAACCAAAAATAAAAATAAAAAATAAATAAATATATATATATATATATACATATATGAGAGAGAGAGAGAGAGGGAGAGGGAGGAGAGGGAAAGAGATACAGCTGGACATGGTAACAACACGCCTTTCATCCCAGCATGTGGGAGGCTGAGGTAGAAGGATCACTGTGAAATTGAGGTCAGCCTGAGCTAGAGTGAGACCCTACCTCAAAAAAAAGAGGGGGGCAGGGCTGGAGAGATGGCTTAGTGGTTAAAAGGTGCTTGCCTGCAAAGCCAAAGGACCCAGGCTCAATTCCTCAGGACCCATGTAAGCCAGATGCACAAGGTGTGCCCATTCATTCATTCATGCTTGCGCGCTCTCTCTCTGCCTCTTTCTCTCAAAAAATAAACAAACAAATAAATAAAAATTATAGCAAAACAAAACCAGAAGACTGGGAGATGACTCAGTAGTCAAAAGATGCTTTCTTGCAAAGCCTGTTGGCCAGGGTTTGATTACCCAGTACCAATGTAAAGTTGAATGCAAAGTGTTACATACGTGGCATGCATCCATAAACACATACAAAAATAAAAATTAAAAAAATAACAGGCTTTGGCTGGAGAGATGGATTAGCAGTTAAGGCGCTTGCCTGAGATGCCTAAAAACTCACGTTTAGCCAGACAGGCCACATGACCAAACAGGTGCAATAGTGGCATGTCTGCTCTGGGGGAAACTGCTTTCTTTTCTTTTTCTTTTTTTTTTTTTTGGTTTTGGTTTTGGTTTTGGTTTTTTCGAGGTAGGGTCTCACTCTAGCCCAGGCTGACCTGGAATTCACTATGTAGTCTCAGGGTGGCCTCGAACTCAAGGCGATCCTCCTACCTTTGCCTCCCGAGTGCTGGGATTAAAGGCGTGCGCCACCACGCCCGGCGGAAACTGCTTTCTAATTGGACTGGAGGCCTGCTCTATGGGAGGGAATACATGCCTGGTATTGAAAGCCTAATCAAAAGCCTATGGCAGACCGGGCATGGTGGCGCACGCCTTTAATCCCAACACTCGGGAGGCAGAGGTAGGAGGATCGCTGAGAGTTCGAGGCCACCCTGAGACTACATAGTTAATTCCAGGTCAGCCTGGACCAGCGTGAGACCCTACCTTGAAAAATAGAAAAAATAAAAAAATTTTAAAAAAGCCTATGGCAGGGGAGGTCATGTGCCTTAGAGGTATAAAATTTGCTCTTGTCTGGCTAAATGTATATATTATTCTCACCAAACTGCCCTGAAAGCACTATACTTAATGTTCATATTCATATATTAATGCTACTCTCACTTTTGGTTAGAGAAGCTTCTCTTTTCAGATGGTGATGACCACTGGGATGACCCAAAAGGCAACACAGTGCTGAGAAGAGGATGAGAGTGTCCAGCACTGAAACATCTCTATCACACCCTCCAAGGCTCAGAGTCCACTGCAGAAAGAATGTAAGAGCCAAAGGAAGGGTACCACTCCTTACAATGCAACTGCCCAGACAGAAATTGGCCTCAATATTCATGACCTTGCAGTGCCTAGCAATACCTTCACAAGATCCTCATAATTGGAGAAAAAGACGACATCAAAATAAAAGAGAAAGGGAGGGGATATGATGGAGAATGGAGTTGTAAAGGGGAAAATGGTGGAGGAGAGGGAAATATGGTTTATTGTAAGTATAGAAGTTGTCAATAAAAAAATGAAAAAAAAAAACATGTTTGAATCTTCAGGTCCCATGTAGCCAGGTGCAGTGATGGAAATGAGCAATGTCGCACGTGCACCACAAGGGGGCGCACGAGTCTGGAGGCTGAAAGGCCCTGTGTGCCCATTCTCTCTCTCTACCTCTCTCTCAACTTTCAGGTAAAAAGCAATGGGTTAAACTGGGTGTGGCAACACATGCCTTTAGTCCCAGCACTCAGAAGACTGAGGCAGGAGAATAAGTTCTAATCCAGCCTGGGCTACCTAACAAGACCCTGTTCCAAAATGACCAAGCAGAAAAGGCAGTCCCCTTGGCACCCACGCAGCCCAGGTGTTACCTGGCACAGCTCCTCAGCCACGCTGAGCATGCCCTGCTGGTACAGGTGCTCCACGATGGCCATCTGCAGGATCTGCTGCTGCTGCTTCTCACGCGAGTCCCACACTGCATCCGAGACCACGCCGCAAATCTCAGAGTCGAAGTTCTGCAGCGGGAGAAACAGGGTTCTGTGACTCAGGTGTTCACATCTGCTTTCCTGCCAGGCACACACCAGCTCTGGGGTGCTCCCACCACCAGGGCCTGGGCCACCCACAAGCTTACCCTGTCAATGGCTTTGCCCACTCGAGACACGCTGCTGTGAATGTCCTTATGGTCTGAAGCCAGTTTCTGGACTGTGTCTTTGATCTTTCGGCAGCACTGAGACATCACCAGGGAGAGGGTGGCCGAGAGGGGAGTACCCTGGAGAGCTGTGGGCACAGTGGGCTGAGTCAGGGCCACAGGTGGTAGACCCTGAGCAGCTGCTTCTGCAGCACACTGTGTCTTTGTTTCTCTAGGTTAAATGCCAGCCTGGTGGCCCAGGAGGCAGCCCTTCCCACCACACTAAAATAAATACCTACCCCTAGTGCCCTTTCACTACAGAATTTAAACTGGCTAAGTGAGACAAGCCAGCATCTTGGTGACTTCGTCTTCTCATCAGTAGCTTTCCAGATGCTGCGAAATGATTTGATTACTGTGGGTTGTGTACCTTAGCTCACATAACGTATGACAGACAGAATCTGTATGTTCAACTATCAAGGCAACGAATTTCCATATGATCAGGAATCCCACTTTCAAGAGAAATGGAAGCATTATATCCACAAAAAGCCTCGTACACAAATATTTTTCACAGTGCCACTTATAAAAACCAAAGGGTAAGGCAGGTGTGGTGGCACACACCTTTAATACCAGCACTCGAAAGGCAGAGGTAGGAGGATCACTGAGCGTTCGAGGCCACCCTGAGGCTACATAGTGAATTCCATGTCAACCTGAACCCTACCTTGAAAAACAAAAAATGAAAAAAAAAAACAAAAAAACACAAATAAAACCAAAACAATCCCAAAGGGTCAAAGGGTAGAAACAGCTCACAAGTCCCTCAGACACAGTGGGTGGGAAGTTGAGCAGCCAGAGGTAGAGCTCAGCGAGAGCAGGGTCTGCCTAGCAAGCTCCAGGCCCGGTGCTCCACCCCAGGACTACAAAAGCAACAAAAAAAACTTATGCTAATGAGATGCAAGAAACAAGTGACCACATGCGTGCTCAGTTTCTCAGAAGCGTCAAGTGTACAGTGTACAAGGACAGACAAAGAAGATTTTCAGAGGGAGAAAGAGAGACTGGTGAGGTGCCGGGCCCATTGCTCTCAGTGAACATGTCTGAGACTAGACAGCAGTGACGGCATCTGTCTACAACCACTGAACTGGAGACGTCAAGTGGGTAAGTTTAATGCTATGTGAATTACACCAAAAATAAAGAGACATAAGAACTAGACTCTTGGGCTGAGCGTGGTGGCGCACGCCTTTAATCCCAGCAGTTGGGAGGCAGAGATAGGAGGATCGTGGTGAGTTTGAGGCCACCCTGAGACTACATAGTGAATTCCAGGTCAGCCTGGGCTAGAGTGAGACCCTACCTCGAACAACCAAAAAAAAAAAAAAAAAAAAAAGAGAAGAGAGATATACTCTTGGATTCTGGTCAAATCTAAGGCAACTTGAACATAAAAATAAGTCACAGTGCCAGGCATAGTGATACACCTGTGATCCCAGCACTCAGAAGACCAAGGCAGGAGGATGCAAGTTTGAGGCTAACCCAGACTACATAGCAAGACCTTGCCTCAAAAAGCAACAGATGCAGTACATGGTCTTAGACTAGATCTTGAACTGGAAAATAAAATCAAAATGCTCTATGAAACCAGAGGCAGCAACGCATGCCTGTAATTACAGCACTCAGGAGGGAAAGATCATGAGTTAAAAGGCTAGCTTTAGCTACACAGAAAGCTGGAGGCCAGCCTGGGATACATGAGACAGTACCTTAAAAAAAGAAACAGGAAGCTGGGCATGGTGGCGCACACCTTTAATCCCAGCACTCGTGGAGGCAGAGGTAAGAGGATCACTGTGAGTTCCAGATCAGCCTGGGATAGAGTGAGACCCTGTTTTGAAAAAAAAAAAAAAAAAAAAAAAAAAAAAAACAGCAGAAAAAGAAGGTAAAAAGTAAAAAGCAGAGCATACAAGAAAGACAGAAGCTGGATTAAGGCTTTGTGGCAGAATGCCTGCTTGTCATGCATGAAGCCCCAAATTTCTCCCTCAGCCCTACAGAAAGAAAAGCAAGCTGAAAACGGCAATTTTAATAATTTTGGGTCAATTAATAATTTATTTTATTTTTATTTATTTATTTATGGTTTTTTGATGTAGGATCTCACTCTAGCCCAGGCTGACCTAGAATTCACTCTGTATTCTCAAGGTGGCCTCAAACTCATGGTGATCCTTTGCCTCCTGAGTGCTGGGATTAAAGGCATGCACCACCACACCTGGTTATTTTATTTACTTATTTTTTAAAATATATTTTATTTATTTATTTGACAGAGAAAGAGGGACCAGCCACTGCAAACAAAGTCCAGACACATGCACCCCCCCTTGTGCATCTGGCTTATGTGGGTCCTGGGGAACTGAACCTGGGTCCTTTGGCTTTGCAGGCAAATGCCTTAACCAGTAAGCCATCCCTCCAGCCCTGTTTACTTATTTATTTGAGAGAGAGGTAGAGAAAGAGGAGGCGGCAGATAAGAGAATGGGCCATGCCAGAGCCTCCTAGCCACTGCAAACAACTCCAGACACATGCACCACCTTGTGCAGCTGGCTTTATGTGGATACTGGGGAACCCAACCTGGGTCCTTTGGCTTTGCTGGCGACCACCTTAACCACGAAGCCATCTCTCCAACCCTAAATTAATAATTTCTGTTGGGTCTTTGAAAGAGCTGAGCTGCCATTACCTTCTTCAAGGAGGCCTAGGGCTGCACTTGTCAATGTTCTAACCTTTGAAGTGCCCGCCTCCCAGTGGCCTCATGTCTCCCCAAGTGATGGACACCCACCTGCACTGGCCAGCTCAGCCCGCAGCTGGCCCACATAGTGCAGCAGCTCCTCCAGGCTCTGCTCACAGTGCTGCCCGTAGGTCAGGAACTTGTGCAGGACCTTGTCCAGCTCCCTCTCCACACACGCGCACTGCTCCATGGCGGTCTGGTCTCTGTGGAGGTCGGCTGGGTCAGGCGCCATGTGGACGGGGTGAGGGGCTCCCACACCATCTCCTCAGATCCCTCTAGTCCTTCCCACACCACACATCCATAGTCAGGAACCACCTGCTATCAACACACATCTGTGCAGTGCTTCCAGTTTCCCACCTGTCCGAGCTCGGCCGGTACAAGATGCAGGCTGGCACGAGCACAGGACAGCTTTGAACCTTGAGAAGGAAAGCACTGTTCATATTTTTGCCTCAATACCTTTGTCTTTTTTTTTTTTTTTTTTTGAGGCAGGGTCTCACGTTGCCCAGTCTGGCTTCATATTCACGATGTAACCAAAGATGACACTGAGCTCCTGCTCCGCCTGCCTTCGCCCCCAAAGCACTAGGACTGCAGGCAGGCACTGCCTAGCTTATGTCCTTTAGTCTTGGTTTTGTCAAGATAGTTTCTTACTCTAGCCCAGGCTGACCAGGAGCTCACTCTGTAACTGGCCTCAAACTCACAGCAATCCTCCCACCTCAGCCTCCAGAGTGCTGGGATTAAAGGCAAGTGCCTCCATGCCCAGCTCCCTTGTTAAAATAAATATATTTGGGGGGGGGGGGCTGGAGAGATGGCTCAGCAGTTAAGGTGCTTGCCTGCAATGCCCCAGTACCCAGGTAAAGCCAAATGTACAAGGTGACACATGCTTCTGGAGTTCGTCTGCAGTGGCTAGAGGCCGTGGTGTGCCCATTCTTTCTCTATCTGCCTCTTTCTCTCAAATAAACAAACAGAAATAGATATTTTTTATTTGTACATGTGTATGGGTGTGTGGAAAAGTGCACCAGGGTTTTTTGCCATAAATGCCAGATGTTTGTGCCACTTTTTGCATCGGGCCTTACATGGGTGCTAGTAAATAGACCCTGAGCCAGCAGACTTTGCAAGCAAACACCTTTAGTCACTGAGCCGTCTCCCCAGTCCTATTTCCTTTTCTTCTTTTCCGGTTTTTTAAGGTAAAGTCTCACTCTAGCCCAGACTGACTTGGAATTCGTAATGTAGTCTCAGGCTGGCCTCGAACTACCTTAGCCTCCCAAGTGCTGGACTTAAAGGTGTTGTACACTACCATGCAGCTTTTTTGTTGTTGTTGTTGTTGTTTCGAGGTAGGGTCTTGCTCTAGCCCAGGCTGACCTGGAATTCACTATGTAGTTGCAGAGTGGCCTCAAATTCACAGTGGTCCTCCTACCTCTGCCTCCTGAGTGCTGGGATTAAAAGCATGCGCCACCATGCTGGAGCAAAAGTTGACTTTGTTGTTGCACTCCGTTCCCATTGTGGTTCCTTTCCTAAAGCCCTCCTCACTCCAGGTCAGGGCTTGCCAACTTTTCAGAGCAGCCTTTAATGTTGAGCAGGACAATCCTCAGAATGTTGGCAACAGAGTCAATTCCCTTCCCCCATGCACCCACAGTACTTGAAATGAAAGCGTTGTGTTGTTACAGGTCCCTCTTAGGGTCAAATCTAGCCAGTGTCCACTCTCTCAGAAAAGGGTAGAGTAACATCACAATTATAGCCCTGAACCCAATGTAAATTTGGGTCACCAGATTCTCCCCCGACCCCAGGTAGGTTCTTGCTCTAGCCCACACTGACCTGGAATCTACCATGTAGTCACAGGCTGGCCTAGAACTCAGATCCTACCTCAGCTTCCTGAGTGCTAGGACTAAAGGCATGCACCACCATGCCAGGCACCAGATTCTTCTTGCTCCCATAGCGCCACTCATGACCTCATCTCAGCCCACTCTACAGCCACTTTCTCCCTCCCAGACAGTGGCAAATGATGGGGAAATGGCACTGGGCCTTGACATATACTTACACCTTGGCTGATGCCATCACACACACTACCATGGTTACAGACAACACCTTCCCAACAAATACTCTACAGCTGTATGTAAGAAATTCTGGGCAACTGTAACAGGGATTCCAGTCTTAAATGATATGGTAACTACTGTTACCATTAGCAGCTAACATTCCATAAAGGCTCATTATATCCAGGTACTGCTCTAATGACTTCACACATATTAACTCATTCACTGAATTCTCACAAACACTATGAGGTAGGTAAGGTTATTAGACCCGCTTTGCAGCTGAGAAAATGAAACAGAGGAAGATTAAGTAAACCACCCAAGGTCATGCAGCTGGAAAGCGGAGGAGTGGGAAGCCGTGGTCTGGCCCTGGGCTCAGAGCCATGCCCTTAACTACTTTGCACACAGGTACTGTCAGGACCGGGCAAACAGGCCTCTCTCTCCCCAGGAGAGCAGCGGGTATCTATGGTCGGGATGAGCGCACAGCGACCACTGATGAGGGACACGAAACAGGACACTAACCACACAGGCTGGGCAAACTACCAGCTGGGGTAGATGGCAGGGCAAAAGAATGGTTGTCAAGGTCTAGAGGGATGGCTCAGCAATAGCAGCACCTTCTGTGCAAGCTGGAGAGCCTGAGGCCTGAGAGACCTTGAGTTCAGTCCCCAGGACCCACACGACAGCTGGGCATGGCCATGCCCACCTGTAATTCAGTTCCACAGAGGAATAGAGAGACCTGACCATCACTAGAGCTGGTGGGGGAAAGAGAAAAAAATAAGCCTGGCGTAGTGGTACACAGGCCTTTAATCCCAGCACGAGGGAGGCAGAGGTAGGAGAATCACCATGAATTCAAGGTTACCCTGAGACTACAGAGTTACACTTTTTGAGTTAGAACTCAGAAAAGTGGGCAAGCTTAGCAGCAAAGAGCTACAATCAACTGCCAGGTTTTTCTTTTTTCTTTTCTTTCTTTAATTTTTTATTTGTTTTTCCAGATAGGGTCTTACTCACTAGCCCAGGCTGACCTGGAATTCACCATGTAGTCTCAGGGTGGCCTTGAACTCATAGTACTCCACCTATCTCTACCTCCCAAATGCTGGGATTAAAAGCATGTGCCAGGCTGAAGAGATGGCTTAGTGGTTAAGCGCTTGCCTAAGGACCCTGGTTCGAGGCTCAATTCCCCAGGACCCACGTTAGCCAGATGCACAAGGGGGCGCATGCGTCTGGAGTTCGATTGCAGTGGCTGGAGACCCTGGCACGCCCATTCTCTCTATCTCTCTCTCTCTGCCTCTTTCTTTCTCTGTCTGTTGCTCTCAAATAAATAAATAAAAATAACAAAAAAAAAAAAATTTAAAGCATGTGCCACCAAGCCCAGCTTAATTTTTAATTTATTTATTTGGGGGGGGAGGCACCAGGGCTTCCTGCTGCTGCATCTCCAGATGAAGGCATCACTTTGTGCCTCTGGCTTTATGAGGGTATGTGGGTACCAGGAGGTCAAACCTGGGCTATCAGGATCTTCAAGCAAGTGCCTTTAACTCTAGAGCCATCTCTCCAGTCCAGGCTTTTCTTTTTTAATATTTTTATTTATTTGCAAGCAGAGAAAAGGTGTACCAGAGCCTCCTGCCACTGCAAATAAACTCCAAATGTATGCATCACTTTATGCACTTTATGCATCTGGCTTTTTGTGGATACTGGGGACTTGAACTTGGGCCACTAGCCTTTGCAAGCAAGTACCTTTAACCTCAGAGCCATCTCTTCAGCCAAGGTTTTTTTTTTCTTTTTGGTTTTTCCAAGTAGGGTCTTGCTCTAGCCCAAGCTGACCTGGAATTCACCATGTAGTCTCACGTTGGCCTAGAACTCATGGTGCTGGGATTAAAGGTGTGTGGCTTTAATTTCATTTTTAATTTTTTTGTTTATTTTAATTTATTTGAGAGTGACACAGAGAGAGAAAGATGCAGAAAGAGAGAGAGAGAGAGAAAGGGCGCGCCAGGACCTCCAGCCACTGCAGACGAACTCCAGACGCATGCGCCCCCTTGTGCATCTGGTTAATGTTGGTCCTGGGGAATCGAGCCTCGAACTGGAGTCCTTAGGCTTCACAGGCAAGCACTTAACTGCTAAGCCATCTCTCCAGCTCTCATTTTTAATTTAATTATTTATTTGAGAGAGAGGCAGCGAGAGAATGGGCACTCCAGGGACTCTAACCACTGCAAACAAACTCCAGATGCATGCGCCTTCTTGTGCATCTGGCTTATGTGGGTCCTGGGCAGTCAAACGTGGGTCCTTAGGCTTCACAGGCAAGTGCCTTAACCACTAAGCAATCTTTCCAGCTCTAATTCCATTTTTCAATTGTTTATATGAGTTGGGCGTGGTGGTCTATGCCTTTAGTCCTAGCACTTGGGAGGCAGAGGTAGGAGGATCGCCATGAGTTCAAGGCCACCCTGAGAATACAGAGCGAATTCCAGGTCAGCCTGGGCCAGAATGAGTCTCTACCTCGAACCCCCCCCCCAAAAAAAAAAGAAGAAAAAAAGCTTGTAACTTACTAGACTGCTACACATAGCAAGTGTTTTATCCACTGAGCCATCTCCCTAGGCTGCTATTTATTTTTCATTCATTCATTCATTCATTTCCTTGTTTGTTGAGGGAATGCCAGGGTTTCTACTGTTGCAAAGTGAATGCCAGATTCATGTGCCACTTTGTGTTTTGCTTGACATGGGTACTGACGGGCTTTATAGCAAGCACTTTTAAACTGTAACTAGCTCTCCAGCCCCTTTTGGTGCCCCCCCCCACCACAAGGTAGGGCCTCATTCTAACCCAGGCTGACCTGTCACTCACTCTGTAAAACCAGGATAGCCTTGAACTCACAGCAGTCCTCCTACCTCTGCCTTCCGAGTGCTGGGATTAGAGGCGGGCATCACCATGCCTGGCTGTTGTCTTTAAGACAGGGTCTCGCCAGTCGGGGTGGTGCATGCCTTTAATTCCAGTACTCAGGAGGCAGAGGTAGGAGAAATGCCATGAGTTCGAGGCCGTCCTGAGACTCCATAGTGAATTCCAGGTCAGCCTGGGCTAGAGTGAGACCCTACCTCAAAAAAACAAAAAAAAACACGGTTTCACAAAACAGCCCAGCAGGATGGCCCTGAACTCTTCATCCTCAGACTCCTAAACAATACCCACTATAATTTAAATCAGTTCTAGATTTTTTTTTTTTTTTAGTTTTTTCATGGTAGGGTCTCACTAGCCCAGGCTGACCTGGATCTCACTCTAGTTTCAGGCAGGCTTCAAACTCCTACCTCTGACTCCCAAGTGCTGGAATTAAAGGCATGTGCCACCACTCCTGTCTAGATTTTTTCTTTCTTTATTATTATTATTATTATTATTTACGTATTTTTTGGTTTTTCAAGGTAGATTCTTACTCTAGCCCAGGCTGAACTGGAATTCACTATGTAGTCTCAGGGTGGCCTCGAACTCATGGTGATCCTTCTACCTCTGCCTCCCGAGTGCTGGGATTAAAGGCGTGTGCCACCACGCCTGGCTTAGATTCTTTTTTATTAAAATATTTTTAGGGGAGAAATGTCTTAGCTGTTAAGGTGCTTGCCTGCAATGTCTAAAGACCCAGGTTCAATTCCCCAGTAACCACATAAGCCAGATGTACAAGGTGACACATACATCTGGATTTCATTTGCACTGGCTGGAGGCCCTGGTGTGCCCATTCTCTCTCTCTAATAAATAAATAAGATATTAAACAAAATTTTTTAGCCACGCATACTGGTGCATGTCTTTAATCCTAGCACTCAGGGAGGCAGAGCTAGGAGGACCACCAGGAGTTCAGGGCCAGCCTGGGACTACATAGTGAATTCCAAATACCACTTCAGGCCAGGCAAGAGTGAGAATATAAATATATATACATATATAATTTTATTTTCAAGCAGAGACAGAGAAAAAGAGATCTAGATTCTCTATAATCCCTAACACAGTGTGAGGTTAGATGTAACCGTTATACTATACAGCTTGAAGAATAATGGCAAGAAAAGTCTGTACATATTCCGTAAAGATACAATGTTTTGGGCTGGAGGAATGGCTTAGCGGTTAAGGCATTTGCCTGCAAAGCCAAAGGACCCAGGTTCGATTCCCCAGGCCCCACATTAGCCAGATGAACAAGGGGGCGCAAGCGTCTGGAGTTCGTTTGCAGTGGCTAGAGGCCCTGGTGTACCCATTCTCTCTCTCTCCCTCTTTCTCTGTCAAATAAATAAAAAAGAAATAAAATATTAAAAAAAGATACAATGTTTTGCTTTGTTATTTTTATCTGCAGTTAGCTGAACTGACACAGAGCCAGGGATGCCAAGGGTAGAGTAACAAACACTGGAGTGGTTTCTATGGGGGAGAGAAGGGAGGAATGGGGAGAAGGAAGCATAAATAAGCACAAACAAGTAAAGACCCTGCACTGAAAACTGTGATTAAAGAATTTAAAAACGAAGGTTTGAGTACAAGCAGTGGTGCAGCACTTGCCCAGCATGTGCAATGCCCCAGCTTTCATCTATAGTACTGAAAAGTAAGTAAATTAAACATTAAATATGCTGAGCTGGTGGCATGGCCTATAATCCTATTTACTTAGGAGGCTAATGCAGGGGATTCCATCCTCAAGACTACACTGGGGCAAGGTGGTGATGGCAATGCACGCCTTTAATCCCAGCACTCAGGAGGCAGAGATAGGAGGATCGCCGTGAGTTCAAGGCCACCCTGAGACTACAGAGTGAATTCCAGGTCAGCCTGGGCTAGAGTGAGACCCACCATGAAAAACAAAAAAATACATAATAATAATAATAATAATAAATAATAATAATAAGGGCTGGGAGAAAGGCTCAGTGGATTGACGTTTGTTTACAAGGCCTGCAGGCCCAGGCTCAATTCCCAGGCTGTACATGTAACCCAGACACAAGCATCTGGTGTCGGTTTGCAGCAAGAAGCTCTGGTATATCCATATTCTCCCTCCCTCTCTCTCTCTCTCTCTCTCTCTCTCTCTGTCTTACACACACACACACACACACACACACAATCAAATAAATAAAAATTAAAAATAGAGCCAGGCGTGGTGGCACACGCCTTTAATCCCAGCACTCGGGATGCAGAGGTAGGAGGATCACTGTGAGTTTGAAGCCACCCTGAGACTACATAGTGAATCCCAGGTCAGCCTGGGCTAGAGTGAGACCCTAACTCAAAACAAAACAAAAAAATTAAAAATAAACAAGGGCTAGGGATGTAGTTCAGTGTCAGAGCACTTGTCTCGCATGTTTAAGGTCCTGAGTTTAGTCCCCAGTACCAGACAGGCAGACAGGCAGACAGGCAGGTAGGCACAGACAGGTAACAGGTAGATAATGCAGCAGGCGTTCCAGCTGCAGAGCCAGGAGGCTAAGTCAGTTTTCAGTTCCTCATCTTCACTACACACAGATGGCAGTATTCGTCCTTGACAGACAGAAATGCCAATGACGGGGATTGCATGCTCACTGGTCCTACGCCTTCTTCTTTAAGATTTCACATGTATAGAAATTATCCACCAGGGTGATCCCTTCCAAAACGCACATCTGTCTGTCACCCTTTGCCCAAGACTGCCACGGCTGGCAGAAGCGCTATGCAGTCATACACTTAACCTCCCTTGCACGAGCTTTTCCTAACTGCAGCAGCTGCTCTACTTCTCTGCATGAACACCATGAGCTGCAGCTTAGTCACCAGCCCCACGAAGTGGACAGTGGGCGACGGCCTCTTCCTGCCTCCTTTTCTGCTTCACAAGCACATCCAGGGGGCCAGGATCACACATATCTGGGTCCTCCCTATGGCCTATTCATACGTGGATTCTGAGCTAAGCAAAAACTGGACACTAGGGATGGAGAGATGGCTTAGCGGTTAAGGCGCATGCCTGCGAAGCCTAAGCACCCAGGTTCGATTCTCCAGGTCCCACGTAAGCCAGATGCACATGGTGGTGCATACATCTGGAGTTTGTTTGCAGTGGCTGGAGGCCCTGGCATGCCCATTCTCACTCTCTCTATCTCTCTCCCCCTCCCTCTGTCTCAAATAAATAAAATACATAAATAAAATGTTTAAAAGAAAACAACTGGAAACTAGCTGGGCATGGTGGTGCACACCTTTAATCCCAGCATTTAGGAGGCAGAGGCAGGAGGATCACCATGAGTTTGAGGCCACCCTGAGAATACATAGTGAGTTCCAGGTCGGCTTGGTCTAGAGTGAGACCCTACCTCAAAACAACAACAAACTAGAAACTAGTCGCTAGTCCCATCCTCTCCATCCCCACAATGTCACCCCAGGACATTAAAAACTTTACGGGAGCCGGGAGTGGTGGCACACGCCTTTAATCCCAGCACTCGGGAGGCAGAGGTAGGAGGATTGCCATGAGTTGGAGGCCACCCTGAGACTACAGAGTGATTTCCAGGTCAGCCTGGACTAGAGTGAGAACATACCTCGAAAAAGAAAAAAAAAAAAAATTTGCTGAGCTGGGGAGATGGCTCAGTGGATAAAGGTGCTTGCTTGCAAAGCCTGCCCACTGGGTTCAACTCCTCAGTACCCACATACCCACACGCACAAAGTGGTGTATTATTCGCAGTAGCAAAAGGCCCTGGCATGTTCATTCTCTATCCTTCCCTTTTTCTGGCAAATAAATAATAAAAAAAAGACTTTACTGATTAAACAGCACATCCATTTCCTAACCTCTGGCCTAGAAGGCCTGCTTCAAAACTTCCCTGTTGGCAGCAAGAGATAGGAGAATGTTGAAATACCAACAGAGGGGCTGGGGAGATGGCTCAATAGTTCAGGTGCTTGCCTTCAAAGCCTAAAGACCCAGGATCAATTCCCCAGTACCCATATAAATCCAGATGCACAAAGTAACCCATGGATATAAATTTCTTTTGCGGTGGCTAGAGGCCCTGGTGCACCCACATTCTTTCATTCTATCTGCTTACAAGTAATAAATAAATAAAATCTCAACAGAAAGCTGGACAGTAATACCAGCTACTCAAGAAGCTGAGGTGATAAGAGTGAATGTTCAAGGTCTGTCTAGACTACAGAGTGACGACACAGGGTGGGCCACTTGTGCAGACCCTACCTTACTTAACATAGTAAGTACAAGACAACTGAGAGCAGGGCCCGGTGGTGCACACCTTTAATCTCAGCACTCGGGAGGCAGAGGGAGGACCACTGAGTTCAAGGCCACCCTGAGAATACATAGCGAATTCCAGGTCAGCCTGGGCTAGCGAGAGGGAGAAAAAAAAAAAGACAACTGAGGATATGTGTGGGACGTGGCCAGTGGCGTGAGGCTGTTCAATTCTCAGTGCCTTGAAGGCAGCCTTTTGCACTCTTTTTTTGTTAACTTTTTTGTTCATTTTTATTTATTTATTTAAGAGTGACAGAGAGAGAAAGAGGCTCAGATAGAGAGAGAATGGGCACGCCAGGGCTTCCAGCCACTGCAAACAAACTCCAGATGTGTGCGCCCCTTGTGCATCTGGCTAACGTGGGTCCTGGGGAATCGAGCCTTGAACCGGGGTCCTTAGGCTTCACAGGCAATCGCTTAACCACTAAGCCATCTCTCCAGCCCCCTTTTGCACTCTTTAGCTTCCTGATAACGAGTTATTAGGATGAGAAGTTTGTGCAAATCCTAGGATCAGGAAACCAACCCTGAGCGAACTCTACTTTTGAACTCCCCACTTCCATCCTCTTTCATCCTTACCTATCAATCCTCTGCTAAAAAGATTTTGCTTTACTTAGAACAAAATCGAATGTGGAGTAGGAGGATCTCCAGTGTCAGGATACCCCAGGCTACACACGATGAGCTCCTGGCCAGGCTGGACTACCTGGTGAGGCCTTCCTTGTCTTAAAGAACAAGCTGAGGGCTGGAGGGATGGCTTAGCTGTTAAGGCATTTGCCTGCAAAGCCAAAGAACCCAGGTTAGATTCCCCAGGACCCATGTAAGCCAGATACACAAGGTGGCACGCGTATCTGGAATTCAGTGGCTGAAGGCACAGGTGTGCCCATTCTCTATCTGCCTTTCTTTCTTTCTCAAATAAACAAACAAACTGAAGCCAGGCATGGTGGTACATGCCTTTAATCCCAGCACTCAGGAGGCAGAGGTAGGAGGATCGCTGTGAGTTCAAGGCCAGCCTGAGACTACATAGTGAATTCCAGGTCAGCTTGGGCTAGGGTGAGACCCTACCTAGAAAAAAAAACAAGAACACACAAACTAAAAAAAAAAAAAAAAAAAAAAAAAAAAAAACAGGGTCTGGAGAGATGGCTCAGCTGTTTAAAAAGTGTTTGCTTGCAAAGCCTTCTGGCTAGGGTTCAATTCCCCAGTCAGTCACATTGAGCAGGCCAGACATTCGGTTGCAGCTGTAAGAGATATGTACACCCAAACACAAACTTACACACGTGCAAATAAATAAACTTTCCATGTGAATAAACCACTCTCCTCGTCTTGCCATCCTTAGCAACACTGGCCTTTCTGGACTAGAGTACCTCCAGGCTCTGCCACTGCCCAGGCCCTCTGCCCTCAGCACCCTTTCCCATAAGGCTCCCATGGCCGAGTCCCGGTTCGGGTCTCAACACAAATGTCATTTCAGACGCGGCGCCCCGACCACCATGTCGAACGCCCACTGACGCCCGTGCCACTCCGTCAAGCCAGCCCCATCCCTACGTCGAAGTTTCAAGTCGCACTTTCCCCTTCAGCTAAAACTGGACAGCTGCTCCGACGGGGAATTCACGGGCACGGACATGCAAGTGACCGGCACTGTCCCGCTCGTCCTTCCGCAGCCCCCGCCGAGCGCCCACCGCCCGCCGCCGGTACCTGCGCCGCGGCCGGCCACGCTGGGCGGGACAGTGTCCACCAGCTGCCGCGGGGCGGGCCGAGTCGCACGACGGCGCGGGACGCCCGCCCGAGGCCGGGGGTTCGGGGCGGCCGCGCAGCCCGCGCCCTGGGGCCCTGGAGCCCGCGGGCTGCCCCGACTCCCGCGGATATCCCGGCCCCCACTTCCGGCGCCGCTGTCATCGGAACCGGAAGGCGCGGCGCTGGCCGCCGGCTCCGGACTCGCCCACGAGCGGCTCGCGGGAGGGTGGCCGCCGTCCCCTCGCGCTGCAGTGGAGTCGCCCGCGCGGAGAAGGCGCCTGCGCAGTGGTCCCGCACCGGCGGCGGCGCGAGCCCGGGTCGGACGAGGAAGCCGAGGAAGCCGCCTCCGCCGCCGCGCCCCCTGTTCCAAGTAGAAACTGAGCGGGGAGAGGCTGAGGCAGGGGGATCCCCGCGAGTTCCAGGCAAGCCTGGTCTGCGGAGTGAGACCCTGCCTCAGAAAACAAACTAGTGCGCTGGAGAGATGGCTTAGCGGTTAAGGCGCTTGCCAGCAGGTCCAAAGGTTCGATTCCTCAGGACCCACAGAAGCCAGATGCACAAGGGGGCGCATGTGTCTGGAGTTCCTTTGCAGTGACGTGCCCATTCTCTCTCTCTCTGCCTCTTGCTCTCTCTCAAGTAAATAAATAAGTAAAAAATAAATTAAAAAATACAATATATATATATTTTTAAAGCAGGCAGAGACGGCAGAGGTAGGAGGATCACTGTGAACTCAAAGCCACCCTGAGAATACATAGAGAATTTCAGGGCAACCTGGACTAGAGTGAGACTCTACCTCAAAAAACAAACCAAAACATATGTACAAAAAAAAAAAAAAAAAAAAACTGAGCGGGGGGAGGGAAGCAGGATTACTGTGAGTGTTGACGCCAGCCTGGACTACTGTGAGACCCTACCTCAAAAAAAAAAAAAAAAAAAAAAAAGAGGGCTGGAGAGGTGGCTTAGCGGTTAAAGCACTTGCCTGCAAAGCCAAAGGACCCAAGTTCCACTCCCTAGGACCCATGTATGCCAGATGCACACACATCTGGAGTTCGTTTGTAGTGGCTGGAGGTCCTGGCATGCCCATTCTCTCTCTACCTGCCTATTTCTGTATATCTCTCTCAAATACATAAATAATAAAAATAAAGAAAAAGAAAACAGCAGGCCCTTGTGGCACACATATCTTTTGTATCAGCACTAAGGAGTCTGAGGCTGGATGATAACAGTGAGTTCAAAGTTAGCCTGAGGCAACAGAATGGGTTTTGAGGTCACCCTGGGCTAAAATGAAACTGCCTCAAAAAACAAACGGAACAAATTGAGAAAATAAAAAAAATAAAAATAAATAAATAAATAAATAAATAACGAAATAGAAAAAAAAAAAAAAAAACAACGGGCATGGTGGCGCACTCAGGCACCTCAGGAGGCAGAGGTAGGAAGATCACCATGAGTTTGAGGCCCCTCTGAGACTACATAGTGACTTCCAGGTCAGCCTAGGCTAAAGTGAGACCCTACCTCAAAGAAAAAAAAAAAAAAATACGGGGCTGGGAAGATGCTCAGCAGTTAAAGATGCTACCTATACGGGTTCAATTCCCAATCTATATATGTAAGCCAGTCGCTAAAAGTGGCAAAAGCATTTGGTATTCATTTGCAGTGTTAAGAGGGCTTGGCACCCGCCCCCTAGACACAAATTTTTTAAGTAATTTTTTATTATTTATTTATTTGAGGGAGAGAGAGAGAGAGAGAATGGACACGCCAGGGCCTCCAGCCACTGCAAATGAACTCCAGATGCGTGCGTCCCCTTGTGCATCTGGCTTATGTGGGTCCTGGAGAATGAAACCAGGATCCAACATCTTAACCGCTAAGCCATCTCTCCAGGCCACAAATAAATTTTAAGAAATTCCGAGTCTTTGTGCCTGCCTGTAATCACTGAGCATGAGAGGTGAGAAGCTGGAAGATCAGGAATTCAAGGCCATCCGAGGCTACTTAGAGTTCAAAGCCAGCTTGGGCTTGTGAAACCTAAAGAAAGAAGCTGCAGGCTGAACAGGGCTCTGCAGCCAGAGGGTGTTACCTGCAACACACGAGGAAACAAGCAATTCTGTTTCTTCAGAATAAGAACCAAGACTCAGGGCTTTTGCAGAAATGAATACAGCTTGACTGGCTTGTGTAATCAGCCATCCTGTTCCCTGGAAAATAGTCAATATGCCACAGTCAAAGAAGAAACGGACAGTGCTACCTGTATATGAAGGTCATAGAACGAGCAGCTTTTCCTAGGCATCTCCGGGGATGGGCTAACTTAGTAAAAACTGCAAGAAAGCTAAATGTATATACTATGCTTATCAAACTGCCCAATAAGCACTTCTCTTAATGTTCATACCTATATATTAATGCTACTCTCACTTTTGGTAGAGAACCTTCTCTTTTCAGATGGCAGTGACCTTGGGATGACTCAGAAAGCACCATGGTGCTGAGAAGAAGTGAGAGAGGAGTGCTCAGCACTGCAGTATCCCAATCACACCTTCCATGGCTCAGGGTCCATTGCCAAAGAGGTGGCAGAAATAATGTAAGAGCCAAAGGAAAGGTAGAACTCCTTACAACGTGCTCCTCCAGACACAAAATGGCCTGAGATCCATGACCTCACAGTGCCTGACACTACCTACACAAGACCATCATAATAGGAGAAGAGATGATGACATCAAAGTAAAAGAGAGACTGATGGAGAGGGGCGGGGATATGATGAAGAGTGGAGCTTCAAAGGGGAAAGTGGGGGGAGGGAGGGCATTACCATGAGGTATTGTTTACAATTTTGGAAGTTGTTAATAAAAAATTTTTGAATAAAAAAAATTAAAAATAAATAAATAAAATTTGAAAAGAGGACTGGAGAGATGGCTTAAAGGTTAAGCGCTTGCCTGTGAAGCCTAAGGACCCCAGTTTGAGGCTCAATTCCCCAGGACCCAGATTAGCCAGATGCACAAGGGGGTGCACGTATCTAGAGTTTGTTTGCAGTGGCTGGGAAGCCCTGGCGCACCCATTCTCTATCTGCCTCTTTCTGTCACTCTCAAATAAATAAATAAAATGAATAAAAATTTTAAAAAATTGAAAAGAAAAAAAAAACTATAAGAAAGCACTGGAACAAACAGATGAAAATTTAGTTTACTGGGCCCACTTTATTCAATACAAATGTAAGCAGAGATTTACCAAGATAACATAGTACGTAATTCGAATTAGAAAGCTTACGCTAAAGCCACGGCAGAGGAAACGTGTTCTTTGAGTAAGAAGGTTTAAAGAAGGGAGCAAAGGAGAAAGCACTGGCAGCTGCCCAGCTGGACAACGCCATTGAGTGACTCTTCCGAGGATGAGGAGAAAGATGATGGAGATGAAGAGAATTGGGAAGAGGAGAATTTGTGGAAGATGATAAGGTAGATGAAAGCATCCTAAGTGATTTTGAGGATTTGGATAAACTGAGCACCAGCAGTGATGAAGACCAGGGTGACAAATCCTCTAGCGAAAAGGAAAAGGCCCTTAATGCCAAACACAGGAGGCAGAAGTGGGAGGATCGCCGTGAGTTCAAGGTCAGCCTGAGACTACACAGTGAATTCCAGGTCAGTCTGGGCTGGAGCAAAACCCTACCTGGAAAAAAAAATAGTAGAGAATTTCTACCTTAAACGTGGTCATACCTCCAACTTTTACTCTTTTGTCTTGCTCAAATTTGTTACTTCAGTGGGGCAAGAAATCTAAAGTGAGTGGAAGAAAGTCTTAATTTGTGGAGTATTTTTGTAGCTTACATGTTCAGGCAACAGCTTAAGCCCAAGAAATTTAACAGATGAATTCTGAAGTTGGAATAATATTATGGGCATAAATATTTCTAATTAATTTCTAATTAAGTTTTAAGAGTTACACTCCTTGCCCTCAGTTCTATTTAGAAATAGCAGAACTCCATATTTTTCTTACTCTTTTCTCTACTCTGAAGTGGTAAAATGAATGAACCAAGGAAAAACCAGCTCCAAATGGCAATGTTTAGTATGAAAATACCTTTTATAATTATCCATGCCATCTGGGGTGGGAAGAAAATCTTTCCTCTTGGGAAATTAATCTCATGTGACATGGCACGGAGCAGCTGCAGAACCCTGCTGCACCTGTCTGACACAGCGCACCACCATGCTGTCTTCACAGGTTAGGACAACTTTGGCCAGAAGACCCTGAAATATGAAAACAAACAGTGTTTTTTGGTAACTATTCTATTTTCCCCTTTCCTTTTTCATACACTCAAAAGAAGGAGAGAATGCCTGACAGAAGAGATGTTACTTAAAAACTGTTACCAATGCTTGTCAGTCCTAGTGGCTCAGAAACAGTAGCATAATTCCATCCAAGATGAATCAGGTTGAGTTTAAGGCTCCAGCCCTGAGCTTAAAGGGCTAAAATGAAATTGAATAAACTTCAAACAACAATCCACAGCTGAGCGTGGTGGTACATGCCTTTAATCCCAGCACTCGGGAGGCAGAGGTAGGAGGATAGCCGTGAGTTCGAGGCTACCCTGAGACTCCATAGTGAATTCCAGGTCAGCCTGGGCTAGAGTAAGACCAAAAAAAAAAAAAAAAAAAAAAAAAAAAGCCACACACTAAAATATTTTAGGATATGAATTCCTTCTCATGCTCCTTCAGTCTTTCAGCTGGAGTTTACTTTTTTTTTTTTTTCAATTTTTATTAACAACTTCCATGATTGTAAAAAATATCCCATGGTAATGCCTTCCCTCCCCCTACTTTCCCCTTTGAAACTCCATTTTCCATCACTATCCCCTCCCCATCTCAATCAGCTCTCTTTTATTTTGATGTCATGATCTTTTCCTCCTCTTATGATGGTCTTGTGTAGGTAGTGTCAGACACTGTGAGGTCATGGGCATCCAGGCCATTCCGTGTCTGGAGGGAGCACATTGTAAGGAGTCCTACCCTTCCTTTGGCTCCTACGTTCTTTCCGTCACCTCTTATGCAATAGACCCTGAGCCTTGGAAGGTGTGATAGACATATTGCAGTACTGAGAACTCCTGTCACTTCTTTCCAGCACCATGATGCCTTCTGAGTCATCCCAAGGTCACTGCCATCTGAAAGAGAAGATTCTCTACCCAAAGTGAGAGTAGCATTAATATAAGGGTATGACCATTAACAGAAGTGCTTACTGGGCAGTTTGATAAGCATAGTATATACATTTAGCTAGACAGCAGCAGACATTACTCCCCTAGGACTCATTAACTACCCCTGTCTTAAATTTTCAGTATCAGGAGCGGGCCTCCAGTCCAATTAGAGGGCAGTTGGTTTCCACCATGACAGACATGCCACTATTGCACTCATTGGCTCATTTGGCCCGGCTGGCCAAATACAAGGCTTACAGTGTCCACTGTTGAGTATCTTCACTGGTGATTTCTCTTTCTCCTATTGAACTGCATGCAGAATGGCTTCTTCCAGCTTTCTGTCAGCTGGTCTACATGGAAGAGGTTTTCAGCTCAGCTCCAGCAGGATTTCTCAGTGGCCTTGCAGCCCAAGTATGTGGAGTCTTCAGCAAAAGTGTCTTACCTTCTTTTCCTGGCAGGAAACCAAGGTCTTCAGCAATGGCCTATAATGTTTTGGGGGCATCAGGGACCTCCCTGGCCAACAACTCACTGGAAGGTATCCCATCCCTGGCACTGAAAATTTTCTAGTAACAATCTATGGCTCCTGAGTGTTCCATTGTCCAAAAAAGTAGGTTTCCATATGATTTATTAATATCCTCTTATATTTTGATTAGCCCTCCCTCCAGCTTTCCTTTACTCAATCTCTTCCCTTGACCTCACTTTGGGCCTTTCCAACCCCATTAATCTATTCTTCTACTTACATATACACAATACCATTCTATTAAGTACCCCCCTCCCTTCCTTTCTCTTCCCTTTATATCTCTTTTTTAGCTTACTGGCTGTGGTAGTTTGAATAGATGGCCCCCAATATATTCAGTTCTTTATTGTTTGTAGTTTGCATTCTGTAGCCACCTGGCTGGAGGCAATGTCACTGGGTGGATCTTTAGGTGTGGTGGTGGGTTTCAGATTTCAATCTAAAGATATGCAAAGTGTTCCTAGCTGGAGTTCCTGAAGTGTGCTGTGTGGCTTTTGGCTTTAGGCTTGTACTTCTCTCTCTCTGCTTGGACCTGTGAAGGCAGGCCAGCTACTTCTGCCATTTATGGAACTTCCCCTGCATCTGTGAGCTTCAATAAATATCCCTTCCTTCATAACTGTGTCTGGTCTGAAAGTTCATCTCAGTGAACCTGAAGCTGTCTGCTACATTGGCCTTTGCTACTGAGTTTTCTTCCTACTCACCCAGAAGTCCAATCATCTGTAGCTAGGATCCACATATGAGAGAGAACATGTGACGCTTGGCTTTCTGGGCCTGGGTTACCTCACTTAGTATAATCCTTTCCAGATCCATCCATTTTCCTGCAAATTTCATAACTTCATTTTAATTTACCGCTAAGTAGAAAGCCAAGCGTCGCATGTTCTCTCTCATATGTGGATCCTAGCTCAGCTGGAGAGTTCTAAGTAGGGTAAGAAGTGAGACTAGTCTATTAAATACAAGTGATTGTACACATAGCTATTAGAACTGACTTACCATGGAATATGAAACCAAAGGAAGAATTCCCATATGGGCAAACATGGAGATGCCCCTGTGGGAACATTTCTATTCTCTCTCTCTCTCTCTCTTTTTTTTTTTTTTTTTGGTTTTTCAAGGTAGGTTCTTGCTCTAGTCCAGGCTGACCTGGAATTCACTGTGTATACTCAGGGTGGCCTCGAACTCACAGTGATCCTCCTACTTCTGCCTCCTGAGTGCTGGGATTAAAGATGAATGCCACCATGCTCAGCTTCTATTATCTTAATTATATTGTTACTCCTCAGTGCTTACAGCTCCTTAATCCTCTGCACGTTGTTGTTTTTAATTCAAAAGACTAGAACAGGGAGTTGGAGAAATGGCTTAAATGTTGAGGCACTTGCCTGCGAAGCCTAAGGACCCAGGTTTGATTCTCCACGTCCCTCACAGTGGTGCATGCCTCTGTAGTTCATTTGCAGTGGCTAGAGGCCCTGATGCACCCATTCTCTCTCTCTCCCTCTCACCCCTCTCTCTGTCTCTGATAAATAAATAAAAATCTTAAAAGACTTAAAAAAAAAAAAAGACTAGAACAGAAATTTAAGAAACCTCATCATAGGGCTTTTGCTTAATCTTGTCCGTAACCTTAGTAAGATCTAATCCCCTTACATTTTACCGTTATGTGGTTCTGAATAGCTTTGAGAGTTGGGGATTAGCTCAGTGGTAGAATACATGCTATGGAAGACTAGTAGGCAGAGAAGGAAACTCAGAACCCTCTCCACTTTCAAGTTTGGCCAGGCACAGCAGGAGTAAATGATAATCAATCGTAGACAGTACCTCAGGACAAAGAGGCCCCACTGAAAGTGCCTTTCCTTTATCTGTCCTTGAGAGAACAGTGGTCCAGGAGAGTCAGGACTCCTGCAGCTGGGCTTTCTTAGTGGACTAAGGTGTCAGGCTAGTGACCCTTGCTATATCACATAGCAGTTTCAAGAGAGCCTTCAGTAAGACTACAAGTTGGCATGAAATTCTGGAACCAAGAACAGAAACTGTAACTGAGACATTAATGTTAGAACTTTAAAGATTTGTCAGGTGGAAATCTTGATTTCAGAAGTGAAGAAACATCAGACTAGTTTTCTCAACCTCAAATTTCCAGAACTTGCTATTCCTTTTTTCTTGCGAGGCCATTTGCTCCTGGAACCTTACACACCTCCCTGCCTCCCGGCACCTTGCACAACCTTGTTTTGTTTTCTTTTCAACACTTGCACAATCCAGCTTTGAAAGTGTGTGTTTATTTGTTGATTTTGTCTTCTGCACCTTAGCTCCTCCTCTATTTTTAGGATAAAACCTCCTTCTGGGGCTGGGACTTAGTCTCCATCTCTGTTAGAACACGGTAGGAGCACAGAGACGCAGCTGGGAAATTGCAGCTGGAGAGGAGGGCCAGACTGAGCGGGACCCAGGGCCGCCCGCTCAATGGACAGCTTGTATGCACATTTAAGCATGCTTGAGTCGGTTCTGCTCAAAATCCACAAGCTTGGTTCTGTTCTAGTCCCATAGTCACAAAAGGCTGCATGTAGTGGGGGCATATTTATAATCTCAGAACTCAGGATGCACAGGCAGGAGGAGCTATGTAGCAAGACCCCATCTTTACAAACACTAGGAAGAGGGGCCTGAGTGGGAGGTCAAGAGAAGGAGGCAGATGGGATCAAAACACATTATATAAACTGGGCGTGGCAGCGCATGTCTTTAATCCCAGCACTGGGGAAGCAGGGGTAGGAGGATCGCCATGAATTTAAGGCCACCCTGAGACTACATAGAAAATTCCAGGTCAGCCTGAGCTAGAGTGAGACCCTACCTCAAACAAACAAACAAACAAAAACCCCTATATACTTGCAAAAAAAGGAAAAAAATAAAGGGAAGTAGAGGTAGGAGGATCACCATTAGTTAGAGGCCACACAGAGACTACTAGAGTGAGACCCTATCTCAGGAAAAAAAAAAAAAAAAAGAGAGAGAAAGAAAGAGAAATATGATTGATCTCTGGTACTTGTGTCAATTTGAAGTTTCAGTCACTTATACTCCAGCCTATTCTAGTTAAGTATCATCTTCGTGATTTTTATTATTTATTTATTTATTTATTTTTACTTTTTTGGTTTTTCGAGGTAGGGTCTCATTCTAGCCCAGGCTGACCTGGAATTCACTATGTAGTCTCAGGGTGACCTCGAACTCACTGCGATCCTCCTACCTCTTCCTCCTGAGTGCTGGGATTAAAGGCATGCGCCTTTTTTTTTTTCTTTTCTCAATTTTTATTAACATTTTCCATGATTATAAAAAATATCCCATGGTACTACACTCCCTCCCCCCACTTTCCCCTTTGAAATTCTATTCTCCATCATATCCAAAGGCATGCACCGTTTTTTTTTTTTTTTTTTTTTGGTTTTTCGAGGTAGGGTCTCACTCTAGCCCAGGCTTACCTGGAATTCACTATGGAGTCTCAGGGTGGCGTCGAACTCACGGCGATCCTCCTACCTCTGCCTCCCGAGTGCTGGAATTAAAGGCGTGTGCCACCACGCCCAGCTAGGCATGCACTTTTAAAGAAACAAACAAACAAAAAAAACCTAGAGGGCTGGAGAGATAGCTTAACAGTTAAAGCATCTGCCTGCAAAGCCAAAGGACTTAGGTTCAATTCCTCAGGACCCCCATAAACCAGATGCGCAAGGTGGTGCATGCATCTGGAGTTCCTTTGCAGTGGCTGGAAGCCCTGGCACACCCATTCTTGTAAGCGTCAGAGAATCACTGAAGAAAGACCCCAGACTCAAATAGTATGTAAAAACAAAGAGCGTTTATAATGCAGAATGAGCCAGCATGTGGGGGCCACCCAAGAGGAGCACACAGGCTCCTTTTAAGCCCAACTAGGGGAACGCCAGGCGGGTTAGGTAATCTAAAGTGATTGGCTAGGCTATGAGCAGTTACAGTCATAACAGTTGTCTCTGATTGGTTGGGCAAAAGCACCGAAAGGGACATGTTTGGCCTTGTTTGAACATGTCTTCAGCATCTGACTGAGCCCCGAGAGCACAAAATGGCGGCTATCTATCTTCCCAGCCACATGTCAGGGTCACTGTTCATTAACAGCCCCCCCTTTGTTGGTGGATTTCCCCAGAAGTCTTGCCTACCTCTCCGGGAAAATGAAACTTAGGCCTAGTTAGGGCAGGCACCTTACTGAAGCCTGTCATGGCCTCAGTTTGGTCCCGTCAGTTCTCTCTCTCTGCCTCTTTCATGTTCTCAAATAAATACATAAATAAATAATAATTGTTTTAAAAAGCTCTAGGGCTGGAGAGATGGCTTAGTGGTTAAGCGCTTGCCTGTGAAGCCTAAGGACCCTGGTTCGAGGCTCGATTCCTCAGGACCCACATAAGCCAGATGCACAAGGTGGCGCATGCATGCAGAGTTCGTTTGCAGTGGCTGGAGGCCCTTGGTGCGCCCATTCTCTCTCTCTCTCTGCCTCTTCGTCTGTCGCTCTCAAATAAATAAATAATAAGTAAACAAAAAAAGATTTAAAAAATTTTTAAAAGCTCTAGAAATGGGCAGGTAGGTAGTTAGCATTGTATTTATATACTGACTTGTATTAATATACTTGTATTAATATACTGACTTGTATATTTTAACATGGCTGGCTTTAGCCCGACACAGTGGTGCACACCTTTAATCCCAGCACTTGGGAGGCAGAAGTAGGAGGATCGCTGTGAGTTCGAGGCCACCCTGAGACTATATGGTGAATTCCAGGTCAGCCTGAGCTAGAGTGAGACCCTACCTCAAAAAACCAAAAAAAAAAAAAAAAAAAAAAAAGGGAAAGAGGTAGGAGGATCACCATGAGTTTGAGGCCAACCTGAGATTACATAAAGCTAGAGGAGACTCTACTTCCAACCCCCCCCCAAAAAAAAAAAAACAGAGGAAGGAAGGAATGGAGGAAGGAGGGAGGGAGGAAAGGAAGGAAGGGAAAAAATAAATAAAGACTGGCTGAGCACTTGGGAGGATTGTTGTGAGTTCAAGGCCAGTGTGGGACTACATAATGAGTTAGGGTCAGCCTAGGCTAGAGTTAAACCCTGCCTTGAACATCCCCCCCACCAAAAAAAAAAAAAAAAAAAAAAAACGATGCTGCTCAACGTCGTAGGTACTTACCTGAAGTGTGCAGTGCCCTGGGTCCCTCCCCAGCACACAAGAAAAGGGTAAAGAGACAATGTCTAAAGAGTAGTATATATGGAAGAGGCTTTTCACGCGATGCTTTTTTGAAATAGCAGATGATGCATACAAGAATAGTTGGTTTTGTCCTTCATAGCTCCAGGAACTTGGTTGACAGGACACCCTCCTCCCCCAGGTCTCAGACATGGAACAGCCCTGTTTTTTTGTTTGTTTGTTTGTTTGTTTTTTAAATATTTATTTATTTCAGAGAGACAGAGGAAGAGGCAGATAGAAAGAATGGGCACGGCAGCGCCTCTAGCCACTACAAACGAACTCCAGACACATGTACCTCCTTGTGCTTACGTGGGTCCTAGGGAATCGAGCCACGGTCCTTAGGCTTCGCAGGCAAATGCCTTAACCGCTAAGCCATCTCCCCAGGCCCGGCTCTTGATTCCAGAACCTGCTACTCCTTTTTCTTGCTAGTCTCATGCCAGGCCATTCGCTCCTGGAACCTTTCACACCTCCCTGCCTCCCCGCACCTTGCACAACCTTGTTTTGTTTTCTTTTCAACCTTTGCACAATACATCTTTGAAATTGTGTGTTTATTTGTTGACTTTGTCTTCTGCGCCTTAGCTCCACCTCTGTTATTTTTAGGATAAAACCTCCTTCCGTCTCTGTTGGAACACGGCAGGAGCACAGAGACGCAACTCGGATCTTGCAGCTCGAGAGGAGGGCCAGGCTGAGCGGGAGCCGCCGCCGAGCATCCGGAGGCGGGGTCCCGAGCCTGGGTGGTCCCGGCCCCACTCGGAAGTCGCGGGGGCGAAGAGTTGAATGAGTCTCGCTTGGGGCCCCGGAGCCCAGCAGACAGGACCTCACAGGCTTTCCAGACCGCCTCGGGCTTCCCCACTTCCTCTGCAGAGCTCACCGCCAAGCAGGGTGTGAACCGCAGCCAGGCTTCTCCAGGACCTGGAGCTGCTCCTAGCAGGCCACTTAACCCTTTATCGTCGTTCCCCGCTTATGTGACTGACCTTGCATTGGTCTTTATACTTTTCTTTTTTTCTTTTTTCTTTTTTTTTTGGTTTTTCGAGGTAGGGTGGTCTCACTCTGGTCCAGGCTGACCTAGAATTCACTATGTAGTCTCAGCTGGCCTCAAACTCACGGCGATCCTCCCACCTCTGCCTCCCGAGTGCTGGGATTAAAGGTGTGCCCCACCATGCCCAGCTACTCTCCACTTTCTTTACTGAAGCAAGATCTCTCACTTGACCCTACAGCTCACTGATTCGGCAGTCTAGCTACCTCTTTCCTGGGGGAACCTCCTGTTCTCTGCCTCCAAGTGCTCAGATAACAGACAGGCTGCCGAGCCTACGTGGATGCTGGGGAACCGAAGCAGGGTCCTCACCTCCAGAGTGTGTGTGTGTGTGTGGGGGGGATTACAGACAGGTGACATCACGCCTGTATTATATCATGCCCAGGGCTTCTGGCATATTTAGCAAGCACTCTACCAACTGAACTGCATTCCCGGCCCAAGAATGTGATATTGAAACAAAAACAAGTGATGTATGTTATAGAAGTGAGGCCGCCTGGAATCCAAAGATCACTTCACCTGGGGCAGGCAGTGGGTGGCAGATAAGCCTCCCTAAGTGGGAAGAGACCAACTTCACTAGGTTGGAGGGGTGGTGTCTGGGGCAGTGTGAGAGGGCAACCTAGAATGCATATGGACTTGGGCACAGTAGAGGAGTATGGGGCAACTTCCAGGGAGGCCAAGACTACCTAGGTCAGGGTGGGCAGCAATGAAAATGGGGGAGCAGATCATGTAGGGCCCGGTAAGCTGGCATAGGAGTCCTTGGAGCAACCACAGGAGGAAACCCAGAGCTGCTTCCTCTGAGCACGGCCTGTGCCGCACGGCCTGCACCCGGCGCTGCTGTCCACCGCAGCAAGGCCGTCACATCTGTTGTGCATCTGGACAGTGAAGCAGGCAGCCCAAGCTTGCAAGGAGAGACACAGGAGAAGTCAGGGCAGTGACACCTGGAAGGTGGACGAGTGAAGGGTTGAGCAGGTCCAGGGAAGTGGGGAAGGCAGCTGTGGGTCCTCTGGGCCCTGCCCTGGCTCTCCTGGTATCTGTGGACGAGGCAGACAGTAACTGCATTGTCCCATTGCGCCCACCTCTGCAGCCATCGGAGATGGTCTCCTTCTCACTTCATCTTCCAGGACTTGCTCTGAGAGGCAAGGAAAGCTGCATTGCCCAGAGGGCTTGACCCACCCTGGATGGCATGTCCTCTGTTCACAAATCTTTTGTTGCTATTTTTAAAAAATATTTTATTTATTTATGATGGAGAATGGAGTTTCAAAGGGGAAAATGGGGGCGGGAGGGTATTACCATGGGATATTTTTTATAGTCATGGAAGTTGTTAATAAAAAAAAGTTTGAAAAAGGAAAAAAATATATTTTATTTATTTGGGTGAGATAGAGAGAATGGGCGTGCCAAAGCCTCTAGCCCCTGCAAACCAACTCCAGACGTATGTGCCACCTTGTACATCTGGCTTATGTGGGTACTGGGGAATTGAACCTGGGTCCTGAGGCTCTTGCAGGCAAGTGCCTTAACTTCTAAGCCATCTCTCCAGCCCCAGATATTTTTTAAAAAGTTAAATTGCCACCCCAAATTTCCCTTGTGCTCCTATGAAACCGACCTCTCCCTACTTCAAGCCCCTGGCAACCACTGATCTTTCTTTTTTTAAAATATTTACTAGAGAGAGGAAGGGGGCGGGGAGGGGAGAGAATGGGCACGCCAGGGCCTCCAGCCACTAAACGAACTTCAGACATATGTGCCACCTTGTGCATCTGGCTTAAGTGGGTCCTGGAAAATTGAACTTGGGTCCTTAAGCTTCACAGTCAAGCACCTTAACCATTAAGCCATCTCTCCAGTCCTGTTCTACTTTCTCAGAACTTTATAGCTTATCTTTTTTGTTGTTATTGTTCCTTTTTGTGAAGAGTATTTTTGCTTTATTTTTTATTCTGTTTTTTTCGAGGTAGGATTTCACTCTAGCCCAGGCTGTCCTGGAATTCACTATGTAGTCTCAGGGTGGCCTTTGAACTCATGGCGATCCTCTTACCTTCACCTCCAGAGTCCTGTGATTAGTGTGCGTCACCACGCCTGGCTTGTGAAGGGTATTTTTGTGTGTGTGTTTTTTCAAGGTAGGGTCTCATTCCAGCCCAGGCTAACCTGGAATTCACCATGTCTCCACAATCATACCTACCTCAGCCTCCCAAGTGCTGGGATTAATGGTTTGCACCACCACTTTTTTTTTGTTTGTTTGTTTTTTCGAGGTAGGGTCTCACTCTACCCCAGGCTGACCTGGAATTCACTATGGAGTCTTAGGGTGGCCTCGAACTCATGGCAATCCTCCTAGCTCTGCCTCCCAAGTGCTGGGATTAAAGGCTTGCACCACCACTTTGTGAGGTAGAAGGATTGCTGTGCCTCAGGCCAGCCCAAGACTGCATAGTGAATTCCAGGTTGGCCTGGACTACAGTGAGACCCTATTTTGAAAAACAGAAGAAAAAACCCTATAGGATAAAAGTCTGGAAAAGGAGAGGAAAAGGAAGGAATATTTAATGTGAGGCACAAGAGGATCAGAAGTTCAGAGTCATCCTCAGCTATGTATGGATTTCGAGGCCAGCCTGGGACACAGAAGACCAAAAAATAAAAATAAAATAAACCCAAAACTTTTTGCCATTTCTGAATCTAGTATGAAGAACTAAGTTTCTAGCCATAAAATAGTCACCAAAACTCCACCGTGTGGCTTGCACCCACCTTGAAGGACCTCCTAATGCCCAGCATGGTCTAATCTCAGAGACGGCCTCTGCCTGCCCCACGATGTTGCGGAGGTGCCTGTTGTCCCCATGTCTGAGCAGTTCTGGACTCTGACCTCATCTCCCTCCTGGCCCCTGTCACTACCTGGAACCACCTTCAATGGTGTGGGCACGAGCAAGAAGCACAGCGGAAGGGGCCCCATCCCTGGGCCTCCTTATCTATCAACTATATGCGGCCCTGACTGGTGACTCACACTGGAGCCCTGAACTCGGCACAGATCTAGCAGGGAGCAGGTGCAGAGTTGAAGGGGTGGAGTCTAGCCCCATATCTCAAAGTCTTCCTAGGCAATGGGGGGGGGGTCTTACCTCCCCCATGGCCTTCTGGGTTGGAACAGGGAAACATGGTGGCTGCCCTGCCATAGCCCAGAAGGGACAGGCAAGCCAACAATGACAGCACTGGAAAGACCTGTGCAGACTTGGGGGTTTGGGCACAGGTGTGTAGGTTGGGGGCTGAGGGTCTCGGGAAGGTTTCTGTGAGAAGCAAGACTGCCTGTCCCTGGGAATCCCAGGAGTACTAGGACCTAACCACCTACCTGCCTCCCAGACCAGCTTCTTCCCTTCACTGTCCCTCGTCAGCCTTTGGTTCAGTCCAGGACAGGCTGGAGGGCCCAGAGGTACTACTGAGGTCACCAAAGACCACCACTACCAGTGACCCTGGAAGGTCAGTCAGGGCCTCAAGGGACAGGCTAAGGGAAGAACTGGTGGAAGATGTGACACGGAGTGAGCAGGAGGGGTCAGAGGCAGACAGCAGTGTGGTGTGGGGGGCTGGCTGCATTTCCACACATCACTGGCAGGCAGCGCCAGCCAGCTGTGCAGGAGCAGGAGAGAAGGGCTTCCTCCAAACAGTGGTGACACCGGTGTCTGACTGGCCCCCGAGCCACCCAGCCTGCTTGGGGACCGGGGAACTGGTTTGCCCAGCAAAGGTGAGCTAACAGGAACAGGTTCTGGGCCTGGCCTTGGTTTCTGGCACTGTTGCCAAGTTTTGGTACCGCCCACCCACTCCCCACTGGCTGTACTGGCCAGCCCAGCTCTGTAATTGCTGGGTGGGGAGCTGCTCTGCAGAGCTAGTAGACCAAAAAGACAGGCCCCAGCCACTCTGGGACATGTGGGCACCTGGCCTGACCAACTACTGTTCCTGGAGAGGAAGTAACCCAGGCTTCAGGCTAGCACCTTGTTCCATTTCGGGGGAGATACTCTGGGGGTCCACTGGCCCAGGGGCCTGGGTATTGGGGGACTTAATCCTGCTGAACCTAGACAGTTCTTTCCCTCCTCAGGTACAGGACCAGAGCTCAGGGGTTCCAAGGACCTACATGGCACCAGGTGTGACCACTGCAAAAAGGAACAGGCTGTCAGAAAGGAAAAGGAAGAGGGGGGGCCAGGAAGCAGCTCTCCTGGCCTCAACCCAGGAGCTGGCTTTCAGAGGCCAGATGCCCCAGACACACCCCCTTGGACACACCCACCATCCACAAGCACATTTATACTCACATCTGCCACTCACAGACCTTAACCACAGAATCCCCACAGCAAGACAACCCACTCTCCACCCTAGGACAGGCGGGGCCCAGCAGCTACCTGACCACCACCCACAAGCCGCCACCCAAACCCTGACATCTGGGCCCAAGGGGCCATCAAGCATGGCGTGAAAGACCCAAATGACAGCCATGAGTGAACTAGGGCTCTGTCAGCAGACTTCCAAGAGGGCCCCTGAGTGGCGCTACCAGGTAATGAATGGAAGGCAGGAAGCCCTCTAAACTCTCCCTGTGCCCTAGAGACCACAGGGCCCAGCATAGTGCAGGGCAGACAGTAAGAGCCCAGTGCCATTCTGAGACTACTCAATGCAGAACTTTCTCTCTAGCAGAAAGGAAGCCAGCATGGTGTCACACTCCTGCAATCCCAATACTCTGAAGTCAGAAGGATCACCCATGAATTTTGGGTCCAGCCTGGTCTACATAGCGAGCTGGAAATATATAGGGAGCCCGGGTCTCAAAAAAAAGGGGATGCTGGAGGGATGGCTTAGCAGTTAAGGCATTTGCCTGGAAAGCCAAAGGACCCAGGTTCGATTCCCCAGGACCTACATTAGCCAGATGCACAAGGGGGTGCAAGCGTCTGGAGGCCCTGGCGTGTCCATTCTCTCTCTCCCTCTTTCTCTGTCAAATAAATAAATATTTTAAAAATAAATAAATAAAAACAATCTTAAAAAAAAAGGGGGGGGGGTGCTGGAGAGATGCCTTAGCCGTTAAAGCATTTGCCTGCAAAGCCAAATGATCCTGGTTCGAGTCTCTAGGACCCATGTAAGTCAGATGCACAAGGGGGTGCATGCATCCGGAGTTTGTTTGCAGTGGCTAGAGGCCCTGGCGCACCCATTTTATCCCCCCCTTTCTCTCTCTCAAATAAAAATAAATAAATAAAAACAATCCTTTTTTTTTTTTTTAAAGCAACAATAAAGCCAAAAGCCAGGTGCACGACTTTAATCCCTGCACTTGTGGGCTGCAAAGCAGGCAGAAGGAGGAGGATCATTGAGTTCAAGGCCAGCCTGGAACTACAGTGGGAGTTCCAGGTCAGCCTAGGCTAGAGTAAGACCCTACCCTGGCGGGGGGGGGGGGGAGGGGGGGAACCTAGGGAAGATACCAGCTGTACCAGGTCACAGACCCAGGACGGGAGCAAGTCCAGAGGGAACACCACGGCACTGAAGCTAAGGGTGGGTGTGCGATTTGAGGGCCAGCTTCAACAAGAAGCAGAGGTCCAAGAAGGCTGACAGCCCTGAGGCCCAGTGTAGTGGGGGAGAAGCAGGAAGCTGAATGACAAGAGTCACTGTGAGAGCTAACTGCTGAGGAGCTGCACTCATCTGTCAGCAGCTGAAGGAATCCCAACGAGAGAACTGTCTAGGGGGGACCCAGAGGGATGACAAGAGGGAAGGACAGTTTACACTAAAATATAGTAAATCAGAGCTCATGGTTAGGGTGCCCCGACGACATGGTCCCTATGCATGTTGATTCACAGGTATGTTTTGAATCATACAGACTGCACAAGCTAACTGTCATATCCTACTTCTGCAAACCAGCTGTCCCCTGGCTGGCTCAGCTACAAACACTACAAAATGAAAGTAAAATTTCGGCTTAACACTGAAGTCACTTTGGGGAGCGATCCCAACTTCTGTCCCCCGGAAATAAACTCCCCTACTTTCACTCACGCTGGCACTGGAGTGATCGTTTCGGAAAAGTTCCGCAACACAGGTATAGGACAGATGCAGGGTGTCAGGATTTCTTCCCAAAGCTTTCTAGAAAACAAATCTGCTCATCTCTTACCATTACTTAAATATACCACAGGTCAGCTTATGGAAATGTTCCCTTCCTTGCTTTGGTGAGGACCCTTTATCAAATGACCCACAAACTTCTGCACTAGCCTCTGGCTGGCCCAAACTGCTCTGGAGGGAGAGGTACACCAGTCGGAGGCAAGTTCTGCCTTTGGCTGCTTGGGGGACGCTACTTTGGGCTGGCTCCAAACTCAGCAGCAGCCTGGGCAGCCACAGTCCAGACTTCCCACAAAAAGAACATTTCATGTTCTCAAAATGCTTAGCGTGACCTGTCCTTTTGTTTTCGAGCTCTCTGCATTGTTCCTTCTGACAACTCCACCACTGGTGCTGAAGAATGGAGTGTCAGCCCACACAGCAGCCAAGGGACCACGTGGCCCAAGGCCAAGGAATAAGATTCCTCCACTCTCCACCACACGTGATCAGCAAAGCACGGGGCACGCTGTCTCCACGACCGTGGATGGCCTCGGACTAAAACCTTGGACACTGGCCATCGGTGACCTTAGGACTCGGGCCAAGGACAACGTTATCAACCAGGGCCTCCTCATAGAAAACGTGGTTTTATTCTGGAGGCCAGTGTTCCCATCCCAGGCTCTTTCCATGGAGGAAGGTCTCAGCCCAGGTCTGCAGCCACACTCCCACACCTGCCCTGCTTCACGGGGCTCTGGACACCACAGCCTCGTTCACTGAACCACACCCAGTTCAGGGAGCTGGGCTGGGCCCAGCCTGGATGCTTCTCTGCCAGCAAGGCCTTGCCCTGGCTCCTGGAGCCTGCACCTTATCCAGCTCACTGCTCACTGGATGCCCTCCTGTCTGTCACCTGGCCTCCCCCCCCCCATTCCCCAGCTGGCCCAGATTCTGCCCCAGACCAGTGGCAGGGAGGAGTTCGCTGTCTCCGGGCATCTTCCGACAGGTCTGTGTCAGCTTGCCCTACTAGCCTCAGATTTTGGAAGACTCGAGGCGTGGACTCCAGGGCGTGGGGGGCTCGCGCAGCCCCCGCAGCTCCTGTTCCAGTGCCTGGTTGCGGCGGTACATGTCCATATAGCCCCCCTGAATCTCACGCTGGTAGCGCAGCACCCGCTCCTTCTCCTCCTGCCAAGTCCGCCGCTCCTGCTCGAAGCGCAGGGCCTGCTCCTGGCCTCGGAGCCGCTCCTGCAGCAGCTCTGCCCGGAGCTGCTCGGCGTCCTCCCTGGCCTCGCTGGCCCCCGCCTCCCCCAGCAGCCCTCGGCTCTTGCAGTCGTCCGTCTCGCAGCGGCCGGGGGCTTCCTCCCGGGCGGCTCGCTCCTGCAGGCTGCGCACGGCCTCCCGCAGCCGGGCCAGCTCGGCCTCCTGAGCCTGGGCTTGGGCCCGGCTGCCCCGGAGTTGCGTCTTCAGGCTGAAGATCTCGGCCAGCTTCTGAGCCAGCTCTGCCTGGGCTTCCCGCAGCTGCTGCTTCAAGAGGCTGATCTCGGCTGTCTTCTGGCACACCTGGGGTGGCAGACACACCGAGTCAAGCAAAGCGGGGTGTGGGAGCCGGGTGGCGGAGGGCTGGACCGGGCCTCGCGTGCTTCCCTACCTCCCATCGGGCTTCCTCTTCTGGCCGGACGCTGGAGTCGGGCTCGGGAAGGGAGCCGGAGGGCCGGGCGTCGGGGCCCTGCTGAGCCCGCAGCTCCTTGCGCAGCCGCCGCTGCTCCTGCTGGGCCATGAACAGCTGCAGCTGCAGGCTGCGCTCGCTGCGCTCGGCTTTCTGGGCCACCTCGTGCAGCCGGTCCACGTAGAGCCGCTTCAGCTCTGCCAGCCACAGGCGCTGGCGCTCCTCCACCACCTGCGGAGGGCAGGGGCACCTGCCAGGCCCGGCCATGCCCAGATGCCACAGAAGGCCCTCCCCCTGGGCACAAGAAGTCCCGCTTCCCCACGGGTGGCCACCAGTACCAACGTCCCCCACTGGGCCCGGCGCCATGCCACACACGCTCCCCAACCAGTCACCTTCCTTAACACAGTCCTCCCAGACTCTCTCCCTGCACATCTCTCGGGCAAGACTAAAAGTGGCATGGCATCTCTGCCACCTGAGTGTGGCAGCAAGGGCCAGACATCCCTCTCTTACTCCCCTGCACCCAGAGCCACGAGTGTGCGCTGGTTCGCGTCCCGCAGGCCCACACCCCAATGCCAGGAACAAAACTCACGGCCCCTCACCTGTGTGAACGGGTTGGGCGCATCCTGGTCGCCGAGGGTCCTCTTGGGCTCGTCGCAGGCCTCTGGCAGCACGGCCACCACCTCCTCGGGACTGGGGCAGGAGAACTCGTAGGGGGGCGGCGGCTCGGGCAGGCAGCTCAGCACCGCCAGCGGCCCCGCCTCCTTGGGACTCCTGGAGGCCCGGTCCAGGGAGCCCCCAAGGTGGTTAATGTGGCCCAGGGAGGAGCTGAAGGAAGCGGGGCCCACACCGGGGCTGCGGCCAAAACTGCCCCCGCTGGAGGAGTCCGACAGGCTGGGCTCGGGGCCGCCCTCGTCCAGGCTGAGCGCGTGCAGCAGCTGCGCCCGGGCCTGGCTGGCCCGGGGCCCCGGGCTCAGGGGTGGGTGGCAGGCCAGCGTGTGCAAACTGCCGTTGCTGCGCCACAACTTCTGGCCTTTGTGGGCCGCCAGGCTCTGCATGGACAGGAAGCCCTTCCCGGTACCCGCTACAGGCTTGAACACGGACGGACGAACGCGGCACTGCCAGGAAGAGAGCAGGTGGGAGCAAGGCTGAGATGGTCCGTCTGTTCTACACGTCTGACGCTTCTGAAGCCCTTAGGGGTCCTCTCTGAGGATACAGGCCACAGGCCACTGGGAGGCAATGACCAAGCTTCAGGACAGCCTGTGGCAGGCTATTCACATCCCAGCTTGCCCTCTCAAGGCACCATTCCAGCATCTAAAGAGGACCCCCCTTCCCCATCAAAGGCGTACCTTGTCAAAGCGACCCCGCTCTGGCAGGGAAGTCTTGCTAAAGTCACCAGCTCGAGGATGCTCCCGGTAGTAGAGGGTGGCATAGTCGGGCTCATTCCGAGGTGCCCGCTTGGCAGTCTTGCCGTCCTTCTTGGGGAGGTGCAGGTAGCTGAGAATCTCACGCTGGCCCAAGCCCTTTCGGAGGAGCCCATCTGGCTGCCGGGAACCCCGGGATCCAGCAAGTGCAGCCCGGAGCTCTTCAGGGGAAAATTCCTGCCGTTCCAACAGGCTGCCCACGCTGCCCATGGCAATGCCAGCAGGGCCTGAGGCTGTGGCCATGAAGGTTCAACAGGGCACAGGAAGCTGCTTCTGGGAATCAGGAAGCTTCATTAGGGACAGGTGAGCACTTAGTACCCAAGTCCCTGAATGTCCTATAACCAGGCACTTGTCTGTTAGCTCTGCCAACTGCCCAGGCCTACCAGAGACTGATATGGGTGGCGCCACAGAGAATCCCAAGACAGGATTCACTGACTGGCAATTGAAGAAAAGGAAATAGAGCTTCTGTTGGGCCACTAAAGGGACAGCTGTAACTGGGGGCCTGGGGCAGCTGGGTTGAAGGTATGTCAGAAAACCAGTAGGACAGGGGAGCCTCTCCCAGAACCAGGCCAGCAAAGGGCAGAGGAGGGACTCAGGCTCTCACAGTAGCCTTGCTCACTCTTGCCTGACTCTCCACAAACAGTTGTGGGGCAGGGAGCAAGTGCATCTCCCGGAGTTAGCCTGTTCCTCCTGCTTCCCTGGGGATGACTTGTTCAGCCCCTCTGGATGCAAAGGGTCAGAGTTCCCAGGGGGAAACATCTGGCATGGGTGGGGTTATGGCTACAGTGGAGGCTACCAGCAGGAAGAACTCAAGGGGAGGAAGGATGGTGATACAAACAGGAAGAGCCCAGAGGGAGGAACAATGGTCCCAGTTTCCGAGCAGGTGTTCAGGACTGAGCAGTGACAGGAGGCCCAGGGAAGGAGCAGCTGGGCTCCAGGGAGCCTCTGCATATTTGGCTGTTACACGGAAGCCTACCGCCAGGCTGCTCAAGGGACCTGGGCAGCATCAACCAGTGTGTGACCTGGGCCATGATCCTAACCTCTGTGGGCCGTGAGGAAGGCAATGACAGGACCTATCACCAGAGAGGCTGGGGTGGGTGAGATAACGTGACAAAGCACCCAGTCCAGGCCTGGCCTGTAGCCAGGGTCAATACGTGCCACAGGGCCCCAAGCTCAACCAAGTGACCAGGCTAGTGGACCATCTCCCACCTGGCCTGGGCCTTACGCTCCGGAGGCTTGGGCTGGTATGTAGGTGGAACACTTGCTATGCCCAGCATAGAGGAGGTGCAAATGACTGGCAGTGAATGGCACCTTTTCTGCCTCCCACACACACACAGCTGCTCCCATTCCCTAAAACAGATGCCTGGCAGGCAGACTGAAACTGGGAGTCCCCCACTACCCACCCAAGATGCTTCCGGGAGACCCACTCCCACCCCAGACAATGGCGATTAGGAGGCTCCATCTTCCTCAGCCATTTCCAGGCTTTGTGTTTGTGGAAGACAAAGCTTTCTGGGAGAGGTAGAGCAGGCCCTGCTCCTGCTCCCCACCCCACTCTAGAGCTCTCAACTGCACCCCGGGCAAAAATAACCAAAAAACCTTCGCAGCTCTCCCAAGTAACTTTCTTGTACTTCCTGAGATGGGGGTGGGGGGGCGCAAGACTGAGCCTGTATACCCCAGCCTCACTTCCAGGTCTTCTAAGGGTGTCACAGACCATAGGCTCACGGGTCAGATAAGGGACTCCATATGCTGGGCTGCTACAGCAAAATGGTGCTTTACAGAAGTCTCCCTGAGCCCCCTGTAGTTTCACTGTTATTATTATCTTTTTTATATATTCTACTTATTTGCAAGGAGAGAGAGAGGGCAGGGGGAAAGAATGAATATGGGTGTACCAGGGCCCCTAGCCGCTGCAAACAAACTCCGGATGCATGTGCCACCTTGTGCATCTGGCTTTATGTGGGTACTGGGGAATCAAACCTGGGTCGTTAAGCTTTGCAGGCAATGCCTTAACCACTGAGCCATCTCTCCAGCCCTTATTTTTAACTTTTTTTTTTTTTTTTGCTGGAGGTAGGGTCTCGCTCTAGCCCAGGCTGACCTCGAACTCACTGTGATCCTCTTACCTCTGCCTCCAAAGTGCTGGGATTAAAGGCATGTGCCGAGCTGGAGAGATGGCTTAGCGGTTAAGGGCTTGCCTGTGAAGCTTAAGGACCCCGGTTCGAGGCTCGATTCCCCAGGACCCACGTTAGCCAGATGCACACGGGGGTGCACGCGTCTGGAGTTCCTTTGCAGTGGCTGGAGGCCCTGGCGCGTCGATTCTCTCTCTCTCTATCTGTCTTTCTTGCTCTGTCTATCGCTCTCAAAAAAAATTTTTTAAAAAGGCATGTGCCACCACACCCAGTGTTTTTTATTTTTTTTAATATTTTTATATATTTCAGAGAGAGAGAAAGTATAGGCATGTCAGGGCCTCCTGCCACTACAAATGAACTCCAGATGCATGCACCACTTAGTGCATTTGGTTTTACATGGGTACTGACTGGGAAATCAAACCCGAGCTGTCAGGCTTTGCAAGCAAGCACCTTTAACTGCTGAGCCAACTCTCTAGCCCCTGAGCCCTTTTAAAGGCAAGCTCCCTGGGGCCCAGAAAATGCGGTGACTTTTCTTAAGGTTACAGACTTGGTCAGGGTCAGAATGACTGGGACCCTAATATCATGCCTGTCAAATTTAACATGGCCTTTGGCTTTTCTGGGCAATAGTGGACAGAGACCTGTCTTGGACCACACAGTAAGTACCTGAAGGGGCATCTAACCCACAGCCTGTGAGCTGTGAGAGTACACGTTCATTTATTTTTGACAATGCAACACCGTATTGTCATCTACAAAGTTCATGCTTGAGGGCTGGAGAGATATGGCTCAGAGGTTAAAGGCACATGCTTGCAAAGCATTGCAGCCTGGTTTGATTCCCCACTACCCACATAAAGCCAGGCGCACATACATAGTGGCAAATGTGTCTGGAGTTATTTGCAGTGGCAAGAGACCCTGGCATGCCCATTCATTCTCTCTCTTTCTGCTGCAAATAAATATAAATATATATTCATATATTTTAAAGTTCATGCTTCAGAACTATGTAATCAAGGTACAAAAACAATGTTTTAAATTTCAGAATGTTTTATGTTAAGTTTATGATTTTGTGTTCGGTTAAGCTATCTTGGGCAGCATGAGGCCAAGACCCAAGATGTCTCCCACAACCAAAAGAGCTAGAATTGAGTCACCTTGCGTCAGACAGATCCCTTGTCATGACAAGCCCACCCAGCAAGACAGTGCTGCATATGAAACTATACTTACTAATGAATCGTTACTGCTTCCAAGGGAGGGGACAGCAGAGAACCTGGTCTCCAACCAGCGATAATTCTCTCTCTCTGTGGGACCCTAGGCAACAATATACCTCCTTTTGGCATGCCTATTACCACATCTTGCCCTACTTTCCTTATAGGGTTACAGTGACAGTCAGGGGGTAAAAGGGCTTTATGAACTGTTAAGTCCTGTGTGCCTAGGGGCTGGGGACATTGCCAAATACACCCACCTCACCTCAAACACACAGGGCCTCAGCCTTCCTCTGGGCAATTGCTCACTTCCTGTCTCATGAGAAACAACTGGCATCTATGTCCCCTACCAAGGGTCTCAGTCTAGGGCTATGACAACGTATACAACCATACAAAAAGCACACTGCGTCATATATCAGTCCCACCCAGCTGCACAGAGAAACCTGTGTTAGAGGACAGTCATGTCCAGCAGCAGACAGCCACACAGTCGGTGCAAGGTCACCCTGCATCCCTCCTAGGCAACCTCTCAGACTGTACTATCAGCTTCCGCAGCAGAGCTGAGCCCCTGGCTTCTAGGAGGCTCCACCCTCTAAGGTCTCAGTCTGGGGACAATCCCTTTTCCTGAAGACCCATCCCACCTCCACCCCTCCCCCCAAACACACACATTCCTTCCTTCGGTTGCTTGGAAGCCTGGGTGCTGGCTGGCCAGGGCAGCTGTGCAGGCTGGGCCATAAGAATTTGATGGGGGAGGGGGCAGACAGCAAGTGCCTAGCTGCCTCTGGACTCCAGAGCAGCCAGACAGCAGAGCAGAAAGCAGGGGCTTCCTTCACGTTCCAGGGCTGCCACTCCACTGCCTCAGCAGGCCCCCTTCCCTCCTGGCCCCTCCTCCAGCGCTAAGATTAGGCAGGGGCACACAGAGCCCTGGACACAGAAGCACATCTCCTTCCCATCAACTATTTATTTATTTATTTAAGGGGAAGAGAGATAAGAGTGAGAATGGGCACACCAGAGCTTCAAGCCACTGCAAACGAACTCCAGATGCATGTGCTACCATGTGCATCTGGCTTATGTGGGGACCTGGAGAACCGAACCAGGGTCCTCAGGTTTTGCAGGCATGCGCCTTAACCGCTAAGCCACCTCTCCAGCCCTGGACCAACTCGACTGAGACAGGAGAACAGGGATGCACCCAGGATTCCCAAGGGGCCATCTCAGCACCAGACCCTAGACACCTCTTCTTCAAAACACATCATAGGAGGATACTGTCATCTCTCGCTTCAGGAGAGGACACTGCGGGCCATGGTGATGTTCAGCTGCATGGGAGAAACTGCCCTAGCTCCTCAGGGCAGACACCCACCTGCAACTCTTCTGGAGTGGGAGACCCCAGAGCATGCCCACCCCGGCTGCCTTACAGTCCCTCCAGAGCCCCAATGACAGTCCCACCACCTGCTAGAGATCAGCCTTGTTGAGGGGTGTGTCTGCAGCTGTCCCCAAGGAGGAATGAGACTGGAATGTCCCAGAACCAAAAAGGGGCCAGGGAGTGACAACCCAAGAGGGTGTGTAAGAATGGGGGCATACCCTGCTCCCCATTGAAAATTCTTGGGGAGGCACAGACTTGTGGCTAACCTCCACGGAAGACATCTTCGCATTACTGTGTACTTGGTGCACAGAATTCCAGCGTTTCTCAGCCTGTCTACAAGATTTCATACCATCACACTGTAAGTACAGGCAGACAGGACAGTAAGGATCCTCAGTCCCTACAGGTAGGGAAACTGAGGCCTAGAATGAGGAAGCGAGTTGTCTAAGATCTCAACTCCCTGAGCAAAGCTTTCTCTAGTACATCCAGCTCTACCAGCCAGGGGTCACCTTCCACCATTCACTACAGACCGCCCAGCCCCCATGCCTGTTTCTCCCAAGGGCATCTTCAACCAGGCTGGTGGGAAGGAAGTCCCTTCAGCCTGGGATTCCTCCGGCCTGCCCGAGGTGTGCGTGTTGGGGGGGAGGGGGTAAGGAAGAAATAGTGGAAGTGTGGCTGGCTTAGGAAGTCTAAGCTCTGGAAACTGTTTGAGGCGGTGGCGGTGGCGGGAGCAGGCTGGCCGCTTTCATTCAGTCTCTCACATACACACCCACACACAACCAGTCGGCAGAGGAGCCCTGCCAGGGAGGGCCCAGGAGGAGGCTGATCACCCGGCCCAGGATGGCCTCCCTCCCGCCTCTGCTCCCTCCGGAGGACAGTCAGGCCCAATCTGTTCCGATGGGGTGTGGATGTCCCACGACTCCCCCTACATACGCGATTTCCACCGGGCTCTAGACTTAGACTGGCCCTCACTTTGACCAAAGACTAGGTTAGGATGGGAAGGGGAGCCCAGCCACCAGGACCTCGGGATGTCCTTCCGCCAGAGGTCCAGCAGCTGCAGGCCGGGAGGGGGGGCGGGGTGAGGGTGGGGCAGGTGCAAGCGGCGGAGAAGCCAGGTTAGCATCCCCATGGACTGTCGCCCGGGAAGGCGGTGGAGACTTAGGGGGTCTCCAGCGCGGCGGGAGGTCCTGGAGCTACCTAGGGAGGGCGGGGTGGGGGGTAGCATCTGTGCCCCTGTCCGACCCTGGGGCCTGTCTGGGGCGCCGGGGCTAGGGGGGCGGAGGCCCGGGTCACTCTCCGGCCGCCCGGGGCGCTCAGCCCCACCTTAGCCGTGGCGCAGGGGTCCCGGGTGACGTTCCCCGGGGCGCGCGGAGCACCCTGCCGCCCGCGCTCACTTCTCGGGACCGGCGGTGGCTGCAGCAGCCCTGGCCGAGGACGCCGGACAGAGTCACCCCCCGCCCCAACTCACCATGCCGGCGCCGTCCTCGCTCCCAGGCGCCGGCTCAGCCGGCGGAGCGCGGGGCCCGGGCAGCCGGAGCTGCGGGGAAGGGACGCGCGCCGCGGCACCCGCTCACCCGCTCGCCCCGCAGGCGGACGGAAAACCCGGCCTGACTCACTCCCCCGCCAGCCCGGAGCCCGGCCCGGCCCCCGGATGTGGGGGGCGGGGACAGGGGCCACCCCCGCCCGCCGACCGGCCAGCCTGGGCCCCGCCCCCCGGCCCGGTGCCTGCGCGCGTCCGCGCCCCGCTCGGTGCGCCCCACTGCCCCGAGCTCCTGCGTCCCCCTGCCCCGGGCTCCTGCGCCCCCTGCCCCGGGCTCCTGCGGACCCCTGCCACGGGCTCCTGCGCCCCCTGCCCCGGGCTCCTGCGGACCCCTGCCCCGGGCTCCTGCGGACCCCTGCCCCGGCTCCTGACCCCCCTGCCCCGGGCTCCTGCGCCCCCCTGCCCTGGCCTCGCCTCCTGATTCCCGAGAGGCTCGCCGGGTGCATCACCTCTCTCTGATCCTGGCCGCCTCTACTCAGGTGAGCATTAATATCCTCTTTAGAGCCTAGCCCGCCAAGTATGCCGAGAGCAGTTTACTCGACGTCTATGCTTGTTAGTGGCAGAACTGGGTACCAAGTTGCTGAGGTTTTTTTTTTTTTTTTTTTTTTGGTTGTTGTTGTTGTTTGTTTGTTTGTTTGTGCAAGGTTGATTTTTCCTAGAGCCTTCTATGGGGAGTAGATTCAGATGCCTTCAGGGACCAAACAAATCCTGTAAATGAGTCAAACGGGCTGGGTCTAGGACAATAGGGAAAACCTATAGAGAGCTGGACAACCACGCACATTCAAGTCCAACGAGTTAAAACATCATTTCTTCCTCAAACATAAACATGGAAGTTGGGTGTGGTGGTGCCCACTGTCATCTCAGCACTGGGGAAGTGGAGGCAGGAGGACACGGAGTTCAAGTTCCGCCTGTACTACATAAGGAGTTCGAGGCCAGCCTGGGATGCATGAGACCTGTCAAAACAAAACACACATAAAAGTTAAATATGGGCGGCTGGAGAGATGGCTTAGCGGTTAAGCACTTGCCTGTGAAGCCTAAGGACCCCAGTTCGAGGCTCGATTCCCCAGGACCCATGTAAGCCAGATGCACAAGGCGGCACACGTCTGGAGTTCGTTTGCAGTGGCTGGAGGCCCTGGCATGCCCATTCTCTCTCTCTGCCTCTTTCTCTCTCTGTCTGTTGCTCTCAAATAAATAAATAAAAATAAACAACAAATAATAATAATGTACCGTAGAGTACTTTTTTTAAAAAAAAAAAGTTAAATATGGGGCTGGAGAGATGGCTTAGTGGTTAAGGTGCTTGCCTGCAAAGCCATAGGACCCAGATTCAATTTCCCAGGACACATGTAAGCCAGATGCACAAGGTGGTGCACACATCTGGAGTTTGTTTTCAGTGCCTGAAGGCCCTGGTATGTCAATTCTTTCTCTGTCTCTCTCTGCCTCTTTCTCTCTCTCTCAAAGAAATAAATAAAAAATTTAAAAAATAAGTTAAATATGCAATTGGGATCTGACCCAGCATTCTACTACTGAGTATATGTCCAAAGTGAAGCCAGGTCCCCCAGCAGTTCCACTCCTGAGTTTATGTGCAAGCAATGAAGCCGGGTCTGCAGGCAAGTTCTTGTACCCGAATGTTCATGGCAGTACTGTGCACAGTAGCCAGAGTGGAAACACCTCACTGTCCCATACTGGTAGGATCAATGATAAACTGTGCTTTATACCTACAATGGAATATTAATCCACCAAAGAAAGGATGAGCGCCTGGGCTGCGGAGGTTGCTCAATGGTTAGAGGTGCTTGCTTCAAAGATTGCTGGCTTAGGTTTGATTCTCCACTACGCACATAAAGCTGGATATACAACATGACACATGTGTCTGGCGTTGGTTGGCAGCCACAAGAGGCCTGGCACATGAATAGTGGCTCTCTCTGTCTTTGTCTCAAATAAGTAAATAAAAAATACATATTTGTGGCTGGAGAGATGGCTTAGCAGTTAAGGTGTTTGCCTGCAAAGCCTAAGGACCCAGGTTCAATTCCCCAGTCCCCATGTAAGCCAGATGCACAAGGTGGCACATGTGTCTGGAGTTCATTTGTAGTGGCTAGAGGCCCTAACATACCCATTCATTCTCTCTATCTGTGCCTCTGTCTCTCAAATAAATAAATAAAATATTTTTAAAAATACATATTTTAGGGCTGGAGAGATGGCTTGGTAGTTAAGGTGCTTGTTGCAAAGCCAAAGGACCCAGGTTCAATTCCCCAGGACCCACATAAGCTAGATACACAATGTGGCGCATGTGTCTGGGGTTCATCTGCAGCTGCTGTCTATCTCTCTCAAATAAATAAAAATAAAATATTTTTAAAAATACATATTTCAGTTGTTTTTTTCTACTTTATTTGAGTTGAACTGTGCTAGGCCCAAATGCTAATAAAATATATCTTTTTCTGTTAAAAAAAATACACATTTAAGAGCTGGGTGTGTGGCGCATGCCTTTAATCCCAGCATTTGAGAGGCAGAGGTTAGAGGATTGCCATGAGTTCGAGGCCACCCTGAGACTACATAGTGAATTCCAGGTCAGCCTGAGCTAGAGTGAAACCCTACCTCAGGAAAAAAAAAGAGAGAGAGAGAGAGAGAGAGAAAAAAAAAAAATACCAGCCACAAAAAGCCACATGTGTAATAATTGTATTTATATGAAACAGATGAATACGTAGAGACAATGCAGATTATTAGTGCCAAAGGCTTTGGGGAGGGAGAGATGAGTGACTGCTTAATGGCTGTGAACTTTCATTTTGGAATAGGAAATTGTTTTGGAGCTAGATAGAGGTAATGGTTACTTCACCTTGTGCCATTGAATTGCAGGCCTTAAAATGGCTCAGGGGACTGGGCGTAATGGCACAGGCTTACAATCCCAGCACTCCAGAGGCAGAGGCAGGAGGATCGCTGTGAGTTAGAGGCCAGTCTGGGAGTACAGAGTGAGTTCCAGGTCAGCCTGGGCTAGAGTGAGACCATACCTGGAAAAAAGCAAAAAGGGGGCTGGAGAGATAGCTCAGCAATTAAGGTGCTTGCCCGTAAAGCCTAAGGACCTGGGTTCAGTTCCCCAGTACCCATGTAAAGCCAGATGCACAAAGTGATACAGGCATATGGAGTTCGATTGTAGAGGGAAGAGGCCCTGGTGCACCCATTCTGTCTCTGTTCCTCCCTTCCTCCTTCCCCCTCACTGCTTGTAAACAAATAAATTAAAATTTTGGTAGGGTCTTGCTCTAGCCCCAGCTGACCTGGAATTCACTGTGTGGTCTGTAGTCTCAGGGTGGTCTTGAACTCACAGCGATTCCCTTACCTCTGCCTCCTAAATGCTGGGATTAAAGTGTAAGCCACCAGGTCTGGCCAAGTAAATAAATTTTTAAAAAGGCTCAGGGGCTGGGAATATACTCAGTAGAACAGCATATACTTACTGTGTTTGAGGCCCTGTGTTCAACTTCTAGTACTCCCAAAGAAAATCCAGTGGATATTCTGATGTTATGTAAATTTCACCTCATTTCAACAACAAAACATCACCTTTAGCCCAAATTTCACCTTCGCAACCCTGCCTTCTGTGCTATTTTCCTAACACTAGAACTGCAAGGCTCTCGCCTGCTCTGCCTCTCAGCCCTGGAGGAGCGACCAGTCTGGTACGGTTACTGGTTGAGACAGGTAAAAGTTCAAAGCTAGGACTCTTCACTTTTGGGGGGCCTGAGGAAGGCCTCTTTGGAGAAGTGGCTTCTGGGATGGATCTGAAGGACAGAACATGAAGCATTTCCCTTGGGAGGGGAGGGTGTTGTTTTTTTTTTGGGGGGGGGAGCCCAGGCCCCTGAGAGAGGAGGACACATTCAGGTGTAGATGAACTCCCTAGGGAAGCCAGCTCAGGTGTGGGAAAGGTTGTGGAGGAAAGGGGAAGGAGCCAGCCCTGGAGCCCTCTAGGAATGTCCAGTGACGCCTCTGGGGTGTGCTGAGAGGGCAGTTTGTACAGGAAGATGACATCCAGGAGCCAGCCGTGGAGCCCTCTAGGAATGACCAGATGTCTCTGGGTGTGGTGAGAGGGCAGCTTGAGCATCTGAGTTACAATGTTCTCAGGAAAAGAAGGGGGCCTGGGGCAGTGAGGAGAAGGCTAAATGCGATATGTTCTTGAAATGGTTTGAAAGAATTGATTTATAGGCTGGAGAGATGGCTTAGTGGTTAAGGCGCCTGCAAAGCCAAAGGACCTCAGTTCGATTCCCCAGGACCCACGTAAGCCATATACACAAGGTGGCACTTGCATCTGGAGTTCATTTGCAGTGGCTGGAAGCCCTTGCACGCCCATTCTTTTTTTTTTCTTTTTCTTTTTTTTTTTTTTTTTTTTTTGAGGTAGGGTTTCACTCTAGCCCAGGCTGACCTGGAATTCACTATGTAGTCTCAGGGTGGCCTTGAACTCACAGCAATCCTCCGACCTCAGCCTCCCAAGTACTGTGATTAAAGGCATGTGCCATGACACCTGGCTCCGCATGCCCATTCTTTCTCTCTCAGCCTCTTTCCCTCTCACAAATAAATAAATTTAATTTAAAAAGAATTGACTTGTGTTGGCAAGAACTTTCTCAAGGAAAAGAGAAAATCAAAGTCAAGTTCTAAGTACCATATTTTTTATACATTTTTTTTTTAAATGAGAGAGTGTGTGTGTTAGATAGATCATGGGCATGCTAGGGTCTCTTGCTCCTGTAAGTAAACCCCAGATGGGTGAATCCACTACTTAGTGCATCTGGCTTTACATGGGTATTGGGGAATTGAATCTGGGTTGGCAGGCTTTGCAGACAAACACCTTTTTTAAATTTTTTATTTATATTTATTTATTTGAGAACCACAGACAGAGAGAGAAAGAGGCAGATAGATAGAGAGAGAATGGGTGCGCGGGGCCTCCAGCCACTGCAAATGAACTCCAGACGCATGTGCCCCCTTGTGCATCTGGCTAACGTGGGTCCTGGAGAATCGAGCCTCGAACCGGGTCCTTAGGCTTCACAGGCAAGCTCTTAACCACTAAGCCATCTCTCCAGCCCTCATACACCTTTAACCACTGTGCCAACCCTTCAGTCCCTAAGTTCTTTTTGTTTTGCTTTTTATGTGTAGAGAGTGGGTGTGCATGCGCATGCAAGTGTGTGCATCTGCATGCTCATGTGTGTATAAGAGCACATGTGTGCTGGTGTGTGTGCATGTGGAGCCAGAGGTCAACGTCAGGTGTCTTCCTCAATCACTGTCCACCTCATTTTTTAATATTTATTTATTAGAGCGAGAAAAAACAAATAACAGGCACACAGAGCCTCCAACCCCTGCAAACAAACTCCAGACACATGCACCACTTGTGCCTCTGGCTTATGTGGGTTCTGGGGAATCAAACCTTGGTCCTTAGGCTTTGCAAGCAAGCACCTTAACCTCTAAGCCATCTCTCCAGTCCCACCTCATTTTTTTTTTTTTTTTTTTTGGTTTTTTGAGGTAGGGTCTCACTCTAGCCCAGGCTGACCTGGTTCACTATGGAGTCTCAAGGTGGCCTCGAACTCATGGCAATCCTCCTACCTCTGCCTCCTGAGTGCTGGGATTAAAGGCGTGCGCCACCACGCCCGGCTCACCTCATTTTTTAAAACAGGGTCTCTCACTGAACCCCGAGCTCACTGATTGGTTAGACAAGCTGGCCCACAAACCCCAGAGTTCCCCTGTGTCCACTCCCCGGCACTAGGACCACAGGCCTGTAGCACCATGCCTGGCCTTTGTGTGGGTGCTGTCCTCAGGCTTGTGGTGGCAAGTGCTTTACCTCAGCCATCTTCCCTGCCTGCCCTGTTTTGTGTGTGTACATGTGCCGCCGCACACGCGCAGCGGTCGGAAGACAGCTTCATGTCTGTGCTCCAGCTTCCCAGACGCGCTCATGCTACTATAAAGGCTCCAGGAGACCGAGACTGTAAGGAATGAACACCGCATGAGACCGAGGCTGTAAAGAACACCAGGCTAGTTGGCCTGAGAGTTTTGGATTCCCCTGGCTCCGCCTCCCATTGTCATCGGCACTTTGGTGATGTGGGATGAGTTTAGTGATTAGAACTCCAACCCAAGTCCATATCCACATTAGGAAGAATTAAAAAACATAGGAAGGGTAAAATTATTAAAGATTTATTTTTAAAAGGGATAAGAGGAAAGAAGTATAGCTCCTTAACTGGGCATGGTGGCGCATGCCTTTAATCCCAGCATTTGGAAGGCAGAGGTAGGAGGATTGCCATGAGTTCAAGGCCACCCTGAGACTACATAGTGAATTCCAGGTCAGCCTGGGCTAGCTCGCAAAACAAAAAACAAAACAAACAAAAAAGCAATAACTTGGGCTGGAGGATGTCTTAGCTGTTAAGATGCTTGCCTCCCTCCAAAGCCTAAGGTCAGGTTCAGTTCCCCAGGACCCACATAAGCCAGACACAGAAGGGGACACATGCAGCTGGAGTTTGTTTGCAATGGCTGGAGGCCCTGGCACGTCCATTCTCTCTGTCTGCCTCCGCCCCCTCCAAAAAATAGGTAAATAAATAAATAAAAAATATATATTTTTTAATGCACTGATTTATCCAAGATCTTCTTGCCCCCTCCAGTGTTTTTTTTTCCCTTACACCTGGCTGCCGGCGGGAAGGGGAGGGAGGTCAGTCATATCTCAGAGCATCCAGCAAGAGGGAGTAATACAGATGACCCCTCCACCCATACACACAGGAGGGCAGGGGAGAAGGCGCAGTGCTGCTGAATAGAACACCCAGAACTGGGGGTGCGGCTGAGGATCCTGGCTGGGGTGTAGAGCTGAGGGTCTAAGGCAGAGAAGAAAATGGCTTGATTGTTCCCTACTAACAGGTGTCATTCAAGGAATCAAGGATGAGATCCTTCGGCCTCTAAGAGCCTCGACCAGGCCTCCTGTCCCCACCTCCTGGACAAGCTGGGGTCTCCAGGCTGAGAGCACCCCCAGAGACTGATACTGCTTGCTTCTGAGCTCATTCATGTTACCCTGGTTACCTGGATGGGGCTTGGCAAGGCAGAGGGGACTAGCTGCCCCAGGAGAGAGGTGGGCTCACTCCCAATCCAGTCTCTCCTCTTCCCCTCTGCACCCTCCTCTGTTCTCAAATATACACCATGGGACATCCCGCTGAACCCTTAGGTGCCCTCAGTCCAGACTCTGATGGAAAACTTGAGGTGCGAGAGGTGAACATGATCTGTCTCCCCCAAAGTGCATCTCAGCTGGTGGGCCTGGAAGTCGGGTCTGCCTTTCCGAGGCCTGGGAGAGAAGTTGCGCAGATGTGGCAAGTCAGAGGCCAGGTCTCCTTTCTCCCTCCGAAGGCCTGCCTCACAGCCTGGGAGAGGCCAGACGACACTCACTTTCTTGGGCTCACAGTGCGAACACCCCTGCCTGGAGCTCATTCCCCCCAGACTGGACATTCCTGTGGGTTGGCATGGAAGCTACCCTGCCTAGATGCCAGGGGGTAAGCACCAGGCCAGGGGAGTGAAGCTAAGCTTGGTGGACACACCCACCTCCTGAATTGCCTAGTTTAATTTCTGTCACGCTCAATTTCTCCATTTCTAACAGGGGAACAGAGTTTGGTGTATTTGTCTATCAAGGACTAAGCATGGTGCCTGGAAATTGGTAGGTGTCTAAATGCCTTTTATCCTTCTGGGGAAAGCTGGTCAGAGGGCATGGAACCTGGCTTAAAGGAAGTGGCTAGGATCAGGGCTGCCCATGCTGAGTGGGAATTTACAGCATCCTTGGCCACAACCTCCGGCCCCATCACCTTTCTTCTGGGCAATTGCAGCAGCCTTCCTGGGCTCCAACCATGCCCCATCCCCTCCCCTGCCTTGGAGGGAGCCTTCTAGCCCACGAATTTTGTCCCTAGCTCTGCTGCCTGAGAGATGGAGTCCCAGCTTCCAGACTGCTCTACAACGGCCATGGCGTCCCTGGACCTCCGCCTGGGGATGAGCTGGTCTCCGCCTCTGGCTGCTTGGACACTCCATTAAGGGGACGCACTAGGCTCAAGGCAGGATGAGTCAGTCGTCGCTCACAGCCTTTCCCCTTCTCAGGGCCCTGGTCACACTTCTCGGTTACCTGTCTTGTCACTCCTAAGAGATAGCAAGCTAGTGCCCCACTCCATGTCCAAATGCCACAGTGCCCTGAAGGAATTCATGAACTACCATCCCAAAATTCAACACTTGCCTATGCCGATTCCTTTGAACTGAAGCTCTTGGGGAACAGGCCAGGGAGAGTTCTCCACAGGGAACTCAGTTGTGATGGAGCCCTTCCCTGGAAAGTAGCTCAGACCGCAGGACCCACAGAGACTGTCGCCTGTTCTGAAGGTTGCTTCTTATGCATTGCCCACCACCGACTTTTTATTTTATTTTTTATTTTTATATTTTTTATTTACTTATTTATTTATTTATTTATTTATTTTGGTTTTTCGAGGTAGGGTCTCATTCTAGCCGAGGCTGACCTGGAATTCACTATGGAGTCTCAGGGTGGCCTCGAACTCACAGTGATCCTCCTACCTCTGCCTCCCGAGTGCTGGGATTAAAGGCGTGCGCCACCACGCCGGCTACTACCGACTTTTTAAAAAAATATTTATTTGCAAGCAGAGAAAGACAGAGAGAGAGAGAGAGAATAGGTAAACCAGGGCCTCCAGCCACTGAAAATGAACTCCAGATGCATGCACCACCCTGTGCATCTGGCTTTATGTGGGTATTGGGGAATCCAACCGAGGTCCTCTGGCTTTGTAGGCATGTGCCTTAACCACTAAGCCATTTCTCCAGCCCCAACATTTTTTTTTTTTAATAAAGAGGGTCTTGCTATGTAGCCCACATTGGCCCAGAACTCAACGATTGATTCTTCTACCTCTCACAGGTGTGCACAAGCATGCCTGGCTTCTGTGAAATTATTATTTGCAGGGATGTTTATGGATGTGTGTGTGTGTGTCCGCACGCGCGTGTGCATGCTGTGTTGTGTATGAGGAGGTCAGAAGACAACATCAGGGCATTGCTCCTTTCCTTCCACCTTCTTGTAGAGGGGATCTCTTGCTGCAGCTGCTCACAAACTTCTGGATTCTCCTGGCTATGCCCATTGCCATGCCCTGTTTCCCCCCTCCCCCCTTTTAGAGGTAAGGTCTCACTCTGGTCCAGGCTGACCTGGAATTTACTATTTAGTCTCAGGCTGGCCTCCAACTCAAGGTGATCCTCCTACCTCTGCCTCCCGAGTGCTGGGATTAAAGACACACACCACCACCCCCGGCTATTTTATTGATTTATTTACTTGAGTGAGAGAAAGAAGTAGATGGAGAATGGGTGCACCAGGACCTCCTGCAAATGAATTCAGGACACATGTGCCACCTTGTGCCTCTGGCTTTACGTGGGTAATGGAGAATCAATCCTGGGTCTTTTGGCTTTGCAGGCAAGTGCCTTAACTGCTAAGCTATCTCTCCAGCCCTCTTTTTTTTTTTTTTTTTGTGAAATTTTTATAGATTTATTTGCAAGCAGAGAGAGATAGAAGTGAGATAAAGAGAGAGAAAGAGTACACCAGGGCCTCCAGCCACTGCAAACGAAGTCAGAAGCATGCAGCACTCACTTTGTGCTCCTGGCTTACGTGGATCCTGAGGAGTTAAACCCCAGTCATTAGGCTTTGCAGGCAAGCACTTTAACTTTTGAGCCATCTTGCCAGCCCCCCTTTTTTAAACACTTTTATTATATTCATTTGCAAGCGAAAGTTTGAGCACTCCAGGCCCTTCTTCCACTGCAAACTCCAGACACATATCCCTTTTCCACTTTGTGCGTTTGGCTTTCCATGGGTATTGGGGGTTTGAGCCAGGCCAACAGGCTTTGTAAGCAAGTGCCTTTACTGATAAACCATCTCGCCAGCTCTATTTTTCCCTTTAAAAAAAAAATACAGCCTGGCATGGTGGCACATGCCTTTAATCCCAGCACTCGAGAGGCAGAGGTAGGAGGATTGCTGTGAGTTCGAGGCCACCCTGAGACTGCGCAGTGAATTCCACGTCAGCCTGGGCTAGAGTGAAATCCTACCTTGAAAACCAAAACAACAACAACAACCACACACACACGTATAATTTACTTAATTTACTTATTTATTTGACAGAGAGAGGGAGAGAATGGGCATGCTAGGGCCTCCAGCCACTGCAAACGAACTCCAGATGCATGCACCACCTTGTACATCTGGCTAACATGAGTCCTGGGGAATCGAAACAAGGTCCTTTGGCTTTTTAGGGAAACCCCTTTAACCACTAAGCCATCTCTCCAGCCCTTTTTTTTTTTTTTTTTTTTTTTTGAGGTAGGGTCTCATTCTAGCCCAGCTGACTTGGAATTCACTATGTAGTCTCAGGGTGGCCTCAGACTCACAGCGATCCTCCTACCTCTGCCTCCTAAATGCTGGGATTAAAAAGGTGTGTGCCACCACGTCCTGCTATTTTTGTCCTCTTAATCTCTCTCTCTCTCTCTCTTCCCTCTTTTGGGTTATTTTCAAGGCAGGGTCTCACTCTCTAGCCCCAGGCTGACCTCAAACTTACTGAGATCAGCCTCCCAAGTACTGGAACTAAAGTTGTGTGCTGCCATGCCCTGTTTAATCTCCCCTTTTAAAAAATCACGTGCAAAGTGTCTATGGAGGTCGGAGGAAAACCACAAGTGTTGTTTCTCAGGTGCTATTTTAGAGACAAGGTCTCTCACTGTCCAGGAGCTCACCAGTTTTGCTGGACTGTCTGTGTATCAGGCCTGTGGGCCCCAGGATCCTGTCCCTGCATCACTGGGGCTGGCCTTGCAGCCCTGCACACCCACACCAGACACTTTCATATGGTTCTGGGGAGGAAAACTCGAGTCTCGATGCTTCTGAGACAAGCACTTTACTTACTGGGCTATCTCCTCAGCCCCGAATCTGCCTTCAGTCAAAGGAATTATAGCTCAGAAGACACTCCAAGGCTGAGGAAAGCCGTTTCCCTCCTCTGGCCTCCTCCCATGCCTGACCTCACCTCCAGCCTGCCCTCTGCCAGGAACGTGGCTTCGTGACTGCTTTCTATCCAGGACGGAAAACAAAGAAAGACGGTCCTTGCCCTGAACCCAGTTCTTAATTACCTGGTGACCTTTCCGAGCCCTGCATTCTTGGCTTTGTAAAACAGGACAAATCACTAGAGTAAGTGGCATAAATCAGGCGAAGGAACTGGCACCCCGTACCGAGACCTGACAGCTGTGTGTCCCACCCCTCTTCCTTTCTCCTTTCTCATTTCTCATGCCCTGAAAGCTGAGCCAGGCTCCTGCCGAGGGCTGTGCTGAGGACGCGCCAGCGTCTGTGCTTACTGTAGCGCCCTCCATGAACCCCACAGCTGCGGGGTGGCCGCCCCGCTCCTGGATCCCATCCTCACATCCTGCGGTAAAGGTACACTCAGGGACCTGCAACAGCCCCCCAGAGCTGGGAGCAGCTTTTAGCCCCCCTCCCTGGAGCCCCGGGCAGCCCCGGGCGAGCACTGGGGGTGGAAGCCGAGAGCTGCCCGGACTTGCTCAGGTGTCTGCCCCGGGGCATGGGGCACGGAGCTGACACCTAAAGGAGCCAGCCCCGGAAGTCAAGTCCATAAAGCCCAGCTGACTCGTGCATCACCTGAAACCTGAGCCAGCCCCAAAGCCAGGGCCTGGCGGAGCTCTGCCCAGGTGGTGGTGATAGGACACTTCACTTCCCTCCACAGGTTGGGGTCTGGGGACGGCACAGCAAAATGCCAGCTGCGGCATGAGGAGCCCAGGATGCTCGCACAATGGCGTGGATGTTGTCAGCACTGCTGAGAGTACAATTAGGGGTGGTTAAAATGGTAATTGCATGTTATGTGTGTCTTACCACAAATAAAGGGTTTTTTTTTTATTTTTTAAATTTTATTTATTTATTTATTTGACAGAAAAATAAAGAGGGAGAGAGAATGGGCGCACCAGGGCCTCCAGCCACTGAAAACAAACTCCAGACACGTACGCCCTCTTGTGCATCTGGCTAACATGGGTCCTGGGGAATTGAACCTGGGTTCTTTGGCTTTGAAGGCAAACGCCTTAACTGCTAAGCCATCCCTCCAGCCCGAGTTTTAAAGTCTTAAAAGGAAAGAAAAAATATCTGTTCAATAAAGTGGGCTTAGTGCTAGGATTATACTCTTGGGCCACCATACCCAGTTAATGTGCTGTTGGGAATCAAACCCAGGGCTTTGTGCACTCTTCCAGCTGAGCTACACTCCCCAGCCCTCCTCACCTGGCTTGACTGGGTCTTCTTGTTTCTTTGTTTTTGGTCTTCACTGTGTGTAGCCCAAGCTGCCCTTCAACTTACAACTTTTTAAAAAATTCTTTAAATTTTATTTATTTATTTATTTTATATGGTAGGATCTCGCTCTAGCCCAGGCTGACCTGGAATTCACTATGTAGTCTCAGGGTGGCCTCAAACTCACGGCAATCCTACCTGTGCCTCCCAAGTGCTGGGATTAAAGGCGTGCACCACCACGCCCGGTTTAAAAAAAAAAAAAACTTTACAAAAAAATTATTTTTATTTATTAGAGAGAGAATGGGTGCGCCAGGGCCTCTAGCCACTGCAAATGCACTCCAGATGTGTGCGCCCCCTTGTGCATCTGGCTTACACAGATTCTGGGGAATGGAACCTGGGTCATTAGGGTATGCAGGCAAGTGCCTTAACTGCTAAGCCATCTGTCCAGCCCTGGCTTTTTATTTTTATTTTTTCAAGGTAGGGTCTTACTCTAGCACAGGCTGAGTCTATGTAGTCTCAGAGAGGTCTGGAACTCACAGCGATCTTCCTACCTCTGCCCCCCAACCCCCAGTGCTGGGATTAAAGGCATGTGCCACCACGCCTGACTCCGCTTTTTTTTTTTTTTTTTTTTTTTTTTTTGAGGTAGGGTCTCCCTCTAGCCCAGGCTGACCTGGAACTCACTATGTAGTCTCAGGGTGGCCTCGTACTCAGGCAATCCTCCTACCTCTGCCTCCCAAGTGCTGGGATTAAAGGCGTGCGCCACCATGCCCACTTGGCTTTTTTTTTTTAAAGTAACTTTTTACCTCTATTTGAACCCAGGACATTGCCCTGCACACTTACTAGAGCCGCAGCTTCCCCACGCGGACTGGCCCTCGAGGCTCTCAAGGTCCTCGAACATGTTTCATGAAACCCGTGTCAGGACTGATGGGCACAGGATTATGCGTGTGCAGAAAGGTCTCAGAGCAGCCTCCTTCCCTGCGCACGGCTGTCAGCCCCCGCCCCCCAGGAGCTTGCTTATCTGGCTGACTGGCAGGGATGAAGAGGGTACCCATGGGGACAGAGACCATCACCCCCGGACCAGCCCACCTGCCTGAACTGGCAGCCAAGTTCACGTAAAGGTAACATAGCGGGGCGTGGTGGCGCACGCTTTTAATCCCAGCATTTGGGAGGCAGAAGTAGGAGGAGGATGGCTGTGAGTTCGAGGCCAGCCTGAGACTACATAGTGAATTCCAGGTCAGCCTGGGCTAGAGTGAGACCCTGTCTCCAAAAGCCAAATAAATAAAAAGGTAACAAATGAATGAATTTGGATTTGAGCACTGCCAGCATGGAGCTCCAGACCTATGCGCTGCTACAGGTCCTTCCCCGGCAGAAGGAACTGTCCTTACACCGCCCTCTGCTCAGCCCTGGGAGATGTGTGATCTGGGTCTGAAGCTGAGATGGACCCTCTAGGTGCTAACGGCTGGACACTGCAGCCAGCTACACCTTGCCGTGGGACAGTAAGTTCTTTCTTTTCTTTCCTTTTTTTTTTTTGGTTTTTCAAACTCATGGCGATCCTCCCACCTCTGCCTCCCAATGCTGGGATTAAAGGTGTACACCACCACGCACAGCTTTTAGATTTTTTTGGGGGGGGGGCTTTTTGAGATAGGGTCTCACTCCAGTCCAGGCTGACTTAGAATTTACTATGTATTCTTAGGGTGGCCTCGAACTCACAGTGATCCTCCTACGTCTGCTTCCCGAGTACTGGGATTAAAGGCAAACGACACCACGCCCGGTTTAGAAAATATTTGTATGTATTTATTTGCATATGTGTGTGTTGGGGTGGGAAGCGGGCCAGGGTCCCTTGCCCCTGCAAACCAGCATCAGTTGTGTGTACCACTTTCTGCATGTCATTTACATGGGCCCTGGAGCATTGAACACTAGGCTGACAGGCCTTGCAAACAAGTGCCTTTAACCACTAAACCATCTCAGCTCAAAACTTTTTTAAAGCCAAGCATGGTGGTGCACACCTTTGACCCCAGTGTTTAGGAGGCAGAGGTAGGAGAGTGGCTATGCATTCGAGGCCAGCGTTGGACTAGAGAGTGAGTTCCAGGTCAGCCTTGGTAGAGTGCAACAGGAGACTGTGCCAAACACTGGCATGGGGAAACTGGCTATAACGCTCATAAGCCCGCCCCCAACAATATACTCCCTCCAGGAGACGTTAATTCCCAAATCTCCATCAGCTGGGAACCTAGCATTCAGAACACGTGAATTTATGGGGGACACCACATTCCAACCATGGCCCCCATAAACTGATAAAAACATACATGATTTAAAATGCCATGCATTCAGTCCAACTTTATTTTATTTTTTTTTGCGGGGGGGGGGTTGAGGCAGGGTCTCGCTGTAGTCCAGGATGACCTGGAATTCACTATGTAGTCTCAGGGTGGCCTTGAACTCATCATGGTGATCCTCCTACCTCTGCCTCCCGAGTGCTGGGATTAAAGGTGTGCACCACCGGCTCAGTCCAACTTTAAAAGTCCCCATAGTTTTTATCAATCCCAATGATGCTCAAACATCCCCATAGTCTAAGGTCTTTTAACTGAGCCATAATACCAAAATATAACCTCAAAAAAAAAAAAAAAACCCATAACGGCACAGAATAAACATTCACACTACAAAAGATGGCATTTGGGCCAGCCGTGGTGGCACGTGCCTTTAATCCCAGCACACGGGAGGCAGACGTAGGAAGATCACCATGAGTTTGAGGCCACCCTGAGACTACACAGTGAATTCCAGGTCCACCTGAGCTAGAGTGAGACCCTACCTCAAAAAAAAAAAAAAGAAAGAAAGAAAGAAAGAAAAAAGAAAAAAGATGGCATTGGGCATAGCAAAGAAATATTTAACCAATACAAGATTTAAAACAACCAGGGCAAACATCAAACTCTGTAGCTTCAAGTCCAACAACTCTAGCCAGTGACAAATCTCCGAGTCTGATAATTCTAACCAGCAACAAGTCTCTGGCATACCAATTCCGCCCCTTCAGCTAGGCTACTCACAGTCCAGAAAACTTCATCAGGGCCGGCATCTTTCCTTAGCAGCCATCTCGTGGTCCCAGAATCTCCACTGGGTCTCCACTGAAATCCAGGGTTCATCCTCATGGCCCACGGGGTCTCTAGACAGGCAACCAGCAAAGCTGCTTCACACTGCCCATGGCCATTTCCAAAACACAAGACCGTGTTGCAAACTCAATGACCCTCTCTTTCCTGTATTTCTTATACTCCACAATATCAGGTAGGGTGTCAATTTGTTAATCCCAGGGGGGAATAAAGCAGACTTTGAAAAACAGGACACTCCTTGAGCACTCAGGCCCCTTCAAAAGAGTCTACATTCTTCCTGTTGCCCCAGTGCAGCTCAGCTGGCCCAATCTCAAAGGTTGTAATCTCTCAATTGCAGTTGAATGGGCAGCAGTTCACCCAAAGATTTTTCCTTCTGTGCCATATCCCTCTGCTCACTCCAGTTCATTTCTATGCAAAGCAACCCTGCACAACTTCTCAGGACACAGGCATAATAGCCCAGTCCAAGCAAAGCTCTTTCTCACCCTCATAAGCCAAACCTCACAGTCTGTACTTCTTACTGCATTCAGGTCTTGCAGTTCAGACCAGAATAGTCCATCAAGCTGTACTTACAGCACTGCAAGGCATCTCTTAGGCCAAGGTCTCAAATCCTCCCACATTACTCTTGAAAATCAGCTCCAAAAGGCCAAAGCCACACAGTCAGGTGTCTATCAGCAATCCCACTCCTCAGTACCACTCTACTGTTGCAGTCCATTTCACATTGCTGGTAGAAATCACCCAAACAAGAGCAGCTTCTGGGGAAAAAAAAAGAGATTTATTTTGGCTTTCAGGCTCGAGGGGAAGCTCCACAATGGCAGGGAAAACGATGGCATGAGCAGAGAGTGGACATCACCCCCTGGCCAACATAAGGAGGACAATAGCAACAGGAGAGTGTGCCAAACACTGGCAAGGGGAAACTGGCTATAATACCCATAAGCCCGCCCCCAACAATACACTCCCTCCAAGAGGCATTAATTCCCAAATCTCCATCAGCTGGGAAGCTAGCATTCAGAACACCTAAGTTTATGGGGGACATCTGAATCAAACCACCACAGCAGATAAATAAAAATTAAAGATAAAAGAAGGTAGAGGGAGATTAAGACAGGAAGATTTCCCAGAACTTCATGGCAAGCACTGCAGCACAGCAGAGCTAGAATCCAGACTGAGAAATCCTGCCTCCAGTGAGGTGGACGGGCGAGATCCAACCCGAAGTTGTCCTCTGACCTCCACATGTGAGCCGTGACACATGCGTGCTTGCACAGACCTGAATGTGCACACTGGGGTGGTTTGAATCATGTCCCCAATAAACTCCTATGTTCTGAATGTTTGGCCCCCAGATGGTGGAAATTGGGGGGTGGAGCCTTGCTGGAGGTGGTGTGTTGTTGGGGGTGGGCTTAGGGGTGCTATAGCCAGCACCCCCTTGCCAGAGCTCTGCTCACTCTCCTGCTGCTGTTTTCCATCTGCTGTGGCAGAGGTGAAGTTCGCCTCTGCTCATGCCATGCTTCCCCCTGCCATCAGGAGACTGTAAGCCAAAATAAACCTTTTCTCCCGTCAGCTACTCTGGTCAGGTGATTGTCCCAGCAACGAGAAGCGCGCTCTGTCTCTCACACACACATACAGCCTACAAAACTGGGTGTGGAGGCACATGCCTGTGACCTCAGCACTTGACAAGCAGAGGCAGGAGGGTCAGTCACTTACACATTTGGTCCACATAGCACGTTCTAGGCCAGCCAGGGGTGGGTGTGGTTGCACACGCATTTAATCCCTGCACTTGGGAGGAAGAGGTGGAGGATCCGCTGTGTGAACCCTACCTCAAATAAAAAGGGGGCTGGGAGCTGGGCATGGTGGCACACACCTTTAATCCCATCACATCACTCCAGAGGCAGTGGTAGGAGGACTGCTGAGAGTTCAAGGCCACCCTGAGACTATATAGTGAATTCCAGGTCAGTGTGAGCTAGAGCGAGACCCTACCTTGAGCCCCCCCCCAAAAAAGGGGGGATGCTGGGAAGATTGCTCAGCAGTTAAAGGCACTTGCTTACAAAGTCTGCTGCCCTGGATTTGATTCCCCACTATCCACATAAAGCCAGATATACAAAGTGGTGCATGTGTTGGGAGTTCATTTGCAGAGACAAGAGGCCCTGGTGTGTGTGTGTGTGTGTGTCCCTCTCAAAAAAAAAAAAAAAAAAAAAAAAAACAATAAGGGGTAGAGAGATGGCTTAGAGGTTAAGGCATTTTTGCCTGCAAAGCCAAAGGATCCAGGTTTGATTTTCCAGGACCCACGTAAGCCAGATGCACAAGGAGGCGCATGCATCTGGAGTTTGTTTACAGTGGCTGAAAGCCCTGGCGCGCCCATTCTCTCTCTCTCTCTGCCTCTTTCTCTGTATCAAGTCCGATGTTGGCATGTACACTTGTAATCCCAACACATTGGAGGCTGAGGAAGATTGAGAGCTAGTTGAGATCTGCCTGGGCCACATAGTGAGACCTTACCTCAGAAAACAAAAACATCATATCCTTTAAAAGCAAGGGAGAAAGGGCTGGTTACCAGTCTCTGACACGTTAGAAGTCCCGAGGTCTGTTACTCTGGTAAGTCTGAGAAAGGCTGTGTTAAGGTACAGGCTTATGATACTGGGAGCAGCACGGAGCAGGGTGGCCCAGACTGATGGAAGGCTCTCCTCTGTCATTACTGTCATGCTGTGACATGCATCACAGTAACATGTTATTTTCCCAGCCCCCCCCCGGGAGGATGCGCTCTGGAGAGCTAGCCAGGGAGCCTTGCTTCTCCTGGAGGTCCACTTGCGGCCCTGCCAGAGGCCTGAGGGTCCTAGAGGCTCAGCCTGTTTAGTCTGTGCAGACTGGCTTCTTTGGTCTTACTGTGCTGACTCGGGCCACTCCCCAGGGCAACACATGACAGCTGTGATGCTTCCAGGGTAGTTTGTTCCTGCCCCCAAACTCATTCAGGAGTTTAATCCCCAAAGCCCATGTTAATATACTAAGAGGCTGTAAAGCTGGAACTTTAGGAATATGATTAGATTAGATGAAGTCATTGGGTCATGAAGATTAGATGAAGTCGTTGAGCCCAGTGATTGAATCCTGGTGGTTTTATAAAAATAGAGAAGGGAGGGAGGGGGAGAGAAGGAAGAAGGAGGGTGTGATGAAGCAAGGTGAGGTGAGGTGCCCTAGCTGTAACCTGTGCCATGCTGTTTGGACTTCCAGTCTCCAAAACACTGAGCTAAATAACTGATGAAGTAGCTTGCCTCGGGTATTTTGTTACAGTGCGGGAAAAGTGGCTGATACAGCAACCTTTCTCTCTGCTCTTTCCCCAGTCCCCTCCCTTATCCTCTCAGACAGCTTGACCAGAGGGAACAGTTTCGTGGGACTTCTTCCTCTGTGGAAGGGAAGGTTGTTTCAGTTCCTGGTCTCCTCTACCATGAGCTCTGGTGTTTGTTTTTTTTTGTTTGTTTGTTTTTTGTGGTAGAGTCTCACTCTAGCCTAGGTTGACCTGGAATTCACTATGTAGTGTCAGGGTGGCCTTGAACTCACTTCAGATCCTCCTACCTCTGCCTTCTGAGTGCTGGGATTAAAGGTGTGCACCACCATACCAGGCTGTACTTTATTTCGTTGTGATTTTTTTTTTCTTTTGGTCACTTTTGTTTTGAAACATCACACTGATACTCAGATTGACCTTGAATGCACCCTGTAGCCCAGTCAGGCCTTAAACTTTCACTCCTCCTGCCTCAGCAACCCAAGTAGCTGGAATTCCAGACCTGTGCTCCGGGCTCTGCTCCAAAGAAAACTTTGTATTGCTCTTCCTGGGCGCCTGAAGGGATCTCCATAGTTCATCCTTAGGTCATGATGTTTTCTGGGCACCTGGGTGACTCAGAGCCTTGACTACCTTTGGGGTAATGGGATAAAGGATTCCTTTACCTTCACTTCCCTTTTCCTGGTGGAATGTGGGTTTTTAAGGGCTGAGCACAGTGTGTGTGTGTGTGTGGGGGGGGGGTTATCAGTCTCCCACTGTTTTGTTTGTTTTGTTTTTCGAGGTAGGGTCCGCCACTCCTGGCTCAATCTCCCACTCGTGGTAGGCCTAGACTCAGTTTTGTCTGCAGTCATGTAGAACCACCAAAAGTGAGCTTGGGTGGCCCATGCCTTTAATTCCAGCCCTTGGGAGTAGAGGTAGGAGGATCACCCTGAGTTTGAGGCCACCCTGAGATTACATAGTGAATTCCAGGTCAGCCTGGGCTAGTGAGACCCTACCTCGAAAACCAAAACAAACAAAAAAACCGGTATGCAGGGTCCTCACCTAGTAGACAACCACTGAAGATGCACATACTCAGCCTCACGAGGACCGTAGGAGAGAGTTGGCAGAGAAGCAGGAAAGTCCCTGTGGACCTCACCCTTGTCCACCTGTCCACATACCACTGGGTGGCGCTGCCGAGTGCTGCGGAGGCGTGAGCCCCAGGAAAGGACGCAGCCAATCCGGGTTCCTCCTCCTGTCCAAAGCTCCCGTCTGAGCCCATCGGAGGGTCATCCCACAGAGACTGGACTGGAGGATGGACGCCAAGTGGGGACAGACAGCAAGCCCGAGATCCCTCCTGTCTCCATCTCTCCAGCACTGGGATAATAGGCACATGCGGCCATGCCCAGCAGTGTGTGTATGTGTGTGTTACGCCCGTGTGTGTGTGTTAATGCACCCGCACAGGTGCATGCAGAGGCCAGAGAAGTCAGTGGTCTCCAATCGCTTATTTGGGGATTGCTGGAGAGATGGCTTAGCGGTTAAGGCTCTTGCTGGCAAACCCCAGACTGAGAAATTCTCTGGACTCCCCCACCCCCACACACAACTGGGGTTACAGATCTGTGTGGCCACCCCAACTTTGTTTTTCAAATACTGATTTATTTATTTGAGAGAGAATGAATGGGCCCAGCAGAGCCTCTGGCCACTGCAAACAAACTCCAGACATATGTGCCACTTTGCGCATCTGGTTTTACATGGTGTGATAGTTTGAATGTATGTTTCCCAATAGACTCAGGCTTCTTTTCTTTTCTTTTTTTTTTTTACTCTGGCCCAGGCTGACCTGGAAGTCACTCTGTAGTCTCCCAAATGCTGGTATTAAAGGACCACACCCGGCTCAGGTGTCTTGTTGAAGCTTGCCTACAGCTGCCTGGCTGGAGGAGGTGTCCCAGCCCAAAGGTCTGCAGAGAAGCGTGAGCTCGGGGGATCCTGTTGCTTCAGGTTCCTGCTTGCTTGCTTATGGGGCTGGCTGCGGTGACAGGGGCACGGATGGAACTTCCCCTGGATCTGTAAGCCTGAAGTAAATCCCCTGCCTCCCATAAACTGTGTCTGGAAGTTCATCCCAGCAATGTGGAGCTGACGGCACCACCTAGGTACCAGGGAATTAAACCCAGGCGGCCAGGCTTTCCAAGCTAGTGTCCTGGACTGCTGAGCCATCTCAGCCCCATGCCCAGCATATTTATGTGAGTACAGGGAATCTGCACTTAGGTCTCATGCTTGCATTTTACCCTCTGAGCCATCTACTCAGTCCCCCCAGCCCCATACAGCTTTTTTTTTTTTTTTTTTTAAAGACAGAGTCTCATGTACTCCAGGCAGGCCACAGACTTAAATAGTCCACAAGGGCCTTGAACTTCTGGTCCTCTTGCCTCCATCTCCAAAGGCTGGGGTTAACAGGCATACACCACCACACCTAGTTTTCTGTGTGGTGCTGGGGATCATCCAGGGCTTTGTGCACGCTCGGCAAACGCTCTGTCAAGTAAACTACATTCTCAGCCTGTCAAAAATAGACTTTTGGCTGGGCGTGGTGGCGCATGCTTTTAATCCCAGCACTCTTGGGAGGCAGAGGTAGGATCGCCGTGAGTTCGAGGCCACCCTTGAGACTCCATAGTGAATTCCAGGTCAGCCTGGGCTAGAGTGAGACCCTACCTCGTAAAACCAAAAAAACAAAAAAAAAACGTAATAATAATAGACTTTTGGGGGGGGTCTGGAGAGATGGCTTAGCGGTTAAGGCACTTGTCTGCAAAGCCAAAGGACCCAGGTTTGATTGCCCAGTACCTACATAAGCCAGATGCACAGGTGACACCTACATCTGGCGTTCATTTGCCGTGGCTACAGGCCTTGGGCGTGCCTGTTCTCTCTTTATCTGGCCCCCCAAATAAATAAACATCGAAAAACCAAAAAAAAAAAAAAAAACCAAAAAAAAAAAAAAAAAAAACAGACTTAGGACTGGGTATGGTGGCACACGCCTTTAATCCCAGCACTCGGGAGACAGAAGATCACTGAGTCTGAGGCCAGCCTTGGAGCTACAGAGTGAATTCTAGGTTAGCCTGAGCTAGAGCTAGAGCGAGACCCTACGTTGAGAAAAAAAAAAAAAAAAAAAAAAGACTTTAATCCCCAGCACTGAGCACTTGGGAGGCAGAGGTAGGAGGATTGCTGTGAATTCAAGGTCATCCTAAACCTACATAGTGAATTACAGGTCAGCCTGGACTAGAGTGAGAAAACCCTTCCTCAAAAAAAGGGGGGTTGGCTGGAGGGATGGCTTAGCGGTTAAGGTGTTTGCCTGCCTGCAAAGACAAAGGACCCAGGTTTGATTCCCTAGGATGCACGTTAGCCAGATGCACAAGGGGGCACAGGTGTCTGGAGTTTATTTGCCGTGGCTAGAGGCCCTGGTGCTCCCATTCTCTCTCTCTCTCCCTCTTTCTCTGTCAAATAAATAAATATAAAATATTTTTATTATTTATTTTTTTCATTTTTTTCTTTTCAAAATTTTTTATTAACAACTTCCATGATTGTAAAAAATATCTCATGGTATTCCCTCCCTCCCCCCACTTTCCCCTTTGAAACTCCATTCTCCATCATATCCCCTCCCCCTCTCAATCAGTCTCTCTTTAAAAATCAAATATTTTTAAAAAAGACTTTTTAAAAAATTTATTTATTTATTTATTTGAGAGCGACAGACAGAGAAAGAGGCAGAGAGAGAGAATGGGCACGCCAGTGGCCTCTAGCCACTGCAAACAAACTCCAGACGCGTGCGCCCCTTGTGCATCTGGCTAATGTGGGTCCTGGGGGATCAAGTCTCGAACCCGGGTCCTTAGGCTTCACAGGCAAGCGCCTAACCACTAAGCCATCGCTCCAGCCCTAAAAAAGACTTTTTGAAGGCTTTGATGAATTGTCTCCACTTAGGCCAGGGCAGGGGCACCACCCTTGAGAAACTACTGTGACTAGCACGAAGAGCCAAGACTGCAAATGGCTGGCCAAGTGGCTGTGACTGGTCCAAGCACCCCTGCTTGTGGCGCACAGAGTCGCTCAGTGAGTCGGGCTGGGAGACTCCTGGACACCCACGAAGGCTCATTCAGCAACAGGTGCTACAGGGGCTTTGCTGAGGCGTGGCCATTTCTGGCCTCGGTCCAGCAGTGCAGGCTGAGCTGGTGCGGTACTTTGAATGGAATGCCCCCCATGGGCTCCTGTGCTTTGAGTACTTGGTCCCCAGCTGGTGGGAATTTGGGGAGGTGGAGCCTTGCTGGAGGAGGTGTGTCATTGGGGTGACCTGGAGGTTTATAAGTCCAGCTCACTGGGTGCTCAGAGCTTGGTCACTCTTGCTCTCCCTCCCGCTGCTGTGATGCCTAGCCTCTGCTCTGCCATGCTCCCCGCCCTGAGGAAACTCCCCTTAGAGAGCGTGTGCCACAATAAACCCTTTCCTCCCATCAGCTGCTTTTGGTGGGGTGTTGTGTCTCAGCAATGAGAATGCACCTGTTTTTTAAAATTCATTTATTTTGAGAGAGAGACAGACAGATGAAGAGGCAGAGAGAAAGAGAGAATGGGCATGATAGGGCCTCCAGTCACTACAAACGAACTCCAGGTGCATGTGCCCCCTTGTGTATCTGGCTCACATAGGTCCTGGGGAATCGAACCAGGGTCTTTAGGCTTCACAGGCCACCACCTTAACCTCTAAGTCATTTCCCCAGCTCAAGAATGTAACTATTGTTGGGCATGGTGGCACACACCTTTAGCCCTAGCACTGTGGAGGCTGAGGTAGGAGGATCACCATGAGTTCAAGCTCAGCCTGGGCTATAGAGTAAGTTCCAGATCAGCCTGGACTAGAACGAACACACACACACACACACACACACACAGAGAGAGAGAGAGAGAGAGAGAGAGAGAGAGAGAGAGAGACTAACTACAATATACAATAGCTGGTAAGTTGAAGGAAGAAGCATAGACAGCAGGTACTGGGTGGGGTGACCTTGACAGCCAAAAACACCAACAAATTTGGCAGTGGCCTGACAGTGGAAGGTCCCGTGATACAGAGAGCAGACCCAGTGTCACCAGGTTTCCAATCCCCTGTATTGGCTCCTGAACAGCCCAGCTCAGGTCTGGGGCGAGGTTTCAAGCATCCACAGCAGCGGCTGAAGAGGTCCCGGCCCCAGAAGCTCTCTCAACAGCTCCCACGGGCTCCTGACCAGCCCAGCTTGTGTCCAGCACTTGTTTTCTGAGTCCTGGGCCCTGGTGCAACCCTGCTTGGCAGTTGACAATCCAGTAGAGCAGTGACCTGTCTGATACCCTGGCCACCCACCAGGATCCCACCTATAGCAAAAAGCCTACTGCTGAGGCTGAAGAGATGGCTAAGTGGTTAAGCGCTTGCCTGTGAAGCCTGAGGACCCTGGTTCGAGGCTCGATTCCCCAGGACCCACCTAAGCCAGATGCACAAGGGGGCGCACGCGTCTGGAGTTCGTTTGCAGTGGCTGGAGGCCCTGGCATGCCCATTTTTTCTCTCTCCTTCCTTTTCTCTCTGTTGTTCTCAAATAAATAAACAACAACAAAAAGCCCACTGCTAAGTGGTCCTAGCCTCATCCAGTGCCCAGTTCCTGGGTGGCATCAGTAGCTGGTGCCCCAGCTTGCACCCCAGCTCTTCAAGGCTGTAGACAGAGGCCGGTCTAGCTTGTGGAAAGGGTGGAAACACCTGGTTAATGAGAGAGCGGTCAGGGAAGGAAGAAGGGAAAGGGGGAGGAGTATAGAGCTGGCCAGAGCAGAGCTGAGCAAAAGCTGCAGGGAGAAGCTCGGGGTGCCTCAGTCCAGAGAGAGAGACAGAGAGAGAGCGCCAGAATTCCAGACATATGCACCAACCTGTGCACCCAGATTTATGTGGGTGCTGGGGATTTGAACTGCGGGCCATCAGGCTTTGCAAGCAAGTGCCTTTTACTGCTAAGTGATCTTTTCAGCCCTCAATTTTTTTTTTTTTTTTTTTTGGTTTTGTTTTGTTTCAAGGTAGGGTCTCTCCAGGCGTGGTGGTGCACACCTTTAATTCCAGTGAGACCTTCCTTACCTTGAAAACACACACACACACACACACACACACACACACACACAAACCCTAAAAAGTAGTGTCTCACTCTAGCTTAGGCTGATCTAGAACTCATTCTGTAGTCCCAGGCTGGCCTTTAACTCATAGCAATTCTCCTACCTCTGCCTCCCGAGTGTTGGGATGCTGGGATGAAAGGTGTGCACCACTACACCTGGCCTCAATTTTTAAAATTGTATCTAAAATGCCAGCTTTTTTTTTTTTTTTTTTTTTTTTTTTTTGAGGTAGGGTCTCACTTTGGCCCAGGCTGACCTGAAAGTCACTATGTAGTCTCAGGGTGGCCTCAAACTCATGACGATCCATCTACCCCTGCCTCTGAGTGCTGGGATTAAAGATGTGTGCAACCATGCCCAGCTAAGACTATATATCATGATCATAATTCCTTCCCATCACTCCTCTTTTCCCCCTCTCAAATCCCCCCCACTGAATCCCTTCTTTCTAACTAATCTCTCTTCTAATTTTTTAATTTATTCATTTTATGAGAGAGAGAGAGAATTGGCATGTTAGGGCCTCTAGCCCCTGCTATCAAATTCAGATGCATCTACTACCTTGTGTGTGGGGCCTTGTGCATCTGGTTTACGTGGGTTCTGGGGAGTTGAACCCGGTTCTTTGTTTGTTTGTTTGTTTGTTTGTTTGAAGTAGGGTCTCACTCTAGCTCAGGCTGGCCTAGAATTCACTATGTAGTCTCAGGGTTGTCTTGAACTCATGGTGATCCTACTGCTGCCTTCTGAGTGCTGGGATTAAAGGCGTGCACCACCATGCCAGTGATACCATAATTTTTTCCCTCCTATTAGGCTGGTTTTGTGTATGCAATGTCAACCACTGTGAGGTCATGAATACCAAAGCCATTTTGTGTCTGAAAGACAGCAGTATAAGGGTCTTCCCTTTCCTTTGGCTCTTACATTTTTTTCTGCCATCTTTTCTGCTATGGCCCCTGAGCCTTGGAGGGTGTGATAGAGATGTCTCACTTAGTGCTGAACACTAAACTGTCACTTCTCAACACTTTGGTGAGTTGTGAGTCACTCCAGTGGTCACTGTCATCTGAAAAGAGAAGCCTCTGTGACCACAAGTAAGAGTAGCATTAATAACTGGGCATAAACATAACTATTTAGAGGGTAGTTTAGTGGTAATAATATATCCATTAGCGAGCCGGGCATGGTGGTGCACGCCCTTAATCCCAGTACTCGGGAGGCAGAGGTACAAGGATCGCCATGAGTTTAAGGCCACCCTGAGACTCCATAGTGAATTCCAGGTCAGCTTGAGTGAGACCCTACCTCGAAAAACAAACAAACAAACAAAATATATATCCATTAGCCAGACTACAGTAGTAGTTTTCCCCCACCCCCTGGGCTTGTGAACTCTTCAGCCATAGCTTTTAACTAGGTTTTCAGTACCAGGCATGCATTCCCTGATGTGGAGTGGGCCTCAGATCCCATCAGAGACAGAGCACAACTGGTTTCCCCCAAACAGACATGCCACCACTGCACCGGTTGGTACATTTGGCCTGGCTGGGCAGCGCACTGCTGGTGAAGACCGTTGATGACTTTTCTCCTCTCAGAGGCTGCATGCTACATAGCCAAGAGGGTATTTTCTTATATGCTTTTTTATTGTTTGGTTTTTCGAGGTAAGATCTCACTCTAGCATAGGCTGACCTGGAATTCACTATGTACCCTCGATCTTACAGCGATCCTCCTATCTCTGCCTCCTGAGCGCTAGGATTAAAGGTGTGCACTACCATGCCTGGCTCCAACAGGGCATTTTCTAAGGCTAAAAAAGAACTTTATCTAGAAAGCCTGGCTTTTGTTCAATTTTGTTGTAGATGTGCTTTGGCGTGCATTTCTGAAATGATTATGTGCACTGCAGGAGACATGTATTTTCATAATTTTAAAGAAGAGTGTTATTTGCTTAATCTCTCTGGGCTTCTTATAGCAACACCAGCATTTTAATAAGTAGATACACAGCAGAATCAGCATTTGGGATTGGATGAGGCTGTGAACCCGGTTTGCAGCTCCCATTTAGGCCTGATGTGGGTCACTAAGTGGACAGCGCCCCCTTCAGGAAACACTAGCAAGCACTGCCTCCGAACAGATCTTACCATTCATAGAATGTTTATTACCAACCACTTTTTTTGTTTGTTTGTTTTTTGAGGTAAGGCCTCACTCTAGCCCAGACTGACTCTGTAGTCCCAGGCTGTACTTGAACGCACAACAGTCCTCCTACCTTAGCTCCCCAAGTGCTGGGATTAAAGCTGTGTGCCACCATGCTGTCTTCCAAACACAATCTTTTTCGTTTGTTTTTTGAGGTATGTCTCACTCTACTTCAGGCTGACCTGGAATTCACTATGTAGTCTCAGGGTGGCCTTGAACTCATCGTGATCCTCCTACCTCTGCCTCCCGAGTGTGGGAGTAAAGGCGTGTGCCACCGTGCCCGGCTCAAATACAATTTTCACTACTGGATTCTCCTCTCCTTTTCCCTGGGATTACTTATTATTTATTTATTGAGAGAGAACGAAGCAGAGAGAGAGAGAGAATATGGGTGCACCAGGACCTCCAGCCACTGCAAACAAACTCCAGACACATGTGCCACTGCATCTGGCTTATGTAGGTCCTGGGGAATTGAAGCTGGGTCCTTAAGGCTTGCAGGCAAGTGCCTTAAGCACTAAACCATCTCTCCACCCACCCCCACCCTGGGATTTTTTTTTTTTTTCCCCGAGGTAGGGTCTCACTCTAGCTCAAGCTGACCTGAAATTCACTATGTAGTCTCAGGGTGGCCTCGAACTCACACTGATCCTCCTACCTCTGCCTCCCAAGTGCTGGGACTAAAGGCATTCACCACCATGCCCAGCTCCTGGGACTTTTTTGTTTGTGTTTTGTATTGAAGCCGTCATGACCTCTAAGCATGGGCTCTACCCTTCAGCCCCATCCCCCACCCACCCCCAGCTGTGTGGTATGCGCAGCCTCTCCCCTGACTCAGAGCTGCGGTCTCCTCAGCAGGGCAGAGCAGGCCCAGCAGCCTGCCCTTTAATCTTGCACAGATGCGCAGTCCTGACTTCAGCACGAAGGTAATTGAAGAGCAGCTCTCAGGAAGGTGATGAGGATGCAATCAGACACTGGGAGAAGTTGTCCCAACATGACCTAGGGTAGGTGGCCTGGATGTCTGGGGAGGGCAGCACGTCAAGGCCACGCGGGTGTGGGAGTCTGAAGTCTGGGTAAGATGCTATGGTCATCACGCAATGCAGGGTGATGTCCAGGTTGTGACAGGCACACAGAGCCGTTCAGTGACGCACTGTCTGAGGTGATGCAGTGGGCTAGGGAAGGGCCAGGATGGTGCCCAGCTCCAAAGCTCAGTTGTTTGTTTGTTTTCCTTTGGTGGATGGATGCGGAGGCCCCTCTCTCCAGGGACTTCCGCTGGGAGAGGCAGGGGAGGAGAACGTGCCCAGTGCCTTCCTCTGCTTGGAGACTTTCCATCCCTGTCCCTTTACCAGATCTCAGCTTCCATCAGGAAGGAGACTTGAGCAGCTGCCTGGACGCCCCCCAGCTCAGCCCTATGGCCTCCCTCCTCTGCCTAGTGGCATCCCTGAGCAGTTAAGATGACAGCAGCTATCCTTCCAAGCATAGGGAGGGTGTGTGGTGTACATATCTCTCATCTGGGCCACAGAAGACTCTAGTCCGATGTAGACCAGCTGACAGAAAGCTGGAAAAAGCCACACTACATGAAGTTCAGTGGGAGAGAAGAAATCACTAGTGACAATAACCAGCAGTGGACACTGCAAGCTTTGTATTTGGCCAGCCAGGCCAAATGAGCCAACAGGTGCAATAGTGGTACATCTGTTATGGGGGAAACCAACTGCCCTCTAATTTGACTGGAGGCCTGCTCCATGGGAGGGAATACATCCCTGATACTGAAAACCTCCAACAGGGTTAGTCATGAGCCCTAGGGATATAATGTCTACAGCTGTCTGGCTAAATGTATATACTATGCTCATCAAACTGCCCAGCATACCCATATATTAATGCTACTCTCACTTTTAGTTAGAGAACTTTCTCTTTTCAGATGGCAGTGATCTTGGGATCACTCAGAAGGTATCACGGTGCTGGGAAGAAGTGACAGAGGAGTGCTCAGCACTGTAATATCTCTATCACACCTTCCAAGGCTCAGGGTCCATTGTGGAAGAGGTGGCGGAAAGAATGTAAGAGCCAGAGGAAGGGTAGGACTCCTTACAACGTGCTCCTCCAGACACAAAATGGCCTGGATATCCATGACCTCACAGTGCCTGACACTACCTACACAAAACCATCATAATAGGAGGAAAAGATGATGACATCAAAATAAAAGAGAGACTGAGAGGAGAAGGGGGAGGGGATATGATGGAGAGTGGAATTTCAAAGGGGAATGTGGGTGGAGGGAGGGAATTACTATAGGATATTGTTTACAATCATGGAAGTTGTTAATAAGAAAAAAGGCATGCGCCACCATGCCTGGCAATTCTTTTGTAAATACGTTATTTATTTATTTGCAAGGAGAGAGAGACACATGCGCGCGCGCACACACACACACACACACACACACACGCATGCACACACACACACAATGGGCACAACACAGAGGGGAAGGGAATGGGCATGCCAGGACAAAGTGCCTTTGTGCATCTGGCTTTACATGGGTACTGGGGAATAGAACCTGGATTACTGGGATTTGCAGGTAAGTGCCTCAACTGCTGAGTCATTTCCTCAGCCCTCAATGTGCTTTTTGTGTTGGCTGTTTTGAGGATTTTTTTTTTGTTTGTTATTGTTTTTTATTTTTTTCTGATTATTTATTTATTTATTTATTTGAGATAGAGGGTCAGAGAGAGAGTGAGAATGGGCACACCAGGGTCTCTAACCACTGCAAACAAACTCCAGATGCATGTGCCACCTTGTGCATATGGCTTACATGGGACCTGGAGAATCGAACCTGGGTCTGTAGCCTATGCAGGCAAGTGTCTTAACCACTAAGCCATCTCTCCAGCCCTGTTATTGTTTCGAGGAAGTGTCTCACTCTAGCCCAGGCTGACCTGTTATTCATTATATAGTCTCAGGGTGACCTCCTACCTCTGCCTCCTAAGTGCTGGAATTAAAGGCGTGTGTCACCATTCCTGGCTCAAAATTTTTTTCAATTATTTTTATTTATTAATTAGAGACAAAGAAAGAGAGTGAGAAAGACAGAGAGAGAGAGAATGGGCACACCAGGGCCTCTAGCCACTGCAAACAAACTCCAGATGCATGTGCCACCATGTGCATCTGGCTTATGTGGGACCTGGAGAATTGAATCTGGGTCCTTAGGCTTCACAGGCAAGTTCCTTCACTAAACCATCTCTCCAGCCCCTCAAAAACATTTTTTTTCAATTTTTATTAACATTTTCCATGATTATAAAAAATATCCCATGGTAATACCCTCCCTCCCCCCACTTTCCCCTTTGAAACTCCATTCTCCATCATATCCCCTCCCCATCTCAATCAGTCCCTCTTTTATTATGATGTCATGATCTTTTCCTCCTATTATGATGGTCTTGTGTAGGTAGTGTCAGGCACTGTGAGGTCATGGATATACAGGCCATTTTATGTCTGGAGGGAGCACATTGTAAGGAGTTCTACCCTTCCTTTGGCTCTTATATTCTTTCTAACACCTCTTCTGCAATGGTTCCTGAGCCTTGGAAGGTGTGATCGGGATGTTACTCAGTACTCCAGTCACTTCTTTACAGCACTATGATGCCTTCTGAGTCGTCCCAAGGTCACTGCCATCTGGAAAGAGAAGATTCTCTACCCAAAGTGAGAGTAGCATTAATATAAGGGTATGACCATTAAGAGAAGTGCTTGCTGGCCAGTTTGATAAGCATAGTATATACATTGATCCAGACATCAGCAGATGTTATACCCCTAGGGCTCATGACTACCCCTGTTTTAAGTTTTCAGTATCAGGGATGTATTCCCTCCCATGGAGTGGGCCTCCAGTCCAATTGGAGGGCAGTTGGTTTCCACCATAGTAGCGTGCCATTGCTCCCATTGGCTCATTTGGCCTGGCTGGCCAATTATAAGGCTTGCAGTGTCCACTGTTGAGTATCTTCACTGGTGGTATCTCTTTCTCCCATTGAACTGCATGTAGAATGGCTTCTTCCAGCTTTCTGACAGCTGGTCTATATGGAGGTTATAAGCTCAGTTCCAACAGGATTTCTCAGTGGCCTTGCAGCCCAAGTATGTGGAGTCTTCAGCAATAGGGTCTTACCATCTCTTCCTGGTAGAAAACCAAGGGCCTCGGCAATGGCCTATAATGTTTTGGGGGCATCAGGGACCTCCCTGGCCCACAACTCACTGGAAGGTATCCCATCCCTGGCACTGAAAATTTTCTAGCAACTAACTATGGCTCCTGAGTGTTCCATTGTCCAAAAAAGTAGGTTTCCATATGATTTATTAATATCCTCTTATATTTTGATTAGCCCTCCCTCCACCTTTCCTTTATTCAATCTCTTCCCCTGACCTCACTTTGGGCCTTTTCACCCCCGTTAATCTATACTTCTACTTAAATATATACAATACCAACCTATTAAGTACCCTCCTCCCTTCCTTTCTCTTCCCTTTATATCTCTTTTTTAGCTTACTGGCCTCTGCTACTGAGTTTTTCCTTCTCACACAGAAGTCCAATCATCTGTAGCTAGGATCCAGATATGAGAGAAAACATGCAGCGCTTGGCTTTCTGGGCCTGGGTCACTTCATTTAGTATAATCCTTTCCAGATCCATCCATTTTCCTGCATATTTCATAACTTCATTTTTTGTTACCTCAAAAACATTTTTTTAAATGCTGATAAACTTTTGTCCTTATGAGGGGGTGTAGAGTTAGGGTGATGACCCCTGAAGGTAAAAAGGGAAGGAACATTTTTCTTTTTTTTTTTTTTAATAGTTTTTAAATTTATTTTGTTCATTTTTATTTTTTTATTTGAGAGCGACAGACAGAGACAGAAAGAGGCAGAGTGAGAGAGAGAGAATGGGCGCGCCAGGGCCTCCAGCCACTGCAAACAAACTCCAGACATGTGCACCCCCTTGTGCATCTGGCTAACATGGGTCCTGGGGAATTGAGCCTCGAACCGGGGTCCTTAGGCTTCACAGGCAAGTGCTTAACCGCTAAGCCATCTCTCCAGCCCAGAACATTTTTCTTATCTTTTGCCTAGTTCCACCCCAGGACCCCAATTTTCCCGTTGCACTTAGGCTCTGGGACCTTGATATATGACCACACAATTTTCTTTTCTTTTTTTTTTTTTTTTTTTGGTTTTTCAAGACAGGGTCTCGCTGAAGCCCAGCTGACCTGGAATTCACTATGTAGTTTCAGGGTGGCCTCGAACTCACAGCGATCCTCCTACCTCTGCCTCCCCAGTGCTGGGATTAAAGGCGTGCATCACACCAGCTTTTTTGACAACTTTATACACAGTTTTTTGATTCACATCTATATATAGTATATTCACACCCTACTACCAGGTCTTGTCCCCCTTTCCATCCTTCTCAACCCTTCTTCCCAACTAGATCCACTTTGACGTACTTTGTTGGTGTTTTCAAAGCAGAGTCTCACTCTAGCCCAGGCTGACTGGAGCTTTTACCGTAGTCCAAACTAGGTTTGAGCTCACAGCGATCCTCCTATTATCTGCCTCCCGAGTACCGGGATTAAAGGGGTGCGCCGCATGCCCTGAGACGGTTTTGACATGCAATAGTCCACCCGCACGGCCTAAGGCAGCGTGCCTTGTCTACCGGAGGGGAGAGCCTTGGTGGCAGAGACCCTCTGGAAGCCAGGGCTGCTGGGACTACTGAGGTCAGGACCGGCCATGGGGTTGGCTTTGCTGGGCTGGCCTCCTTGCTGCTTTCGGGCCAGAGTACAGGTGATCATGCTGCTGCTGCCCCTGGGGAAAGTAGTGAGAGGCCAGGGCTGGGGGAACCAGCCCTCCCCTTCCACAACCCCCTTTCACCTAACCAATTTTTCTTTCTTTTTTGGTTTTTCGAGGTAGGGTCTCACTCTGGTCCAGGCTGACCTGGAATTAACTCTGTCATCTCAGGGTGGCCTTGAACTCATGGCGATCCTCCTACCTCTGCCTCCCGAGTGCTGGGATTAAAGGCATGCGCCACCACGCCCGGAGAGAGGGAGAGGTAGAACTGGTGTGCCAGGGCCTCAACCACCTCATCTACTGCAATAAAACTCCAGATGCAGCCGGGCATGGTGGTGCATACCTTTAATCTCAGCACTTGGGAGGCAGAGGTAGGAAGATCACCATGAGTTCGAGGCCACCCTGAGATTACATAGTGAATTCCAGGTCAGCCTGGGCTAGAGTGTGACTCAACCTCAAAAAAACAAACAAACAGAGCTGGAGAGGTGGCTTAGCAGTTAAGTGCTTGCCTGTGAAGCCTAAGGACCCTGGTTCGAGGCTCAATTCCCCAGGACCCACATTAGCCAGATGCACAAGGGGGCGCATGCATCTGGAGTTCGTTTGCAGTGACTGATGCACCTTCTCTCTCTATCTGCGTCTTTCTCTCTGTGTCTGTCTCTCTCAAATAAATAAATGAAAATAAAATGAAAAATTAAATAAAACCCAAAACTCCAGAAGCATGTGCCATCTTGTTCGACTGTGTGCATGTGCCACCTTGTGCATCTGATTTATGTGGAATCTGGAGAGTAGAACATGGGTCTTTAGGCTTTGCAAGAAAGCATTTTGACTGCTAAGCCATCTCTGCAGCCCTTACCTAACAAATTTGTATGCAACCCCTAGCTATGTATACATATAAAATACGCATCTAAAGCAACCCTTACTGACAATCAGTCATAAGGAAGCATACTTTGAAACAATTGTTAGTCCCAGCACTGGGAAGCAGAGGTAAGATCTCAGTGAGTGCAAGGGCAGCCTGAGACTACATAGTGAATTTCAGCTCAGTCTGGGCTAGAGTGAGACCCTACCTCAAAAAAACAAAACCAAGGGAGGCAGAGGAAGGAGGGTTGCCGTGAGTTCAAGGCCAGCCTGGAACTACAGAGAGAGTTCTAGGTCAGCCTGGGCTGGAGGGATGGCTTAGAGGTTAAGGCACTTGCCTGCAAAGCCAAAGAACCCAGGTTTGATTCCCCAGGACCCATGTAAAGCCAGATGCACAAAATGGCACATGTGTCTGGAGTTCGTTTGCAGTGGCTGGAGGTCCTGGCATGTCCATTCTCTTTGTCTGTCTCTCTCTCTCTCAAATAAATAAATAATTCTTTTAATTGAAAAAAAAAAAAAAAACCCAAAACACAAGTTTAAGCTGGGCATGGTGGTGCATGCCTTTAGTCCCAGCACTGGTAGGCAGAGGTAAAATCATCGTGAGTTCAAGGCCAACCTGAGATTACATAGTGAATTCCAGATCAGCCTGGGCTCTTAGAGCAAGACCCTACCTTGAAAAAAAACAAACGAAAACAAAAACCAATTCTTTGCCCGGGAATATTATCCTATACCTGTAATCTTAGCATTTGGGAGGTAGAGGCAGGAGGATGAAGAAGTTCAAGGCCATCCTTGGCCAAATATGGAGTTTGAGACAAGCCTGATGGGCTACATGAGACCCTGTACAGAAAAGAGGGACCAGAGCTAAAGACATTGTTCAGTTGGTAGAGTGCTTGCTTATCATGCATGAAGCCCTGGGTTTCATTTAACAAACAAAGCTGGCGTGGTGGTGCACACCTTTAATCCCAGCACTCTAGAAGCAGAGGTAGGAGGATCAAGGCCACCCTGAGACTAGAGTGAATTCCAGATCAGCCTGGGCTAGAGCGAGACCCTACCTTAAAATAAACAAATAAAAGTAAAAACCAAACAGCCAATGCCTGCCTTCTCGTGGGCAGGGGCTCCTCGTGCTCCTCCCTTCTCTTCAGCTCCTGCCTCCCATGTGTAGGACCCCACTCATGCTCCCTTCCTTCCGCAGGGCTGTCCACCTGGAGTCTAATAACACTTGTAAACTTTCTGCTCGGGTCTGTGGATGAATCCCGGGACTCTAAAATTCATGTCTATCAGTGTGTTGGCAGAGGAACCCAAATTAAGGTGCCGTACTGATATGCTGGCCCAGAGCTCAGGGGGAAGTGATCTGTTTCCTGTCTTCCTCACAGCAGGAGGCAGGATCTGTTCCACCTCCCCTCCTCTCAGTCTTCTCCCCTGCTGTCTCCAGCCTGGGAACTAGGCACATTAAAAAAAGGGGGTGGCCACAGTGCTTGACACTACCTACACAAGACCATCATAATAGGAGGAAAAGATGATGACATCAAAATAAAAGAGAGACTGATTGAGAGGGGGAGGGGATATGATGGAGAATGGAGTTTCAAAGGGGAAAGTGGGGAGAGGGAGGGCATTACCATGGGATATTTTTTATAATAATGGAAGTTGTTAATAAAAAAATAAAAAATAAAAAAACTTTAAAAAGTTAACCTTAAACCAGGCGTGGTGGCTCACGCCTTTAATCCCAGCACTCGGGAGGCAGAGTAGGAGGATCACCGTGAGTTCGAGGCCACCCTGAGACTCCATAGTGAATTCCAGGTCAGCCTGGGCTAGAGTGAGACCCTACCTCAAAAAAAAACAAACAAACAAAAAAACAAAACAAAACAAAAAAAAGTTAACCTTAAGCTGGGCATGGTGGTGCATGCCTTTAATCCCAGCACTGAAGAGGCAGAGGTAGGTGGATCGCCATGAGTGTGAGGCCACCCTGAGGCTACATAGTGAATTCCAGGTCAGCCTTGGCTACAGTGAGCCCCTGCCTCGAAAAACCAAAAAAAAAAAAAAAAAAAAAGCTAACCTTAAAGGGTATGTATCCTCTGGCTTCATTCATGTCACACTTATGAAATAATATAAAATAATACATTAATAGTTACTGAGGTTAAGAAGGGCAGAGGGGCTAAGTAATACCAAGAAATAACATGAGTCTTGTGGTGGATAGCTGAATGTCATTACATGTTGGTCATGCAAATTACACATGATATAACTAAGCCACATACACGTGTGTGTGTTGTATCTGCTGAACTCTTATTAAATTCTTTGGGTTATAAAAAAAATTTGGTCTTTCATCTCACATAACTTTCTAAGAGTACTTAAATAAAACACACTGTCATTTATATACAGCTTGGCTTAACTACTGGTAATAAAACATCTGTGATGGTTTATATTGTCGAAGGAATTACCTATGAAGGATTATCTTTTAAAGGTTAGCCACTGTGCATGTCTGTTAAGGATTGCCCTGCTGAGGTCAACTGATGTGGGAAGACCATCCCTTACTGTGGTGGGCACCATTCCGTGAGCCAGCCCTGGACTGTGAGGAGAGAGTGGCATTCCTCCCTCTCTGCTTCTTCACTATTGATTATGACCAGCCTCTAGCTCCTGCACCTAACCCAATGATGGACTGTAATCTCCAACTATAATCTAGAACAAACCCTTCCTCTCTTCTGTCAGGTACTGGTCTAAGCAACAGAAGTTGACTGGTGCACATCCATAGCAAATGGGTTCCTCATCAACAGCGTGTCATCAAAATAAAAGAGAGACTGATTGACAGGGAGAGGAGATACGATGGAGAGTGGAGTTTCAAAGGGGAAGGTAGGGGGAGGGAGGGCATTACCATGGGATATTGTTTACAATCGTGGAAGATGTTAATAAAAAAATTAATAAATTTTAAAAAAGAAAGAAAGAAAGGGGGTGGGGCAGGCATGGTGGTGCATGCCTTTAATCCCAGCACTCGGGAGGCTGAGGCCGGAGGACTGCCATTAGTTTGAGGCCACCCTGAGACTACATAGTGAATTCCAGGTCAGCCTGAGCTAGAGTGAGACCCTACCCTCGAATCCCAGCACTGAAGAGGCAGAGGTAGGTGGATCGCCATGAGTGTGAGGCCACCCTGAGGCTACATAGTGAATTCCAGGTCAGCTTGGCTACAGTGAGCCCCTGCCTCGAAAAACCAAAAAAAAAAAAAAAAAAAAAAGCTAACCTTAAAGGGTATGTATCCTCTGGCTTCATTCATGTCACACTTATGAAATAATATAAAATAATACATTAATAGTTACTGAGGTTAAGAAGGGCAGAGGGGCTAAGTAATACCAAGAAATAACATGAGTCTTGTGGTGGATAGCTGAATGTCATTACAAGTTGGTCATGCAAATTACACATGATATAACTAAGCCACATACACGTGTGTGTGTTGTATCTGCTGAACTCTTATTAAATTCTTTGGGTTATAAAAAAAATTTGGTCTTTCATCCTCACATAACTTTCTAAGAGTACTTAAATAAAACACACTGTCGTTATATACAGCTTGGCTTAACTACTGGTAATAAAACATCTGTGATGGTTTATATTGTCGAAGGAATTACCTATGAGGGATTATCTTTTAAAGGTTAGCCACTGTGCATGTCTGTTAAGGATTGCCCTGCTGAGGTCAACTGATGTGGGAAGACCATCCCTTACTGTGGTGGGCACCATTCCGTGAGCCGTCCCTGGACACTGTGCGAAGGAAGAGTGCATTCCTCCCTCTCTGCTTCTTCACTATTGATTATGACCAGCCTCTAGCTCCTGCACCTAACCCAATGATGGACTGTAATCTCCAACTATAATCTAGAACAAACCCTTCCTCTCTTCTGTCAGGTACTGGTCTAAGCAACAGAAGTTGACTGGTGCACATCCATAGCAAATGGGTTCCTCATCAACAGCGTGTCATCAAAATAAAAGAGAGACTGATTGACAGGGAGAGGGGATACGATGGAGAATGGAGTTTCAAAGGGGAAGGTAGGGGGTGGTAGGCAATTACCATGGGATATTGTTTACAATCGTGGAAGATGTTAATAAAAAAAAAAAAAAAAAGGGGGGGTGCTGGAGGGATGACTTAGTGGTTATTAAGGCAATTGTCTGCAAAACCAAACAACCCAGGTTCAATTCAATTCCCTAGGATACACATAAGCCAGATGTACCACGGGGTACATGCATCTTGAGTTAGTCTGCAGTGGCTGGAGACCATAGTGCCCATTCTCTCTCTCTCTCTCGCTACCTGCCTATTTATCTCTCTCTCAAATAAAGAAAATATAAAATATTTTTTAAAAACACTTAAAAAAAAAGACAAGGCTGGAGAGATGGTTTAGCTGCAGTTCACATATAAGCCAGATGCACAAGGTGACGAAGCACTCAAGGTTACATATGTGCAGAAGGTGGTGCCCACACCTGGAGTTCAATTGCAGTGGCTGGAGGCCCTGGTGTGCCAATTCTCTCTCATTAAAAAAAAAATAAACAGCTGGTGTGGTGGCGCACACTTTTAATCCTAGCACTTGGAAGGCAGAGGCTGGAGGATCACCATGAGTTCGAGGCCACCCTGAGACTCCATAGTGAATTCCAGGTCAGCCTGGGCTAGAGTGAGACCCTACCTCAAAAACAAACAAACAAAAAAAACAAAACAAAACAAAAAAAAAGTTAACCTTAAGCTGGGCATGGTGGTGCATGCCTTTAATCCCAGCACTGAAGAGGCAGAGGTAGGTGGATCGCCATGAGTGTGAGGCCACCCTGAGGCTACATAGTGAATTCCAGGTCAGCCTGAGCTAGAGTGAGACCCTACCTCGAAAAACCAAAAAAAAAAAAAAAAAAGCTAACCTTAAAGGGTATGTATCCTCTGGCTTCATTCATGTCACACTTATGAAATAATATAAAATAATACATTAATAGTTACTGAGGTTAAGAAGGGCAGAGGGGCTAAGTAATACCAAGAAATAACATGAGTCTTGTGGTGGATAGCTGAATGTCATTACATGTTGGTCATGCAAATTACACATGATATAACTAAGCCACATACACGTGTGTGTGTTGTATCTGCTGAACTCTTATTAAATTCTTTGGGTTATAAAAAAAATTTGGTCTTTCATCCTCACATAACTTTCTAAGAGTACTTAAATAAAACACACAGTCGTTTATATACAGCTTGGCTTAACTACTGGTAATAAAACATCTGTGATGGTTTATATTGTCGAAGGAATTACCTATGAGGGATTATCTTTTAAAGGTTAGCCACTGTGCATGTCTGTTAAGGATTGCCCTGCTGAGGTCAACTGATGTGGGAAGACCATCCCTTACTGTGGTGGGCACCATTCCGTGAGCCGGCCCTGGACTGTGAGAAGGAGAGAGTGGCATTCCTCCCTCTCTGCTTCTTCACTATTGATTATGACCAGCCTCTAGCTCCTGCACCTAACCCAATGATGGACTGTAATCTCCAACTATAATCTAGAACAAACCCTTCCTCTCTTCTGTCAGGTACTGGTCTAAGCAACAGAAGTTGACTGGTGCACATCCATAGCAAATGGGTTCCTCATCAACAGCGTGTCATCAAAATAAAAGAGAGACTGATTGACAGGGAGAGGAGATACGATGGAGAATGGAGTTTCAAAGGGGAAGGTAGGGGGAGGGAGGGCATTACCATGGGATATTGTTTACAATCGTGGAAGATGTTAATAAAAAAATTAATAAATTTTAAAAAAGAAAGAAAGAAAGGGGGTGGGGCAGGCATGGTGGTGCATGCCTTTAATCCCAGCACTCGGGAGGCTGAGGCCGGAGGACTGCCATTAGTTTGAGGCCACCCTGAGACTACATAGTGAATTCCAGGTCAGCCTGAGCTAGAGTGAGACCCTACCTCGAAAAACCAAAAAAAAAAAAAAAAAAAAAGGGGGGTGCTGGAGGGATGACTTAGTGGTTATTAAGGCAATTGTCTGCAAAACCAAACAACCCAGGTTCAATTCAATTCCCTAGGATACACATAAGCCAGATGTACCACGGGGTACATGCATCTTGAGTTAGTCTGCAGTGGCTGGAGACCATAGTGCCCATTCTCTCTCTCTCTCTCGCTACCTGCCTATTTATCTCTCTCTCAAATAAAGAAAATATAAAATATTTTTTAAAAACACTTAAAAAAAAAGACAAGGCTGGAGAGATGGTTTAGCTGCAGTTCACATATAAGCCAGATGCACAAGGTGACGAAGCACTCAAGGTTACATATGTGCAGAAGGTGGTGCCCACACCTGGAGTTCAATTGCAGTGGCTGGAGGCCCTGGTGTGCCAATTCTCTCTCATTAAAAAAAAATAAACAGCTGGGTGTGGTGGCGCACACTTTTAATCCTAGCACTTGGAAGGCAGAGGCTGGAGGATCACCATGAGTTCGAGGCCACCCTGAGACTCCATACTGAATTCCAGGTCAGCCTGGGCCAGAATGAAACCCTACCTCAAAAAGCCAAAAAAAAAAAAAAAAAAAAAAAAAAAAATATATATATATATATATATATATATATATATATATTAAACCAACAACAAAAAAGACAAAATAAAATCCCACAAAACACCCATCATTCTTTTATATGTGCGAATGTCCTGTTATTAAAGATGAAAGCAAGCGAGGTGGGTGAGCACTTCATGGCATACAGTGGTCTGGAACATGAGTGGAGGTGCAGCATGGCCAGAAGCATCCATGGTGCAGAGGTGCCTCTGTAAATTCAAAACGGAGCTGCAGCAAAGTGCAACACTGATGAGCCACACCATAAACATCAAACGTTTTTTTTTTTTTTTTGGTTTTTCGAGGTAGGGTCTCACTCTAGCCCAGGCTGACCTAGAATTCACTATGGAGTCTCAGGGTGGCCTCGAACTCACAGCCAAACTCCTACCTCTGCCTCCCGAGTGCTGGGATTAAAAGCGTGCACCACCACGCCCGGCTTGTTTTTTTTTTTTTTTTTTTTTTTTTTTTCAAGGCAGGGTTTCACTGTAGCCTAGGCTGACTTGGAATTTGCTATGGAGTCTCAGGGTGACCTTGAAATCACAGTGATCCTCCTACCTCTGTCTCCCCAGTGCTGGGATTAAAGGCGTGTGCCATCATGCCCGGAAACATTAAACTTCTGACGTTGCATTAATTTTTGGCCTGTACATGTTCAAAAAACCTTTACTATTAAAATTTTCCATGATCCTACGCTCAGTTACCTGGGAGTAAGTTGTGCCCTACAGCAAGAGCTCTTGGCTAGTCCACCGTCTTTTACTGCCCCCTGGTGGTCATTTTCTTCTTGAAGCATGTCATACGTGGGAAAATTCAAACGTGAATCTGGGATCATTAAACCATCTCTCTCTTTTTCAAGATGGGGTTTCACTCTAGCCCAGGCTGTCCTGGAATTCACTATGTAGTCTCAGGATGGCCTCGAACTCATGGCAATCCTTCCTCTGCCTCCCCAATGCTAGGCGTGCACCACCACGCCCAGGCTCTCTTTTAAAAGCAGTTGATGGGAGCCAGGTGTGGCGGCGCATGCCTTTAATCCCAACACATGGGTGACAGAGATAAGAGGAGTTACCATGAATTCGAAGCCATCCTGAGACAACATAGTGAACTCCAGAATATCAGGTCAGCCTGGGCTAGAGCAAAACTCTACTTTAAATATATATATGTGTGTGTATATATATATGAAATTATGTATTCACAGGCAAACCTTGAACTCATGGCAATCCTCCTACCTCTGCCTCCTGAGTGCTGGGATTAAAAGCATATGCACCACCATACTCAGATCAATTGTTTTGGGTGTGTGGGGGGGTTTCAAGGTAGGGTCTCACTCTAGCCCAGGCTGACCTGGAATTCACTATGGAGTCTCAGGGTGGCCTCAAACCCTCAGCGATCTTCCTACTGCTGGGATTAAAGGTTTGTGCCACCACACCCAGCTAAATCCATTTTTATTTATTTTTAATCAAAGAGAGAAAGACAGAGTATGAGGTGCATTAGGGCTTTTTGCTACTGTCAACAACTCCAGACACATGAAACTGTGCATCAGGTTGTATGTGGGTACTGAGGAATTGAACCTGGCCCAGGAGGCATTGCAAGTGCTTTTAATCGCTGAGCCATTTCCCAGCTCAAATCATGAATCCTTTATGGTTGTTTTCTTTTCTCCCACAGAAAGCATGCCCACTTCTCACAGCTGCTCCAGATGGTGACAGCTGTTTCTCTTGTTCAGCTTGACGTGACTGCAGAAATCCTGACTTGTCACCATCAGTGTAACCCGTCACTTTCCCTGCAGTTTCCCAGCTGACTGAAACAGACAAAACCATTAGGTCCTCAGTGAGCAGCTTTGCCACCTGACCTTGGTGCCAGACGTGTATCTGGTGTCTGACCCTTTGGTATTAGCTGAGGGAAACGCTATACGTTCTGGCTTGGAAAAGCAACTTTTGTGCTAACCAACATGTGTGCGTACGTGTGTGCACACACACCTCTCCACTTGCTCTACACTCCCAACTCTAGTCCTCATTTCTCCTCCTTCAATCTTTTTTTTTTTTTTTCTTCTCTCACTCTAGCTCAGACTGGCCTGGAATTCACTATGTATTTTCAGGATGGCCTTGAACTCACGGTGATCCTCCTACCTCTGCCTCCAGAGTGCTGGGATCAAAGGTGTGCACCACCATGCCTGGCCTTCTCCTCCTTCAATCTTGAGGCATCTTTGTGCTTGTTCTTATATACTGCACTAAGTTGTTATGAGATAGTTTCTTTTCATTCATTTATTTGAGGTAGGGTCTCACTCTGCCCCAATCTGACCTGGAACTCACTCTGTAGCCCAGGCTGGCCTTGGACTATGATACTCCTGCCTCTACCGTCTGAGTGCTGATTAAAGGTGTGTATCACCACATCTGGCTCTTTCATGTATTTATTTACTTATTTTTCTCCCCTCTCCCTTCCCTCTTTCCTTCCTCAGACAAGGTCCCATGAGCCCACTCTGGCCTCAGACCTGCTACATAGGTGAGGGCAGTCTTGAACTCCTGATCCTCCTGTCTCCATCTCTGGAATGCTGGAATTACAGAAGTATGCCCCCATGCTATCCCTAAACATTAACTGATCATAGTTCTGCTTCAATTTTAGAAAAACAGAGGTCCTGGGGCTGGGGAAATAGCCTAGTGGATAAAGTGTTTGCTGGGCAACATGAGGTACTGAATTCAGATCCCCACACCCAAATCAAAGCCACTTGTGGCAGCACGTGCCCATAACCCTACCTGTGGGGAGGCACAGGCAGGTGGATTCCTGGGACTTGCTGGCTTGCTAGTGTACTGAATTGGTGAGAATAAGACTGTGTCTCAAAACAAAAGCAAGATGGGGGGGGGGGTTCGGGGAGATGGCTCAGCAGCTAAAGGCACTTGCTCACAAGCATGATGGCCTGGGTTCAATACCCCAATAACCACATAGAGCCAGATGCACAAAGTGATGCATGTGTCTGGAGTTTGTTTGCAGTGGCAACAGGCTTCACATGCCAATTCTTCCCACCCCGCACCCCTCCCGTCTTTCTCTCTGCTTGCAAATGAAGAAAAATATTTTTATTATTTATTTATTTATGTGCAGAGGTTGAGGTTAGATGTCTCCCTCAATCATTCTCCACCTTATTTATTTACTGGTTTTTCAAGGTAGGGTCTCACTCTAGTCCAGGCTAACCTGGAATTCACTATGTAGTTTCAGGGTGGCCTTGAACTCACGGAAATTCTCCTACCTCTGCTTCCCAAGTGCTGGGATTAAAGACATGCACCACCATGCCCGGCCATCCACTTTTTTAAAAAATTTTTTTGGTTTATTTTTATTTATTTATTTGAGAGCGACAGGCAGAGAAAGAGGCAGAGAGAGAGAGAGAATGGGCACACGCCAGGGTCTCCAGCCACTGCAAATGAACTCTAGACACATGTGCCCCCTTGTGCATCTGGCTTAAGTGGGTACTGGGGAATCGAACCTCAAACCTGGATCCTTAGGCTTCACAGGCATGCGCCTTAACCGCTAAGCCAGGAGAGATGGCTTAGTGGGTAAGCACTTGCCTGTGAAGCCTAAGGACCTACGTTCAATTCTCTAGGTCCCACATAAGCCAGATAAACATAGTGGCACATGCATTTGGAGTTTGTTTGCAGTGGCTACAGGTCTTGGAGTGCCCATTCTCTCTCTCTGCTTGTAAATGAATAAATAAAGCCATTAGATTGATAGATAAGATATAGCCTGGCATGTGGCACATGCCTTTAATCCCAGCACTTGGGAGGCAGAGGTAGGAGGATTGCCATGAGTTCAAGGCCAACCTGAGACTACATAGTGAATTCCAGGTCAGCCTGGGCTAGAGTGAGACCCTACCTTGAAAAACAAACAAACAACAACAACATCAACAAAAAAACCCCTTACTCTGAATAGAGTAATCTTCCAGTGTCCACATGAAATCTCTGGTTTTATTGCTTGCTTTTCCATGCACCTAGAATATTTTACAATCAAATCACACATTTCTTACAGTACAGAAGAGAACACACCTGGCCCCATTGTATGTGTGTAGCCTAAATGACCAAGTAGAAATGTTAATGTAATACAAGCTTTATTTTTATTAACCCCTCTGAAAGTGCATTGCAAGTACAGAGATCAGCAAATTCATTACATTTAGTTTAGTAAGAGAAATAAAACAGGAGGTGACAGAGGAAACTTTTCACAGGACTTCAGAACACCGAGGTCCCATTGGGAGCCTGTGCACACGGCTGCAGGCTGCAGGCTGCGCTGGAGCACCACGGCGCTCGGCTTGGGCTTCGGCTCCCGGGGGAAGTGGCGAGCACACGTGTTTACAATATCTGTGGGTACAAACAAGCCACGGCTTTGGCTGCCCAGTCCATTCAGTTTCCTAGTATCTTTTTGTTTCAAATCTGCCTACCAAATCTGGACTCTGACATCTGTTTTGAATTACGTTAAGATCAAGTTAAGCCAGGTGTTGGTGGTCCACTTTTAGTCCCAGCACTCGGGAGGCAGAGGTAGGAGGACCTCTGTGAATTTGAGGCCAGCCTGAGACTACAGATTGCATTCTAGGTCAGCCTGGGCTAGAGTGAGACCTTACCTCCAAAACAAAAACAGAAACATTTAGTAATTACAGATAAGGAGCTCTTTATAAATAACACTGTTCACAGGCAAAAGGTTGGTAACATGAAACAATGTGCTATTAAACTCAAGGGAAATTTCACTATATACGAACTTACACATGTGCAAGCTTTCCACATTGTTCAATCAAGTGACTTACAGTACACACCTTCCTGGGCACGTCTCACTGTGCTGCCACTTTTTTTTTTTTTTTTTTTTTTAATTTTCTGCATTTAGCTTAAAAGGTGTTTCTTCCCAAGAAACTGGACTTTTCTGTCAAATGCACTTGACCGAATGGGTGAATTGGGCTCATAAAATGGGTTCATCGCAAACTTGATGTACAAATCATAAACGTCGGTAAAGAAGTTCTTGATCCCGTCCTCTTGCCGCACATCATGCAGCATAATGAAACGCATCTGGCCCGCGGTGACAAACGCCGACACAAACCACTCGTTGAATTTGTCCACAGTTTTCAAGTACATGTTGTTGGACAGCCACATGTTTTCGTCCACGAGGTCGAGGGCAGCGTGAGCTATGAACTGGTTGAGGTGACGATGGTCATCTTTGGATTCTGCTTTCCCTGCTGGCAAAAATTCCATCTCAAAAACTGGATTGTCATGGTGGCCAACAATTACAAAGTAGAAGCTTCCAGACATTGTCTTCAGTCTTCAGTGTGTGGTTCCTATAGGGAGATGATGATGACAATGGAAATGCCCTGTCAGTTCCTCCACCTTTTTTTTTTAGGTAAGGTCTTACTCTAGCCCAGGCTGACCTGGAATTCACTATGCAGTCTCAAGGTGGTCTTGAACTCACAGCCATCCTCCCACCTCAGCCTCCTGGGTGCTGGGATTAAAGGTGTGCACCACCACTGCTTAGCTTTGTTTGTTTTTTGAGGTAGTGTCTCTCTAGCCCAGGCTGATCTGGAATTCACTAAGTAGTCCGGGATCTTCTATCTTCAGCCTCCCGAGTGAGTGCTGGGACTAAAGGTGTGTGCCACCATGCCCAGCTCACCAAAGTTTTCTTTATTTTTAAATTTCAATTTACTCACCTATGTGTGTCTATGTATGCATGTATATGGGTGCACCAGGGCCTCTTGCCACTGCAAATGGAATGCCAAACACTTTTGCCACTTATTTTATTTTTTTGGATTTTGTGAGGTAGGGTCTCTCTCTAGTCCAGGCTGACCTGGAATTCACTCTATAGTGTCAGGGTGGCCTTGAACTCATGGCGATCCTCTTACTTCTGCCCCCCAAGTGCTGGAATTAAAGGCATACACCACCACTCCTGGCTACTTTTGCCATTTTTTATGTACAGCTCTGCATGGTTGACTGGGGAATTGAACCTGACCTAGCAAGCTTTGCAAGCAAGCACTCTTAACCACTAAGCCATTTCCTCAGACCTGGGATTCACTATGTAGTCTCAGGCTGGCCTTGAACTCAGTGATCCTCCTACCTCAGCCTCCCAAGTGCTGGTATTATAAACATGAGTCACTATGTCCGGCTAAAATTTTAGTTCTTGATAATTTTTTTTTTTTTTTTTTTGAGGTAGGGTCTCACTCTAGCTCAGGCTGACCTGGAATGCACTATGTAGTCTCAGGGTAGTTTCGAACTCATAGTGATTCTCCTACCTCTGCCTCCCAAGTGCTAGGATAAAAGGCGTGCGCCACCGTGTCCAACTTTTTTGATATATATATATATTTTTTTTCTTTTTTTTTTTTTTTGGATAGGGTTTTCTCTATCCCAAGGTGACCTGGAATTCACTATGTACTCTCAGGCTGGCCTGGAACTCACAACGATCCTCTGCCTCCCAAGTGCTGGGATTAAAGGTGTGAGCTACCATGCCTAGCCTTAAAATTTTAGTTTTTGAGGCAAAGCCTCACTCTGTGGCTGAGGATGTCCTGGAACTCACTCTGAGCCTTCGCTAGCCTGGGACTCTAGGTCATTTTGCTTTAGCCTCCCAAGTGCTAGTATTGCAGGTGTGAGGCACCTCACCCAGCCAACTCTACTGGAACTTTAATTTCCCTCCACTGTTTTAAGATGTTACCTCTACCATACACTAAATTTACATATGCAATTTTCTGGTATCACTGGGCTTTTTTATCCTATTTATAAGACAAAGGAAATGCCACAGGATCATCTCAACAGATTCAGAGAAAAAGAGATGGCTCAGTGGTTAAGGCGCTTGCTCGCAAAGCCTAACGAGCCCAGTTCAATTCCCCAGTACCCATGTAAAGCCAGATGCACAAGGTGGCGCATGCATCTGAAGTTCTTTGCAGTGGTTAGACGCCCTGCGTTCCCATAACCTCTCTCAATTGCAAATAAATAAATATATTAAAAAATTGACAAAACCCAACATCTTGCCAGGCTTGGTGGCACACACCTTTAATCCCAACACTTGGGAGGCAGAGGTAGAAGGATCGACATGATGTTCGAGCCCACCCTGAGACTACATAGTGAATTACAGGTCAGCCTGAACTAAACTAAAGTGAGACCCTACCTCGAAAAACCAAAAAAACAAAAAAACAAAAAACAAAAAAAAAAAAAGAAAAAAAAAACCCAACATCTTTCGATTGACTGCAAACAAACACATAGATACACTGGGACACACAAACACGCAAAGGGCTGGGCTGGGCTGGGGAGATGGCTCGGCAGTTGAAGGTGCTTGCTTGCAAGGCCAACCAGTCCAGGATTCGATTCTCCTGTACCCATACAAAGACAGATGTATCTGGAGTTGTTCTGCAGCAGCAAGAGGCCCTGGTGCAACCATACACACACACACACACACACACACACACTCTCTCTCTCTCTCTCTGCTTGCAAGTAAATATATTTTAAAAAATATTCTTATTATTTATTTATTTGAGAGAGAGTGAGAGAGAATAGGCGCGCCAGGGCATCCAGCCACTGCAGATGACCTCCAGATGCATGCGCCACCTTGTGCAACTGGCTTATGTGGGTCCTGGGGAATCGAACCTGGGTCCTTAGGCTTCACAGGCAAGCGCTTAACCGCTAAGCCATCTCTCCAGCCCCCCCCCTTTTTTTTTTTCGATATAGGACCTCACTCTAGCCCAGGCTGACCTGGAATTCAGTATGGAGTCTCAGGGTGGCCTCGAACTCACTGCAATCCTCCTACCTCTGCCTCCTGAGTGCTGGAATTAAGGGCGTGCGCCACCACGCCCGGCCCTTGCTCGTTTTTTAAGTCAATTTCGAATGCCAACATACCCTCTTTTTTTTCTCTCACCCCACTTTTCTTTTTTTTTTTCTTCTTTTCTTTCGAGGCAGGGTCTCAAGCTGGCTGACCTCCCGCTGTCCAGCAGCAGGATGACAGCCCACCTCAACCTCTCTCCTTGCACTGGACACAAATCCAGGGCCCTGGACCCCGAGCCGCGCCGCCGGCGCTCATCCCTCCCTTCTCCCCTCCCGGCTCGGCTGCCAACGCAGCCCAGGCTGGCCTAGAACCCGGGGCCCTAAGGCCCTCGAGGGTGCGGATGGCGGGCGGGTGCCGCCAAGCCGGGTCACAGTTTGACTCCAATTACCTGAGATAAGCCGCCTTCCTCGCGGTCGTGGAGGGGCGCTGAGGTAGCCGGAGCAGGACGACGCGTCAGCGGCCATGACCCGGGCGTCCCCGGCCCCGCCCCGCCCCGCCCCGCCCCCAGCGCCGGAACGAGGCTACCGACTGAGCATGCGCCCGGGCGCCGCGGGGCGAGACCGCGCGCTAGGGCCGCCATCTTTGGTCCGGGAGTGGCCGACCCGGATCCGGATCCTTGCAGGCCTTGGCTGGCTCCTCCAGACCCCTTCCCCCGCCACCGCGTTCGTGGCCGCTGGCCCCTTCCGGCGAGGAGCGCCCGCCTGCACTTGACCTGACCAGGAGTACGAATGGCATGCAGTTCCGACCACATCGCTGCCCGGAAGTAAAATGGAGGCTGCGGCGACAGGCGCGGGGTATGGACCGGAAGTACGTAACAGGGACGGCACGTCGCGGAGCAGCTGAGCTCCTTTCACTCTCCGGCTTTCTCCCCGGGCATTCGTTCGGAATGAGACCTACCAAGTGAAGTGTTAACCACTCATTGATGCAGGATTTGAGGGGTTCAGGACGGGTCTACCAAATTTATGAACCCCAATTTCGGGTCCTTGCCATTTAAAAAAATTTTCATTTTATTTATTGGAGAGAGAGAATGCGCCAGGAACTCCAGCCTCTGCCAGCGAGCTGCAGACATACGCGCCATCTTACGTGGGTCCTGGGGAGTCGAACCTGGCTCCTTTGGCTTTGCAGGCCAGCGTCTTAACCAACAAAACCTCTCCAGCCCACCTTATTTTTTTCAAGGTCCTGGTTTTTTTCTTTTTTTCCCCAAGGTAGGGTCTCACTGTAGGCCAGGCTGGCCTGGAGTTCACTCTGTAGTCGTAGGGTGGCCTCGATCATGGCAATCCTCCTACCTCTGCCTCCCGAGTGCTGGGATTAGAGACGTGCGCCACCACGCCCTGCTTTACTTTTATTTTTATTTTTTTTTTCGAGCTAGGGTCTCACTGTAGCCCAGATTGGCCTCAAATTCATGGTGATTCTACTCCCTCGGCCTCTCCAATGCTGGGACTAATGGCATGCACCACCATGCCTGCCCTTTAAAACTACTTTTTTATTTATTTGTGAACAGAGAAAGGGGGATGGGTTGGGCAGGGCATCTTGCTGCTGCGAACAAACTCCACCGTGTGTCTGGTTGGCTTTATACATGGGTAACAGGGAATCATGCCCCGGTCAGTGGGTTTTGCAAGCGAACACCTTTAGCCACTAAGCCATCTCCCCAGGCCCCCTTTACTCTCTCTTAAATCTTCTCTGATCCCCTATTTGAGGGGGATCTTTTGACTTTCCATGTGTATGGGTGTACACACAGGGGTCTCTTGTCGCCGTCCCCTGCCCCACCCCTACCCCTGTGCGTTCTTTCTTGACCTTTGATTTAGAAAGCATAAGGCTCTTTTTCCTCTTCCATCTTCCTTCTGGATGCTGCTGAGAACTCTAACATGCCTGCCCTGTTTTCTTTCTCAAATTCCAATGAAAAATTTCCTTGGAGCTGGGAAGATGACTCAGGAGTGAAAGGTGCTTGCTTGCAAAACATGCAGGCCCAGACTCAGTTCCCAAACCACGGCTAGTAAGCCGGATACCGAAAGTGATGTGAGCATCTGCTGTTCATCTGGAGCAGCAAAAGGCCCTGGCGTGCCTACACACACGAACACGCACACGTGCAAATAATTTTCTTGTGCTTCCTTCTGAGTCCATTTTAAAATTAATTCTTTGGTCTGCCGGGTGTAGTGGCACACGCCTTTAATCCCAGCGCTCGGGAGGCAGAGGTAGGAGGATTGCCGTGACTTTGAGGCCATCCTGAGACTACATAGTGAATTCCAGGTCAGCCTGGACTAGAGTGAAATCCTATCTCAAAAAAAAAAAAAAAAAAAAAAAAAAAAAAAAAAAAAAATCTGGTCTGGGCTGGAGAGATGGCTTAGTGGTTAAGATGCTTGCCTGCAAAGCCAAAGTACCCAGGTTCAATTTCCACATAAGCCAGATGCGCAAGGTGGCACATGTATCCGGAGTTCTTTTGCAGCACTGGAGGCTCTGGCATGCCCATTTGCTCTCTCCCTCTTTCTCTCTCTCAAAAATAAGAGCTGGATGGGCTGGAGAGATGGCTTAGCAGTTAAGTGCTTGCCTGTGAAGCCTAAGGACCTCGGTTTGAGGCTTGATTCCCCAGGACCCATGTTAGCCAGATGCACAAGGGTGTGCATGCGTCTGGAGTGCCTTTGCAGTGGCTGGAAGCCCTGGTGCGCCCATTCTCTCTCTCTGCCTCTTTCTCTGTCTGTCGCTCTCAAATAAATAAATAAAAATAAACAAAAATAAAAAAGGGCTGAAGAGATGTCTTAGCAGTTAGACTGTGAAGCCTAAGGACCCAGGTCCATTTCCCCAGTACCCACGTGAGCCAGATGCACGTGGTGGCACATGTGTCTGGAGTTTGTTTACAGTGGGTGTAGGCCCTGCCACATCTATGCTCTCTATCTGCCTCTTTCAAATAAATAAATTAAAAGCAGTTTTAAAATAAAAAAATTAAAATTTGGAATGGAGAGATGGCTTAACAGTTTAAGCACTTGCTTGCAAAGCTTAAGGACCCAGGTTCAATTTCCCGGGACCCACATAAGCCAGATGCACAAAAGGGCACATGTATCAGGAGTTTATTTTCAGCAGCTGGAGGCCCTACCACACCCACTATCTCTGTTTAGTTTTTGCTTTTCGAGGTAGGGTCTCACTCTAGCCCAAGCTGATCTAGAATTCACTCTGTATTCTCAGGGTGGCTTCAAACACACAGTGATCCTCTTACCTCTGCCTCCCAAGTGATGGGATTAAAGGTACGCCTGGTTTATTATTATTATTATTATTTGACAGAAAGAAGCAGAGAGAGAGAAACAGATAGAGAATGGGCATGCCAGGGCCTCAAGCCTTTGCATATGAACTCCAGATGTATGTGCCACCTTGTGTGTCTAGTTTATGTGGTTCCTGGGGAATCGAACCTAGAGCCTTTGACTTTGCAGGCAAGTGCTTTAATCACTAAGCCATCTTTCCAGCCCTCGCTAATCAAAATCTAAGAGGATATAGATAAGTCAAATGGAAACCTACTTTTTTGGACAATGGAACGTAGATTGTTACTAGAAAATTTTCAGTGCCGGGGATGGGATACCTTCCAGTGAGTTGTTGGCCAGGGAGGTCCTTGATGCCCCCAAAACATTACAGGTCATTGCCAAGGCCCAGGAATAGATGGTTAGACTCTATTGCTAAAGACTCCACATACTTGGGCTGCAAGACCACTGAGAAATCCTGCTGGATCTGATAACCTCCTCCATGTAGACCAGCTGACAGAAAGCTGGAAGAAGCCATTCTGGATGCAGTTCAATGGGAGAGAGAAATCACCAGTGAAGACAGTCAACAGTGGACACTGCAAGCCTTATATTTAGCCAACTAGGCCAAATGAGTTAACAGGTGCAATAGTGGCACGTCTGTCATGGTGGAAACCAACTGCTCTGTAATTGGACTGGAGGCCTACTCCATGGGAGTGAATACATCCCTGATACTGAAAACCTAAAACAGGGGTAGTCATGAGGACTAGGGGCGTAATGTCTGCTGTTGTCTGGCTAAATGTATATACTATGCAAATCAAACTGCCCAGTAAGAACTTCTCTTAATGTTCATACCGTTATATTAATGCTACTCTTAGTTTTGGTAGAGAACCTTCCCTTTTCAGATAGCAGTGACCTTGGGATGACTCAGAGGCATCATGGTGCTGGGAAGAAGTGATAGAGGAGTGCTCAGTACTGTAATATCTCTGTCACACCTTCCAAGGCTCAGGGTCCATTGCCGAAGAGGTGGCGGAAAGCATGTAAGAGCCAAAGGAAGGGTAGGACTCCTTACAACGTGCTCCTTCAGACACAAAATGGCCTGGATATCCATGACCTCACAGCGCCTGACACTACCTACACAAGACCATCATAAGAGGAGGAAAAGATCAAGACATCAAAATAAGAGAAAGACTGATTGAGAGGGGAAGGGGATATGATGGAGAATGGAATTTCAAAGGGGAAAATGGGGGGAGAGAGGGCATTACCATGGGATATTTTTTATAATAATGGAAGTTGTTAATAAAAAATAAATTAGAAAAAAAGTAAGTGGAAACACACACCCACAAAACTAAAAAAAATTTATTTATTAGAGACAGAGAGAGGGAGAGATAGTGAGAATGCCACTCCAGGGCCTCCAGCCACTGCAAACGAACTCCAGACACAGGCACCACCATGTGAACCTGGCTTATGTGGGACCTGGAGAATCGAACCTGTGTCCTTAGGCTTTGCAGGCATGGCCTTAACTGCTAAGCCATGTCTCCAGTCCCCAGCCCTGGTTTTTTGAGGTAGGATTTTGCTGTAGCCCACGCTGACCTGGAATTCACTATGTAGTCTGAGAGTGGCCTGGAACTCACTTCAATCCTTCTATGTCTGCCTCCCAAGTGCTAGAATTAAAAGCGTGTTCCACTACACCTGGCTTAAATATACATACTTTGAGGCCAAATGAGCCAACAGGTGCAATAGTGGCACCTCTGTCATGGTGGAAGCCAACTGCCCTCTAATTGGACTGGAGGCCCACTCCATGGGAGGGAATATATCCCTGATACTGAAAACTTAAAACAGGGGTAGTTATGAGCCCCAGGGGTGTAATGTCTGCTGCTGTCTGGGTAAATGCATATACAATGCTTATCAAACTGCCCAGTAAGCACTTCTCAATGTCCATACCCTTAAAATATTAATGCTACTCTCACTTTTGGTAGAGAACCTTCTTTTTGCAGATGGCAGTGACCTTGGGACGACTCAGAAGGTATCATGGTGATGGAAAGAAATGACCGCAGTGCTCAGAACTGCAATATCTGTATCACACCTTCCAAGGCTCAGGGTCTAATGCGGAAGAGGTGGCAGAAAGAATGTAAAAGACAAAGGAAGGGCAGGACTCCATACAACATGCTCCCTCCAGACACAAAATGGCCTGGATATCCATGGCCTCACAGTGCCTGACACTACCTGCATAAGACCATCATAAGAGGAGGAAAAGATCAAGACATCAAAAGTAAAAGAGAGACTGATTGAGATGGTGAGGGGGTATGATGGAGAGTGGAGTTTCAAAGGGTAAGTGGGGGGGGGGGAGGGTATTACCATGAGATATATTTTTATAATCATGGAAGTTGTTAATAAAAAAATTTAAAAAAAAAAGAGTAAGAGCCGGGTGTGGTGGCGCACGCCTTTAATCCCAGCACTCAGGGAGGCAGAGGTAGGAGAATCGCAGTGAGTTTGAGGCCAGCCTGAGACTACATAGTGAATTCCAGGTCAGCCTGGGCCAGAGTGAGACCCTACAGAAAACAAAACAAAAACAAACAAAGGACTAGAGAGTGTGATAGAGAAGCAAGCATGTGCTGAGTTTGATGATGCTTGCCTGTAATCCCAGCACTGGGCGGCAGTAGAAGGATCCTGAGTTCAGGGTCCACCCAGGCTATCTTAAATACTTAGTCACTGTATGTAAGCTCTTTCAATTAACTTTATTGAATAGCTAAATTCTTAAATTAGCACAGATCAAATAACTTTTTCATGGGTTACAAATGACTTTTTTTTTTTTCAAGGAATAAAACAGTGGAAAGCACAGATTGTAAAAAGGAAGACAAATCTTGTGTCCGCACTCTGAGAAGGGGGACTTTACACGACACACTGACGCGCAACACTTTAATTTGAGAACAAGAATTTAATGTTACACTATCGCACACTACTTTACAAAATTAAAATTTCTATGTAATGATTATATTTGTAATAGTTAACAAAACCTTTAAATCACATTTGGTGGTCCCCTAGATAATAGCTGTTATGCATTTCTGATTAGAAGAAATAAATCTTTTATTCTAATTATTGCAAAACAGTCTATTAGACTCAATACATTACATTAAATTAAAAACAATTAAAACATATGTAAGTTAAAATAAATGATACTGCTTAGTATGTCAGGCTTACAGAAACATTATTTAAAAAATTCTAGAAATTAGAAAAATAGAGTACTTTTTATGGTAGGACTGCCATGCTCAGGTTTATATATCAAGATTGCCCTTGCCTGTTACTTTAGTTAGTTGTAGATCTGTAGAAAATTCAAGGATCTTTCATAATTTACAACTACGATAAAAAAATATGGCAAAGTGTAAATATTAGTTGCTTTACATTAAAAAATAATATAAGATGATTTGGTGGGTAGTGTCCTACTGCCAAAAACAAAAATAAAAACAAATCAAACTAAAAAACACATTCAACATGGCAAAACACAACTGTTTTATAACAATATTCCCAAAAGGTTCTTTCATTCTCTTATTGTGTGGAGAAGAAATATTGTGAATCCTAAATAATGTTTTTAAGAACCATAAAATTACTTTGGATTGCACATGTTATACAACATCTAAAACCAATTTTAAAAGTAAACTTGAGGAATATACTAGCAAAGCACGTGATACCAGCAAGCCGCACACTGGGGAGAAGTAGGCACAAGCAAGGTTATCCCTAGAAGCACACACGCTTCCCGCTGGAGGATTCTTGACTACTGTGAACAAAGCACTGGCTCATACCAACATGTAAAATTATATTAGGACAAAAACTTTAGTTCATTTTAGGAAACATCAGTACATAATGACTGTTTCTTACAAAGAGGGGAAAAGATAAATTTATATTAATTGGCTATAATTTGAAAGCTGCTTCCTTACAAAAGAAGCAGTTTTCAAGAAAAAAAAAATATTATACTGAAAAAAAATTTATTTTGGCTTTTTGAATCAGAGACTTGCTATGCAACTCTGTCTCATTTGATACTTGATAGGTAGCCCAGGCTGGCAATCCTGCCCTAGCCTCCCAAGTGCTGGGGTTAGAGGCGTGTGCCACCATGCCTGACCTGAAAAAAAAAATCCTTAACACTGCTTTAGGGAGGTGCTGTTTTCATAAACACAGCTATTCTGAAGCAGCTAGTGAGCAGCAGCTGCATACTTTCGAGGGCCTGACTGCTTCCCCATCCAACCACAGTAAAATCAGGCCATGTGGTTGTAAACCGAAAGTTACGATTACATTGGTGATCACGTAAAACTGAGATTGTAAACACATTTTTGAACCTATGAAGACAAAAACCCAAAAACCTTTTTATCAAATATTACACATATACATCTTTTAAGACGTTCAAACAGGGGCTCGAGAGATGGCTAAGTGCACTTCCTGTGCAAGCATGAGGGCCTGAGACCACTAGAGTCAAATCCGCAGATCCCACATAAACAGCTGGGAGTGGCCACATGCACCTGTAGCCCCAGTCCCACAAAGGAGACTAGAGACCAGGAAACCACCTGGGTTGCAAAAAAGAGCGACCAAGCTCCAGTAGCATTAAGAGACTCTGGCTCAGAGAATAACTGCAAGAGCTATGGAGTGCAACAGCCAGTGTTGGCCCAGGTAACCTCAGACGAGCTCATGGGGCACTGCAAGGGCACGTACACATACGTGTACACACACACACACACACACACACACACACAAACAGGTTGTACAAGACAAAATGAATCTGTGAAAACTCAGCCAAACTCAAAGATAAATCACAGCATTTTAAACATACAGATGTATAATTTACTTATTTGTAAACAAAAGTCATTCAATGTCATTCAACAGTTGTGAGTATACTTCTCTAACAATCAGAAAAGCAGCCTTTTGAGCACATGTAGAAATCAAGCTTCTTTCATAGCTTCAATCTGTTGGGTTTGTATGAGCCACCAAATCAAACGCGGCACTCATACTTCAGTGGGTTCTAGCATTCCGGACTATGAGTGCCTTCCCATGTCACTCTTATCAACTTACAGAGCGCTGATAGGTTTGGAGATAGAGCTTATGAAATCCTTAGCTTCTTCCATTCACCCTTATCTCACCAAAAAAACACTTGCATTATTCATTACAGCAGTCAAACAAAAGCCCCTCAGAGGTCATGACACCACAATCTCCCATTGCCCTCTTGTCATTGCAGCCCCAACATCTTTTGGGGATGGCTCAACTTCAGCAGCCCAGTCAGAGAATCACCTAGCTAGATTCGCTTCCGGTCCAGCAGAGAGACTAGTACACATTACAGCTTGAACACACAATTTCACCTGCTTTTCACGTACACTAGAGCTACTTTACTCCAGTTAACATGACGGTCCTTTTCCTTTCTTAAAAAAGGAAAAAAACAGGTATGGAGAAGGAATTCTAGTTTTTCTACAATTTATTTACTTTCTGATTTTGCAATTTTAAGATCATGATCAGTGGATTTAAAACTTCCCTGGAACTTTTAGTCTTGTGAGGTTTTTAATGTAGCAGCCAAAAATTCAGAAAATTAAAAATGAGAAATGTACATGCAGAACACAGAAGTCTTTATTTTACAAAATGTATTTTGTTCGTCTCTGCGATTCTGTCTTACTTCAAGCCACAATTCAAACATAATTGGCAGCAAAGGAAAAAGGTTTCCATCTGTAAGTAAATGGGTTTCGACTGCGTGTCTGATTCTCTGCCGCAGCCCTTTCTTCACTATAGGCTGCTGAGGTCACAGTGACACGCCTGAATCATCACGTCAGCTACAGTCTACAATAGAAAAGGAGGGGCTACACAGTCCCAGGCGCTCGGCACAACTGTGATTTCCTCAGCAATACCTATGTTGTCTTCATTTATTCACTTGCTGCTGTATATGCAAGAGGAACTCGTAATACGATAGCGCAGATTCCGTTCGGTCTTCTACCATGTTTTGGAGGAAGGTTGCTTTCATTGGGCTCTCATCCCTTAGGAATGAAAGGTGAGATGACTTATGTACGTTAGAGGAACTGAAAGCACACAGTCACTGCTCACTGCAGCAACTATCAGTGTCTCCCACACAAAGGCTACTTCTACAGGCATTCTCTGAGAACCTACTTGATTATCTAACTTCATGTTGTTAAGGAGAAAAAATGTATAGCGGAATTAGGAGAAACTACTGAGCTTTGTACTAAAAAGTTTAGTAATTATGGGCTGGAGATATGGTTCAGCAGTTAAAAGGTGCTTGCAGCCAGGCGTGGTGGCGCATGCCTTTAATCCCAGCACTCGGGAGGCAGAGGTAGGAGGATCGCTGTGAGGTCGAGGCCACCCTGAGACTACAGAGTGAATTTCAGGTCAGCAAAGGCGCTTGCTTGCAAAGCCTGGCGGCCCAGGTTCAATTCCCCAGTATCCACATAAAGCCAGATACACAAAGTGGTGCATGTGTCTAGAGTTCATTTGCAGTTGCAGGAGACCCTGGTGTACTGGTGGTTCTCCCTCCCTTTTTCTCTCTCTTGCTGATTGCAAATGAATAAAATTTTTAGAAATATTAAAAAAAAACTTTTTACATTTATTTATTAAGGAGGAGGGAGAGAACAGGCACACCAGGGCCTCTAGCCACTGCAAATGAACTCCAGATACATGTGCGACATTGTGCATCTGGCGTATGTGGGTTCTGGGGAGTAAAACCTGGGTCTCTAGTTTTCACAGCCAAGTGCCTTAACTACTGAGCCATCTCTACAGCCTGCAAATAAATAAAATTTTTAAAAAGTTCTATAATTGGTTATAGAGTACAATTACTATTTATTGAAAATAATTTCTCTCTCTCTCTCTTTTTTTTTAAATAGTGTCTCATGTTGCCCAGGCTGGTCTCAAACTCATTTTGTAGCTGAGGATGACCTTCAACTTCTGATCTTCCACCTCCAAAGTCTGGATTACAGGTGTGTGTTACCATGTTCAGTGTTTGTGGTGCTCGGGATGGAATACGCTAGGCAAGCACTCAACCACTGAACCACATTCCCAGACATTTGTTGTATATTCCTTAAAAAGGTCTACTTAGGGGCTGGAGAGATGGCTCAGCAGTTAAGAACTTGCCTGTGAAGCCTAAGGACCCTGGTTCAAGGCTTGATTCCCCAGGACCCACGTAAGCCAGATGCACAAGGGAGCACACACATCTGGAGTTCATTTGCAGTGGCTGGAGGCCCTGGTGCACCCATTCACTCTCTCTCTCTCTCTCTCTCTGCCTCTTTCTCTGTTATTCTCAAATAAATAATTTTTTTTTTTTTTAAAAAAAGGTCTGCTTAAAAAAGCCGGGCATGGTGGTGCAAATCTATAATCCCAGAACTTGGGAGGCAGAGGTAGGAGGACTGCCATGAGTTTGAGGCCACCCTGAGACTACACAGTGGATTCCAGGTCAGCCTGGGCTTAGAGCAAGACCCTATCTCAAAAAAAAAAAAAAAAAAAAAATTATTTTTTGGGCTGGAGAGATGGCTTAGTGGTTAAGCACTTGCCTGTGAAGCCTAAGGACCCCAGTTCAAGGCTCGATTCCCCAGGACCCATGTTAGCCAGATGCACAAGGGGGTGCATGCGTCTGGAGTTCCGTTTGCAGTGGCTGGAGGCCCTGGCGCACCCATTCTCTCTCTCTATCACTCTCAAATAAATAAATAAATAATAATAAAAATTAAAAAAAATTTTTTTAAACTTATTATTTGAGAGAGAAGCAGAAAGAGAGAAAGAAGCAGATAAGAGTGGACACGCTAGGTTCTCAAGCCACTGCAAATGAATTCTAGACACATGCGCCACTTTCTGCATCTGACTTATATGGATACTGGGGAATCGAACCTGGGTCTTTAGGCTTTGCAGGCAAGCACCTTAAATGTGAAGCTCTCTCTCCAGCCCCAAAACACATTCTTCCAAGGCCAAAGGGATTTACAAATAAAAATTTGACTTACGGGCTGGAGAGATGGCTTAATGGTTAAGGCGCTTGCCTGCAAAGCCAAAGGACCTCAGTTTGATTCCCCTGGACCCACATAAGCCAGATGCACAAGGGGCCGCATGCACCTGAAATTTGTTTGCAGTGGCTTGAAGCCCTAGTGTGCCCATTCTCTCTCTCTGCCTCTTTCCCTCTCTCAAATAAATTAAAAAAAATTAAATTAAAAAAATTTGACTTACCTTATAACATAAAGAATAGGGAAAAATGGTCTCTGCTCTCTAAGCCAAGAGATGAAAGCTATTGTTCTAGCAGATTCTGGTGTATCAAGTTCTGGAAGGTCTGTCTGTTAAATAGAACCAAGAATAGCTAATTAGCTCTAATTATGTATCTACTGTGTGGTCTACAGCACTCTCCACATTTTTACGTATTTATGAATCACTGGTGATTTGGAAGGAATAGTGAAAATACTTTAAAAAAAAAAATTTGACAGAGAAATAGGGAGACAGAGAGAGAGAATAGGTGCACCAGGGCCTCCAGCCACTGCAAACGAACTCCAGACGTGTGTGCTACCTTGTGCATCTGGCTTATGTGGGTCCTGGGGAATTGAACCTGGGTCCTTTGGCTTTGCAGGCAAATGCGTTAACTGCTAAGCCATCCCTCCAACCTAGGAATAGTGAAAATACTTTTTTTTGTTTTGTTTTGTTTTGTTTTTTGAGGTAGGGTCTCACTCTAGCCCAGGCTGACCTGGGATTCACTATGGAGTCTCAGGGTGGCCTTGAACTCACAGCGATCCTCCTACCTCTGCCTCCCGAGTGCTAGATTAAAGGCATGCACCACCACGCCCAGCTCTGAAAATACTTTTTAATTTTATTTATTTGCAAGAAGAGGGAGAGAGGGAGGGAGAGAGAGACACACAGAGAGAGTAGAGAGACAGGGAGAGGCCCTGTCTCAAGGAAGGGCGCTGTTGAGTGACAGCTCAGAGCAAATGGAGTTCACCTCTGGCCTCTGCATGCACATGCACACACAATATACACCACAACATTGATAATAATGATAATAATGATAATAATAATAATAATAAAGATAAAAGGGCTGAAGAGATGGCTCACCAGTTAAGGCACTTGCCTGTAAAGCCAAAGGATCCAGGTTCGATTCCTCTGGACCCACATAAGCAGATGCATAAGGTGGTGCATGTGTCTGGAGTTCATTTGCAGCGGCTGGAGGCCCTGGTGTGCCTATTCTCCCTCTCTCTCTTTCTATCTCAAATAACTAAGTAGACAGGTCCCTTACTCTGCATACAATTTGCATGCATTCTCTTCTATCCTGTGCAAAGGGCACACCTGTAGAACCAGTTACTTGGGAAGCTAAAGCAAGAGGCCAAATGAGCCCAGGGCTTTGAGGTCAATTTGGGTAACAAAAAGAGTTCCAAAGCTGGGTATGTTGGTCCTTGTTTATAACCCCAGCACTGGGAAGCAGAGGTAGAAGGACTGGGTGTTCAAGACACCCTCCGCCACATAGGAAGCTTGAGGCCAGCCTGGTCTATCAGAAACTTTTCAAAAAACAACAAAAACAAAAAAGTTAAATAAATAAATTATTTTTAAAAAATCACTCACCACCTAAACAGCAGACAAACAAACAAAAGAAGTTACAACACTGGGCTGGGAGTCAGTAGCACTTGACATGTTAGTACAAGATTCTGGGTTTAAACATCCCCAGTGGTGGGGGGAGAAGAACAGACACAGGAAGAGAGGTGGGGAGGGAGACGGGGGGTGGGGGGGGGAGAGACAACAGATATTAAAAATACTTTTGTTTGGGCTGGAGAGATGGCTTAGCGGTTAAACACTTGCCTGTGAAGACTAAGGACCTCGGTTTGAGGCTCGATTGCCCAGGACCCAAGTTAGCCAGATGCACAAGGGGGCACATGCGTCTGGAGTTCATTTGCAGTGGCTGGAGGCCCTGGTGCACCCATTCTCTTCCTCTCTGTCTGTCTGTCACTCTCAAACAAATAAATTAAAATAAACAAAAATAATGAAAAAATAAAAATACTTTTGTGAGTGGTGGGGAGAGGTGAAAATGGGCATGCCAGGGTCTCCTGCCACTGCAAACAAATTCCAGATGCATGGCTTTATATGAGTGCTAGAGAACTGAACCCAGGCCATCAGGCTCTGCAAACAAGCACCTTTAACCACTGAGCCATCTCTCCAGCCCTGCAACAAACATTTCTTTGGTCACTAATTTACTAGTTTATTTTCAGAAGAAATGACAGGCAGCTGACATGGACGTGCATGTCTGTAATCTCAGCACTTGGAAAGCTGAGGCAGGAAGACTGTGGAAAGTTTGAACCCAGCCTGGACTACATAGTGAGTTATGTGCCAGTTTGTGATACAGAGTGGGACCCTGCCTTTGGGTTTGTATGTGTGTGTGTGGTCTGTATGGCCTTGTGGTGGTGGGAGTGAAGCTCTGGGTGTCCTGCTCCATTGCTCTTCCACCGGTTCCTATTTGAGGTGAAATCTTTCACTGATACTGGAGCCTGCTATTTTTCACAAGCCTGAGCTATTCCTACTTTCTCTGCCCACCTTTGTGAGACTGGGGTTATAGGTGTGCCCAGCCCCACCCAGATGTTTACCTGGGATCTGGAGATTCCAACTCTGGCTGTCTCAGGCTGTACAGGAAGTGCATTTAACCACTGGGCCATCTCTCTCCAGCCCATAAAAAAGAATTCTATCAGGTGTAGTGGCGTACACCTTTAATCCCAGTACTTGGGAGTCAAAGGTAGTAAGAGGATCGCCTTGAGTTCAAGGCCACTGAGACTACATAGCAAATTCCACATCACTCTACCTCAAAAAAAAAAAAAACCAAACACCCCCCCCCCCCCCGGAGAATTCTATTCCATTCTCAGGAGGTAGAGGTACGAGAATTTGGGATTACAAGCTTCTGTCCCAAGGTATGATGGTGGAAAGGGTGCCAGAGTGGGTTCCATGGATAAAGTGCTTGCTGCACAACCGAGTTACCGGGTTTGGGTCACTAAAAGCTGTGGCAATGGCAAGATTCTGTCATCCCATTACGCTTACTGTGAAAAGGAGGAGGAGACATGAGAATTTCCCAGAAGCTTGCTAACAGGGCCATGAACAACAAGAGGCCTGCCTCAAATGAGGTAGAAGGCAAGAATCAACCCAAAGGTGTCACCTGACCTCCACAGGTATACTGTGGCAAGAACACACACCAAATAAATAAAATAAATAACCTAGAACCCTGAAGGCCGAGGTAGAAGGATTGCCATGAGTTCGAGGCCAACCTGGGCTATAGACTGAGTTCCAGGTCAGCCTGGGCTAGAGTAAGACCCTGCTTTCCCTCCAAATAAAAACAAGGGGGGCGGCGCTGGAGAGCTGGCTTAGTGGTTAAGGTGCTTGCCAGCAAAGCCTAAGGACCCAGGTTCAATTTCTCCAGATCCCACGTAAGCCAGATGCACATGGTGGCACATATGTCTGGAGTTTGTTTGCAGTGGCTAGAGGCCCTGGTGTGCCCATGCTCTCTCTCTCTCTCTCTCTCTCCCTCCCTCCGTTGAATAAATAAATAAAGACTTGGTGGTTAAGGGCCCTTAAAAAAAATAAAAAAGGGGAGGGAAAGAATGCCATTTTAAGATAACATGGGCTGGGAAGATGGCTGAGAGGTTACCTTGCAAAATCTGATTGCCTGGGTTTGACTTCCCAGTACCCATGTACAGCCAGATGAACAAAGTGGTGCATGCATTTGTAGTATCAAGAGGCCTTTCTCTCTTTCTCTATCTATCTCTCTCACATTAGAAAGAAGGAGGAGGAGGAGGGAGGAAGAAGAAGAAGAAGAGGAAGAAGGAGGATTGCTATGTGCTTTGACAAGAGGCTGAGGTACAAGGGTCACTTAAATCCCTCAGGTCACAGACAAGCCTGGGCAACACAACATCCCAATCTAGAAACACACACTCCAAACCAAACTGAACACTTTATTTATTTATTTTTATTATTTTACTTTTGAGAGAGAGAGAAAATGAGCACGCTAGGACCTTTCAGCCGTTGTGAACAAACTTCAGACGTGTGCACCCCCTTGTGTCACTTTTGCATCTGGCTATGTGGGACCTGGAGATTCGAATAAGCATTCAGAGGCTTTGCAGGCAAGTGCCTTAACCACGAAGCCATCTCTCCAGCCCTATTTTTTTTTTTTTTTTTTTTTTTGGTTTTCTGAGGTAGGGTCTTGCTCTAGCTCAGGTTAACCTGGAATTTACTAAGTAGTCTCAAGGTGTCCTCGAACTCATAGCAATCCTCCTACCTCTGCATCCCAAGTGCTGGGATTAAAGGCGTGTGCCATCACACTTGGCCCTATTTTTTTTTTTTTTTTTAATGATACAGAGAGAGAGAGAAAAATGGTGATCCAGGGCCTTTAGCCACTGCAATCAAATTCCAGGTGTGTGTGCCACCTTGTGCACATGCGTGACCTTGTGCATCTGGCTTACATGGGTTCTGCAGAGTTAAACCTCGGTTATTAGGCTTCATATGCAAGCGTCTTAACCACTATGCAATCTCTCCAGCCCAAACTAAACACTTTAGGTTGAGAATTATCTGTGAGGACATTTTCTGTTTGGCATAAAATTGTACTATTAATTGATTTCAAAATGAGATATCCCATGATTTTTTCCACACATAAAAGCCTTTAAATCTTCTATCACCACTAAAATACAAGTCTTACCATGGTCTGTGGAATTGATGCATAGTTTTGAACTCCTAGAACTTGGCTGAGAAAATTCTGTGAACAATTTTTTCCAACCCAAAGCATCAGTATCTGTAAACAGGAATAAGATTACTATGAGAGGCAGCTTAACAGTGCACTAGTGAGCTGGACAGACAGACTCAGCAACAGGCACAATAATGGTTTCACAGTGTGAAACCAGAAGAAGGAGGTGGGAGCAAATGGTGACACTGATGTTTATTAGGAGCATCTGTAGCGCATGCATCTACGTTAACGAGCACAGGAAGGAGGGCGGAAGCGCACGCGGTGAGATGCCTCAGGACGGGCTGACCACTGACCGAGCCGGCATCCATGAGGAAAGCTCCATCTCTGCTCAGCTTCTCCACGGACAGCTGAAGGATTGGCGGCCGAGGGATGGTTCTATCATTTATGTGGAGTGCTCCCTGAGGAGGTAAGCCAGGAGTGGTCTTTCAGAGACAGGCAGCACAGAGTTACAGAAAATGTGACCTCTAGTAGTGTAACTTCGATTAGGAAAATAAGTTATCCATAACCGGGATGAAGAAACACTTACACATTTAAACAAAGTCACTTTGAACCACTTGTCAAGAAGTCCAAACAACTTCTAATCTTATCATTTACTTATTACTTCTTAGTTTTTGAGACAGGGCTGCAAGTATCTCCTGCCTCCACCTCCCAAATTCTAGGATTACAGGTATGAGGTAACACATCTAGACCCCCCCCTTTTTTTTTTGGTTTTCCGAGGTAGGGTCTCACTCTAGCCCAGGCCAACCTGGAACTCACTACGTAGTCTCAGGGTGGCCTTGAACTCATGGTGATCCTCCTACCTACCTCTCTGCCTCCCAAGTGCTGGAATTAAAGGTGTGCGCCACCACACCTGGCCACATCTAGCTTTCAACTATCATTTTGTCCCCCAGTTTTTTTTTTAAGTGTCTCATTCTAGCCCAGTCTGACCTGGAACTCGCAGTGATCCTCTTACCTCTGCTTCCCAAGTGCTGGGATTAAAGGTGTGCACCACCACTCCCAGCTTAATTATTATTTAAAAATAAATGAATATATAATGTTATATGACCAACAAATAAGTCAAGACTGGAATTAGTTACTAATGATGTACCAATAAGTATTGGTTTATTGGATTTTACAAATGAACTAGGTTTTGTAATTTAAAAACTTTGAGGGGAGGGGCTGGAGAGCTGGCTCAGCGGTTATGGTGCTTGCCTGCAAAACCTAACCACTTGGGCTCCATTCCCCAGGGCCCACGTAAAGCCACATGCACAAGTTGGTGCATGCGTTAGGAGTTCATTTGCATTGGCTAGAGGCGCTGGTGTACCTATCCTCTCTCTGCTTATAAATAAATTACTAAAATATTAATAAAAATTTTTGTTTAGTTGCACATGTATAGGTATGGATCCAAAAAGGCCTCTTCTGCAAATGAATGCTGGATATTTGCACTGATTTTCGCATGTGGCTTACATGGGTGGCTTGGGAACTGAACCAGGGCCACCAGCAGGCTTTGAAAGCAAGCACCTTTGACTGATGAGCTAGTCCCCTGTTATTTTCTTTAATATTTACTTTTTTTTGGTATTTTTATTTATTTGCAAGCAGAGAGATACATGAGGGGGTGGGTGGGAGAAGAATGGGTGCATCTGGCTTTACAGGGGTACTGGGGAACTTAACCTGGGTTGTTAGGATTTATAGGCAAGAGCTTTAACTGCTGAGCCATCTCTCCAGCCCAATATTTACTACTTCTTTTTCCTTTTTTTCCCAGCACTCGGGAGGCAGAGGAAGGAGGATCACCGTGAGTTTGAGACCACCCTGAGAAAACATAGTGAATTCCAGGTCAGCCTGGGCTAGAAGAGACATCACATTGACACCCCCCCACAAAAAAAAAAGAGTTAAAAGGCTGGAGGGCTTAGTGGTTAAAGCACTTGGCTGGGAAGCCTGAGGACCCAGGTTCATTCTCCAGATGCTATGATGGCAGATGTGTCTATAGTTCATTTGCAGTGGCTAGAGGCCCTGGCATGCTCATTTTCACTCTCTCCCCCTCTCTCTTTCTCTAATAAATAAAAATAAATCTTAAATAAATAAATAAGCCACGTGTGGTGGCATACACCTTTAATCCCAGCACTCTGGAGTCAGAGGTAGGAGGATCATCTTGAGTTTGAGGCTACCCTGAAACTACATAGTGAATTCCAGGTTCAGCCCGGGATACAGTGAGGCACTAATCATGAAAACCCACAAAAAAAGCCAAAACCAAAAAATAAATCTTAAATAAATAACTAAACTGAGTGTGTTGGTGGTGCACGCCTTTAATCTCAACAGTCTGGAGGCAGAAGTTGGGGGATTGCTATGAGTTCGAGGCCATCCTGAGACTACATAGTGAATTCCAGGTCAGCCTGCGCTAGAGCAAGGCCTTACTTCACCCCCCCCCCAAATAATGATGATAAAAACATAAGAAGAGATTGGGGTGCAGTTCCCTGGTAGAGCACTTGCCTAGTGTCCCCTAGGTCCTGGATTCAATCTCCAGAGGAAGGAGGTGTGAACAGGCTGTATCCTGAGTTCTAGCACATTCTGAGTCTCGTTCTAACCTCGCCCCCGTGGTGGTCTGTTTCCTTTGGGAGGATTTCTGCAGTACGTGGGTTCATGTAGGGCAGGCAAGGTTCTATCACCGAGAACAATCCCCACACTTCTAAGATTTGTTTTTAATACTATGTCTCGCCTTCCTTACCTAAACTTCCTTGTGACTTAAAAGCCTTGACAAACTCATTGCTGATGTATTATTTACTTAACTAATTACATTATTATTATTATTATTATTATTATTTTGGTTTTGCGAGGTAGGGTTTCACTCTAGCTCAGGCTGACCTGGAATTCACTATATAGTCTCAGGGTGGATTTAAACTCATGGCAATCCTTTTTCTCTGCCTCCTAAGTACTGGGATGGACAGTTTCCATAGTAGTTATAGAATACATATATTTTTAAAATATATATTTTTTGGCATATGCAAGTGTGTGTGGTATTTTTGCACATATATGCACTAAGTTGCATGTGCATGTAGAGGCCACAGATGGATGTCAGGTGTCTTGCTCTACTGCTCTCAGCATTATAATTATTATTTTGGTTTTTTGAGGTAGGGTCTCACTCTAGCCCAGGCTGACCTGAAATTCACTTATGTAGTCTCAGGGTGGCCTAGAACTCACGGTGATCCTCCTACCTCTGCCTCCTGAGTGCTGGGATTAGAGGTGTGTGGCACCATGCCTGGCTTTTTTTTTTTTTAACATTATCTATCTATCTATCTATAAATATTATATATATATATTTTTTTTTTGAGGCATGCATAGCATACTGGCCTTTTCTCTCTCTCTCTCTCTCTCTTTTTTAATGAGAGAGAGGAAGAGAGTGAGAAAGCAAAAGAGCTAAACAGAAAGAACTAGCATGCTAGGGCCTCTAGCCACTGCAACTGAACTCCAGACACAAGCACCACCATGTGCACACATGTGACCTTGCACGCTTGCATCACTGTACATCTGGCTTACGTGGGATCTGGTGAGTCGAACATGAGTCCTTAGGCTTCCCAGGCAACCATCTTAACCACTAAAGCATCTCTCCAGTCCTATTTTTAAATTTTTTTAAACTTTTTTTTTTAACAGGTTGTTTTCATACCAGGGCCTCTAGCCACTGCAAACAAACTCTAGATGCATGCACTACCTTGTGCATCTGGCTTATATGAGTACTGGGGAACTGAATTCAGGTCACTAGGCTTGGCAGGTAAGCACCTTAACCCCTGAGCCAGAGGAAAAAAAAAATTATAAGAGCTGGAGAGATGGCTTAACAGTTAAGGCATTTGCCTACAAAGCCAAAGGACCTTGGTTCAATTCCCTAGGACCCACATAAGCCAGATGCACAAGGTGGCACATGTGTCTGGAGTTTGTTTGCTATGGCTGGAGGCCCTGGTGCACCCATTCTCTCTCTCTCTGTCCTCCCCCCGATAAATAAAAAATGAGAGAGAGAGAGAGGAGAGAAAGAGAGAGAGAGAGAGAGAGAGAGAGGAGAGGGAGAGGGAGAGGGAGAGGGAGGGAGGGAATATATGGGTATGCCAGGGCCTCCAGCCACTGCAAACTCCAGAAGCATGTGCCACCTTGTGCATCTGGCTTATGTGGGTCCTGGGGAATTGAACCTAGGTCCTTAGGATTCACAGGCAAGCACCTTAACTGCTAAGCCATTTCACTGGCCCTAGTTCCCCCCCTCCCGAGGCAAGCCCAATGGACTGCCTTTGTTTTCATGTGAGAGATGGGGGGGGGGCATGGGAGAGGGAGAGAATTGGCACACCAGGGCCTACAATCAGTGCAATCCAACTCCAGATGCATGTGCCCCCTTGTATGCATGTGTGAGCTTGCAGAGTTGTGTCACTGTGCATCTAGCTTATTACATGGGTCCTGGGGAATTGAACCTAGGTCCTTAGGTTTTGCAGGCAAGCATCTTAACTGCTAAGCTATCTGTCCAGCTCCAGTCCTAAGTTTTTTAAATTAGAAAGACAGAGACAGAGAGAGAGAGAGAGAGAGAGAGAATGGGCATGCCAGTGCCACTAGCTGCTGCAAACAAACTCCAGATGTATGTGCCACTTTAGGGGTATTGGAGAATCAAACCTGGGTTGTTAGGCAAAAACCTTAACAACTGAGCTATTTCTCTGGCTCCCTCTATTTCTTAAGGCAAGGTTTCACTGTAGCCCAGGTTGACCTGGAACTCACTTTGTAGCTCTAAGCTACAGCTATCCTGCTACCTCAGCCTCCAATTGCTGGGATAAAGGTATATACTATCACGTCTGGCTTATATTAATTAAAGTTTGAGACGTTTTAACCAAGATGTTATTTCTAATAAAGTTTATATATAAGTACACAAATATGTGTTAAGTAGGTCACAAGTTTAGAAAGATTATGACTTAATATTTTATGTTTGACTTTTTTTTCTTTTTTGCTATGCTGGGCAATAAGCCCAGGACCTTGTGAATACTAGCTAGGTAAGCATCCACCACAGAGGTACATTACCAGCCTGTTGAAGGCTTTAATAATTTTCTTATCAAAAGCAAAAAATAGGGGCTGGAGAGAAGGCTTAGTGGTTAAGGCACTTTCCTGCAAAGCCAAAGGACCCAGGAAGGTTTGATTCCCCAGGACCCACGTAAGCCAGTTTGCACAAGGTGGCACATGTGTTTGGAGTTCATTTGCAATGGCTGGAGGCCCTGGTGTGCCCATTCTCTCTCTTTCTCTCTTAAATATATATAGCAAAAAAAAAGAGAAGCCGGGCATGGTGGCGCATGCCTTTAATACCAGCACTATGGAGGCAGAGGTAGGAGGATCACTGTGAATTCAAGGCCAGCCTGAGAATACATAGTGAATTTCAGGTCGGCCTGAGCTACAGTGAAACCCTACCTCAAAAAAAAAAAAAAAAATTAGGGCTGGAGAGATGGCTTAGCGGTTAAGCACTTGCCTGTGAAGCCTAAGGACTCTGGTTCGAGGCTCCATTCCCCAGGACCCACATTAGCCAGATGCAGAAGGGGTACACACGTCTGGAGTTCATTTGAAGCAGCTGGAGGCCCTGGCACACCCATTCTCTCTCTCTCTTTCTCTCTTTGCCTGTCACTCTCAAATAAATAAATTAAAATAAACAAAAAGAAAGAAAGAAAAAAAATCAAAACTTTTCTCAGCACTCAGGAGGCAGAGGTGGGAGGATCACCGTGAGTTCGAGGCCACCCTGAGACTACACAGTGAATTCCAGGTCAGCCTGAGCTAAAGTGAGACCCTACCTTGAAAAAGAAAAAAAAAAAAATTAAAACTCAGATAAATATTATTATCTTTAGGGTGTTCAGAAGTAATTTTACTTTCAGAACCATCTGTTTTTTTTTTTTTTAAAAAGTGTAATCCTAGCACCTGGGAGGCTGAAGTGGGAGGATTGCTGTAAGTTCCAGACCAGCCTAGCCTAGAAAGTAATAAAATGCTATCTCAAAAAAAGAAAATGGATCAGTGGGTAAGAGTGCTTACCATACAAGCTTAAAGGCCTGAATCAGCATGAATTTGTCTGTTTCCCAGAACCCATGTAAAAAGTTGGGCCGCGTGTGGTGGCACATGCCTTTAATCCCAGCACTCAGAAGGTAGAAGTAGGAGGATCACTGTGAGACTACATAGTGAATTCCAGGGCAGCCTGGGCTACAGCAAGACCCTGCCTCAAGAAACAAGTAGAACAGTTGGGCATGTGGGGATGAGTGGTTAGTCTTGATAGAAAATGACAGCTTCAGGTTGGTGAGAGACTCTGTCTCAAGGAAACAAAAGGGAAGAGTGACAGAGAAGGACACTGACACTCTTCTCTGACTACACATCTGTACACACGTGTATAAGCTATTCATCTGCACACATCATACGTACTACATGTACATGTCCGCGAAACAAGTAAGTTAAAATGTGTGTAGGGGGGGTGGTGGCACATGCCTTTAATTCCGGCACTTGGGAGGCAGAGGTAGGAGGATCACTGTGAGCTTGAGGTCACCCTGAGACTACATAGTGAATTACAGGTCGTCCTGGCCTACAATGAGACTCTGCCTCAAGAAAATAACAAAAAAATTAAAAGAGCAGGACACAGTGGTAGAGTTCTTGTCTAGTATACACAAGACCCTGGGTTCAACCCCTAGTGCAGGGGATGGAGGTGGGGAACACAGGTGTGATTGTGATTTGTGAGTTAAATAAAACCACTATTTTCATAAGCTGTTAACTAAACCAGTTTCTGTACATAATCCCAGGAAAGAATACAATAAAGCACCAAATACCACCATACCCTTCCTCTTTGGTGTACTGAATATAATCAAGCTTTAAACTCTCAAGGAAAAGCAACTAACAAAGGAACCAATCTTACCTCATCTGAGAGGTTGTCCACTCTATACAAACTGGGGTGGGTTGTGAGCATAAGGTGAACTAAGGGCTGGTTTTTCACTTGACACATAGCAAAAATGCGTTCATCTAAACGTGCATTTGTCCCAGTCTGGAATGATTTCTATATTAAAAAGATACAAAATTAAAACTGTTCCCCCTCAAAAGAAGACATTTAAAAAATACAGAACTTTGTAAATGTCAATTGCTACAGGATTATCTTCAGACAGAATTGACAAGTTTCCTATTTTCATTGTATTAGTTTCTGGTTTTTGTTACCTGTTTAAGAAGAGCCAGCACAAAAAGTGGGAAAAGCCGCAAAGAGAAAGGAACCATGAGCCCAGGCTGCTGGCTACTCAGGACCGAGGAGCGGTAAGCTGAAAGGGAGTCGATGACGGCATTTACAAGAGCATCTCGGGCATCACTCAGGCTGGCAGTCACAGATCTATCAACAGCTAAAGTGAGGTGAGAATAGGGACAAAGAAGACAGAAGTTTAGTGACTCACTGGAAAGAAAGATCAGTTTTAAAACTGTGCATCTTTCTCCAGGTTATTCTGCACACAGGAGCTCTGAAGAATCAAACCGACCTCTGTGGAAAAATTGCTCTGCTATTCCCTAGCCACATGACAATTAGGCAAATAACCTTTCTGAACCTTTTGCTTCCTTATCTGTAAAATAAGAGAATTACATTCCATTGATCCCAAGACGCTAGTAATTTTTGCCCACCATTTTTATATGATATTGAAAAAGAAAAAAAAAAACCTTTGAATTAAATATACAACACTGGGGTGAGAGATAGCTCAGCAGTTAAGAACACCTGTGCTTAAACTGAGGGTCTTGGGCTGAAGAGATGGCTTAGCAGTTAAGGCACTTGCCTGCAAAGCCTAAGGACCCATGTTCGATTCTCCAGATCCCACGTAAGCCAGATGCACAAAAGGTGAGGCAATTGCAAGGTCGCACATGCCCACTAGGTGGCACAAGCGTCTGGAACTCGATTGCAGTGACTGAGGTCCTGGTGTACCAATTCTCTCTCTCTCTCTAAAATAATAATAATAATAATAATAATAATAATAATAATAATAATAATAGAGAGTATGTCTCTTAAAAAAACATGAAGTCTCTTAGTCAGAGGCTAGGTTTGATTCCTCAGAACCCACATAAAAAGCCGGACATGGCCACACACATCTGTAATCCCAGAGTGGAGACTGGATATATACCTGAAGGTCACCTGAAATTTTTGGCATGAGGACCGGACAGCTGGCTAAGGACCCAGGTTCAATTCCCCATATCCCATGTAAGCCAGATGCACAAGGTGGCACATGCACCTTGATTTCATTTGTAGTAGCTACAGGCCTTGGCATGCCCATATCTCTCTCTCTACCCCTCCCACTCTGAAATAAATAAATAAATAAATAAATAAATAAATAAATTTTTAAAAAATTTGGAGGGGGGGTAAATAGGTAGTGACTAGAGAAAGTTTAAAAGGCCATGCTTCATAGTACATGACCACCTCTTGTTTTCCAAGTTAGAACTTACAGCATGCTATAACAAACAGTTCTTTAAACACTAATATTAAATATCATATATAAGATATATTTGAGTCCAAAGTAGACAAATACATATAGAGAAAAAAAGTAATTTAATGGTGTCTTAAGATCAGTGAGATAAAGAGGAGGGAATGGGGACAAATTGCTTAATGGTATGAGATCCTTTTTGGGGTAAGAAAAATGTTGTAAGCCAGGTATAGTGGTACACTCCTTGGACCCTACCTTGGAAAATCAAAAAAGAAAGAAAAAAAAAAAATAAAGAAGTTCTAAAATTAGACTGTGATGATGGCTGCACAGCTCTGTAATGTATCACACATAGCAGAACTCTGCATAACTCCAGTCAAAAGGGGAGAAACCCTAAGGTATGTAATTGTGTTTCAAGAGGTGGTTGAGACAGGCAAAAAGATGATCTGCAGCACTTTTCCCACTGAAATGATACAAGCACTCAAGCATCAATGAAAACATGCAGACTTTACAAGTGGTAACAACTCTTACCCATATTGGCCAATAACCCTGAAATTGCTTGGACATCAGCTCCAAGAAAGACTTCATTCAGAGTTGAAACTACTGGCAAACACAATGTATGCACACGAATTCTTCTTTCACCTTTGTGGAAAGCACATGATAGTAAGAGCAGTGTTAAAGACACTTCTTTTTCAATTTACAAGTGAGTTCATACAGGAAGCAGTGTCTGTATCAGAAAGCAGCAGTGAAAATTCCAAAGAGTTTTTGCGTTTGTTTTTTTTTTTAATTTAATTCATTTGAGGGGGGGGGAGGGAGGAGAAGGAGGAGGAGGAGGAGGGGAGGAGGGGAGGAAGGGAGGGAGGGAGGGAGGGAGGGAGGGAGGGAAGGAGGGAGGGACAGAGGTAAAGTCTGAATGAGAATGAATGGGCATGCCAGGTTCTTTTGCCACTGCAAATGAAATTCAGATGTATGTGCTACTTTGTGCATCTTGCTTTATTAATCACCAAGCTATCTTCCAGCCCCCAAGGCTGCTTTTGGTCAGGTAATTTCTGCCAGCAATGCAAACCTGACTGCAATATTTGCAAAGCCTGACAGCCTGAGTATGATTCTCTAATGCATGTGTAAAGCCAGATGCACAAAGTGGTACATGTGTCTGGAGTTTGTTTACAGTTGCAGGAAGCCATGGCCATTTTCTCTATCTGCCTCTTTCTCTCTCACATAAATAAATACTTTTTTAAAAAAGATGTTTATTTATCTATTAGAGACAGAAAGAGGGAGAGAGAGAGACAGAGAGAATGGGCACACCATGGCCTCTAGTCAGTGCAATGAACTCCAGACGCATGTGTCACCATGTGCACCTGGCTTAGGTGGATCCTGGGAATCAAACTTGGGTACTCAGGCTTTGTAGGCAAGTGCTTTAACCACTATGCCACTTCTCTAGCCCCATAACTACAATACTTTTTTTTTAGAGGCAGGGTCTCACTTTGTTCCAGGCTGACCTGGAATTCACTATGGAGTCTCAGGGTGGCCTCGAACTCACAGCTGTTCTCCTACCTCTGCCTCCCAAGTGCTGGGATTAAAGGCGTGCACTACCATGTTCGGACATAAATACTTAAAGAAACAATTTTTGTTTATTTTTATTTATTTTTTTGAGAGCGACAGAGGGAGAAAGAGGCAGAGAGAGAGAGACAGAGAGAATGGGCATGCCAGGGCCTCCAGCCACTGCAAACTCCAGACGCATGTGCCCCCTTGTACATCTAGCTAATGTGGGTCCTGGGGAATCAAGTCTCGAACCAGGGTCCTTAGGCTTCACAGGCAAGAGCTTAACTGCTAAGCCATCTCTCTAGCCCCATAAATACTTTTTAAAAATAGGAAAAGCCAGGCTGGAAAGATGGCTTAGCAGTTAAGGCACATGCCTGTGAAGCCTAAGGACCCCGGTTCGATTCTCCAGGTCCGACATTAGCCAGATGCACAAGGGGACACATGCATCTGGAGTTCGTTTGCAGTGGCTAGAGGCCCTGGTGCGCCCATTCTCACACTCTCTCCCTTCCTCCTTCTCTCTGTCTCTAATTAATAAATAAATAAAAGTAAAATCTTAAAAAAAATAAAACAGAAAAAGCTGGCTGTGGAGGCGCACTGTAATCCCAGCACTCAGCAGGCAAAGGTAAAGGCAAAGGTTCAATTCCCTAGTAGCCACAGAAAGCCAGAAGCACAGAGGAGCAAGGCATTTAGAAATAAGAACTGAACCCAAAGAAAAGATTATCTTAAGCCAAAGACGACATTAGCATATCAAAAACCTTTCCTTTATTACAAGTCAGTTTACAGTTAATCAAGCTGTACTATACACTTACAGCTTTGTTAAAAGGTAGATCTCGTGGGGCTTTGTGATAATGAAAGTAAACAAATACAAACTTACCTTTGCTGGATGTATATAAGAGTGCTGACTGAAAAGAGACCAGCTGAGTGTCAGTAAGACTTTCTTCCACTGACATCTGTACTGCATACCCAGCATCTGGACTGACATTGGGTAGAGACAGTAAGTCTGTAGACCGGACAAAGAAGTTCCCATGGAAAGTGTGAATGGAAAGCCCTAGAATACAAAAAATTATCAAAATAATTTTTATGTGCTTACTTAGAGATAGGCATATTTTATCCTGGTTACTTATCAGAAAGTAAAACTTCAGATAATACATAGCACTTAGGTTAAGAGGTATCTTAAGTGAGCCAGAGGTGGTGGCACTCACCTTTAATCCCAGCACTTGAGAAGCAGAGGTAGGAGGATTGCCAAGAGCTTGAGGCCAGCATGAGACTCCATAGTGAATTCCAGGTCACAAAGCAAAGCAAAGCAAAACAAAACAAAAAAACCCTATCTCGAAAAACCAAAACCCCCCCAAAAAAGAAATCCTGCTGCAGCTGAGCTGAAAACCTCCGTGTAGACCAGCTGACAGGAAGCTGGAAAAAGCTACACTGCATGCAGCTCCATGGGAGAGAGAGAAGTCATCAGAGGAGATGAACAACAGTGGACACTGCAAGCCTTAAATTGGGCCAGCCAGGCCAAAGGAGCCAACAGGTGTAATAGTGGCAGGTCTGTTATGGGGGTAACCATCCAATTCCTAATTGGACTAGAGGCCTGCTCCATGGGAGGGAACACTTACCTGATACCAAAAACCTATGGCAGGGGAAGTCATGAGACCTAGGGGTGTAACGTCTGCTAGTATCTGACTAAATGCATATATTATGCTCACCAAACTGCACCTGGTAAGCACTTCTCTTAATGTTCATACCCATATATTAATGCTACCCTCACTTTTTCTTCTTCTTCTTCTTTTTTTTTTTTTTTTTTCGAGGTAGGGTCTCACTCTAGCTCAGGCTGACCTGGAATTCACTATGGAGTCTCAAGGTGGCCTCGAACTCACGGCAATCCTCTTACCTCTGCTTCCCGAGTGCTGGGATTAAAGGCGTGCGCCACCACGCCCAGCTAATTTTTTAAAAAAGATTTTTATGGCTGGAGAGATGGCTTAGTGGTTAAGGCACTTGCCTGCAAAGCCAAAGAACCCAGGTTTGACTCCCCAGGACCCACGTAAGCCAGATGGGGGCGGCATACATCTGGAGTTTGCTTGCAGTGGCTGGATCTCTGGATTGCCCGTTCTCTCTCTCTCTCTCTCTCTCTCTCTCCACCTGACTATTGCTGTATCTCTTGCTCTCAAATAAATAAAAATAAAATATTTACAAAAATTATTTATTTATTTGAGAGTGACAGAGAGAGAACGAGAGAGAGAATGGGTGCATCAGAGCCTCCAGCCACTGTAAATGAACTCCAGATACATGTGCCACCTGTGCATCTGGCTTATGTGGGTTCTGGGGAATCGAGCCTCGAACTGGTGTCCTTTGGCTTCACAGGCAAGTGCTTAACAGTGGTTAAGCCATCTCTCCAGTCCCCGGAAAACTTTTATTTTATTACTTTAGTGAGTTTTCTTGGAAGTACAGGCTCACTCTAGCCCAGGTTGATCTGAACTCACTCTGTAGTCCCAGGCTGGCCTTGAACTCACAGGGATCCTCCTACATCTGCCACCAAAGTGCTAGGATTAAAGGCGTGTGCCACCATGTCTGGTGGGAAAACTTTAAAAAAATTACTTATTTACTTGTACATATATATGTTTAACAGAGGGTTGAGACTACCATGGGTAACACAGCAAAATCTCATCACAAAAAAGATCTTCCAAAGACCTGCATAATAGGAGGTGAAAAGTGATGTCATCAAAACAGAAGAGAGACTAAATGGAAAAAAGAAGGGATTCATTGAAGGACAGACTTCATAGGGAGAAAATGGGAGTAGTACGAGGGGGAATTATCATGGCTTATTGTCTGTACTTATGGAAGTTGTCAATAAAGTTATAAAAAAAAATCTCTCACTGCTATTGTTCAGTGAGTGCAATAAAAATCCATCAGTAACACAGTTTTCTTTTCTTTCTTTCTTTTGTAGTTTTATTTTCTATAAGGACATGTTCTCTTTGTTTAAAGAAAAAAAAGTAGGGCTGCAAAGATGGCTTAGTGGTTAAGGCGCATGCCTGTGAGGCCTAAGGACCCAGGCTCAATACTCCAGGTCCCACGTAAACCAGATGCACATGGTGACACGTGTCTGGAGTTCATTTGCAGTGGCTAGAGGCCCTAGTGTGCCCATTCCCACTCACTTTCTCTGTCTCTAATAAATAAATAAGTGAAAATAAAATCTTAAAAAAAGGGGGGCCCTGGGGAAATGACTAAGCGGTTAAGGCACATTCCTGCAAAGCCTAAGAAACCCAGTTCGACTCCCCAGGACCCACGTAAGCCAGATGCACACAGGGGCACATGCCTCTGGAGTTCACATGCAGTGGCTGGATGCCCTGTCACATCCATTTTCTCTCTCTGCTGGGCGTATTGCCACTTTGTGCATCTGGCTCTTTACGTAGGTACTGGGGAATTGAATGCAGGCCATCAGACTTTGCAAGTAAGTGCCTTGAACTGCTGAGCCATCTCTCCAGCCTGGATCAGTACTTTTTAACATATCCACAACAGTCCCTATCTGGATGTGTGCACGTTCCTGTTTGTGCAAGGCAGAGGACAACCTCTGGTCCTGTTCCACAGGCACCATCTATCTCCTTTGAGATAGGGTCTCTAATTGGCTTGAAATATAGCAAAGGCCAGTGAGCCCCAGGGATCCACCCATCTCTCCCTATTGTGCACTGAGATTATAAGCATGTGACAAGTCTTTTCCTTTCCCTTCCCCTCCTCTCCCCTCCCCTCCCCTTCCCTTTCTTTTCCTTTTCCTTTTCCTTTTCCCTTCTTTCCTTTTTCTTTTGTTTCTGTTTTTCGAGTTAGGGTCTTGCTCTAGCCTAGGCTGACCTGGAGTTCACTATGGAGTCTCAGGTTGGTCTCAAACTCAAGACAATCCTCCTAGCTCTGCCTCCTGAGTGCTGGAGTTAAAGGCGTGCACCACCACGCCCAACTCCTTTTTGTCCACGCCCAACTCCTTTTTGTTGTTAACACGGGTACATGGGTGCTAGGAATGATGATAATCAGGTCCTTAAGCACTTTACTGAATTATCTTTCCAACCCAATACTACCTTTTTTAATTTTTTAAAAAAAGTTATTTATTTATTTGCAAGTGAAAGACCCAGAAACTGAATGACGCCATGACAGGCTTCAGTAGAGCGCTGCCCTGGTTAGGCCCAAATTCCAAGTTTCAGCTTAAACAAAGGAACAAAGGGCAGCTACCCCCAGCCCAGGACACCTGAGACTTGCCAAAGACTTGTCCCTCCAACCTCCCTGCCCGGCCAATCGAAAAACATACAAATGTTATTGCTGCTTGTTTAGCCAATCGCAACGGAGGTTGCTTAATTACCTAGCTCCTGCCTGCCATTGCCGCCAATGTCCTAAGAAATCAACTAATCATGTACCTATTCCCTACTTCTTTGTTCAAATCCCTATAAAAAAAACCTGGCCCCCTGCTGCTCCAGGCTCTTGTATGGATCCACTGCGTTGGTGAAGTCAAGAGGGTGAGCTTAAGCCCGAAATAAAGCTCCTTGCCCTTGCATACATGTATGGTTCTCCTTGGTGGTCATTGGGGGTGCTGAGAACTGGGCATAACACAAGCACAGAGGGAGATAGAAGAGAAATAAGACAGAGAGACAGAATGGGCTCACCAGGGCCTCCAGCCACTGCAAACGAACTCCAGATGCATGTGTCCCTTGTGCATCTGGCTTACATGGGTCCTGGGGAATCGAACCTGGGTCCTTTGGCTTCACAGGCAAATCCCTTAACAGCTACGCCATCTCTCCAGCCCGAATACTACCTATTTTAAAAGTATTTCTTTTTCAAAGATATTTATTTACTTATTTATGTATGAAAGAGAAAGAGATAATGGGCACATCAGGGCTTCTAGCCTTTCTGCAAAACAACTCCAGATACAAGGGCCACCTTGTGCATCTAGTTTACATGGGTACTAGAGAATTGAACCTGGGTTGTTAGGCTTTGCAGGCAAGTGCCTTAACTGCTAAGCCATCTTTCTAGTCCCCCCCCACTCTTTTTTTTTTCTTTTTCTAGTAGGGTCTCGCTCTAGCCCAGGCTGACCTGGAATTGACTGGCTTCAAACTCACAGCAACCACCACACTTGGATTAAAGTATTTCTTGGCTGCATATTCTTTAGCAGGCAAAGGATCTCATCAGTATAAATGAAAATGTGTATATTTATTGGTATAAAACTATTTATTCCTATGTGGATAAGAAAAGTGTTGTCACCTTTGGTACACCGAATCCTCATGACCGCCTCAAATCCAATCTTCCGAGTGAGGTACCGCTGCAGTTCTCTCTGCAGTTTCTGTACTTGGACTGGGTTGTGCTGGTGGTGGTATGAGGGGTAGTAATAGACAGTACCTGCTGAGTACCGAGAGATACAGCCTGGAAGAGAACACACATTCCGTTTATTTGTCTGTTTTCAAGATAAGGTCTCATGTAGTGCAGGCTATTGTACTGAACTTGCTCTTGTAGCTGACAATGGCATTGAACTCCTGATCTTCCTGCAGTTTATTTTATTTTATTTTATTTTTTTGAGGTAGGGTCTCACTGTGGCCCAGGCTGACCTGGAAGTCACTATGCAGTGTCAGGCTGGCCCTCAACTCTCAGCAAGCCTCTTACACCTGCCTCCGAAGTGCTGGGATTAAAGGCATGCGCCACCATGCCTGGCTGGTCCTCCTGCCTTTATCTCATATCTCATAAGTGCTGAAACCATAGCCATTCACCACCATGCCTGGCTTTTAACAATCTTTTTTTTTTTTTTTTTTTTTTTTTTTCGGTTTTTTTCAAGGTAGGATCTCAGTCCAGCCCAGGCTGACCTGGAATTCGCTATGGAGTCCCAGGATGGCCTTGAACTCACGGCAATCCTCCTACCTCTGCCTCCCGAGTGCTGGGATTAAAGGTGTGTGCCACCATACCTGGCTTTTTTTTTTTTTTTTAAATATTTATCCATTTATGTGTAAGAAAGAGAGAGAGGAGAGAGAGAATGGGCATACCAGGGCCTCCTGCCACTGCAAACAAACTCCAGATGCATGCACCATTTTGTGCATCTGGCTTATATGAGTACTGGAGAATCGAACCTGGATCCTTAGGCTTCAAAGGTAAGTGCCTTAACCGCTAAGGCATCTTTCCAGCTCAAAATTTATTTATTTGTTTTAAATATATTTTATTTATTTATTTGGGAGAAAGAGGGGGAGAGAGAGAGAGACAGAGAGACAGAGTGAATGGGCACGCCAGGGCCTCCAGCCACTGCAAACGAACTCCAGAAGCATGCACCACCATGTGCATCTGGTTTACATGGGTCCTGGGGAATTGAACCTCGGCCTTTAGGTTTTGCAGGCATGCGTCTTAACTGCTAAGCCATTTCACCAGCCCAAAACACTCCTTTTAATTGGGCTGAAAAGTACTATTACACCACAGCAAATGCATGCATTTGACTCAGTTTTCTTCTAACTTCTCAAAGATATTTTACTCTTTACTTAGTGACTGCATTATGCAAATTTTTCTGCCACTAACTTTTAGTGGATGACTATCAGGTATCCAACAGATTCAACTGATTGATTAGCCAGGTGGCCAGGGGAAGTGAGAGAGTGGTCATTATTGAAGTTATGAGTTGGAGACCAGACTGAGAAACATATCAAGAACCCCATTTTTAAAAAGGAAAATGTTCCAGGTGTGGTGACTCACACTTTTAATACCAGTACCCAGGAGGCAGAGGTAGAAGGATCACTGTGAGTTTAAGGCCACCCTGAGACTACATAGGGAATTCTAGGTCAGCCTAGCTAGAGCGAGACCCACCACAAAAAAAAAAAAAGAAAAAAAACAAGCAACAAAAAACCCTCAGAAACAACAATAAAACAAAATAAATATAAAATGTGAGTGATTAATTTCCCCACTGGAATAAAATTTTAAAAATATTTTGGGCTCCACAGATGGGTTAGCGGTTGAGGTGCTACCTTTGAAATCTAAAGACCCAGGTACAATTCTCCAGGACCCATGTAAGCAGATGCACAAGGTGGTGCATTCATCTGATGCACAAGGTGGTGCATTCATCTGGAGTTCCTGGCACACTCATTCTCTTTATCTACCTCTTTCTCTCTCATATAATAAATAAATAACCACTGATATTCATTTAAGGGAAAAAAATTATTAATTGGGCTTCTGTGCGAGAAGGAAAAAACTCAGTAGCAGAGGCCAGTAAGTTAAAAAGGAGACAGAAAGGGAAGAGAAAGAAAGGGAGGAGGGCATTTATTAGGTTGGTATTGTATATATGTGAGTAGAAAGATTGAGATGGGGAGGGGATATGATGGAGAATGGAATTTCAAAGGGGAAAGTGGTGGGGGGAGGGTACTACCATGGGATATTTTTTATAATCATGGAAAATATTAATAAAAATTGAGCAAAAAAAAAAAAAAAAAAAAGAACTTACCCAAGCTCTGGCTCTCTGATCACCTAGGAACTTCCAGCTATAGGTGAATTTTTCCCTTGGCTAGGCCTGGGCTGGCTCAGTCTAGGCCCTAGCCCAGACCCAGGTGGGAGCCCCCCTCCCTGTGCCCAGCCCCAGCCCTTACTCTCTACATGGGCTCTTTATTTTCTCCAGCTCCCTACATGGCAGCTCCTTGAACTTTCTTTTCTCTTTTCTATTTTCCCCAGATCCCTATCTCCTCACATGGACTCCTGAGCTACACGTGGCCCACATGGGCTTTTGGGCTCCGTGTGATGTACTTCTCTTCTCCCCACTTTGTTTCCCCTTAGTTCTCAGCCTTCCCCTTTCTGCACTCCTTTGTTAAATCAAAATAAAATGTGGTATTAAAAAAAGAAAAAAAAAAAAAAAAAAAAAAAGAACTTACCCAGAGAAGCCAAATCAGAATATTGTCCACTGAGAAGGAATAAGTCAACAGCTACCTGCTGACCAGAACAGTCCAAGGCTAATTTCTTATAGAAATCAGTGGATGGTGTCAGGTGTATTTCCTATTAATAATAAATACAGAGAAATGTTTTTAAATTATCAAACAATATAAATTCACATCTATATCTACCACAGTGCAGATAACAATGATCTCTAAGCATTCTACACAATCCTTTTTGGATAACAATGATCTCTAAGCATTCTACACAATCCTTTTTCTTTGTTACATTATTTGATTTTTTTAATTGTTTTATTTTTGAAGCCGGGCGTGGTGGCACACGCCTTTAATCCCAGCACTCGGGAGGCAGAGGTAGGAGGATCGCCGTGAGTTCGAGGCCACCCTGACACTACACAGTGAATTCCAGGTCAGCCTGGACCAGAGTGAGACCCTACCTTGAAAAACCAAAAAAAAAAAAAAAAAAAAAATTGTTTTATTTTTGAGAGAGATAGAAAAGGCAGAGACAGAAAAAGAGAGACAGTGGGTGTACCATGGCCTTTCAGCCACTGTGAATGATTTCCAGACGTGTGCGCCCCCTTGTGGCACATGTGCAACACTGTGCACTTGTGTCACCATGGATCTGGCTACGTGGGACCTGGAGACTCTAACATGTGTTCTTAGGCTTTGCAGGCAAGCGCCTTAACTGCTAAGCCATCTCTCCAGCTCTTGATTTTTTTTTAATTATATTTTATTTTTATTTATTTATTTAGTTATTTATATAACAGAAAGAAAGAGGGAGGGGGGAGAGAGAGAGAACGGGCACACCAGGGCCTCTAGCCACTGCAAATGAACTCCAGATGCATGTGCCACCTTGTGCATCTGGCTTACGTGGGCCCTAGGGAATTGAACCTGGGTCCTTTGGCTTTGCAGGCAAATATCTTAACTGCTAAGCCATCCCTCCAGCCCCATCCAGCTCTTGGATTCTTTTTATTAAGAAGCATGTGCTGGCCTGATATGGTGGCAAACTGCTGCAACTCCAGTGTATGGAAGACTAAGAAGGACGACTGTGAGTGCAAGGCTAGCCTGGGTTACATAGCAAAAAATCAAAGTATTTTCAAAGGTGTGTCTGTTTTTGCTTTATTGTTGACATTAAACAAATATCTCTATTACATTATTTTTTGTAATAGGAAAAGATAATTATTATTGTAACTTAAGTCTATTAAATGTTTCACATGCTGGGTATTGCGCTAAACAATTTTACATGTAAGTAATGTGTATCTGGTCCTTTCAACTATATTTCATTCATATGCATGGACACAAAGGAAATCATAAATTCAGTAGCTATATGTAGAACTTGGACAATCTGGCTACAGGAATGCCATGACACCTATATAGCACACTGGCTTCTCACATCATTTGAGAAATGCAGGTCTCAAACTCAAGCGAATATATACAGGGTGCTCAAAAGCAATCTGTGCCTATCACCTACCAAACTATAGCCTAGGTTCCACACTCTGTCCCCAGATTTTCTCACTAAAGCCAGGTTGGAATACTAGAAGCCTGCTAAACATATTAAAAATAAGGTATGAGAGCCTGGTATTGTGGTTCACACTGTTAATCCCAGCACTTGGAAGGTTGAGGAAGGAGGACTGCCATGAGTTCAAGGCTAGCCTGGGCTATAAAGTAAGACCCTGTCTCAAAACAAAACAAAACCACAACCAAAAAGTAAGTAAATAAAAATGAAGACTAGGAGAGAGGGAGGGGACATGATGGAGAATGGATTTGTGAAGGGAAAGGGAGGGAATCATCACAGTTTATTTTCTGTAAGTATGGAAGGTGTCAATAAAAAAAAAAAAAGTAAGAAAATAAAGAAAGGAAAAAATAAAGACTAGCTGGGTGTGGTGGTGCTCGACCTTAATCCCAGCACTCAAGAGGCAGGAGGATCACTGTGAGTTGTAGGTCAGACTGGGCTAGAGTGAGACCCTACCTCAAAAAACAAAACAAAACAAAAAATCAACTACAATTAAAAAAAAAAGATGAATCAGTTAGTTTAAGAAAAAATGTAGGGCTGGTGAAATGGCTTAGTGGTTAAGGTGTTTGCCTGTGAAGCCTAAGGACCCAGGTTTGATTCCCCAGGACCCATATCAGCCAGATGCACAAGGGGGCTGAAGTTTGTTTGCAGTGGCTGGAGGCTCTGGAGCATCCATTCTCTCTCTCTCAAAAAAAAAAAAAAAAAAAAATCAATCAATCAATAATTTTTTTTTTTTTTTAAATGTAGTAAGATAGACATTTCTAAGGCTGGAGTGATGACTTAGAAGTAAAGGCACTCGCCTGTGAAGCCTAAGGACCCCAGGTTCAATTCCCCAGTACCCGCATCAGCCAGATGCACAAGGTGGGGCATGCATCTGAAGTTCATTTACAGTGGCTGGAAGCCCTGGTGAACTATTCTTTCTCTTGCTCTCTCAAGTAAATAAATATTTTTAAAAAATAGGTATGTCTCACAAAAGTAAAACTTTTACCCATTTCCTTATATTCCCTTCTATTAACAACTGAAAATTTAAAACACACACACACACACACACACACACACACACACACAGAAGACAAAAGAAAGGGAAAAAAACTCAGAAGACAAAACAAAAGCAAGTTTTGCGGTCATAAATAATATCACACACGTGATGATTTTCTAACCTTAGCAGATGACCTTTGGTTGGGTTCTTCTCGGGGTTTCAGGGCTCCTACTCCCAGAGTTGGGAGTTGTGTTTGAAAGACAGACATTCGACCACCAGTTGGTGACATCAGCTTAAAGGCAGACTGTAGCGCAGGACCCAAGGCACTCTGGGTTTCCAAAGTCTTCGCAAACATTTGTGGCAATGTTTTCAGTAAATCTTGGACAAGCTTATAAAAGAAAGAAAGAAAATGCTAGAATGTTATAATTATATCTTTCTCACAGTAAGTCAGTATCTAATACAACTGACAGGACAGGAGTCATGAAGATGGTCAGAGATTCTACAGACACTGAACGATGGAGTTGGTCACTGACAAGAAAGCCATTGTAAGTGAACATTATAAACTAGCAAGCAAGACATCAAAATCAGGGCCTTACAGTTCTTGCACATGCACAATCCCAGCAAGACTGTAAGTCCAAAAGGATCCAAAGAACCACTGTGATTTAGAAACTGATATATTTGAATGCCGTGTGTTTTTTCCATCACCTTTACACTTTATTCTCTTAGGTTCCAGTGTGTTTAACTCTTCCCTGTTGCAAAATGCAAGATATCCAGTTACAATGCCAACTAGTAATATTACTACAAAAGAAAAATAAAAGAAAAACTGACTACCTATTTAAGTTGGACAAATAATGAGAATTAATGGGGCAAAAATACTTTGCACTATGGCACAGTGACCACTGCCAATAGCGGAGACCACAGACTGGCTACTTAAGGAGCCCTAGGGTGGAGATGCATGTACAGGGTAGATAACACCCCTCAGACACAGTCTGTTCACCTCTCACTGTATTATGGCATGGCAATTTCCAGGCAGACAATAAGAGTTTCTTCTGAACTGACCCCAATGACACTGTGAATCAGAAAAGCAGAGGGCACTGAGAGCAGCCTAGTTAGCGTGCTTCTGTGCAGTGACCAGCAGTGATCTCACAGCAGCCCTCTCTCTTCCCACACAGCTCGCAAGCCAGGCCTCCTCCAGCTTTCTCATGAAGAGCCTTATCTTCTACTCTACCATACACAAGTCACTGCCTTAGCCTAGAAGATGATCAGCATGAGGCTGAACTCAAGAACTGTTCATTTCGAATAAATCTTTCGCCTTTGACTAAAAAAAAAAAAAAAAAAAGAACTGTTCATTTAACAATGAACTTAAGCTAAGAGCAAATAAAAGTGCTACATATGCTAGAAGTATTACACAAAGAAGCTTTACCCTGTTCATGCCTATTTGATACTATCTCTTCTTTCCTTTTCTTAATTGAATAAAGTCTCTAAGCCTTACCCTCTGGTCTATGGATTTCAATTCTTTGGGGGAAAAAAAATAGCACAGAAAGAAGCAAAACTCTACTAAAGTTAATTTCCAAAATATGCATTTAAGAAGGGCGTGGTGGTGCACACTTTTAATCCTAGCCCTTGGGAGGCAGAGGTAGGAGGATCGTCCAGGTCAGCCTGGGCTAGAGCAAGACCATACCTCAAGAAAACAAAAAAATAAATAAAATAAAAAACTCCACAAAATATGCATTTAATATTTAAATTAAACATGGCAGATAGGAGAGTATGCCTTACCTCTTTACTTTCATTTAAATTTACTAATAAGTTCTCTGGCATAGGGACAAAAACATCTGAAACAATAAAGAAATACTTATTTTACACAAAGTTGTTAAAGATATTCAAACACATGGTCACTAACATCACAAACCAAGACAGAACGATCCTCCTTCACAATAGCTCCTCCTCCACTGACACAGTGCCACCCTGGAGCCCCCAAGGAATACCAAACACAGGCTTAAAGCAACAGCCCTGCTCTCCCAGGGCAGTGCTGCCCACAGCCGCAAGGAACACTGGCTCACAGACTGATGCCCCTGCTTCTGGCCTTCTACAAGGCATCCATCTGGAAGTGCCGGGAAGCATCTGTGTAAGTCCGTTACTTCTTAGGTTAAAGACCACAATTTAAGAGGCAGGTGGGGTGGTGTCCAGCTGTAATCTCAGCACTTGGGAGGGTGAGGCACAAACTCATGTCTGGCTTTGCACGGGCACTAAGGAATCAAAGCAGGGTTGGCAGGCTTCGCAAGGGAGTGCTTTCAGCCACTGGGCCCCACCCCGCCCTTACTTCTACATTCTCTTCCCGGGCCTGAGCCTGAGCACAGGCTGCTGTGGGGCACTTGTGTTCAGGACTCGCCTTTCTGACTCCTCTGAAGAAGAGGTTTTTTGTCTTTGCTATTGTTCTGTTAGCCATGAGCTTTTAGAAAATTCTCCTGTCTTGCCATTAGCATGCTGGGATTCAAGAAGCCTGCCAGGGCTTCCAGTTCTTTACATGGGATCTGGGGATTCCCAACGTATTTATTTATTTATTTGAGAGTGAGAGGCAGAAAGAGAAAGAGGCAGAGGGAGAGGGAGAGAGAGAGAATAGGCGCATCAGGGCCTCCAGCCACTGCAAACAAACTCCAGATACATGTGCCACTTTATGCATCTGGCTTACGTGGGTCCTGAGGAATCAAACTTCGAATCCGAGTCCTTAGACTTCAAAGGCAAGAGCTTAACCAATCGTTAAACCATCTCTCCAGCCCCCAACTTTTTTTTTTTTTTTTTTTGAGACAGGGTCTCCTGTAGCTCAGGCTGGTCCTGAACTTGCTATATGCTGAGAATGATCTTGAATATCTGATCCTACCCTGCCTCTAAACCTCCAGAGAGCTCTGGTAATACAGAAGATTGAACCCAGGACTTCATGCATATTAGACAAGGCAAACACTCCACCAACTGACTGGCATGCCCAGCTCTACTTTCTTTTTTCAAAAAAAATTATTTCATTTACTTATTTGAGGGAGGTGGGGAAACGAACAGAGAAAGACTGGACACACCAGGGCCTTCAGCTGCTGCAAAGGAACTCCAGACGCATGTGCCATCTTGTGCATCTGGCACGTGGGTCCTGGGGAATCGAACTGAGGTCCTTTGGCTTTGCAGGCAGGCAAGTGCCTTAACTGCGAAGTCATCCCTCAAGCCCCCAGCTCTGCTTTCTTTCTTAAAGTTTTTTTTTTAAGTTTATTTTTGTTTATTTTTATTTATTTATTTGAGAGTGACAGACAAGAGAGAGAAAGAGGCAGTCAGAGAGAGAGAGAGGGAGAATGGGCATGCCAGGGCATCCAGCCACTGCAAATGAACTCCAGAAGCATGCGCCCCCTTGTGCATCTGGCTAATGTGGGTCCTGGAGAATCAAGCCTCGAACCGGGGTCCTTAGGCTTCACAGGCAAGTGCTTAAATGCTAAGCCATCTCTCCAGTCCTTTTTTTTCCTTTTTAAAATATATTTTTATTCAAAGTCGGGTGTGGTGGCACACGCCTTTAATCCCAGCACTAGGGATGCAGAGGTAGGAGGATCACTGTGAGTTCGAGGCCACCCTCAGACTACCCAGTGAATTCCAGGTCAGCAAGCAGAGAGATAGAGATAGATAGATAGATAGATAGATAGAGAGAGAGAGAGAGAGAGACAGTGAGTATGGGTGCTCCAGGGCTTCCAGCCACTGCAAACATATTCCAGATGCATGTGCAGCTCTGTGCATCTGGCCTACATAAGTATAGGGGAACTGAACTCAGGTCATTAGGCTTTGGCAAGCAAGCACCTTAACTGCTGAGCCATCTTTTAGCACTTTTTTTTTAAACCTAAGGGTCTATATTTTTATTTATTTATGAGAAAGAATATGGACACACCAGGGTCTCTTGCTGCTGTAAACAAACTAACTCCAGCCACATGCACTAGTTTATGTGTCTGGCTTTCTGTGGGTACTGGGAAACAGAATCCAAGCCAGCAGGCTCTGTAAACAAATGCTATTAACCACCAAGCCATCTCCCTAGCTCTCTGCATATTTTTGGCTAGCTAGCCAGCAAAAGACCCATTTTTAGTATTTTAGAAAAAAGCAACTAAGGTGGGTGTGGTAGAGCACACACCATAAGTTTGAGATCAGCCTGGGGCTACAGAATGAGTTCCAGGTTAGCCTGGGCTAGAATGAGACCCTGCCTTGAAAACTCAAAACAAAAGAAAAAGACAACAGAATACATTGAAAATGCTGACTTTATACTGAAAGAAGACCCACACTAACGTCTCTACTAGTAAGACTCTAAAAGTCAAATAAGTCAATAAAAAGTATTTTAAAAATATATTTTTCTATTTACTTGAGGGAGAGAGACAGAGAGTGAATATCACTATGGGCCCACAAGGGCCTCTTGCCACTGCAAACTCCAGATGCACATGCCACTTTATACATCAGGCTTTAGGTGGGTCCTGAGGAGTCTTAACTCAGACCATTAGGCTTTACAAGCAAACACTTTTAACTGTTGAGAAATTGGGGGGTTGGAGAGATGGATTAATGGTAAAGGCTCTTGCCTGCAAAGCCTAAGGACCCAGGTTTGATTCCCCAGTACTCATGTAAACCAGATGCATAAGGTGGCACATGCATCTGGAGTTCATTTGCAGTGGCTAGAGCCCCTGGCACACCCATTCATTCTCTCTCTCAATTAAATATTTAAAAAATAAAATAAAATGAGAAATTGGAAATTTTACAACTCCATCAACCTCATGATTTCTTATTCAAGATCTTGCTTCAGCTGGGCATGGAGGCACCCAAGTTCACAATCAGTCTGGGCTGCTACCCAAGACTGTATCAAAAACAAACAAAGCTTTCATTATTATAGACACATAGCATAAACTCTTAATTTGCCAAATAATCATGAGGTAGTTTTAAAATAGAAAATTTCTAAGGCAGTTCAATAAACTTAAGTGCATAGTATATACCTTCAATATCTGAAACTATTAGCATCTGAGGTTGCGAGAGACCTTCTTGAAGACTGTAGAAATGGATTGTACTATCAAATGTTATGAAGCCAATTTTTGTCCTAGTGTTGCCAGGAAGCCTAAAAACAAATTCAGAAGAATGCTTTATTAAGTTTTCCCATATATATGTATATAAAATATCTATGAAACATTACATGTATGAAAAGTGGCCCAACGTAAACAAATGGTTAAACCTGTCAATGTTTACCTACCAAGAAGACATCTCTTTAATGAGAACACTACACATGAGCCAACTGGCATCCCAACATGTAACCTACTACTTCATTTGTTTTGTATATATTTACATTTTATATATATATTTGAGATGGGTTCTCACTCTAGCCCAGGCTGACCTGGAATTCACTATGTAGTCTCAGGCTGGCTTCAAATTCACAGTGATCCTCCTACCTGAGCCTCCAGAGTGCTGGGATGAAAGGCGTGTGCCACCACGCCTAGCAACCTTGATTTTATTATTTAACTATGCCAGTATTAATTGAGCTTTCTGACTCTGGGTTTGTGCCTTACACTTCCATGAAGCTGTTGTGGACACATTAGCACACACCACAGGCCCTGCTAACATGCTGCTTCGTTAGAGACATTATCATCACAAGGACATAGGTCTCACAATGAGCACACGTCCCAAGCAGGCTGTGGTGTGCTCCCAACCTTCCTGGTATAAAGGGAAACAACTGTATTATCTCCCCCTTACATGGGATCTAAACCACCCATACTATGAATTAACACAACTTCTACAGCTTCTTAATCAGCAGAATTAACTTGTTCAACCTCTACAATCATAAGGAAGCAACTCACAACTTTTCCCCCCATTCTTTACACATAACTATCTGTACCTCTCCTAATTCTAACTTTATGACTTCTCCCCCTAATACTTATCGCAAGCCAAAATCACATATCAAAAGAAACACTCACCCGGAAAAAACTATTTATCTCTATACTCATTACCCTCCAAGTATCCCTTATTATAACTTTCTCCGCCACTGAATTAGTATTTTTCTGTATCCTATTCGAAGCTACCTTGATCCCCACTCTAATTATCATTACCCGATGAGGAAATCACTGAACGACTAAACGCTGGAGTCTACTTCTTATTCTACACCCTAGCAGGATCCCTCCCCCTACTAGTTGCCCTCTTTATTATTAAAAGCTGTATTGTAAACCAGGCATGGTGGTGTACTCTTTAATCCCAGAACTTGGGAGGCAGAGGTATGAGGATCCCCATGAGTTCAAGGACACCACGAGACTACATAGTATATTCCAGGTCAGGGCTAAAGACCCTACCTCGAAAAACAAAAACAAAACAAAAACAAACAAACAAAAAAAAAACTATTGCAGGAAAGTAGGCAAAAGTATGTCAAACATCAGACTATTTATTTTGAGTTTCTACATACTATTCCAGAAAAGTTGTATTTATAAGAATTAGTTGTACATAAAGTTAAAAATAATTGCCAAGGGCTGGAGAGATGGCTTAGCAGTTAAGCGCTTGCCTGTGAAGCCTAAGGACCCCGGTTCGAGGCTTAATTCCCCAGGACCCACGTTAGCCAGATGCACAAGAGAGCACGCACATCTGGAGTTCATTTCCAGTGACTGGAGGCCCTGGCACGCCCATTCTCTCTCTGTCTGCCTCTTTCTCTCTGTCTGTCGCTCTCAAATAAATAAAAAATTGCCAAGCATGGTAGCATATGCCATTAATCTCAGCAGAGATAGGAGAACTGCTGTGAGTTTAAGGCCAGCCTGGGATTACAGAATGAATTCCAGGTCATCTTGGGGTAGAGTGAGACCCTACCTCAAAATACAAAGCCAGGCGTGGTGGCACATGCCTTTAATCCCAGCACTCAGGAGGCAGAGGTAGGAGGATCGTTGAGTTCAAGGCCACCCTGAGACTACAGAATGAATTCCAGGTCAGTCTAAGCTAGAGTGAGACCCTATTTCGAAAAACAAAAAAACAAAAATATAATAATAAAAAACAAATAAATAATGAAACAAAACAAACAACTCTCTCTCTCTCTATATATATATATATATATACACATATATATGTATAAATAAAACTTAGGATACTGCATGGCCAACATACATAAAACTGCAGCTACTTTTACAGTTACTTTATAAAAATTATTAAAGGGGCTAGAAGATGGCTTAACAGTTAAGGCACTTGCCTACAAAGCCTAAGAACCCAGGTTTAATTCCCCAGTACCCATGTAAGCCATATGCACATGACGACACATGCGTCTGGAGTTCATTTGCAATGGGTAGAGGCCCTGGCACACCCATTCTCTCTTTCCATCTGCCTCTTTGTCTCCCAAATAAATAAAAATAAAATATTTTAAAAAATTGTACAACCCTTTCAAATAGTGTTTCATGGATTTATCCAAGAACAAAGAAGAGTAAAAGCATGCGTTTTAAAGAGCACAGTTCATGCAGCTACAGTCTCTAGAGGTAAGGAAACTAGCTTTCATCTTGTTCTTCAGGCTTGGTGATCAATAGATCTTCATCACACACCAAAGTGAAGGAGTTACTCAACTTATGACAAGATTTGGTCTACACATTCCTTTCATCATACAGGAGAACCATACTTTCTTATATTGAAAAGTCATACTAGTTTTTAGTGGGGTTAATCAAATGTCTACACATTTCAAATACAGTGATTTTAAGAGACAAGAGTTACAACAAACAAATGCAGTATGTGCACACTATTTGAATTTTGGTTTTATTTTTTTATTTTTTTATTTGAGAGTGACAGACAGAGAGAGAAAGAGAGAGAGAGAGAGAGAGAGAGAGAGAGAGAGAATGGGGTACACCAGGGCCTCCAGCCATTGCAAACAAACTCCAGACGCGTGCGCCCCCTTATGCATCTGGCTAACGTGGGTCCTGGAGAATCGAGCCTTGAACTGGGGTCCTTAGGCTTCACAGGCAAGCGCCATCTCTCCAACTTTTTTTTTTTTTTTTTTTTTTTTTGTGAGATAAGGTCTTACTCTAGCTCAGGCTGACCTGGATCTCATTCTGCAGTTTCAGGGTGGCCCTGAATTCACAATGAACCTCCTTCCTCTGCCTCCCGAGTGCTGGGAGTAAAGGTGTGCACCACCACACCTGGCTCATTATTTGAATTTTTAAAAATATTTTACTTATAGGATGGAGAAATGACTCAGCAGTTAAGGCACTTGACTGCAAAGCCTAATGACCATGGTTTGATTCCACAGTACCCACGTAAAGCCAGATGCACAAAGTAGCGCGTGCATCTGGAGTTCATCTGCAGTGGCCAGAGGCCCTGGCACACCCATTCTGTCTATCTCTCTTCTCTCCCTGCTTGCACATAAGTGAGTGAAAATATTTTTTTAAAAAAAGTTAATTATTTGAGACAAAGAAAGAGGCAGAGAGAGAGAGAGAGAATGGGTGCACTAGGGCCTCTAGCAATTGCAACTGAACTCCAGGCGCATGAACCACTTTGTGCATGTGGCTTATGTGTGGGTACTGGGCATTCAAACATGAGTCTTCAGGCTTAGCATGCATGCACCCTACCTGCTAAGCCAATACTCTAACCCCTGATTATTATTTTTTTTTGGGGGGGGGGAGGTAGGGTCTTACTCTATCCCAGGCTGACGTGGAATTCACTATGTAGTCTCAGGCTGGCTTCGAACTCAAAGCAATCCTACCTCTGTCTCCCCAGTGCTGGGATTAAAGGTATGTGAGTTCCAGACCACCCTGAGACTACATAGTGAATTCCAGGTCACCCTGTGCTACAGCAAGACTCTACCTTGAACAAAGAAAAAACAAGCCAGATGTGGTGGTACACACCTTTAATCCCAGCACTCAGGAGGAAGAAGTAGGGGGATCACTGTGAATTAGAGACCACCCAGAGACTACATAGTGAATTCCAGGTCAGCCTGGGCTAGAGTGAGACCCTACCTCAACAAACAAAACAAAACAAACAAACAAACAAACAAACAAAAAAAAACCCAGCCTGGACTACAGAATAAATCAATAAATTTTTAAAAATTAAAAAAGTAAATATACTATAGAATTATTGCTACGTTTTTCCTTGTTGTAATACTAATACTATAGTTAGAGTCAAAGGCCTTGGGCTAGAGAGATGGCTCAGTAGTTAGAGGTGCTTGTTTGCGATGACCTTGGGTTCAATTCTCCAGTATACATGTAAACCCAGATGCACAAAGTGGCACATGCATCTGGAGTTCATTTGCAACAGCAAGAGTCCCTGGCATGACCGTTATCTCCCTCCTCCTTTCTTTTCCCCTTCCTCTCTCCCTCCCTCTCTCTTTCTCTGTTTGCAAGTAAACAGTAAATAAAAATAATTTTTTTTAAAAATGAAAAAAGGGCTGGAGAGATGACTTAGCAGTTAAGGCGCTTGTCTGCAAAACCAAAGGACCTAGGTTGGATTTCCCAGGACCCATGTAAGCCAGGATGCACAAGGTTGTGCATGAATCTGGAGTTCATTTGCAGTAGCTGGATGTCCTGGCACACCCATTCCCATGCTCTCTCTCTTTCCCTCTCTTAAATAAATCAAATCAAATAAAATAAAAAAGAAAGAAAAAAAAAGCCTTGAAGTATTTACAGGTAAAATAATATGCTGGAGCTGGGCGTGGTGGTGCATGCCTTTAATCCCAGCACTCAGGAGGCAGAGGTAGGAGGATCACCATGAGTTCGAGGACACCCTGACACTACAAAGTGAATTCCAGGTCAGCCTGGACTAGAGTGAGACCCTACCTTGAAAAATCAAAAAACCAAAAATAAAATATGTTGGCTGAGATTTGTTTAAAAATATTCAAGTGGTGGGAACTAGGGAGATAGCTCAGAGGTTAAGGGCACTTTCTTGCAAAGCCTGTTGGCCCAGGTTCCATCATTCCCCAGTACCCACAGAAAGCCAGATGCACAAAGTGGCACATGCATGTAGTTTGTTTGCAGTGGCAAGAGACCTTGGTATGCCCAAATTCTCTTTTATTTTATTTTTTAAGATAGATTTTATTTTTATTTATTTGACAGAGAAAGGAAGAGAGAAGGGGGGGAGAGAATGGGCACTCCAGGGCCTCCAGCCACTGCAAATGAACCCTAGATGTATGCGCCACCTTGTGCATCTGGCTTATGTGGGTCCTGGGGAATCGAACCTGGGTCCTTTGACTTTGCAGGCAAGCACCTTAATTGGTAAGCCATCCCTCCAGCCCCCCTCATGCTTTTTAAAGTACGTACGTAAGTAAATGAATAAAAGCTGGGCATGGTGGCACACACTTTTAATCCCAGCACTTGGGAGGCAGAGGTAGGAGGATTGTTGTGAGTTCAAGGCCACCCTGAGACAAGATAGTGAATTCCAGGTCAGCCTGGGCTAGAGTGAGACTCTATCTTGACAAACCAACCAAACAAACCCCAAATAAATAACTTTTAAAAATATACTCAAGGGCTGGAGAAATGGCTTAATGGCTAAGGCACTTGCCTGCAAAGCCAAAAGATCCAGGTTCGATTCCCCAGGACTCACATAAGCCAGATGCACAAGGGGGTGCATGCATCTGGAGTTCATTTACAGCAGCTAGAGGCCCTGATGCACTCATACTCTCTCTCTGTCTCTCTCCATCTCTCTCTCTCTCTCCCTGCCTATTTCTCTCTCTCTCTCTCTCAAGTAAATAAAGAAAAATAAAATATAAAAATAAAACAAAAAATATACTCAAGGGGCTGGAGATATGGCTTAGCAGTTAAGGTGCTTCCTGCAAGCCCTAAAAACCCAAGTTCAATTCCCCAGTACCCATATAAGCCAGGTATACATGGTGGCACATGCATCTGGAGTTTGTTTGCAGTGGCTAGAAGTCCTGGTGTGCCCATTCTCTTTTTCTCTAATAAACAAATCAATACAAAATATACATGTAAGGCAAAAAGAAGTATGTGTAAAAGAGGATGATTCTGCTGTGAGTTCAAGGCCAGCCTGTGACTACAGAATGAGTTCCAGGTCTGCTTGGGTTAGAGTGAAACCCTACCTCAAAAATAAAACAAAACAAAAAAACCAAGATGATACTAAAATTGATTGCTACAGAGTTAACTGATTTTTGTTTGTTTGTTTGTTTGTTTTTTCAAGGTAGGGTAGGGGCTCACTTTAGCCCAAACTGACCTGGAACTCATTCTGTAGCCCCAAGTTGGCCTTGAGCTCACAGCAATCCTCTTATCTCGGCCTCCCAGGTGTTAGGGTTAAAGGCGTGCACTACTACACCTGACAGCTAAGTAGATTTTTATAACATAATTATATAGCTTTTATTTTGCATTTTGCAAACTAGTTGGTCATCTTGAAAACAGTTTCAAATTTAAACTGAATTAGTGCACTGACACTTACAGGTCCAGATTGTCTAACAAACTCTGGCAAACTGAATTCAAGTATCCAGTTTCAACTGCGTTGTGAGACACATCAAATACAAAGAGGTATACTGGAGGCTGTGGTGGTCGTAACTAAAAAAAAAATAAATAAAAGAATCCAGTTAAATACATGTAACAGGATTAAATTTAAACCTACATGTTGGGTACACATTGAGTAAAACAGGTATTATTTGCAGGCAACAGGGAAGTGATATTATTGTTTAGAGACGGACATGCCAAAGAAAAGTGAGTCTGCGCCTGCCAGCATTCAGAAGTGTTTCTCCAGAGAGAGCAAGGGAAGAGATGGGTTTAAAAGGCTTCCGGCAATGATGTGGAATTCAACATTCCCACCTATGTAGTGCTAACAAAAAAGTGTTTATTGCCTCAGCTGCTTATTTGATTTAATCCACACAATTTCATAAAACATGACACTCACTATCTCCTAAACTTCTAAACCAAAGAACTGTTTGCTTTTTAGTTTTCTGTTTGTTCGATTTTTGAAACAGTCTCGCTGTGGCCCAGGCTGATCTAGATCTCAGAGAACCTCCTACTTCAGCCTCCAGAGTGCTGGGATTAAAGGTGTGAGCCCTGCACGAATGCTGCTGCTGCTTTCTGAGACAGGCTGTCTGTCACAGAGCCCATCCAAGCAACCAAGTAGAACCCTGAATTTCTGATCCTCCAGCTCCTACCTCTCAAGTGCTGGAATTAAAGGTAAGCACTTCTGTGCTGGGTTTATTGTGGTGCTGGGGTTCAAATCTAGAGCTTCATGCCTGCTAGGCAAGCACTACACCAACTGAGGTACATCCCCAAGTCCCGATGACTTGTTTTTAGTACTTTTATTTGTGTGTGTGTGTGTGTGTGTGTGTGTGTGTGTGTGTAAGGGGGGGGGGGAAACACAGGCATCCAAGAGCCTCTTGTCACTGCAAATGAACTCCAAACATACATGCCACTTAGTTTGTCTAGTTTTACGTCAGTACTGGGCAGTTGGGGCTTTGCACACAAGTGCCTATAATTGCTGAGCCATCTTCCCAGCCCCAAAGCCTTGTTTTAACTGAGTAGAAAGAACCACATATCCATGATCAGAACAAGCTATATAGTAAGGGAACTGTTACCTATCTTTTTGCATGGATCACTTGCTAAAGTCATAAAACCTACTAGAAGTAAAGGAAGGAAGAAGTAAAGAAATAAAGGAAGGAGGAGCAAACCTTGGGAAATAAAAACAACTCAAGCAGGCAATTCAAAAGAGCAAATGTGTCTGCTCTTTTAGTTTTCATGGACAGAGACAGCGCCACTGCAAACAATTATCTCCAGCCATGGAAGCACTATAAGATGTTCTCTCCATTGAAACTCTACAACTCTGTGGTCAAAAAGGATTGAGCTCTCGTAAGTTCCACAGTAAAATGGATCATAAACTGCCCATATAAAACCTACGCCTCAAAAAAAAAAAAAAAAAAAAAACCTATGCCTCATATTAAAGTACTAAACATACAAAAATACTAAATTATTCAGGTTTGATGCTAAGTCTTATCTTTATATTCCCCTTTTCCTAGACATAATTATGGCTCACTGTAAGAGTTAAAAAAAAAATCAAGCTGAGCTTGGTGGCATACTCCTTTAATTCCTGTACTCGGGAGGCAGAGGTAGGAGGATCACTGTGAGTTCAAGGCTACTCTCAGACTACACAGTTAATTCCAGGTCAACCTGGGCGAGAGTGAGATCCTACCTCAAAACAACAAATGGGCTAGAGAGATGGCTTAGCAGTTAGGCATTTGCCTGCGAAACCTAAGGACCCTGGTTCGAGGCTTGATTCCCCAGCACCCATGTAAGCCAGATGCACAAGGTGGCATGTATATCTGGAGTTCATTTGCAGTGGCTGGAGGCCCTGATGCTCCCATTCTCTCTCTCTCTCTCTCTCTCTCTAATAAATAAATAAATAAAAATTTAAAAAGCTGGGCGTGGTGGCACACACCTTTAATCCCAGCATTCGGGAGGCAGAGGTAGGAGGATTGCTGTGAGTTTCAGTTCGTGGCCACCCTGAGACTACACAGTGAATTCCAGGTCAGCCTGGGCTAGAGTGAGACCCTACCTTTAAAAAAGAAAAAAAAACAAAAAAAAAAAAAAAAAACAAGGGCTGGCGAGATGAGATGGTTTAGTGGTTAATGCACTTCCCTGAAAGCCAAAGGACCCAGGTTCAACTCCCCAGGACCCACATAGGCCAGATGCACAAGGGCGCACATGCATCTATACAGTTCCTCTGCATTGGCAGGAGGCCCTGGCATTCCCATTCTCTCTTTCTACCTGCTTATTTCTGTCTGTCTGTCTCTCTTTCTAAAATAAATAAAAAGAAAATATTAAAAACAAACAAAAAAGGCCCGGATTTTTTTGAGTAGTATCACTTACTTGGCAAGTCACTTAAGTTTGTTTTCACACCTGGAAAATACCATTAACAACATTTTCCAGTTTATTGTATAAGGTGATAGATAGAACATACAAGTATTTGGTGTGATGTATGTCAGCTGTAGAATGCTTGCCCAGCATGCAAGATGCACTGGGATTTGTCACCAGCACTACTAAAACAGAAAAAGATAACAGCTGATGTTGTGGCATGCACCTGTAATCTCCACATTCAAGAGGCAGAGAGGCAGGGGCTGGAGAGCTGGCTCAGCAGTTAAGGTGCTTACCTGTAATGCCTAATGACCAAAGTTCAATTCCCCAGTACCCACGTAAAGCCAGATGCACAAAGTGCACCTAGAGTGCATCTGCAGTGGCTAGAGGCCCTGGTACACCCATTCATTCTCTCTCTCTGTTTTTCTCTCCTTGAAAATAAAATAAAATAATAAAATACAAGAGGCAGGAGTGTCACTTAAAGTTCACTGAGGACAGTCTGGTGTATATAGTGAGTTCCAAGACAGCCAGGGCTACATGGCAAGATCCTGTCTCAAGATATAAAAATTAACACAACACACACACACACACACACGCATGCACGTGTTCTCCAAAGCAAAATGCTAAACAATAGGCATCATTTTTTTGATGTGTGTGTTGTGGAAGAATGTGTGTCCAGGTCCAAGGACAACTTCTGAGTGTCAGTCTCTGGCCTCCACCTCCTTGGCAGCAGTTTCTCATTGTTCGCCACTGCTTTTTTGGTAGGCTAACTGGCCCCCAACTGTCTCATCTCTCTTCTTGCCTGTAGGTATGGCTAATATTACAAACATCGGCCACAGTGGAAGTGGAAGGCCTTTACAAGGGAGCTGGGCTCAGAACTTGGGTGTTCATGCTTGCATAGAATCATCTCCCAGCTGCAGGGATAAAGGTTTTTTATTGTTGTTGTTTGTTTGTTTGTTTTTAGAGGTAGGGTCTTACTCTAGCTCAGGCTGACCTGGAATTCACTATGTAGCCTCAAACCTCCTACCTCTGCCTCCCAAGTGCTGGAATTAAAGGCGTGTGCCACCACGCCTGGCTATAAAGTTTTTATAAACATTTTTTAAACAATTTTCATACATGTACATAATGTATTTTGATCATGCCTTCCCATGACCTTCTCTTGTCCTCTCTCTAGGCATACTTTTAAAATGCAAAACCTTGCTAGGTGTGATGGTTTGTACTTATAATCCTAAAACTCAGCATACTGAGGCAGAACTGTTTGGAGGCCAGCCTGAGATATAAAATGAAACCCTATCTCAAAAACAAAAACAAGCGCTACAGAGATGGCTTAACAGTTAAAGCGTTTGCCTGCAAAGCCTAAGGACTCTGGTTCAATTCTCCAGGACCCATGTAAAGCCAGATGCACAAGGTGGTGCATGAGTCTGGAGTCCATTTGTTGCAGTGGCAAAAGGCCCTGGTGTGTCCATGCTCTATCTGCCTCTCTCTCTCCTAAATAAATACTTTAAAAAAAAAAAGCTGGGCATGGTAGCACATACCTCTAATCCCAGCACTTGGGAGGCAGAGGTAGGAGGAGGATCGCCATGAGTTCAAGGCCACCGTGAGACTACATAGTGAATTTCAGGTCAGCCTGGGCCAGGGTGAAATCCTACCTTGAAAAAAACAAAAAACAAAAAACAAGGGCTAGGGAGATGGCTCAAGCAGTTAAAGGAGCTTGCTTACAGAGCCCAATAGCCTGGGTTCAATTCTCCAAGACCCACATGAACCCAGATGCACAAATCTGTGCAATGCATTTGCAGCAGCAAGGCCCTGGTTTGCCAATACTCACTCCCTCCCCCCAAATAAAACAAAAGATCTCAGAAACTCTCAGTGTATAAAATAAAAGTACCTGCAAGAAGATGTTCACCACAGCATAATTTGTAATAGATAAAAATTAGATATGAAGCTAGGCATGGTGGTGCATGCCTTTAATCCCAGCACTCAGGAAGCAGAGGTAGGAGGATTGCCATGAACCACCTTGAAACTACATAGGGAATTCCAGGTCAGCCTAGGCTAGAGCAGTTCTACCTCATAAAACGGAAAAAAAAAATCAATAAAAAATAAATAAATAGGGCTGGAGAGATGGCTTAGCGGTTAAGACACTTGCCTATAAGGCCAAAGGACCCAGCTTCAATTCCCTAGTACTCATATAAGCCAGATACACAAGGTGACCTATGTGTTTGGAGTTTGATTGCAATGGCAAGAGGCCCTCGCATGCCCATTCTCTCCTCTCTCAAATAAATAAAATATTAAAGATAAATAAAATAGACATGACTTAAGTAAATTCCCAGTATTATTTTGCAAATTGCTTGATTGACAAACAAGACAGTTGAGTGGAATTGTATATATACTTTTACTTTTCTGATGACAGGTATTACACTTTAGAAATTTAAAAGTCTGGCTGGGGGGCTGGAGGGATGGCTTAGCGGTTAAGTACTTGCCTGTGAAGCCTGAGAACCCCGGTTCGAGGCTCAAGGCTCGAGGCTCAATTCCCCAGGACCCACGTTAGCCAGATACACAAGGCAGCGCACCTGGAGTTCGTTTGCAGTGGCTGGAGGCCCTGGCGCACCCATTCTCTCTCTATCTGCCTCTTTCTCTCTCTGTCTGTTGCTCTCAAATAAATAAATGAAAATAAACAACAACAAAGTCTGGCTGGGCGTGGTGGCACACGCCTTTAATCCCAGCACTCAGGAGGCAGAGGTAGGAGGATCACCATGAGTTCAAGGCCACCTGAGACTACATAATGAATTCCAGGTCAGCCTGGGCTAGAGTGAGACCCTACCTCCAAAAACAAAAACAAAAACAAAAACAAAAAAAAGAACAAAGTTCAGTTTTGGTCTGGAGGGATGGCTTAATGGTTAAGGCGTTTGCCTGAAAAGACAAAGGACCTAGGTTCAACTCCCCAGGACCCACTAACGTGCACAAGATGCACAAGGGGCACATGCGTCTGGAGTTCATTTGCAGTGGCTGGAGGCCCTGACACGCCCATTCTCTCTCTCCCCATCTTTCTCTGTCAAATAAATAAATAAATAAATAATTTTGAAATTCAGTTTTATGGCTGGGTGTGGTGGTTCATGCCTATAATTTTAGCACCTGTGAGGCTGAGGCAGGAGTTTCATGAGTTTTTAAGCCAACCTAGGCTATGTAGTAAGTTTAGGTCAACCCAGGGCACGAAATAAGACTGTACCTCAAAAGATAAAAAAAAGAAAAAAACAAAATTTAGGAGCCAGGGAGAGGTCTCAGTGTTTATATAAACTACTTGCCATGCAAATATATGTACCTGAATTTGGACTTCCAGCATACACACAATGTCACATAAGCATGGCAGTTGTCTATAATCCTACATAGGGAATCACTGGGAAAACTTGCTAGCTAGAATAATTGAATCAGCAAGACATTGCCTCATGAAAAATAGGAAGGATCAAGGGAAGTCACCTGACATCAACCTACAGCCTCCACATGAGCACCCACACAAACATGCACCCACATGCAAACATGAAAGAAACGCAGGATCATGACAATGAGCACATTACAAATCAGAGCTCAGCTGTCCACAGTGGCTCTCACCTAGAATCTCAGCATGTGCTTGCAAGACTGAAGCAGGAAGATTACAGCAAGTTGGAGGCTAGCTTAGCTAGATAATGAATACCAGGTCAGCCAGAGCTACTTAACCAAACCCTGTCTCAAAAAAAGTCAAACAGGACTGAGGAAACAGCTTAGTGGTTAAGTCATTTGCCTGCAAAGCCTAAGGACCCCAGTTCAATTCCCCAGGACCCACGTAAGCCAGATGCACAAGGGGGTGCATGCGTTGGAGTTCATTTGCAGTGGCTGGAGGCCCTGGCACGCCCATTCTCTCTATCTGCCTCTTCCTCTCTCTGGAATAATAAAACACTTTTAAAAATATTAAAAAGAGCTGGGCGTGGTGACACACACCTTTAATCCCAGCACTGAGGAGGCAGAGGTAGGTGGATCACCGTGAGTTCAAGGCCACCCTGAGACTCCATAGTGAGTTCCAGGTCAGCCTGAGCTAGAGTGAGACCCTACCTCGAAAAACCAAAAAAATAAAAAAGAAAAAAAGAAATCAAAACAAACAACAACAACAAACTCCCTCCAAACGGAAACAGAAAGGAGAAAGCAGCAGCAGGCATACCATGTATTCCGAGGGAGCCATAAACTCAATCGTAGCATTCTGAACTTCAGGTCTCCTGTGAGGCTCGCCGTAAACTCTGGTCAAAGGGTTATACATGAATTCTTCAGGAACTGTATAAAGTAAGCAATATTATACTGATAAAGCTAAAATGATTAATATACTTTGCATCTAGCCATTTTAAGTTGGGGGTTATAAATAATTTAGTGTAGGCTAATTATGAAGGGATAAATTCATTTAAAAACATTCCACTCGCCGGGTGTGGTGGCGCAGGCCTTTAATCCCAGCACTCAGGAGGCAGAGGTAGGAGTATAGCCATGAGTTTAAGGTCACCCTGAGATTACGTAGTGAATTCCCGGTCAGCCTGAGCTAGAGTGAGACCCTACCTCAAAAAACTAAAAAGAAAATTCCACTCAAACTCTCCACATCCTAAATGGCACTGCTAATAAGCCTTGCTTTTTAACTATAGTCATAGTGATTTTTCTTTTTACATCTGATATTCTGTTTACAATGAAGCTGGTTTCCTATAATAACTTGAAAGGATGATAAAAACTCTCATTAAATACCAATTATTTTCCTAAACTTCATGATTACTCAAAGATATGAATCTTTGACGTTTAAAATGTAAAAACTAGCAGAAATGTAAAGACCTAAAAATGTCTTACAGAAATTAAAACCATAAGGGATCAGTGGATTTCATTAATTAGCAAGACTTTTACGGAACATTTATTTGCTTATTGCTTTTAACACAGTAGTGCTCAAAGAGCATTCTCAGGCTGGAGAACGTCTTTACAGTTAAGGTGTTTGCCTGCAAAGAACCCAGGTTCTACTCCCCAGAATCCATGCTCAAATGCATATGGCGCATGCACCTGGAGTTCGTTGGCAGTGTCTTGAGGCCCTGGTGCACCCATTCTCTCTCTCTCTTCCTAACAAATATATATATATATATATTTTTTTTTAAGTTTAAAAAAAAAGAGCATTCTCTAAGTTAATTATCAAACAATCTGACTTCCCTATAACTATTTAAAAATTTAAATCCAGAGCTGGGCATGGTGGCACATGCCTTTAATCCCAGCACTCGGGAGACAGGGGTAGGAGGATCGCTGTGAGTTCAAGGCCAGCCTGAGACTACATAGTGAATTCCAGGTCAGCCTGAGCTAGAGTGAGACCCTACCTCAAAAAAAAAAAAAAATTAAAATCCAGATCTGGATGTGGTGGTGCACACCTTTAATCCCTGTACTTGGATGCTGAGGTAGGAAAACTACCATGAGTCCAAGGTGAGCCTGGGATAGAGTAACACCCTGCCTCAAAAATAAAAAAATAAAAATAAAATCCTTAAGCCTGGTGTGCTGGCACATGCCTAAAATCCCAGTGCTTGGGAGGCTGAAGCAGAAGGATTTCTACAAGTTTGAGGCCATCCTGAGCTACATAGTAGTTCTATGCCAGACTGGACTATGATGTGAGCCTCAAAAATCAAACAAAAACAACAAAAAATTAAAATCCTTATGTACTCAAAGGGGAAACTTCAAACTTCATCACAATTTTATTTGTACATTAAATCATACACACATAAAATTTTAAAGGTGAACTAAACACTAGGAGTTGTATTTTCAGAAAAGAAATTTTGTTTTTTGAGGCAGGGTCTCACTGTAGTTCTGGCTGACCTAGAATTCACTATGTAGTCTCAGGGTGACCTCAAACTCACAGTGATCCTCATACCTGACTCTTGAGTGCTAGGAATTAAAGGTGTGTGCCACCATGCCTGACCAAAAAAAAAAAAAAAAAAAAATTGAGGTAAAGTCTCACTCTAGTTCAAGCTGATCTCTAAAACTTACTCTGTAACCCAAGCCGGCCTCAAACTCACAGCATCCTAAACCACCTCAGTGCTGGGATTATAGGTGTGTACCTCCATACTCAGCCTTAATATCTGAACTTAAAAATTTTAAATTATTAATTTATGTGTGTGCACACATGCGCATGCATGGAGGTCAGAGGTTAACTTCTGGGCCAGCACTGGCCTATCCTCTTCACTGAAGCAGGGTTTCTTGTTCTTTGCTTCATTCCTCATGAGCTTAGCTCCAGGGCCTTCTGTCAGTGTCAGCCAGGACGCCTGGATTACAGAAGTCTACCACAGCTTCTGGCTTTTGATGTGAGGTCTGGGGATCAATAGTGTATTCCAGCTTGAGCAGTGAGCACTTTATCCGCCAACCCATTTTCCCAGTCCCTTATGTTCTAAATTTTTTAAAGAGTGAAAGAATGTACCTGTCCTCAAATTCATCATTCTCATGCTGCAACCTTCCCAGGTGCTCCAATTATAGGGATGCACCACAACTCTCAGCTGTATTTCACAACTCTATTTTACTTTATTTTTTGTTTTATTTGAAACAAGAGAGAGGGAGAAAGAGACAGAAAGAGATAGAAAGGGAGAGAATGGATGCTCCAGGGCCTCCAGCCACTGTAAACAATTCCAGATGCATGTGCCACCTTGTGCATCTGGCTGACGTGGGACCTGGAGAATCGAAACTGGTCCTTAGGCTTTGCAGGCAAACACCTTAACCACTAAGCCATCTCCCCAGCTCTACTTCTCAAGTCTTCATGAAATTTCCTTCCACAAAGACACCCAAGTTTCAGTGTGGCTATTGCATTCCTATTTTCTTGTCTGATCCTAACAGAGTGCAGTTAGCTGGATATTAGTTTACAAACATAAATCACAAGCTAGGTACTGAGACAGGTGCTTCTCTTCTGTTACCAAGAGTACTGAACTCAACTGACTCAGAGCTGCCCACCCACCTCTCAGTACTGAATGAATACATGGTATTCTATACACTTATTTTCTTACTCTAGGAAAAAATGCATAAAGCAGTTTCTAAGTTAAAAAAAAATCTAAAATTACTGGTTTAAACAATGCCATGAAATATGTCATGCATTATATGCTCAATATAATAAATGTAAAACATGATTTCAAAATAGTATCAGGGCTGAAGAGATGGCTCAGCAGTTAAGGGGCTTGTCTGTGAAGCCTATGGACCCAGGTTCGATTCCCCAGTACCCACATGAGCATATGGTGGCACATGCATCTGGAGTTCATTCATAGTAGCTGAAGGCCCTGGCATACCCATTCTCTCTCTTGCTCCCTCCCTCCATTCCTCCCTCTCTCTGCCTAACTGCATTTTTTTTCTCTCTCTCTCAAATAAATAAAAATAAAATATTTTTAAAAATAATAATAATACAAGCTGGGTGTGGTAGCACACACCTTTAATCCCAGCACTCAGGAGGGAGAGATGGGAGGATCGCCACGAGTTTGAGGCCAGCCTGAGACTACATAGTGAATTCCAGGTCGGCCTGGGCTAGAGCGAGACCCCGCCTCGAAAAACAAAACCAAAAACAAACCAACAAAAAAACAAATAATAGTATCATGGCTGGAGAGTCGGTCTAGTGGTTAAGGCATGTGCTCATAAAGCCTGATGCCCCAGAGTTCGATTCCCCAGACCCATATAAAGTCAGATAGACAAAATGGTGCATGTGTCTGGAGTTCATGTGCAGTGGCAGGAGGCCCTGGCACCATACTCACTCTTTGCTTGCCTCTTTCTCTGTCTCTCAAATTAAAAAGAAAAAAAATAGAATCTTTTTTGCTTAAAAAGTATATAATTAATTATAACTGGGTATGGTGGTACACACCTTTAATCCCAGCATCAGGAGGCAGAAGTAGGAGGATCACTGTCAGTTCAAGGCCAGACTGGAACTATAGTCAGTTCTAGCACAGCCTATGCTAGAGTGAGAACCTATCTTGAGAAAAAGAAAAAAGAATAAAAAGGAAACCCCCCCAAAAAAGTATACATAGATAGAAAAACTAGTATTTTTAATTTTAAATGTATAGACAACAGCTCTGAATTAAATGACTGATGAGTAATAGGGTTGCTTTCCTTTGAGACAGGGTTTCACTATGCTATCACTTCTCAGTGGCAGGAATTACAGACATTTATTTATTTATTGTCATGTGTGTGTGCATACGGGAGCACCAGAGTCTCCTGCTGCTGCAAATGAACCTAACTACATTCAGGTTTATGTGGGTGGCTGGGGAACTGAACCTGGGCCAACAAGTTTTGCAAGCAAGCGCTTTTAAACAATGAGCCATCTCCATAGCCCCTACAGGCTCTTTTTTTTTTCACTTCACATTTTTCTAATATGTGATTTCCCTACCATGCAAGTAGAAATTAGAAAATATTTTTAAAAAAGCATACCATCATTGACTCGATAACATAAGTTACACTTCCACCTTCTTTGATCGAGAAAGCTGACGAAAGGGTTGATATAGGTCCTGCATGAACGGCACCTTACAATGGTACTGGAGGTAACCACAGGCAATTGCTGAAAAAACAGAACAAAGTTTTTAAAGGCAAGGACATTACGTGGAAAAAGCAGAAATTAGCCTAACTTTTTCATATAACTATTGGGACATTTTAATGTTGGAGGGGGAAAAAATAAAAATTAGCATTTTGCTGGTTGTTGTGGCTCATGCCTATAATCTCAGCACAAAGGAGGCTGACGCAGGATTACAGCTTCAGACCAGCCTGCATTAAAGACTAAGACCCTATCTCACAAGTACCCTCCACCCAAAGTGTTCACATGGTCACACAAGAAAATGTATGTGGCTGAAATATATTAATTTTAAATGCCATTGTTTTTCTACGAGATCATTCACATTGTTTACTAGAAAAGTTTTATCTTCTCTTTGAATACTCAAAACATAAAGTGAAGACAGCACATTTACAATGTTTTGGGGGGAGAAATATGGGAAACAGGAATAGTACTCATATTTTATGTTTTTCTATTTTATTTTTTTATGAGATGGAGCCTTACTATGTAGTCCTTGCTGGCCTCAAGCTCCTGGATTTAAATGATCCTTCTATCTTACTGTCCCAAAAGGGAAACAACATTCTGAAACAATAATAAACTACAAAGCTTTTGATGTTATATTAAGAAGCTATTCACAAAAGAACTCTTACAAAGGGAAATAGGATTTAAAGTGGTAGCACAAGCATTTAATCCCAACACTCCAGAGGCAGAGGAGGGAGGATCACCACGAGTTCAAGGCCACCCTGAGACTACATAGTGAATTCCAAGTCAGACTGAGCTAGAGTCCCACCTCAAAAAACAAACAAACAAAAAAAAAAAAAAAAAAAAAAGCCGGGCATGGTGGGGCACACCTTTAATCCCGGGAGGTAGAAGTAGGAGGATCGCAGTGAGTTCGAGGCCACCCTGAGACTCCATAGTGAATTCCAGGCCAGCCTGGGCTAGAGTGAAACCCTTCCTTGAAAAACAAAACCAAAAAAAAAAAAAAAAAAAAAAAAGGAAAAGGAAAAAAGGAAAAAAGAAAAAAAGGCGGGTGTGGTGGCGCACACCTTTAGCCTCGGGAGGCAGGGGTAGGAGGATCACCTTGAGTTCAAGGCCACCCTGAGACTACATAGTGAAGTCCAGGTCAGCCTGGATTAGAGTAAAACCCTACTTCAAAATTTAAAAAAAATAAAAAAATAAAAGAGCATGGTGGCACACAACTTTAATCCCAGCACTCGGGAGGCAGAGGTAGGAGGATTGCTGTGAGTTCGAGGCCACCCTGAAACTACATAGTGAAATCCAAGTCTGCCTGAGCTACAGCGAGACCCTACCTCAAAAAAAAAAAAAATTAAAGTGGTGTAAGCACCTTTTTGTTCATTTGCAGTGGCAAGAGGCCCTGGCATGCACACTCACACACATAAAGTTTATCATACATATGAAAACTTTTCAATTCAAAAAATCAATGAAAAAAAAAAAAACGAATGAAGAGGGCTGGAGAGATGGCTTAGCATGCAAAGCTTAAGAACCAAGGTTTGATTCTCCAATATTCATGTAAACAAGATGCAGAAGGTGGGACATGCATCTGGAGTTCATTTGCAGTGGCTAGAGGCACTGGTGGGCCCATTCTCTTTCTCTCTCTATCTGCCCCACCCCCCCAAATTAATAAAGAAATAAAATTTTAAAAATAAATAAATAAATAACCAGCACGAAGTAATTCCAGCATTCAGGGGGATTGATGAAACAGGAGGATTAAGAAGAATTTGAGGCCTCAGTTTCAGAGCAAGTGCTAAGTCAAAGGCAATATAGTAAGACACTGTCTTTAAAAAAAGTGTGGAAGCCGGGCGTGGTGGGGCATGCCTTTAATCCCAGCACTCAGAAGGCAGAGGTAGGTGGATTGCTGAGTTCCAGGCTACCCTGAGACTACATAGTGAATTCCAGGTCAGCCTGAGCTAGATCAACACCCTACCTCGAAAATACAAATAAATAAATAAATAAAAGTGTGGGGAGAAGATATTAAGGAAGGCTACAAGGTAAGGTAGCTATTACTGTTGTTAAATGGGCATATGTACTTTTGTTAAATGAACATATGTCCATCCAATTGCCTTGTAAGTGTTTGTTTACACCCATAGATTATTAGTGCTGCTCTTGGTCAGAGAAGCTTGTTTTTGCAGTGGGCAGCAGTAACTGGAAAACACAAAACTTAGCAGAGTGCTTAGAAGAAGTGGTATCATGTTCAGACCTAAATAGGACATCTATATCTGCCCCCTGTCCCCCAAGGCTCAGGGAATATTGCAGTAGAAGGGGCAGAAAGAATGCAAGAGCCAGAGGATGGGGAGGAGTGCAGTGGAACATTGTCTTCTAAACATAATAAGCCACTACACTCGTAAATTCACAGTGGCTGTATGGTTACCTGCATAAAAGCTGCCCCATAAACATTCTGTCATGGATGGGGAAAGAACTAATGAGGCCCTGCTCCTCCCTGAGTAGTTACTGGCAGTTGATGATTGCAGGGAGAGGGGGAGACACTTTCTTAACTGGTGTAGCAACTGGCAAGTTATTCATACTCCAGTAAATAGCCCCTTCCCCACATGCTCATTCAAACATTCAAACAACCCCAATTAAACTCAGTGGGTCACTATAAATAAATAAATAAATGCCATCAAGTCAGGTGTCTTGGCACATGCATTTAGTCTCAGCACTTGGGAAGTTGAGGTAGAAGGACTGCCATAAGTTCAAGACCAGTCTGGACTACAAAAACAGCTCCAAGTCAGCCTGGGCTAGAATGAGACCCTACTTTGAAAACAATAGCAAAATACATCAAAGTGAACCTAGTTGGGAAGAAGGGTTGAGAGGGATGGAAAGGGGACAAGAGATGGTAGTAGGGTGTGAATATATCAAAATACTATGTATAAGATTGTCCAAAAAAAAAAAAAGTTTGTGGTCATATATCAAGGACCCACAGCCTAAGGGCAAAAGTTTATCAGCATTTAAAAAAGTTTTTGGAGGGCTGAAGAGATGGCTTACCGGTTAAAGGTGTTTGCCTGCAAAGCCAAAGGAAACTGGTTTGATTTTCCAGGACCCACGTAAGCCAGATGCACAAGGGGGCACATGCATCTGGAGTTGGTTTGCAGTGGCTGGAGGCCCTGGCACACCTCATTCTCTCACTATAACTCTCTACCTCTTTCTCTCTCAAATAATTAAGTAAAATATATTTAAAAAAAAATTGGGGTGGGGTGCTAGAGAGATGGCTTAGAGTGTAAGGCACTTGCCTATGAAGCCTAAGGACCCAGGTTCAATTCTCCAGTACCCACATAAGGCAGCTGTATGAAGTGGCACATACATCTGGAGTTCATTTGCAGTGGCTAAAGGCCGTGGCATACCTATTCTCTATCTGCCTCTTTCAAATAAATAAATAAAAGTATTTTTAAAACATTAATGCTTCCTTTTATTGATTTACTCATAGGTAGCATCCCCTTAGGGCAATTTCACTTCAATAGCAGAATGGGAAAACTAGGACCATGAACTTTAATGAGTAACTAGCTTGCAATTTAGTAAAATAGTATTGATTTTTGTTTTTGAGACAGTGTCTTAATACATAGCCCACTGTGACCTCAAATTCAAAATCCTCCTGTTCCAGCCTAAGTGCTAGAATTACAGATCAATTTATTTATTTTCTTTAACTATGTCTATTCTACATACCATCTTTTGGATTTTCAATAGTAAACTACTTTTACCTTGTTTTGAAAGTTACAATGAAAGCTACTGGTTGAATTACAAATAAATTACAAATTTTAAATATGGGGGCTGGGGAGATGGCTCAGTGGCTAAAGGCACTTGCTTAAAAAGCCTGATGGCCCAGGTTCAATTCCTCAGTATCCACATAAAGTCAGATGTATAAAATGGAGCATATGTCTGGAATCTATCTGCAGCAGGAGGACACCTTGTACCTATTCTCTTAACTAACTAAAAAAAAAAAAAAAGATATTTAAATTTTAAATCTGATACAGAAAATTTTTATCACCAAGCTTATTTCCATAAGAGATTTATTTTCAGTAAATAAACATACCACTAGATCTTTGAAAGGATGAAGCAGCAGACCCAAAGGAAGTTTGGCTTTATTCAGTAAGGCCTGAGTCTGAGGAATGCTAGTCAGCGTGCATCGAAATAACCTAGTTTAAAAACAAAACAAAACAAAACAAAAACACACATGTCAATTGCTACTATTATTATTTCGGTTTGGGACAAAAAAGATTTTAAAGGTACATATTTCAATATTAGATCATATTACAAGTGAATTATAGACCATTTAAAATTTTATTCTCTTAAAATATTTAAACTGTTGAGCATGGTAGTAGATGCTTGTGATTCCAGCACTGAATGAACTGTGTGAAGCCAGCTTGGCCTACATGTCTTAAAACAGTAAAATAGGGGTCAAGGAGAAGGGTCAGTGTGTAAGAATGTCTGCTGCACAAACCCTGAACTGGCCCCAAGTGAAGAAGTGAGAGACAGGAGGAGGATACTTAGGGCCCACTGCTCAGGCAGTCTGATTAAAAAATGACACAAGCTCTAGCTTCAGTGAGAGATCTTATCTCCTGGAAATAAGTGGAAAAGTGACAGGAGATGCCTCATGTCCTCCTCTGGCCTCTGGACACTTGCACATAGGGTATGCACATCTGCCAACACATACATGTGCATACATTACACAACATACATAACAACAAAAAGTAAAAAAAAAAAAAAAAAAAGAAAGAAACCTTGCTGGGCATGGTGGCGCATGCCTTTAATCCCAGCACTCAGGAGGCAGAGGTAGGAGGACTGCTGTGAGTTTGAGGCCACCCTGAGACTCCATAGAAGATTCCAGGTCAGCCTGGGCTAGAGTGAGACCCTACCTTAAAAAACAAAAAAAACAAAAAAAAAAAACAAAAAAAAAAGTAAAAAAATCTTAAATTAGGGCCAGTGTGTGGCACACACCTTTAATCCCAAAACTCAGAAGGCAGACATAGGGGGACTGCTGTGAGCTCAAAGCCACCCTGAGACAACATAGTGAATTCCAGGTCAGCCTAGGCCAAAGTGAGACCCTACTCAAAAGGAAAAAAAAAAAAGAAACTAAAATAAAATAAAAAATTAAGTCTCGGGACTGGAGAGATGGTTTAGCAGTTAGCTTAGAAGTTAAGTGCTTGCCTATGAAGCCTAAGAACCCAGGTTTGATTTCCCAGTACCCACGTAAGCCAGATGCACATGGTGGCAGAAGTATCTGGAGTTCACTTGCAATGGCTAGAGGCCCTGGTGCGACTATTTTCTCTCTCTCTCTCTCTCTCTCCCCCCCCAATTAGATAAATAAAATATAATAAGAAATTAAGTCTAATGATCAGAATATATTGTATACAATTTGTCAAAAAAAAAGAGCTGGGCATGGTGGTACACACCTTTAATCCCAGTACTTGGGAGGGAGAAGTAGGAGGATCGCTGTGAGTTCGAGGCCACCCTAAGATTACATAGTGAATTCCAGGTCAGCCAGGGCTACAGTGAGACCCTGCCTCGAAAAACCAAAACAAACAAACAAAAAAAGTTGGGGGCTGGAGAGATGCCTGTGAAGCCAAGAATTTATGTTCAAATCTCCAAGTTCCATGTAGCCAGACACACAGTGATACAAGTGTGCAATATCACACATGTGCACAAAGGATGATACTGTCTGGAGTTTGTTCACAGCAGGCTGAAGGTCCTGGAGTGGCCATTCTCTCCCCACCCCCTACCACCTCTTTCTGTCTCTCTTTCTCTCTCTCAAAAAAAGTAATAATAACTAATTTAAAAAAAAATTATTTTTATTTATTGTTTGAGAGCAACAGACAGAGAGAGAAAGAGACAGAGAGACAGAGATACAATGGACATGCCAGGGCTTCCAGCCACTGCAAACGAACTCTAGACGCGTGCGCCCCCTTGTGCATCTGGCTAATGTGGGTCCTGGTGAATCGAGCCTCCAACCGGGGTCCTTAGGCTTCACAGGCAAGCGCTTAACTGCTAAGCCATCTCTCCAGCCCGATAATAACTAATTTCATAAAGTTGGCTTGCCAGGTGTGGTGGCACACGCCTTTTATCCCAGCCCTTGGGAGGCAGAATGAGGAGGATTGCCATGAGTTCGAGGCCACCCTAAGACTACACAGTGAATTCCAGGTCATCCTGAGCTAGAGTGAAACCCTACGTTGGAAAAAAAAAGATCGGGCTGAAGAGATGGTTTAGCCGTTAAGGTGCTTGCTTGCAAAGCCTAAGGACCCATGTTTAACTCTCCAGATCCCATGTAAGCCAGACAACAAGGTGACACAAGCACTGGAGTTCAACTGCAGTGGCTAGAGGCCCCGGCGTGCCAATTCTTTCTCTCTCACTAAAAAAAAAGAGGGGGGGCTGGAGGGATGGCTTAGTGGTTAAGGTGTTTTCCTATAAAGCCAAAGGACCCAGGTGTGATTCCCCAGGACCCACGTTAGCCAGATGCACAGGGGGCTGCATGCATCTGGAGTTCGTTTGCAGTGGCTAGAGGCCCTGGCACATCCATTCTCTCTCTCTCTTTCTCCCTCTTTCTCTGTCTGTCAAATAAATAAATGAATAAATAAATAAATAAATATTTTTTTTTTAAAAAGGTCCACCAAGGGTTGGAGAACTAGTTCAGGGGTTAAAGGCACCAAAGTCTGATGGCCTAGGTTCAATGCCCCAGTACCCGTGTAAGCCAGATGCACAAAATAGTGTATGTGCCTCTGGAGTTCAATTACAATGGCAAAAGGCCCTGGAATGCCACTCACTTTCTGTTTCTCTCTCAAACAAATCAATTAAAAAAAAAAAAAAAAAAGCCTATTCAAACAAAGAAACAACAAATAGAACACCAGGAGCTGGGGCGTGGTGGCATACGCCTTTAATCCCAGCACTTGGGAGGCAGAAGTAGGAGGATCACTCTGAGTTCGAGGTTACCCTGAGACTACATAGTGAACTCCAGGTCAGCCTGAGCTAGAGTGGGACCTTACCTCGAAAAAAAGAAAAAACAAAACAAAGTTAAGGCACTTGTCTGCAAAGCCAAAGGACCAAGGTTCAATTCCCTAGTACCCATGTAAAGCCAGATACAGAGGGTGACACATGCGTCTGGAGTTTGATTGCAGTGGCTAGAGGCCCTGGCATGCCAATACTCTCTTGCTCTCTTATTAAAAAACAAAAAAAGAAAAGAAAAAAAACACACTTTTATGGGGAAAAAATGAACTAAGAAAGTAATAGACTTCTATCTGCTAACTTCATAACTTCTTTCACAAACTAAAGCTTATTCATAATACCTGAAATAAACAATCAGACAGTCTACTTAAGATATGCATCTACACTGAATAAGACAACTACATAGTGAATTCCAGGTTAGCCTGGGCTAGAGTGAGACCCTACTTCAAAAACCACACACATACACACACACACACACACACACACACACACACACACACACACACAGAGAGAGAGAAAGGCTTACTCTGGGTTACAGTTGAGTTTTTGGATGTCTTCATGTAGATTTGGAACTGGAGGCTGCAAAGGTGTCGAGGGAAGCATGTTTCTTTCTTGAAGAAGATTGACAACTCTTAGGCCCTCTGGATGCAGACTTAATCCACTCATGCTTGCAGTTAAATGATTAGCACCTAAGGAAGGCTATGTATGGATAATTTCTAAGTAAGTAACTTTTTTAAAGTATATAGGGACTTTGTTCATTCCTCACTAAACAAAGCAAATGAAAAAAAAAAAAAAAGATAAATCTAGATTTCCTGGCCAATCTTTCGGTTCTGGAGAAATACACAAGTACAAAGGCTTTACAACATAATTATTCTCAACACTTATAAAAATGTTCAAGGTACCTTCTAAAACTTCCTTCATATGTATGAAGTTTGAACCAAAAAGTACAAAATAAGTTTCAAAGTTTACCTGAGTAAAGGCTTGGGGGCCACTTGGGTAATTCAAGGAAGGTGGCGGCATCCCGGCTGCGCTTGGTGGAGCTGTGTTCTGATAGCCAGGCGGCAAGGAGGGGTACGCACACCCAACGCTTCGGCTCATTTTGGGATTCTTACTAGTAAGCTGTGGTGTTGCTACAAACAAAGTCACTTTAAGTTGTATTTTATACTCCAGACTACTTAAAATCACCACACAGAAACATTAAATTATGGGATTTATTTATTTGCTTGCTTGTTTGTTTGAGAGAGAGTACGGGTGCACCAGATACTCTTACCACTGCATACTCCACATGCATATGCCATTTTGTGCATCTGGCTTTAAGTGAATACAGGGGAATTAACCCAGGATGGCAGGCTTTGCAAAGAAGAGTCTTTAACCAATAAGCCATCTCTCCAGCCCAAATCATGGGAATTATAACTCCAAATTCCTTGGATTAATTTAATAGTTTCATTTATAAATTTTGTAACATAAAGATGAACACTAGTGCTGGGCGTGGTGGTGCACGCCTTTAATCCTTAATCCCAGCACTTGGGAGGCAGAGATAGGAAGATTACCATGAGTTCCAGGCCACCCTCAGACTACTAGGTCAAGCTGAGCTAGTATGAGACCCTGTCTCGAACCCCCCCCCCCAAAAAAAAGAACACTAGTAACAACCTAATAGCAATGATTAAAATTTCATTAATGGCCAGGAGTGGTGGCGCATGCCTTTAATCCCAGCACTCTGGAGGCAGAGGTAGGAGGATCGCCACGAATTCAAGGCCACCCTGAGGCTACATAGTGAATTCAAGGTCAGCCTGAGCTAGAGTGAGACCCTACCTCGAAAAACAAAAAAAGGGCTGGAGAGATGGCTTAGTGGTTAAGCACTTGCCTGTGAAGCCTAAGGAACCTGGTTCGAGGCTTGATTCCCCAGGACCCACATAAGCCAGATGCACAAGGGGGCGCACGTGTCTGAAGTTCGTTTGCAGTGGCTGGAAGCCCTGGTGAGTCCATTCTCTCTCTCTGTCTGCCTCTTTCTCTCTCTGTCTGCCACTCTCAAATAAATAAATAAAAATAAACAAAAAAATTTTAAAAAACCAATAATAATAATAATAATAATAATAATAATTTCATTAATGGAGCTGGAGAGGTGGCTCAGCACTTAAAAGTGCATGCTTACAAGGCCAGAAAGCCGGATAGTCTGGGTTCAAATCTCTAGTACCACATTAAGCCAAATACATAAAGTGACACATGCTTCTTGAGTTCATCTGCAGTGGCAGGAGGCTCTGGCATGCCCGTACTCATTTACTCTGCCTCTTTCTCTCTGTCAAATAAATAAATTAATTAAGAGCTGGGTGGGGAAGCATATGCCTTTAATCCCAGCACTCTCTTTTTCTCTATCTGCCCCTTTCTCTCTCTCTGTCTCAAATAAATAAACAAAATATAAAAAAATAAAAATAAATAAGGTCTGAAGAGAAGGCTCAGCGGTTAAGGTGCTTGCCTGCAATGCTTAATGTCCCAAGTTCGGCTCCCCAGTACCTACATAAAGCCAGATGTACAAAGTGGTGTATGCATCTGGTGGAGTTTGTTTGCAGTGGCTAGAGACCCTGGTGTTCTCATTTTCTCTCTCTCTCTTTCTCTCTCCTTAAAAATAAATAAAAATCATTAAAAAAATAAATTTTCATAAATGAGTAATAAAGCCATAAAACACAAAAATGGGTTTTTTTAAATTATTTTTTATTTTTCAAGGTAGGGTCTCACTCTAGCCCAGGCTGACCTGGAATTCACTATGTAGTCTCAGGGTGACCTCAAACTCACAGTGATCCTACCTGTGCCTTCCAAGTGCTGAGATTAAAGGCATGCACCACCATGCCCAGCTCCACAAAAATAATTTTGGTGCAGTTAATTTCCTTCCACAGTACAAGTTCAATTTTATATTCAAACTAAATTTTAATTTAAAACAAACAACAAAAAAATTATTTTTGTTTTTTCAAGGTAGGGTTTCACTCTAGTCCAGGATGACCTGGATTTCACTATGTAGTCTCAGGGTAGCCTTGAACTCATGGCGATCCTCCTACCTCTACCTTCTAAGTGCTGGGATTAAAGGCGTGCGCCACCATGACCGGCAATTTAAAGCAACTTTAATGAATACATCCTAATATTCAAATTATGATACTAACTAAATATAAACAAACATATCTCATTGATTAAAATACAGTCACCACATAGTAATAATGAGCTTTTTTCTTAGTTTCCTACAATGAACACTTATTACTTCTATAATCAGAAAAAGATTTGTAAGAAACTTTCATAGCATCTCACCCAAGAAGCCACCTCCTTCAATTTCATCATAAGTACTATGGCCCACCATAGATCCATTATTGGCATTAGATATAATACCTAAGAAGAAAGTTCATCAACAAAATTTAAATTAGAATATGAGTACAATTTCTTCAAGATATAAATATTTAATATTTTAAATATTCTTCAAATAGCCTATCAGAAATGTCAAAAATGGGCTGGGAAGATGGCTTAGCGGCTGAGGCTTTTGCCTGCAAAGCCAAAGGACCCAGGTTTGATTCTCCAGTACCCATGTAAGCTACATGCACAAAGTGGCGCAGGCATCTGGAGTTCTTTTGTAGGAGCTAAAGGTCCTGGCTCACCCATTCATATTCATTCATTCTCTCTCTCTCTGTGTCAAATAAAGTAAATAAATACAAAATAAATAAATTTTCTAAAAAGTTGTAAAAAATTTCCAGTGAAAACCAAAAATAAAAAAATAGCAAACTACTTTTATCATGGAAGAAAGCCATAACCAAGAGCCAGGTCTATTTTTTTTTTCTTTTTTTTTTTTTTGAGGTAGGGTCTTGCTCTAGCCCAGGCCAACCTGGAATTCACTTTGTAGTCCCAGGCTGGCCTGGAACTCAAGGCAATCCTCCTATCTCTGCCTCCCTAGTATTGGGATTAAAGGAATATGCCACCACACTTGCCTTCTTTTTAAAGTGTTTTTTTTTTTTTTTTTTAAATTTATTTTCAAGAAGAGAGAGAGAATGGGCACACCAGGGCCTCTAAATGTTGCAAACAAACTCCAGACACGTGCACTACTTTACTTTGTGCATCTGATTTACCATGGGTACTGGGGAATCAAACCTGGGTCATTATGCTTTACAGGCAAGCATCTTAATAAATAAATATATATTGTTTATGTTCAATAGTAGGATATAGGAAATCTTTTCACACTTTGTTTTCCTATTCCATCTCTCTCTCTTTCTCTTTCCCTTTGGTTTTATGAAGCAGGGTCTCACTCCATCCCTCTTACCCAGGCTGATCTGGAACTCACTCTGTAATCCCAGGCTAGCTATAAAAAATGTCCAGGTGAGGGCTGGAGGGATGGCTTAGCAGTTAAAGGTGTTTGCCTACAAAGCCAAAGGACCCACATTTGATTCCCCAGGATCCACATTAGCCAAATGCATAAGGGGGCGCACACATCTGGAGTTCGTTTGCAGTGAATGGAGGCCTTGGCATGCCCATTCTCTCTCTCTCTCTCGCCCCCTTTCTCTGTCAAATAAATAAATAAAAATTACAAAAAAATTGTCCAGGTGACAGGTGAAAACCAGAAACAAAAGATAGCAAACTACTTTTATCATGGATGAAAGCCATAACCAAGAGCCAGGTCCTTTTTTTTGGGGGGGGGGGTTCGAGGTAGGGTCTCACTCCAGCCTAGGCTGACCCGGAATTCATGGCCTTGAATTCACGGCAATCCTCCTACCTCTGCCTCTCGAGTGCTGCGATTAAAGGTGTGTATCACCACACCCGGCTCTCAATTATTTTAAACTAATTCAAATATCATGTCCAGAGAAGCAGGAATCCTCTTACATTCACACCCAAAAGGCTAAAGAAATTTTTAAAACTCTGGACAGTAACAAACTGACCTTTTTCTTTTTAAAAATATTTTTAAATTTTATTAGATTATTTATTTGCAAGCAGGAAGGCAGGGAGGGAACAGGTGCACCAGGGCCTCCAGCCACTGCAAACAAACTCCAGATGCATGCACCACCTTGTGTATCTGGCTTTACATGGGTACTGAGGAATCGAACCCAGGTTGTTAGGCTTTGCAGGCAAGCGCCTTAACCATTGAGCCATCTCTCCAGTCCTGGCTTTGCCTTTTGATTAGCCTACCTTCTTGGTTGACAGCTGAATTAAATGAAAGTGGAGGTGCAGCTCTAGATGATGGCTTCTGGGGCAGGGGGCCCCTTGGAGGAGGTGGATGGCCAGCTGGAGGGGGCCCAGGAGGAGCTCCTGGCTGGAAAGTGGTAGGCAGAGGTGGATTCTGTAAGGGAAGTGCAGAACCTATGGAAACATGGGTTTTTTACATGTCACGTACTTGATCAAAGGCCCCAGTCTTTATAAAAGCTGAGCAATCTCTAAATGTAGTCACCAAACCAACAGAGAAGTTAACTTCCTAAATGTATAACATTATACATGTCTTAACTCTTTCCTCCCATGCTTATCTGCAATATAAATCAACCAGCTATCTGTGATCTTATTAGTAAGGAAGCTAGGATTGGAGGGTCAGCAAGCTGCACACCAAACTGAGGTATAGGGAGACCCTGTCCCCCAAAACAAAAATAACACAATAATCAATCACTTCTAAGGTAGAGAGAATATTTGGTTTATTAACTGCTCACTAACTGAACAAAGAAGTTCAGAGACCATATATAGATTCAAGTGACTCAACAGCTGGTTTACATGGTACTAGGGACTGAACCCAGACATATTAGCTATTCTATCCAATGAGCTTTATCTGTAACCCTCCAAAAACATCTTTGTGCCAGGCGTGGTGGTGCACGCCTTTAATCCCAGCACTCGGGAGGCAGAGGTAGGAGGATCGCCATGAGTTTGAGGCCACCCTGAGACTACATGGTGAATTCCAGGTCAGCCTGGGCTAGAATGAGACTCTACCTCAAAAACACAAAACAAAACAAACAAACAAAAAAAAGCAAAAATATCTTTGCAAAGGTAGGGTCTTACTCTAACCCAGGCTGACCTGGAATTCACTATGCAGTCTCAGGGTGGCCTTGAACTCACAGTAATCCTCCTACCACTGGCTCTCAAGGTGCTGGGATTAAAGGTGTGTGCCACCACACCCGGCTCAAAAGTATCTTAATACTGTTAAATTCTCCAGAGCCAAATTGAAAAATCTTTGTGATTAATAAACCTTACTACTCTCAGCAAGAATACTCAGTGTCATGAGAAAAGTAAAGATAAAGATTACTGCCATGTAACTCCCTTATCAAAGACACACCCACACAATCTAAGGCAATACAGACAATTCAAGGAGCAAAGAGCAAGGTACACTACTAGCTCAGCACCCCTGAGAATGTGTGACATATCTGGCCGCAAAGATGCAGCAACTTAATGTTTAACAAAATACATGTAAGCAAGCCGGGCGTGGTGGTGCATGCCTTTAATCCCAGGAGGCAGAAGTAGGAGGACTACCATGAGTTCAAAGCCAGCCTGAGACTGCATAGTGAATTCTAGGCCAGCCTGGGCTACAGTAAAACCCTACCTCAGGGAAAAAAAAAAAAAAGTAAGCTTATAGGGACTTGTCATTTTTAGAAGAGTTTTGTGAATTCAGAATATGCTACATCTCATAAGATGGATATTTTTTTTTTCAAATCTGATTGGTTCCTCTCTTTTTTTTTAACCAGTACTGAGGATTGAGCCCAGGGCCTCACACTTGCTATGTAAGTGTCAAGTTGATTAATTCCTCTTTACAACACTAAGAACTAGAGTTTCAAACTTGGTTTTCTCAGATTCCCTAAAGCTTATTAATATAAGGATGTAGAGGGTGTCCTATAAAGGGAAAAAAATGGAAATCTTAATATGAGGGCTAGAAACATGGCATCATTCTGTAGCCTAGGCTGGCTTTGAACTCCTAACTGTCCTCCTGACTCAGCCTCTCAAGTGGTAGTGTACAGGGGTAAGCCAACAAGCCAAGCTTGATACAGTTGTTTTTTTTTTTTTTTTCTTCTTCGAGGTAGGGTCTCGCTCTGCCCAGGCTGACCTGGAATTCACTATGTAGTCTCAGGGTGGCCTCGAACTCGTAGCAATCCTACCTCTGCCTCCCGAGTGCTGGGATTAAAGGCATGTGCCACCACGCCTGGCAGGAGTAATTTATTTAAGACAATAAAAAAAACAATCATTTCTCATATGTTGTTAAGGCTTCAAGCATCTACACATGCAAAGTCTCATATTTCTACATTTAAGCACTCCTGGAGGAACAGTACCTGATTTTATGAAGCTACTTTGCAGTGAGGGGTCTCCAGAAGAAACACACTGATGATTTGTTAAACTTGTATTCCCAGATGCTGCTGGTTGGGACACACGAGGACAGTGGTTTGTCTGTGACCCTGTGGATGGGTAGTTATGTTGCCAACTCAGAAGTGGTGGCTGATTTGCTCCAGGCAGAAAACTACCAGAAGGTATCAGTGAAGCAGCTGGGTTCTGAGAAGCAGGGAGTGGCATTTGAGGAACAGGACCACTGTGAAGTGAAGGTGTTGCTGGATTAGAAGCCACAGGTGGTCTGATAAGAGTCTGCCCAGGTCCCTGAGAACCACCAGAGTTAGACTGTCCAGGGAAGGCAGTCAAAGTCTTTGCTGCCATGAGATGAGGGTAGGCTCCTGGAAGCTGGGGATTATATCCTTGGCTCACTGACAGGTGTGAAGACATCAGTGCATTGTGGACAGGACCTTTCAACAAGACAAGAGGAAAAATTAGTCATACAAATAAAAAATAGCAATACTTTCATTGTGAGTTCGAGGCCAGCCTGAGACTACATAGAGAATCCCAGTCAGCCCGGGCTAGAGTGAGACGTTACCTTGGGGAAAAAACATACAAATAACAGCAGCAACAACAAACCAGGAAGATTTAACACATTACCAACAAAAGACAGCCCACAGGCTGGAGACATGGCTCAGCAGTTAAGGGTGCTTGCATGCAAAGCCTACTGGCCCAGGTGAGTCCCCAGTTCCCATGTAAAGCTAGATGCACCAAGTGGCACATGCATCTGGACTTCATTTGCAGGAGCAAGAGTCCACCCAGCATCTCTCGTTCTGTCACTGTCCTTGTAAATAAATATTTATTTTTTTATTTTTTAACAAAGACAACCCAATGAAAAATAAGCAAAGGTAGGGGAAGGTTTTTTTTTTTTTTTTTTTTTCAGTGATGGTAAGCTGCCCACACTCTGGTAAATAACACTCTACCCATGGCCATGCAAGTAACTCTGATTAAACTCAGTGAGTCACAAAAGAGGAAAGAAGGCATCAAAGTAGAAGAGAGTCTAGAGGGGAGGAAGGGGTTCCGCAGGAGGGTATGGAGGGGATCAAAAGAAGGTAACAGGAAGTGAATATGATTTAAAAAAAAACCGTTTGCAGTGGCTGGAGGCCCTGGCGTGCCCATTCTCCTCTCTCTCTCTCTTTCTCTCTCTGTCACTTTCAAATAAATAAAAATAAACTGCTGGGGAAATGGCTTAGTGATTAAGGCGTTTGCGTGCGAAGCCTAAGGACCTTGGTTCAATTCCCCAGTACCCAAGCAAGCCAGATACACAAGGGGACACATACATCTGCAGTTCATTTGCAGTGGTTGGAGGCCCTGGCGCACCCATTCTTTCTTTCCTTCTGCCTCTTCCTCTGTCTGTCTCTGTCTCTGTCTCTCTCTCTCAAATAAATAAATAAATACTATATATATGTATGTATGTATGTGTACGTATGTACGTATGTATGTATGTATGTATATAGTCTGGTATGGTGGCACATGCCTTTAATCCCACCACTTGGGAGGCAGAGGTAGGAGGATCACCATGAGTTCGAGGCCACTCTGAGACTACATAGTGAATTCCAGGTCAGCCTGGCTAGAGTGAGACCCTAACTCAAAAAAAAAAAAAAAAAAAAGTATACTAGATACATACATTTAATAGAACAATCTGACATTTGAGAACACAGAAACATTCAACATCTACACATTACCTAATTAATTAATTAATTGAGAGAGAGAGACAGATAAAGAGAGAGTGGGTGCACCAGGATCACTATCCACTAAAAACGAACTCCAACGAAGGGCGAGGTGGCAAACACCTTTAATCCCAGCACTCGGGAGACAGGTAGAAGGGTGGCCGTAAGTTTGAGGCCATCCTGAGACTACATAGTGAATTCCTGGTCAGCCTGAGCTAGAGTGAGAAACTACCTTGAAAAACAAGAAAAAAACAAACAACAACAACAAAAAACCCTCCAGATGCATGGGCCACCTTGTGCACGTGGTTTCATGAGGTTTCTGAGGAATTGAATCTGGGTCCTTAGGCTTCGCAGGTAAGCATCTTAACTGCTAAGCCATCTCTGCAGCCCACATTACCTAAATTTAATAAAAGGCTGGGGATATAGCTCAATGGCAATGTGTTTGCCTAGCATATGTGAGGCCCTGAGCTCAATCCCCAGAACTATAAAAATAAATAAAATTAAAATTAAAATTAAAACATTAACAGAATGAGATGTAGAACTAAATATGAGTGATAAAGGGAAAAAAAATCAGAGGCTGGGAAGATGACTCAGTGATTGAAAGCACCTGCTTACAATGCCTGCAGGCCAGGATTCAATTCCCTCACCCACATAATCCAGACGCAAAAAGTGGTTCAAGCACCTGGCATTTGTTTGCAGCAACAAGAGGCTCTGGTGTACCCATGCATGCATCCATGTGCACACACACACACACACACACAAGTAAATAAATAAATTTTAAGAAATGTTATCTATTTATTTAATAGAGAGCAAGAGTGAATATGGGCATGCCAGGGTCTCTTTTACCACTCTAAATGAACTCCAGAGGCACGTGCCACTTTGTGCACCTGGTTTTACATGGGTACTGGAGAACTGAACCCAGGATGGTAGGTTTTGCAACCAAGCACCTTTGAGCCATCTCTCTGGCCCCTAAATAAATAAATAAATAAATAAATAAAATTTAAAAAGAAAGGAAATTTAATGAAGAATAACATTTTAAAGCCAGACACATGTCTTTAATCCCAGCACTTGGGAGGCAGAAGTAGGAGGAGCACCATGAGTTCGCAGCCACCCCTAAGACTACATAATAAATTCCAGGTCAGCCCGGGCTAGAGCAAGTTTACATTGGAAAAAAATAATAATAATAATAGTAATTTCCCGCCCAAAAGACTCAGCAGGATTCTAGCATATGCATCATTATTAATCTCATGTACGCACAGTTGTCATGGGCTTCAGGATGAACTTTATGAAACTTAGAAACCATCAATATGAGCTGGGCATGGTGGCAGACTATAGTTCCAGCACTTGGGAGGCAGACGCAAAGATTTCAATGTAAGTTTGAGGACAGCCTGGTCTGTAGAAAAATTTCCAGGTCATGGGCTGGAGAGATGGTTTAATAGTTAAGGTGCTTGCCTATGAAGCCTAAGGACCAGGTTTGATTCCCCAGTACCCCCACATAAACCCAGATACACAAGGTGGCGTATGCATCTGGAGTCTGGTTTTTTTTTTTTTTGCAGCTGCAGCAGCAGCAGCAGCAGGAGGCCCTGGTGCTTTCATATTCTTTCCACTCCTCCCCTTGCAAATAAATAATAAGTGTGTGTGCTGATGTTAGTTCTATGGTAGGTAGAGTGCTTGCCTATACCTGTGTGAAACCATATTCTATTCTCAGTATTCAAAAAACAAAAAAGTAAGCCAGATATGGTGGTATATGCCTTTAATCCCAACACTTGGCAAACAGGTAGGAGGACTGGCATGAGTTTGAGGCCAATCTGGGCTACAGAATGAGTGCCTGGTCAGCCTGGGCATGAGTGAGACCCCCCCCTCAAGGTAGGGTCTCACTCTGGTCCAGGCTGATCTGGAATTCACTATGTAGTCTCAGGGTAGCCTTGAACTCATGGCGATCCTCCTACCTCCATATCCTGAGTGCTGGGATTAAAGGCGTGCACCATGCCCCGCTGAGTGAGACCTATCTTGAAGAAAAAAAAGAAAAAGGAAGAAAATAAATAAATAAATAAACAGAGCACAGAGCCAGGCTCACACCTGTAATTCTAGAACTCAAGAGGCTACAGCAGGAGGGTCACTGTGAGTTCAAGGCCAACAAAGGCTACAGAGTGATTTCCATGTCAGTCTGGGCTAGAATGAGACCTTGTCTCAGGAAAAAAAGAAAACCGCTGGTGTAGGTAACTTCACTTTTTTTTTTTTTTTTTTTTTTTTCCTTGTGTGTGTGGTTTTTCCAGGTAGGGTCTCACTCTAGCCCAGGCTGACCTGGAATTCACTATGTAGTCTCAGGGTGGCCTCAAACTTACATCAATCCTCCTACCTCTGCCTCCCAAGTGCTGGGATTAAAGGCAGGCGCCATCATGATCATCTTCAAAATGTTATTCTTCATTAAATCTAATGTGTAAATTAAAGATAGTTCTGATGGTATCATCCCAATGAACACAGAGTAGAAGACCTATAACTGTTACAAGTTTCCTTAAATCATGACACACAGTGAATAAACTACCTCTTTCACAGAAAGTTAACTGTAAAGGAAAAGCCCACCCTGATGGCACAGGTCTGTAATCCCAGGGACCTGGGAGACTAAAGCAGAAGCATTTACCCACATAAAGAACCAAGAACTGGGCAAGAAGTGGGGCTGGAGAGATGGCTTAACAGTTAAGGCTTTTGCCTACGAAGCCTAAGGACCCAGATTGGATTTCCCAGTACCCATGTAAACAGATGCACAAGGTGGTACATGCATCTGGAGCTCATTTACAGTGACTGGAGGCCCTGGTACACCCATTCTCATTCATTCCCTTTCTCTCTCTAAGTTAAATAAATAACTTTTTTTTTAAAAGAGGGCTGGAGAGATGGCTTAGCAGTTAAGGTGCTTGCCTGCATGTCCAAAGGATCCTGGTTCAATTCTCCAGGACCCACATAAGCCAGATGCACAATGTGGTGCATGCATCTGGAGTTTGTTTACAGTGGCTGGAGGCCATGGCGCACCCATTCTCTCTCTCACTCTCTACCTCCTTCTCTCTCAAATAAATAAATTAAAAATTTATATTTAAAAAATAGAACCAAGAGAAGAGCTGGCTGTGGTGGTGCACACCTTTAATCAGGTAGAGGTAGGTGGATCACTGTGAGTTCAAGGCCACAGTGAAACTACATAGTGAACTCCAGGTCAGCCTGCACTAGAGCAAGACCTTACCTGAAAAAATCCAACCAAACCAAAAAAGAACCCAGAAGAAGATTCTGAGCCTTGATTCAGGCTTGATTCAAGATCTGGTACTGGAATCAAGCACAGTAACAGGAGTTAGGTAAAAACCTGGACTTAAATCTAGGGCCACAGTTTAGAACCTGTGTGACCTTGAGCTAGTTACTTAACCACTCATGACAGGAAACTGTCAGTAAAAATAACAGTTCTTACCTCACAGAGCTGTTGAAAGGATTACATGAGATTATGCATAATGCAATTGAGCACAGTGCCCAGGCACAAACTAAGCGAACAGTTTGTTAGTTCTTATCACTGCCTCTTTCTGAAGCTTCATGCATCAATGTGGTACATTCTTGTTTTCTTTTTTGCAGTGCTGGGCATGAACCCAGGGCTTTGCACATAGTAGGCAAGCATTTTACCTCTAAGCTATATCCCCAATCTACAATGTGTATGCTGTAATACAGGTATGCAACAAGTTTTATAGGAGTCCAGTTACTGTCCACACTGAAAACACTATCATCAGTAGTTGTAATAATCAGTATTAGTGACCAGGTATATGCTTATTCAGAGTATATTTTATTACTGAAAATTCCTTATATTAAATACACAATCATCAGCAATGATTTATATCAGGTGAAACAGACATTAGTACAAGCCTAGCACTTCAATCACTGACCTCCTTAAAGTCTATTACACATTCTATTATTTGGCTGATCATATTGTGAAGAAATCCACAGAAGAAAAGAATCTGAAAAAAAGTTGAAAGTAAGTTCTAATCTCACTATAAATAAATCAATACATATTTAGTGAATTAAGTTGTAAAACACCCAATTTGAAAACTTTTGTTCAGCAAAACGTTAACACCTAAAATGTGCGAGATACTGTATGGGTAGCGAAAAGGAAAGAGTCTTATTTTACAACGTCACACTATAACAAGGGAAAGGAGAACACCCTTCTCTTCCTTCCCCCTCCATGGAACAAGAAAACTTTACAAAGAAATGAAGTTCATACATCTACAGCTGCCAACTGCCTGGAAAGGTGACTCAAACAGCGAACACACCAGCTATGGAACAGTGGCACCATTATTTGCCTTCAGTCTCACTACATGATAATCAGATTAAATTCACTTAGCCTTGCAGCATATCAATTTTTTTGCAAATAAAATATGTATACACAAAGACCTGAGAAAACCTGCCTAGACAATCTTTAGATTGTAATGCAGTGTTACAACCTATCTATCATAGAGCAGAACAGCTTCGTGTGGGAGGAATACTGTAGTACCATGATGTCAGACAACATGAAAGCAACTTATAGGAAAATGAAAATGATCATTATCAGTAAATCTTTTTTAACATTTTATTTATTTACTTATTTGAGAGGGAGGGAAGGAGGTGAGAGAGGCATATACAGAGAGAAGGGGTACATAAGAGCCTCCAGACACTGCAAACAAACTCCAGACACATGTGCAACCTTGTGCATCTGGCTTAGGTGGTTACTGGGGAATCGAACCTTGGTCCTTAGGCTTCACAGGTGAACATCTTAACCATCTCTCCAGCCCATAGTAATCTTTTGATTAAATCTCAGAAACATCTGAATATCTAACTTACTGTAATATTGGACTTACGCAAGCCACATTTAGTCTATAGCTTGTATAGCTTGAGTTCTCAATAAAATACACGTGTGTGTATATATACATATATACACACACATATATACACACACACACATATATGTGTACATATATATACATAATATATAATAAAATGTGTGTGTGTATACACACACACACACACATTTTATTTTTTCCTGAAGTAGGTTCTCACTCTAGCCCACTGGAATTCACTATGTAGTCTCAGGGTGGCTTCGAACTCACGGTGATCCTCCTACCTCTGCCTCCTGAGTGCTGGGATTAAAGGTGTGCACCACCACCCTCGGCCTCAGCAGAATATTTAACATTTATTTTTAGGGGGGAGAGAGGGAGAAGTATGTGTCCATCCGGGCCTCCTGCCACAGCAAACAAACTCCAAACACATGCACTGCCTTGTCACTTTGTGTATCTGGCTTCATGTGGGTGCAGGGGAACTGGAGCTAGGCTAGCAGGCTTTGCGAGCAAGCACCTTTAACCACTGAGCCATTCTCCAGCCCCCGCAAAAAGCATTATTTAAGTAACAACTGTGGCCTTGAAAAGTCAGCCAAAAGCAGATGGTAGCATTAAACCTGTATTCACTTATTTTGGGGCAGGGTCTCACTGTAGCCCATGCTGACTTAGAACTGACTCTGCAGCCCAAGCTGGCCTCCAACTCAGCGATCTTCCTAACTCGGCTGCTATCACCTTGGACTACTCTTGCAAGTTATGTATCTGAATTCCCAAAAGGCTCTGGGCAATCTGTGACCAGGAGTGCTTTCTTAGTCTCTCTTATCCCCACAGTCAGAATTTAGAAGATGTGCAACAAATGTTTGTCCTCCATCAAATTAACCAAGTGAGCCGGGCATAGAAACCCTCACACAGTAATTCCAACACTTCACACCTGAGGCAGGAAGACTGCTGCAAGCTCCATGCCAGCCTGGGCTACAGAGTGAGTCCTGGTCTCAAAAAATAAACAACTGGCTGGGGTGGTGGTGCACGTCTTTAATCCCAGCACTCGGGAGGCAGGGGTAGGAGGATCGCTGTGAGTTCAAGGCCACCCTGAGACTACATAGTGAATTCCAGGTCAGCCCGGGCTAGAGTGAGACCCTACCTCGCAAAAACCAAAAAAGAAAAAAGAAAAAAGAACCCACCTAAAATCAATAAAGTGACATCTCCAATGGAACACATTACAATGAATGAATTCCTTTAACATTTCAAAATTATGACAACCATACTCAGAAGCACATCTGCAGGATTTGCAATTTAAAGTTTATGAAAATGTACAACTTGCCAGGTGTGGTGGCACATACCTTTTAATCCTAGCACTCACAATGCATAGGTAGAAGGATTGCTGAGGGTTCGAGGCCACCCTGTAACTACACAGTGAATCAGCCTGGGCTAGAGTGAGACCCTACCTCGAAAAAAAAAAAAGAAAGAAAGAAAAAAGAATGTGCAATTTATAAGGAAAGCCCATAGCCATGTGACATCTTACTTTTTTTCACCTTAAAGTGAATGATTTAATCCTAGTGTGTTACTAAATATCACAAAATAAGTATAATTTACATCATCTGTTACTGTACACTTGAGGAAGAACTGATTCAAGTTAACCACCTTTCAGCCAGCGCCTATTTCCCACTATTCCTGCTTCCACCCACGTAGCTGCCTACCACAGACATTTCTAAGAGTCCTACAAAGAACCTTCTTTGTAAAGAAAACACTAGTCTTCTCTAAGGGCAATGGAAACTAGCAATTTTAGCTACTGGTTATTTTCTCCAATTTCCCAGCAATCTTAGATTTCAACAGGGACATAAAGTACTTCAGTATTAGTCTATTAGCCTTATTCCTATAAAGGATTCGTTAAATAAATTGGTAAGTAGGCAAGCTGTTGGGAGAAAATTTGTCTTTCTCTATAATGACAATTAAAATAATCTTAACAAATCACACTGTAGGAAGAGTTAAGGAATCCTAGAAGAGGCATCAAATTATATAACAAGCTACAAGACACTCATACGCCAAATGACAAATTATAGTGCCACATGTACAACTGTCCTCAGACACCCAGAGTTGTGTCTATGTTCCAACTTAGGCCTCCAGAAAGGAACGAGGAGCCTCTTTTTTTTTGGGGGGGGGGTTCGAGGTAGAGCCTGGCTGCTGACCTGGAATTCACTATGTAGTCTCAGGCTGGCCTCGAACTCACAGAAATCCTCCTACCTCTGCCTCCAGAGTGCTGGGATTAAAGGCGTGGAGCCTCTCTTTTAACTGGTTCTTCCATGGCTGAAAAATTGATTAGGAGGCTCGAGGACAGTTCGGGAAAGCTCATTAGAGGAAGATTCTTGGAGAGATAAGTAGTCTGTAAAGAGGTCGAGCAAAGACAGTCATTCATTCATTCGTCTCGGTACACTCGGAGTGATCAATAACTGCGACCCTCACCCACTGTGAGCCTGAAGAAGTGAGATGAGTCAGACTGTCCAGGCCTTGCCCTCCAGGACACTGCGGTGAGGTGGCACGGAGGGGAATGGCACCCAGACATGAAGCCTAAGCTTGTTTTGAGGAATTGACCGAATCTGTGATTTTTCTTTTCTTTTTCTGCAGCCTGCTTTTCCGAAACCAGGCGTCCCATCAGCAGGTGCCCCTCGAGGGTTCGCGGACTGGGTGAATGCAGCCTGGACGAGCGGGGGTCCGCGGGCGCACCCTCGCCGCGGGGGCTCTCGGCCCGGGCGCCCACCAGTCCCCGAGGCCGACCCCGACCGACCGGGAAGGAGGTCACCGTCTCCTTGGCGGGCTCCCCGCCTCCCCGCGGCACTCACCGTTGCTGTAGACCGAGCCGGAGGCCGACGCGGCCCCGTTCTGGGGCGGCAGGCCGGGCGCAGAGGCCGGGATGCCCGGCTGAGACATGCCGGCGGCCCGGCGAGTCGGAAGGGGCTGGTCCGCGGCGGACGCCGGCGCCGAGCCGAGGGTGGACGCGGACGGAGGGCAGGGCGACGGACGGACGCCGGCGCATCAAGCCCGGAGTCCGCAGCCCGCCGACGGCCGCGGCCTGGCCTGGGACGCCGAGGTCGAGGACTCAGGCCCGGGGCGGGGAAGAAGGGGAACGGCGAACGCGGGGCCGGGAGACCGCAGCCGATCCCGAGGGGAGGGACGCCCCGGGCGGAAGTGCCTGTCAGCCGCTCGCCGCGCAGGCGCGTTGCGGACACGTGGCACTTCCGGCTCCGGGCTCTGGGCGGCCGCGGCCTGTGGTGTCGTCTCCTGGCTGGGCTGTCCGCGAGGCCACCTGACAGCGCTTCGGGCGTCCCCCGCCCCGGACCGTGCCCCGACTCGCCCGCCACCTCACTGGGTCCCACCGCCGGCCGGAAGTGGCGTGTGTCACCACTGCGGAATTCCCCGCCGTGCGGAGCGTCGCCTCGCGGGCTGAGTGCGGGCCTGTGCGGCCGCAATCGTGGGCTCCTGCACCCCGACGACCGCGCCTGTGCCCGGATTAAAACAATAAAATAAAATAAAGGTGTTTAGAGTTGGACAGGCGCTTGCTTGTGAAGCCTAAGGACCCAGGTTCGATCCCCCACGACCCACGCGAGCCAGCTGTACAAGGTGGCGCGTTCATTTACTTTAATCTTGAAACTCGCTTATTCATAGCATAGTCATGCAGAAGTTCATTCACAGCACAGTGATCATCGCATACACTCCCCGCCCTGATGTTGAGAATAAAACCCAGGGCCTCCCATGTGAGACCTCAACCACTGAGACGTACATCTCAGCCCGGAACAGCAAGTTCAAATCCAGGAGGCCCTTGGGACAGAACATTTAAGTGATAATTTTCAAACAGGTGGGTATTGCACACCTGTAATTCCAGCTACTGGGAAGACTGAGGCAGGGCCATTCCATCATGAATCCAAGGTTATAGATGTATCACAACAGTGGAGCGTTTTGCCTACCATGTGGGAATCCCTGAGTTCAGTCCTCAGTACTAGAAGGAAGAAAAAAATTAGTTTCAAGAATTTACATTAGCCAAGCATGGTGGTGCACGCCTTTAATCCCAGCACTTGGGAGGCAGAAGTAGGAGGATGGCCATGAGTTCAAGGCCACTCTGAGACTACAGCCTGGGCTAGAGTGAGACACTACCTCAGGAAAAAAAAATTTTTTTTTGCATTATGGCTAAAGAGATGGCTTAGCCGTTAAAGCACCTAGGTTCAACTCCCCAGAACCCACATAAGCCAGATGCACATGGTGGTGCATGCATCTGGAGTTTGTTTGCAGTGGCTAGAGGCCCTGGCGCACCCATTCATTCTCTCTCTCTCTCTCAAATAAATAAACAAAATAAAAAGAATTTACATTAAGAATTCTGGGGAAGTAGATTTGTGACTTTTAAGGCCAAAGAGAAGTAGAAACTGAGTTATTACACAACATAGTTAGTAATCTCATCAATGAGAATCTTAGCTACCTTCATTCTACTTGGGTTTTTCCTGCTCTGAGCAGATGGCAAAGTCCTTCCCAGATTTGTACCGTCGATTAAAATGTCATGTTGTGCCACGGGTTTCACAACCTCAGGGTAAAGTACATCTTACTTCATTCATGTGACAGCCAATGCCTGCTGCAAAGTGTACCATCACAGAAAAAGAGCAAGTTCTGCCAGTCATGGTGGCACACGTCTTTAATCCCAGCATTTGGGAGGCAGAGGTAGGAGGATCACTGTGAGTTTGAGGCCACCTTGAGACTATACAATGAATTCCAGGTCAGCCTGGACTAGACTCTACCTCAGGGAAAAAAAAAAAAAAAAAGAACAAGTTCTAAAACTGCTACGTCAGGTCTGAGAAAGAAGTCTAAGATCAAATAACCAAATGCAAAATTCTACCCTAACCCTGTTTTTGTTATCATTGCTTCAGAACCTTACTAAAAATGTATTTGCTGTGAGTGTGAGTCAACAACAAAACTTTTTTTTTTTTTATGAGATCTGGGTGGACCTCCATAGGATGAAGATGATAGTTTAGTGAAACTTTTCATCTCAGAGCATCTATAATAAAGCCCGAAAGAAAGAAATCAGGTATCTAAGAAAACTTAAAAAGGGATGTGGTGGTGCTCGGCTTTAATCCCAGCATTGGGGAGGCAGAGGTAGGAGTATTGCTGAATTTGAGGTCAACCTCAGACTCCATAGTGAATTCCTAGAGTGTGGCCTACCTCAAAAAAAAAAAAAAAAAAAAAAAAAACATAAAGGTGCTGGTGAAATGACTCAGTGATTAAGGGTTCTTTGCTTGCAAAACTTGCCTGCCTGGGTTCAACTCTCCAGGCACCCATGTAAAGCTGGACTGACATTCCTTTACTGTGAGAAGAGTGGCATGCACATGCACATGCACACATGCAGATATTATTTTTAAAAAGATACATGAGCAAAATCCTCTCGGTGCGGTGTTCTTTCTTCCTTCCTTCCTTCCTTCCTTCCTTCCTTCCTTCCTTCCTTCCTTCCTCTCTTTCTTTCTTTCTTTCCTTCTTTCTTTCTTTCTTTCATTTTTTGAGGTAGGGACTCATTTTAGCCCAGGATGACCTGGAATTCACAATATCTCAGGGTGGCCTCGAACTCACGGTGATCCTCCTACCTCTGTCTCCCAAGTGCTGTGATTAAAGGCGTGTGCCACCATGTCCGGCTCAGTGTTTTCTTTTCTAAGTAAAGCAAAAAGAGATATGAGAAAACAGTGAGATCACCCAGAGTACCAGGGCGAGCATGTTTAGCATTTTGGCTAGTATCCAAAGAAGAGAGAGTTCTCAGTGTTCTAAAGAGAATACTTTTAAATATTTTAATTTATTTATTAGAGAGAGAGAATGGGCATGCCAGGGCCTCTAACCATTGCAAAGGCACTCCAGTCGCATGTGCCTCTGGCTTACGTGGGTTCTGGGGATTCAAACCTACGTCCTTAGGCTTCGCAGGCATGCATCTTAACCGCTAAGCCATCTCTCCAGCCCCTGAAGAGAAAATTGAATTGGAAAGAAACTGAACTTCCATGAAATCAGACAAGATCTGGATCACTCTTCGAAGTGACAAATGCTTAGGCATAGTCTCAAATTTTCTTTAGTTTAATTTTTCTCTATGCAACACTTTTAGAATAATTTTGGTTTGTTGACCTTGGCATAGGAGTTAAATTATTTAAATCAGAATCTTTTTGAACTTTATTCTGTTTAAGCAATATCTGTGTGCTCAGATTTTAAAAAGTAAATAACCTCATTGGTTAAATCATAGTTTGCTAATAATTAAGCAATGCTTTCTGTAAAATATGTTCCAGCCCTAAGTTTCTTTGTTGATATTACTAATGTCAAAACTATGATTTTGGGCTGGAGAGACAGCTTAGCAGTTAAGTGCTTGCCTGTGAAGCCTAAGGACCCCGGTTCGTGCCTCGATTCCCCAGGACCCACGTTAGCCAGATGCACAAGGGGTGCATGCGTCTGGAGTTCATTTACAGTGGCTGGAGGCCCTGGAGCACCCATTCTCTCTTTCTGTATCTGCCTCTTTCTCTCTCTGTCACTCTCAAATAAATAAATTAAAATAAAAATAAACTATGGTTTTAAACCAGGCATAGTGGCACATGCCTTTAATCCCAGCACTCAGGAGGCAGAGGTAGGTGGATCGCTGAGCGTTCAAGGCCACCCTGAGACTACATAGTGAATTCCAGGTCAGCCGTTAGCCTGGGCTAGAGTGAGACCCTACCTCAAAAAGTGGGGGGGGGGGCTGGAGAGATGGCTTAACGGTTAAGCACTTGCCTGTGAAGCCTAAGGACCCCAATTCAAGGCTCGATTCCCCAGGACCCACATTTAGCCAGATGCACAAGGGGGTGCATGCATCTGGAATTTGTTTGCAGTGGCTGAAGGCCCTGGCGTGACCATTCTCTCTCTCCCAATCTGCCTCTTTCTCTCTCTGTTGCTCTCAAATGAATAAATAAAAATAAACAGAAAAATTAAAAAAAAAACTGTGGTTTTACATATCTTTCACATATCTTTTGCATTTTCTATTCTTTTTTTAAATTTTAAACATTTTATTTATTTGATTGGATGAGAGGGAGAGAGAAAGAGTCAGATATAAAGAGAATGGGTGCACCAGGGCCTTCAGCCACTGCAAACAAACTCCAGACGCATGTGCTACCTTGTGCATCTGGCTTACATGGGTCCTGGGATATCAAACCAGGATTTTGGCTTTGCCGGCAAGCACCTTAACCGCTAAACTCTCTCCAGCCCTATTCTTTATTATTTTTATTTTTTTTTACTTCAATGTAGGGTCTTGCTGTAGTCCAGGCTGACCTGAAATTCACTATGTAGTTTTAAGCTGGCCTTGAAATGACAGTGATCCTCCCTAACTCAGCCTCCAGAGTGCCGAGATTAAAGGCATACACCACCGTTCCCAGCAAATTAAAGGGTATTATTTTTAATTTTTTTAAAATTTATTTGAGAGAGAGAGAAAGACTAGAGAGAGGGAGAGAGAACGGGCATGTCACATCTGGCTTATGTGGGTCCTGGGGAAATGAACCTGGGTCCTTTGGCTTTACAGGCAAGTGCCTTAACTGTTAAGCCATCTCTCTAGCCCAGGCTATTTTTTTATCCCTCAAAAAAAATTTTTTATTAACAACTTCCATGATTATAAAAAATATCCCATTTATAGCCGGGCGTGGTGGCGCATGCCTTTAATCCCAGCACTCGGGAGGCAGAGGTAGGAGGATCGATGTGAGTTCGAGGCCACCCTGAGACTCCATAGAGAATTTCAGGTCAGCCTGGGCTAGAGTGAGACCCTACCTCAAAAAAAAAAAAAAAAAAAAAAAAACACCAAAAAAAAAAATATCCCATGGTTGGGCTGGAGAGATGGCTTAGCGGTTAAGCGCTTGCCTGTGAAGCCTAAGGACCCCAGTTCAAGGCTCAATTCCCCAAGACCCACGTTAGCCAGATGCACAAGGGGGCACATGCGTCTGGAGTTCGTTTGCAGTGGCTGGAGGCCCTGGTGTGCCCATTCTCTCTCTTCTCTCCCTATCTGCCTCTTTCTCTCTCTGTCTGTCACTATCAAATAAATAAATAAATAAATAAAAATTTTAAAAAATCCCATGGTATGCCCTCCCTTCCCCCACATTTCCCTTTGAACCTCCAGTCTCCATCATATCTCCTCCCCTCTCAATCAGTCTCTTTTATTTTGATGTCATGATCTTTTCCTTCTCTTATGATGGTCTTGTGTAGGTAGTGTCCAGCACTGTGAGGTCATGGATATCCAGGCCATTTTGTGTCTGGAGGGAGCACGTTGTAAGGAGTCCTACCCTTCCTTTGGCTCTTACATTCTTTCCGCCACCTCTTCTACAACATACCCTGAGCCTTGGAAGGTATGATAGAGATATTGTAGTATTGAGCACTCCTGTCACTTCTTTCCAGCACCATGATGCCTTCTGAGTCATCCCAAGGTCACTGCCATCTGAAAAAAGAAGATTCTCTGCCAAAAGTGAGAGTAGCATTAATATATGGGTATGACCATTAAGAGAAGTGCTTACTGGGCAGTTTGATAAGCATAATATATACATTTAGCCAGACAGCAGCAGATGTTACACCCCTAAGGCTCATGACTACCCCTGTTTTAAGTTTTCAATATCAGGGATGTATTCGCTCCCATGGAGTGGGCCTCCAGTCTGATTAGAGGGCAGTTGGTTTCCACCATGACAGATGTGCCACTATTGCACCCGTTGGCTCATTTGGCCAGCTCAGGGTATTTGTTTAAATTACTTGTATTTATTTTTAAAATTTTATTTTTTGGGGGGCAGGGTTCTGAGGTAGGGTCTTGCTCTAGCTCAGGCTGACCAGGAATTCACTATGTAGTTTCAGGCTGGCCTCAAACTCACAGTGATCCTCCTACCTCTGCCTCCCGAGTGCTAGAATTAAAGATATATACCACCATGCCCAGCTCTTTTATTTTTATTTTTTAAAATATGGAACACTGGGGCTGGAGAAATGGCTTAGTGGTTAAGGTGCTTGCCTGCAAAGCCAAAGGACCCAGGTTCAATTCCCCAGGAACCATGCAATACAGATGCACAAGGTGGCGCATGTGTCAGCGGCTGGAGGCCCTGGTGCACCCTTTCTCTCTCTCTGCTTCTTTTTCTATCTCAAATAATAAAATAAAGGATGTTGCCGGGCATGGTGTCACACTTTAATCCCAGCACTCACCAGGCTCTTAAGTTAAAATATTTAAAAACAAAGAAAGAAAAGAAAACGAAATAAAGGACTGGAGAGATGGCTAAGTGGTGAAGGTGCTTGCCTGCAAAGCCTAAGGACCAGGTTCAATCCTCCAGTACCCACATAAGAAAGATGTACAAAGTGACTCATGGATCTGGTGTTCATTTGCAGTAGCTAGAGGTCCTAGTGTGGCATTTTCTCTCTCTCTCTCTCTGTCTCTGTCTCTATCCCTCTCTCCCCCTTTCTCTCTGTCTCTCAAATAAGTAAATAAATTAAATTAAAAAAAAAAGAAACTGGGAGGCAGAGGTAGGAGGATCGCTGTGAGTTCAAGGCCATCCTGAGAATACACAGTGAATTACAGGTCAGCCTGAGCAGCTAGAGTGAGACCCTGGCTCAAAAACAAAACAAAACAAACAAAAGAAAGAAAGAAAGAAAGGAAGGAAGGAAGGAAGGAAGGAAGGAAGAAAGGAAGGAAGCCAGAGGCTGGGCATGGTGGCATACGCCTTTAATCTCAGCACTAGGGAGGCAGAGGTAGGAGGAGTATCATGAGTTCAAGGACACCCTGAGACTACACAGTGAATTCCAGGTCAGCCTGGGCTAGAGCAAGACCTTACCTCAAAAAACGAAACAACACAAAAAAGAAAAAAGAAAAAGAAATGAAGCCAGGCATGATGGCAATGATGACACATTTCTTTAATCCCAGCATTTAGGAGGCAGGAGTAGGAGGATTACTGTGAGTTTGAGGCCAGCCTGAGACTACATTAGTGAATTCCAGGTCAGCCTAAACTAGAATAAGACCCTACATTGAAACAACAACAACAACAAAAAGATAAAGATAAAAAAAAGAAAGAAAGATGAATGTGTTAATCCTGATGAAAACTTTGGGCTAAAATGCACAAGATGGCACATGCATCTGAAGATTTTTGCAGTGGCTGCAGGCCCTGGTGCACTCGTTCTCTCTGTCTCCCTTTCAAATAAATAAAATAGAAATAAAAATAAAGTTGGGCTATCCAGGCATGATGGCACATGCCTTTAATCCCAGCACTTGGGAGGCAGAGGTAAGAAGGCTGCCGTGACTTTGAGGCCACCCTGAGACTACATAGTGAATTTCAGAGAATGAGACCCTGCCTCCGGAAAAAAAAAAAAAAAATCTTTGGGCTAGAGAGATGGGTTAGTGAATAAGGCACTTGCCTTTGAAGCCTAAGGACCCAGGTTCAATTCCCCAGTACCCAAGTAAGCCAGATGCACAAGGTGGCGCATGTATCTGGAGTTCATTTGCAGTGGTTAGAGGCCCTGGCGTGCCCGTTCTCTCTATCTGCCTCTTTCTCTATCTCTCTTTCTTTCTCATAAATAAATAAAACATTATTTTTTTTAAAATTTTTTGTTCATCATTTATTTATTTATTTGAGAGTGACAGAGACAGATAGAGGCAGAGCAAGAGAGAGAAAGAGAGAGAGAGAGAGAGAGGGAGAGAATGGGGGCAGCATGGCCTCCAGCCACTGCAAACGAACTCCAGACACATGTGCCCCCTTGTGCATCTGGCTAACATGGGTCCTGGAGAATTGAGCCTCGGACCGGGGTCCTTAGGCTTCACAGGCAAGCACTTAACTGCTAAGCCATCTCTCCAGCCCTAAAACATTATTTTTTAAAAGAAACTTGGACTTTGCTATGCTATCTCATTACCTCTGCTAGCCCCATGAGGTCTTCCAGATTCTAACCTCCAGTTCCTCCCACATGACTCCTTGTTTCTCTGTTCCTCCTGACCTAACCCTGGCGCTCATTGCTTTTCACCTGCTTGACTGCAGCTCTTTCATTACTGAACTGATCCCAACTTTCAGTTTTGACTTGTTCCAATATAGCCCACATACTGTTGCCACAGGAAAATTTCATTTTAAAATTATTATTTATTTGTGAGTGTGCGTGCTTGTGCGTGTATTAGGGTATACCAGGGTCTCCTGCTGCTGCAAAATGCACTTTGTGCATCTAGCTTTATGTAGGTGCTGGGGAATTGAATTTGGGCTGACAGGATTTGCAAGGAAATACCCTTAACCACTGAGTGATCTCCCCAGCCCAGGAAACTTTCAAAAACACAGCTCTGGCCATACTCCTGCTCTGGTCAAAATAGTATAGGAGGGCTGGAGAGATGGCCCAGTGATTAGGAGCACATTCTGTGCAAGAAAGGGTCCAGAGAAGGCCTGAGAGGCCACTTGAATTGCATCTCCAGAACCCACATAAAGAGCTGGGTGGGGTCACATGCATCTGTCACCACAGTCCCTTGGGGAGCAGAGACCACAGAATCAGAACAGCTGGACAAAAGATAAAAAAATAAAAGAAAGAGAATGGCTCAAATAAAAACAGGTGAAGGAGCGGGCATGGTGGCTCACAACCTTTTTTTTTTGTTTTGTTTTTTGGAGGTAGGATCTTGCTCTAGCCCAGACTGACCTGAATTTCACTATGCAGTCTCAGGGTGGCCTCGAACTCATGGTGAACCCCCTACCTCTGTCTCCCAAGTGCTGGGATTAAAGGTGTGCGCCACCACACTCCTCCTCCTCCTCTTTCTTCTTTTTAAATGGGTGCACCATGGCCTCTATCCCCTGCATATGAACTCCAGATGGTACACCACTTTGTGCATCTGGCTTTACACGGGTACTGGGGAATAGAACCCAGGTTGTTAGGTATGGCAGGCAAGCACCTTAACTACTGAGCCATCTCTCCAGCCCCGTTTTTTCCCCCCCCCTGAGGTAGGGTTTCACTCTAGCTCAGGCTGACCTTGAATTCACTATGTAGTCTCAGGGTGGCCTCAAACTCATGGGGATCCTCCTACCTCTGCCTCCTGAGTGCTGGGATTAAACGTGTGTGCCACCACACCTGGCTCCAGCCCTTTTTAAAATTTATTTTTATTTTAAGTTTTATTGACAACTTCCATGATTGTAAACAATATCCCATGGAAATTCCCTCCCTCCCCCACTATCCCCTTTGGAACTCCACTCTCCATCATATCCCCTCCCTCTCTTAATCAGTTTCTCTCTTTTTAAAAAATATATTTTTTTATTTTTATTTATTTATTAGAGAGAGAGAGAGAATGGGCACGCCAGGGCTTCCAGCCACTGCAAACGAACTCCACTCCAAATGCATGTGCCACTATGTGCATCTGGCTTACATGGGTTCTGGGAATTGAACCTGTGTTCTTAGGCTTTGAAGGCAAACACCTTAACCACTAAGCCATTTCTCCAGCCCTCTCTTTTATTTTGATGTCATGATCTTTTCCTCCTATTACGATGGTCTTGTGTAGGTAGTGTCAGGCACTGTGAGGTCATGAATATCCAGGCCATTTTGTGTCTGGAGGAGCACGTTGTAAGGAGTCCTATCCTTTCTTTGGCTCTTACATTCTTTCCGCCACCTCTTTGGCAATGGACCCTGAGCCTTGGAAGGTATGATAGAGATATTTCAGTGCTGAGCACTCCTCTGTCACTTCTTCTCAGCACCATGGTGCCTTCTGAGTCATCCCAAGGTCACTGCCATCTGAAAAGAGAAGGTTCTCTAACCAAAAGTGAGAGTAGCATTAATATATGGGTATAAACATTAAGAGAAGTACTTACTGGGTAGTTTGATGAGTATAGTATATACATTTAGCCAGATAGCAGCAGACATTATCCCCCTAGGTCTGATGATTACCCCTGTTGTAGGTTTGCAGTGTCAGGGATGTATTCTTTCTCATGGAGCAGGCCTCCAATCAAATTAGAGGGTGGGTGGTTTCTCCCATAACAAATGTACCACTGTTGCACCCATTCCCTCATTTGGCCTGGCTGGCCAAATACAAGGCTTGTAGTGGCTACTCTTGTGTATCTTCACTGGTGATTTTTCTCTCTCCCATTGAACTGCATGCAGTATGGCTTTTTCCAGCTTTTTGTCAGCTGGTTTACATGGAGGAGGTTTTCAGCTCAGCTCCAGCAGGATTTCTCAGTGATCTTGCAGCCTAAATATGTGGAGTCTTCAGCAATAGGATCTTACCATCTATTCCTGGTGGGAAACCAAGGGCCTTGGCAATGGCCTAAAATGTTTGCGGGGTATTAGGGACCTCCCTGGCCAATAACTCACTGGAAGGTATCTCATCCTTGACACTAAAATTTCCTAGTAATAATCTATGACTCCTGAGTGTTCCATTGTCCAAAAAAGTAGGTTTCCATATGACTTATTTATATCCTCTTAGATTTTAATTAGTCCTTCCTCCACCTTTCCTTTACTCAATCTCTTCCCCTGACCTCACTTAAGCCTTTTCACTTCCATTACTCTGTTCTTCTACTTACATATATACAATGCCATCCTATTAAGTCCCCCCTCCCTCCATTTCTATTCCCTTTATCTCTCCTTTCTAGCTTACTGGCCTCTGCTACTGAGTTTTCTTCCTACTCACACAGAAGTCCGATCATTGGTAGCTAGGATCCACATATGAGAGAAAAGATGCAATGTTTGGCTTTCTGGGCCTGGGTTACCTCACTTAGTATAATCCTTTCCAGATCCATCCATTTTCCTGCAACTTTCACCATAAGTTCCAAATGTGTGTGTTGAATCCAGGTCCTTGTGCATGCCAGGCGGGTGCTCTGCCATTGACTTATATACCCAGCCTCCCCAAAAACAGTCTTAAAAAAAAAAACATATAGCCGGGCATGGTGGCTCACGCCTTTAATCCCAGCACTTGGGAGGCAGAGGTAGGAGGATCGCCATGAGTTCGAGGCCACCCTGAGGCTACATAATTAATTCCAGGTCAGCCTGGACCAGAGTGAAACCCTACCTCGAATAACCAAAAAAACAAAAAAAAACAAAAAAAACCCCACATATATATGTACATATACATGCATACACACATATGTATCTATATATCTATATGTAGATATATAGATATATAGTGTGTGTATGTGTTGCACTAGGTTCTCTCTTTTTGTTTGTTTTTCGAGGTAGAGTTTTGCTGTAGCCCAGGCTGACCTTGAATTCACTATGTAGTTTCAGGGTGGCCTCGAATGCATGGTGTGATCCTCCTACCTCTGCCTTCTGAGTGCTCGGATTAAAGTTGTGTGCCACCATGCCTGGCTTACGGTCCCTTGTCCCTGTAAATGAACAATGGATGTGCCACTTTTTGCTTACAGCTTTAGTGAGTGGTTGGGGAACTGGACCCAGGGCAGCAAGCTTTGCAAGCAAGCAAGCAAGCACCTTTACTCATTGAGCCATCTCTGGAGCCCCAAAAGATATTTCTATGAAACAATTGCCAAATCAGGCCTAGTGCAGCAGGTTTGTAATCCTAGTTACTCAGGCGGCTGAGGAAGAATGATGACAATTCAAGGCCTGCCTGGGCTGCAGAATTAGTTCAAGGCCAGCAATTTAGTAAGACTGTCTAAAATTAAAAAAAAAAATAAAATAAAATTAGGGCTGGAGAGATATCTTATCAGTTAAGGCCCTTGCTACGAAGCCTAAGGACCCAGGTTCAATTTCCCAGTACCCATGTAAGCCAGATGTACAAGGTGGCACCTGTGTCTGGAGTTCCTTTGTAGTGGCTGGAGGTCCTAGCTCTCTTTCTCTCACCCTCTCCCTCAATATCTATCTATCTATCTATCTATCTATCTATCTATCTATCTATCTATATACCTATATATATATATCTCCATATGTATAGCAGGCAAGCCAGGTGTGAGTGGCGCATCTCTTTTTAGTAGGAACAGGCAGGAGGGTCACAAGTGCAAGGCCTGCAGTTTTGTCTCAAAAATAATAAAAGGAGCTGGAGGTGCAGCTCATCGATTTGCCGCCTAGCATGCATAAAGACTGAGTTCAATCCCTAGCACAGGAAAGAGACATCTGCTAAAGATAATTTTCTCAAGAGAGGTACGCCGGCCCATGAAGGTCTTTGGGTTGGGGTGAGAAGGCTTGGAGCCAGCCCGGCAGGGATTGGTGGCCGGACCGCACGGAGGCGGAACTGAGTGCGAGCGGCGCCGCGGCTCCGCGGACTGTCGCTAGTGAGGCACGCTCCCGCCCGCCCGTCCGGAAGGAGCCGACAGAGCTGGGGCCGCGGCAGCCATCGCGCTTTGCAGTGCGGTCTGGAGGGTGCCGGAGCGGCGCCGAGCGGGGAATCGCCTTCCGTCCAGTCGCAGGTGAGTGGCAGATCCTTGGTCGGGTACCAGTGGCGGGCGGCAGCCGTGGACCTCTGGGAAGACCCACCTTTGAAGCCGCAGCCCCAGCAAGGGCCCTTGTCCGGAACCTTCGAGAAAAGGGGCGTCTGTCTTGCCCCCGGAATCCGGCAGAGCAAGGGAGGACGGGTCGCGCGGCGCTGGGGGCGGGGGGCGCTCTGATGGTGACGCGAGCTCGGGGCGGGATGCTGGCGAAGTGCGACATGACCGCAGGCGCTCCTCTGCCTTCCGCTGGGCCTCAGTTTCCCCACCTGGAAAGGGGAAAGCGGCGTGAGGTTCTGAGCGCTCGCGATTAGAGCGCAGGCGGGCCGAGCATCCCCACCTGCCACCTGCCGGGGTTCACGTGTTGTCATAGCCCAAGCCGAGGGGGGGGAGGGGGAAGGAGATCCACTGATGGCAGTACCCTGAAGATTTACAAATTAGTGGTGCACGCCTTTAATGCCAGAGGCAGAGGTAGGAGGATCGCCGAGAGTTCGAGGCCACCCTGAGACTACAGAGTGAATTCCAGGTCAGCCTGGACCAGAGTGAGACCCTACCTCGAAAAAACAAAACAAAATTCGTTTAAAACAAATGAAACTCTGCCATCGGAGCCAAAAGAACCAAATTTATCAGGAGTTTATGGTATTAGGTATATAGGGTTAAGTGGGGTGAAGAAATACTTTTACTTAAAAAAATTAAATCTATTGTTGCTTATTTGCACGTTCTTACATCAGTCTTTGTGTTAAATATAATTTCACGCTGAAGATCTATGTTCAGCATTAAAATGTCCATTAAGAGTAAGGCACACTTCGTGCCCACATAACACACACACACACAACGCATGCCAAAAAAGCATGTTATAGTGATACAAATGAAGAAAGGAACATTATCACCTGTGAGGTGCCACCTGTGCCCACAACTCACTAAGGAAGGTAGTGTCCTGTTTTACAGATCATGACTGAAAGATTTACAATGTGTTAGTAACTAATAGTGCCAATGTAGTAGACCAACATGGAATTATACTTTTCAGTAACTTATTGTTTGTGACCGATATATAAATTTTGTTTTTTTGAGGTAGGGTTTCGCTGTAGCCCAGAGTGGCCTCAAACTCACAGCAATCCTCCTACCTCAGTCTCCTGAGTGCTGGGATTAAAGGAATGTGCCACAATGCCCAGTTGCCAAAATATTTTGACCTTTAAATTTTTCAAGAAAGGGCTGGAGGGATGGCTTAGCTGTTAAGGCATTTGCTTGCAAAGCCAAAGGATCCTGGTTCAATTCTCCAAGACCCAAGTAAGCCAGATACGCAAGGGGGCACATGTGTCTGGATTTCATTTGCAGTGGCTGGAGGCCCTGGTGCGCCCATTCTCCTTCTCTCTCCTTCTTCCCTCCCCCCCCCCCGCCTCTTTTCTCTTTCAAACAAAAAAATTATTTTTTTCAAGAAAGCCAGGTATTGGGCCTCCCCTCCCCCCAGCCCATGATTTCACCTACTCAGAAAGAGGAACATCATTTGAGCCCAGGAATTTGAAGACAGCCTGGGCACCATAGCTGAGATCCCAAATCAAGAACCCCCACCCCCCCTGCCGCTAGGTAGGGTCTCATTCCAGCTCAGGCTGACCTGTCGCTCTGTAGTCTCAGGTTGGCCTCAGACTCATTGTGATCCTACCTCTGCTTCCCAAGTATTGGGATTAAAGGCGTGTGCTAGCCAAAAATCTTCTTTTAGTTAAGTGTTACGATACTTCAAAAACATTTTGAGTTTACAGAGAAGGAAAGTGTCTTCATCCCAGAAATGTTAGGTAAGATTTGTAATTAGGAAGATTAGCAGTTAAAATAAAGTGCATTTTAACTTTCCTTTGCCTTGTGCTATTGTATTGGAGTAGAAATTCTAGCAAGACTTGACACAAAAGATTAGTCTATGAGAAATGAAAATCATTGCCACATCATTCTAAGAATCCATAATAGTAATTTCATTTCTCTACCCCTCTCCTTCCTTCCTTCTGTCCATCTGTTTGTCCAGCCTTCCTTCTTCCCATTCTCCCTTCCTTCTCCCCCCCAACCACCCTTTTTTTCCCCAAGGTACTGTCTTCACTCTAGCCTAGGCTGACCTGTAATTCATTATTAGTCTCAGGCTGGCCTCAGACTCACAGAGAACCTCCCATTTCTGCCTTCCTAGTGCTGGGATTAAAGACCTGCATCGCCCACTCCTTTCTTTTGAGGCAGGGTTTCACTGTTCCAAGTTGATAGCCTATGCTGGCCTTAGACTCATTGTGATCCCACCTCTGCCTCCCGAGTGCTGGGATTAAAGGTGTGCACCACCACACATAGCAGCAAATCATTTTTTAAAAAATGTATTTTTTATTGATTTGCATGTGTGTGTGTGTGTGGGTAAATCAGGGTGTTTTGCTGCTGTAAATGAATGCCAGCCTTATGTGGATGGGGATTTGAACCTAGGCTGGCAGGCTTAAGCAAATATTTATTTATTTATTATTTACTTATTTTTGGTTTTTCAAGGTAGGATCTCACTCTAGCTCAGGCTGACCTAGAATTCACTACATAGTCTCAGGGTGGCCTTGAACTCACAGTGATCCTCCTACCTCTGCCTCCCAAGGGCTGGGATTAAAGCATGCCTGGCTGCAAATAATTTTTAAATCAGTGTCTTCATCAACTGTAGTTTTTAGAATAGCTGTGATTAGAGTGATTTTTTGTTTGTTTGTTTTTTTTATTTGTTTTTTTCAAGGTGGGGTCTCACTCTAGCTCAGGCTGACCTGGAATTCAACTCTGTATTCTCAGGGTGGCCTTGAATTCAATGTGATTCACCTACCTCTGCCTCCCGAGTGCTGGGATTAAAGGTGTGTGCCACCATGCCCAGCTAGAAGTATCTTTTGTTAAAAAATACACACACACACACACACACATATATGTATATATATACATGTGTATATATATGTGTGTGTGTGCATATGTGTGTGTATATATATATATGTGTGTGTGTGTGTGTGTATATATATATATATATATATATATATATATATATATATACACATTTATTTGAGAGAGAGAAAATAAAAAAGAGGCAGATATATAGAGAGAATGGGTGCACCAGAGCCTCTAGCCACTTCAAATGACCTCTAGACACGTGTGCCACCTTGTGCAGCTGGCTTTATGTGGGTCCTGGGGAGTTGAATCTGGATCTTTTGGCTTTGCTGGCAAGTACCTTAACTGCTAAGCCATCTCTCCAGCCCTGAAGTATCTTTGGTTTGTCATCTTGTATGTTTTTGTTTGTTTGTTTGTTTGTTTTTTTGAGGTAGGGTGTCACTTTAGCCCAGGCTGACCTGGAATTCACTATGTAGTCTCAGGGTGGCCTTGAACTTACGGTGATCCTCCTACCTCTGCTGGGATTAAAGGTGTATGCCAGCATGCCTGGTTTATATGTTTTTTTTTGAAAAGTTAATAGCAGGGGAAGAGAAGATGGTTCAGTGGTTAAAGGTACTTGATTACAAAACATGCTGGCCAGGGTTCAATTTCCAAGCCACCCACATAAGCCAAACACAAAATGGCAAGAGGCCTTGGACTGTCTACATGCACATGTACAAAAAAAAAAAAAAGACATTCTAGTCTTGGGATATTGCCCAGCTATTTACCTAGCATGACTTTGATTCCTAGCACTAAAAAATACTAGACATAGTGGTACACACATGTAATCCCAGCACTTGGAAAGTGGAGGCAGGAGAATCAGAGGATTCAAGGCCAGCCTCAGCTATATAGTAAGTTTGAGTCTAGCCTAGGCTACATGAAACCCTTTCTCAAAAAACTCCCACAGGCCGGGCGTGGTGGTGCACACCTTTAATCCCAGCATGGGAGGCAGAGGTAGGAGGATCGCCATGAGTTTGAGGCCACCCTGAGAATACAGAGTAAATTCCAGGTCAGCCTGGGCTGGGCTAGCATGACACCCTACCTCGAAAAACCAAAACAACAACAACAAAACAAAACCAAAAAAACCAGAAACTGCCACAGAAGTTCAATCCAGTAATTCTGCTTAATCAGTCCCAAGAGAGCAGTAAATATAAAATGTTTGCTTAAGTTATTTTTTATTTTTATTTATTTATTACAGTCAGAAAGAGAGGTAGAGAGAAAGAGTGAGAATGGGCGCACCAGGGCTTCTAGCCACTGCAGACAAACTCCAGATGCTTGTGCCACCATGTGCATCTGGCCTATGTGGGATCTAGAGAATTGAACCGGGGTCCTTAGGCTTTGCAGGCATGTGCCTTAACTGCTAAGCTATCTTTCCAGCCCTACCTAAGTTACTTTTTATTTTATTTATTTTATTTTTTCAAGGTAGGGTCTCACTTTAGCTCAGGCTGACCTGGAATTTTCTATGTAGTCTCAGGATGGCCTCAAACTCACAGTGATCCTCCTACCTCTGCCTCCCGAGTGCTGGGATTAAAGCCATGTGCCACCATTCCTGGCTTTTATTTTATTTTATTTTCTTGTGTTAGGATCTCACTGTAGCCTAGGCTGACCTGGAATTCACTCTGTAGTCCCAGGCTGGCCTCCAACTCACAGCAATCCTCCGATCTCTGTCTCCCCAGTACGTGGATTGAAGACCTCTGCCACCACACCCAACTTCTTCTTCTTATTTTTAATTTATTTTGTTTTATTTATTAATTTATTTGAGAGAGTAAGAGATAAAGAGGCAGATACAGAGAGAGCATGGGTGCTCCAGGCCCTCTAGTGATTGCATACAAACTCCAGGTGGGATGTGCCTCTTTGTGCATCTGGCTTTACGTGGGTGCTAAGGAATTGAACTCTGGTCCTTAGGCTTTGCAGACAAGTGCCTTAGTTGCTGAGCCATCTCTCCAGCCCAGAGTTTATTGTTTTAAACTGTTCAGTGTTTGCAGTTTACTCAGTGTTGTGCAACCATCACCAGTATCTAATTCCAGAATATTTTTCATCATCAGGGAGAGAAACCCAGTACCCTTTGGCAGCCACAGCCCGCTCCCCTCTTAGTCTGATACCAGTGACCGCTTTCTCTCAGTGTTTGCCTGCTGTGCTCTTTCATTTGAAGAGTGCTGTCCACTAAGTGTAGTCGGGTAAAATTTTAAGAAGTTATTTGCAATCTGAGAAGTTCTGTTCCATTACATCCTTTGCACTGATTTCATGTTACTTGAGTAGATCACTTTTTAATCTGCCCAGGGCCTTTTCCTGTTTGGTGTTCATGCAATAAATAAACCTGCTGACATGATCTGTTTCCTTGTTCATGACCTTTGCTCTTCACATGTCTTAATAGTGTGCCCATGGGGTTGTGTAACCTGTTCTCAGGGTTCAGGTATCTATGTGAAGCTGAGTAACTTTACTCTTATTTTTACTTGTTTTTGGACAACAAAAATAAATTCTGTTTTTTTTTTTTTAATAATTCCTGGCTTGTGTTAAGGTTCTTAGACATCACATCTTTATAGAAATATCTCACTGAAGTAGAGAGCTTCTTGTGTAATTATATTGTTTCTCTTATGATACATTTTATAACAGCAACTTGGCCATCCTTGTGAAAACAAACTGATTTCTTCAAGGCTTCATCCTTCCCTACAGCTCTCCCCTAAGTAGTGGTCACCCCCAGGGAAGACCTTGCCTCCGTATCAGTCACTGTAGCGACATGCTACACTCTTCTCGATGGTTCTGCTTCCTGTCACTATTGACGAAGCCCTCTCTAACCTAGCTTCTCATATCTTTCACCTCAGCTTCTCTTTGTACGTCCAGCCAGTCAGACCTTGGAGCTTGCCCCCGCCCTGACTTGGAACTTCTCTTGAACTCCTGAACACCTCCATTATGCTAGTATAGTACTGTCTCACCTCTCTCACCCTTTACCTACACCTGAGTTTTGACTTCTAGACTTTTCCTGGTTCTTTTCTGTGAGATACCTGCCTTTGATTACCACCCACCTCTACATCACTTACCTTTATCCCTTTATATCCACTTAGCTTGGCCTAACGATCAGATCACTTCTGTCCCTCTCACTGATACCCTCTAAGTCTTGTTCCCCCTGTCCCACTGTCCCCTGCCAGGGTACGGGATGAAACCCAGGGCCATCTCCCTTTGTTCTTTTTCATCCTTATCCTGGAAGTCTGTCCCTGATCCACCCACAGTCACTCCATAGTTTCTAAGGCCCAGTGTTGCTGTTAGAATTATGTATGTATATGATATATATAGTGTATATAATATGGAGTATATATTTATTATTTATTTGAGAGGGGGCAGATACAGATAGATAGAGAATGGGCTTTCCAGGGCCTCTATCCACTCTAGCAGTCTTTTTATGTTCAGTGTTGGTGATCCTACCCTGGGGCTGGCATACTCTTGGCCTGCACTCTACCACTGTGCTACATCTCTAGCCTCTTTTTTTTGTTTTTTTTTTTCAAGGTAGGGTCTCACTCTAGCCCAGGCTGACCTGGAATTCACTTTATTCTCAGGGTGGCCTCAAACTCACAGCAATCCTCCTACCTCCACCTCCCGAGTGCTGGGATTAAAGGTGTGTGCAACCATTCCCGGGTCATCTCCAGCCTCTTTGGCAGTCATTTAACCTGGTTCGTTCTCCATAGCAGTGGTTCTGTCGCTTCCCAATTTCTCTTCTGAATTTCTCTACACCTCCCCTCCTCTTTCTTTCTTTCGGTTCAAGGCTCGATTCCCCAGGACCCATGTAAGCCAGATGCACAAGGTGGCGCATGCATATGGAGTTCGTTTGCAGTGGCTGGAGGCCCTGGTCCATCCGTTCTCTATCTGCTTCTTTCTCTCTCTGTCTGTTGCTCTCAAATAAATAAACAAAAAAGTGTTTAAAAAAAGAAAAAAGAAAAGCATGTGCCACCATGTCCAGCTCTCTTTCTTCCTTCCTTTCTTTCTTTCTTTCTTTTTTTTGGGGGGGGTTTCAAGGTAGTCATCTCACTCTAGCCCACGTTGACCTGGAATTCACCACATAATCTCTGGGTGGCCTTGAACTCACGGTGATCCTCCTACCTCTCGAGTGCTGGCATTAATGGTGTGTACCACCATGTCTGGCTCCGTTTCTATTTTTTGAGACAGGGTCTCATGTGCAACACAGGCTGGCCTCGAACTCTGGATCCTCCTGTCTCATCCTCCCTGGTACCAGGATACCATGCCAGTTTCACACTTTGTGAAAGAGGAATCTCTTCACTGTCTCTACTTCACCTCTGTTCTCATTTATGTCTCAATAGCAACCAGTTTTGCTTTGAGCATTTTATCTCATCTGACCTTTACCACAGCCTGAGAGAGATTTTAGAAGAAACTCGTAACTTGTTCAAGGTCCCGCAGTGTTTGAATCATAGATAGGACTCCTTTGCGTTAAGAACTGGTCCCAGGTCCTCCTGCACCACTGTCATACTGCAGGCCGCTCATCAGTGGGCTCCTTATGTAGCTGAAGCCAGCTGTGGCCTTTCTGCAGCTATATTTGATGTTACTAACTTTTTTTGTTTCTCAGCAAGGTCTCGCTCTAGCCCAGGCTGATCTGGAATTCACTCTGTAGTCCCAGGCTGGCCTTGAACTCATGGTGATTCTGCTCCCTTAGCCTCTCAGTGCTGGGGCTAAAGGTCTGTGCCACCACACCCGGCTTTAACTCCTTTCCTTCCTGTTTTTCCCAGTGTCTCTGGTCCTTCTACCCCACTTGTTCCTTAAAGACCACTTCAGATATAGACTTACTTATTCTGTAGCATTTTGGCTGGTGTTTGAGGCAGGAGGACTTCACTGTGAGGTCGTAAGTGCAGTGGCTACTTCATGTGAAAAGACAGCGTTCCAAAGCACTCTTCCTCTTTCCTACTATGTATATTCTTTTTTTTTTTTTCAAGGTAGGGTCTCACTCTAGCTCTGGCTGACCTGGAATTCACTATGTAGTCTCAGGGTGGCCTTGAACTCATGGCAATCCTCCTACCTCTGTCTCCGAAGTGCTGGGATTAAAGGTGTGCACCACCACACCTGGCTTACTATATATATTCTTTAAGTGACAATTTCTTTTATGTATTCTTTTGTTTTTTTGGTACTAGGCATTGAACTCGGGGTCTTGTGTATGCCAGTGTGTATACATTAAGTCACACCCCAGACCATTCAAGTTTCAATTTCTCTATGAGCTAAAATGATAATGGTTAAAAGAGATAAATATAACTTAATTTTTTAAAAATATATTTTATTTATTTATTTGAGAGAGAGAAAGAGACACACACACTCACACACACATACAGAGAGAGAGAGAGAGAGAGAGAGAGAGAGAGAATGGCGTGCCAAGGACTCCAGCCACTGCAAACAAACTCCAGACGCATTTGCCCCCTTGTGCTTATGGCTTACATGGATCCTGGGGAATTGAACCAGGGTCCTTTGGCTTTGCATATAAACGCCTTAAGTGCTAAGCCATCTCTTCAGCCCCTAAAAACAATTTCATTGATGACTTCCATACAGTAAGCCATGATAATTCCCTCCCTCCCATTTTCCCCTTGACAACTCTACTTTCCATCTTATCCCCTTTCTTTCTCCATTAGTCTCTTGTTTATTTTGATGTCATCATGTTTTCCTCCTATTATGAAGATCATGTGTAGGTAGTGTCAGGCACTGTGAGGTCATGGATATCCAGGCCATTTTGTGTCTAGAGGAGCACGTTGTAAGGAGTCCTACCCTTGCTTTGGCTCTTACATTCTTTCCGCCACCTCTTTGGCAATGGACCCTGAGCCTTGGAAGGTGTGATGGAGATATTGCAGTACTGAGCACTCCTTTGTCACTTCTTCTCAGCATTATGGTGCCTTTTGAGTCATCCCAGAGGTCACCACTATCTGAAAAGAGAAGCTTCTTTAACCAAAAGTGAGAGTAGCATTAATATATGGGTATGAACATTAAGTAAAGTGCTTGCTGGGCAGTTTGGCGAGCATAGTATATGCATTTAGCAAGACAGCAGCAGATGTTACACCCCTAGGGCTCATGACCTCCCCCATCATAGGTTTTCAATACCAGTCATGTATTCCCTCCTGTGGAGGGAATTAGAGAGCAGTTGGCTTCCACCATAACAGACGTGCCACTATTGCAACCTGCTGGCTATTTGTTTGTCTTGGTTTTTCAAGGTAGACTCTCACTCTGGCCCAGGCTGACCTGGAATTCACTATGTAGTCTCAGGGTGGCCTGGAACTCTTGGCGATCCTCCTACCTCTGCCTCCTGAGTGCTGGGATTAAAGGCGTGTGCCACCACGCCCGGCTACCTGTTGGCTCATTTGGCCTGGCTGGTCCATCTTAAGGTTTGCAGTGTCCACTGTTGAGTATCTCCACTGATGACTTCTCTCACTTCCATGGAGCTGCATGCACTGCAGGTTTTTGTTTGTTTCTTTCTTTTTCAGGAATGGTGGCTCATGCCTTTATTTTATTTATTTATTTGAGAGAAAGCTGAGTGTGGTGGCGCACACCTAAAATTTCAGCAGAGGTAGGAGGATCGCCATGAGTTTGAGGCCACCCTGAGACTACATATTGAATTCCGGGTCAGTCTGGGCTAGAGTTGAACCTACCTGAGGGGTGGGGGAGGACAGATGGGGAGATAGCACATTATTAGAGAGCTTGCCCAGGATATGTGAGGCCCTGAGTCTGATTCCCAATACCAAACAAAAATAAACAGAGATAATAATGTGCTCATTAGTTCAAGGAAGGAGAGACGAGTCAATGTCAAAGACAGCACAGTCCTTTGGACTTTATGCACTTGGCTCAGGTTTCCCTATTTGTTCATGTCTAGAGATGAACTTTGTTGACCTGAAAGTGTATTTATTTTATTTTATTTTTTATTGTTCTTGGTTTTTTAAGGTAGGGTCTCACTGTAGCTCAGGTTGACCTGGAATTCACTATGTAGTCTCAGGGTGGCCTGGAACTCATGGCGAGCCTTCTACCTCTGCCTCCCGAGTGCTGGGATCAAAGGCATGCGCCACCACACCCAAAGTTTTTGGTTTTTTGAGGCAGGGTCTCACTCTAGCCCAGGCTGACCTGGAACCCAGTCTAGTCCCAGGTTGGCCTTGAATTCATGGCAATCCCCCTACCTCTTCCTCTCAAGTGCTGGGATTAAAGGCATGCACCACCATACCCATAAAGTTAAATGAAAATAAATTTTTATTTTATTTATTTGAAACAAAGAGAGAGAGAGAGAATGGGCGTGCCAGGGCCTCCGGCTGCTGCAAATGAACTCCAGACGTGTGCAACACTTTGTGCATCTGGCTTACATGGGTCCTGGGGAATCAAACCTGGGTTCTTTGACTTTGTAGGCAGTTGCCTTAACCATTAAGCCATCTCTCCAGCCCAGTTTATATATATATATTTTTATTTTATTTATTTGACAGAGAGAGAGAAAGAAAGAGAGAGAATGGGCATGCCAGGGCCTCCAGCCACTGCAAACGAACTCCAGACGTGTGTGCCCCCTTGTGCATCTGGCTAACGTGGGTCCTGGGGAATCGAACCTGGGCCCTTTGGCTTTGCAGGCAAATTCCTTAGCTGCTAAGCCATCCCTTCAGCCCAGGTGTTTTTGTTTTTTTTTTTTTTTCCCGAGGCAGGGTCTCACTCTAGCTCAGGCTGACCTGGAATTCACTATGTAGTCTCAGGGTGGCCTCGAACTCACAGCAATCCTCCTACCTCTGCCTCCCGAGCGCCGGGATTAAAGGCATGTGCCACCACACTTGGCTTTTTTTTTTTAAACATTTAGTGATCAGATTAAAATTTGATGCCAGGTATGGTGGCTCATGCCTTTAATCCCAGCACTTGGGAGGCAGAGGTAGGAGGATCGCTGTGAGTTTAAGGCCAGTCTGAGCTAGGGTAACATCCTACCTTGAAAAATGAGAAAAAGTTTTTCTCAGTCAGGTATGGTGCTGCATGTCTTTAATCCCAACACTTGGGATGGGGAGGTAGAAGGATCACTAAGAATTTGGGGCCACCCTGAGATTACATAATAAATTCCAGGTCAGCATGGGCTAGAGCGAGATGCTACATCTAAAAGAAAAGAAAAGAAAATTTGAAAAATGAGCTGAGTATGGTGGCTCATCTTGTATTTTCAGGATTTTTGAGGGAAAATAGGAGGATTGCTGTAAAATCAAATCTAGTCTGGGCTATAGAGTTCGGAGTCTGCTTGATCCAGAGTAAAACCCTGTCTCAAATACAAAACAAAGCATAAAACACTAGAGCTGGTGTTGTGGTGCACGCTTTTAATCCCAGCATTTGGGATGCAGAAGTAGGAGGATCGCTGTAATTTGAGGCCACCCTGAGACTACAGAGTGATTTCCAGGTCATCCTGGGCTAGAGTGAGACTCAAAAATACCAAAAGTTGGGCTTGGAGAGGTGGCTGAGTGGTTAAGGCATTTGCCTGCAAAGCCAAAGGATCCCGGTTCAACTCTTCAGGACCCACGTAAGCCAGCTGCACAAGGGGCCATATGCATCTGGAATTCATTTGCAGTGGCTGGTGGCCCTGGTGCCCATTCTCTCTCTCTCTCTCAAATAAAAATAAAATGTATTTTTAAAAAAATACCCAAAATTAGGTGTGGTGGTGCATGTCTTTAATCCCAGCATTAGGGAGGCAGAGGTAGGAGGATTGCCATGAGTTCGAGGCTACCCTGAGACTACATAGTGAATTCAAGGTTAGCCTGGACTGGAGTGAAACTCTACCTCAAAAAAAAAAAAAATAAAAATAAAAAATAATTGGGCTGGAGAGATGGCTTAGTCATTTAGGCACTTGCTTTTAAAGCCAAAGGATCCAGGTTTGATTCCCCAGTATCTACATAAAGTCAGCTGCACAAGGTGGCACATGCATCTGGAGTTTGCAGTGGCTAGAGGCCCTGATGTGCCCATTCTCTCTTTCTGTCTCAAATAAGTAAATAAACCATTTTTAAAGAATACAGAAATTAAAATTAAAACACCCCCCCCCAAAATTTTTGAGGCACTGAGGAAATGTCTCAGTAGATAACTGCTCACCACTCAAGCCTGAGTTTGATCCTCGGACCATGTGATTTTGGAATCCCAGCATGCTGGCTGACACTGACAAGTGACCAGGGAGGCCGAGGCGTTTCGTGGAAGCTCAAAGCAAGCACAGCAAACAACAGAGAAACCCTGCTTCAAGTAAGGAAGACGGGTCAGGACAAACTGAAAGTTGTCCTGTGAGCGCCATCCATCCTTGTACCATGTTGATGCAGGATTCTGGGGTTGAGGAGTTGAGGAGGAGTCTCCCAGAACTTATACTCCAAGTTTCTGGGTCCTGTCCTGCCTTTAACAAAGAATTGACAGACGGGCTGAAGGATAAATTATGAATTATTAAGCTCATTGAGGGGAAAAAATCACAAATTGTGTCGGGTTTATTTAAGGGAGAAATCACACGTTGTGGGGTTTAGGAAACACAATCTCATGTGAAAATACTGCATAGTATTTAGGAGAAATTGAGGGTTTTTTAGGGAGAATTGGAGTAGAGCCATAAGCATTTAGACATAAGAGAAACTGTTTTTTCTTTTTTAAATAAAGAATTTAGGGTATAGTTTCCAACATGTGAATTTAAGAGAAACTGAACCTTTTTTTAATTTTTTTATTTTTTATTTATTTATTTATTTTTTTTTTGAGGTAGGGTCTTGCTCCAGCCCAGGCTGACCTGGAATTCACTGTGTGGTCTCAGGGTGGCTCCCAACTCACAGCGATCCTCCTGTCTCTGCCTCCTGAGTGACAAGAAACAGCTTTATGCTCTTCCCTGGTGAGGGGAAACCTGGACTCACTCACGTGTATCCTTGTGGCCTTAGTGAAGAGAGGTAGACAGGCCGAGCAAAGAAACAGCAGGCTGAGACCTTGACAGGAAGAAGACAGGAGCCTTTATAGGCAAGGGTTAGACCATATTGGTTGGTAGATTGAGGGTGGATCCCTGGACCAGCCTACCCTGGGCTGTCTGTCTAGGTAGTGTGCTAGAGTGGGCAGCAGGGGGTGTTGTAAATCAGTCTTGATGAGACACAGTTGCATTTTTGTGGTGGCATCTGATGGTTCTTTGAGCTGCAATCCCTAACTGAAAGTTAGCTTTTGGGGCTGGAGAGATGGCTTAGTGGTTAAGGCGTTTGCCTACAAAGCCAAAGGATCCTGGTTTGACTCTCCAGGACTTGCATAAGCCAGATGCAAAAGGGGGCGCATGCATCTGGAGTTCATTTGCCGTGGCTGGAGGCCCTGGCGTGCCCATTCTCTCCCCCCCCCTCCTTCCCTCCCTCCCTCCCTCTTTCTCTTTCAAATAAGTAAATAAATAAAATATATTTTTTAAAAGTATTTTTAAAAAGTTACCTTTCTATTTCCTTTCATGTCACACAGACACACATTCTGTAAAAATCTGAAAACTGGGGCTTTATCCCTCCTGACTTCTAACGGGCAGGAGCTCTCCACCTTCTCCTCTTCCATTTCCTTGACCTAATAAAGTCTCTCTAACCTTATACAGATCTGAAAAATGCAGGATTACATACCCAAAATTTATCTCCTGGAATCAGTTGAGCTGGGGGAGGGGCAGTTATGGGACAGGAGTGCAGGCCAGGTTTGGTATGGTGGTACCAGCCTGTAATGTAACCCCAGTACTTGGTAGTCGAAAGCAGGACAATTGGAAGTTCAAGTTCATCCTTGATTGCCTAGTGAGTCTGGAGGCTAGCCTGGGCTATATAGATCCTGTCTTAAAAAAGAAAAAGTCAGGCATAGTGATACATGCTTTTAGTCCCAGCACTTGAAAGGCTGAGGTAGGAGGGTCACCATGAGTTTGAGGACAGCCTGGGGCTACAGAATAAATTCCAGGTGGTAAACCTAGGCTAGAGTGAGACCTTATTTCAAAACAAACAAATGAAAAATCCAACCACACACACAAATGAAAAAGAAAATAGGAAAAAAGATTTGCAAGCCGGGCTTGGTAGCTCACACCTTTAATCATAGCACTTGGAAGGCAGAAGTGGGAGGATTGCTGTGAATTTGAGGCCACCCTGAGACTGACTACATAGTAAATTCTAGGGCAGCCTGGGCTAGAGTGAGACCCTACCTTGAACAAACAAACAAAAACAGCAGATTTGCTCCTACCTACAGAAGCATGCAGGTAAATTCAGATTTAGAAACTGTGTGGTGAGATTGGACGTACGGCATCTAGTGCAGGCAAGCACCTGACCCCTGAGGAGCTGTTTTCTCTATGTCTCTCTCCTTTTTTTTTAGTAAGGTCTCACTCTAGCCCAGGCTGACCTGGAACTCGCTCTGTAGTCCCAGGCTGGCCTGAAACTCACAGTGATCCTCCTACCTTTACCTGTTGAGCGTTGGGATTAAAGGTGTGTGCTGCCACACCCAGCGTTTTTCTTTTCTTTTTTCTTTTTATTTTTTTGACACACAGTCTCATGAAGCCAGGATAGCTTCTCAACTGCTGTGTAGGCCACTTTGGCTTCAACTTTTTTTTTTTTTTGTCTTTTTGAGGCAGGGTCTCACTGTTGCCCAGACTGGCCTCAAACTCATACCAGTCCTCTGCCTCAGCCTCCCAGAAGCTGAAATTACAAGTATACCCCACTACATCTGACCCCAGCCCTTCTTTTAATTTTGAGACAGGTTCTTACTAAATTTCTCAATCTGACCTTGAGTTTCATTCTGTAGCCCAGACAGGCCTTGAACTTTCAATCCTCTTTCCTCAACCTGTTCAGTAGCTGGAATTACAGGCCTGTACAACCAGGCACGGCTTTGAAATGCTTATTAATTATTATTGAGGGCTTTCTTGGCATGTATGTATGCATGCAGGTGCATGTGAAGGCCACAGGACAGTGTCTGGTATTGTTTATCAGGTTTTATCCACTATTTTGGGGGGAAGGGGGTGTAGGATTTTACTCTAGTCCAGGCTGACCTGGAATTCACTACCTAGTCTCAGGGTGGCCTTGGACTCGTGGTGATCCTCTTACCTCTCCTTCCTAAGTGCTGGGATTAAAGGAATGTGCCACCTCGCCCAGATTATCCACCTTTTAAAAAACAATATTTTATTTATTTGCAAGCAGAGATACAGACAGAGGGGGAAAAGGAAAGAGACAGTGGTTATCGGTGCTCCAGGGCCTCTAGCCACTGCAAACGAACTCCAGATGCATGTGCCACCTTGTGCATCTGATTTAAATGAGTACTGGGGAATCAAACTTTGCTTCTTAGCCTTTACAGGCAAGAAAGAGTTGTTTTAACCATTGAGCCATCTCTCCAGCCCCACCTTAAATTTTTTTTTAATATATTTATTTATGAGAGAAGAGTGAATGAGAGAATATGGGTGTACCAGGGCCTCCAGCTGCTGCAAATGAACTCCAGACACGTACCACCTTGTGTCCTGGGAATTGAACCTGGGTTCTTCGCCTTTGCAGGCAAATGCCCCCCCCCCCTTTTTTAAATTTCTTTTGAGACAAGAGTCTCACTGGCCTAGAACTTGTCAGGAGGGGTAGACTAGCTGGTCAGAGAACCTCAGGGATCCTCCTGTCTGCTTGCCTTCCCAGTGCTGGTATTACTAGCACATGATACTACGCCTGGCTCTCTCTCTTTCTTTCTGTATTTTTTTATTTATTTGAGAGAGAGAAGAGAGAGGGGAGAGAAAGAGAATGGGCATGCCAGGACATACAGCCACTGCAAATGAACTCCAGACGCCTGTGCCACCTTGTGCATATGCCTTATGTGGGTCCTGGGGCATTGAACCTGGATCCTTAGCCTCTGTAGTCAAGTGCCTTAACTGCTGAGCCATCTCTGTAGCTTTCTCTCTCTCTCTCTCTCTCTCTCTAAGGTAGGGTCTTACTTTAGCTCAGGCTGACCTGGAATTCACTATGTAGTCTCAGGGTGGCCTTGAACTCTCTATGGTCTACCTCTGCCTCCTGAGTGCTGGGACTAAAGGCATGCGCCACTACGCCCGGCTCGCACGCCCACCCTCCCTCTGTTTGTTGCAGTCAGGTTCACGTTGCTGATAGAAATCACTCAACTTTAAGAGCAGCTTTTGGGGAAAAGGGTTTATTTTGGCTTAGAGGCTCCAAGGGAAGCTCCATGATGGCAGGGGGAAACGATGGCATGAGCAGAGGGTGGACATCACCACCTGGCCAACATAAGGTGGACAACAGAAACAGGAGAGTGTGCCAAACACTGGCAAGGGGACACTAGCTATAATACCCATAAGCATGCCCCCCAAAATACACTGCTTCTAGGAGGCATTAATTCCCAAATCTCTGTCATCTGGGAACCTAGCATTCAGAATACCTAAGTTTATGGGAGATGCCTGATTCAAACCACTACAGTATGTATGCATGTATGTATTTGTGTGTGTAGGCACACATATAGGGGTGTACATGTGCATGGGGAGTCTAGAAGTTGATATTAGGTGTCTTCTTTGTTCAGCGTCTATGTTATTTACTGAGGTAGGATCTCTTACTTGAACCCAAGGCTTGTAATTCGGCTAGTCTAACTATCAAGTAAGTCCTAGGGATCCTCCTGTTTCCACTAACTGGTCCATGAGCTTTTGAGAACTTTTCCTGCCTCTGTCTCTACATTAATCATGGTTTGTTTCTCTAGGATGGATAGAATAAATATGTATTATAAAAAGGGCTGGGGCCGGGTGTGGTGGTGCACGCCTTTAATCCCAGCCAGCACTCGGAAGGCAGAAGTAGGAGGATCACCATGAGTTCAAGGCCACCCTGGGACTACATAGGGAATTCCAGGTCAGCCTAGGCTAGAGTGAGGCCTTACCTCGAACCCCTTCCCCATAAAAATAAATAAAAAGGGCTGGGCATGGTAGCATACACCTTTGATCCCAGCATTCAGGAGGCAAAAGTAAGAGGATCACTCTGAGTTTGAGGCCAGCCTGGGAGTACAGAGTGAGTGCCAGGATAGCCTGGGCTAGAGTGAGACCCTACCACAAAAAAGCAGGGGTGATTTCAGGGCTACAGAGATGGTTCAGTGATTAAAGGTGCTTGCTTGCAGAGCCTGATGGTCTGGGTTTGATTCCCCAGCCCCTGATGTAAAGCCAGGTGCACAAAGTGCAGGTGCACGCGTCTGGAGTTCAGTGACAGTGGCAAAAGGCCGGTGTGCCCATACTCGAGCTTGCACTCACTTTCTCTCTCTCTCTCTCACTCTGCTGGCAAATAAATAGCATATTTTATTTTATTTTATTTTATTTTTGTTTTGTTTTTTCGAGGTAGAGTTTTACTCTAGCCCAGGCTGACCTGGAATTCACTCTGTAGTCTCAGGGTGGCCTCGAACTCATGGCGATCCTCCTACCACTGCCTCCCGAGTGCTGGGATCAAAGGCGTGTGCCACCACGCCCGGCTAAAAAGGGGATTATTAAATGAGTTTACAGGATATGGGCTGGGCAGTCCAACATTAGTTGTCTGCAGGATGGAGGGTTGGAGAACCCAGTAGCAACTCAGTGCATGAGGCTGGATGCCTTAGCAGTCTGTCTGGCACTGAAGGCCTGGAAGATTCCTGGAGCGCCTTGGGTCTTCAGTCCATGTTGGAAGGCTGATGAGACTGAGTTGTGCTGAGTTCATGCACACACCAGTGAGTAGCATGGCCAAAAGGCATGTGTCCTCACTGAGCTTTTTATTTTTAATTTATTTTTTATTGACAACTTCCATGATTGTAAACTACATGCCATGGTAATTCCCTCCCTCCCCCCACTTTCCCCTTTGAAACTCCACTCTCCATCATATCCTCTCTCAATCAGTCTCTTTTATTTTGCTGTCATCATCTTTTCCTCCTATTATGATGGTTGTTTGAGCTTTACAGGTGGTCCATCACGAGAAGGGCCACCCATTGAAGGGAAGGTTTTCCTCCATAGGTGCTTCCTAGAAATGCCCTCACGGACCCATTCAAGAGGCATGCCTGTTAACTTGATTCCTAGTCTGATCAAATTACAACAGAATCTCACCCTCATAGCGCCCCCATCTTGGTGTCAGAGTGCTAGCATTGTAGAAGTCCATCACAGCTTCCAGAACTTGTCCATGGAGTTTGGGGATCCAAACAGGTACTCAGGCTTGCTCGGCCAAGAGCTTTTTCCGCAGAGCCATCTCCCAGCCCTTGTTTTATGTAGGCCTGGCTGGCGTTTAACCTCCTGCCTCTGTCTCTTCATAGTTAGGCTTACAGGCATGGGAAACCATGTCCAGTTCATACTACATTTTGTTGTCTTGGCTGTTTTAATTCTTTTTGTTTGTTTTGGACTTGAATGGGCAAAGAAGCAGTCTCATGGCGTCCTGTTACGGCATAGGTGAGGCCCCCTGGCCCAGATGATGGCGCTTTGCACTTGGGGCACGGTTGTTGTGGGCTGGCCGTCAGCTGCTGTCAGGTATTTCATGTGTAGGAATACTCTGTCCACTAAATCTCAAACTTTCTTTTCCAGACCCTGTGAGATTCGGATATGTCCTTCATATTTGATTGGATTTACAGTGGTTTCAGCAGTGTGCTACAGTTTCTAGGTAATGTTAGCCTGTTCTTTATGTCATCAAACTCTGTTACGTGTTGATGTATAGAGCCTCTTTCTGTTTGAGGCAGCAGTTAATGAAGTGAGCTCTCAAATCCTCCATAGTCAGTGAGTCATCTACTTTAAATTATGTAATCCTAGGCTAGGCGTGGAGGAGTGCACTGTAATTCCAGTACTCAGGAGGCCAAAGCTGGAGGACTATAGCAAGTTCTGGGCCAGCTGGTCTGTGTAGTTAGTTCCCGTGTACTCAGGGTTGCATAACAAAACCCTATCTCAAAACAAACAGAACCCCCCACAAATTATATAATTTTGGGTAATTTACTTTTTTACCCAAATTTTCTTATCTATAAAATGGTAATGATTAAAACAAATATTATATTTATTTGGGGGGGGGGAGAAAGAGGCACATAGAGAGAAACAGAGAGAATGGGTGCACCAGGGCCTGTAGCCACTATTAATGAACACCAGGTGCATGAGTCACCTTGTGCATCTGGCTTACATGGGTACTGGAGAATTGAACGTGGTCCTTGGGCTTCTAAGGCAAGCACCTTGACTACCAAGTCATCTCTCCAGTCCCTCCCCCCCCACCCCCCGTTTTTGTGGATTGAACCTAGGGCCTTACACATGCTAGGTAGTACCACTGAGCCTTAGTAATAATGACTAAAACCTCTTACAGTTTTACATACATACATATACATATATATATATATATATATATATATATATTTTTTTTTTTTTTTTGAGGTAGGGTCTTGTTCTAGCCCAGGCTGACCTGGAATTCACTATGGAGTCCCAGGCTGTCTTCCAACTCATAGTGATCTTGCTACCCTGCCTCTTGAGTGCTGAGATTAAAGGCATGTGTCACCATGTCCGGCTAGTTACAGTATTTCTAACAGAAATATACATCATTTGTTAGCCATTTACCCACACTTGAATGCTTCCTCATTTTATCCTCATAGGAGTCCAGTGTGTTTTATTTTGAGCAAGTGTTTTTGTTCTCTTAGGGACTCAAACCCTGGGCCATCGGCATGCCAAGGCAGCCTCCCTTTACACGATGAGCTCGTCCCCAGCCCTGCCAATTCATTATGCTTATTACAAAAATGTATGTTCCTAGCTGGGCATGGTGGCACACACCATTAATCCCGCACTTGGGAGGCAGAGGTAGGAGGATTGTTGTGAGTTTGAGGCAAGCCTGGGACTACAGAGTGAATTCCAGGTCAGCCTGGGCTAGAGCGAGACCCTACCTTGAAAAACCAAAACAAACAAAATAAAGTATGAAACACCTTGAATGTTCTAAGTGGGAGGTCATACTCTGCTGAGACTTGTTACTAAACAATTCTACTAATGATTCTCTGTAGATTTCATTTTTACCTTATTTTCTCATTCTTTTATTAAAATTTGGATTTGTCCCTTTTTTTGTTTTGGTTTTTCGAGGTAGGGTCTTGCTCTAGCTCAGGCTGATGTGGAATTCACTATGTAGTTTCAGGATGGCCTCAAACTCATGGCGATACTCCTACCTCAGCCTCCCGAGTGCTGGAATTAAAGGTGTGAACCACCATGCCTGACTCTGATCTTCATTTTTGCCTTAAATTTAGTTTCTGTGTTATCATCTCTGGCAAAACAAGAAGCATTTTATGTATTAGCAACTGTCCACAATAGTGCGTGCAGAAAGAATTCTTTCTCTTGTATAAATGTTTCTTCCTTCATGACCATAACTAACCAAGGAAATAAGTAAATAAATATATATATGTATATGTTTGTATGTATGTGTACACACACACACACACACACACACACACACAAACACACACACACACAGTCTCCCTCCTCCCAGTAGTAGGGATTAAACCTAGGGCCTCACACATGCTAGGAAAAACTATCAACCATTGGGCTACTTCTCCCAACTCTCATCTGCCTTTCAAAAAATATTTATTTATTTGAGTGAGTGAGAGAGAGTCAGATAGAAAGATAATGGGCACGCCAGGGCCTCTGGCCACTGCAAACTAACTCTAGTCTCATGAGCCAACTTGTGCATCTGGCTTATGTGGGTCCTGGGGAACTTAACCTGGGTCTTTAGGCTTCACAGGGAAGTGGCTTAACTGCTTAACCATCTGTCCAGCCCTGTGTTTGCGGCACGGTCTCACTTTAGCCCAGGCTGACCTGTAATTCACTATGTAGTCTCAGGGTGGCCTTGAACTCATGGTGGTCCTATTGCCCCTACGTCCCGAGTGCTGGGATTAAAGGCGTGCGCCACCACTCCTGGCTTCTAGCTTTTCTTTTTTCTTTTTCCTTTTCCAAGGTTGGGTCTCACTCTAGCTCAGGCTGACCTGGAACTCACTATGTAGTCTCAGGGTGGCATCAAACTCTCGGCAATCATCCTACTTTACCTCTGCCTCCCAAGGGCTGGGATTAAAGGCTGCGCCACCATGCCCGGCTCTACCTTTTCTTTTTCTTTCTTTCCTTTTTTTGTTAATTTTTATCTATTTATTTGAGAGTGACAGACAGAGGCAGATAGGTAGAGAGAGAGAGAGAGAGAGAGAGAGAAAGAATGGGTGCGCCAGGGTCTCCAGCCACTGCAAACAAACTCCAGATGCATGCGCTCCCTTGTGCATCTGGCTAATGTGTGCCTGGGGAATCGAGCCTCCAACCGGGGTCCTTAGGCTTCACAGGCAAGGGCTTAACTGCTAAGCCATCTCTCTAGCCTTCTACCTTTTTTTTTGAGACAAGGTCTCATTAAAGTGCCCAGGCTGACTAGATTTGGTGGCATACTCTGTAATCCTACACTTAGGAGGTAGTATTAAGAGGATAAAGGGCTGGAGAGATGGCTTAGTGGGTAAGGTGCTTGCCTGTGAAGCCTAAGGTCCCAGGTTTGATTCCCTAGTACCTACGTAAAGCCAGATGCACAAGGTGCTGCATGTGTCTGTGGTTGGTTTGCAGTGATTAGATGCTCTGGTGCAACCATTCTCTCTTTGTCTCTCTATCTGCCTCTCTCTCTCTTTTTTTTTTCTTCAAGATAGGATCTCACTGTAGTTCAAGCTTACCTGGAATTCACCATGTAGTCTCAGGGTGGCCTCGAACTCAAGGCCATCCTCCTACCTCTGCCTTCTGAGTGCTGGGATTAAAGGCATATGCCAACACCACCTGGCTCTTTTTTTTCGAGGTAGGGTCTCCCTGTAACCCAGGCTGACCTGGAATTCACTATGGAATCTCAGGGTGGCCTCAAACTCACAGTGATCCTCCTACCTCTGCCTCCCGAGTGCTGGGATTAAAGGTATGCGCCACCACGCCCGGCACTTTATTTATTTATTTATTTTAACTTCTATTAATGTTTCACATTTTGTTTTGAAAAGGGTCTCAGTAAATTTTCCATGTTGGCCTGGAACTTATTTCCCCTGCCTTAGCCTCGGAAGTACCAAAAATTCCAGTCCTATACCATCATGCCTGGCTTTTACATTTACTTTTTCTTTTTTCTTTTTTTTTTTTTTTTTTTTTTTTGGTTTTTCGAGGTAGGGTCTCACTCTAGCCCAGGCTGACCTGGAATTCACTATGGAATCTCAGGGTGGCCTCGAACTCATGGCGATCCTCCTACCTCTGCCTCCCAAGTGCTGGGATTAAAGGTGTGTGCCACCACACCCGGCACTACTTTTTCTTTTTTTAGAAATATATATTTTATTTATTTGAGAGAGAGGGGGAGAGAGAGAGAATGGGCATTGCAGGCCCTCCAGGCACTGCAAATAAACTCCAGATGCATGCGCCTCCTTGTGCATCTGGCATACATGGTTCCTGGAGAGTTGAACTGGGATCCTTTGGCTTTGCAGGCAGGCACCTTAACCACTAAGCCATCTCTCCAGCCCTACATTTACTTGTTGAGACAGAGTTTGCTTTGTAGTTCAGCTGGTCTAAAACTGGCAGGTCCTCCTGCCCCCGCCTGGACAGTGCTGCAATTATGGCCTTCTACACTTGACTATGAATAGTTTTTAAACTGCTCTTTAAAACATTTATGATTTGTTTATTTGAGAGAGAGAAAGGGGGGGGAGAGAGAAAGAGAGAGAGAGGGAGGGAATGAGAATTGGTGCGCCAGGGCCTCCAGCTGCTGCAAATGAACTCCAGACGCATGTGCCACCTTGTGTATATGGCATACATGGGTCCTGGGGAATTGAACCTGGGTCCTTTGGCTTTACATGCAAGCACCTTAACTGCTAAGCTATCTCTTCAGCCTTAGATTGCTGTTTTAAAATTAAAAATAAGGAGCTGGAAAGATGGCACAGTGGTTAAGGCACTTGCCTACAAAGCCTAACAATCTGAGTTTAATTCCCCAGTACCCACATAAAGCCAGATGCATAATGGCATATGCATCTGGAGTTCATTTGAAGTGGCTAGAGGCCCTGGCACACTCATTCTAGCCCCTCCTTTTCTCTCTCTGCTTGCAAATAAATAATAAAAACTTTTCTTTAAAATTAAACTGAAGCCAAGTGTGGTGGCACACACCTTTAATCCTAGCACTCGGGAGGAAGAGGTAGGAGGATCGCAGAGAGTTTGAGGCCGCCCTGAGACTACATAGTGAATTCCAGGTCAGCCTGGGCTAAAGTGAAACCCTACCTTGCAGGGGGGAAAAAAAGAAAAACGAAACAAAACAAACAAAATATATATGTAACTGAAAACGGCTGGGGAGCTGCCTTGGTGGATAGAGCTGCTGCTGCATAAGCCTGAGTCCCTGAGTTTGGCTCCCCAGCGCCCACTTAAAGTTAGTTCTATGGCATGAGCATCTGTGATCCCACAGCAACTACAGCAGGAAGGGAGGTAGAGACGGGAGAGTCCGTGAAAGCTTGTGGGCCAGCTGATGTGGATTAGGCAGTGTCGAGAAACAGGAGACCCTTCCTCAAATAAAGTGGAGGGCAAGGACTGACAGCCAGAGCTCTCCTCTGGCCTCCCCAGGCACACAGTGGCACACAGACCCACACTCACCATGAACACATCCTCACACTCAGGTAAATAAACAGACCTGTAGTTCTGTCTACTCATGAGGCTGAGGCAAGAGGGTCACAAGTTAAAGGCTAGTCTGGGATACAGAGTGAGGTCAAGGCCAGCTTAGACAACTTTGTGAGATTCTGTCTCACAATAAAAGTCAAGTGAGGGTTAGATATGTTAAGAAGGTGTGGTGACTTACGTCTTTAATCTCTGCCATTTGGGAGGGTTACCTGCCAGTTGATCCCATGAATCCTAGGTCAGTCTGGGCTAGAGTGAGATAGAAAGGGAAGAAGAAAAGAACGAACAAGGAAGGGAGGGAGGGAAGGAAAGAAGAAAGGAATAGAGAGAGAGAAGAAGAGAAAAAAGGAGGGCTGGGGATGCAGCTTATTGGTAGAGAGCACTTGCCTATCCTACTATGAGTTCAACCCCAGTACTGCTGACAGAAAAACATGAAACAACAAAAACTGTAAAGAAGTTTAGGAAACCAAGCTTATTGATGCCAAATTTATTTATTGACTGGCTTATTTTGAGATAGAGTTAAGGTTTCGTGAGACAGGGTTTCCTGTAGCCCAGGCTAATTTTGAGTTAAATATATATGACCAAGGATAGCCTTGAACTCCTGATCCTCCTGCTTCTACTTCCTGAGTACGGTGATTACAGCTATATGACACCATGCCTGGCAGTTTATTAAGAAAAGGCTTAGTTTTGTTTTGTTTTCTCCTCTTTTTCTGTATTTTATTAAGTAGAAACTTTGTATGGACACGTGTTTTGTTGGTACCATCTTTCCTCTCCTCCCTGGCCCTATTCCCCTGAGGGCCCTCCTCATTGGGATTGCAGGTATTCACCATGGGGTTGTGGGTAATGGGTTGTGAAAGCAGCAGTCAGTCATTATGTGTGTGTGTGTGGGGGCGGGTGCCTTTGGATATTCCCTCCTACCCTGTGGCTCATACAATCTTCCTGCCCCTCTTCCACAAAATTCCCTGAGTTAATATAGACTGAAGTGTAGGCCTTAGGGAAGAGAAAATGATGCTTAAGAAAAGGGCAGTACACACCCAAGAGTGGGTGCAGGCTTCTCAGAAGTGTCTAATAAGAGCCAGTTATGTATGATTTTAGTGTCAGGTCAGATACAAAGTCAGTTGCGGGTTGGAGAGATGGCTCAGAGGTTAAAGCACTTGACTTTAGAACCTAATGACCAAGTTCGAACCCCCCCATCCCCTCCCCCGTACCCACATAAAGCCAGGTGTACAAAGTGGTGCATACATTTGGAGTTCTTTTACAATGGCTGGAGGCCCTGGCACTCCCATTCCTTCTGTCTGTCTCTTCTCTCTTCTGCTTGCAAATAAATTAATTAAAAATTAAAAAAATTGAAAAGTCATTTTGATAATCTGTGTGAGATATAGTGGCCAATCATAGCTCTCTTACTTTGCAGGATTATATAAGAAAACTGGTAAATTGGTGTTTCTTGGATTGGATAATGCAGGAAAAACAACACTGCTGCACATGCTGAAAGATGACAGACTTGGACAGCACGTCCCAACATTACATCCCAGTAAGTACACTCTCCAGTGTGACATAATTCCTGCACAAAGTAGTGCCTGCAGAGTCCTAAGCTTTATATTTATTTATTTGAGACCAACAGAGAGCAAAAGGCAGAGAGAGAGAATGGGCGCACCAGGGCCTCCAGCCACTGCAACAGAACTCCAGACGTGTTTGCCCACTTGTGCATCTGGCTAATGTGGGTCCTGGGAAATCAAGCCTCGAACCAGGGTCCTTAGGCTTCACAGGCAAGCACTTAACCACTAAGCCACCTCTCCAGCCCGATTCCTAGGCTTTTTGTTTGTTTGTTGTATCATTTGACAGACCAGAAGCTGCTTAAGGGAGGGGAAAGGTTTTTGTTTTTGTTTTTGTTTTTGTTTTGTTTTTCTCTTCTGGCTTTCAGTTTTAGACTGTCGAGTCCATCATGGCAGAGGAGGCATGGTGACAGGAGCTGGTCACATTATTCAGTTCAGCAGAGAGGAAGCAGAGTAGAGCCATGAATGTTGACCCTCAGCTATGTTTCTCCTTTTTATACAGTGCAGGATCCCCTGCCCATGGTGGTCCCACCCACAGTTAGTCTTCCTATCTCAAGTTATCTAATTGAGAAAATCCCCAACAGACATGCCAGGAGTGATTCGGAGTCCTGTGAAGCTGACAGCCAGAGACTAACCATAATAAGTTCACCCCTGTGGACTTGACACTCACACATACCACATTGGAGTTACAGCTTTCCACCCCTAGTCTCCGTGGGTTCGTGGCCGTCTCATAAGGCAACATTCATTCAGCCTAACTTCAAAAGTCCATGTAGTCTTTAACAGTTCCAACCAACACTGTTCTAAAGTCTCATCTCAGACTCAGGTCGGTGTCTTATATACTTCCAACATCTAATGGCACAGAGTAAGCATTCTCATTCCAAAAGGGAAAAATGGGGATGTAGCAAGGAAAGATTGGACCAAAGCCAGATCAAAACCCAGTAGGAGCCAAGTGTAGTGGTATGTACCTTTGATCCCAGTACTGGGGAGGCTGAGGTAGGAGCATCACTATGAGTTCAGGGCAAACCTGGGGCTACAGAGTAAGTTGTATGTCAACCTGTGCTAGAGTGAGACCCTACCTTGAAAAAAACCTAAACAACAAACAAAAGCCCAGCGGCAGGGCTGGGCAGATGACTTGGTAATTAAAGGTGTTTACTGGCAAGGCCATCTAGCCCATGTAAACCAGATACAAAAAGTGGCACCATCCAATTATTTTTTTGTTGCTGGGACAAATACCCGATCAGAAGCAGCTTAAGGAAGGAAAGGGTTTATTCTCAGCTGACCTTTTCAAGAGGATGTCTGCATGTAGGGGGAACGTGACACCAGGAGCTGGTCCAGTGGGGAGGAAGCAGAGCAGAGCGGGAATGCTGCTGTTCAGCCAGCTCCTTCCTACAGTCAGGACCCCAGCCCCTCATGATGCGACCTCCCTCATTAGCCTAATCCGGAAAATCCCTCACAGAGGTTTGCTTCCATGGTGATTCTAAGCATTGTCAACTTGACAGGGTGACTATCATAAGAATTCTAGGGATCAAACCCAAGGGTCTCATGCATTGTTGGCAAGCAATTTACCTACTGAGCTATACCTGCTGCTCCCCAGTGTAGCTTTAGTAGTGAATATAAACTAGACCTGGTGGCACACACCCATAATCCCAGTGCTCAGGAACCCGAGGCAGTCTGTTACAGGTTCACATGGTCTACTCAGTGAGATTTTGTCTCAAAAAAAATCCATGCCCATGCAAGCAACCCTAACTACGCTCATTGGTTCACAAAACAAAAAGAAAAAGGAATAAAAGACTTGAAAGTAGGAGGGACTAGTTTGGAATAGGAAGGGGTTTAGAGAGAATGAGAGGGGAGGAAGAGGGTAACGGGTGAATTAGGCACATGTATGAAATTGTCAAAAAAAAATTTAACCAGACGTGGTGGCACGCATCTTTAATTCTAACACACAAGAGGCTGATGTAGGAGGATTGCTGTGAGTTTGAGGCCAGCCTGGGCTAGAGTGAGATCATGCTTCAATTAAAAAAACAAGTACAAAAATAAATATAAAAAACAAACTCATAATGTGAAATTGAAAACTAGATCTAAAAGTAGAGAATACTATATTTAGTTCAGTAAGTATGCAAAGACTAAGGAAGGAGAACAGAACAAAACATTGTTCTCATTATGAAACTGTTAGGTTAGAAATAGATTGTTTTTGTTTGTTTATTTGTTTTAGTTTTTCCAAGGTAGGGTCTTGCTCTAGCTCAAGCTGACTTGGAATTCACTATATAGTCGTAGGGTGGCCTTGAACTCATGACAATCCTCCTGCCTCTGCCTCCTGGCTTGGAAAACGATTTTATAAAATTAGTGATACTGTTTATATTAGGAAAAGAGAGTGGGGCTTGATGATTTTTTAATACTCTGATATAAGAAGCATACTGTTAAGAAAGCATGATCATGGTAAAGTTTAGTAAATAAAATTGTCTTTAAAAAAACAGCATTAGGGCTGGAGAGATGGCTTAGTGGCTAAGGCACTTGCCTGTGAAGCTTAAAGACCCAGGTTTAACTCCCCACAACCCACGTAAGCCAGATGCACATGGTAGCACGTGTGTCTGGAGTTTGTTTGCCGTGGTTGGAGGCTCTGGCGTACCAATTCTCTCTCTCTATTAAAAAACAAAAACAAACAAAAAAACCAGGGTTGGCAAGATTGCTTAGTGGTTAAGGTGCTTGCCTATGAAGCCTAAGGACCCAGGTTCAATTCTCCAGGACCCACGTAAGCCAGATGTACAAGGTGGCACATTTGTCTGGATTTTGTTTGCAGTGGCTGGATGCCTTGGCATGCCCATTCTATTTCTCTCTGCCCCTTCCCCCCTCAAATAAATAAAAATAAATATTAAGAAGTATTTTAAAAACCAGGCATGGTGGCATACACTTTAATCCCAGCACTCAGGAGGCAGAGGTAGGAGGACCTCTGTAAGTTTGAGGCCACCCTGAGACTGCATAGTGAACTCCAGGTCAGCCTGAGCTAGAGTGAGACCCTACGTCAAAAAACCAAAAACAAATTAAAACAACAACAACAACAAACCAGAAGAAACTACAGATTAGTTAGATATAATGGTATTTTACTTTTTGGTGCTGCTTTTTCATTTATTCCATAAATACTTCCTGAGCTCCTGCTTTTTGCCAGTCAGGGCTCTAGACACAAGGACGTAGCTGTCTCAACTTCCTTACAGCTTGTGTTGATCTCAACTTCTGTCTTTCAATTTAAAGCATATGTTAAAGAGGTAACATAGTATATCTTCTCTGCTCTGACAGTTCTATTTGTTATTTATCTTGCAAAAAATGAAAATATACATTCACCAAAAGTTTTGGGCAGGAATCTTTATACCAGGCTTCTTTGCAGTTGCCAACACCTAGAAACACCTCAAATACCTATTGAAAAAGGGGGCCAGTGCTGGGGAGATGGCACTCTCTTGCAAAGCTGCTGGCCTAGGTTCAGTTTCCCAGTACCTGTGTAAAAGAAGCGGTGCTTGCATCTGGAGTATATATGCAGTGGCAAGAGGGGCTGGTACCCCCATATTCATATTCTTGCTTGATCTCTTGGTCTCTCTTCCCCCCTCTCTCTGCTTGCAAATAAATAAATAAGAATTTTTTTTTAAAGGTAGGGACTAGGGTGATAGTTGAACAGGTAACATGCTTACCTCACAAGCATGAGGACCCGAGTTCCATCCTCAGAGCCCACATAAGAATTCTGGGTGTGTGAGGGGCTGAGGAGGTGGTTCTGTGGTTAAAGGCACTTGCTTGCAAAGCCTGCTGGCCAGGGTTCAGTTCTTTAGTACCCAGGTAAAGTCAGATGCACAAAGTAGCTCATGTGTCTGGAGTTCATTGCAGTAGCAAGAGGCCCTGGTGCACCCATATTTGTTCTCTTAATAAACAAATAAGTAACGAGCTGGGTGTGTTGGTGTGCACCTATTATCCCAGCACTGGGGAGGTAGAGACGGGAGTATCCCCGAGTATCTCTGGGTATCCATGCAGTCTACCCAGATTGGTGAGCTCCAGGCTAATGAGAGGCCCTGTCTAAATGGAGAGAGGTGGTGGTTTGAAGATGACACCAAAGATAGTTCTTTGGCCCCCATAAGCATGCTCACATGTGTACACATACCCACACATAAAAAAAGTGAAGAAAGCATAAACAATGGAATTCTACTCAGCAAGAAAGGGTAATAAGCGCTGAAGAGATGGCTTAGCGGTTAAGGCACTTGCCTTGAGACAGGCCTGTCCCCCCACCCCCTCTCACTACCAGTTGTTCTGTTTACAGTTTTTGTCTTTTTTTTTTTTTTTTGGTTTTTCGAGGTAGGGTCTCACTCTAGCCCAGGCTGACCTGGAATTCACTATGTAGTCTCAGGGTGGCCTCTTAACTCGTGACGATCTTCCTACCTCTGACTCCTGAGTGCTGGGATTAAAGACATGTACTACCAGGCCCGGCTTTGGCTCAATTTCTTTCTTTTTCTTTTTTCTTTTTCTTTTTCTTTTTCTTTTCTTATTAACAACTTCCATGATTATAAACAATATCCCATGGTAATGCCCTCCCTCTCCCACTTTTCCCCTTTGAAACTCCATTCTCCCCTCCTCCTCTCAATCAGTCTCTTTTATTTTGATGTCATGATCTTTTCCTCCTATTATGATGGTCTTGTGTAAGTAGTGTCAGGCACTGCGAGGTCATGGATATCCAGGCCATTTTGTGTCTGGAGGAGCACGTTGTAAGGAGTCCTACCCTTCCTTTGGCTCTTATATTCTTTCCGCCACCTTTTCCGTAATGGACCCTGAGCCTTGGAAGGTGTGATAAGAGATACTGCAGTGCTGAGCACTCCTGTCACTTCTTGCACCATGATGCCTTCTGTGGCTCAGTTTCTTAACAAAAGTAACTACTCTGGCACAGAGCAGTTACATGGAAACTTTCATGCCATTGTGGGGAGCTTCTGCTTTGGCCACAAAGAAGAGGACAGCGTCTGGAATTACTCGCTACTATAAACAGGATAACTAGACAAAAAATAAATATAACCATTTCTAAACATTGGGCAAAAACTGGCACACTATGACTGTAATTCCTGAGAGAAGACCATGGTGTAAGAGGAAATCCAGTCAGTAATCTTGCTGAGTTGAGCAGACAGAGGCTAGAATTAGTGGGCAGAGTGCTATAGTACAAATTCCTGTAGCGTACCATACCATACCATGCCATGCCATGCCATGCCATGCCATGCCATGCCATGCCATACCATACCATACCATACCATGCCATACCATACCATGCCATACCATACTATGCCATACCATAGCAGAAAGCCTCTACACTCACCTGGAATTTCTAAAAATGAAACTAATACTGGAGGGAGAATGTCAGGGGATGCTGCTTAACAGAAAGTTGGATGCTGTCCTACTGCAGGAGAACAGAACAGTGAACTTGGTCAGGGCCGTGCTTGCAGTGATGCACAGAGAGGAAAATGACCACGTTGCAGTAGTGGGCCTGAGTGTCTCAGCCAACTGTAGTTATTCCAGAGGAGCAAAGGAGTGAGCAGAGGAACGGGATGAGAGTCAAGCTTGGTGGTGTATGCCTTTAATCCCAGCTCTTGGGAGGGAGGCTGAGCTAGGAGGATTGCCATAAATTTGAGGCCAGCCTGGGCTCGAGTGAGACCTCCTTAAACACATAAAGGGCTGAAACTCAGTGGGAGAGGGAGAGCACGTGCAAGCCCTCCGGTCAGCCCCAGCACCATGAGCAGCGGGTAGGGAAGAACGTCTCCTGAGAAGTGTTGGAGAAAATTATCTTACTGCTGTCATTGAAGAAATACATGAAAATTTATTAGAGGAGCAGTCATTTGGATTCATGGCAGTTAACTGAATACATTACTGTTTTCAGCAAGAAGATAATAGAGAAGGAACAGTGAATGTTAATTAGCCTGGAGAGAAGGCTCAGTGGTTAAAGGCACTTGCTTGCAAAGGATGCTGGCCTGGATTCAATTCCCCAGCACCCACATAAAGCGGGAGACAGTGGCACATGCACGTGCAATCCCAAAGAGCCTGTGACTATGGGAAGGTGTATCTAGGAGAATCTGAAGCTCACAGGCCAATTTGTCTGATGGTCATTGGCAGTTTGGAAGTTTTTTTTTTTTTTTTTTTTTTTGAATGCAAAAATCACTTTTATTTTGTGGAAAAAAAAAACAAGCTGGGTGTGGTGGTGCACGCCTTTAATTCTAGCATTTGGGAGGCAGAGGTAGAATTGCAGTGAGTTTGAAGCCATCCTGAGACTACATAGTGAATTCCAGGTCAGCCTGGATTAGAGCGAGATCCTACCTTGAAAAACAAAGCAACAACAACAAAAAAATCATGCATTCAATTTATATTTTTAATTATTGAAAGTTGAGTATAAACAGATTTATACTAAGGAGAACTAGTTGATGTGTTAGCTCAAGTAGCAAACCGCAAGACTAATAATGACTAATTTTCATTCATAAGGATTTATTAGTAAGGAACAGTTTGGAAGTTTGTTGTGCCTGCAAGAGACTGTCTTAAAGAAAGGTGGAGCACAGATACCTCACAGTTCTCTGATCTCCATACTCATGCCGTGGCATGTGTGTACCCCCCCCCACACATATGCACACTTAAAAATTAAATAAGTAGGCCAGGTGTGACAGCGCACGCCTTTAATCCCAGCACCTAGGAAGCAGAGGTAGGCAGATCGTCGTGAGTTTGAGGCACCCTGAGACTGCATAGTGAATTCTAGGTCAGCCTGGGCTACAGTGAGACCCTACCTTGAAAAAAACAAAACAAAAAACAATGTTAGGTTTGTGGTAGGTAGTGGATATCAGATTTGTATGTTACAATTACTTGTGTTATTGTTTGATTGTACTGAAGTATACATGGTTATAACACAGTGTACTTTGTTTTTTGTTTTGTTTTGAGAGGGTGTCTTTTTATAACCCAGGTTTGCCTTGAACTTGCTATATAGCCAAGGATCCTCCTGCCTCTACCTCCCAACTGCTATGATTATAGAGGTATGCTAGTTTGGCTTGCTAACACAGTATTCATTTGTTAGTTTGTTTTTTGCTTTTCCTTGAGGTAGGATTTCACTGTATCCCAGGCTGACCTGGAATTCACTATGTGGTCTCAGGGTGGCCTCAAACTCATGGCGATCCTCCTACCTCTGCCTCTGGAGTGCCCAACATTTACTAGTTCTTAAGTGTTTGGTTTGGCCTTATTTGCAGTGAAAGCACATGAAACAGTGATTTGTAACGTATACTCTTTTGATGGTTGGTCTCTTTGGTCATGTGAGTTGAGGTGGGACCCCCTAGCCTGCCTGTGGGCGGCACCATTCCCGTGGGCTGTATGTAAAGGAGAGCCCTCACTGAAGGAGCAGCATTGCTGTCCCTCTGCTTCCTCCCTGCTGATAGAGGAGGTGGCTGACACAGGCTTCCTGCTCTAGCCTCTGCCTTCCCCACTATAACAGACACTTCCCCTAAAACTAAGCCAAAACCAAACCTTTCCTTTCTTCCCTAAGTCAGGTCAGGCATTTTGTCTCAGCAATGAGAAAGTAACTGATACAACACCATGTGTATTTAATTTTTTGTTGGTTTGTTTTGAGACAGTATCTCATGTAGCCTAGCCTAGTCTAGCCTCCAGCTTGTTATGAAGCCATAAATGGCCGTGAATTCTTGATCTTCCTGCCTCTGTTTCTTGATGATTGGAATTATAGGCATGTACCACACCTGGATTTCTGATTTTTGTGTTGTAAAAATATTTTATTTTGGACTGGAGAGATTGCTCAGTGGTTAAGGCACTTGCTTGCAAAGCCAAAGGATCCAGGTTCAACTCCCCAGGTCCTGTGGATTCAGATGCACAAGGTGGTGCATGCATCTGAAGTTTGTTTGCAGTAGCTGGAGACCCTGGCACACCCATTCTCTCTATATAAAATAAATAAATAAATTGCTGGTCGTGGTGGCGCACGCCTTTAATCCCAGCACTTGGGAGGCAGAGGTAGGAGATCACCAAGAGTTCGAGGCCACCCTGAGACTACATAGTGAATTCCAGGTCAGCCTGAGCCAGAGTGAGACACTACCTTGAAAAACCAAAATAGTAATAATTAAATAAAAAATACAAATTTATTTAAAATATTTTATTTTTATTTAGCGTCAGAAGAACTCACTATTGCTGGCATGACGTTTACAACTTTTGATCTGGGTGGACATATCCAAGGTAAGATTCTATTACTCATATTATAGTCTCTGTTTTATTTTAGTTTAATAAAAATGCAGCCATTATGTTCCAGTGTATGAAATCATATAATCTTAATGGTAATTTTCTGATACTCCTAATTAATCTACATCTGAATTGCTTATGGTGATCAAGTACAAGTAATAGTTAGCTTCTGTTCTCTTTCTGTTTCAGTTGATCACCTATTGTTAAAATCATATTATAAACATGTCACTGCTCAAACGAACCAAGAAAAAAAAAATCCTTCAGTATCTAAGTGATTACTTGAGGCTATACAGCCCAGATTCATTGACCTGACATTCAGGATCTCTGTGATCCAGTTCCAGTTTACTTCTCTCATCTTTTTCCACTGAATTTCTCTTTTCGTTCTCTGTATTCCCACCAAAGCAAACCTCTTGTTCTCCTGCTCTTCTTTGGCTCATGCCTCACTGTGGCTGCTCACATCCCCGTTTCCCCCAGGAGGCCTTGCGGCCTAGAGTGCTCCGCTGCTCTGGCTGTCCTTCTGTACCAGGCGGTGTGTGCACTTGTGCACATTTTTGTAACAAGCTTATTCTAGAAGAATGTTCTCTCTTCTGTACTTAACCTTTTGGGACTAACATCCTGTTAATTTTTTATATTCCCCAAAGTACTTGACAGTACCTAGCACATAGTAAGTCATAATCAGTGATTATTACAGTTAGTGAGTATTCTAGAAACGTGGTAATAAAGACTGGGTTATAGGCCAGAAGTAGAACATTTGGCTAGTTAGCTAGAAGGGGTTTGACTCCTAGCACCATAAATACTAATATTAATTATTTAAAATCTGATACTACACATAGTTGAAAATATTTTAAGTATTTATGGCTAGTGAAAGGACATTTGAGAAATACAATAGTTTTATTTATTTTTGAGGTAGGGTGTTGCTCTAGCCCAGGCTACCCTAGAATTTACTATTTAATTCAGGCTGTCCTTGAACTCACAACAATTCTCCTACCTCTGTGTCTCCCAAGTGCTGGGATTAAAGGCGTGCCTCACCAACCTGGCTCTTAATTATTTATTTATTTATTTATTTGAGAAGGAGAAAGAGGAAGGGAGGGTGAGAGAGAGAGAGAAAAAGAATGGGCACACCAGGACCTTCACCGCTGCAAACAAACTTCAGATGTATGTATCACTGTGCATCTGACTTGTATGGGTACTAGGAGATTGAACCTGGGTCCTTAGGCTTCACAGGCAAGTGCCTTAACCACTAAGCCATCTCTCCAGTCCCAATAATTGTTTTACATACACATTAATCTCTGGGATATGAAGATTAGACTTAGCATCTCACTGAGTTTGAGACTACATTTCTACATTGTTTCCAAGATAGGTCATGAAAGTCAAGTCTGAGAAGAAAATTATTTTCTTATAGGGTACTCAAACAATTGTTTTCACCTTTAAAAAGACTGCAATGGACAGCTGGGCGTGGAAGCACATGCCTTTAATCCCAGCACTTGGGAGGCAAAAAAGACTACAGTGGAGCCTGGAGAGATGGCTGAGCAGTTAAGGCACTTGCCTGCAAAGCCTAAGGACCTGGGTTCAGTTCACCAGTATCCACATAAAGCCAGATGGCTAAGGTGGCACATGTGTCTGAAGTTCATTTGCAGTGGCTAGAGGCCCTGGCATACCCATCCTCTCTTTCTTTCACTCTCCCCACCCCTCTCTCAAGTAAATGAATTTTTTTTTTTTTTTCAAGGTAGGGTCTCACTGTAGCTCAGGCGGATCCGGAATTCACTATGTCATCTCAGGCTGGCCTTGAACCCGTGGCGATCCTCCTACCTCTGCCTCCCAAGTGCTGGGACTAAAGGTGTGCACTACCACTCCCGGCTCATAAAATATATTTTTAAAAAGACTATGATGGACAAAATTGCCCCATGGTTTCCTAGACTTGGCTCATTATTAACACTGAAGTTTATTTTCTGTTTTGAATACAACAGTTTGTAACTTTCCAAGCCTGTACTTGGCACCCTTCCATTATTGACTTCAAATTTATTATTGGCTAAAATGTGATACTCTGAAAATGTCAAAAAATTAATACTGCAAGAATATGTTTATATGTATGATTTTTTCCATTTTAGGTCTGTGTTGTAGTGGTTCTCTAGTGAGTTTAATTACCTAATGGTAGAAAATCTTAGTTGTACTTCTTTATATTTGTTTGTTTATTTTTGTATTTCAAGGTAGGGTCTCGCTCTAGCCCAATTAGTTGTACTTCTTAATGTGAATATAGGGGGGGAGTAAAGTATTTGACTTGCCCACAATTAAGGAAAGTCTGAAATTTCTCTTCTTGGATTCTGGAAAAATTTTGGCACCAAAATCTTTGTCTACAGAGTAACTCGATTCTGTAGTGAAATAGTAGCTGTTCAGGGATCGTTGCTCTTGATTCCTGTTGGACTCTCCCTCCATCAAGCCGTCTGCTAGGTTTGACCAGCAAATGAATCCTAACTCCTGGTTGTTTTTATTAGCCCGAAGAGTGTGGAAAAACTACCTTCCTGCTATCAATGGCATTGTATTTCTTGTGGATTGTGCAGACCGTGAAAGGCTGTTGGAATCAAAAGAAGAACTTGATGTAAGTCGAACAATTAAAGCTAAACATGGCAGGGCTGGAGAGATGGCTCAGTGGTCAAAGGCACTGTCCTGCAAAGCCTGAAGGTCCAGATTTGATTTCCCCAGTCCCCACGTCAAACTAGAAGCACAAAGTCTCTCTCTCTCACTGTCCCTCTACTTGTAAATAAATATAATTATTTAAAAACAACAAAAACTAAACACGGTAAAATCACTAGTCAGCGTAGACCTGGAGAACAAGGTTGCAGAGAGGTGTCAGTGAGCAGCCTCTGGGCGGCCTCTCATGGAGTCCTCCTGGCCTTGCTGAGCTCCAGGATGGAGTCAGTGTAGCTATGGAGGAAGAACTAACAGAGATCCTTCCTGAAGATTGAAGAGTTCGCCCTCTGCTAAGGTTGCCCTTCCAGCGTGTTTCATGTGTGTTACATTCCTGAAGTGGGTTTGGTGGAGGCCCTGCACACCCTAGGATGCCATTCTCTCACGAAGACCCTGGAGCCGTCTGCTCCACCTTTGTCACCACTGCATGCTCACCTGCTTCTCCCCTTGGGCCAGGGCTTTGTGGAGGCTCTGGAGCATGGAGTGAGGCAGACCTGGAAAGAGAGCCACCCGTGAGCTGTCTGTGGTTTGACTGAAGGTTGACCCACCCATGCTTCTGCCAAGAGAAGGCAAATGAATACTTGTTTCTGTTGGAAATGTCCCCAAATTTCCGTGATCCTGAAACAGGGTCAGGAAGTTTCTGGTTCTTACTCTGTACTGGGTGCTGTGCAGGTGCAGTATCGCTCCACTTCACCCTCAGGTCAGCCCGTAAGGCAGATGCAGTGGCTCCCGTCGCCTCCATGCTCCTGTGGGGCTAACTTGCCCAAGATCAGAGGTCAGAAGCAGTACAGCCAGAGATGAATCTCTAGTCTCTACCTCAGTGATGCACGTGCTGAGCATCCACAGAGAGCCCGAGGGAGACAGAACTCAGCTTGTGCTTTTGTTGTGCTTCCTTTAAGATGTGGGGAAGTTTGCCTAAACCAGTCAGCATATCCTCTTATAGCAGAGAATTAGTCCTTGACTATTTCGGTATCTTATCAGAATAAGCCCTTTACATGATTTTTAAGTCAACTTATTTTTCATCTTTCATTTTGTTTCAGTCACTAATGACAGATGAAACCATTGCTAATGTGCCTATACTGATTCTTGGGAATAAGATCGACAGACCGGAAGCCATCAGTGAAGAGAGGTTACGAGAGATGTTTGGTTTATATGGCCAGACAACAGGCAAGGTAAAAACCAAACCAAACCAAACAAACCTTGTGAAATAGTGATTCTTGGCAGGGGGTGGTGGTGGTGTTTCAGACAGGGTCTCGTGTCTTAGTCTGACTTCAGAATCTTTGTTCTTCCTGCTACCACTTCCCAAGTGCCGGGATTACAGGCATGTACCACCATACCCAGCTTTGACAAATGTGAATAATTCTGCAGTATAAACACTTTAAATTGCTATTGACTAACTACACAAGCTCTTTTTCTTTTTTAAAGAAAAGTGGGCTAAGCCAGTCGTGGTGGCGCTCTCCTTTAATCCTAACACTCACCGTGAGTTCAAGGCTACCCTGAGACTACATAGTGAATTCCAGGTCCTTTTTCTTTAAAAAAAAAAAAAAAATTTATTTATTTATTTATTTGAGGGAGAGAAAGAGGCTGGGGGCGGGGAGGGTAATGGGTGTGCCAGGGCCTCCAGCCACTGCAAACAAACTCCAGATGCATGCGCCCCCTTGTGCATCTGGCTTACATGGGTCCTGGAGAATCGAACCAGGATCCTTTGGCTTTGCAGGCAAGCTCCTTAACTGCTAAGCCATCTCTCCAGTCCTCCAGGTCCTTTTTTGTTTTCGAGGTAGGGTTCCACCAGGCTGGCTTTGAACTTGGAATGATCCCCCTACCTCTGCCTCCTGAGTGCTGGGATTAAAGACATGAGTCACCATGCCTGGCTCTTTTTTGCTTTCTTTTTTTAAAAAAATACGTATTTGCAAGACAAAGAGCTAGTGAACATGACCATGCCAGAGCTGTTTGCTGCTGCAAATGAACTCCAGAGGCATGCACCCATCACTTTGTGCATCTGGCTTTATGTGGGTACTAGAGAATTGAATCAGGCTAGCAGGTTTTGCAAGCAAGCACTTTTTTTTTTTTTTTTGGTTTTTTGAGGTAGGGTCTCACTGTAGCTCAGGCTGACCTAGACTTCACTATGTAGTCTCAGGGTGGCCTTGAACTCATGGTGATCCTACTACCTCTGCCTGAGACTACATAGTGAATTCCAGGTCAGTCTGGGGCTACAGTGAGACACTACTTTGAAAACAAAAACAAAATAAAACAAAAAAAAAACTTTCAAGCTGGGTGTGGTGGCACATACCTTGAATCCCAACACTAGGGAGGCAGAGGTAGGAGGATTGCCATGAGTTCGAGGCCACCCTGAGACTTTATAGTGAATTCCAGGTCAGCCTGGGATAGAGCGAGACCCTACCTCAAAAAAAGAGCCAGGCATGGTGACTCATGCGCTATACTTTATAATAATTTTTTTTGTTGTGTTTTGTTTTTTTGAGGTAGGGTTTCACTCTAGCTCAGGCTGACCTGGAATTCACTCTGTAGTCTCAGGCTGGCCTGGAACTCATGGTGATCCTCCTGCCTCTGCCTCCTGAGTGCTGGGATTAAAGACATGCACCATCACGCCCAGCTACTTTATAATATATTTTTTATTTTTATTATTATTATTTTTTATTGACAACTTCCATAATTGTAAACCTCCCAAGCTCACCTCCTTCCCATGGATTGGCTACACTGTCCTGATGGAGAATGAGAGGAGGCTTCTTGTGTGTTTAGGGACTTGAATACCAACCAGCCCTGGCTTTATCGTGGTGTTCTGTGTGAATGGGTGCATGCATGGCGCAGCTTGCGTGTGGGGGTCAGAAGACAGCCTCAGGTGTTGGTCCTCACCTTCCCCTGGTCTGAAGCCTCTGCATGTACCAGGAGAACTGGCCCGTGAGCCTCTGAGGAGTCTCTTTTCTGCCTCTCCTCCCATTGCAGGTGTGCTGGGAGGACAGACACCTGGCGTTATGCGAGTTGTGGAGACTGAACTCGGGTCCTCCTGCCGGCCCAGCAGCACTTTGCCCACTGAGCTGTCTCCCCAGTCCTCACAGTGGCTCTTTGTTCTACAGGGGAATCTGTAGCATGCTGAAGAGAGAAGCTTTTCTTCCATTAAACTCTAATATGAACTCTCTTCTCTTTCAGGGCAGTGTATCACTGAAAGAACTGAATGCTCGGCCATTGGAAGTTTTCATGTGCAGTGTGCTCAAAAGACAAGGCTATGGCGAAGGCTTCCGCTGGATGGCGCAGTACATCGATTAACAGCAACCTGTATTCGTTAAGGATTTGGGTCTCCTCAGAGATTTGATCACTCAACATGCATAACTTGAATTCAATAGACTTTTGTTGGTTTGAAAATAGGTGTTTTTTAGATAATTAATATATCTACTTAATTTGAATGAGAATTGAAAACTGATTCAAATAAGTCTGAATATCACAATGTTAGCTTTCTAATTCCATAAAAATAGTTTTTACAGTTTATATTCTGACATCCATCACCCCCACACCATTTATAAAGAGCAAGTTTCCAATGGTACATTTGAAGCACTTTTTAACAATATGAACTGCAAAGATAAAGCATATTTAAAAACTCATCATGTTCAATTTTTATGTACTTTTTGGAACTAGTTTTTCAATTTTAGATTGTGTGTCTACTTACCTTAAGTGCGCAGTTATGACTCACTTATCAATGATTGCATGATGCCGTACAGTTTTCAGTAATACTTTTTCTTATGCAAACGTCATGCAATAAAACAAACTAATGTTTGGCATCTTTGTTGGGCAAATGTGTCATTTGAATCTGTCTTATGTAGCTAGTGTACTCTGAAAAATTAAAAATTTCATATTATAGTATGAGAGGAATGTTGAGAAAGGTTTCTTCAAAACACGTAGGGTAACATGGCCGCCGAGGCTTTGCGTTCACCCTGAGGCACTTGTGGTCGCCGGACCACCTGATTGATGCACAGTTCTCTCTGGAGCCCGTGTTGCCGGACGCTCCCTGCATTGTGCAGGCCTGATGGAGCTGTGTCCTGGCCTCTGTGGGGTCGGCTTCTGAGGAAAAGCCCATCTGCGGCCACAGGTGGGGCGGGCTCGGGAGCCCATAGCTGCCGGCTAGTGCTCAAGAGCCCAGGTCCCGTGGTTGTGGCTCAGTGACTGTGGCTCAGTGACGTGTGCTTCGCCAGCTTGCGCAGTGCGAGGCCGCCGCAGGCTCTACGTGATCACTACCTGGCAGGGCAGCGCGGGCAGCAGAGGCCTGCATGGCCAGCTTCTGAGCTTCTGAGGCTGCAGCAGCTTGTCCAAAGCGGACTTTGTGTCTGTCCTCTGGCTTTATTGTATGTGTGGTATGTTTTCTTTCCTGAGAGAAAGGAAAGCTCTTTTTCCTTGCTCTCAGCTACTGTTGCATAGAGGCTTGTTTTTAGATAGAATGCTCATTGTGCGATGGTGCCAGCAAGCCTCAGTGCTGTGCTTGCTAACAAAATTGTAGTTAGGTTTTTAAAGCATTATAATTTCCTCAGAAGTTCTTTTTTTCCTGCCTCAGACTCCTGTCGTTAGTAAAATAAGATGAAAGGTAAGTGCCGACTCTCAAGCTTCACTTTTCTCTTCTGATCATAAACCAAGTCTTCATAGCATGTTTAATAAGTTCCCCCAAGAAAAGGCTATTCTAATTCCATCAAGAATAATTTCAATATCAAAATTAGTGCTTTACCTAGCCATTGTCTTAAGTCAGAGATAGTGTACTCCTTTCTTTCATGAATGTAACCTGTGACACAAGTGAGATTGAGGAATGTGACTCTAAGCAATCAGTGTTAGCTAAGCCAAATGATCAATAAGGTCATTTCTAGACAATTGGTTTTAGTAATTTGCCTGTTTCAGTTCTTCCCTGTCTAGGAACATTAGTAGCATTAATAAAAACCTAGAAAGTATCAGACATGGTGGCGCACGCCTTTAATCCCAGCACTCGGGAAGCAGTGGTAGGATCGCCGTGAGTTCGAGGCCATCCTGAGACTATATAGTGAATTCCAGGTCAGCCTGGGCTAGAGCGAGACCCTACCTTGAAAACCAAAGGAAAAAAAGAGAGAGAAAGCAAAAGAAAAACCTAGAAAGTGACATTGCAGCCTGTTGGTTTCTCTGCCCTGTACATGAAATGTGCACTCCTAACATCCTCAGCTAAACAGAGCTGAGCCTCTGTAACAGCAGCAGCTTCCTGGGTGTCTGTCTACCGCCAGGGACATGCCTTTCTTCAAGAATTTCCTAGAGGGTCGACTGTATTAGTCATAATCATTTGTGTCATAAAGTGGTATCAAGAAGAAAGCTACTGGGCTCTCTGTAGGGAGAAATGTTTTCTGCTATAAAACAGCTTGTTGTAAGGCCTTTGTAGTTCTGACCCAGATCAGGCGGCTCTGGCCCGAGCCTGTGGACATGAAGCTGCTGCACTTCGCAGTGACCAGCTTCCCGCCCCTCCCGGAGAGTCCCCGGCCGCAGGGCTTCCTCCAGCTCTGAGAGCCCCTGAGCACTTCCACTGGACCACAAGCAGTGAACTAAGAAGAGCAGTCTTGAGGTCTGTGTGAACTGTGCTCCTGTGGAGTGTCTGCCAGGCCCTCAGTGGGGCAGGGACAGAGGCCTGTTACATCCCTGCACTGTCAGATAGTGTAGATACGGAAGTGTGGTTGTTACTTGTTATATACAAGGCCGGATTCCATACAGCGCAGGCACTGGGCAAAAGATGTTTTAGAACCTGAAATCTGTAACTGAAAATAAAAGGTTCCAGCCCACTTTTCTATTTTTTTAAAGGGTCTTAATTCTCCACCTGTTTCAATGACTACTAATTGAGCTTTTGGATTGTAACTGTTTATCTCAGTGAATCTTTAGAATGGAGAGGATAGCATGATTACACTGAGTAATAGACATTTCCTAACACATATAAAAAACGTTCTTGATAGTTGGCCTAGATGAACCAATATAGTGCCAAAGACAGGTGAACACAGCTGTGGCCTGTAACGGTGGACACTTGTTCCGTGCATAGAAGCGAGCATTGTTTTTTCCTATAACTTCCAACTCGCCGCACTTAGTGCATGGTGCTTCCCACCACATAGACCACTCATAAGCCGTCAGGCTGGGCGGCACTAGGCCGACACTACGCTGGTGCTCCTAGCTTTCTGGAAGTGGCTTCAGTGGCACCTTCATCATTGGGTTGAGGGGGTAATAGTTTAGCTTTCATCCTCAGCACTGCACTATAAACCCTGAGGGTGCTGAGCATTTTCTTCAGTGTCCTCACTAAAAAGAGTGTACTTCTCATACCATTTCAGGGAAAAGGCTTACTCAGTGTGGCATTTCAGTCTTGCTAATAGTACAAACAAAACAGCTTGTGTTCTTTTACAATTCGCCGTTTGTAAGAATGTATTGCTATGTTGAAGGTGTAGCTCAATGAAAGAGTGGTGACCTAGCATGGATATGGGTTTGATCTCTACCATAAAAAATAAAACTAGGGCTGGAGAGATGGTTTAGCAATTAAGGTGCTTGCCTGCAAAGCCAAAGGACCTAGGTTTGACTCCCCAGGACCCACATAAGCCAGATGCACAAGGTGATGCAAGTGCACAAGTTCGCACATGCGCACAGGGTGGCGCACGTGTCTCTAGTTCCATTATAGTGGTTGGAGGCCCTGGTGTGCCAATTTTCTATCTCACTTTTGCTCTCTTGCATTAAAAAAAAAAAAAAAAAAAAGGCAGTCTGTTGGGCTTGCCTTAAGTAAATAAAAAATAAATGATTGTTTGGGTCATTCTAGATGTGTAAAAATTTGGTGATGCTTCAAAAAAATCTTCAAGAAAGCCTGAGAAATGGGGTGGACTAAGGTGCTTACTTACAAAGTCTGGTGGCCTGGGTTCAGTTCCACAACCATGCACATAAAGCCAGACTTGCATTCATTTGCAGTGGGAGGAGACCCTGGAGTACCCACACACACATACGTGTGTGGGTAAAAACACTAAGGCCTGGAGAGATGGCTCAGCGCATAAGGCACTTGCGTACAAAGCCTGATGACTCTGGCTCGATTCCCTAGTACCCACTTAAAGCCAGATACACAAGTGATGCATACACCTAGAGTTTGTTTGCAGTGGCTAAAGGCACTGGTGTACTCATTCTCTCTACCTACCTCTCTCTCTAATTGTAAATAAGTAAAATTAAAAATTCAAAAGCCTGAGAGATTAGGAAATAAAAGGCCTTAACACAAAATTAATAGGGAATAAAAGGTAGCTTATATTAATATAAAAACAGGTTTTAGGGCTGGAGAGATGGCTTAGAAGTTGGGCACTTTCCTGCAAAGCCAAAGGACCCATGTTCGATTCCCCAGGACCCACATAAGCAAGATGCATAGGGTGGTGCATGTATCTGGGCTTCATTTGCAGTGGCTGGAGGTCTTGGTGTGCCCAGTCTCTGTCTTTCTATCTGCCTCTCAAAGTAAAAACAAAGCAAACAACAACAAAAAAAAAACAAACACAGGTTTTAAACCAAGCATAGCTGTGATGGTTTACACCTGTAATCCCAGCATTTGTGCAGCCAAGGCAGGAGGATTGCCCCGATCGCAAGCCCACACTGGGCACAGTGAGACCCTGCTTCAATCAAACAAAGGACAAATGGTGTGGTGGCCCATCCCTATCATTCTAAGAAGGATCACAAGGCCAAGCTGGGCTGCAGAGCAAGACCCTGTCTAAAAAGCAGATTTTGCTCTAAGAGTTCAGAAAACAGTACATTTCAATTAAGTGCTGAATTACCAAAACTTATCTGTCCCTGCTTCTGCTTAATTCTGTTACTGTTACTATGGATTTCAAGTCAGTGCATTTAATTTTGTTTGAGACAGGGTCTTGTATATCTCAGGCTGGCCTCCAACTTGCTAATGTAGTAGCAGATGACCTTGAGCCTTCTTTTATTTTTGGTTTTTCAAGGTAGGGTCTCATTCTAGCCCAGGCTGACCTGGAATTAACTAGGGAGTTCCAGGGTGGTCTTGAACTCACAGCGATTCTCCTACCTCTGCCTCCTGAGTGCTGGGACTACCACGCCCAGCTGATCTTTATTTTTTTAGAGAGAGAGAATTGGCACACCAGAGCCTCAGCCACTGCAATTGAAACCCAGACACTTGTGCCATCTAGTGCACATGTGCGACCTTGTGCTTGCCTCACCTTTGTGTGTCTGGCATACATGGGATCTGGAGAGAGATTGAACATGGGTCCATAAGACTCCACAGGCAAGTGCCTTAACTGCTAAACTATCTCTCCAGCCTGACTTGAATTTTTCTTTCTTTTTTTTCTTTCTTTTTTTTTTTTTTTTTTCTCGAGGTAGTGTCTCACTCTGGCCCAGGCTGAACTGGAATTCACTATATAGTCTCAGGGTGGCCTCGAACTCATGGCGATCCACCTACCTCTGTCTCCCGAGTGCTGGGATTAAAGGCATGCGCCACCACACCCAGCCTCTGCCTTGAACTTTTTAATTGTGTGTGTATGTTGGCATGCATGTGTCATGCGTGTAAGTGGAGGGCAGAGCACTACCCCAGTGTGTTGGTGCTCACCTTCCATCTTGCTTGAGGCAAGGTCTTGTTCTCTGTTAGCTCGCCAGACTAGCCGAGCTGTGGGATTCCCCTGACTCGTAAACTGAGATTAGACATTTGTGCTGAGTCCCTGGCTTGGGTTCCGGGGATACAAACTTGGATTGTCAGGCTTGCACAGCAAATGCTTTACCCACTGAGCCACCTCCCTAGCCTCGCTGATTTCTAATTCTCCTGCCCACACCTCCCAAGTGCTGGAATTACAGGTATGTGTCACCGTTCCCAGTTTATGTAGGGCTTTGTACATGCTAGGCAAGCACGTACCAACGGGGCTATTCCCAGCCCTCTCAAGTTAATGTATTTTAAAAGGTAGGCTTTCTTTCTTTCTTTCTTTTTTTTCCTGAGGTAGGGTCTCACTGTAGCCCAGGCTGACCTGGAATTCACTATGTAGCCTCAGGGTGGCCTTGAACTCACGGCAGTCTTATCTCTGCCTCCCGAGTGCTAGTGCTGGGATTAAAAGCATGCACCACCACGCCTGGCTATTTATTTGAGAAAGACTGAGACAGAAGCAGATAGATAATGGGCACGCCAGGACCTCCAGCTGCTATAAATGGACTCCAGACACATGCACCGCCTTGTGCATCTGGCTTACGTGGGTCCTGGGAAGTTGAACCTGGATCATTTGACTTCACAGGCAAGCGTCTTAACCACCAAGCCATCTCTCCAGCCCAAGTTAGTGTGTTGTAACAACAAAAGAAGAACCAGTTCTTAGAGTATATAACAGTGCCTGTGTATGCAATGACTGGATTTTGTTAACACTTGAGTTTCACAGCAGGGCGTGGTCGGTGGCTCACGCCTATAATCCCAGCACTGGGGAGACTGAGCTAGAAGGATCACTATAGACTTCATGGCCAGCCTGGCCTACGTAGTGAGTTCCGGGTCAGTCTGGACTAGTGTGAGACCTTGCCTCAAAACAAACAATAAAAACCAACTGAGTCACTCCTGAACCCCGTAACCATTCCTCCAATAAAACCCTCTACTTGCATTTAAAAACCCCTGAGAGTGAAGGGAGTTTACAGTGGAAGGTATAGTTCTGAACCAGCTAGCTTTGTTTTCAGGATTCAGAGCATTGCCATGCATGGTGGTGCACGCCTTTAATCCAAGTACTTGGGAGGCTGAGGTAGGAGGATCGCTGTGAGTTCAAGGCCAGCTGCGACTACATAGTGAGTTCTAGGTTAGCCTGGGCTAGAGTGAGACTATCTTGAAGAAAAAAAAACAAAATTCAGACTTTACAAGCAAAGTCTGACAGCTTGGGTGTGGTTCCTCAGTACCCACATAAAGCCAGATGCACAAAGTGGCACATGCATCTGGAGTTCATTTGCAGTGGCAGGAGGCCCTGGCGTGCCCATACTCTATGTCTCTCAAATTAAATAAATAAATAAATAAACAAAAATATTTGAAAAATAGTTTAAAAGAATCCAGAGCATTAAGTAGCTAGTGTCAGTGGCACTGATTATGTTGAATTTAAAATAGAGTAGGGAATGGAAGTAAGCAAGACAATCCAAAGCAAACTTGGTACAGTGATGTGCAAAACTTTGGAGCGGCTGCACAAGAGCACATGCATTTTAAATGGGAGATTATATTTAATTTTAATTTTAATTTAACCCATTTTGGAGTAAAAGAAGGTGACAATTCCATGGTATTTGACATGTAAGTTTTTTTGCTATTGTTTTGTTTCTGGAATCATTTTCATTGTCAGGTATAGGGATTCTGGTCCGAGGGACAACTTCACATGGGTCTCTGTATTCCCTGGTTCTGGTCTGAACATGAATTTGGTTGCCATAGGAGGCAAGAGCTCTTGGGATGGATGTGGTTTTATGGTACTTTAGAAGCACAAAGCATACTGAAGTGGTAAATGGTGATAAATCATTCATCGCTAACCTTGCTTGCACTTTTGTACACTACTGCTTGCACTGGGATCCTTGGGTGAATTTTATAGTGTATTCAGATTGTTAAGCATAATTTACACTAATTTGATGTTTGTTTACTTTTATGTATTTTGCCGAGCAAGAACAGCTCTACTATATGGTTAAATGTTACTGAATTGTGTTTATGTGTTATTTTGATTATGCTTTATTATCTCCCTGTAAATTTGAGTATCAGGAACAGGAAAATAAAATAATACAGTCTTTGAAGAGCTGTAGTGTCCAGTTCCGTTTTGGGTTGTGTTTTTTGTTTTGTTTTTCTGGTGTTTAGACGTGAAATCGTGACCTTGAGCATGCTAGGCAAGCACTCTACCCCTGCACTGTGCTCCAGCCCCAGCTCCAGCTCCATGTGTGTTCAGCTCTAGTTTTCATTTTGTTCATTAGAAATTGCTTGGACTTTGGAAAGTACAAAGACAGTAGAAATTTCCATTTGTGCAAGGACTCTAACTTGAGGGCTGGGGAGCCGGCTTAATGCAAGCAAAGCCTTGGTGGCCCAGGTTTGATTCGTTGAGTTGGGTCTCTTGCTGAACCTAGGGCTCACTGATTTGGCTAGACTAGACAGCTCGCAAACCCTAGGGGTCCTCTTGTGTCCACTTTTCCAGTGTTGGGGTCACAGGTGTGCATCACCACACCCGAATCTGAACTTGTGTTCTCATGCTTGTGTGGCAAACACTTACCCCGCTGAGCCAGCTCCCCAGTCCCCAGATAGCAGGCCTGTTATCAACCATCTCTTTACACCCCCCTCCCCCCCAACACACCTGCAGTGGTGACAAGCTCTGTGTTGGCTCTGTTGCAGATGGACCCATCAGAGTGGCGATTTACCTGACCTTTCAAGTTACTTGTTGAGTTGAAACTTACAGTATGTACCCTGGCAGGGCGGTGGGCTTCCAAGAAGTACCTTCTTCTTTTTTTTTATTTTTAAATTGTATTTATTATTTATTTGCAAGCAGAGAAGAGACACAGACAGAGAATGCATCTCAGGGACTCCAGCCACCACAAATGAACTCCAGATGCTTGTGCATCTGGCTTTACGTGGGTCCTGAGGGATCAAACCCCGGTCATTAGGCTTTGCAGGCAAGCACCTTAACCACGGAGCCATCTCTCCAGCCCCAAGATGTAAAGCCGGACGTGGTGGCGCACGCCTTTAATCCCAGCACTTGGGAGGTAGGAGGATCACTGTGAGTTTGAGGCCACACTGAGACTACATAGTGAGTTCCAGGTCAGCCTGGGCTACAGTGAAACCCTACCTCAAAAAAAAAAAAAAAAGATGTGCCTTCTTGCGAGTCTCGTTCTGACTCAGTACATTTCCAGTGGACATCAAGCACGATCTGACCCATCCGCCCTTCTCTTCCAGGAGACAATGAGCACACAGGATACGGCTGGATTGTGAGCCCCAATATGCCAAACACCTGCTGCAGAAGCAGGTGGTTTCTCAGCTCCTTAGAATAGCAGCTGGGCGTAGTAACCCAGGTGAGGGTGGTTTTGCTGAGTCACTCTCCCTGGTTTTGCTGAGTCACTCCCCCGCCCCCTGCAAACCTTTGGCTGCTCTTCTGAGTTTCAGGTTCCGCACAACATTGAATCGGAAGCCATGGAACATTCCTTCAGGGAGGAGCAGTGGAGCAGGGTGTCCAGTCAGCTACCTCGGGCTCTCCGGTTACAAAGTTTCAAGTGTCCAAGTGACCACAGCTGAGGAAGCCTGAGACGCTCAGCATGCTGGGCAACTGGGTGTCTCTGACCCAGGCATCTGACTGCCACATACGATCCTTAAGCTGCCTCTTTGAATGATCACCAGCTGTTTACAACCAACTCCTCTCAGGAAGCCACATGGGGCTGGTTCCTGTTCCTGACCCCAAACTGAAGTTGCTTAGGGAGGCCTGGGAGAACCTATAAATAAACAGGGAAGGCCAGGCCACTGGTTCGGATTCCAGGAAGTACCGCTTGGTAAACAAACCCTTTGGTCACCTTGCTTCTGACACCTGCTAGTGCTTGCTCAGGTCACCGGCTTCTCGGCCACCCTGCTGAGTGGTCCAGGCAGGCATTTAGCAAGTGAAGAAACTAAGGGTCCAGAATACAGGTCTCTAATTCTCCTGGAGTCCGAGGCTCACACAATTCTATTTCTGCGTGCTGCTTCTGGTGCATTCCAACAGACTTTGTAGACCCAAATGACCACAGTGCTGTCTGTTTCATGGTAGCTGAGAAGGGAGGGGAGACCCAGTGCCTCGGAATTGAGGTCTCCCAGAACACAGATCCCAAGACTGGCATGCCAGGCGCGCACAGGCCCAGGCCCACACCTGGACGTAGATGTCACACCTTCTGATGACTCCAGACCCTGCTCCATTTTTCTCTTGCTTCTCCCAATCCCTCCTCTAGGCAGACATGGCGTTTTTAGGGGCACTGAGAGGGTGTTGGGGGGTGGAACCCAGGGCCTCAGACATGTTAAACAGGTGCTCCATGACTGATACTTCAAGCCCTCAGGCGCCACATGTGCATCTGGCTTATGTGGGTAGTGGGGAATTGAACCTGGGTCCTCAGGCTTTTCAGGTAACTGCCTTAACCGCTAAGCCATCTCTCCAGCCTAACTTTCTGTTTTAAAATGGCTTCTTTTTCATAAAATTGAGTGTGTTGTTGTAACAAAGCCATTGGACAGTACTGCAAGTAGCATGTTACTTTTTCTCCTATATAATATTCTTTTTACAGAATTGTGTGAAAAATAAAATATAAAATAATTTATTTTCAGCCTGTTGGCTAAGATCATATGTAAACATAATATAAAACAGATCCAACATTTTCCTAAGTACAGTACAGTATTGTCAACCACTTGCATAATGGTGGGCGTCCGATCCCCCAGGCCCCACCCTACTTTCAATCACTCTGCCAGCAAACCATTACTCACTTCCTCTTCTCCCAGCCCCTGGCAACCACTATTCTACTTCTGTCTCTGTGATTTTGACTGCTCCAAGTATTCATAGGAACCGGGTGCAGAGAATGGCTCAGGCCTGCAATCCCAGCTACTTGGAAAGCTGAAGCAGAAAGGATTGTGAGTTTAAGGCCATCTTGGACAATATAACAAGTCGAATCTCCAAAATAAAATAATACACTAGAAAGCAAATGTACCTCCCACCTGGAGATGTAGCTCAATTGGTAGTGCCTGCCTAGCATGCACGAAGTCCTGACTTCTAGTCATAGTACTATCTAAACCAGGCCTGGGGCTGGAGTGATGGCTTAGTGGTTAAGGCATCTGCCTGCAAAGCCAAAGGGTCCTGGTTCTATTCTCCAGGACCCACATAAACCAGATGCACAAGGGAGCACATGCATCTGGAGTTCATTTGCAGTGGCTGGAAGCCCTGGTGTGCCCATTCTCTCCCTCTCTCTCTGCCTCTTTCTCTCTCAAATAAATAAATAAATAAATAAATAAATAAATAAATAAATAAGATATACAAACCAGGACTGGTAACACAGACCTGTAGTCCCCCAGTGCTTGGGAGGTAGAGGCGGGAGGATCTGAAGTTCAAAGTCATCTTGGGATGCATAGGGAGTTCAAGGTCAGCTTTGGCAAGAGGGTCTGTCCCCCAAAATTCATTTTAAAAACATATTCTGGGGCTGAGGAGATGGCTTAGCTTTTAAGGCACTTGCCTACAAAGCCAAAGGACCCAGGTTCGATTCCCTAGGACCCATGTAATCCAGATGCACAAAGTGGCACATGTATCTGGAGCTTGTTTGTAGTGGCTGGAGGCTGTGGCATACCTGTTCTCTGTCTCTGTCTCTCTTTGCCTCTTTCTCTTAAATAAATAAATAAAATATTAGCCGGGCATGCTGATGCATGCCTTTAATACCAGCACTTGGGAGGCAGGGGTAGGAGGATCTCTGGGAGTTCAAAGCCACCCTGAGACTACATAGTAAATTCCAGGTCAGCCTGAGCTAGAGTGAGACCCTACCTCAGAAAACAAAAGCAAACAAGCAAAAAAGAAAAAAAAAAATTAAAAACCATATATTTTTTAAACTAACAGGACTTCATTTCTAAATATTTTATTTATTTATTTGAGAGACAGAGAGGAAGAGGCAGATAGAAAGAGAGAATGGGCAGGCCAGGGCCTCTTAGCCACTGCAAATGAACTCCAGAAACATGTACCCCCTTGCACTTCTGGCTTACATGGGTCCTGAGGAATTGAACAAGGGTCCTTAGGCTTTGCAGGCAAGCACCTTAACTGCTAAGCCATCTCTCCAGCCCTCCTATTGGTTTTTAGTTGTTGTTGTCTTGCTTTTTCTGAGGCAATGCTATGTAGCCAAGGATGACCTTGAACTGATCCTCCCCACCTCCACTGCCCAGGCGCTGGGATTACAGGTATGTGCCACTATGCTATTCATGCGCTGCTGATCGAACTCAGAGCTTTGTGGGTGCTAGACAAAGCAGTGAGTCTAGCTAGGCCCTAAAATCTGTATTTTATGAATTTTTCTCTTTTACCAGGCATCCTCTAAATGGTGACCATGAAGCCACATGTCCCCCTGGGTTCCTTACCTGGCTCTGGGGTGTTTTGAGTGTGAAATGTGCCCCCCTCCATATGATCACGTGTTTCACGCTTGGTCCTTAGCTGTTTGGAAATGCTGTGGAACCCTTAGGAGGTGAAGCCTTGCTGGAGGAAGTGTGTCATTGTGGGCGGGCAGAATCTAATACTTCACCCTGCTAAAGTTGACCTTGGTGGACACCTCCCCCAGCCTGGCTGCGAGAGGCAGACACATGGGGATTCTGGAAGGGGAGGGAGGCCATTTTGAGCAATGTGCATTTCCTACCATGGATGCTAGGGTGCCTGAGAGACCTTCATCTGCACTTCATCTTCGCTGCCTCTGCTGGCTGTTTGAGGCAGTGATGAGGCCGGTCTGCAGGGCCCTGGCGGTGTCTTCAGTGTGTTGTTGGCTGTTGACTTCCTCTTTGGCAATCCCCAGCGGGGAGGGCTGGAGTCTCGCTGGCCTCCTCACCTGTCTGTAGCACCTAACCACAGCCCATGGCCCGTTCTCTCAGGGGTCTTGTCCTTTCCCCATGGCTCCTCCGCTTCTGAGGGCCTGGCCAGCTGGGAGGATAGCAGGGAGTCAGGACAACCCTGGCCTCACGGGCCTGTGGCATAGCTGAAGGCAGTTGAGCTGGCTTGGTTCTGATGTGTGTGTGTGTATTCTGAGGCAGGGTTGCCCTCTGTAGACCTAGGCTGGCCTCAAACTCACTCCTGGGACTAAAGATATATATTACCACACCTGGCTTCTGATTTTTCTTTTCTTTTAGACACGCAGCTCAGCTGCTCTGTGGCCGGGATGACTTGGAATTTGCTTTCAGCCTCCAGAGGATTGTAGGCTTGCGCCACCACGCCTGACTCGACCATCAGTTCTTTTGTTCTCCACGGGCACGGGCACGGGCACGGCACGCCTGCAATGTGCATGGTCTGATTGCTGAAGGGTGTCACTTCCCCAGAGGAGCCCTTCCTGAGCTGTGTCCCCGCTGCACTGGGAGCTGAGCTGCGGAATCAGCAGCTCTTCCCTACTTCCCAGAGTGCCAGGCAGCACTCCGCCGCTTAGGGAGAGCAGCTGGAGGGAGTGCCAGGGCATGGCGGCCCGTGCCCTTCATGTGCAACTTTGCCCATTACCAGAGGTGTCACTTGGGGCACGCCTCTCACCCCCCCCCCCTTGAATGCCAAGGGAGACCTTGAAGATCAAAGAAATACCGCTCTTCAAGGGTGGCCTCCAGTGCACACTGAACGTTCATGACCACCGCTCGCTATCAAGGTCCTTGCAAAGCCAAAGCTATAGCAAGACCTGGGGGTTTTGCTGAGCCCACTGTTGGGGGAATTCTTGCTGAGCCCCCTGTTGGGGGGGCTTTTGCTGAGCTCAGTGTTGGGGGACTCTTGCTGAACCCACTGTTGGGGGGACTCTTGCTGAGCTCAGTGTTGGGGGACTCTTTCTGAGCCCACTGTTGGGGTACGCATAGGATTCCCAGGTCCCCTGCCCACTCAGTGCAAGAGGCTCACACCAGCCAGCACAGAAAACATTGCTTTATTAACTGCGTTTGCCAGCACACGAGGAGTGCAGGGAGCTCCCTGAACACAGGCCCTGGCGGGGGCCGGGGTCCAGAAGCCCCCATGAGTGAGCAGGACAGGTGGGGCTGGGAGCCAGCAGCAGAGGCAACACAGGGTCATGCAGGGCACAGCGGGCGGGCACTGGTCACACGGGGGTGACCATACATTCTATTGCTCATCAAGGGTCGCGAACATGGACGATGTACAAAAAGGAGAAATAGGTCTTTGCGGTAATGAAAAATACATTTTTCTCTACAAAGGAATCTTTTCTAATACAAGAAAATAAATATTGCAACATAAGCCAAAAATAATTTAAAATTGCTCTTTTCAATATATTTTCAATATTTCTCTTGTATATTAACAAATGGCACATCACTTTCTTTGAAACAAAGACAGAAGGTGTCTCCTCCTGTGACATTCATATCACCTCCCCCCCACCACCCTCCAGTGATTTGAAGCACAAAGCGTGCATCTAGAGGGAAGGCGGCAGGAAGTGCCTTAAAGAACAACCAAAGGTCCCAGAGTCAACCCTGGCTCTTCAGCCAATGTGGCCAACAGGGCCGAGGGTACCGAAGAGGAGCCTCCTCCTCCCCCTCCAGAGCCTCACTACAGGGATCCAGACTGTTGGGCAGAGCTTCAGGCATGGGTGGGCACAGGGTGGCCACATCTAGCAAAGAATAAGGAATTGCCAAGTCCAGCTGCTGCCAATGCTGTTCTGGAACTGGGCATTTGAATCTCTAGGCACTACCCGAGCAGGCCCTGCAGTAGTGTGTCTGTGCACGCATACGGATACGAGTCATGCTCTGGTGCACACCTGCGTGCACAGACTCCAATGCCTGGGCCTGGAAACCCCTGGCGGCGTCTCCAAGGAACCTGAGGCCTTTACATTCCGAATACTCTCGCACTTAACCGTCAAAGTCCGAGCTCACTTAATAACATAAGTGAGCAGTCTACCTTTCTTCTCCTGGTTTGTCTCAAAATACATTTATGATACATAAAAATACTTTCCTTGCACATTACCCTTGTGTCGTGTGATGAGGATGAGGTGGAAGGCAGCCAAGACTGGTGGGACGGGAAAGTAGCCAGCATGAGTTACAGAGCAGTCTGCCTCTCGGGAGGGGCAGCACAGGTGGGCAATACTGAGGTCTGCCTCTGGTCTGGAAAAGGTGCCTTGGTTGTAGGGGCAGCAAAGCCCTCTACACCGTGGGTAGTGGCCTGGGAGGGGTGCAGGGGCCGTGGCTAACGGGAAGATCTGGAGGCTGTCTGCTACAGGGAGGGAGGAGAGACTGCATCCTTGTCCTCCTTGCTGCCTGGTGGACATCCTGGAAGTGGACACAGCTGCCTGATGAAGACTGCCTTGGAGCCTAGCCTAGAAAGGGCAGGGGGGAGGAGGGACACATCTGACAGACACCCGGGCTTTGCAGCACAAAGGCCCAGCGGATAGTTCAGTTCAGAGCAGGAGCCAACTGTTACGAGGCGCCCAATCACGGGCCAATGAAAGCAGAGGCTTTCTGAAACATTCCAGGTGCCCATCTGCCTGGCCAGTCTAAGGCCCTGACAGTACCGCTCCAAAATTCCCAGGCAAAAGGCCAGATTCTCTACACTCGCCACCTCATCCCTACCCACAGAGCCCAGCCACGCTCCAGGGTGGAGCGGAAGGGTCAGGGCGAATGCCGAGGCTGCTGGGCCCTGTGCCTTGCTGTCCTGGCCCTGCCCTGGCCGTTCGGTTGTTCTTTAAGCTCTCTCATCCCCTCTGCTGACTGCAGGGTCAGACCACACAATTCAGCAGACGAGATTGGGACCCAAAGTGACCCGAAGCATGGGGAAGGGAGGTCTGTTCAAAGGCAGTAAACAGAGACCGGGGTGGGGACGCTGATGGAGACACCGCGCTGTGCCCCGACTACCAAGGCAGGCAGGCAGACTAAGTCTACATCGTAGCCGATACCATCCCAGGATCCTTGGAGCCCACCCCTCTCCCTCGGAGTCCGTTCAGATCAGACGCATGTGTCTGATCCTCTGAAGTCATTATCTTTGTTTCCGGTTTTGCTAAAACATATGAAATCGCATGTCGGTGACAATACCACTGTCGTACCTTGATAGCTTTGGAGTGGAGGTGGGTGAGGGTCAGGCCGCTCCCCATCCCATGTATTTGCTCTTGGTGTATTTGCGTGGGGGTGGGGGACCACATGGTCAAGACGGTTTCCACGCTGGTTTCACAGTCAGGCTTTCCCCCGGGGGTCTCAGGGTTTAGGATCAGTCACAGCAGCCCGGCTCAGGGTCTGAAATCCAACAGCAGCAGCAATGTCGCCTCCGAGGCCCGAGGCCTGCCCTGTAGGTGTGCGCCACGACTGGGTTTCTGAAATCAGTTGCTAAGGAGCTCCATTAAAAAGAAGTCCAAGTGACAAGACGTCAGTCCTGGGCTGTGCTGTTATGGTCAAAGGATTCTTTGGCATTCATAGAATGATTCGACTGGTTCACTGGACTTTTGCAAGGTTCTGGTTGGAGAAGTTCTGGCTTTACCAGTGGTGGAAGTGACCCAGGAGTAATTCACAAAAGAAAAATGTTTTCACGGAATCCCTTTTTGTTTGTTCCCTGAGCTATCACCCTGGGGCCACTCCACTAAAATTCTTCAGAACTACCTGGGAGCTGGGGGTGGGGGTGGGGAAGGTGTGAAGAAGGAAAAGGGAAGTAAGGTGTTAAGGGACAGAGGAACATCCAGCAGACTTCAACTAGCCCCAGCGGACCACATACTGGCCCACTGGGCGCCCCGGGATCCCACTGCTTATAGAAAGGACGCAGGTGTCTCCGGAAGGAAACCCATCTCTTAGCAGGACTAGGAAACTTGAGAAGGCAATGGGTCTGGCCTGGTCAGCTCGGGTTGGAGCGAGCAAGACTTCGGCTGAGACTGGCCCCAAAAGAAGGAAGGAAGTTGGAGCCCCAGAGTGATTCTCTGCAGTGGGCTGCTCTGAGCCCCACGCCCCAAGCTGGGCACTGGCCCTCCCTTGAAGCCTGCCACCTGAACTGGTGGCTGGCTGTTGGGGAGTCCCCTGAGTAAATGGCACAGCTCAGGAAGGATTCTGGGAACCCCTTCCCATGCCGCTGGGCACTGGCAAGGGCAGAGCAGCAAGGGAGGGGGGTGGCAGGTGGGCAGGCAGGCCTCACTCAGATAACATGGGTCAGTCAGGAGCCAGGGGGGCCCCGGCACCCCTCAGTGCTTTCTCATATAGACTCGTTGTGCTTGTGACAGTGAGTAGACTCTGGCTGGGTTACCACTTGTGATGCTTCTTGGGGATCAGTGGAGTGCAGCAGGAAGCCCCCCACAACGGACCCCAGTGTCGTCTGGGGGCAAGGCGGGGCAGGCCCCGGAATGGCCCATCTGCCATAAAATAATGCCCAAATGACAGTTTGTGTCACCCAGTGGCAGCGGGCAGGAGTCCTGAGCTCTTCTTCACCTTTCTACATCTAGCCAGAAGCCCAGCAATGCCAAATGGGCCAGAACAGGGGTGGTACATAGGGCCTGGCATGGTCCCCGTGGCCAGAGCCATGGGAGGAACCCTAATGTCCTAGGCCAGCACAGAGGAAAGACAACAGTGTGGAATTCGGAACTCTCTCTATATTAAAAATAAAACCACAGAGTGGTGGGTCTGGGACACTCAGCAGTAGGAAATGGCAGTTGTGACTGGGCTGAGGCCTTGTAGGGACCAGGGTAGGGCCTGGGACAGGGGTAGAGTGAGTTAGGAGGCTAGTACCCCCATGCGAACCACCTCCTCCGCCCCCGCTTCCCTGGAACCCCGCTGCATCCTGCTGTCCCCCGTCTCTACATCCGAGTCGCTCATCTCCCCATCAGAGAAGTAGCCATCGGCCTCGGGGTCAAAGTGCAGGCTGACCTTCGGCCTTTCGGCTACAGCAGATGGTGGGCCTGTCCCAGCATTGGGCCTGGCGCCCGGCGATCTTCGGGTGACCTTGCTCTCACGGGGTGACCGGAGCCTGCCCCAGGGCTTGGGGCTCATGGTCGGACCAGGCACTTGGACATTCGATTCAGCAGCCACTGGGGATGTCTCATCCAGGGTCTCGGAGGCTAGCATTGCGGGGCTTTCTGGGGCCGCTGGGACCGGACAGTCCCCAGCTGCAGGGCTGGACGGCAAGTGGGAAGACGTCCGCCGGGGTGGCTTCCTGGTAGGTGGCCCTTGCCCACCCTTGCCATTGCCTGCATCGTGGCCCCAAGGCTTCTTGGGCGGCTTGTCTGGAACTGTCTGTGCGCCAGACCCATCGTTAAGTGGTGGCGGCTTCTTTTTGGCAGGCAGGCGAGTACGGCCTCGAGCCTTCCTGGTGGGGTCGCCAGGTCGCAGCGAGGGGTCCCGCATGAAGCTGAGTAGCGTCTCCTCATCCTGCAGCAGTTCTTCGGACAGCAGCCCTGGCGCAGGGTCCTCACGGTGCCCGTTGTTCAGTGACCACTCGCTCATGGCCATGTCTTCCGCTGTGATCTGCACAGACTGTGCCAGCCAGCTGTTGAAGAAAGTGCCATCGATGGGAAACGAGGTGGACAGACCTGAGCAAGAGAGAGGAGGCAGGTAAGATACCAGCAGGTGTGTGCCCCATCCTTTCAGACAGCCCAAGCTGACTCCGGGAGGCTCAATACCGATCAGCAATTAGACAGGATCTAGAATCACCTAGGATATTCCGTGTCTGTGAGGGTGTTTCCAGATTAGGTTAATTAAGGTGGGAAGACCCACCCTCACTGTGGGTGGCACCATTCCACGTGTTGGGGTGCTGCGCTGCACAAAAACGAGAATGGGAGCTGAACCAGCATTCACCGCTCTCCCTCCCGCAGCTTCCTGCTCCTGCCACATGATGAACTGCATCTGAAATAAACCCTTCCTCCCTTGGACTGCTTCCTCAGGCACTGCCATAGCAACACAGGAAATAAGAGTCACCCTCCCAACACCAGGGTGTTTTCTTGCCGCTTCCCTTGTGCCCAGGTAAGCCATCTTGTTCTGTCCTTCTCTCACCAACAGCACGGAAGAGCTGGGCGGGGGTGGGGGCGGGGTGCAGGGGCGGGCGGGAGGAGAATAAGGCCACAACACAGCCCTCCTCACCAGGGTTTCACACCCCAGGGCTAGCTTTGTAGGGTCGACTCAGTTCTGGGCCTTCCCTCCTCTCCTGCAGCCTGAGAGGATGACGTAGGCCCTGCAGGTCCTCCTCCCCGGAGGTTTCCTAGAGTCCTCCCCTCTCAAATACTATTAAGAATTTCAGCCGGGCCTTTAATCCCAGCACTTGGGAGGCAGAGGACAGCCTGAGACTACACGGTGAATTCCAGGTCAGCCCGGGCTACAGCGAGACCTTACCTCCAAACAAACAAAAATATTAACGATAAGAATTTCAAAGTTGCAAGGGCATAACTTTAAACCAAGTACAGACACCCCTTGTAACCTCTCAGGTTACATGGAGAGGGAACCAAAGCAAAAGGGCCCTGGGCCACCACCAGAGGGCGCTGCATCTCTATGGATGGCCCCTCTGGGAAAGCACTTGGATAGAACAGAAATGAGAAGCCAGGTGTGGTGGCGCACGCCTTTAATCCCAGCACTTGGAAGGCAGGGGTAGGAGGACTGCCATGAGTTCGAGGCCACCTGAGACTACATAGTGCATTCCAGGTCAGCCTGGGCTAGCGTTGAGACCCTTGAGACCCTACCTCGAAAAAAACAGAAACCCAGAAAACAGGGCTGGAGAGATGGCTTAGCAGTTAAGCACTTGCCTGTGAAGCCTGAGGACCGTGGTTCGAGGCTTGATTCCCCAGGACCCACGTTAGCCAGATGCACAAGGGGGTTGCATGCATCTGGAATTCGTTTGCAGTGGCTGGAGGCCCTGGCATGCCCATTTTCTCTCTATCTCTCTGTCTGTTGCTTTCAAATAAATAAATAAAAATAAACACAAAAAATTAAAAAAAAAAAAAAACGTAAAGGAGGAGACCCAGTACGGCATATTGGCAGAAGGTCTCTGTCAGATACCAGGGTCAACTCAGTTTTGGGCCTGCAGCCTGAGAGGGTGATATACTCCCCCCAGGAGGATTCCTAGAGTCCTCCCCTCTCAGAATGCACAGCCTAGTAACCTCTCGGAAAATCTTAGCACCCTGGTGGGGCTCAGTGTCCTCCCAGTTAGAATTTCTTGGGGTGACAGATGAGACTGAAGCCAGTCTGCTCTGCGGGGACCTGGGCAAGGAAAGCCTGATGACCTCTCTGGGAAGTCATCTCTGCCTCATGGGGGGGTGGGGCGGGATGGTGTGAACTGAGGCCTGCCAGGCCGACGGTGGCCCCTCACTCACCCAGCTGCCCCAGGACTGAGTCGGGCCCAGCCTTCATCTTCTCTTTCTTCTCTGGGCTGCTGCCCTTGGGGCCATCTCGATCTTTCCTCTTTGAGTCAGTCTTCTTGCCTTTCGCTCTCCTTCCAGACGGCTCTGCAGCAGGGAATGAGAGAGAAGGGGGCACACACCTGAGTGGTCTTGATCAGGACCAGGAGTAGCATGTGGCAGCTGGGGGATCCTCCACCAGCTGGGCTTACCCTCCACAGCACCAAGGGCACAGGTGATGTACTAGAACTAGTCTGTTGGGGGCAGCAGGTGTGGGATGGAGCTCACAGCTGCCCTGGAGGGTCATGGGATAGGCACAGGGCCATGAGAGACCCTTGTGAGACCTGGATTTCACTGTGACCCATACAAACTAAAGTCCCTGACGAGTCTACACGGGTGGCAAAGATGCCTAAGTGCCATCTGGATGGACAGTCCAGGGTCTTGACTGCCAGGCTAAGGAGCTGGACACAGGGTGGACAGAATGCCACCAGAGGGGCAAAGTCCTGATACCACAGCCAGACCCTTTGATCAAGTCTCGTGGCTCAGTTTCCAGGTCTGCTCTGGAGGTCAGGCAATAGATGGAAGATGTGGGCTGCACACCTGACCCTTTGGGCTCAAGATCACTGAGCAGGGGACACGGCTTCCCAGCTTCTCCTGTGGCAGAACGACTCCCTGAGCCAAGTTAAGAAAAGGTTGAGGGGTACAGCCCCGGCTCTGCTGCTGGTTCCCAGAACCTCAGGCCAGGCCTCAGTCTCCTCACCTGCGACATGGGCCACTGGACTTGCTCCCCAGGCCCCAAGACCTCAAACGTCTTCACCCTGACTCTCCCCACAGCCTCACCTAAGCCTCTCTTCCTTCTCCAGTTGCGACTATGACGAGTTTCTGTTCCAAGACCTGCTGGGACCCCTGTCTCCTTCGCTGACAAGCCCCAGGCCACGCGGGCCTCAGCAACAGGCTTGCGGCCTACACTCCACCCAACAGGACAAGTATCACGAAAGGCTGAGCCTCCACTTAGGGCAGAACAAGCCTTCTGTCCAGAAAGGCCTGCCCTGAAAGGGTGGCAAAGCCCCCAGACCCAAAATCGAGGCACAGACCCTGTTTTGTGGCACCTCATGCCTCACCACGCTTGGCTTCCTCCCTCGACCGCTGGCAGTTCCTGTGGCTTCCTCTGCAGACACAATATGGCGACTGCCAGGGCTAGGGAAGCCTGAAATGCTGCCCCCGCATCACCAGCAATGCCTCTGTTCCTACACTGCCACCGACTGCACACCTTAGAGTGTGCCACCTAGAACACCTTGTCTATACCTGTACGAGACCTCTGTGTGGCTATGACCTGCTCTCACCCAGTCAGGTCAGGTAACGCTAGTATCTTTTCCTTCACTTTGTTGTTGTTGTTTTGCTTTCCGAGGTAGAGTCTCACTCTAGCCCAGGCTGGCCAGGAATTCACTATATAGTCTCAGGGTGAACCTTCTACCTCTGCCTCCCGAATGCTGGGATTAAAGGAGTGCACCACCACGCCTGGCTTCTTTCACTTGTTTTTAGAGGACAGGATTTCACTGCATAGTTCCAGTTGGCCTTGCATTCACAATCTTCTGGCTTCAGCTTCTTGAGTGACGCGTGGCAGGCGTGTGTCACCACACCCAGCTTCAACCATAGTGGTCTCAAAGCGCACAGGGGCAGCTCAGCTCTCGGCAGGGGTGCAGGCAGTACCAGCTCCCCAGCCATTTGCTCCCATGGTGCCCAGGAACTCTCGGCCCTCCTCAACTCTGGGCCCAGCTGACCCTGCAGGATGGGTTTGCACACCTTTCTGCTCTCACGTGACCTTTTGGTGGGGGTGCTATGCACTGGCCCTCTTTTTTTTTTTTCTTGATTTTTCAAGGTAGGGTCTCACTCTAGCACAGGCTGACCTGGAATTCACTATGGAGTCTCAGGGTGGCCTTGAACTCACAGTGATCCTCCTACCTCTGCCTCCCGAGTGCTGGGATTAAAGGCGTGCGCCACCACGCCCGGCTGCACTGGCCCTCTTGACATGCTGGGAGAAGCCCATGATGGGCCGACACTGCACGTCAAGGGCTTCTTGGCCCCCTGGCTTCTGATACGTGTGCAAGAGAATCAAAGCAAAGAAGGAGAAAACCCAGCTGAGGAGGAAGGCCTGAATCCTGTCCCGCCAGGCCAGAAAAAAAGAACAAGCCTTGCCTCTTCTCTGGACAGCTGCCTCCTTGAGAAACGAATCCCTACGGCTCGCCAGCCTTCAGGGAACTTCTGGCCGCCTTGTCCCAGCGCCAGCGCGCAGCCGCTAGGATTCTGGGCCTGCATTTGTTCCCAAGCAAGTTGCTTCTAAACCAGGCTGGCCCGTGGAAGCCGAGATACTCAAGGGCAAGCCCGTGAGCCACCTCTAGACTGGCTCCTTCCTACCAACAAACACAGCCAAGGCCTTGGCAGGTCCCAATCCAGGCCTAGTAACTACAATGGCAGAAACTGGGGAGGGGCGGATGACTCCTGACGCCATGCCCCGCAAGGCCACGTAGACACACCCTTCTCGGGGCCCACTCCCCCACACGAGAGTGCATGCAGAGGTGGCCAGCAGGGAGCCAGAAAGGTGCCTACCTCGACCCAGGTCCTGCTCGATCTGCCTCATCTGCAGGTGGAATATCTGCTCCTGGAGCTTGCAGATGGCGTGCTTCGTTCTCTCGCGCCGTGTCACCATGTAGCACAGGTTCCTAACCTGAGGAGACACGAGAGAGATTTCCCACCTAACTCGGGCACCCATCTGAGATCTCCCAGCCCGAGGAGCCCTGCTTGCTGGAGAAAGCATTGCTCAGGACACGGGCCACTCCTGCTGCCTCGCCTGCTCAGAAGTCCGGGAATCCATCCCCAGGCCCCAAGCGCATCTTTTTGTTTTGTGTCCCCTGGCTGATCAGATGGGCAGGTGGCCTGTGGTCAGGGAAGCCGGCAACTCCACCTTCCTCCGCTGCTCTCAACATCCATGTTGAGCCACATGTGCTGCCTCCCAAGGCCCTTTGACAAAGTCCACAGTGCCGCGGGGGTCACTGAGGTCTCCCCAGGTCACCTAGTTCACCTTTCTACCTCCCGTCCAAGCAAATCAACTCTTCAGACAAAAGCACCCCAAAATACCTGTCCTAAGGCGCAGGTCCCGAGGTACCTGGGGCCAGAGAGATGTGACAGAATGGCTTCTCCAAGTCTACCTGCTGTGCTAGGATTAAGCCAGGCCCTGCGGCTGGGGTCAGCACTCCCACAGCCCCGAAGACCACATTTGTCAGCCACAGTGACACACCTAAGCTTCAGAAAGGGCATCAAGCTCTCTACCAGCCTGACACCAGTCAGGAAGAGCCCCGTGAGCAGACTGAGGGTCGGCGGGCTTAGCTCACATTCTTCAGGTGATCTGCAGGCACCTGAGGGCTGGATCTGATCGCTGCCTGTCCTCCTGGTACCTTAGCCCAGGTTGCCACCGTCCCTCACTGGCTGTTTTCACACTTCAGGGGCCAAGACCAGGCTCCCTCCCTTGAGGGACTCCTAGGTGCGGGGTGGCTGTCACCTTCTGCTCAGGACCGAGTCTTCCAAAACAGGGACACGTAGCTGGCAAAGCCGCTCAGCTGGACTCCTGGTCCCACCGGTGTCTCCGGCTGCGCTGCCCTCAAGGTGGTTCACCCTTAGGGCTCAGTTTGGTCTTCATATCTTAAGTTACCTCAGGTGGCTGCTGGTTTAGAATGCCTGCTTGTTGGCATGACCCCCATTCCTCCTGGCCCAAGGCAGTGTGATCAGACTTTTGCTAGGTATGGCCATCCTCTTTCTACTTGAGACTATGTGAAGAAGACTCCAGAAGGCCTGGTCCAAGCTCCAGCCTCTGCAGAATGGGCTGGATGTAGACTCTTCTGTGGCATTCTATGCCCTTGTTCTGACCTCTGGCACGGCTCCCCTTCCACCCTTCCCGCACCCCTAAGCACTGGTTCAGCTCTGCATTCTTTTGTTTTGTTTTTGTTGTTTTTTTCATGATAGGGTCTCCCTCTAGCACAGGCCGACCTAGAATTCATTCTGTAGTCTCTGGCTGGTTTCACGATGATCCTGCCTCTGCCTCCCAAGAGCTGGGAGGAGGCTGGGATTAAAGGCGTGCGTGCCATGCCCAGAGTCCCGTCTTTCTCACAGCCTGCCGCCCCACAGGACAGAGACTCTGATGAAACACTCCTGGGACCAGGGCAGAGAACAAGGGCTTCCTGGACAAAGGGACAGCAAAGCCAAGCAGGTGGTCACACACAGAGGCCCCACAGAGCATCACGGGAGCAGAGCGTGGGGCGGGGGCAGGCTCCAAGGGTTGACTCCGCCAAGGGGAGCTGGGGCAGGGTGTTAGCAGAAACCGGGAGTCATGCCCAAGCCTGCTCTGGGTGCATACCCATGGCTGACCCATTGGGGGATATTTCCCGCGACTCTGGCTCATTCCACAGCCTAGTCCAGCTCCACGAGGGCAGGCAGCCACTGAAACCATCCCTCAGCAATCAGTGCTCTTGAAATGTAAACAAGAGCCCCTCCCCCCCCGCCCCTCAACCCTATACCTTCTAGGCTTACATATGGGTTGAATGGTGTTCTCTGTCCAAGATTTCCATCTGCTGGGGACCTCAGAATGGGACCTGATTTGTACACAGGGTCTCAGTGGATACACTTAGAATGAGACAACTCTGGATTGGCATGAGCCCTCAATCCAATATGACTAATGTCCTTATAAAAGGCCGGGTTATGACAGAGCAGAGTGACAGCCCCAAGTGAGGCCGGCAGAACGTGGCAGAGGACCACGGAACTAGAACATTCGTCTGGTCAGAGAATCTGCAGGTTTGAGTGTGGCAACCTCTGATGAGGGCTGGGAGATGACAGCTGAGAAGGGGAGACTTTGGGTGGCTGGTGCTGAAGATTCTAGAATACTGTGGTGGCCTGGCTGGCATGCAAAGTCAGTGTAATTGTTTGAATGTAAACTGCCCCCATGGCCTCATGTGTTTTGAATACTTGGGCCCTGCTAGTGGCAATCTGGGAAAGTTGGGGCCTTGCTGAGGAGGCGTGTCTCTGGGACAGGTCTAGGGGTTCAGAGGCCAGCTCCAAGCTCAGCGTTTGGACTCCTTCCACCCAGCTGATGTGACAAGATGTCCGCTGTCTGCTCTGCCATGCATTCCCTACCGTGATGAAGCTTCGCTTGGAACTGTCACCTAAAATAAACGCTCTCCTTCCATAAGAGGGATTTTTGGTCGGGTGTTTTGTCCCAGCAATGAGGGTAACTGCTACGGGAAGAAAGCAGGTAACAGGCTGGCGAGACAGCTCAGCCAGTGAAGGTGGCTTGCTTGTTGCAAAGCCTAACAACCCAGGCTTGATTCCCCAGAACCCACATAAAGCCCGATGGACAAAGTGGCACATGTGTTAGGAGTTCATCTGCAGTGGGGCAAGAGGCCCTAGTGTGCCTGTTCTCTTTTCTCTTTCTCTCCCTCCCCCCACTCCTTGCAAATAATTTTTTTTTTTAAAAGTAGATAATATGGAGGCTGGGAAGATGGCTCAGTGGCTAAAGGTGCTTGCATGCAAAGCCTGCCAGCCTGGATTCAACTCTCAGTCCACCTACATAAGCCAGATGCAAAAAAAAAAAAAAGTATCTGGTGTTTACTTATAGTGGCAAGAGGCCCTGGAGTGCCCATACACATACACACATGCAAATAAATAAATAAAAATTAAAAAAAAAAAAAAAGAAAGCAGGTGACACGAGGTTGACAGGAAAGGCCAGAATAAATATAAAGAGTGACCAAATGACAAGGAGGCAAGCAGCAAGTGTCAGAAAGGGGCGGGGCCTGCTTCCACAGACCTCTGGCCTCTCTGCAAGAGGCTGCAGGAACAAGGCTCGCATGTGCACAGCTGAGCAGACATGTGACTAAGAGCTCTGCCACCCTCTGGACTCTCTCCTTCAGGTCTAGTCAGGCTCTAGAAAAAAAAACTCTAGTACCGAAAGCCACAGCCATGTCCCTGCATGGCTTGACGGACAGTGCGGTTGCTAGGGGACACTAACTGGCATTTGAGGACTGATGTCCACTAGGGTAGTTTTTCTCTCAGCCGTGAATAATCCGAGGTGGCGGTGGCCATGCCCACCCAAGCTGCCTGCTGGGAACGAGGACTGCTCTGGCCGGAACGTGACAGCACATCTTCTGGGCTGACCATACATGGGACTTCATGCCTGTGACCCCCCCTGCTCCTGACTCTCAGTGAACCCCTCACCTAACCGTCAGGGAGGATGCCCAGGCTGGAGTACCAGGCCTCCCTTGCAGCTCTGCAGAGGGCACCCTTGAAGGGCATGGCGAGGTCTCTCTCCTAAGAGCTGAGACAATCACGACCTACCACAGGCCCAGTGTTGGGGCTCACGCTGCAACCCTAGCACTAGGGAGCCTAAGGTAGGAGAACGCCACGAGTTCAAAGTCAGCCTGGACTATGCGCTACACAGTGAGTTCAAGGTCAGCTTTAGTTCCACAGTGAGACCCTGCCTCAGCACAAAGACAGAAAGGACAACAACCAACAAAGGAGGACACTGTCCTCGTAGTGGCCCAAGGTCAGCTGGGTCCTTCCATCTCACGGACAAGATGACTAAGACAAAGGTACAGGGCTGGGGACAGCGGATCACCCACGACCTCCGACCTGAGCCCTCACCATGCACTTTCCCAGTGGATGCTGGCCCAAACTGGCCCGGTGCCCAGTCACAGGCTCGCACGCTCAGCTGTTGGCTGGAGGCCCCGGTCAGAGACCGGGCTTGCTGGCCAGCCCACCACAACCACGGCGCTTTGCAGAAAGCCTTCCTCACTGCTATTCATTCACCTTGCTCAGTTACATGTGGCCACAAGAGGGCTTCTGGCTGGTCACTGAGTGCGTCCACGCGGCTCACTGCTGTGTCCTCAGCCTGCCTAGGCCACATCTCCCCTGGCTCTGCTCTCAGTGGGTGCCCAAGGCTGCTGGGAAGCAGCGTTTACAAGAGTCCAAAGTTGGCCCCGACTCTTCTTTCTGGGTGATCGGATAGATGGAACCTGTCTTGCTTGGGCTTTGGAGCCTGCTCAGCCAGCTTGCTGGCATCCCAACCCAGTCAGATGCTGGCCCCTGTAGCAGCTGACACTGGGCTGGGAGGTTAGGGGGATGGTGAGGAAGAATTTGCCCAGGAAATTTATAAAGAAAGAGCCAACATCACCTTTCCTGACCTCAGCCCTCCCTTAGCTCAAGTCCAAAGTTAAGCTTCAACACAGCTTCCTGTAACTTTATCCTCTGAGCCCAGGTGGACTACACCTGTTACCTGGGGCTTCGAGGGTCTTTCTTACTGCTCCTTCCCCAGGAAGTTGGTCCGCGCCGCGCACTCGCGCTGACTGGCACGGACCAGGAAGGTCAATCTGATGCGTCATTTGAGAAGTAGCAGGAGGAACAGCAATCTTCTAGAGACCCAAGGGTAAGGACTTGGGGTGGCCTCAGAGGTAACTCTGGAGGCTGCTGTGGTCTCAGGGGGCTTGTGCCTAAGGTCCCTGCTTCTTGTGACATAGTCTAGACTGCCCAGTGCGTGGTGGCTACAGTGCAGGCAGCCGGCCTTGCCCTCTGCCCTGGCTAAAGCGAGAGACATGTGATCCTTCCCACCCGTCCCTTCCTCTGACCTGACAACAGGCTAGTGGCTGCGAAGCAGGGATCTCCCTTCCAAGCCCGGGGCTGATGAGTGGAGTAAAGAGAACCGGGGAAGCTGGGTGCAGCCACCCCCCCCACACCAGCATGCCACCTGCTGAGATGCCCCACCCATTTTACAGACTGGCTCACTCACTGAAGAGTGCAGCTGCTTCCTACCACACAAAGCTCCTTTGATCCCCTAACAGGGCCCAGGAAGAAGGTGAGCGTGCTGTCTGTGGCCGTAACAGACACCGACGTAATTCCATTACACATGCTCTAGAACCGCATGTCCAGAGAACAGAGACCAGGGTCCAAGGGTCGGTCCACAGACGCAGGCATCCTGCTTCACCTCACTCAGACTCAGCTCCAAAGCTAAAACCTAGGGCCAAGCCACTCCTCTGGCCCATCTTCTGGTCCACAGGGTGTGTGCAACCCACCCTTCCAGGCCAGCCCTGTGACTCCTCCGTGGGGAAGGCGTGACATATGCCAGTGTCTGTGTAGAAAGTGCCTACAGCTCCCAGAAACCCAGCCAGCCTCACGTGACCTACGGTGCTCCCTCCTGATAATGAGACAAGACAACCCTTGCTCTCAGTGCTCCAGATAGTTAACATATTGGACAGGAGCATCATGGGAAGCCCTAGCTCCTCCCCCCCTCCCCAACTGTGACAGAATTTCATGCGTTAGGACCAGGCATGGGCCAGAGGCCAGGAGTGGGACAACAAATAGGCATGAGAGCCTGGGTCTGTGCCTCTGGTCTGTGGCAGGCTACCTTTACTAAGCCTGAGAAGGGGCTGGGACAAAATGGACTCAAAGATCGAGAGCTGTGCTAGAGAGATGGCTTAGCGGTTAAGCGCTTGCCTGTGAAGCCTAAGGACCCCGGTTTGAGGCTCAATTCCCCAGGACCCACGTTAGCCAGATGCACAAGGGGGCGCATGCGTCTGGAGTTCGTTTGCAGTGGCTGGAGGCCCTGGCGTGCCCATTCTCTCTCTCTCTCTGCCTCTTTCTCTCTGTAGCTCTCAAATAAATAAATAAATAAATATTAAAAAAAAAAAAAAAAAAGAGATCGAGAGCTGCCTGCTCCTCTGCCCTGTGAAACATCAGCCACCCATCGTGCGGGCACTCACCCTCTCCAGGTCCTGCCGCAGGTGGGTGAAGAGCTTCAGGCGGCGGTAGAGGACGTCTTGCTCCTGCTGGGCCAGGTTGTCGACCTCGTCCGTCTTGAGCGTCAGCAGCGGCTGGTTAGCATTGGCTTTCCTCTTCAGCTTCCAGTACTGGTAGACGAAGTCCACGAGAGCCTCGGCCAGGTCCAGCCGCTCGGCCACCTCCGCTGGCTCCACCAGCTCGTAGAAGTCCTCCTCCAGCTGCTGCAGCCGCTGCTTGCGCAGGGTCACCCTCTCCAGGCCCTCACCAGCCGCGCTGGGCTCCACGGGCTCCGACGTCGGCTCGCCCTGAGAACCCCCGTCGCTGTGCTCCTGGCAGAATGACTTGAACTTGACCTCGTCGTTGTCTGCTAATATAGTCCGCATTTCCAGGCCATGGTCAAAGGCGCATGTGACGTGGAATGCTGTGACGCAGGAAGGCATGGAACACTGGACAGAAAAGAAGGACGGTGTCACGAGTGGAAGAAGCTCCAATAGGAAGGATGCGGGGTTCCCTCAGGGTGTCCCTGAGTGAGCACAACGCAGGGACACCCTGCACAGAACGGCACGGAACCTATCCTCCTGTAGTGTGGAAGGCCCTCTGGCAGGAGGGACTGGGAGCTCTTGGACACCTGGAAAGGTAATGGGACTAGCTCCAGACACCTTGAGAAAGTCAACAATCAGAAGGCAACGTGTGCAGGCCAGGTGTGGCAGCACACACCTGTCATCCAGAACTTGGGAGGTGAAGACAAGATTAGGTGCTTAAGGGCGACCTCCACTCCACAATGAGTTTGAGGCCGGCCTGCCTGGGCTACATGAGAACCTGTCTGGGGAAAAAAGGGGGGGGGGTGACTTTTGCATCCCCTCTGGGGACAAGCTGCATCGTCACATGGGCAAAATGCCTTTGGGATTTGAAGGCAGCCAAGGAAAGGGTGCTGAGAGACCACTGCCTCCTCCACTACAGGGCCAAAGGCAAGGGTCTTTCCCTCACTTTGCCCTGCGGGAGGAGGGACTGCAGCTGGATAAGTCTGTCCCTCCCAGCCTTGGATAGCTGGGGCTGTTTCAGCAGCACTGCCGTGGCGTCAGGCCCTCCTGGAGGTCGAGAACAGGCAGAAACATCCCTAGTATATTTGTAAGGACAACTCTGTTGTTGGAGAGATGGGAGGGTTGAAGGGTGTCCATGGCCCCCAAACTACGCACCACGAGCACCAGCATCTCCTGGGACTTTGTTAGGAATGCAAATTCTCAAGTCACACTCCACACGGCCTGCATGAGAACCTCTGCAGAGGAGACCCATTAGAGCCGTGTGTGTGTCATAAGCCTGGGTAACTCTGGCGCTCATGACAGTGGGGACCACTACCACGACAGACCAGTGTCCCTGTGTCAGCAAAGCTACCTGAGCTGGAGAGGGCGTCTCATCTCCACTCCTCCCACATGTCAGGGTTAGCATCAAAAATAGGGCAACGTCTTAATGGTTAAGGCACTTGCCTGCGAAGCCTAAGGACTGAGGTTCGATTCCCCAGTACCCACATAAGCCTGATTCACAAAGTGGAGTATGCGTCTGGTGTTGGTTTGCAGTGTCTAGAGGTCTGGGTGCACCCATTCTTTCTCTCTCTCAACTACATAACTATATTTAAAAAAGATTAAAGGGGCTGGAGAGATGGCTTAGTGGTTAAGGCACTACCTACAAAGCCTAAGGACCCAGGTTTGACTCTCCAGAACCCATGTAAGCCAGACGCACAAGGTCATGCATATGCACAAGGTGGCACATGAGACAATTCTCTCTCTCTCTCTCTTTCATAAAAAAAGATTTAAAAAAAAGAATATTAAAATAGGCCAATGCATTATTTATTAAGCCCAAAAGGAAAAAGAACTTTTCAGCACTTCACGGGACAGAGGCCTGCACTCACTCCCAGGACCCCTGGTCCTCCTGGGTGGGGTACCTAGCATGGCCCCCGTCCTGCACCTCTCACCAGTGGTTTGTCTGCAGCAGCAGGGGATGGCAGGTGGAGATGGCGATAACCAATGGGGTTCAGGGTGCCCCAAGTGTGCTCCTCTTGCCAAGCAGAGCACTCTGGGCAGGGGGAGGAAGCAGGCCACACACCTGGATGCAGGTGCCTGTGCACTCCTTGCAAAGGCTGCAGGACAGGGCCCAACGGCTGGCTGGAATATGTGAGATCTTGGTGATGGGCTCCATCTTCTCAGGGCATCCGATGCTGACCTGGGCAAGACACAGGGAGGTGCCATCAGTCCTAAAATGTGGGGGGGCTTTGCTGGCTGAAATCAGGCAGTGAACAGAGCATATCCGAGCCCCCAAGTCCCAAGTCCTTCTTGACGGGTAGGGCTCAAGATCCGAGTCCCTCCCCCACTGGCCCAAGCTGATCACTGGGTGACTGCGCTCACTGGGAACTAACCCTGGAGTGTCTGTGTGTGAACACATGTAGCTGGCATGTGGGTCTGCAGGAGTGGGGGTGGGGGAGAAACTTCTGAAACTAAGGCCTTAACAAAAGCTTTAACATTCTTGTTATAGGGCTGGAGAGATGTCTTAGCGGTTAAGCGCTTGCCTGTGAAGCCTAAGGACCCCGGTTCGAGGCTCAATTCCCCAGGACCCACGTTAGCCAGATGCACAAGGGGGCGCACGCATCTGGAGTTCGTTTACAGAGGCTGGAAGCTCTGGCGCGCCCATTCTCTCTCTCTCTCTCTGCCTCCTTCTCTCTGTCGCTCCCAAATAAATAAACAAAAAATTAAAAAAAAAATTCTTGTTATAATTTATCACTTTTATTTTTCCTGAGCACCAAGAAAAGTCCTTATGGCATTTCCTCCTGCCCAGAAAGGAGATAGCCTTGCTGAGCCCTGCCTATGGGGACAGGCCTGCCACTAAGTTCAAGTCTGCTAGACACCAGCCCCAGGAAGCAGAGTACTCTGGTCTTTCGACTAGTGTTGAAGCCTGAAGACAGAAGAAGACGGGCCCCTCTCCAAAGGGCTCTTATGATGGGGTATTTATTGGGTCACTCTGCCTCTGCTGTAACTCAGCCCAGGGGACACTGAGAGACATCCTAACCTCCAAGGAGCAGAGCTGAGAGAAAGCTGACTAAGGCTGACACAAGCCATCCCGGAAGCTGACTGGCAGTCTGGTGAGGCCTCTGGGCTGGGATGCAGAGGGGGAGAGCCGCAGTGCGTGCTGACGGGGCCACGGAGCTTGTTTCAGAGAATAGCCAACACTGGAATGCAGCCTCAGCCTGCAAGGCCCACAGCAGAGCTGGGAACAAGACTTGTGAATTTCACCATTTCACATTTTATTTTATTACCTTATATTTCATTTTATTTTGGTTTTTCGAGGTAGGGTCTTGTTCTAGCCCAGGCTGACCTGTAATTCACTATGTACTCTCAGGGTGGCCTCAAACTCATGGTGGTCTTCCTACCTCTGCCTCCCGAGTGCTAGGATTAAAGGTGTGCGCCACCATACCCGGCTTTTAGCATTTCACATTTTAAATAAAATGGGTGCCCTTCTAGGATTCCAAGCATCTGTGAACCCAGCCTGTTGCCCTTGGCCTCAGCCATGGGTCCACCCCTACACCCCAACAACAGCCACAGAAACAAGCCTACTATCCAACTTTTAATTAGGCTTTGTGCCCGATTCCCTTCCAGGCCAGTGGGATTATGCGTGTTTATCTGCTTATGAGACAGGCAGGGTCTCATGTAACCAAAGGCAGGCCCTGACCTCACTGTGTAGTTGACAATGACTCTGAACTTCTGATCTTTCTGCTGGCACCTCCCAAGTACTGGAGTTACAGGTGCACACCGCCAGGCCCAGCTTCATTCGCATCTTTTAACAAACAGTTCAATATTGGTTGTAACCCCTGCCTTGTCTTGATGAACCCCATAACATATGTCCCCTAGAGTAGGCTGTTTTATAACTGCTGTCTAGGCCTCAGGCCTCCCTCCTGAACACCACCCCACAATGCCCATGGTCTATGTCCTCAAAGAAACTACACCTAAACTGCGCCTAAGTCCATAGACAATGTTCCCCAAGTGCCCTAGTTCTTCCCAAGACGTCACCTACGACCCATGTCTTGTCTTTTCCTTTCTTCCTTTCTCCCTTCCTTTCTTTCTGAGGTAGGGTTTCACTCTAGCCCAGGCTGACCTTGAACTTACTCTGTAGCCCCACACTGGGCTCGAACTCATGGCAATCCTTCTACTTCAGCCTCCCCAGTGCTAGAACTAAAGGCATGCACCACCATGCCGGGCTCGACCCAGGTATTTTTCGTGGGAACATATAACAGCCTCTTCTCTGCTGAACTCTGCCACCTGAATTCTGCCCTGGCCAGGCCCTGAGCTCCATGCTGACCCACTTCCCCATGTGCCATTCACTGGGTTTTCCCAGGTCCCATGCCTACCCACCTCAGGAATCCACAGAGCACAGCTGACATGCACCCACTTGGTACCACTTCTGGTGGGCTTCAAGGCTCCTCCTCGCTTGGGGCAGAGCAGGCACTTGGGCTGGACTCCCAGGGCACATGTCCGACAGAGCCAGCTGCCTGTAGGCACCTTAAGGATCCCATAGCATGCCTGTGGACAGAGCAGGTAGTCATGGGTCAGGACCTTGGCCAGCTGTGTGTATGTGGTCAGTAGCTAGCTGTCACTGGTGCTGGCCCCCACCGCAGGCAAGGAGACTTTCTGAGGGTTCACAATTGGCTGGTCTGAGAAAGTGCTCAGGATGGCCCGCTCTCAACCTTAGCCAGAGGGTCCTAACCTGCACAGGCTTCAGGGAGTGGCCTCAGATTGCTTTCAAATTCAAAAAATTTAGAATACAGTCTAACCCTCCTAGGACCAAGGCCCAAGCTCTCATTCTTTTTACACAGGAATCTGTGAACAAGTTTCCACAGACATGCCATGGGTATAGGAGACACGCATGAACCCAAGGGCAGCTGAGCAGCTGACGTCCCCCACTGCCTCTCAGCATCCCCAGAGCTGGTACAGTTGCAGGGACCAGAGTGGGTCTCCTGGGTCCTAATCAGCAACACCCAAGATCTACAGCTTCAGGGGCCTAAGATGAAGAAAGAAAGAGGGGCCAGAGGGACAGCTTAGCCATTAAAGAGCTTGCCTGCAAAGCCTAAGGACCCAGGTTCGATTCCCCAGTGCCCATGTAAGCCAGAGGCACAAGGTGGCGCATGTGTCTGGAGTTTATTTGCACAGGATAGAGGCCCTGATGCACCCATTCTCTCTCTCTCTGCCTCTTTCTCAGTCTCATAAGTAAATAAATAAATAAGATGAAGAAAGGGGGATCTGGCCAGATTAGGACTGATTATAACAGAAGTAACCCTAACAAGTGCTCAAGGGCCTGGGGATGGGGCTCAGTGGTTAAAGGTGCTCGCTTGCAAAGCCTGCTGGCTTGGGGTTCAGTTCCCCAGCCAGATGGGCATCTTCTTGCAGTGGCAAGAAAAGGCCCTGGCATGTGAACACATGTCTGCATGCACAGAAATAAACAGTCACACAGCTTCCGAAGGTCAGAACCACGCTCTGAAGGCAGGCAGCTGTGGGCTCTCATCACTACCCAGTGCTGCCGCCGCCGCTTACGCGTGAAGAGCTGGGGGAGGGGTGCTTGAGCCCAGACTGCCCAATGGGCATGGGCTCTAGTGTGGCCTGAGAGCCGAGCCATGGGGCCATGGGGTACTCATGATGCCCTTGTGCTCTTCAAAACCAGACCACCATCCCCTGTAGGGGTCCCCCTCACCCGGCCTGGGCAGTAATCAGTGTGGGTGACGGTGACAGAGGCCACACACCTGGTGCACACAGACATTGCACTTGTCGCAGAAGACCATTTCGTTGCCATCCTCGCCCTCAGGGGAGCGGCACACGTCACAGACGACGTCCTCATCGTACTCGATACCCAGCCCCTCCTGCGTCTCGATGGCCCGCGCCATATTCTGGTGGCACAAAGTCTCCAGCTCCTCCAGAACCCGCTCTAACGTCAGCTCGTCCAGCTCCGGCCTCTCTGTGGAAGGACAACGGGGACGCTACTGTTAGGAGTCCCATCGCTCCTGAGCTCCAGGGAGGTCTCAGCCCCCGGGCTGCAACAAGCAGAGCTGAGGGGTTAGTGGGCACCCTGGGGAAGCGCCACCATCCTGTGGGCTTTACCTGGGTCTCAGCTCCGTCCAGGAAACTGGACAGGCTGGGCCACCCAATCCCAAAGGTCCCCACCTGTGGGCTGTCTTCACTGTCCACAGCCAGAACATGACCAGATAGACACACGGATATGCATGAATACCATGGGGTGTCTCTGGGGTGCAGCCAGCCCCAGATGAATTCACTGTTTGTGCTGCACAGAGCAGAGATGTTCTCAAGGTACTGAACACAGCAGAGCACCTTTCCAGGGACTGTAGCCATGGACCGCAGCTGCATCCGTGTGCCCACTTATTATTCTTTTTTGTTTGTTTGCTTGTTTATTGAGGTAGGGTCTCACTCTAGCCCAGGCTGACCTGGAATTCACTATGTAGTCTCAGGGTGGCCTTGAACTCACAGTGATCCACCTACGGAGTGCTAGGGTTCAAGGCGTGTGCCACCATGCCCGGCTGTGCCCACTTATTCTTAGGTAACGTTGATGCCCACAATATTCCCAAGAGCCCTGTGAATGATGTGACCTTGGCCATCTCCAGCTGAGAGCTGTGGAAACTTTAGGAGGCAGACACTGACACCCACACCCACCAGTAGTGCAGCTGGGAGCTCCCCCAGACTCGACCACTGGAGATACGGGCTGGGAAGGAAACGCTGCCTCCCAGTTGCAACCAGATCCCATGCCCAACTTACCCATCTCCTTGAGCTCTGAGTTGAGGAGTTCCAGCCAGTAGGCGTCGATCTCATCCAGGTCATAGCGGCTGCCCCCTGACCAGTCAGGCTGGGAGCTCTCACCAAGTGCAGGGCTATTTGGGGACACCTGCGCAGGGGGGCTTTCCAGGGGCGGGAGGATCCTGTGAAAACATCAGTGGTGTGGTGAAGGTGGGGGCCTCAGCCTGCGCTGCGACACTCCGATGGCCTGCATGGCTCATTGCCGCCTCTGCCACCAGCTTGCCCTGTAGACTGAGGTGACGGAATTTACAGAGCACAGAAGACCCAAAGGGCTATGGGACAGAGCGGAGTGGGTGGGAGAATCACCCTTAGACCTGGCCCACCACACCCACATCCACCCTGCCTGTGCCAGGGTGGCTGGGACCTGCGCAATGCCCTCAGCTAGCCACCTGGGGATAAGTGGGATAGAGGCATCTGGACTCCAGGTCCTGTGGCACATCCCTCCAGGCAGGAAGGGGTTAAGGACAGTCTATAAACCCTCATAATCCCTGGCCCCTCCTTCACCAGAGCACGGGGAGCATCACAAACTTAAAGCTGGGCTCCCCTGAGGTCACAGGGGTGTAGACAGAGCCTGCCTGCACCTGACCCTCCCCAGGTATGCCACATGGACAGCAAGAGCATGCCGGCGCTGTTGCTCGTCTCCCCACCCCCAAGTCCCTTGCATACTGTCCGGCTCACAGCTTGGAAGGCTGCGAGCTGCGAGCTCAGACCAAAGCCTCATTCTAACCACGCACGCCTGCGCCCTGCTGCCCTCGCCACCAACTGAGCTACTAACAACAACTGTACCTGCCTCAGGTGGTTGTAGCGCACGCCAAGCTCTTGGCAAGGTGCCCGGCACAGGGGAAGCACTGTTTGGGGAATGTCTGCCTTGAGATTTCTAGGTCTTCCGGAATCTTTCCTCTCCAGAAGTGGTATGAGATAAAGGGCCACTCTGCCTTGGCAGGATAGGGTCCTCTCCACATTATCTTGGGTGCCCTTAGGTTCCTGAGGCCAGTTCAAAACACCAGCCCTTGCCACCCCCTTCCAGGTCGCCATGGTTATTGCCTGGAGCCTCCGTCTGGCAGCCCTGCCAGCTCAGAGGCCCCTCGGTTGCCCGGGAGGCCTCCTGGGGTCAGAGGCAGGATTGCCAGGGGCTGTGACTCAGCGCAGGCCGGGCAGGGGAAAGAAAGCAGGGTCCTGGCTGAGCTGGGGGGAAGGCCCCAGGCTTCAGGAAGTCTTTGGTGTCAGCAAGGGGACAGGAAGGATGCCAGGCACAGGGGTGGGGGGCAGGGGTGTGGGCAGTGAGAGGGCAAAGCCCAGGCTGAGAGGGAGGGTCGCGTGGGCAAGGAGACAGGACGAGGGTGGAAGGTCAGCTCCAGTCACCACGAAAAAACTCAGGTGCGACCTGAGTTGACAGTGACAACAGGACCACCAAACAGAAGCAATGAATACCCTCGGTTCAACAAAATACTGCTTTTCCCGAGAAACTGTCGCTTTAAATGAGCACCTCTTTTAAGAGCACAGCCTGTAATTGTGTCACAGTTCGGCTCTGTGTGCGCCCTAAGCATACACTTAGTCAGGCACCTGACACGCCTTGTCCAAGCAGCCAGCTATTAGACTAGCACTGCCCCTACCTGCCTCCCGGGACCAACGTCACAGGCTCCTCTTCAGGGAGGGAGGCAGGGCAAGGGCTGGGGGCACACACTAGAAAGCACCCCCTCGGACCACATCTTCACCTACGCCTCCTCCTCACTCTGGCTGTGAGGGAAGTTCTCCACCTGGGTGTCCTCTCCTGACCCCAGGCCAAGGCCTCCCCTTCAACCTCAGCTGGGAGGAGGGGAACAAGGCCAAGTCCTACAGGGAAGACACAGTCTCCATCCCAGAGAGGCTGACACCTGAGGTCTGTCTTGCCCTGGTCAAGTCTTCCCTGGCCAAACACAAGGAACAGTGCAGCGCAGGCCATTGCTCAGAGAGACTTCACACCTGCTCAAAGGCCAGGGAGGGACAGAGTAGAGGGGCTGGGGAGAATAATCAAAGATGGCAGGCCTAGGGCACTTGCTCTAGGCCTCACAGGGACTACCCAGTGCTAGTTTCTGTGACCTGTGACTTCCTGGCCCAGCAGCTCACTAGACCCTGACGGCCCCACAGGAAATTCCCCAGAATTTCTCAACTTCCTCATCTATAAAATGGGGACCGTTCTATGTACCCTGAAAGGCTTTAAGTAAGATCAGTGAGTGAGAAGATGAAGGTGAGAGGCTCAAATTAGAAGATTTTCCACTCATTCTGCCCATGGTACTTGCCATAAAAGTTTCCAGAAAAGGCTGTACAGGGCTGGAGAGGTAGATGGCTAAGCGGGTAAGGCACTTGTCTGTGAAGCCTAAGGACCTAGGTTCTGTTCCCCAGTACCCATGTAAGCCAGATGCACAAGGTGGCGCATGCTTCTGTAGTTAATTTGCAGTGGTTAGAGGCCCTGACACACCCATTCTTCCTCTGTTTGCCTCTTTCTCTCTCTTAGATAAATTAAAAAAATAATTTTTTAAAAAAGGCATTGCGCCAGGTGTAGTGGCGCACGCCTTTAATCCCAGCACTTGGGAGGCAGAGGTAGGAGGATCGCTGTGAGCTTGAGGCCACCCTGAGACTACATAGTTAATTCCAGGTCAGCCTGGACCAGAGTAAGACCCTACCTCGAAAAACCAAAAAAAAGGGGGGGGGCATCGAGAGAGAGGGGGAGAAGGAAAAAATGGGTGTGCCAGAGCTTCCAGCCATTGCAAACAAACTCCAGACACATGCATCAACCTTATGTATCTGGCTAACTTGGGTACTGGGGAATCAAACCCAGGTCCTTAGGCTTTGCAGGTAAGCACCGTAACCACTAACCCACCTCTCCAACCTTATTAAAAAAAATATATATATGCATATATATATATATTATATATATATATTTTTTTTTTGGTTTCTTGAAGTAGGGTCTCACTCTAGCCCAGGCTGACCTGGAATTCACTCTGTCTTCTCAGGTTGGCCTACAACTCATGGCAACCCTCCTACCTCTGCCTCCTAAGTGCTGGGTTTAAAGGCATGTGCCACCACACACAGCTTCCAATAAAAATATTTTTTAGGACCCTGATTCGAGGCTCAATTCCCCAGTACTCATGTAAGGCAGATGCACAAGGTGGCGCATGCATCTGGAGTTCGTTTGCAGTAGCTGGATGCCCTGATGTGCCCATTCTTTCTCTGCCTCTTTCTCTGTCTATCTGTCACTTTCAAATAAATAAATAAATAAAAAACAAACAAACAAAAAATAACCTGAGCTGGGAGTGGTGGTGCACACCTTTAATGTCAGCATTCAGGAGACAGAGTTAGAAGGATCACTGTGAATTCCAGGTCAGCCTGGACTAGAGTGAGCCTCTACATTAAAAAACCAAAAAAGAAAAAAAGGAAAGAAAATAGAGTCTAATTGGAAAGAAGAGATTCAGTGGAGGGGGATTTGGGAAGGGGAAAAGGGGAGTAGTGGGAGAGGATTATGATCATAGTATTATTTTCTGTATTTATGGAAGTCATTAACTAAAAAAAAAAAGGGGCTGGAGAGATGGTTTACCGGTTAAGGCACTTGCCTACGAAGCCTAAGGACCCAGGTTCAATTCCCTAGAACCCACGTAAGCCAGGTGCACACGGTGGTGCATGCATCTGGGGTTCCTTTGCAGTGGCTAGAGGCCCTGGCATGCCCATTCTCTCTCCCTCTCTCTCTATTAAATAAATATTAGGAGGCCAGGGCAGTGTGAACATGTGATCTTCTCTCCATGTCAATGGATAAAGCACCCTGTGGGTGCTAGGGTGCTGGTACCAAAGCATCTACCACAAATTACACCAATGGAAGTACCTGACATTGACATCAAGAAGGGACAGATAGCTGGCTGAGTCTGATCGGGGTTCCTCCCTCTGCTCCATGGATCACTTGTTCCTTCCTCCCTGTCACCTGGGCTCTGGCACACTTAGTGACAACTTGGCACGAGAATTCTCACCGAGTCCTGACCACAACTCCATCAAGCTGACGGTGGTACTGACCCTGCTCTGCCTCCAGGAGGTCAGGTTTCCTTAGGTTGACAAGGTGAGGCTACGAAACTGGCTAGGAACACGGCCCATGTTAATGGCCATAGAAAAGGCTATGGAAAATAAGACTCCATTCTTTTCATTCATTCACTCATTCATTTGCCCAACTCATTGCTCCCAGTGCATCCCTCAGGTCTTCCAGATGGGGCTAGAGTTCCCCTAACTCCCAGAGGGCCCCACACAAGCCCAGGTGGCATTTGGCCCTCAGCAGACACTATTAGGAAAGGCCTTCCAATCCAGCCCCCTGGGAGCACATTCCCAGGGATGTCTGGTCTCACCTGTGACCTCACAGCTAGTCCAGGACTGGCAGGACACAGGCTCTTGGCATCTATGGGCCAGTCACAAGTATGGTTGGCAGGAAGCAATGGTGTCAATGTCAAAGGAATAGACAGCTGTGACCTTTGCCCCAGGAGTAGAGGCTGTCAAGGCTAAGCAGGGGCTGTCAATGACCCAAGCTGCCTGTCTAAGGCAGGCTGGGGGCAGGGAGGCTGGAACACCAGTTCCTTCTCCTGAGTGGGATGTTCTTCCAGGGTGAAAAAGAAGCACTTGACTTGATTCCATGGCTGGAGGCAACACGTACAGGATGAGGCCAAGTCCTGTAAATCTCCGTCCCTAAGGCCAGCAGGGCACAAAGCTCATCTGTGGTCCCGCCCTGGCAAGGCAGCCTCCTCAGAGGATGGCACCATAACTTGTTTCCCGAGCTTGTACCAGTTGGGGGCACCAGGCTCCTCCTCCTAAGAACTTTATAAAAAGTCCTTTGAAAAAACATAAAAGCATGGTATATTCTCATCTTCAGGGCTAGTGAAGTGTCTGGAGAGTTCCCTGGCCAGATCTGCTTGATGTCTGAAATGATATTAACCTATTACCCCCAGCCAGTTCTGCAGTGATGTGCAGGTCCCAAGCCCAGAGTTTTCCAAGAATCCTCTCACTACCCCATCACACAAGGAAGATGTTGCTACCATTCCCATTTCATAGGCAAGGACACCCAGAGAGATGACATTCCTGTCCAAGGTCCCACTGACGGTGTGTGACAATTTGGACCCAGGCAGTCTGGCTTCAGAGCTGAGGCCAAATCCAACGCTCAAAGATGACCTGCCAATATTTCTGCAATAATGTTTTCTCGGAGAAGAGAATGAAACACCAAATCGAGACAGGCCATAAAAGAATCCCAGAACTAAGCTGGGCATGGTGGCACACGCCTTTAATCCTAGCACTCGGGAGGCAGAGGTAGGAGGATCGCAGTGAGTTCAAGGCCACCCTGAGACTACTACATAGTGAATTTCAGGTTAGCGTGAGCTAGAGTGAAAAAAAAAAAAAAATCCCAGAACTGTCTGGTCCTTTACCACAAAACCGCCTGTTTTATTCATGCCGTGTCCCCGGCGGTCCTGGTCTGCCGCCCGGCTCACCTCACCACAGGCTCTGGAATGGCCTCTGCTCCGGCAGGCACCTGCACACCTTTCTCCCACTCTTGCCGCCACGGGTCTGCCAGGATGTAGTAGTCATCCGGGCTGAGCTGGTAGGAGTCCGGGATCTTCATGGCTGTGATCAAGTCTGTCCGGAAAACCTGGTGAGGGTGAAGAGGACAGAGTGTCTTCACGCCGCCTTGGAGTGGCCGGCCACGGAAGGACGCAGATAAATGCGACCTCTCTGGTCCCTTACGAATGGGACAAACAAAAGCTGTAAATAACACATTGTCTTGGAACCAGCACGTGCCTGGCCCACAGTAATGTGCCACCACCATGATGAATGGAATTCACAGTTCTGATGTAGTAACAGACCGAATCGGAGAGAGAAGACTGGACGTACGGCTCTCTGCCCTAGGTGTATGAATGCTGTTGAAGGTGTGTGAAGACTGGAGCTAACTGAGAAAGGAGAAAGAAGGATGGACAGATGGCTCAGAGGTTAAGACACTTACCTGCAAAGCCTAAGGACCCAGGTTCGATTACCCAGCACCCACATAAAGACAGATGCACAAAGTAGTGCATGCGTATGGTGTTCATTTGCAGTGGCTAGATGCCCTGGCATGCCCATTCTCCCTCTCTCTTCTTGGAAATAAAATTTTCAAAAACGAAAAGCTAAAGCTGGGTGTGGTGGCGCATGCCTTTAGTCCCAGCACTTGGAAGACAGAGGTAGAAGGATCCGCTGTGAGTTCAAGGCCACCCTGAGACTACATGGCTGCATTATGAATTCCAGGTCTGCCTGGGATAGAGGAAGACCCTACCTCAAAAAACAACAAACAAACAAACAAACAAACAAAAGAACCAGGCGGAGGCCAGGCGTGGAGGCTCACACCTAAAATCCCGGCACCTGGGAGACTGAGGTAGAGGGATTTTTGAGCTGGAGGGCAACCTGGGCTATAGAGTAACTTCCGGGTTAGCCTGGGCTAGATTGAGACTGTCTCAACCCTCCATTCCCACCCTCTGGAAAGAAAAAAATAGTATGAGGCACCAACCCCAAGACATACAACAGGACCTTATGTAAACAGTAAAGCAAAAGGCTAGGCTCAGGGCAGCTTTGGGATTTCCACGATCCCTCCAGGACAAGGGCATTGCTTCCTACTTCAGCAGGGCTCTGTGTCACCACCCTCAGTGTGGTGGCATGGAAACGGTCCTCCTCTTTCATTAAACCAGTCCAAAGTCCTGAGAGCCATGAGGCTATGCGGCTGGCTTTGTGTTACTTCTGTTCCCTGAGAGGGAACCTGCTCACCCCTCTCCCCGCTTACTCTAGAACAGTCTTCAAACCCATTCCCAGCTGCCCATGGTTACATCTCCTGCCCCTGGGCCATCCCACCACCAAGTGCTGCTGTGGAATATGGCGGCACTTCCAGATACCGTGTGACTTGCTCACGCAACAACCTTCCCAACTGTCATCCCTTGAGAATCACATGAAGAAGAGCTCCTAATCAAGGAGACAAGAGAAACCAAGGAACCTCCCAGCCTTAAACCCGCCTCCTAACCCAGGGTCCCCCACCCCGGAAGTCAGCGGCCACTGCTGAAGATAAGCACAGGGGCTGAGGCAGGGAGCGGGCCTGCGGCAGGCTCCTGACAAACCCACTCAGCAGTGACCTGGCCTGCTGGGAACGGGCTCACTGGCTCGGTGTGCCCCTCTGGAACACGGGGCCATAAACACGGGAAAACAGACGAACGGGACACCAGTGGGCCTAGAAGCAGCATCTCATAGTCTAATTACGTTCGCTTTTAGCTTGAGAGGGCTCTAACTTGAAAAAGGTCAAGTTTCTCGAAGACTCTATTTGCCAATATAATTTAATTGTTAAGACTAACACCCTAACATTTAATTAGGGTGCCAGTGTGAAAAAAATTAAAATCAGATTACGATTAAATGCTAATTAAGCAGAAGATGGAATGTGGCTAAGATTTCACAGCCCTGGTAATTTGCATAGCTTATTAGCAAGCAGCGAGACAGCTAACACAAGAGTGTAAACTTGGGCATCGGGCTTGCTTGTGCTCCCGGGAGGCTCTCCTCACTGGGCCTTCGGGAGGCGCTGCCTGGCCCAGCGGGGCGGGACCAGGTTACTGCCAGAGGGGCTGCAGAGCGATCGGAGCAGGACTGCCTCAGACTCCTCAGTGGTGGGATATCCTAGGCCCTGCGGCTGTGATGCCACAGGGGTCCAGAGAGGCGGGGCAGTCCATCAACTTGCAACAGATATCAGCCTTTTTAAAATGTTACTCATTTATTTTAGTTTTTGGTTTCTCGAGGCAGGGTCTCACTCTGACCCAGGCTCAGCCTTTTTTTTTTTTTTTAATATTTTAATTTATTTATTTGAGAGAGAGAGAGAATGGGCCAGGGCTTCCAGTCACTGCAAAAGAAATCCAGACACATGAGCCACCTTGTGCATCTGGTTTATGTGGGGCCTGGGGAATCGGACCTAGGTCCTTTGGCTTTGCAGGAAAGGGCCTTAACTGCTAAGCCATCTTTCCAGCCCAATATCAGCCTTTTAAGAGCCCCTAAAAATATGCCTGCCCCTCTCAAAAGAAATGGAGGTTCGTAACTCCCCGAGGACAGCCGGGCAGGGCGGTGTACGTCTATAATCTCAGCACTCACGAGGCAGAGGCAGGAAAAGTGGTCATCAAATGCAGGCCACAGTGAGCAGCCCAGCAAGAGCTACAGGGCTAGACCCTGTTTCAAAGAAAGAGTCCCCCTACCCCTCCAAAAAAAAAAAAAAAAACAAAATAAAAAATTAGGCCAGGCATGGTGGTACATCCTAGCACTTGGGAGGGAAAAATAGAATCAACGTGAGTTCAGGGCCACCCTGAAACGACACAGTAAATTCCATGTCAGCCTGTACCTTAACTGTCACCTCCTCAGGGACTGCATATTGCCTGCCTGAACCCCTTTCCATTGACACCCCTGACCTTACTTTCTTCTAAATACTTATATTCCTGGAAATTATTAGACTCATCCATGTGACTCGTTTCTTGTCCTCTCCTCCACCACGTGTCATCCTGTCAGATTTATTGATGTCTTGTCACAGAACCTTTGCTGGCAGAGTGCTCTGAACTGTCACCAGTAGGGAAAGCTGCCACCTGGACACCACAGAGACTGAGGCCCACACAAGGCCTCCCTTCCTTAGGGCTTGATGTCCACGGGCCGGTGCTCACCCGAGCTACAGCCAGAGTGCCCGCTCCCAGCAGCCGAGGGGGTAAGGAACCGGCTCGCAGAGAACTCAGAGCAGGATGGGGCTTAGAGCTCAGCCTGAGGATCCTCCCGCCCTGTGGTCGGTGACTAGGGAAGACTAGTCTGGGTGTAAGAGAGTTCCAGGGCTCGCCTTGTCACGCAGGGAGCAGGTGATGCCACACTCCTTGTCAGGCAGGACGCACAGAAGCACAAGGGACAGCAGGACAGCAGGGACTAACCTCAGTCACCACTCTTGAGCAGGTAATGGTCTAAGAGTTGTGCTTTTTTACAAGAATTTTTTCCTGTTTTTTTTTTTTTTTAAAGAAAAGTTAGTTATTTGTGCACTTGTGCTTGTGTTTGTGTACGGGCGTGCCAGGATCTCTTGATGCTGCAAACAAATGCCCATCCAACTTTATGTGGGTGGCTGGGGAACTGAATCTGGGCTGGCAGGCTTTGTAAGCAAGTGTTAACCACTTGCCATCTCCCAGACACTCTCTTTTTTCCTTTCTTTTCTTTCTTTCTTTTTTTCCTCTCCTCTCCTCTCCTCTCCTCTCCTCTCCTCTCCTCTCCTCTCCTCTCCTCTCCTGTCCTTCCTTCCTTCCTTCCTTCCTGCTAGGATTACCGAGGTGCACCCACGCCTAGCAAGAGCTATTCTTAAACTTGTCTGTGTGTGTGTGAGGGTGCATGTCCCGGAGGACAACCTTGGGTGTCTTTCTACAGGTATTGCCTACTTAAAAAGAAAAAAAAAAAAAAAAAAAAACACAGAAAACAGGGTCTCTAAACCAGGCGTGGTGGCGCACGCCTTTAATCTCAGCAAAAGCAACTACAAAAACAAACAAACAAACAAACAAAAAAAAAAAAAACAGGGTCTCTCGCTGGCCTGAGAGTCACCTCAGTAGGCTAGACTAGCTGTCTAGTGAGCCCCACAGACCTGCCTGTCTCCACCTCCCCAACACTGGGATGGCAAGCACAGGTAGCCTAGGCTGGCCTCGAACCTGCTATGTACCCAATCCTGGTCTTGCTGTCTACCTCCCAAGTGCTGGGATTATAGACATGGAGTTTATATGGTGCTGGGGAATCGAGCCTTCGGCTTCATGCGAGCTCAGCAGGCACTCTACCCGCTGAGCTACATTCCTGGTCCCCTGGCTTCTTCATGTGAGTTCTGAGGATCAAACTCAGGCCCTCATGTTTGCAAGGCAAGAGCTCTACCCAAGGAGCTACCTTGCCTGCACTCTGAGAGGTAGGAACCATCACAATCCCAAGTTCATAACTACAGAAGTTAGAACTCTGGGTAACTACTCAAGGTGCTGTATCAGAGGCAGCAAAGGAGCCCAAGCCTACGTGAAACCCCCAAGTCACTGGGCACCCCCCAAAGCCCTCCCTGCCCCTTCTAACACAGAGTTACTGCCCAATACCCTTGAATTAACATGAAACCAAATCAGGGGCATCCTCCACGAGGAACATGCACCTTCCAAGTGCCTCTCCAGTCCTGGGGTGGACGAGGCCTCTTTTACAGATACCCTTGCAATCTCCCAAGCACTTTTAACCCTGCACACAAACAGCCTGCCAGGGACACCTTTCCCGTGTTCAAGAGGGGCTGGCATGTTTCATCCTTCTGGTTTCTGCCTGGCCCTCAGCTTTTCTGGGACGCCCTGACCAAAACCTGGCTGAGTCCTGTTTTTTTTTTTTTTTTTTTTAAATATTTTATATTTATTTATTTGACAGAGAGAAAGAAAGAGAGAGAGAATGGGCGCATCAGTGCCTCCAGCCACTGCAAATGAACTCCAGATTCATGTGCCACCTTGTGCATCTGGCTAGCATAGGTCCTAGGGAACTGAACCTGGGTCCTTTAGTTTTCTAGGCAAACACCTTAACCGCTAAGCCATCCCTCCAGCCCGATCCTGGGTTTTGACTGAACTGCCACACTCCTCCGGGTTTCCTGCCTCATCTTCCCCATCGGGTTGAGCCCCATCAAGTCAGGTTGTGCCACAGGGCTGAGGCCCAGCAGTGCACACAGGGCCTGGCACAGGGCAGGTGTTAACAAATGTTGAATGCTAAGATGCTTCCAAGGATCAAACACCCTGGTTTCTATAATGTAACTAGGCAGCTGGGTGCTCGGTTACTTTCAAAGTAACTGCTATGCCTTTATATAAAACCTGACCACAAATATGGCAGCCTATTTGTAACCTATTTTGAGTTGCCACAGGTTAGAATTGGAAAAGGCTTAATTATTCTCCTAAAACTCCTTTGAATTATTTATGAAAACGATATAAAGAATAAAATGGACACCGATGAACAGAATTCTTGCTGTGGCAAGAAAGTTGGAAGCTGGAAAACAAGCGATTTTCTTAGGATGTGAATGTTTACTACTGCGCTCTCTTTTGGCAGAAACCGACAAACTGTCTTCAAAGGTCCGCTGCCTAGCAACTAAGTTCCTCTGAGCGGCTCAGGAGATACTAATTGTAGCTTTCTCTGAACAGTATGAAGGATGTTCAAAGCCCTCAGACTCTGATAACCAACTTGAAGGCCAGGAGTGCAAAGGCCCTGTTCTGTCTACAAGTAAGAATGACACCAGAACAGATGACACGGCCCCGACTGGCTGCAGGTCCTTTTCCAGAGACCCACAAGTGACGTTTCCTACACCTGCTTCCTGGGGAAGAGCTGGAGACAGGCTCTGCAGCAGAGTAAGAGCTGAGTCAGGAGTGAAGACACGCTGGTGTGACCTGTGACTCCAAGTTCAACATGTCACTCTGGAACCTTGCTTCTCGGGTTCCTTTTCTCAAGAGCTGAACGACCGGGTAGCAGAGTCTTTGGGACCAAGAGGAGGTGGGGGTGGGGTGGGGTGGAGAGATGGCCCAGCAGTTAAAGGCGCTTGCTTGCAAAGCCTGACGGCCTAGGGTTGATTCTCTAGGACCTATGCCAAAAGTCAGATGCACAAAGTGGTGCATGTGTCTACAGTTCATTTTCAGTGTCAGGAGGCCCTGGCACACCTATACTCACTTTCTCTGTCTGTCTGTCTGTCTCTCAAATAAATAAAAAACTTAAAGAAATGAGGCTTGATTACTTAGGAAAGACTCGGCAATTATCACTGTTATAAAATATAATTATTTGGGGCTACAGATGTGGTTCAGTTGCTAGAATTCCTGCCTAGCATGAGGCACTGGGAGCAATCCCCAGGAATGCATAAACTAGGCATGGCAGTGTAGATCTAGAATCCCAGCATTTGGGAGGAAGAAGCAGAGGGCCAGAAATTCATGGTCATCCTTGCCTACATAGTGAATTCAAGGACAGCCAGGGATGTATGAGCGCTGTTTCTAAAAACAAACAAAAACAAAACACCCACACACCCACACACAGCATATTTACTTGTGCAATTACTTTATTTATTTATTTTTGAGACAGAGATGGGGGGGAGGAGAATGGGCGCACCAGGGCCTCTAGCTACTACAAATGGATGCATGTGTCACCTTGTGCATCTGGCTTACGTGGATACTGGGGAATGAAAACTGGGTCCTTAGGCTTTGCAGGCAAGTGCCTTAACCGCTAAGCCATCTCTCCAGCCCGATTACTTGCTTAATGCCAATCTCCTCTAACAATGCAGCCACAGAGGACAGACACGGCATACGTCCCTCGTGTCCACTACCTTCACTGTGCCTGTTTCGTGGCACTCAGCTCCGTCAGCACTCAGCCTACTTGAGATGCTTGGAGTTAATGAATGAATGAATGAACCCCAAGATTTGTCTAAAGTACAGATCAACTTGGGAACTTCCTGTTAGGCAGAGAGACAGGGAGGGAGCTGGGAACTCAGAAATAGGTCCTGGTGGGGCTGCAGAGATGGCTTAGTGGTTAAGGCATTTGCCTGTGAAACCAAAGGACCCAGGTTCGACTTCCCAGTACCCACATAAAGCCAGATGCACAAGAGGCACATGAGTCTGGAGTTTGTTCGCAGTGGCTGGAGGTCCTGGAGTGCCCATTGTCTCTCTGTCTGTCTCTCTTCTCTCTCTATGCTTGCAAATAAATAAATAAAAGTTAAAAAAGAAAAAGGTCCTGGTCACTGTCCCAAAGCAAATGGAAATGGCTTTGACCTCTGTCCACAGCAAGAGAAGTAGACTCCCCCTCCCCTAGGAAGATTTGAGGGCCTGTCTTGACCCCTCCTGCATCACAACTGTGCAAATGCGCACAACGCTTTACCTACAGCCCAGCCGAATCCCTACTGCTTCCTCATCTAATAGATGTGCAGCCTGGGACTGGCCGGTAAAGCTCTCATTTAAAGTCTTCATTGTCTTTCAATGACACCAGTACTCACCGCCCACAAACCAGCCAGACATACAGTGCATCTTTTCTGGGCTACAACCTGAGCGTATCTCAGGCAGACACAAAACTTGCGGTGAAAACAAGGTATGCAATACCAGACAGGGGCTCAGGGAACAGCCACCCTCTGCCCAGCAATGTTCCAACCTACCACTCGGCTGAGTCAGATGCTTACAACAAACAAACAAACAAAAACCCTCAACGCCTCTCATTTTCATGAGGATAACAGCACTTCCTGCTCTTAAAGAGAATTTATTACACGCATTTCTTTTGCAAGACAAGTCCCAGAGGCCAGGAGGCTTTTCCAGCTGGCAGGAATAGCTGTATTTCCGACTCCACTAGAAATGGATTTGGCCTCCTCATCCCCAGGCCAGAGTGAGTTTCAGAGTGCAGGCTCCAGGCCTGGCAGAAAGTCGCCCCTCACAACCTGCCTGGCAGGGGAGCAGGAAAATGCTGGTGGGCTGGGTGGAACTCTGGCTCAAAACTACAGGAACGAGCCTAGGGTACTGTCTGGGTTCTCCAGTTTTCTTTCTCAAGCTTACGGGCATCCTGTAATGTTATGACGACACATGCCACCACCACCTTGATTTTTTTTAATATTTAGTTTTATTTATATACGAGAGACAGAGAGAGAGAGAGAGAGAGAGAATTGGGCGCACCAGGGCCTCAAGCTACTGCAAACAAACTCCAGATGCATGCACCACCTTGTGCATCTGGCTTATGTGGGACCTGGAGAATTGAACCTAGATCCTTAGGCTTCACAGGCAAGCACCGTAACTGCTAAGCCATCTCTCCAGCCCTTGATTTGTTTTGAGTCAGAGTGGTCTTTAGCCCAGGCTGGACTCACGCTCCCTATGTGGCTGGGAATGACCTCAAGCCTCCAATCCTTTGCCTTCTCCTCCTGAATGCTGGATTTCAGGTATACCACCACCACACCCGATTTATGCAGTTCTGGGCTTCATGTATGCTAGACAAGCATTTTATCAACTGAGCTACAACCCCAACACAAAAAAAACCTTTTTCTTTTTTTTTGTTAGACTTTGGGATTGACCCTAAGGCCTTAAATACTAGGCAAGCAGTCTACCACTGAGCTGTAACCCTAACTCGTCACTCTTAAAAACATTTTTTTTTTTTTAAAGTTTTGGGTCTCACTCTAGCCCAGGCTGACCTGGAATTCACTCTAGTCTCAGGGTGGCCTCGAACTCATGGCGATCCTCCTACCTCTGCCTCCTGAGTGCTGGGATTAAAGGTGTGCGCCACCATGCCTGGTTGGTGGTCATCACTCTTGATGTAAAACATCTTATTTCAAACCTCTGGATAACATCTTTACTCCTCCAGAATGCTTCTTTTATTTATTTATTGTGTAATTTTGAGCCCTTACAATCTGACCACCTCACAATCATTTTCTCCGGGTAGAAGGATCCCATTTTTTTAAAAAGTTTTGTTCATATGCGTGAGACCCTACCTCAAAAAACAAACAAACAAAAGCATGAGTCAAAGTGCAAAACTGGGGGAGGGAGACCCTTACATGGGAGCTCTGGGGGCGATGGGCCTGGGAACATGCCTTTGCTGATGTGTTTTCACAGCTCTCTCCCAGGCCCGTTCCTGAGGACATGGAGCTGAGCAACCGGAAAAGCCCCTGCAGAATGTGCAACAGCCCCGTCCCCTCCTCTAGGGACACACTTACTCCCCATCAGGGTCTCCTGAGGGGCTAGCAGTTGGGCTCCAATGCCTACCGCCGGCCCCCTTCCGGGACCACCCATACTCATTCCCCATCCGGATCTCCAGCTTCTTCTTGACCACCCTGACTCCCTGCCTTGCTCTCTGCTGGGACTTCCTCCACCCACAGGCTCCACGGGTGTCAGGAAGACAGTCACGTCCTCAGGGCCCTGGACCTTGAGGCTCAGAGAGCAGAGTCCTTTGTTAAGGATCACAGAGCTCATCAATGGCCGCTAGCAGACACATTCCATGAAGCACCTGCATCCTGCCAACAACCAGAGGGCATGGTGCTCCTCCCCCACCCCGAGCTCAGCCTCCGAGGCGCTCTTACTCAGCCCCTGCCGCTCCCAGTCCCAGGTCTGCCCACTGGCTGACTTCTGGCGCTGCTCCTGAGCCAGGCATGGGGCACACACACACCTTTAATTCCACTCATGAGGCTGCGGTACGAGGCTCACAGGGAGTTTGAGGGCAGCCTGGGCTAGGATGAAACCTTACCTTGAAAAATCAACAACGATAAAACCACAGCTTCCTACTCCAAGACTGAGTCTGGGGACCCCCCCCCCGCCCCCATTGCTGGGCTTGCTCTTTTACCTGCCTCCTGCCCTAGGGTCTGCAGAAGACATAACCTCTATCATAAACCACAGGGCTGGCCTCTAGGTTGCTTCCAGAACTATCCTCCACACCCCAGGCAGATCTTTGGCTCATATGAAACTGTTCAGTTCCTTAGCACCTGTAAGGGGGGGGGGGGAAATCACCCCCTACTCAGACAGCCCAGAAGCTAGTTACAGCCTCCACAGTAACAGCTCCCAAGAAGCAACAAGCCAGGGAACCCCTATCTTAAGCAAATGAAGGGGACTCCTAGCCTGGACCCCCCAGCAGGAAGGCTTTTATTTACTGGAGAACAGGTAGGCTGACCCCTTCACACCATTTAAATCAGAATACCCAGGGACGCAGCTGGAGGGAGGGCGGGTATTCATAAGCAAAAGAACCTCAGTCTGAAATGTCCAGAGAAGGGCTCCATAAAGGATTAAAGCCAAGAAAGCCTATGTTATTTGGTGAGATTGACCAGGCCTTAGCCCTAAGGCTCTAGCAGAATTTACACAATAATACCAGCTCCCCAGGCCAGGCCTTCCCCTTCCTTCGGGATTTAAGGGCCAAGGGTCAGATTTCAGATTTCGACACAGGTGGGCCTAACCGAGGAAGGCAGCAGGCTGAGAAGTGGGATTGGCCCCACCCTTTCCTTTCAGGGCCTCAAGGACTCTGAGCAAACTTCAGAATTTCACCAAAACCCCAACTCCTTTCCCCAAGCATCCTAGGGCCAGTCCCTTCAAAGCTCAGCACCGAGACAAGCTCCCCGCTGGGTAAAGGACGGCTGGGAAGCCGAGTCTCAAGGCCGCACTCAGCCCTGTCCAGGGTCCTGACTCCTGGTCAGTACTCTTATGGGCCCTGGGCCTCCTTGGTGTTCAGAGTACTCCTTGATATGCATTTTTGAGGCGCACTGCAAAGACTTGTGTGTCTTGCCTAAACCCACCCCCAGCAGTCCCACGGTGGTGGGGATCACCACAAGCCCACTTTGGTGCGACGCCCAGTACTCTGTTCCTCGGATCCGCCACCCTGCCTCGGTGCACGCTGATGAGACACAGCGAACAGCAGTTGTCAGACAGTTTTTGCACTGTCCGCCACAGAGAGCCAGCCCATGCCCGCCACGACGGACCATCAAAGCTCTCTACTCCCAGCCCTTTCGCCAAGAGCAGAGCAGAGCAGAGCAATTTCGTGTAAACACTCTGCAGCCAAGTCCTCGCTGTCTTCTCTACCCTCTCATGAGACAAATCATTTGGAAGCTTTCATTGATGGCTTCTTTTCTGCCCACCATAACTCAGGATTTATGCCGGTCATGGCTCACCGTCCTCACTTAAGAGGATGAGGGAAACCTTGCAGGCTACTCTCCAACCCTACTGTGGGAGGAAAAGCTTGCCCTGGCTATCGTTCAAGGCCGGGCGTACATCTCAGTCCTCCTGGCTAGACCCCAGAGCCACCTGCAGGAGCTCCTTGTCTGGGGCCTGGGCCATGGGTAGCCACTCCCCAGTGGGGCCCTGAACTATGATTCAACTCTATTTTTAGGTACAAAGACTCTGGGCTGGAAAACCCAAGAGGCAGGGCAGTTTTCTGTCCCATGCAAATTGTTCTTTCTTAGCCCCAAAGACACCTGTTTCCTCCCAGCCAGAGATGGGTCCCAGTGTAGGAGGCAGCCCCTCTCCCACCTACCTTCGGGAGGGGGAGGAGAAGGACAGTCAGGGAAAGAACCAAGGAGTTCTCCACACAACTCCAATCCATAAGAAACGGGAGATGGATGGATTCTCTGAGTCAGGACCCTCATGTCCCAAACAGGCATGAAAGTTCCCCTCCCAGGACCAGGAAGGCCACATCAAGGTGGCTACTGATTTACACACTCAGCAATAGCAGGACTGGGGAAGGAGCCATCCCACATAGCCATGACAAGGCAGGGCCTCCCAAGGCCCCTCCTGCCTTTTGCTTCCTAGACTGCACTTGGCATACTCCATCTTCCCACACAGCATGGCTAATCCAGAAGGGCAGAAATAGGAGGTCATGAGCTGGAGGGATGGCTTAGTGGTTAAGGCATTTGTTTGCAAAACCAAAGGACCTTGGTTCCATTCCCCAGGACCCAAGTAAGCCAGATGTACAAGGGGGCGCATGCGTCTGGAGTTCATTTGCAGTGGCTGGAGGCCCTGGTGCGTCCATTCTCTCTCTCTCTCAAATAAATAAATAAAAATAAAAATAAATGTTCTTAATATAGAAATGTCTATTAAAAAAACAAATTGGAGGTTATCAGAAGGAGATATCCCATCTCCCAGATATGATATGAAAGGCAGGAGACTGGAGATATCAGAGCTATGGTTCCCTCAAGAGTCAATCCAAGGGAATCTGTCAGTCACTCACTGGTCAATAGATCATCCCTTGTGTGAACACACAAAGAAGCAGGAAAAACAGTTATCCCCTTAATGAGGTGGAACACTCCACCCTACAAAGCCCTCCTCTGTGCAGTCTCTGACAGGCCCTCACTGCTGAAGCTGCCCACTTCTCTGAACTCTAACTCTCAGTCTTTCCCCCACTTTCTTTCTCTTAAAAAAAAATATAGCCGGGCATGGTGGCGCACGCCTTTAATCCCAGCACTCGGGAGGCAGAGGTAGGAGGATCACCATGAGTTCGAGGCTGCCCTGAGACTACATAGTTAATTCCAGGTCAGCCTGGACCATAGTGAGACCCTACCTTGAAAAAACAAAAACAAAAAACAAAAAACAAAACAAAAGTACACACACACACACACATATTTGGGGGGGGGGAGAAGGAACATGGGTGACAGGGCCACCTGCCACTGCAAATGAAACTCCAGATGCATGTTCCCTCTTGTGCGTACTGGGGCACTGAACCCAGGCCGTCAGGCTTTGCAAGCAAGCACCTGTAACTGCTGAGCCATCCATCTCTCTACAGCCCTCTGTCTTTCTCTCTTTTGAATGCTTGCCAAAGTCCTAGGCATGCTTGCCCTGACCTTTGGGGCTTGACTTTTCCACCTCCTGCTCAGTCCATCTCCCTTGCCTGACTTCACATTATGAGAAAAAGGACTCAGCAGCACTAACGATTTACAACCCTCCCTCCCCTTCAGCCCCAGCATCCCACCCTTCACTCCACGCCCCACTTGAAAGCATCACTCCATCTCCAACCAACCCATGGGGGGAAGGACAGAGGGTCCCACCCCACCACCCAAGGGAAGAGTCCTCAAGCGCCCTCTCAGAAGGCAAGGGAGAATCCTTTTGCAAATGAAAGGTTTTGGGGAAGAACATCTTCAATATATATAGGAAGCCCATCCCAAATACACATACAAGGACTGGCTAAAAGCTGTGGCACGGGATTGCCCTAGTGGTAAGCAATAAAAGAAAGAGGGTGTGGCTTGGTAAAGACACCCTCCAAGACCACACCAAGGGCTCTGCAGCAGAATTCTCAGGACCTGGCTCCTGGCAGGCTGCAGAACAGTGTGGAAGAACCAGGTTGGAAACGCCCGCCTCTCAAAGCTCATGCAGCGCCATCTGTGCCAAAGGCCTCTTCTATGCCCGGCGGCATCAACAGTGAAGTCCTACGAAGGAGCAGCAAGGCCCCATCAGGTGAGTTCCAGGGACTACAGGAAGTGGGCTCTGATCTTCAAAGAGTGTTTTTCCCACTTGTCAAAGCAAAGAGGACTTGAAATGCATATGAAACATCATGGACGCGTACAACGAGTCCCAAGGCTAAGGACTCCATCCTTCTGGGCACCGACGAACCGCAGCCTCTAATGTCCTAAATGCTTTTGAATTTTATCCCACTGCCACCACCCAACTCAAAGCCATCAGGCAACTGCAAACAGTCCTTCCACAGCAGCCCGTGGGACTTCTTATTAAAACAGCAGACCACGAGGATGGCAGTCAGCTGGTGGAGCCCTTGCCTAGCAGGCACTAGTCTTTGAGTTCAACCCCCAGCACTGCACAATGCCCACTTGTAATCCCAGCACTTGAGAGACAGAGGCAGGAAGGTAAGAAGTTCAAGGTTGCCCTTCGCTACACAGTGAGTTCAAGGCCAGCCTGGACTGCAGGAGATTTTATCTTTAAAAAAAAAAAATCCAAAAACCAAAATCAAACCATCAGACTAAATCGCCGCCTGGTTTACGATCACTCTGTGTATAAGGTCAGCAGAAGCCACTTCCCAACAACCTACAAGGCTTAGGTGAACTGGCCTTCCCATTCATTCTCCCCGACACGCTGCCCTGGCCGCGGTGGCACTGGGCGTAGGTTGTCTGCCAGGCACGCTGTGCCCACTCACATCCTTTCCTCACTCCCCACAGGTGTCTGCTCCAGCCACCTCCCCACTTCCGTTTCTTTCCTCCCGGAAGCGTATGGCTACCCACCTCCGAGGGCTTCTTTTCGTTCTGCCGGGGCCAGCCTGGCTTGCTGCTGCTGGCCAGCTTGGAGCATCTTGATGCTGATGCAGACGTGGCGTGACCTGCAGAGAAGACAGACCACGAGGAGCCTCGGAGGGCCAGGAACACCTCCCACCGGGACCTGGCGCTGGGAAGCCTGGCTTGTGTGCTCAGGAGGCCACCGTGAGCAGCTGGTGCCCTGTCCTGTCCTGGTGGCAGCCTCACACAGACACATGCTTCCTCCTGCACCAAGGAGACCTAGACAAGGCTTTGGTGCCCAGTCTCCAGCCTGTTGCGGGTTAGCTGTCTCCTGGCATTTCAGAATACGTAGGGGGAAATGGGGATCTGAAAGGACTCGGACCACCAGGCATGAGACCTAGCCCCGACTCCTACCCATCTGTCACCACAGGACTTAGGATATTTTTGTTTCTGTTGTTTGAGACTGGGTCTTGCTATGTGGCCCAGGCGAGCCTCAAACTCACTGATCCTCCTGCCTCAGCATCTTTAGTGTTGTGATTATAAACTTCAGTTTGTTGAAGTGTGGCACTCAAGAAGAACAATGTGTTCTTCAGCTAACAATAAATAAATGACTAAAATAAAATAAAAATCCTCTGTTTGGGGGCTGGAGAAATGGCTTAGCAGTAGAGGCGTTTGCCTGTGGAGCCAAAGGACCCAGGTTCGATTCCCCAGGACCCACGTAAGTCAGATGCACAAAGGGACGCACGCATCTGGAGTTCATTTGCAATGGCTGGAGGCCCCAGCATGCCCATTCTCTCTCTGTCTCTCCTCTCTCTGCTTGCAAATAAATAAATAAAAAGGAAAAAAAATCCTCAGTTTGCTCTTTTATGAGGGTGCTAAGGATAGTCTGGATAAGTGTACCTCAAAAATCCAAGAGGGCCGGCTGTGGTGGCGCACGCCTTTAATCCCCAGCACTCAGGAGGCAGAGGCAGGAGGATCGCCGTGAGTGACACTCCTGTAATCCCAGCACGTGGGAAGTGAAGGCGGCAGGATCAGGAGTTCAAGGCCATCTTTAGCGACACAGAGAGGTTAAGTCCAGCCGGGATGACATAAGCCCCCATGTCAAAAAAAAACCAACTAAGCAAACAACAAGGTCCTGGTCCGCAGCGTGGTGCTGATGGGGGGTGCTGTGGCTCTTTAGGACCTGGAACCTTAAGGGCGTGCTTTGGGTCATTGGTGCCGATAAACCACGAGCTGCAGTCTTCAAAACTGTAAGCTAAGTAAACCTAGCTACCTCGCACAGTTCTTGGAAGTGACAAGAAGCTGATTAACAATAGGATTGTCTCCAAAGGTCTGAGCTAACAATGGTCCCTGATACCCAGGAATTCTTCAACAAACACTGGCCTTTAGTATAGGGTTCAAGCACCTTGCTAGACTACTGGAAATGGCCTCTGCAAGGAGAGAGAGAGAGAGAGAGAGAGAGACCCAAGACTTTGGCTGAATAGGAGTAGCAGCCATGGGTTAGTACAGTATTGGGCACTGAGAGAGAAGGAGTCAGTCCTAGCCCAGCCCCAGCCTGCTGGTGCTCCAGGGCTCATCTGCAATAAGGTTAGAAGTGGAAGACACAGTTCCTGGATCAACTAAGCCAGGCCCAAAGCAGCTGGATGCTGCCATCTCTGCTGCAGGGAGGGGGACCAGATCCAGGCTGGACAGACGTGAGTGACTACGACCTGGAGCTAGGCAAGGGCTAGAACACTTCTACCTTCTAACCCCTGGGGGGCTGTGGACTTTAGGACTAGACGGGGCCTTGAGATGCTGCTGGTTCGCCATATTCACGGACAAGTCAGTCTAAGGTTACAGAGTCCTAGGTTGGGCCTTCCCAGTGGGGCAGCCTCCACCAAGGCAGCCATCCCAAGGTGGGACCTTCTTGGCAGCCTGTCCCTTCTAAGTGACCCATATGGAACTCCTTACTCAAGCACAAGCAGGACTGGCCTTCTGGGCCATTGGAAAACAACTGTTTTATGAGGTCATACAGGAGAAGAGCGCTCACCTTCCACTGGACTCCCTCCTCTGCTCCCTAAATCCTATCTTGTCACCAGGGCCTGTCCTCCGCCACCAGGCATCCAGCTGATGCTCCCGACCCACACCCAAGTCTATCTCTGAGAATCTTTTTGCCAAGATACTATGAAAACTGGACTCTTCATTAATTTGTTCAACCAGCAGCTATGGAGTGGCTGGGAACACAGCAGGACATAGGCCCTCCAATTAGAGTTCACGCTCATTATTACAACTCACGGTATTTGCCGGCCACAGGTTTTGTTGTCTGTTCTTGTACAGAGTTCCCAAGAGAGCCCTGATTCATTAAGGCCAAAAGAAGGACTTTTTTCTTGTAGCAGCCAGAAGCAGCTAACACGGAGGTCTGAAGAGAAGCTAGTCTATTCCAACCAGAGCAAGAGGGTGGAATGAAGCGGACAGAGAAGTCCAGGAGGTCAGGGTTAAGGGCAGGGACTGATCACCTCAGCAGCAGAGGGACTGGTCTTGAATTAGGTTTCCATCCCAAGGCTGAGTTGAGCTCACGGGCAGCCTCGTCCCACCCCGAGCATGGGTCTGACAATTGCTCACGTGCTGACCCCTCAGGAGCCCCAGGCAACAGGCTTACTGTCAGTGGTGTCCGAGTTGTCGCTGCTGATGGAATATTTTCGCCTCTTCTCTTCCATCTGCAACAAAAGGCAATAGGGCCGTTATACACACTAATACTAGTAACCGGGACTTCTGCAGTCTTTCAGAAAATCACCCCACTGTATACCACCCCACCTGTGCCCGCAGAGTGACAAGGCGGCCCTACCTCTCTGCCAGCATCACCCTCTATCGACCTGCCCAGAGTCCCTGCAGCTGGGAGAGGAGTCCCAAGTCCCCACCTCTGAACCTAGAGCCCTCAGATAAGCAGAAGTCTGCCCAAAGATGTAGAGAGGGCTGTGGAGAGGTCAGCAGACCAAGGCTGAAAGGTGACAATGATCAGGCCAGTCACAGCTCCCATTCAACAAAATGGGCCTGCGAGAAAACCCAGTCTGCAGCAGACGCGTCCTAAGCGTCCCCTACAGAAGGGAAAGGAGGAGACAGGAAATATGAGTGATCCTTCCAGGACCATACCACTGAGATAAGGACCCAACCAGCGCTGAAAGACCGATCCTGAGAGCAGTGGCCAGCAGGGTGTGAAATGGGGTCAGTCAGAGGACCCTGGCCCTGGGCTGCTGGGCTCTGCCAGCTCTCAATGTCCTTTCCAAGATGCACTACAAACCTGCTTTACCTCAAATGCACTAACTTCAAGACATCAAGACAGTGCCCTCAGTTTCTCCCACTGTGCTGGGTTCCTAACAGCCTAGTAAGTTGTGAGTTACAAGCTCTAGTTACAGGCGAGGCCGTGCCTCATCATGGTACTAACTGGCTGGACTAAGATGAGAGCTGAACCTCAAGGTCTGAAGTCTGATCCCTGAGATCACCAAGAGAGCTGCCTTTGTGCAGTATGTCTGTTCTGGCCTGGAACGTTGTGATCATCCATTCCCTCCCTCCAGTCCTGTAGAATCCTAGGTGGCATGGCCTACTCTGGTCCTCTTCCAGAGAAGCTCCCTGATAACCTGCTAGGGGTCCGTGGCATTTTCCATCGTGTCCCTGTTAGTCCTGAACCGGGCTCACCGTCCACAGCCATGGACAGGGAAGGGATCCTTGTGGCCCAGCCTATCCGCCAGTGCTGCACCTACCCTTAACCTGCTCCTGCTGAGTCCTGGGGGGTCCCCATCGTCCTGCAGCCCCACAGAGAGCCCCCCCCCCAGAGACCCGGAGCATCTGCTCATCAAGATGCCACAAGGATTACCTGGCTCCCTGAGGGTATCAGGATGGCTCTCCTGCCTCTCCTCCTAGCTCCCCATATAAAATGGCAGGAAGGACATTGGGCTACTGGTTTACTGCCCAGTTCCAGAGGTACAAAGTGTTCCCCAGAAGGCAGGAGACTGAGGGACCCCTGGCAGGACCTGGGAGGCAGAAACAGCCTTGGTTGTGGGTGGTTATGACAACTGCCCTCCTCTTACAAACGGGGAAACTGAGGTTCAGAGGTCAAGTGACCTGCCCAAGATGATAGTGCTTGTATTTGACACAGAAGACCCTGCTCTTGGGGCCAGAGAGGTGTCTTACTGGTTAAAGTGATTGCCTGCAAAGCCTAAGGACTCAGGTTCGATTCCCCAGGACCCACATAAGCCAGATACACAAGGTGATAGTGCCTGTAATTGACTCAGAAGACCCTGCTCTTGACCTTCAGACCTCCGGGCAACAGAGAGCAAGAAGCCCAGAATCCCAGCCACAGTCCTCCCTGCCCTTTGGGCTCTGAATGTCAACAGCACTAGGAAGGACAGAAGGATGGCTTCGGCAGGAACACGGACTCTAGCCCACAGCTCGCCCAGCTGGGCTGCTGGTGTGGTAAGAAGATGGGAAAAGGCCTGGGGAGGTGGCTCAGTGGTTAAAAGGTGCTCGCTTGTAAGCCTGTAGCCCACAACAATGGTTAAGTGGGGCCAGGAGACTCCAGAAGCTGGCAGAATGGCTAGTGTGGTGCATGCTGCGCAGAACATAAGACACTGGCTTGTAAAGAAGGTAGGAGGACGGACATGGACATCCTGAGGTTGTTCTCTGATGCCGTGGGATGCATGTGACCATGTACGTACGTACGTACGTACACACACACACACACACAAAGATGGGAGCTGGGGAGATGGCTTAGTGGTTAAGGTGCTTGCCTGCAAAGCCAAAGGATCCAGGTTCAATTCCCCAGGACCACATAAGCCAGATGCACAAGGTGGCACATGTGTCTAGAGTTCATTTGCAGCAACTGGAGGCCCTGGTGCACCAATTCTCTCTCAAATAAAAAAATATATATATGTATATATATTTTTTAAATAAGGATGGGAAGAAGGGCCTGGTGGTGTATGTCTTTAATCCCAGCACTTGGGAAGGCAGAGGTTGGAGGATCTCCATGAGTTCGAGGCCACCCTGAGACTACATAGTGAATTCCAGGTCAGCCTGAGGTAGAGCGAGACCCTACCTCGAAAAAAAAAAAAAAAAAAAGATGGGAAAAGGTGCTATGAAAGGAAAGAAGTCATCAATTTCTCTTATGACCCTGCTCTGCAGTTCTTTCATTTTCAGCAAAGGCACTTCTAAGCCAGAGTCTCCCACAGCACTACATGGTTAGCAGGGACAGGCATCTGGGGTCATCCTCAGGACAGGAGGAAGAGGAGCTAGAGTTGTGCATTTAGGAGTCCTCTATTCAAAGCCTCACCCCATCACTCAGGGCCTTGGCCAAAGACGTCTCTCCCAGGAGGTAAACTAGATCTGATTTCCCCCATACATTTCCCAGATTTAGAATGCTGGCACCTGAGTCCAAATTCGAAAAAACACTCTGAAAGGGCCAAACTAAACACGGTTGTGGTTGTTGGCCAGAACCGGCTAATGAGACTAGATGACAGCAGCTTAGAGTCCCTTAGCACAGTGGCTGCAGGGCACACAGGTGCTGTTAACTCCATGGCAGCCCTGGGCCAGGGTGGACAGGCCTGGGGGGAAGGGAGACTGGCCCTTGGACAGGAAGGTGACCTGTGCGCTAAGGAAGGGCCCTTCAAGTAGATCCCTAACTGCTCATGTCTTGCAATGCCAAGTCGTACTGCCCAGAGGCCAACGGGTGATATTGGTGTGCAGAACTGCACCCTGTGCCCCAGCCTGTTCGCTGTCCAACCTTGCCCTCCTTGGAATAGCCAGGGGACATTCTCCTGGGCCCGAGTTGCCCCGTCAGAGGCTGTTATTAAGGGGCAGATTTTGTGGTGTCTTAATTGGAATAATAACTAGGCTTCAGAGGGAAGCCACTGCTTTGTGAGGAAAGGTTTCCTTTGAACTAAGTTCACTCCAAAGGGCTCCTGGCCTCAAGTGAGCAGTAACACCCTGCCGCCATCACAGTGGTTAATGGAGCCCCAAATGGGGCTGGCACCCCACTTCTAGGAGGCAGCCCTTTGCCCCACAAATCACCTTGCTCACACCTAAGGAAGGGGGGCAACTCCTAGGCTGCAAATGCAGGTGGGAGCGGAGGAGCTTTGAGATCAGCCTCTGGTTTTCCCTCCCCACTGGCCCTACAGCCTCTGCAAGGACTGCTCGCAACCAGTGACCCCAGCGACAAGGAGCACTAGAAATGGTCCCAAAATGGTCCCCTCTCTACAAGAGATCCTGGGGCAGCAGCGGGTCCTTCTGCCGCTGAGCCCAGCCCATTGCACCTCCCACGCAGTGCCCAGCAGGGGATGCAGACAGAAGTTCTCCTTTGGACTACGAGTGAGCAGAACGCCCCCAATAGAGCCTGGGTGTCCCCCTGCTCCACAGGCAACGCCTGGCAAGACTAGAACACAACCACCTTTTTCTGTTTCTCCTATCAGTACCCCACTGGCCCAAGCCTATCACAGCTCGCCCAGCCTCTGAATTAATCCACAATGACTGAAGCATAAATCAGATCACATCATGACCCCGCTGAAGTTCTTTACTGGGTTCCGGCTGCTCCAGGTCCACATCCCAAGTCCCTGACAGCAAGAACCTACACCATCTGGTCCCTGGCCACTGTGACAAGTTCCCAGTGACCACCATTCCCTTCCTCACTGCTGTCAAGCCACACTGGCCTCCTTTCCTCTGACAAGCCAAAGGCTCCATGCCTTGAGACATGGGTACAAACAGTGCTCTCTAATTTATTCAGTTCCATTACTTCTTTTTTTTTGAGATGGAGTTTCATGCAAACCACGTTGGCTTTTACCTACCAAAGGTGACTTTGGACTTCTGACCTTCCTACCTCCACCTCCCAAGTACGGGCATGCGCTCCTGTGCCTAGTTTATGGCATGCTGGCGATCAAACCTAAAGCCTCGGGCATGTGCTAGGCAAGCACTCTACCAACTACCATGTATGCACGGCTGTCCATTCTTCAAGTTTAGGCTTACATGTCCTTGTGCCAGTCTTTGCCCATTACCTTATCTAAAGAAAGTAGCCACTGAGCTGTAGAGATAGTTGCTCAGCAGCTAAGGCACTTACTTGCAAAGCCTAAGGACCCAGGTTCAGTTCCCCAGTACCCACGTAAAGCCACATGCACAAGGTGGCCCATGCATCTAGCTTGTTTGCAGTAGCTAGAGGCTCTGGTGGGTCCATTCTCTCTCTCTCTCTCAAATAAATAAAAAAAAATGTATATATTTTTTTATAAAAGAAAGTATCCACCCTGTGAGGGCTGGCCAACCTTCAGACTGTGACAGGGTGCTGACATCTACAAATGGGTTGGACTGCAGCAGTGACTCACCTGGGGGCCCGTAGCCCGCATACCACAGGTGGGACATGGGTACATGTCCTCAGAACAGCCGTAGAGCTGTGCGTCTCTATGTTGAGCAACTTGCTGACGTCCCTCCTTGGGACTGTGTCTGTGCAGGGAACACGTCTGGCTGGAGCCCTGCGTGAGCCCCGGCGCTCTCACATCCTATCCCATACATAATAGGAAGCGCTAAGCCTGCTCTTACCCCCCTCTGGAGGTGTCAGGACCACACAGTCCAGCTGGCCTGCCTGCAGCCAGCAGGAACAAACAGCCCAGGCCAAGATTCCGTCCTGTTTTCACAGTCTTGACCCCACACATTTTCCAGGAGGCTTTATTTGGTTGGGCTCCTGGCTAATGACCAATGTCAACTCTGTAATAGGGCAGCAATTTGGTGGCAGATGTTTTCTTGGCAGCAGTGGCCATCGGTCTTAGCCCCCACTAAGGTCTGGCCTTGGAACACTACTGCCCAATGCCAGCCCCCTTTAAAGATGTCTCTGCAAATAAACTCAAATAAACACCCTGGGCCTTCATTAACGCCCTTCCAGCTGACCCTGGGAACAGTGGGTCTTTCAGGCCTGCTACTGCAGTCGCTCCCTGGGCAGTTAAAACACCCACCCTGGCCTCTGGCCACTCCTCTCCAGGGGCCACCAGGCCGCCCTGCCTGCCATCACACACAGGAGTTGGTCCTCCTTAAAAAAAAAAAAAAAAAAAAAAGTGGGAGGTGGGGAGAAAGGGCTTGCAAGCAGGCAATTTACCATTCCAGACACAATCTTTCAAAGAGAAACAAAAACTCAGCCTGTCTGAGGCAGACCGCTAAGCGTGTGTGTAATAAGATGCTAATACAATTTAATGATATTTCGGCTGGAAAACCTGTCCTCAGAGCCTCCTTGTGTCGGGAAGGCCAGACATTCAGAAAACAAGAGCTGTACACTCTTAAACCGCTTGTAACGGGGGTCACAGCCCTCCTTTTTCCTATCTCCCATTAACTTTAATGCCTTCTCGGGGACAGTAATTACAGTCACAAAAAAATGATTTTGCGCGCACAGGGTGGAGGGCTGCTGCCTGTGACTGTCAGCCCTGCTTCCGCAAGTCTGTGGAAACTCGAATCTCACTTCACCATCGCTGTCCACCTGCTACCCAAATGTCCCAGAAGGACCCAGCTCCCCTAGAACACGCTGCCATACCCACTGTGCATTCCAGCTCTGGGGATCCCCTAAGGGGACCCCGACGAGGTAAGAGGCCTCCTCACTCTAACCTTTACCTTACAGGGCAAAGCTCAGTCTGGCTGCCCAAGGGTACCAGCGGGACCTTTCTGATCTCCAGAGAAGGAAGCTGGCTCTCTGGCTTAACCTGTAGGTGAGGGTTCGAAGGTTGAAGCTGCACTGGGGTTCTTCCCAGTTTATTAAGAAGAATAAGAGGGCTAGAGAGATGGCTTAGCGGTTAAGGCGCTTGCCTGCAAAGCCAAAGGATCCAGGTTCAACTCCCCAGGACCCAGGTAAGTCAGATGTACAAGGTGGTACATGTGTCTGGAGTTCGTTTGCAGTGGCTGCCTCTTTTTCTCTCTCTCCCTCTCTTTCTCAAATAAATAAAAAAGAAGGGAAATAAGAAAGACTAATGTTAGCTGGGCGTGGTGGCACACCCAGCACTCGGGAGGCAGAGGTAGGAGGATCACTGTGAGTTCGAGGCCACCCTGAGACTCCATAGTGAATTCCAGGTCAGCCTGGGCCGGAGTGAGACCCTACCTAGAAAAAAAAAAAGAAAGAAAGCTAATGTTGATCAAGTGTTTATTTACTACATGCCTCACTTTAGCCTTTTCTTCAGTAATGGGAATTGATGTCAGTGTCTTGGGCATGTTAGACAAGCGCTCTACCACTAAGCTACAGCCCGGCCCTGGGCTTAGACCCTTCACTGCACGTAACTACTACCAATACCACGGGCTGGTGAAGAGACTGAGGCTCCAAAGGGCCATCACCATAGGATCAAACCACCTCAGCCGGGAACAACGCAGCAAGGACGCAAGCCTCGCCCTGGCTGGCCGCAGAGGGTGTAGGGTACTCCATCCCAAAAGACTCAGGTATGCACGGAGGCCTACAATTTCTAGTGTGGCTGTAATGAAGGGGATGTTGGGGAAGAAGCTAAGAGGGCTGACTGCAGACCCAGAACAGACCTTCCTCAGTGCTCAGTGCCTGAACTGAGCCCCAGGACCTGCAAGTGCAAGCGTCTAAGCCACATGCTAAAGGTGCTACTACACGGCATGGCAGGTCAAGGCTGTCCACTCCTCACCTCTGATCTGGTCTCTTTTTGTACAACTTCAAGGACTCCAAGTCCCCAAACAGCCTACTGTGTGTGCTGTGCAACATATGGAGTAGAAGTGTGGATCTGAGTACAGGACAACCACCTGCTTGTTACATAGAAACAACAGTTATAACAAGAACACCCTGCCTACAACATCAAAGGACGGGGAGTCGGTGTCAGAGGCCTAACTTCGAGACTCTGTGGTGCATGTGGGATTTCAGGCACAGCTAGCCCTCCTTACCTGTAAAGGAGAGCCAAGTGGCTGAGATCTCTGACAGCCTTTTGGATTAGTGTTACTGGCAGGCAATGGAAGGAAGGGAAATGCATGTTGGGTGGGAAAGCATTCTGGAAACATCTGCTGCATCCAGAGCTCAAACAACTCTGTCTTTAAACACTTCGCCTCCAAAAGTACCGGGGAGACCCTTAGCCAAACAGTTTCAAAACCAACATTCACTGTAAGTCCCGCTGCCTGGGGTGAGGACTTCCCTCTGAGAGGCATTTGCTGTGGAACCAAATGCTTTTCCACTCAAAACAACAGCCAACAAGCACTTGGGACAACTGAAGGGCTCTGGATCAAACAAACATCCCTTTTTTTCCCCTACCATGCAAACTTTCTCAACAAATTATTCGCCCACTTCGGATCAAAGCCTGTTTTTGCAGTCTGTGACCTAAAAAGCAAATAGCATCGCCTAAACATGAAAGCCCTCTTCCGCGCTCGGGTCAGCTTTATTACTCATTCCTTCCCCCCTTACAGTTATTCTGTTGTTATTTTCCTCCTCTGCTTGGTAGATTGCTCTGCGAGTCCTAACCCGCCCAGGGGAAGATGGGCCAGGAAGGCTGGTGGACTTTCTTGGGGGCCCTGAGGTGAGAAAGAAAATCAAGGGACGCGACAGTCAGCACCCCGGGAACCTAAGAACCAGGGCCAGGCCTGGTTGGCAGCTATCTGACTGGCTCTCTTGCCAGATGTCCTAGTGGGAATTGGACCAGTAACAGGAGGGAGTCAGTGCCATGCTGGGTGGAGGGCTGGGGAGGTCCTACCATTTCCCAAGCCCACCACTCAGCAGCTGTAAATGTTAAGGGGAACATTCTAACAGCTCTTCTGGGCTCACAGCTCCGCACGACCCCTCCCAACAAACGACTCTTTCTACCCAGCCCGTTCTAGCCCCCTTTGGCACTGCTTTGGAAGTAACAAAACCTAAAAACGAGTGGCCCCCTACTAACTCTGCCTCGAGATAAAACTTTGTGCCTAGCAATTCTACAGATGTGTGTGTGTGTGTGTGTGCGCGCGCGCGCGAGCGTGCTAGGGACAGGGGTGACGTTTGGAAACTGCAGAAGACAGGGACAGACTGCAATCTGCCTTTGGCATATAAGAAACCCGGTGCCCACCCTCTCCTCCAGCCCCCCTGTCCGGCCTTCCACCAAGCTGATAAAAAAGTGCCAGGGCGGCTGCAGTGGCAAGAAGGGATGAGGAGGGCGGCGCGCCTCCAGCCTGCCCCTGGAGGCGGCCGGAGGGACCGCAGGCTGCAGGCGCGCCGGCGTGACTCCAACCGCGGGAACCGGGAGGAGGAGCCGGAGGTAGCTGCGGGGGGCTCCGGCCCAAGCAAAGGAAGGGCAAGAGGCTGCTCGGGCCGGGGGCAGCTGGAGGAGGTGGGTGGGCTGGACGATGGGGCGGGGGAGGGGCCGAGACTGCTGGAAGGGCAGCTGAGCCCCGGGGTGGGGTGGGTGGGGGTTGGGAGTGGAAAGCCGAGCCCGAGGTGTGCAGTAGGGGGACTGGGTTGGGCAGGATGGGCCTCTCGGGAAGGTAGAGTGAAGGCTTCCTGCCAGTCTTGCAGACAACCTCACCCTCCGGCAGAACAGCTACGAGTCGCCGGACTGCCCCCAGCTCTTCCCTGGGCCGGAGAAGGGGGTGTCTCGGGACCGAGGGATGGGCGGGAAGGGACCGTGGGGAGCTACAAGTCTGCACCCAGGCGGGGAGGAGGCGAGCGGGAGCCACTCGGCTGGCGCGGGCGAGTGGGTGGGAAGGAGGGAGGGAGAGGGAGGAAGGAGGTGAGGCCGGGAAGATGCCACTGCCGGGGGCGGGGCGCGGCCGGGGATCCGGCCGAGGGACTGCAGCAGCGCTTCGCGGGGGCAGGGGCTGCAATGTCACTCGTTTTAGGGGTCAGGTGCGTGTGCCCCAGGCAGGGTCCGCTACTTGCCCGCTCCTCTTAGGTATCGCCAAAGTGTAAAGGGCAGAGGCAGAGGGCAGTGGACCGCGGAGTCGTCCCCGGAGCGGGACGCGAACCGGCAGAGTTGGGAGAAGGTAAACAAGGGCCACGCCCCCTGCCGTCGCCCCGCGAGCGCGCACCCGCCGCTCCGGCCGTCGCCGGTACATTTCCACTCTCTCGGCGCTTCTCCCCCGCCGGACTCCCGCGCAGCCCCGGGGGAGGGCTGTCCCCCCACCCCGGTCCGCGCCCAGGCTGCGCACCCTCCACACTCACCTGGAAAGGTTGTCCCCCGCCCCTCAAAAAGAAAAAAAATTCCTAATCTGTACGACGCCTCTGAGCACGGGAGCCGAGCATGCTGCCCCCGCGTGCAACACCCGCGTGCACCCAGCCAGGAGAGGGGGCGCTGGGCGGAGGCGGCAGCCCCCCGGAAGGTGTCTGGGACTGGACCCGGCTGCACGTGAGCCCAGCGCGGGGTCATGTGCACCGGTTCAGCCCGGTTCGGCGCCCGGACGTGCTGCGTATCAACAAAATGAAACTCGGGGAGACAGGAGGGCAGATAGCTCCGGGTTTCCCGAGCCCCCGCTCCGGCCGCTCGACCTCCCCGGCACCCTGCTCGCGTCGCAGCCCCTCCGAGTGGCCGGAGCCCGCGGGGCAACTTGCAGTCCCGGCGCGCCCCCGCCCTCCCGCCCGCGCCCCCTCGCCGGCCCAGGGGCGCTTTGCCGCAGTCATTAATAAAGAAGGTCGCTAGGCTCACCCTTCCAAAAGTTGTGGTTGCATGCGCCCCTCTCAGCCTCCCCGCACTGTACTCTTTAAAACACGACTGACCAGCATGCGCAATCTCTCCCCGGGGCTGTGCATCCCCCCCACCCCCCGCGCTGGCTTCCTAGAACAGGCAGCCAGCAAGAGAGGGAGCGAGCGAGCTAGAGAGAGAGAGAGAGCGAGGAGAGCCGGCAGATCTGTTGCAAAAAAAAAAAAAAAAAAAAAAAAACCAAAATAGCGCCGTGGAGATGCGCAGGGCCCATCCGCTGGGGGGCTTGATCTTACCTTGCTCCGCGGTGCCCTCCCGAGGGGCGCTGCCCCCGGCTACGCGCCGCGGCGGGGGCCGGCGCGGGAAGGATGCTCCCGAAGCCAGGAGCTCCCGGGGCCGGCGCGGGAGGGCGGGGGGCGCGCATCCATCCGGGGTCGTGGCGAGGGAAGCGACCGGGCCCTCGGCGGCGTCCCCCGACCCCCGCGCCCCTGCTGGGCGACGATCAGCCCGCCAGACCCGAGCCGGTGCCGCTAGGAGTGGGCGCAAAGTAACTCCATGGACGCTACTCACCACCCCCCTCCAAAGAAAAAAAAAATAGCCTCCAACTGCGATGGCCGCGGTCGGCACCATTCACCAACCCCCTGTGTATGTTTCTGTTTCTTTTTAAACCAAGACTTCCTTGTGATCTCTTTTAGAAAAAAAAAAAAATGTGTTGCGGTGGGGGTGGGGTGGGGGCGGGCAAGAGAGAGGGAGGGGGAGTCGCCACTTTTTTCTTATTCACTCCGATCTCCGCTCCCGACACCCCCGTCATCGCCGCCGCGCCCCCCCCCCAACACCCAGTTGTTCGGCTCGGGCGGCGGTCCCAGGTAGCACAGCGGGTCCTGCCCGGCCCCCCCACCCGCCGTGCTGGGCTCCTTGTGGACTCCGGGGCGCCCCCAGCCCGCCCTGTCCCCAGGGCCGGGCCCGAGCGGCGGCGGAGCCCGTGCAAGTCCCATCAGGTCGGCTCACACTTCACACACTCACACGCATACCCCGCCCCTCCACTCGCGCTCACACTTTCTGCTCACACCCCGCCCCCTTCGCACCCCAGACCCGGGCGGAGCCCCCCGCAACCTTAAAAAAAAAAAAAGCAAAAAAAAAAAAAAAAAGCAAGCTTATACTTAAAAAAAAAAAATCTTTTGGCGCCATATTAATGACGTACTTAAAATTTGCCATTTCTCCCTGCGTCAAAAAGACGTTTCTTTGCAAATAACAGCCTGGAGGCGACACTCGCGGAGGAAACGAGGCTTGCACTGAGCACCCCGCCTCCCCTCCTCCTCCTCCTCCTCCCCCGGGACTCCGGCGCTGGGAAGACCCTCGCCCTCCGCCCTGCTTCTCTCAATCGCCGGTTTTAAAATCGGAACCGAATAAATCGCGTGGCGTTTTGCAGCGCCAGAAGTGAGCAGAAAGTGCAGCGGAGGGGCGCACGAGTTCGGGGAGGGGGCGCGGTCCTCTCCCCCCGGCACACACACGCACACACGCCAAATGGAAACTAGCATCCCAGACTGGAGAAACTTGAAATTGTGGGCGACCTTCCGGATAAGGGGGGCGGTGGGCAGAGGGGGTCTCTCCAGGGCTGGTCGCCCCCTCCCCCATCTCGGGTGCCTCCTGGCGCTCAGCGCTGCCCTGCATTTCCGGGGGGGTGAGGAACGCAGTGATGGGTGGGTGGGTGGGTGGCTGAACATCCTAACCTTCAGTAGGAATGTGCCCCGGGGCAACCCCCTCCTCCGGGCTGCTCGCTCCTATTGCCCCTAACGGGTTAAATAGCGAGGGGCAACTTCCAAGGGCTGGCACTTGGCGGAGAAGCGGGGCGCCCCTCTCCCCACCCTTGGACTGCTCGCCCCTCCTCCTCCGACTCCACTTCCCGACTTGACCTTGTGGTGCACAAACAGTGCTCTCCAATCCTCGCAGTTTCTGGAAGAGGAGCGTGCGCTCGCCAGGCAGGCGGGCTGCTGGGCGGCTAGCCGGCGGTGGCGGGGCCTTGGGTCGGTTCCCTGCGCCGCGGGCCACACCCACCCAACCCGCGGCGCCCGCGGAGCTCACCTTCTCTCTAGGAAGGAAAAGGGCAGGCCTCCTGGATGGGAAGGCGTGGGGGGCAACCTTCAGTTTCCTAGTAGCACCTCCAGCCTGAGGAGGTGGACTGGCTTGGGGCTGAGGTTTTGGGAAGAGCGGGGAGTTTGGCCCAGCACCCCCAAAGGCAGCGTTGCCAACTTTTTTTTTCCTGCCCCCTCCCTCTTGGCTGCCCCTCCAGGATAATCCAGTGATTTTTTTTTTTTCTTTTTCTTTATCCCAATTTCCCTTTGGTTTTGTAGGCAGGTAGATGAGTTTTGAATCTCTTTCCCTCTCCAAGACTGAAGGTTGTTTATTCTTCCTTTACCCTCCACCCCCCACCCCCCACGGAGAGATAAATATTCAATTTACATAAGATGACATTTATGTGACAATTAGAAGATTCCCCGACGGAATGTTGTGAACACATTTGCCTATAGGAGAAATAAATCTAATAATAAACAAACTCATAATAACAGCTCCGGTCCTCTGACAGGGTGGTTTGTCTGCACAACAAAGAGGGGTATGATGGATGCTGAAATAAGCACTTTTTGCAACAAGAAAGAAATATGAGCTCAAAGGAAGCCAGCCAGCAGCATTTCTCCTCCTTGGTCTTCATTCACAAAGTGTGAGGAAGCTTGTCGGGCAAGAGGAGGGGCTTGTTACCACCTCAGAGTTAGACCTGGCTTAGGCTCTCTGTGGTCAGTTGGGAGGATTTTTCCAGGCCAAGGTCAATGCCAGCAAACAGGTGGCTCAGGCGGGAGTGCTAGCTGACTGGTTAAGTACTGGGTTTCTAATCCTTGCTGTGCGTCCGTCCGGAAGCAGTGTGACATTGGGCTAGTGAATATATCTCTCTGGAACTATTTTTCCTCTTGCTAAGTTGGAAGATTCCAGAGACAACGTGTGCATGCACCAAATACAGGTATGTAAATATGTAGATTTACATGCTGTTTGTGTAAAGCTGGACCTGACTTAGCATGCACGGTGCACCTGAGTAGCTTGCCAGTGTTTACTCTTTGTTGTTACTGAGGAGTGAACCCAGAGCCTTGCGCATGCTGGAGAAGTGCTAGAAGGGAGTGGTTTCTCTCAGCCTCTATGAGGATAAATATAAGAGATGCAGGAGAGAAAATTGTGAGCTACATGGTCAAGGTCCAGATAACAGTCTCAGCCTCAAGTCTGGGATTGAGCAGTGGTTGCAGTGTACAGAGGAGGAGTCTAAACTTTAGACACTCTGGTTGGGTCTCGTGGCTGGGGGTTTGTTTTCATGAAGAGGGGAGCAGGGCAGGCTGTTTCTCCTAGCTGTCTAGAGCCCATGACCTGGAATGGGAAAATGTCTTGATAAAGGAGCATAAGATAGCCTGGAGAGATAGAAGAGGGAGCGGACAACAATTCAATGAGCATCTGCTGGGTGCCGTGCAGAATATTCCATGTTGCCTTCACAGAAGCCCATCTTACCTGTTCGGAAAAGTTTACTAACTTCCAGTACTCACACAGTAAGTGGTGAATTTGACCAGATGCACAAAGTGGTAATGCATCTGGAGTTTGCTCACAGTGGCAAGAGGCCCTGGCATGTCCATTCTCTCCCTGTCTCTCTCTGTCTTTCTCTCTATCTGCCTCTTTATCTCTCAAATAAGTAAATAAAAATAAAATATTTTTAAAAGGGCTAGAGAGATGGCTTAGTGATTAAGGTGCTTGCCTGCAAAGCCAAAGGACCCAGGTTCGATTCCCCAGGACTCATGTAAGCCAGATGCACAAGATGAACAATGGAGTTCATTTGTAGTGGCTAGAGGCCCTAGCCCTCTCTCTCTCTCCCTCCCTCACTCTCTTTCTCTGACTCTCTCAAATAAATTAATAAAAATAAAATTAAAAAAAAAAGAATTTGGGCTGGAGGGATTGCCCAGTGGTTAAGACATTTGCCTGCAAAGCCCAAGGACCCAGGTTCGATTCTCCAAGACCCATGTAAGCCAGGTGCACAAGGGGACGCATGTGTCTGGAGTTTGTCTGCAGTAGCTGGAGGCCTTGGTGTGCTCATATTCTCTCTGTAATAAATAAATAAAAATAAAAAATATTTTAGAAAAAGAAAAAAAATTTTAGCCCGATGTGTAACCCATGCCCATAATCCCACCACTTGGGAGGCTGAGGCAGAAGGATTGCCAAGAGTTAAAGTCCAGCCTGGGCTACAGAGTGAATTCCAGGCCAGCTGAAACTACAGAGTGAAAAAACGGAGTGTGAGTATATCCCAAAAACTGGTTGATTAGGTAGACCAGGCTGGTGACTCCTGCTTCTGCCTTCCTGGTGCCGGGTTACACGTGTGAACCACCATGTCCAGCCTTGATCATGCTTTTTTGTTTTGTTTTGTTTTGTTTTGCTTTTTGAGAAAGGGTTTCACTCTAACTCAGGCTGACCTGGAATTCACTCTGTAGTCTCTCAGGCTGGCCTCAAACTTGTGATGATCCTCCTCCCTCTGCCTCCTGAGTGCTGGGATTAAAGGCGTGCGCCAGCACTCTGAAGGCAGAGGTATGAGGACAGCTAAGAGTTCGAGGGCACCCTGAGACAACATAGTGAATTCCAGGCCAGCCTGGGCTAGAGCAAGACCCTACCTCAACAAAAGAAAAGAAAACAAGACAAAACAAATAGGTTCTCAACTGTATAGTCCAGGCTGGCCTCAAACTTTTGGCTATCTCCTACCTTGGCTTTCCAAATGTCACGATGACAGGTGAATAGCACCCTGTTGGAAAGCAATTTAAGTGTCATAAAGAAAAATTCAGTAGGAAAGGGGGACACAGGACAGGAGCATAATTTTGTTAACTATTTTATTTTTATTTATTTGACAGAGAAAGAGGGAGAGAGAGAGAGAAAGAGAACGGGTGTGTCAGGGCCTCCAGCCACTGCAGACAAACTCCAGGTGCATGTGCCCCCTTCTGTATATGGCTAACGTGGGTCCTGGGGAATCAAACCTGGGTCCTTTGGCTTTGCAGGCAAATGCCTTAACTGCTAAGCCATCCCTCTAGCCCAGGAGCATAATTTTAAATGGAATGGTCAGGGGAGATGTCACTGAGACGGTGGAGATGAACAGGAGGAAGAGCGTCCTAAGCCACGGCTTCTTAGCCCGGCTGGAGTCCGTGGACGCTCCACTCCACACACCTGCTGGTAGAATTCAGGAGCCTTGAACTTTTGAGAAAACAAAATCACATCTATGTTTTCACTAATTAAAATATAGGATATATTTTCACCTAGGGATACAGAAAACAAATCTGTGATATTAGCAGTATCTGTGACATTGTTTCGGGTAGAAGTCGCAGGTATTTTCATGTCACATTAGAGTTGTTACAGATACTCATCACTGCTTCAAAATTATGATGCTTGTACTTATAATTTAATGAATTAATGAAGAAGTACATATATTAGTGTGTTACACATTTTGAAAACATCTTGAGAGTTATATTTCAATATAATTGATATTATTTTTAATCTATAGAACTTATTTCATACATTTAAATATCAAGGGCTACTAGGTGCAGTGGTACACACCTATAGGCCTCCCACTTGGGAGAGAGAGGCAGGAGAATTGTAAGTTTGAGACTGGCCTAGATTACATAGCAGGACCCTGCCTCAAAAAACAAAAATAATGCCTGGTGAGATGGTTTAGTGGTTAAGGCGCTTTCTGGCAGAGCCAAAGGACCCAGTTTTGTTTTTTCTTTTGAGGTAGGGTTTTGCTCTAGCCAGGCTGACCTAGAATTCACTATGTAGTCTTAGGGTGACCTCGAACTCACAGCCATCCTCCTATCTCTGCCTCCCAAGTGCTGGGATAAAAGGCGTGCGCCACCACTAACTGGTTTAGGACCTAGCTTTGATTCCCCAGTACCCACATAAAGCCAGATGCACAAGGTGGCGCATGTGTCTGGAATTGGTTTGCGGTGGCCGGAGGCCCTGGCAAGCCCATTCTCTATCTGTTTCTATCTACTTCTTTCTTTCTTTCTTTCTTTCTTTCTTTCTTTCTTTCTTTCTTTCTTCCTTCCTTCCTTCCTTCCTTCCTTCCTTCCTTCCTTCCTTCCTTCCTTTCCTCTTCTCTCTCTCTCTCTTAAATAAATAAATATTAAAAAATAAAAAGTAAAGAAAAATAAGCACCTTTAATCCCACTACTCAGGAAACAGAGGCAGGAGGATCATTGTGAGTTTGAGGCCAGCCTGAGACTACATAGTAAATTCCAGGTCTGCCTGGGTTAGAGTGAGACTCTCAAAAACCTAAATCTAAAATTTAAAAAAATAAAATAAAATAAAAATAAGGGTTAGAGAGATGGATGAGCATTTAAAGGTGCTTGCTTGCAAAGCCTGATGGCCAGAGTTTGATTCCCCATTACCCCCACAAAGTCAGGTGCACAAAGTGGCACATGTATCTGGAGTTCATTTGCAGTGATAGGAGGCCACCCATTCTCTCTCTTTTCTCTGCTTGAAAGTAACTCAATAAAATATTAAAATAATAAAACAAGGTAGGCATGGTGGCCCAAGCCCATAATCCCAGCATTTGAGAGTCAGGCGGGTCAGGAGTTCAAGTTCATCTTTGGCTACATGGTGAGTTTGAGGTCATCCTGGGCTACATGAGATCCTGAAAAAAAAAAAAATCTTAAAGAAGAAGAAGGATAAGGAGAAGAAGAAGCATCCAGAGAAATGTGAGGCATGTTGTGCAGCCAAGGGGCATTTCAGGAGAGAGGAAAAGCCTGTGCCCCAGGCTGCTGAGACCCATGCGTGTCCCAGGCTGCTGGAGATCAGGTAAGAATTGACCCTTTGTACTGCAATAAACATTGATGTGTAAGTGGCTCTGTGATTTGTTGACGTGCAGTTTTGTTTTTTTTTTGTCTTTAATCTCTTTTTCGTGTGTGAGCATGGGTGCATACACAGCACAGCCCACATGTGGAGGCAGAGGGACAGTCTTGAGTGTCGGTCCTCACCTCCTGTCTTGTCAGAGGCCGGCTCCGTGTCATCACTGTTGCCTACACCACGCTAACTGGCCCATGAGCTTCTGGGGACTCTTCTGTCTCTGCCTCCTATCTAGCCACAGATGGGCTGGTGTTACAGACATGCATTGCCATGTCCAACTTAACGTGGGTTCTGGGGATCCTTAGGACCTCACATTTGTATGACAAGAACTTTATCTACTGATCCATCTCCCATGCCCCCGACTTGAAGTCTTTCAGATAAGTACCAAGAATTGGCATGGCTGGGTCATATGGTAGGACTATATGAGGCCCTGTCTCAAAAAAGAAAAATAGGGCTGGAGAGATGTCTTAGTGGTTCGAAGGTGCTTGCTCCACAAGCCTGCTTGCCTGGGTTCAATTCCCCAGTACCCACGTAAAGCCAGATGTACAAAATGGTGCGTCCATCTGTAGTTAATTTGCAGCAGCAAGAGGCTCTGGCACACCCATACTTTCTCTCCTACATCCCCAAAAATATGTAAATATTATTTAGAAAAATAAAGAAAAGGGGCTGGAGACATGGCTTAGCAGTTAAGGTGCTTGCCTGTGAAGCCTGAGGACCCAGGTTCGAGTCCCCAGTACCCACGTAAGCCAGATGCACAAGGTGGCACATGTGACTGGAGTTCATTTGCAGTGGCTAGAGGCCCTGGCATGCTCTTTCTCTCTCTACCTGCCTCCTTCTGTCTCTCTCTTTCAAATAAATAAATAAATAAAATATTTTTTTAAAAAAGAGAAGAAAGAGAGAGAGAGAAGAAAAGGGCCGGGTATGGTGGCGCACACCTTTAATCCCAGCACTTGGGAGGCAGAGGTAGGAGGATCACCAAGAGTTCAAGTGAATTCCAGGTCAGCCTGAGCTAGAGTGAGACCCTACCTCAGAAAACAAACAAACAAGCAAAAAGAGAAAGAGAGAGAGAAGAAAAGAAGCCCCAAGTAGTGGCGAATGCATTTAATCCCAGAACTCAGGAGGCAGAGGTAGAAGGATCATCATGAGTTCAAAGCAAATTTAGGGACTATAGAGTTCCAGGTCAGCCTGAGCTAGAGTGAGACCCTACCTTGAAAGGAAAAAGAAGGGAAGAAAGAAAGAAAGAAAGAAGGAAAGGAGGAAGGAAAAAAAGGAAAGGAAAGAAAAAGGCTAGAAGTGTAGTTCTAACAAAGGTGGGTTTTGTACATGTTTAATGTATAGCAACAACCTGGGCTGAACCCTGGCACCACAGAAGAGGGCTAAAAAGCTTACTTACCCAATGGTTCTCAGTAGGAAAGTCAAAGCCAGGCCTGACAGATCTGTAGATCTATAATAGGCACCTAGTTATTTGGCTTTTTTAATATTGTTATTTTTATTTTTTCAAGGTAGGGTCTCCCTCTAGCCCAGGTGGACCTGGAACTCATTCTTCAGTCCCAGGCTGGCCTTGAACTCATTGCAGTCCTCCTGAACTCTGCTTCCTTTGTTCCGAGACGAAAGGTGTGTGCCACTGTGTCTGGCCCCATTTTGATTTTTTTTTTTTTTACTTTTACATTATATTTAGTTAATTTGGGTTTGTTGTTGTTGTTGTTTTGTTTTTTGCTTGCTTGTTTTGGTGTTTTTTTTTTTTTTTTTCAAAGTAGGGTCTCACTCTAGTCCAGGCTGACCTGAAACTCACTCTGCAGTTCCAGGCTGGCCTCTAACTCACAGCAACCCTCGTACCTCAGCCTGCCTTGTGCTGGGATTAAAGGTGTGTGCCACCACATCCAGTTTAGTTTTTTGGAGACTCCTATGTAGGCCATTCTGGCCTTGAACTCCCTGTGCAGACCAGGATGGTCTTGACCTTTTCATCCTCCAATCTTCCCATCCCAAGTGTTGGGAATACAAGCATGTGCTACCACACCCAGTTTACGTGGTACTGGGGACCAAACTCAGTGCTTTGTGCATGCTAGGCAAGTGTCCACCAACTGAGCTCCATCTCCAGATCTATTTTTCTGTTATTTGTTTGTTTTTGAGACAGATTCTCTTATTATAGCTTAGTCTGTCCTAGAACTCGTTATGTAGTCCAGGATGGCCTTGAACTTGCAGCAATCTCAGCCTCCCAAGTGCAGGGATTAGGTTTGAACCACCATGCCTGGCTCACCTTATCATTGTTGTTGTAGTGTTTTGTTGGAGACAGTATCTCTGGTAGCCAAGGCTGTCCTCAAGCTCATCGTGCTTCAGAGAATGACTTAGCCAAGGCTGTCCTCAAGCTCATCGTGCTTCAGAGAATGACTTAGCCAAGGCTGTCCTCAAGCTCATCGTGCTTCAGAGAATGACTTTGAACTCCTGCTCCTGCTGCCTCTTCCTCCCAGGTGACGGGACTGCAGGGGCACTATGCCATGCCCAGCCTTTCTGGTCATTTTTAAGAGGATTTTAATTTTTATTTATTTGTTTGATTGAGAGAGAGAGAGAATGGGTGTGCCAGGGCCTCCAGCCACTGCAAAAGAACTCCAGACACATGCGCCCCCTTGTGCATCTGGCTGATGTGGGTCCTGGGGAATTGAACCGAGGTCCTTTGGCTTTGTAGGCAAATGCCTTAACTGCTAAGCCATCTCTCCAGCCCCTTTCTGGTCATTCATGATGCTGTTTTCCCTGAGCGTGCTTTGGGATACCCTGAGGCCCAGTGCACATGACTCCATGCACTGGTCTGGCATGCAGTAATTGTTCATTAGGTAATAGATGTTCTTCCAGGTGTTCTTACTGAGAACAACAACAAATCCTTTTAAATAACCTGCCATCTATGTCCAGAAGCAGATCCTATTATTAATTATGTCCTATACCTTAAGTGGTTTAATTGAACAAGTAGCATAAGAGTTCCTCAACATTCATGCATTGAATATTTATGAAGTGTCTGCTGTGTTCCAGGCAACATTGAAGGGTTGGAGAGACAAATTATCAGACTCAATAATTTGCCTGAGTCATCAAGGTAGGCAGAGGCCCCAGATGTGCCAGCCGCCCTCTCCAGCAGCAGCCTGCCTCTGAGCCAGGTGGGAAGGCCTCACGCAGGTTCCAGGCCAATGTTCACTCACTCACTGCTTGGGGTGACATGCACACATGTCCCCTGGGGTCTTGTTGAAGGGCAGGTTTTGATTTCTCGGAGCCCGGGGCCAGGCTTGAGACTTCACTTCCAACAAGCTCCCTGCTGCTGCTGCTGCTGCTGCTGCTGGTGGTGGTGGTGGTTCCCAGGTCACATGTGAAGAGGCACTGGTCCAGAGGTTCAGAAAACTAGGTCACAACACCTGTTCTCACCTTGAGGCTCCTGCAGAATCTCTGATGATCCTGAGGGAAAAGAGTGGAATCTGAGACTCGCTGATTGCACAGGTGCAGACTACTCTGCCCATACATCCCTTTGAGTATTTCTAGAATCCAACCTTTCCCTTCTACCTAGAGTCGAGGGCAGGAGGTGGCCCTCTCTATAGGGTGATTACATTCATTTTGTCATTCATACAGTAAATAGCTCCTGAGTACCCACTGTGTGCCAAGACTCATGTAAAACACAGGTATTCAAGACAGGACAAAGCCAGCATTTTCAGCCTCCTGGGATCCAGGCAAAACCTGCAGCTGGGGCATGGGACAGAGGGGACTCACCCAGGGCTGCCTGCCCGTGGCTAATGACGCTGCCTTGGCGTGACCCAGACTGGGCTGTGCGTGGGGTGTTCAAGGGTACATGCTTGGGAGAGACATCCTTTCGTAACCACAGTCAGACAGTTCAGAGATAGTCCTGATCAGCCCCAGGAGACGCCTGGATAATGTGACAGCCAAGCCACCTGTCCCTTCTCAGACTCCCAGACTCTTTGGCCACAGATGACAGAGGGCAATGAAGAGTCTTAGGGCCTCCAAACTCCTCCCTAGCAGCCAATTACCTGGCAGCAGCCAGTAACTCCAGCCAAATCAGTGGCCTGCCCAGCTAGAGTGAAAGTGTGAGACATGCCACTCTGAGCTGAGGGGCCATCCCCATTCAAGAGCTACCAGGAACCCAAGGTGCTGGCGCTGAGTCAAACTTGGCAGCATGAGCCAAAACCTTTTCACTTTCCCTAGGCTCTTGTAAACCCAAACTCTCTCCACCCGACAGCCCGCATCTGATAGATAGTTGACAAGGCCTTCTTAGAAATAGCTCATGTTGAGCCGGGCGTGGTGGCACACACCTTTAGTCCCAGCACTCGGAAGGCAGAGGTAGGAGGATCACCATGAGTTCGAGGCCACCCTGAGGCTACATAGTGAATTCCAGGTCAGCCTGGGCTAGAGTGAGACCCTACCTTGAAAAAAAAAGTATTTATTTATTTGCAAGCAGAGAAAGAGCATGTGCACACCAGGGCATAGTGCCACCACAAATGAACTCCAGATACATGTGCCACTTTGTGCATCTGGCTTTTACGTGGGTACTGGGGAATCGAACCGGGGTTGTTAGGCTTTGCAGGCAAGTGCCTTAACCATTGAGCCATCTCCCCAGCCCTCATGCCATGCTTTCTCCTGCCACCATGAAGCTTCCCCTTGAGAGTGTAGGCCAAAATGAAAACTTCCCTCCCATCAGCTGCTTTTGGTCTGGTGCTTTGTCCCTGCACTAAGAAGGTAACTGCAACAGGGCCACAGGCTTGTAATCCAAGCACTCACTTTGGAGAAAGAGCCAGGAGGATCAGAAGTTCAAGGTCCTCAGCTACATAGTAAGTTCAAGGCCAGCCTGAACAGCAGACCTTGTCTCAAGAAAATCAAACAGGCTGGATAGATGGCATAGTGGCTAATGCACTTGCTTGTGAAGCCTGAGGACCCATATTTGACTCTCCAGGTCCCAAGTAAGCCAGATTCACAGCGGCACAAGTACGCAAGGTCACACTTGCATACAAGGGAGTGCACGCGTCTGGAGTTCGATTTCAGTGGCTGAGACCCTAGTGTACCAATTCTTTCTCTCTCACATAAAAAACAAAAGGCCAGTCTGTTGGGCTTCCTCAGAACAATTTTTTATTTTATTTTATTTATTTGCGAGACAGAAAGGGGGGAGGGGGAGGAGAATGGGTGCGCCAGGGCCTCCGACCTCTGCAAACAAACTCCAGACGTATGTGCTACCTTGTGTATCTGGCTTACATGGGTCCTAGGGAATCAAACCTGGGTCCTTAGGTTTTGCAGGCAAGTGCCATAACTGCTAAGCCATCTCTCCAGCCCCTGCACAGTTTTTCTTTTTTATTTTAAAGACACCTCAGAGTGATGGAGGTTCAAGCATGGTGGCAGCCTCTGCTCAGCCCTGGTGAGGGCCTCATGGCGATAGCATCATAGTGGCAAGAGATCATGGTAGAGGGGAGAGGTCGTAAGACAGGGCAGCAGGGAGGAAAAAAATTCAGGGGCAAGCTCAGGGTTTTGTGATGACATACTGTTTGGAGAACTGGCTGTCTCTGGAGGGCTCAGGGGCCTCCCGCGAGGTCCTGCCTCTTGAAGGTTCCATCACTTTCCACATCACCACACTGGGGACCAAGCTTCCGGCCCATGAGCCCCTGGGATACAAGTTACATCCACACCACAGCAGATGGTGACTCACATGAGAGAGAGAGAGAGAAGACAGATGTTCCAGAGAGGTGCATGGTGTCTGCCTGGCTTGGCTCGCAGCAGCATAGTGGACTGGAGGCTAACCCCGGGTGGGTTGAGGGCACTGCACTTTATTCAAGAAAATATAGTTGAGGGCTGGAGAGATAGCTTAGCGGTTAAGGCGTTTGCCTGCAAAGTCAAAGGATCCCGGTTTGATTCTCCAGGACCCACATAAGGCAGATGCACAAGGGGGCTCATGGGTCTGGAGTTCGTTTGTAGTGTCTAGAGGGCCTGGTGCACCCCTTCTTTCCCTCTCTCTCTGCCTCTGTCTCTCTCTCTCAAATAAATAAATAAATAATTTTTTTTGAAAAAGAAAATATAGTTGAGCCTCCCAAGAAGTGAGACCTGATGGTTCTACAACATGGAAGCAGGAGGTGAACCCTCCCTTCAGGGAGACCCTCTGCTGTGGGCACAGGCGCTGTGTGGTCATCACAGTACTGTTGATAGCAGCAAGCCCTGGACATGGCTCCGGTGCTCATTACTGGAGGACTAACTAAACACTGCAAATGGAAAGGAGGCCAAGGGAGAAGCACCATCCATGTGTGCCTGGTTATGGGAAGAGTTCTCAGAGGGAGCCTCCGTACCAGTGCCATGCGATCCGTTCTCGGGAGAACAAAACAGAACGCGTGCTGCGCGAAAATCTCTCCTTCGGCTCTCTTTGGTCCTCTTTGGCTTTGAGGCTTGGACTCAGGCCCTCGCGCATGCTCTGTGCACGATCAGCCCCGGCCGGGTTAAATCTGAGCATGTGCACAGCACCGAGAAGCCGCGTACACGCAGGCGTGGTGGGAAGCGCAGGAGTTCAAGGTTATCCTCGCTATGTGACGAGTCTGAGGCCTGCCCAGGCTACATAAGAGTGTGCCTCAAAGGCTGGGCATAAGCCGGGCATGTGGGCACACGCCTTTAATCCCAGCACTCGGGAGGCAGAGGTAGGAGGATCACCATGAGTTCGAGGCCACCCTGAGACTACAGAGTTAATTCCAAGTCAGCCTGGGCCAGAGTGAGACCCTACCTCGAAAAATTATTTATTTGAGAGATAGAGAGAGAATGGACTTTTTTTTTTTTTTTTAAGGTAGGGTCTCCCTCTAGCCCAGGCTGACCTGGAATTCACTATGTAGTCTCAGGGTGATCCTCTTACCTCTGCCTCCCAAGTGCTGGGATTAAAGGCATGCTCTACCACGCCTGGCAAGAATGAACATTTTTTGCCACTACAAACGAACTCCAGGTGCTGGTACCACTCTCTGCATCTGGCTTTACATGGGCACTGAGGAATCAAATCTGGACCATCAGGGTTTACAAGCAAGTGCCTTTAATTGTTGAGCCATCTCTCCAGCCCCATGGTTTATTACTTTTGAGACAATGTCTCATGTAGCCCAAGATGGCCTTAAACTTGTAGGTGAAGATAGCCTTGAATTATTTTTTTCAGAATATATTTATTTATTTAAGAGAGAATGAGCACACCAGGGCCTCCAGCTGCTGTAAACGAACTCCAGGTGCTTGTGCCACCTTATGCATCTGGCTTACGTGGGTCCTGGGGAATCAAACCTGGGTCCTTAAGCTTCGTAGGCAAGCGCCTTAACCGCTAAGCCATCTCTCCAGCCCATTGCCTTGAATTCTTTTTTATTTTTTTTTGTTTATTTTTATTTATTTATTTGAGAGCGACAGACAGACAGAGAAAGAGGCAGATAGAGAGAATGGGCGCTCCAGGACCTCCAGCCACTGTAAATGAACTCCAGACGCGTGCACCCCTAATGTGGGTCCTGGGGAATCGAGGCACGAACCGGGGTCCTTAGGCTTCACAGGCAAGGGCTTAACCATTAAGCCATCTCTCCAGCCCAGCCTTGAATTCTTAATCCTCCTGCCTCCACCTGCAGAGTGCTCGGATTTCGGGTGTGCCCCACCATGCCTCAGTGTGTATGTGATTTCGTAGGGAGAAAAAGGCATGAGAAGACAAACGGATGGCTGACTGCTGCTTGTGTGCGCGACGGGAAGGGGTGAGGGGCTAGAATAGAGGTGTGGAGATGGAGAAAAGTCATGGTGGGAAGTCTTCAGTTTAGGACAGTGGTGCTTGCCCTGGGGTACTTGGCATTCTTTCAGGAAGAGGCCCATCCTTGGGAGGGATCATGCTGTCCTTGGGAAAGCTTTCCTTGTAGGCTGGTCCCAGTGCGGCCCCTGTTTGGCTTTCTTCGGGGCCCAGGATCAAGTCTCTCTGGACTGATCCAAATTCACCAGCCTGAGATCCAGCATGTACTCCAGCAGGTACACAGAAAACCCCATTTCCCTGTGGCCCACGGGGCTTTGGGCAGGCTGGGCTGGGCTCGGGAACCAAGGGGAGAGAAAGATTTTCCTGAGCAGCACTTCCTCCAGAAAGTATGCCTTCATTCTGCAAGCAGACGTCCATGTCTGCCCAAAACATACCTGGCTTTGCCTGGCTCCTGAGGTGGCAAAGGTGGGGGTAATTTGTTACCTGGTGGGCTCTGCACAGTTTATAAGAACCCACTCAGAAGCTACCTGCTGGGCAGGAGAGATGGCTCAGTGGATAAGAGCACTTTCTTTATAATCCTGAGGCTCAACGAGGCCTGAGAGACCACTTGAGAGTTCAATCCACAGGACCCACAGAAACAGCTGGGTGTGGCCAGGCACATCTGTAACCCACGTCCCATAGGGGAGCAGAGAATCACGGGAGCTCACTGCTAGGTTTGGGTTCTCAATAGAGGACCCAGGTGGGTATTTTCTTGGGCCTGGGGTCTTATTTAATGACAGGACAGAGTGGCACAAGCCAGTAAAGGCAATGAAAATTTGCATCAGGAGCCTCACAGGCACACAATTTCTTGGATCTAAGGTTTTATTGTAATGAGGAAGAGAGAGGAGAGAGAAAAGGTGTGTATGCACCAGGGAGGGAGGAGAAGGGATAAAGAGGAAAAAGAGGGGAGAGAAGAGAGGGGGTATGCGCTTAGAGCAGGACAGTTGAAGAGCTAGCGAGGGCCAGGAAGGGGGTTTCATGGGGAGAGAAGAGAAACTGCCCTGCCAGGAGGAGCCGAAGGTCTGCAGAGGTAGGGGTTAGGGGGTGTATGGGGGGGTGGAGCCTTCCCTCCTCTTGTCCAGAGGTATCCTCTTCTTCTTTTTTTAATATTTATTTTTAGCCAGGCATGGTTGCACACGTCTTTAATTCCAGCACTGGGGAGGGAGAGGAAGGAGGATCGCCGACAGTTCAAGGCCACCCTGAGACTACATAGTGAGTTCCAGGTCAGCCTGGGCTACAGCGAGACACTACCTCGACAAATCAAAAAAAAAAAAAAATTACTTTTATTATTTATCTATTTATTAGAGACAGAGAGACAGAGAGAGAGAGAATGAGCATGCCAGGACCTCTAGCCACTGCAAACGAACTCCAGATGCATGTGCCACCATGTGCATCTGGCTTATGTGGGACCTGGGGAATTGAACCTGGGCCCTTAGGCTTTGCAGGCAAGTGCCTTAACCGCCAAAAGGTATCCTCGAGTACCATACTAGGAGGCAGTCTCAGAGTCCCAGGTGGGGATGGACAGAGACCTGGACTGTAAACACTCGTGGGGAAAAGAAATGCAAGCTCTAGGGTCTGTAAAAGAGAGACTCTGGCTTCAATAAGAACAGGCAGAGGAGCTATGAAGCAGAGCACCCTCCCTTCCGCTCCTGCCACTGTAGGTGAGCGCACCTATGCTGTTGAGTGCATGGGGCACTGAATGGGCACATACATGTGCACACAGCCCACATGCACACACACAAGCACAAGCAAAAGAAAAAATCACTCAATGGGGCCTCTGAGCAGACTGCAAAGGATGTGCAGCCATGCTCTGGGGCCAGTCTGTGCTGTTCTAGATCCAAGCCATAGCTGACAGCAAGCTACAGAGGTGAGGTAGATGAGGTCTGGGTCCTGAGCACACCACAGGAGGTAAGAGAGGCAGATGATGTCTTGGAACAGGGTCAAATATGTGAATGGGACGAAGGCTCAGTATGGGGGCAGAAGCAGTCAGGTCAATAGGCCCTGAGATGCCTCACCCTAGTCAGGTCTTTGTTAATGGCCTTGTCCAGCATCCCTATGCCGGGAAGCCTTCCAGGCATTAGAGAGCAAGTGGCCCAACTCTGGGCTTTGTAGAAAGTGACTTGTAAGTCTGGGGTGGCCCCGGACTTTGCCTATGGATATCCAGAACTTGTGGCTCTAGCAGATGGTGCTGGAGCCCTGAGCCAGGCCCCTGGCGAGAGGCTGGGGCACAAGTTGGCACTAGAAGCCTGTACCGTGAAGATGCTTGGAAAGGAGAGAATGGGGCTGGAGAGATGGCTTAGTGGTTAAGTGCTTGCCTGTGAAGCCTAAGGACCCTTGTTCGAGGCTCCATTCCCCAGGACCCGCGTTAGCCAAATGCACAAGGGGCGCACGCGTCTGGAATTCGTTTGCAGTGGCTGGAGGCCCTGGCACGCCCATTCTCTCTCTCTCTCTGCCTCTTTCTCTCTCAGTCTGTCACTCTCAAATAAATAAATAAAAATAAACAAAAAAGAAAGGAGAGAATGCTAGTTGAGTTGATCCCCAGGTAGGCCAGCTGCAGGCAGATGTCCTCTAGGTAAGTTCTGGAAAGTACCCTGGCATCCAGCGAGGGCAGGATAGGCAGGTTCTGAGTGTGTGGTTGTGTGCTGTATATATGTGTGTACCCTCCCCCCCAGGCCTGAGGCCACTGCCCTGGAGCACACCTGACTCTGGGCATTTCATTTTCATATGTCCCTGATACTCATCTGCCCTCAGTGATCAAGAGAAGGCCAGCTTGGGCTGGGAAGTTGGCTCAGTGGTTAAAGGCACTTGCTTGCAAAGCCTGCTAGCCTAGGTTCAATTCTCCAGTACCCATGTAAAGCCAGATGCACAACGTGGTACATGTGTCTGGAGTTCATTCACAGTGGCACAAGGCCCTACTACATCCTTCCTCTCTGACTCTGTCTCTCTCAAATAAATTAGTAAATAAAATGTATTTAAAAAGGAGCCAGGCATGGTGGTGCACACCTTTAATCCCAGCACTTGGGAAGCAGAGGTAAGAGGATCACTGTGAGTTCGAGGCCACCCTGAGACTACATAGTGAATTCCAGGTCAGCCTGGGTTAGAGTGAGACCCTACCTCAAAAAACAAAAACAAAGCAAGCAAACAAACAAATATATATAGCAACTACTGAATGTCCAGTGCTCTGATGGACAGGCTAGGAGGGCATGCCTTAAGAGAAGCATCTTGCCCCACAGGGCCTTATAGTCCAGTAGAGAGGTGACAGTTTTAAGCTGGCAACAAGATGAGGTAGGACACAAGTTGATGACATGTCTGTTCTGGCCATTTGTGGAAGTGTTATAGGGAAAGGGAAGTCAGAGAAGAGCTATTAGTGTAGAGCTAGAGCAGGAGAGAGGGCACACATGTACACGGGCACTTGTGTGGCCCCCTTGTGTGTGTGTTTGTGTGTGTGCCCCCCAGGCCTGAGGCCACGTCTCTCAAGTCCCCATCTTCTGTGTTATTTGCCCAGACAACCTAAAAATAATTTCCATTTAACTTCAGGATTTTGCTATTTGATGTACAAGATGCTTGCCCAGCAGAGAGACTTTTCTACTCACATTTTTATCTAAGATCAACATCAAGTTAAAGTGAGTATGCATTATTTATGCACACACAGGATGGCTGGTGAGCAGAAGGCAGACCAGAGCATTCTGGATTTGGCTGGAAAGTCTACATAAGAATGGTTCTTTGAGTTGTAGTGGGTCATGCTTGTAATTCCAGCCCTTGGGAGGTACAGGCAGGAAGATTAGGAGTTCAAGGTCAGTCTGGGCTACATGAGACCCTATCTCAAAAGAAAGGGAGGTGGGTTGGGGAGATGGCTCAGTGGTTAAAGGCATTTGCTTGCAAAGCCTACTAGCCAAGGGGTTCAATTCCACAGTACTCACATAAAGCCAGATGCACAAAGAAGTGTATGCACCTGGAGTTCATTTGCAGTGGCAAAAGGCCCTGGTATACCCAAGCTCTCTCTCTTTCAAATAAATAAATCAGGAATGTTGGGTATGGTAGCACACATCTTTAATCCCATCACTTGGGAGGCGGAGGTAGGAGGATTGCTGTGTGTTCAAGGCCAGGCTGGGACTACAGAGTGAGATCCAGTTCAGCCTGGACTAGAGTGAGGCCCTACCTCAAAGAAAAACGCCTCAAAATAAAAATAAATATTTTTTAAAAGATGTTGCCACATTGTGAGCTGCTGGGATGACTGCGCTTATGTCACGTGCACATGGCATAGCAGTGGGCACCTGATGGGCACTCGGTGTGTATTTACTGAATTTCTTTTTCTCTTTCTCTTTCTTTCTTTCTTTCTTTCTTTTTTTTTTTTTTTTTTTTTGAGGTAGGTTCTCACTCTAGCTCAGGCTGACCTGGAATTCACTATGTAGTCTCAGGGTGGCCTCGAACTCACGGTGATCCTCCTACCTCTGCCTCCCGAGTGCTGGGATTAAAGGCGTGTGCCACCATGCCCGGTTTACTGAATTTCTTTGTAGACACTGGGAAAGAGTGTCCACATATGTGACACGTGCAATGTGCAGCTAGATGATGGGTAATTCATCCCGGACAGAGGGTAACCAGAGGGTAGACGGAGCTGCAAAGTCAGTTTATGGGCTGGGGTGGGGCTCAGGTGGCAATGTGCTTGTCTGGTACGCCAGAGGCCCTGGACATGCCTTCCCCGGCAGTGCATAGACTAGGTGTGGTGGTGCACACCTGGAATCCCAGCACTTATGTGAGAGGTGGAGGCAGGGGGATCAGGAGTTCAATGTTATCCTTGTGAGTTTGAGGCCAGCCTGGGATCCATGGGACCCTGTCTTGAAGAAAACAAACTACCTAAATAAATAAAAGTCGGGAGCCCGGCGCGGTGGCGCATGCCTTTAATCCCAGCACTCGGGAGGCAGAGGTAGGAGGATCGCTGTGAGTTCAAGGCTACCCTGAGACGACAGAGTGAATTCCAGGCCAGCTTGGACTAGTGTGAGACCCTACCTCAAAAAACCAAAAATAAATAAATAAATAAATAAAAAAAAGTCGGTTTATTACGTAGATGGCTGAGGAGCAAGGATATCAAAGCATGGAGGTGTGACAGATTGATAAATATCTTGGTGATATTAGATAAAGAAGCAGGAAGACAGATAAATTGTGGCCTGGTGACAGGTCAGACCAGCAGAGCATAGGTAAGGAGGGAGATGCTGCCGCAGGTGGGACAGTGCCCAGCCCGTTGTCTATGCTCCCCTCCCCAGGACCTGGGCATAGGGACTTTACAGATATGACTAGATTAGGGACCTTGACATGGGCAATTCTTCTGGATTGTCAGAAGGGTATCTAACCACATGCCCTCTCCCGACCTTTCTTTTACCTGTGCCGGCGTCCGGCTCGTTCTTTTCAGTTTCTAAAGGGACCGGTTTCATTCCTACCTCAGGGACTTTGAACCTGCTGCTCCCTCCGTTCCGTTCCCTTCCCTTCATCACTCAGATCTCTGTCCGGATGAGAGCTGCCTCTCTGCTTCCAGATTTTTGTCCTGGAGCTTTGAGTACACTGTGTTCCTAGGGACTGGGCTGGGGCAACAGGATGCGAACGCCTCGCCTGTGCGGCTGGGCACCGTCCCCAGCCCGTCCCGCCCAAGGTTGCGGGATGGAGCCGCGCACATGAGTCATCCACGCCGGCCGCAGACACAGTCGCCTTGTTGGAGGGACGCGAGGAGTCATGCTGCGGCTAACTCCAGGAGCCAAAGGCCTGATGGAAGCGGAGGTTAGGAATGTCTCAGGTTCTGCAGAAGCGCACAGGACCAGGAGGGAGCCGGGGAGTAGGGGAGCCGACGACGGCCTGGCTCGGGACATCAGGCGGCCAGCCAAGCTTCCAGAGCTGTTGCAGGAGGAAGGGCCAAGAGTGGGGCACACAGAGGAGGGAAGGGTGTCTGGAGCAGCTGATGGGCAGCGAGAGGACCAGCTACACGGGCAGGGCAGAGTGCCCTGCAGGCAGCCCAGCTAGCCAGGGGCGTGTCAGCTTCCCAAGGCTGCTGTGACAAAGAACCACACAAAACTGACTTAGAACAGGAATTTATTCTCCTGTTTTGGAGCACGGAAGCCGGGGATCAAGGTGTTGACAAGGGCTCCTCCCTAAAGCCTCCAGGGGACAGTGCTTCCGGGCTGGCTCTCTGGCTTGTGGCCACGTCTCTCTGGCCTCTGCTTCCTCGTCACGTGGCTGCCTTTCCTCCATGGTCGCGTGTCTCTGGCTTCAAATGGTTTTTCTTTGTGTGTCCTAATCTTCATCTTCCTCCATCCCTTCTCTCCTCCTCTTCCTCCTCTCTTCCCTTCTTTCTCTTCCTCCCTCCCTTTTCTCCTTTCCTCTCTCTCGTTGGTTTTGAACTAGACAGTCTCACTTCAAGCCAGCCTGGAACTCACTATATAGCCTAGGCAGGCCTCAAACTCCTAATCCTCCTGCCTCAGCCTCTAGCGTGTTGGCATTACAGATGCACTGTTCTACCACACCCAAATGCAAGACTTCTTCTTCTTTTTTAATTTAATTAATTTACTATTTGAGAGAAAGAAAGAGGCAGAGAGAGAGAGAGAGAGGCACACTAAGACCTCTAGCCACTGCAGACAAACTCCAGATGCATGCGCCATCTTGTGCATCTGGCTTTACGTGGGTACTGGGGAATCAAACCTAGGTCTTTAGGCTTTGCAGGCAAATGCTTTAACCATTGAGTCATCTGTCCAGCCCCCAAATTTCCTCTTCTTATAAAGATACCAGACATATTGGACTAGAGCTCGCTCCCCTCAAATGACCTAATTTAACTCTATTAAATTTGCAGGTCATCTTCGAAGTTGGGGTGGTGGGGACACAATTGAACAGTGACAGTGGGCAAAGGCTTAGAGAGCGTGAAACTTAGTTACCTCTTAACCTGCAGCTTTTTTTCTTTATTATTATTATTATTTTTCTTTATTATTATTATTATTTTTAATTTTGTTTATTTTTATTTATTTATTTGAGAGCAACAGACAGAGAGGGAAAGGCAGATAGAGAAAGAGAGAGAGAGATGGGTGGGCCAGGGCCTCCAGCCACTGCAAACAAACTCCAGACGTGTGCGCCCCCTTGTGCATCTGGCTAACGTGGGTCCTGGGGAATCAAGCCTTGAACCATGGTCCTTAGGCTTCACAAGCAAGCGCTTAACCGCTAAGCCATCTCTCCAGCCCTCTTTATTATTTTTATTATTTTAAATTTTATTTATTAATTTATGTGTGTGTGTGCACATCACATATCATGGTGCACAGGTGGAGGTCAAAGTTATTTATTGATTTATACATATGCGTGTGTGTGTGTATGTGTGTGTGTGTGTGTACACCGCATATCATGGTGCACAGGCGGAGGTCCGAGTTGTTGTCTGTACTCCACCTCCTTTGAGCAACAGGGTCTTGATGCTACAAATGAGGCTGGCCCATGAATAGCTTCATGTGAGTGCTGGGAACTAAACCCAGGCCAGCAGGCTTCACAAGCAAATGACCTTAACCATTGAGCCATCTCCCCAGCCTTCCCTTTTTTTTTTATTTCTAAGACAAGGGATTGATATGTAGCCCTGGCCGCTCTCTTCTAGAGATCTTCCTGCCTCTGCCTCCCAGATGCTTGGCTTACAGACCTACATCACTGCGACCCCTAATTTTTGACCCATTGCTCCTGGGTGACTCCTGGGGCCTCATAGCTGGCTGGCATGTCCTCCTTCCAGACCTGTCCCCATAGTCTCCATAGCTTTTGTCCTTTTATGACCTTCTTTCTTTCTCCTTCCTCCCTCCCTCCTCTGCCTCCCCTTCTCCTTCTTCTTTCCTCCCCCTTCCTCTCTCTCAGATGATCTTAGTATGTAGTCCAGGTTGGCCTTGAACTCAGTTCTCTTGCCTCAGCCTCCCTAGTCCTGAGATTGTTGGTATTCATGACCCCTGGCTTGACAGCTGTCCTTTCCCAGTTGGCAGGGCCACCTCTTCAGGCTCTCCTCTGACACTGCCAGGGTAGCGCTTCTGATCTGAAGCCCTTTAGTCCCCCACAGCCATGCCGAGATGGCATTCACCTGACCCCTGCAGCTCCATCTGGGGCTCCGGGCCGAGCTTGGCCTCAGAAACCTTGAATGTGACCTCTTTTCGTCCGGCTTTGAGTGTTCCTGCCACAGGATGCACACGCCTGGAGGCGGAACCATGACACATAGCAGCCCTGTTACACTGTTCCCCCTGAATCCCTCGCGACTTCCCTGGGGCCACTCAGAGCCCTGTAGTGTACCCTTCACTTCACCTGTGACCAAGACGACAGTGGAGTGCAATTCAGCTGAGACCATCGGTGTGGTGGTGGTGGGGGGAGGTGGCTATGAAGGACCTCTGCCTCAACTATTTCCCTCACCTACCTGCCAGTGCCAGGAGTGTATGCTTGGCACGTCACCCCTGGTGAGGACTAGTGCCCCAGGGCAGAGGCACAGCCAGGCAGGGACTTGCCTTCGGGAGCCTGGCAGCCTGATGACATCTCTGGGGACTTGCTACCCAAGTGCAGCATGGGCTAGTCCATGGCTCTTTCGCTTCCAGGTTGGGGAAACTGAGGCAGCCACTGGCACGGGCTACCATCTGGAGGTCCTCAGGCCTCACATGCACACTAAGCCCCTGGGCTTCCTCTCCCTCCCTCTCCCTGTGGCCAGCGCCCCGCCCTCCATGCTCTCCCAGTCACTGGCTGTTAGTGGCCTTTGGACTAGGGAAGCTGGGGTGGGGGTGGGGGGGCTCTGGGGCCCCACAGCAGGCTGGCACTCACAGGGATCAGGGAGAGGCCCGGATCTGCTTTTCCCTGTCATGGGCAGGGCAGTGCCACAGGGTCCTCAACCATCCAGTCCCAGTCAGTCGTCTCCCCGGAAGTACAGTTCGGAGCTGGGCCTGGCTGAGGCAGGGGCAGGGCTGAGTCCTGAGCAGACCTGGCCGTGGGCATCTTGCAGCCATCTGCCCTTAGCCCACATGTGTGGTGGAATGCTCAGTCTGGGTGAAGGCCCTGGCTGCTCCCCCAGACCTGGAGGTGCGCAAGGGATGTGTGGGTATCCAGACCCCCCAGGAGTTCAAGACATTTAGGAGGATGAACCAGCCAGGCGTAATAATAAACTGTTTCAGGTATGCGACGCTCAAGTCGAGCTTGGGGCTGCCCCAAATAGCCAGATAATAGCAGCAAGCATCTGCAAGAACAGTTTGGTTCCTAAGGCGCTGTCTTCCAGTGCAGTCCCTGGCGGGGGTCAGAGGTCAGCCTCAGAGTCTGCTCAGGACTTCTGCCCTTTCTCCAACCCAACGCATCGCTACTCAGGCCTGGCCCTTAGAGGTTCTCAGGCTCTCGAAGCCTCCCCACCTAGCGGGTTCCAGCAGCACCCACATGGCCGACGTGAACATTTTGATGTTCATAGATGAAGGTCTTCATGGAGAATCTCCTCATGCACCAGAGACAGTAAAGAGTACCCCGTGGCTTTGGCTAAGCCTGGCTTTGAACCTGCTACTCACGGAGAGAACACAGCTCTAGGCCTGGCTTGGGGAGGGTACTGAGTTCCTGGCCTGGAGCAGCTGAATTGAGGTCTTTCCCCAAAATCATCTGTCTTGTCCCCATTCTGAGAAGTACTCGAACTTAAGACTTAAGAGTCTATCACACAATGCCCAGGGGGGGGGGGCATCTTTTAACCTGCCTCCTCCCAGCCTGTCCCCTCCACCCAGTGCAAGCCCAGGGCTAATAGCTCTCCCTGCCACACGGGGAGAGAGAGACAATGACACCTTCCCTGTGTTGTTCAGAAGGCAAATGTAGCAAGATCATGCTGTGTGTGTCCAGCATCCTCACCAGGGCCTTAGGAAACATCAGGAGAGTCTGTTTAGCACGAAGCTTCTTGTCTGGGGGTGCTCTATCCCAGCGATCCCCAGACTTTTCTTGAGACAGGGTCTCATATCCCAGGCGAGCCTGGAACTCATTATGTAGCCAAAGACGACCTTGAACCCCTGATTCTCTTGTCTGTACCTCGCAAGTTCTGGGGTTACAGGTGTGGGCCACTATGCTAAGTTTAAGTGGTGCTGGGATTCGAACCTGGGGCTTTGTGTATGCTAGGCAGGTCCTCTACCAATTGAGCTACATCTCCAGCCCCCCAACCCCCCCACCCTCCCCGGACTTCTTAGTGTGCTGTGGGTATCCTTGTGCAGCATCAGGAAGGAACAATGCCTTCTCCTTCCAAGCTAGCCTTCTGGACTTAGTTGGGAAGTTCAGCTCCTCCCTCCCCTTGCCCGTCAGAGCTCCATCCTAATGCTCCACCACTTGGTAGAGGTGTGAACTTGTGCAGGTACTTAACTCCCCCGGGCCTCATTTGTATTGCTTATAAAATAATCATTTAAAAATATCGTTGGGCTGGAGAGATGGCTTAACGGTTAAGCGCTTGCCTGTGAAGCCTGAGGACCGCGGTTTGAGGCGCGACTCCCCAGGACCCACGTTAGCCAGATGCACAAGGGGGTGCACGCATCTGGAGTTCGTTTGCAGTGGCTGGAGGCCCTGGCACGCCCATTCTCTGTCTCTGTCTCCCTCTTTCTCTCTCTGTCTGTCGCTCTCAAATAAATAATTAAAAAAAATTTTTTAAAGTATTGTTAATATTTATTTATTTGAGAGAAGAAGAGAGAAAGAATAAATATGGACCCACCAGAGCCTCTTATAGCAAATGAACTCCAGCTGCATGTGCCACTTTGTACATCTGGCCTTATGTGGGTACTGGGGAATTAAACCCAGGCAGTCAGGCTTTGCAAGCAAGTAGCAAGTACCTTTAGCTCCCTGGCCCAATTATTCTCTTTTTTTTTTTTTTCTTGGTTTTTCAAGATAGAGTCTCATTCTAGCCCAGGTTGTCCTGGAATTCACTATGTAGTCTCAGTGTGCACCACCACGCCTGGCTTTTACTCTCTTTTTTTTTTTTGGTTCACACTGGCCCTTTTTTATGAGAGAAAATGAGAGAGAGAGACAGAGAGAGAGAGAGAGAGAGAGAGAGAGAATTGGCACACCAGGGCCTTCAGCAGCTGTAATTGAACTCCAGATGTATGCGTCACCTTGCACATGAGTCATCTTGTGCATTTGGCTTACGTGGGATCTTGGGAGTCAAACATGGGTCCTTAGGCTTCACAGGCAAGTTCCACCTCTCCACCACCCCCCCAGTGATTCTTATATAATGATTATTCTTTTGTGTGTGTGTGTGTTTTCAAGGTGAATCTCACTCTAGCCCAGGCTGACCTGGAATTCATATATAAATATAATATATATATATATGTATATATATATATATATATGTATATATATATATATATATATATATATATATATATACCATGGTTTGTTGTCTGTAAGTATATAAGTTGTCAATAATGACAACTTATATACTTACAGACAACAAACCATGGTATTTCCCTCCCCTCCCCCACTTTCCCCTTCATAACTCTGCTGTCTGTCATATCTCCTCCCTCTCTCCATTAGTCTCTCTTTTAATTTGATGTCATCTTTTTCTCCTATTATGAGGGTCTTGTGTGGGTATTACTAGGCACTGCGAGGTCTTGGATATCAAGGCCAAATTCTGTCTGGAGTGTTGTATGTAAGGAGTGGTACCCTTCCTTTGACTCTTACATTCTTTTTGCTACCTCTTCCACAATGGACCCTGAGCCTTGGAGGTTGTGATAGAGATGTTTCAGTGCTGGACACTCTTCCATCCCTTCTTCTCAGCACTATGTTGCCTTTTGGGTCATCCCAGTGGTCATCGCCATCTGAAAAGAGAAGCTTCTCTAACCAGAAGTAAGAGTAGCATTAATATATGAGTATGAACATTAAGTGTAGAGCTTCCAGGGCAATTTGGTGAGAATAATATATGCATTTATCCAGACTTTATAGCAGGCTTTATACCCCCAAGGCTCATGACCTCCCTTGCCATAGGCTTTTGACTAGGTTTTCAATACCGGGTAGTATTCCCTCCCATAGAGCGGGCCTTCAGTCCAATTAGAGAGCAGTTGGTTTCCTCCAGAGCGAACATGCCACTATTGCACTCGTTCAGTCATTTGACCTGTCTGGCCAAACTTGAGGTTTCCAGTGTCCACTGTTTTCACCACTGATGACTTCTGTCTCCCATAAGACTGCATACAGTGCAGCTTTTTCCAGATTTCAGTTGGCTGGGCTACAGGGAGAAGGTTTTCTGCTCAGCACCAACTTGATTTCTCAGTGACTTTGCCTCTCAGGCATGTGAACTCTTCAGGATTATGGTCTTACCATGTCTTTCTCATGGGGAACCAAGGGCCTTGGCAATAGCCTGTAAAGTTTTGGAGGCAACAGGGACCTCCCTGGCCAAGAACTCACTGGAAGGTATCCCATTCCAGGCACTGAAAATTTTCTAGTAACAATCTATAGCTTCTGGATGTGCCATTATTTAAGAAAGTAAATTTTCATATGTCTTATTCATAATATATTGAATTTTGATTGACCCTCCCCCCCTGCCCTTTTTTTATACAGTCTCTTTCCCTGACCTCGCTTAGGTCTTTCCCCTCCCTGTACTCTGTTCTTCTACTTACATATATACAATACCATCTCCTTAAGACCTTCCCTCTCCTCCCTCCCTTATAGCCTTTTTCTAGCTTATGGGCCTCTGCTACTGATATTTGGTTCCAGATCACACACAAGTCTATACATTTGTAGCTAGGATCCACATATAAGAGAGAAAATACGACATTTGGCTTTCTGGGCCTGGGTTACCTCACTTAGTATAATCCTTTCCAGATCCATCCATTTCTCTGCAAATTTCATAATTACATTTTTCCTTACCACTGAATAGAATTCCATTGTGTAGATTTACCACATCTTTATTATCCATTCATCTGTGGGTGGACGTCTAGGCTGGTTCCATTTCCTAGCTATTGTGAATGGAGCATCAATAAACACAGTTGTGCAAGTATCTCTAAGGTAGTGGGAAGAGTCATTAGGATACATGCCTAGGAGTGCTATAGCTGGATCATATGGCAAATCTATTTTTAGCTGTCTCAAGAGCCTCCACACTGATTTCCACAATGCCTGTACCAGATTACATTCCCACCAACAGTGTAGAAGGGTTCCCCTTTTACCACATCCTCGCCAACATTTATTGTCATTTGTTTTCTTGATGGTAGCCATTCTGATGGGAGAGAGATGGAATCTCAAGGTAGTTTTAATTTGCATTTCCCTGATGGCCAAGGATGTAGAACACTTTTTTTAGATGTTTATATGCCATCTGTATTTCTTCTGGTGAGAGCTCTCTATTTAATTCCATAGCCCATTTTTTTGATTGGGCTGTTTGATTTCTTATTGTTCTGTTTTTTGAGTTCTTTGTATATTTTGGATATTAATCCTCTGTCAGATGTGTAACTGGCAAATATTTTCTCCCATTCTTTAGGTTGTCTCTTTGCTCTATCCACAGTGTCCTTTGCTGTACAAAAGCTTTGTAATCTCATGAGATTCCAGTAGTTGATTAGTGGTTTTATTTTCTGAGCAATTGGGGCTATATTCAGAAAGTCAATACCTATGCTAATATGTTGAAGGGTTTCCCCTACCTTTTTGTTTAGCAATTTCAGAGTTTCAGGTCTGATATTAAGGTCCCTGATCCACTTGGATTTGATTCTTGTGCATGGAGAAAGACAAGGATCTATTTTTATCTTTCTACATTAGATATCCAGTTTTCCCAGCACTACTTGTTGAAGAAGCTATCTTTTCTCCAGTGAATATTTTTGGTATTTTTGTCAAAAATCAGATGGCTGTAGCTGTCTGGATTAAAATCTGGCTCCTCTATTCTGTTCCATTGATCTACATGTCTGTCTTTGTGCCAATACCATGCTGTTTTTACTATGGCTTTGTAATATAGCTTAAAATCGGGTATAGTGATACCAACAGCCTTATTTTTGTTGCTCAAAATTTTTTTGGCTACTCGAGGTTTTTTGTGCTTCCAAATGAAATTTAGGATTTTTTTTTCTATTTCTGTGAAGAATGCCATTGGAATTTTAATGGAGATTGCATTAAATGTGTAGATTGCTTTTGGTAAGATTGACATTTTCACAATATTGATTCTTCCACTCCAAGAACATGGGATGTCTTTCCATTTCCTTGTGTCCTCTGCAATTTCTCGCTTGAGTTTTTAAAAGTTCTCATTGTAGAGGTCCTTCACTTCCTTAGTTAATTTTATTCCAAGGTACTTTATTTATTTATTTTTTGAGGCAATTGTGAATGGGGGAGATTCCCTGATTTCATTCTCCACACGTTTGTTGTTAGCATATAGGAAAGCTACTGATCTCTGTGTGTTTATTTTGTATCCTGCTACGTTGCTAAAAGTGCTTATCAGCTCTAACCGTTTGCTGGTAGAGTTTTTAGGGTCTTTTATGTATAGAATCATATCATCTACAAATGATGATAATTTGATCTCTTCCTTTCCAATTTGTATCCCTTTTATGAGTTTCTCTTGCCTTATTGCTATAGCTAAGACTTCCAGTACTATATTAACTGTTTATTTTCCATCCACCTTTCCATTTTACTTAAGTATCACAGATCAGCTCATGACCACCCAGTGGTTGTTCCTACGCATTCTGAGGCCTGAGCTGTAGACAAGTCCCCAGTGGGCCCCTGGGTGCTCCAGACTTCAGTCGGGCAGCGCTGCATAGGCACAGAGGGCACCTGCATGCCTTCGGACCAGTCTGCGCCACAGGCTGAGCAGCAGTGACCTCGGGAGCTGGTGCAGGCCACTTGCCTGAAACTTCTCCTTTTCAGCCTTGTCGGCAGTGGCCTGTTCTTCCTTCTCAGGCTCTGCAGATGGAGACACCAGACACGACCTCCATGGGTGCTCATGGGAGATGGTGCCGTGCGTGCATGCGCAGAACTTCCCCAGTCAACATCCACCACGTCAGACTCACTGAGTGAGCTCCCTCATCGTTGCGTGGAATGACAATGTCCACATGGCGTAGAGGAGTGTGTTACACAGACAACGTTGGGCAGGCTGGTGTAAGACGCCACCGTGAGGGGCTGGTGGTTAGTCCTGGGGTCAGTCGTCACTGGGAGCTGTGTTTCCAGTCTCCAGGAGCAGTGACAGGCTCTCCTCTCGGAGATGACACCGACCTCGGCAGTGTTCTCAGGGGCAACAGTGGCACAAGCTACCAGCAGAGCGTTCCCCCAGCTCCTCTTCAGATTTGTGGTGCAGACGCCATGCTTCTTCCAGATGTGCTGGTCCACCTGGAAATCAAGGGCTGTGCCACCTAAGTGGTTCCTGCTCAGGACGTGAGGACACCCTCCTCCTCAGTTATAGGACATCGCGTGACAGCTTCCTTTTCAGTTATGGGAACCAAGGACCAGGCAGCCTGGACCCTCCTGAGGAGCACAGAAAGGCTGTAGGGATTATTGTCGTAGGGTGATCATATGGCTCAGTGAGGTCATTCAGGAAGTGGACACATTACAAGTGCCTTTTTAAATTTTTTAAATATTTTTATTTATGTATTTGCAAGCAGGGAGAGATAGAAGAGAGACCGAGAGAAGGGGTGTGCCAGGACCTCCAGCCACTGCAAAACGGACTCCAGATGCATGCGCCTCTTTGTGCATCTGGCTTCACGTGGGTCCTGGAGAATCCAACTCAGGTCATTAAGCTTTTCAGGCAAAAGCCTTAACCACTGAGCCATCTCTCCAGCCCTCTATTAAGCACCTTTAAAAATTCGTTTTTAATTTTGTTGTGTGAGTTCTGTGTGGAGAGGAAGGCATGTGTGTCACAGCATGTGTGTGAAGGTCAGAGGACGACTTCAAGGCTCCACCTTCTTCCTACCTCTCTTTCTTTCTTTCTCTCTCTCTCCCTTCCTTCCTTCCTTCCTTCCTTCCTTCCTTCCTTCCTTCCTTCCTTCCTTTCTTTATTGGTTTTTCGAGGTAGGGACTCACTCTAGCCCAGGCTGACCTGGAATTTACTATGTAGTCTCAGGGTGGTCTTGAACTCATGGTGATCCCCCTACCTCTGCTTTGCAAGTGCTGCCACCACGCCCAGTTTAGGTTCCACTTTCTTTGAGACAGGGTCTCTTGCTGCTGCAAACAAACATCAGACTAGCTGCCTCATGAGCTTTGGATTCTCCTCAGTCCTCCTCCCAATGTCTTAGGCATGTTGGTGTCCAGATGCATGTGCCAGTTTGCATCTGGCTTTACGTGAGTGCTGGGGAACCAAACCCAGGCTAGCAAGCTTTGCAGATGAGGGCCTTAGCAGCTGAGCCGCCTCCCCAGTACCAAGCCCTTTCATTTGACAGTGCTGAGGATTGAACCCAGGCCTTCCCCATGCTAACAAGGTCTGCAACCTGAGCCACACCACAAACCACAGCGACTGCTTAGTGAACCACAGGTGGCATGATTATGGTTGTTACCGGAGGTATCCTTACTTTCTTTGGTCTTTCTTTTTCTTCTCAAGGTAGGGTCTCACTCTAGCCCAGGCTGACCTGGAACTCACTCTGTAGTCTCAGGCCTCAAACTCACAGCAATCCTCCTACTTTGCCTTTGAGTGCTAGGATTAAAGGCATGTGCCACCATGCCTGATCATGAGGTACTCCCCCTCCTCCCCCCCCTTTTTTTTTTTTTTTTTTTTTTTGGTTTTTCAAGGTAGGGTCTCACTTTGGTTCAGGCTGACCTGGAATTCACTATGTAGTCTCAGGGTGGCCTCGAACTCTCGGTGATCCTCCTACCTCTGCCTCCCGAGTGCTGGGATTAAAGGCGTGCGCCACCACGCCCGGCTCCCCCTTTTTTTTTTTTTTGAGGCAAGTCCAACAGACTGGACTTTAAAAAAAAATTATTTATTTACTTTTATTTATTTATTAGAGAGAAAGAGACGGAGGGAGAGAATGGGTGCACCAGGGCCTCCAGCCACTGCAAACAAACTCCAGATGTATGTGCCACTTTGTGCATCTGGCTTACGTGGGTTCTGGAGAATTGAACCTGGTTCCTTTGACTTTGCAAGCAGGTGCCTTAACCACTAACCCATCTCTCCAGCCCTAGACTTTAAAAAATTTTAAAAATCTTTTATAATTAACAATGTCCATGATTGTAAACAATATCCCATAGTAATTCCCTCCCTCCTCCCACTTTCCCCTTTGAGACGCCACTCTGCATCATATCCCCACCCCTTCTCAGTCTCTCTTTTATTTTGATGTCATCATCTTTTGCTCCTATTATGATGGTCTTGTGTAGGTAGTGTCAGGCACTGTGAGGTCACAGATATCCAGGCCATTTTGTGTCTGAAGGAACACGTTGTAAGGAGTCCTACCCTCCCTTTGGCTCTTGCATTCTTTCTGCCACCTCTTCTGCAATGGAACCTGAGCCTTGGAAATTGTGATAGAGATATTGCAGTGCTGAGCACGCCTCTGTCACTTCTTCTCAGCACCGTGATGCCTTCTGAGTCATCTCAAGGTCACTGCCATCTGAAAAGAGAAAGTTCTCTAACAAAAAAGTGAGAGTAGCATTAATATAAGGGTATGAACATTAAAAGAAGTGCTTACTGGGCAGTTTGATAAGCATAGTATATACATTCAGCCAGACAGCAGCAGAGGTTACACCCCTAAGGCTCATGACTACCCCTGTTGTAGGTTTTCAGTATCAGGGATGAATTCTCTCCCATGGAGCGGGCCTCCAGTCAAATTAAAGGGCAGTTGGTTTCCACCATGTCAGATGTGCCACTATTGCACCCATTGGCTCATTTGGCCAGTTTGGCCAAATATAAGGCTTGCAGTGTCCACTGTTGAGTATCTTCACTGGTGATTTCTCTCTCTCCCCTTGAGCTGTATGCAGTGTACCTAGCCTTTTTTTCTTATGTGTGTGTGTGTGTGAGAGAGAGAGAGAGAAAGAGAGAGAGAGAGAGGGAATTGGTGCACCAGGGCCTCCAGCCACTATAATCGAATTCCAGATGCATGTGCCACCTTGTGGACATGTGTGATCTTGCCATGTCTGGTCAACTGTCCCAAGTAAGCAGGAAATTGACTTATCTGAGTACCCTGTGTCCCTGCTAAGCTTGGAGTCCCTAGGCCCTCTTGCTGTGGTCACCATTTACTTTTCTCCCCGTGTGTATGGCACGCATGAACGTATGCGTGCTTGTATGTGTGTGGGAGCATATGTTTGCAGGTGCAGTGTGTGTGGGTGGGAGGCTGACATCAGAGATGTTCCTCAGTAACTCGCCCCCTTACTCTCTGAGGTGCGTCTCTAGCTGAACCTAGAGTTCATGGATTCATCTAGTCTAGCATTTCTGTGATGGACGCCAAAGCCAAGACACAGAGAGGGAGAAGGAGTGGCTGGAAGCCACGCAGCAAGCAGAGACCAGGCAGGTCAACCTGCCACCCAGCACCCTTCCCCCCTGCCTCAGTGGTTCACGTTCCATCAGGGTCCTCACCATGGAAAAGGCAGTAAACAGTGTTCGGAGCCAGCCCCCAGGGCTGGAACCCAAGCTCTGGGGCCGACCCACTGGCCACAGAGACGTTATGAGAGCTGATGATTCAACTTCCTGTCTTTTGAGAGCACAGGGACCACAGAGGTTTCCTAGCTGGGAGGAGGGGGGCAGCTCCCCACAGGGGGCCTGCCGCAAAGGGACAGGCCCCCACCGCACACTGCCAGGGGCAGTCCTTGCGTGGCAGATCCCAGTGGCCACGCTAGAGCACTGGCCCCTTTGGATTCACAATCACCCTGTAGGGGAACCAGCCTGGGTCTGCCTGGGAGGGTCCTGACTTTAACACCTAAAATGCTGAATCCTAGGACATTGTCAGTTCTGAACCAAACAGAACAGCTGGCCACTGTATTTCTTCCACACATGACCTACAATCTTAGTGGCTCTGGGGACCCCAAGCCCCAGGACAGAACATGCTAGAATAGGGAATTAACAAACTGTGGCCTAGGGCCACATGGACCACACTGGCCACATTTAGCTCACCCACTGTTTTTATACAGCCCACAAGCTAAGAATAGTTTTTTATGTTTTTAATAGTTGAAAAAAAATAAGGAAGAATAATACTTCACGACATGTACAAATTACATAAAATTCAAATTTCTTTGCGTATACGTCAAGGCACAGCCATGCCGGTCATTTGCATATGGTCTGTTCTGCTTCCACAGGGCACCACAGAGCTGGGGCCCTGCAGGAGACCTCAGGGATCTTGGGGGCTGTTGCCCAGTTCACCCTTCATGGAAGCAGTTGGCTGACCTGGCTAGAAACTGGCAGAGGGTGTGTGTTGAGAGGGCCACGGATGTCTTAGTGAAGAAACTCTGAACTGAGGAGGGGAAAATATTAGAGGAAGATCAGCAGATGAGCTGTAAGACACCAAGTGCTTCTAAGGCTCTGTTTGCCTGTCTGTACAGTGGGTGGAGGCAGGGCCGGAGGAAGGCTGGGGTTTCTCTCTGGTTTCACTCTCTAGTCATTTCGGCAGCTGCTCCCTCCTCTCACACCAACCGCACACAGGGACTGCTCTGTGACCTAGGAAAGGTTCTGCCTGTTTGGGGCCCAACCTGAGGTCTCTACAGCCCATAGAGGGGGTGCTTATCTAGCTTTAAGGCCGACCAGATCCTGGTCCCAAGACTGGAAACTATCTTGTTTAGACTTCTCTTGTGGGATAGGCGGAGTTAAGAGCTCCAGGTCAGCCTGGGCTAGAGTGTGACCCTACCTTGAAACAAACAAATTCCAGACTGTCCATACGGGTCCAGTGACATGCATGGTGTGCAAGGTACTCTTAGGGCCTCCTGTCACGGGAAGGTCCCACGGGCCGTCCTCTTTTCTTCGTATCCAGAAGTGGTGATGGGAGCTGTCTGCCTTGAGAGCAGGTGTAGATGGAGCCGTGATCCAGCATCCCCTCTCTCACATGCCCTCCACTATCGCTGGAAACCTGTCAGGTGCCCAGCCTGCTTGAGGGCCACCCAGCTGAGCTGAGTCAGCAGGAAGTTGACAGGCTGTCAGAGCTCAAGCAGTGGAGAGAATCAAGTGACACCTGGCCAAGGCCACGTCCAACCCCTCCATCCACCCCTGCCCTCTCTCCACCAGAAGCTCCCTGCCCCTCTCTCTCTACGGTCTTGTTATATAGCCCAGGCTGGCCTCAAAGTTGTGCCTATCCTTCTTGCCTCTGCTGGAATTACAGAAGAGCCACCATGCTTACCCACCCTCCTCCTCCTCTTCCATCCTCCCTTCCGTTTTTGACTTCTCTTCCCTCTTTTTTTTTTTCCCTGAGGTAGGGTCTCACTCTAGCTCAGGCTGACCTGGAATTCACTATGTAGTCTCAGGGTAGCCTTGAATTCACAGTGATCCTCTTACCTCTGCCTCCCAAGTGCTGGAATTAAAGGCGTGCGCCACCACACCCAGCTTCCCTCTTTTGGAGCCAGGTTCTCACTATGTAACCCAAACTGACCTAGAATTTTCTGTGTAGTCCAGGTTAACTTGAACCCATGATCCTCCTGCCTCAGCCTTCTGAGCACTTTTCCCGAGGGTTAAGGAAGTAGTCTATTTTGGAAGGCATATGGGGAGACAGCCTCAGTGGAGCCTCAAAAGTGGCCCACCTGATCAGAGCCAGCCTTCTGTGGGCCCTCTTGGGAACTGTCACCCCGCCAGGAGTACCCCTCCCCTAGCTTTACTGTGTTCCCATAGCTCTGCCTGCTGACCTCAGGTCTGAGGACTTTGGAGAGCCCAAGAGTCAGCAGAGTTCATCACGTGACCAGCTGCTCTATTCCTCGGCTACCCTGGAATTTCTTTCTTTCTTTCTTTTTTCAATAATTTTTATTTATTTATTTGAGAGAGAGAAAAAGAGACACACAGAGAGAATTGGCATGCCAGGGCCTCCAGCCATTGTAAATGAACTCCAGACGCATGCACCCCCTTGTGCATCTGGCTTACGTGGGTCCTGGAGAATCGAACTGGGATCCTTTGGCTTTGCAGGCAAATGCTTTAACCGCTAGACCATCTCCCCAGCCTTACCCCTGGAATTTCTTAGTGGGGCACGTTGGGTCACAGGAGTTATTTTGTTTAAATAAACTTTTTTTTTTTTGAGACAGGGTCTCATGTAGCCCAGGCTAGTCACTAACTCATTATATACTTGAAGCTGGCCTTGAACTTTCGATCCTCCTGCCTCCACCTCCTGGGTGCTAGGGTTATAGGTGTGTACCACCATACCTGGCTTAAATAAACCTCTTTCTTTTAGAGAGGAGTTTCAAAGCAGGGTCTCATGTAGCCCAGGCTGAACTGGAACTCACTTTGCAGCCACAGGCTGATGTCAAACTCATGGCAATTCTCCTACCTCAGTCTCCCGAAAATAAACCATTTAAAACATATTTATTTATTTATTTTCAAGTAGAAAGAGAGAGGAGAGAGAGTGTGTGTGTGTATGGGTGTGCCAGGGCCTCTTGCTACTGAAAATGAATTCCATATATATGTCTTTTTGTACATCTGGGTTTATGTGGGTACTGAAGAATTGAACCCTGGGCTGGTAGGCTTTGCAAGCAAGTACTCTTAACCATTGAATCATCTCCCTAGTCCTGAATAAACCTTTACAAAATATGAATTGATTAATTAATTAATATGCAAGACAGAGAGAAAGAGAGAAAATGCATGGGTGTGCCAGGGCATCTTGCCACTGCAGCCAAATTCTAGATGCATGCATCACATTAAGCATCTGGTTTTATGTGGGTACTGAGTAATCAAACCCAGGCCAGTAGGCTTTGCAAGCAAGTGTCTTTAGTCACTGAGCAATCTCCCCAGCCCCTAAGCAAACTTTTTCTTGAAGCATATTCCACATACAGGAAAGTGTACAAATCTTTAGCTACTGTGATCAAGCTGTGAGACCAGCCCCCTCAGCCCCTGGATTCCCTGTGCTCGCGCCTAGGCACTGACCCAAAGGCAGCCACTGTTATGGCCTCTATCGCCATCCATTAGTTTTGCCTATTTTTGTACTTTGTCAATGGAATCTTATAGTATGGGCTATTTTTACGGCTGGCTTCTCTTCACTCATGTTGCTGAGGATAAAATACTTTGCCCAGTCTCATTGCTGAATCCATTTTATGGCTATACCACAATTTATTTCTTCACTCCACCACTGATGGGAATCTGGGCTGTTTCCAGTTGCAGCTATTATAAGTTGCATGGTGGCATGTGCCTTTGGGATACGACTGTGTGCTTCTCTGTTGGTGCACAGTGAGGAGTGGGACTGTTGGGCCCTAGGGACTGCCTGTGCTTAACTTTAGACGTGAATGTTGAAGTTTGCAAGTGATTCTAGACAAGGCTGAAGCTGCAAGTGGTGTCCAGAATTGCTGACTGGTGGGGATGGGCAAATTCTCAACCTGTGTCTGAGGCTGTAAATAGCTTTTCCTGGAGAGCCTCCTCTCAAAAAGGTGCCAGTGACAGACCAAAGAGACAATTCTACCCAGTCCAACTGGCGAGTCAATGAGTTTCTTTACTTATTTAACACACATGTGTGTTAGATGTGGTATGATGTATGTGGTAGGTAGTGTATACATGTGTATGTAGGGAAATGCATTGCCCCAGACATGTGCACACAGAAGCTAAGATAGAACATCTGCTGTCCTGTACTGTTCATCTCTGCATTTCCGGCTCCCCACAACGCTGGGGTTATAGCTCTGTGGGACCATCTGCAGCTGTTGATGTGGATGTTGGGAAATTGAACTCAGGGCAAATCAGCTTCTCTCAGGGACCTCATATTTGTGCAGCAAGTGCTCTTACCAAGGCAGCCATGTCCCCGGAACGGGTGACAAATTAGCTGCTTCACTGAAGTCCCCACCCCAGGGTGACCGATGACCTCATCAAAACTGCATAATCAAAGTCCTCACCTCAATTAACATCACCTTCTATACACTCCAGCACCCCAGATAACATGAGTTTCATCTTCTATAGACTCCAGATCACATAACCTCACCTCCTATACACTCCACACCTCAGATCACGTGAGCCTCACCTCCTATACACTCCACAACCCAGATCACGTGAACCTCACCTCCTATACACTCCACACCTCAGATCATGTGAACCTCACCTTATATACACTCCACACCCCAGATCATGTGACCTCACTTTCTATACACTCCACACCCCAGATCACATGACCTCACCTCCTATACACTCCACACCCCAGATCATGTGAGCCTCACCTCCTATACACTCCACACCCCAGATCATGTGACCTCACCTCCTATACACTCCACACCCCAGATCACGTGAGCCTCACCTCCTATACACTCCACACCCCAGATCACGTGAGCCTCACCTCCTATACACTCCACACCTCAGATCACATGAGCCTCACCTCCTATACACTCCACACCCCAGATCACATGACCTCACTTTCTATACACTCCACACCCCAGATCACATGAGCCTCACCTCCTATACACTCCACACCCCAGATCACGTGAACCTCACCTCCTATACACTCCTCACCCCAGATCACGTGAGCCTCACCTCCTATACACTCCACACCTCAGATCACATGAGCCTCACCTCCTATACACTCCACACCTCAGATCACATGAGCCTCACCTCCTATACACTCCACACCTCAGATCACAGTGAACCTCACCTTCTATACACTCCACACCCCAGATCACATGGAGCCTCACCTCCTATACACTCCACACCCCAGATCACGTGAGCCTCACCTCCTATACACTCCACACCCCAGATCACGTGAGCCTCACCTCCTATACACTCCACACCCCAGATCACGTGACCTCACCTCCTATACACTCCACTCTCCAGATCACGTGACCTCACCTTCTGTACACTCCACTCTCCAGATCACGTGACCTCACCTTCTATACACTTCACACCCCAGATCACTTGAACTTCATCTTGTATATATTCTAGCATTTCCAGATCACATGAAGCTTTGGGATAATGTGGAGTGATAGGAAAAAAATCTTTGGTAAGCATCTTATTATCCTTCCAAAATTTTCCCATTGACATTATGGTCGGCCTAGCTCTGTCTATATTGTTTTACTTTTTTGTTTCCATGACCACAGGGCCATCTATCTGCTCAGGGTATCTATCTGTGCACCATGATGGTGATGGGGCCATGCCTGAGGAAAAGCTTACTACTACAGATTGTCAGTGTGGTTTCAGGATATCCAGGGTGCCATGTGTCTCCATAGATCTCTTTGCCTTTGCTAAGGTCATTGTACCTGAGGAACCAATGTAGTTCAGGTGTGGGGGAGGGCTTGGTAGTCTGTTCCTAAAGCCTGGTGGGAAAGGTCCTCATCTTGTCCCTTCTGAACTGCTTCTGTTACCAGAGTTTTGATGATAAGAGTCTAGGCTCATGGGGTATTGTGGCGCACACCTTTAATGCCAGCACTCAGGAGGCAGATCTAGGAGGATCACCATGAGTTCGAGGCTACCCTGAGACTACATAGTGAATTGCAGGTCAGCCTGGACCAGAGTGAGATCTACCTCGAAAAACTAAAAAAAAAAAAAAAAAAAAAAAAGTCTAGGCTCCAGCAGCCCCAGCAAGCTGGGCTGGCCTCTGGTCCCCAGTTTGCCAATTAAACCAACAAGTGGTAATGAAAAAGGAGAGCAATACTTTTTCAATATTACACTGGGAAGAACATAATGGGGTCCAGTGACCCCAAGTTCCTATTTGGGTTTCTATCAAGTTTAGATTCAAATAGAGGTTGAGAAGTATGCCTCACCAAGCACTCATAGTCATGGCTTGGTCCCACCCATCGCTGTCTTGACTGTAGTCTTCCTGAGACGTGGTCCAATAACTTGCTAATTTGTTAGCTGCCAAGGTGCAGCCTTGTCCTCTCAGGTAATTGTCTTCATCTGTGGCAGAGGGGAATATCTGTCCTGTCAAGTTTTGCTCTTTCTGGAATTCAAGATGATTCAAATGGAAAGGTTGAAGATAACGACATCTCGGTGTCATTAACCGAAGTGCTGACACGCGAAATGAAGCAGGGATACCAGCCCCTTCACCTGCTTTTCATCACCTTGGAGGCCCAAGGAAGGAGTCCACACTTCTGAGCATAACCAGTTTCTTTGTCTGTTTCAAGTCCAATTCAGATGAGATCGGGTTTAGGGTGGTATAGCATTAGAACCCTGATTTCTTCAACATTCCCAACACCGTAGGCAGGGTTCCTGCCTTCCTTCCCTCTTACTTTCTCTCCCTCCCTCCCTCCCTCCTTTCTTTCTTTCATATATGTGTATATTGCTGGAATCAAACCCATGACCTTTTGCAAGTTAGGCAATCCCTCTAGCACCAAGTTATACCTTGAGCCTTTTCTTTTTAATATTTTTATCAACAACTTCCATATATATAGACAATATACCATGATCATAATGCCCTCCCACCACTCTTCATTCCCCCCTCTTATATTGAATCCCTTTCCATTTAATCCCTTCATCTTCTCAACTAGTCTGTCTTCTATTTTGATGTCATCACTGTTTTTTCCTCCTATTATTCAGGTCTTCTGAGATCATGAACACCACAGCCACTTTGTGCCTGAAAGACAGTATTGTAAGCAGTCCTCCCCTTCCTTTGACTCTTACATTCTTTCCACCACCTCTTCCACAATGGTCCCTGAGCCTTGGAGGGTGTGACAGAGATGTCTCACTTAGTGCGGAACACTCCACTGTCACTTCTCAGCACTTTGGTGAGCTTTGAGTCATCCCAGTGGTCACTGCCATTTGAAAAGAGAAGCTTCTCTAACAAAAAGTGAGAGTAGAATTAATATATGGGCATAGGCATGGACATAAATATTTGTAGGGTAGTTTGGTGGGCATAATATATCTATCTACTCATTTAGTCAGACAATGGTAGTAGTTTCCCCAATAGGGTTATGATCTCCCCAGCCATAAGCTTTTTTATTTTCCTTTTGTTTTTTTGAGGTAAAGTCTGTCTCTAGTTCAGGCTGACCTGGAATTCACTATGTAGTCTCAAGGTGGCCTTGATCTCATGGCGATCCATCTACCTTTGCCTCCAGAGTGCTGGGATTAAAGGTGTGCACCAACGTACTTGGCTTTCAATTATAAGCTTTTGATCAGGTTTTTAGTACCAGGCATGAATTCCCTCCCATGGAGCAGACTTCAAATCCAATCAGAGAACAGTTGGGTTTCCCCATAACAGACATGCCACCATTGCACCACTTGGTTCATCTGGCCTGGCTGAGCAGCTGTAAAGCTTGCAGGGTCCATTGGTGGTTAAGACCGCCGTTGATGGCCTTTCTCTGCCAACAGACTACATAGCTCTTTCCAGCATCATGACAGCTAGTCGACAGGATAGAGGATTCCAACTCAGCTCCAGATTGATTTCTCAGTGACCTGTAGCTCAACCTTTTTTAGAAAAATATATATTTATTTATTTATTTGAGAGAGAGAGAGAGAGAAACAGGCAGTGTGTGTGTGTGTGTGTGTGTGTGTTTGTGTGTGTGTGTGTGAGAGAGAGAGAGCGAGAAACAGGTAGTGTGTGTGTGTGTGTGTGTGAGAGAGAGAGAGAGAGAGAGAGAGGATGGGCGCGCCAGGGCCTCTAGTGCTGCAGACAAATTCCAGATGCCTGTGCCACCCCATGCATCTGGGCTATATGGGACCTAGGAAATCGAACCTGGATCCTTTGGCTTTGCAGGCAAGTGCCTTAACTTCTAAGCCATCCCTTCAGCCCTGATCTTTGTTTTAAGATAGGGTCTCACTATATAGTCCAGTACAGGCTCCAGCTCCTGATTTTCCTGCTTTAGTCTCCCGAATGTACCACAATTCCAGATGCCAAGAAGAATTGTCATAGATCTAGGGTTTTTGTTTTGTTTGAGACAGGAACTCATGTATCGCTGAACTTACTATGTGACTAAGGTTGACCTTGAACTTCTGATCCTCCTACCTCCATCCCCTAACTACTGGGATCATACCTGTGCCACCATGCTAATTTATTTAGGTGCCAAGAAATGAACTCAGGAATTTGTGCGTGCAAGGCAAGCACTCTACCAACAACTTAGCCACACCTTCAAGCCCCCAGGTTCTTCTTCTTCTTCTTCTTCTTCTTCTTCTTTTTTTTTTTTTTTTTTTTGGTTTTTTGAGGTAGGGTCTGGCTCTAGACCTAGAATTCACTATGTAGTCTCAGGGTGGCCTCGAACTCACGGTGATCCTCCTACCTCTGCCTCCAGAGTGCTGGGATTAAAGGTGTGCACCACCACGCCTGGCATTTTTTTTTTTTTAACTACATGGAAAACGCAAATGTGCTTAGCTGGATATTCTACCATTTTTTATTTTTTATTTATTTATTTTTTTCTTTTCGACAGGGTCTCGAACTTGAAGTGATTCTTCTGCCGCTGCTTCTCAAGTGCTGGGATTACAGGCATGCGCCCAGTTTTTCTGCTACTTATTTCTTCAGCCATATGATCAGGCGGTGTCCAGACCCTGTGTCTCCGCATTGACTGTGGGTTTTGGCCTCTACTTTCTGGCAGCTGTCTTGCTAACACGGTGGAAAAGGAGAGCCAGCCTCAAAGGAAGCAGAATTGAAGAAGGTCTGATCCCGACGAGGTTTTAGCTTCTGTGCGTTGACTTCCGGGACTTCACATAGGGAATGCTACCTGTGTCCCTCATTCAGAAAGCTGACCTCAAGGTTGTCAACAAGCATTCCTGCTTGTTGGCCACTCAACCGTCTGTGTTCTCCTCAGTACAAGGGGTGGCCGTGGTGGGCTTGCCTTTTCATGGGCTCTGAAGACATTCTGAGCTAGATAGAAGTCTTCAGTGGATTCCTATGGGCATTCCCGAGAGTTAGAGCTGGGCTGGCTCCTTGGCAGTGGGTGGGAGAGAATCAATCCAACTTTTAGCTAAAAGTGATATCGAATTCACTAGCTTAAGAACAGATAAGTTGGGCATGGTGGTGCACGCCTTTAATCTCAGCACTCAGGAGGCAGAGGTAGGAGGATCAATGTGAGTTCAAGGCAAGCTTGGGACTATAGAGCAAGTTCCAGGTCAACCCGGACTAGAGTGAGAACTTACCTCAAAAAAAAAAAAAAAAAAAAAAAAAAAAAAAAACGAAACAAAGATGATGTATTTGCTGGTTCACATGATAGAAAGCTTCACAACTTTGGGTACAGCTAGATCCAGGAGCTCAGAAATGTCATCAGGATCACACCTCCATTTCTGCTTTCATTGAGGTTGGCTCTCTTTTTAGACTCTGTGGTGGCAAGCCAGCTGCCAGCAACTGCAGGCTGACACCCTCGTACCTCCAAGTCCAGGTAAGTGGAAAACATCCTACCCTGCCCCTTCAAATATTGGACACGGGGGTTTGGCAGGTGTTCCGTGCGCATCTCTAACCCATCATGGTCAGCACTGCACTGTAGCCAAGGAGTTGTGCACTGTGACAGGTGAGGCGCTCTCTAGCTCTGCACTGTGTCTCACAGGTGAGGCACTCTCTAGCTCTGCACTGTGTGTGACAGGTGAGGCGCTCTCTATCTCTGCACTGTGTCTGACAGGTGAGGCGCTCTCTATCTCTGCACTGTGTCTGACAGGTGAGGCGCTCTCTATCTCTGCACTGTGTCTGACAGGTGAGGCGCTCTCTAGCTCTGCACTGTGTCTGACAGGTGAGGCGCTCTCTATCTCTGCACTGTGTCTGACAGGTGAGGCGCTCTCTAGCTCTGCGCTGTGTCTGACAGGTGAGGCGCTCTCTATCTCTGCGCTGTGTCTGACAGGTGAGGCACTCTCTAGCTCTGCACTGTTTCTGACAGGTGAGGCGCTCTCTATCTCTGCACTGTGTCTGTCAGGTGAGGCGCTCTCTAGCTCTGCGCTGTGTCTGACAGGTGAGGCGCTCTCTATCTCTGCACTGTGTCTGACAGGTGAGGCGCTCTCTAGCTCTGCGCTGTGTCTGACAGGTGAGGCGCTCTCTAGCTCTGCACTGTGTCTGACAGGTGAGGCGCTCTCTAGCTCTGCGCTGTGTCTGTCAGGTGAGGCGCTCTCTATCTCTGCACTGTGTCTGACAGGTGAGGCACTCTCTAGCTCTGCACTGTTTCTGACAGGTGAGGCGCTCTCTATCTCTGCACTGTGTCTGACAGGTGAGGCGCTCTCTAGCTCTGCGCTGTGTCTGACAGGTGAGGCGCTCTCTAGCTCTGCACTGTGTCTGACAGGTGAGGCACTCTCTAGCTCTGCACTGTGTCTGACAGGTGAGGCGCTCTCTAGCTCTGCGCTGTGTCTGACAGGTGAGGCGCTCTCTAGCTCTGCACTGTGTCTGACAGGTGAGGCACTCTCTAGCTCTGCACTGTGTCTGACAGGTGAGGCGCTCTCTAGCTCTGCACTGTGTCTGACAGGTGAGGCGCTCTCTAGCTCTGCGCTGTGTCTGACAGGTGAGGCGCTCTCTAGCTCTGCACTGTGTCTGACAGGTGAGGCGCTCTCTAGCTCTGCACTGTGTGTGACAGGTGAGGCGCTCTCTATCTCTGCACTGTGTCTGACAGGTGAGGCGCTCTCTATCTCTGCACTGTGTCTGACAGGTGAGGCGCTCTCTAGCTCTGCACTGTGTCTGATAGGTGAGGCGCTCTCTATCTCTGCCCTGTGTCTGACAGGTGAGGCACTCTCTAGCTCTGCACTGTGTCTGACAGGTGAGGCACTCTCTAGCTCTGCACTGTGTCTGACAGGTGAGGCACTCTCTAGCTCTGCACTGTGTCTGACAGGTGAGGCGCTCTCTAGCTCTGCACTGTGTCTGACAGGTGAGGCGCTCTCTAGCTCTGCACTGTGTCTGACAGGTGAGGCGCTCTCTAGCTCTGCGCTGTGTGTGACAGGTGAGGCGCTCTCTATCTCTGCACTGTGTGTGACAGGTGAGGCGCTCTTAGCTCTGCACTGTGTCTGTCAGGTAAGGCGCTCTCTAGCTCTGCACTGTGTGTGACAGGTGAGGCGCTCTTAGCTCTGCACTGTGTCTGACAGGTGAGGCGCTCTCTATCTCTGCACTGTGTCTGACAGGTGAGGCGCTCTCTATCTCTGCACTGTGTCTGTCAGGTGAGGCGCTCTCTAGCTCTGCGCTGTGTCTGACAGGTGAGGCGCTCTCTAGCTCTGCACTGTGTCTGACAGGTGAGGCGCTCTCTAGCTCTGCGCTGTGTCTGTCAGGTGAGGCGCTCTCTATCTCTGCACTGTGTCTGACAGGTGAGGCACTCTCTAGCTCTGCACTGTGTCTGACAGGTGAGGCGCTCTCTATCTCTGCCCTGTGTCTGACAGGTGAGGCACTCTCTAGCTCTGCACTGTGTCTGACAGGTGAGGCGCTCTCTAGCTCTGCACTGTGTCTGACAGGTGAGGCGCTCTCTAGCTCTGCACTGTGTCTGACAGGTGAGGCGCTCTCTAGCTCTGCACTGTGTCTGACAGGTGAGGCGCTCTCTAGCTCTGCACTGTGTCTGACAGGTGAGGCGCTCTCTAGCTCTGCACTGTGTCTGACAGGTGAGGCGCTCTCTAGCTCTGCACTGTGTCTGACAGGTGAGGCGCTCTCTAGCTCTGCACTGTGTCTGACAGGTGAGGCACTCTCTAGCTCTGCGCTGTGTCTGACAGGTGAGGCGCTCTCTAGCTCTGCACTGTGTCTGACAGGTGAGGCGCTCTCTAGCTCTGCACTGTGTCTGACAGGTGAGGCACTCTCTAGCTCTGCACTGTGTCTGACAGGTGAGGCGCTCTCTAGCTCTGCACTGTGTCTGACAGGTGAGGCGCTCTCTAGCTCTGCACTGTGTCTGACAGGTGAGGCGCTCTCTAGCTCTGCACTGTGTCTGACAGGTGAGGCGCTCTCTAGCTCTGCACTGTGTGTGACAGGTGAGGCGCTCTCTAGCTCTGCACTGTGTCTGACAGGTGAGGCGCTCTCTAGCTCTGCACTGTGTCTGACAGGTGAGGCGCTCTCTATCTCTGCACTGTGTCTGACAGGTGAGGCAGCTCTCTAGCTCTGCACTGTGTCTGACAGGTGAGGCGCTCTCTAGCTCTGCACTGTGTCTGACAGGTGAGGCGCTCTCTAGCTCTGCACTGTGTCTGACAGGTGAGGCACTCTCTAGCTCTGCACTGTGTGTGACAGGTGAGGCGCTCTCTAGCTCTGCACTGTGTCTGACAGGTGAGGCGCTCTCTAGCTCTGCGCTGTGTCTGACAGGTGAGGCGCTCTCTATCTCTGCGCTGTGTCTGACAGGTAAGGCACTCTCTAGCTCTGCACTGTGTCTGACACGTGAGGCACTCTCTAGCTCTGCGCTGTGTCTGACAGGTGAGGCGCTCTCTAGCTCTGCACTGTGTCTCACAGGTGAGGCACTCTCTAGCTCTGCACTGTGTCTGACAGGTGAGGCACTCTCTAGCTCTGCACTGTGTCTGACAGGTGAGGCGCTCTCTAGCTCTGCACTGTGTCTGACAGGTGAGGCGCTCTCTAGCTCTTCACTGTGTCTGACAGGTGAGGCGCTCTCTAGCTCTGCACTGTGTCTGACAGGTGAGGCGCTCTCTAGCTCTGCACTGTGTCTGACAGGTGAGGCGCTCTCTAGCTCTGCGCTGTGTCTGACAGGTGAGGCGCTCTCTAGCTCTGCGCTGTGTCTGACAGGTGAGGCGCTCTCTAGCTCTGCACTGTGTCTGACAGGTGAGGCGCTCTCTAGCTCTGCACTGTGTCTGACAGGTGAGGCGCTCTCTAGCTCTGCACTGTGTGTGACAGGTGAGGCGCTCTCTATCTCTGCGCTGTGTCTGACAGGTGAGGCACTCTCTAGCTCTGTGCTGTGTGTGACAGGTTAGGCGCTCTCTATCTCTGCGCTGCTGTCTGACAGGTGAGGCGCTCTGTAGCTCTGTGTTGTGTCTGACAGGTGAGGCGCTCTCTAGCTCTGCACTGTGCACAAAGACACCTTTTAGCCTCACAGATCTGCATGTGCACGGGGCATTCGGAAGCTCTTCACTGCTTAGAAGGCACTCTTAGCTTTGCATGATGTTTCAGGGGCCCTGTGGCTCTGGTGGGCTAAGTGTGGCTCAGATGTGACTCTCGTACCAGGGAGTGAACGCTACCTGAGGAACATAAACTGAAAATGACAAGAAGACTAGTTCTCCAGGTGAAAATTACTGGGCTGGGGTGGGGTGCTATTACTGGAAGAGGTGGGATGGATATTAAACAGGTCAACTATCATGGTTATGAACAGGAGCAGTCAGGTATGGGCTCTATTCCTCTGGGTCCGTCTAAAGCATTCACTCACTACTGCACAGCCTCCATACCCTGAGTTTGTGATGTTGCCCAACTCCAAAAAAATAAGGGGTTGCTTCAGCAGCACCCCCATCACTGCTTACCCCCTGGGACCTGCCATCTCATCGTTACTCATCATGTAACCTCGGTACCCTGAGTCCCCAGGGTCACCACCCCTGTCTGGAATAATCCCCTGAATATACTGCGCTCTCTTTGAGAGCAGGACCACAACTTCCTCTCCCTATAGCTGCAGAAATATTTATAGAGTGAGTAGCGATCATCACTGGCAGGTGTGTGGAGCTCGATATACCTTTCCGACCACTTTAATATTGATGTTGTTTTCCCTTCTGGCTGCTCAGAATTAGAGCCTTCTTCCTGTGAGAGGAAGTCTCCATGCGGAGGCAGGGCCCACTCCCCACCACGGAGTCCAAGAGCCTTGTGTCCTCCCCGCTGGGCACCATGCAAGGGCCCACAACCTAGACTCCAGTCCGACCTGTGTTCACCAGGCTCACCCAAGACCTACTCATCCAAAAACCGTCAGGAGCAGAGAGAGGTCTCCATGGTGGGCACCGTGGGTGTGGAAGGCTGGCATGCTCAGGGCAGTGGAGATTGTGGCACAGAGGATGTGGGCAGAGTGCCTGCAGGCCGTCCCGAGGAGTCGTGGAGCACAGTGGTGGCGGGGACAGGGGTAGTAGCCACAAAGCTGTGGCAAGTCCGCTTCTGCCATGTGACCTGGGGTTATGCTCCTGGTGTCATGGCCTCTGCACGATTGGCTTATTATTTTCCTGCTTAACTTAATGCATTCAATACACTCAATGAATAGTCATTTTTGAGACTGGGGAGCTCAATAGTACAGTACTTGCTTACCAGTCTCGAGGCCCTGGGTTGGGCTACTTGCAACTGGGGACACTGACCATTATAATCTTCAAAATAGGACATCCTCTTTTTTTTTTTTTTTTTTTTTGTTGCTGTTGTTTTTCCCAGGTAGGGTCTCACTCTTGCCCAGGCTGACCTGGAACTCTCTCTGTAGCTCCAGGTTGGCCTCGAACTCACAGCGATCCTCCTTCCTTGGCTTCCTGAGTGCTGGGATTAAATGCGTGGACCACCATGCTCAACTCAGGATGTTCTTTTTTCTCAGAAGATAAATCCAGGCTTATGACCTGGACCAAAAATATGCAATACAACATTTATTTTTATTTTTGCAAGGTAGGGTCTCACTCTAGTCCAGGCTGACCTGGAATTCACTATGTCTCAGGCTAGCCTTGAACTCACAGTGATCCTCCTACCTCTGCCTCCCAAGTGCTGGGATTAAAGGTGTGTGCCACCACGCCCAGCTGCAATATAATATTTTCTGAGTTGAGGCCAGAGACGTGGGTAAAGTGGAGTAGACGTCCACCTGGGCAGGTGGGAGGCTAGACAGGAAGAGTGCGCTCATGAGCAGGCTGATTTGCCAGGTAGGACGCCCTTTCTGTGGAGGTGTGCAAGCAGATCTGGGAGACTCAACACAGGGTGCCTCTAGTTCTCTTCCTCTTACGGATTACATGCTGTCCTTTACCTGATCCTGGCTACTCTGGGTGACACCAACAAGCTGGTTAAGATGCAAACACGTACTACCAGGCCTGGTGGAACACATCTAACACTACTGCCGCTAAGTGTCCCAGGGCAAAGGCCTGGCATTTGTGGGCCTCCATCACTTCAATGAAAAGCCCCTACTCCAAACAAACACAAGCACAGACATTTGCAACTAATTATGGTATTGCTGATCAGTCAAATTTCATTGCAAATTGCATGTTGAAATTGATAGTGTGCAAGTCATGAATAAACTGGTTGCCTGGAAAAGTGACACGGGCACACAGGACTAGATTAATGATTCAATTTAGCCTCAGCCAGACACGCTGAAGAGGAGGAAAAAGCAGATTAACATGTCCCCAAGAATGCTTGTGTGCCCGGCTTCCCCTCGCCAGTGTTCCTGGCTTCTAAGAGAAGCTGGGCCTGCTGTCGGAACCTCCCACTTCGGGAGACCGCAGAGCACTGAGTATTCCAGGCTTTAATTCTTGGTTTGTAAAATTGCTGTTTTGAGTGGTGTTGGGAGGGGAAGTCAGCCCTAGGTTGCCATCCATGCTGAGAAGCCCACAGTGGAGCTGTCTTGGGGACACACACCTCCTCCCTGGGACAATATTATTGGCCTCCCCATCCTGGCTCCTGGGCCAGAGGGGATACCACCCATCTTGAAAGCCAGTTGTGGGGCAGCTCGGTTGGTAGAGCGTGTTTACATAGCAGGCACAGGGCTTTGAGTCAAATCCCAACATAAATCGGGCATGGTAGTGCCCACCTGTCATCCTAGCTCTGGAGATGTGGAGGCAGGAGGATGAGAAGTTCAAGGCCATCCTCAGTTACATCAGGAGTTGGAGGTCAGCCTGGGATACATGAAGACCTTGTCTATGACACACACATACACACACACACACACACACACACACACACACACTGAAAGCCCTTAGTCAGACATGGCTCCACCAGGAGACAGGGGCCCTTACAGAGCTCCCTCCCTACCTGGCCCTTCATCAGCCCCCAGAGGGCTACCAAGCCCAGAGAAGAGCGTCTGGCATGCAAGTCACAAGATGGACAGAATTCAGCCATGTCCTCCTAGAATGTGTCACTGTGACCCAGAGCAGTGGGAACACCCAGATGTCAGGGCCAGGCTCCTGCGTACCTGTGAGGTAGAAGACACAGTCACAGTGGCTCCCTGGGCCTGGCCTGGGGCACTGCGCAGGGACCACCAGCTCAGCCAGCCCCAGGGAGGAGAGACGAGCGCAGAGGTCTTCGTTCTCATCCTCTGGAGGAGAATGTCTGCGGGGAAACTGGGCCAGCTATGGACTGGGAGGATTGGCAAGCCAAGCCTGATTGTTAGGGTGGCTGTGAGTCAGCTTCAGGAGACAATGGGAATGGAATGCAGAGAAAGGTTCAGGCTGGGATTTGGAAGTTGTCAGCAACTGCCTGGCTTTGACGCTAGGACCTGGAGGAGCTGATTAGGGGAGGGAGAGTTAATAGAGGCTCCAAGAAGGACAAGGACTGTCCTGATGAGTGTCAGCAAAGGAGAAGGGGCAAGTCAGAGGTGGAGGGGACTCAGCGTGGGTGGCTGCCAGCACTGAGGAGGGAAGACAGGCTTTCTTTCTCCTGCTGTTGCTTTTTTTTTTTTTTTTTTTTTAATTTGTTTTTTTGAGGTAAGGGTCTCACTCTAGACCAGGCTGACCTGGAACTCACTTCGTACTTTCAGGATGGCCTCAAACTCAAGGTGATCCTCCTACCTCTGCCTCCCAAATGCTGGGATTAAAGGTGTGTGCCACCATGCCCTGCTTTCTTTTATTTATATTTATATTTATTTATTTGAGAGAGAGAGAGAGAGAGAAAGAGGCAGAGAGAGGGAGAGAGAGAATGGGTGCATCAGGGCCTCCACCCACTGCAAATGAACTCCAGATGCATGTGCCCCCTTGTGCATCTGGCTTATGTGGGTCCTGGGGAATCAAACTGGGGTTCTTTGGCTTTACAGGCAAATGCCTTAACTGCTTAGCCATCTCTCCAGCCTGCTTTGTTTTATTTTTTATTTCATTTTTATTTATTTATTTGAGAGAGGGTAAGAGGCAGAAAGAGAGAGAGAGAGAGAGAGAGAGAGAGAGAATGGGCACACCAGGTCTTCCAGCTACTGCAAACGAACTCCAGATGCATGTGCCACCTTTTGCATCTGATGTATGTGGGTACTGGGGAATTGAACCGAGGTCCTTTGGCTTTGCAGGCAAGCGCCTTAAACACTAAGCCATCTCTACAGCCCACCATTTTGTTTTGTTTTTGAGTCAAGGTCTAACTCTGTACCCAGGCTGGCCTGGAACTGACTATGTAGACCAGGTTGGCCTTGAACCCAGGATCCTCCTTCGTCAGTCTCTTGTGTGCTGGTATTACAGGTGTGCACCACCATGCCCAGATGAGACGTGAACTCATTTTATTTTATTTTATTTTTATTATTATTTTGTGTGTTTGTGTTTTTGTTTTCGAGGTAGGGTCTCATTGCAGCTCAGGTTGACCTGGAACTTACTCTGTAGTCCCAGGCTGGCCTCGAACTCACAGCAATCCTCCTACCTCTGCCTCCTGAGTGCTGGGATGAAAGGTGTGTCCCATCATGCAGGGTTGAACTCTTTTTTTAAATTTTTATTGTTTTGAGCTGAAGAGATGGCTCAAGAGAGGTGCTTGCCTGCAAAGCCTAAGGACCAGAGTTTGGTTTCCCAGTTCTCACGTAAAGCCAGATGTACAAAGTGGCGCATGTGTCTGAAGTTCATTTGCAATGGTAAAAGGCCCTGGCGTGCCCATCCTTTCTTTCTTTATCTACCTCTTTCTCTTACTCTCTCAAGTAAATAAATAAAATATTTTAATTTATTTATTTGTGAGCAGAGGCAGAGTGAGAATGAGCATGCTAGGGTCTCTTGGCACTGACAATGAACTCCAGATGCATGTGCAATTTGTGCCCCTGGCCTTATGTGGGTACTGGAAATTGAGCCTAGCCTGGCAAGCTTTGCAAGCAAGTGCCTTTAACTGCTGAGCCATCTCCTAGCCCAAGAGGTGAACTCTTTTTTAAAAACAATATTTATTTATTTATTTGAGGGTGGGTGGAGAGAGTGGGTATACCAGGGTCTCTTGCAAATGAACTTTTTATGTTAGGCTTTATATAAGTACTGGAGAATCAAACTCAGGCAGGCAGGCTTTGCAAGCAATCACCTTTAACCACTGAGTCACCGCTATAGCCCCAAGAGGTACAGAGACACAAGGAAGGTGAGGTGCAGGGACTGATCCCAGGACGTAAGGATGTGAAGAAAGAGTCATTGCCTGCAATTTGGGTTAACAGTGGGAGCTAAGCCTGATGGGGGTGGGTGGGATTCCGGAAGGGAGGAGAGGGCTCGAAGGTGGCCTTCTCAAAGGGCTCAGTCCCTTCCAGGAGTTACGCCACTCAGAAAGACAGCAGGAAGACACTCAGGGGGTTTTCCTTTCAGAGACAAAAGCTACAGCCTTTTTGCGTCCTGGGATGTTATCTTGGAAGCAGGGAAGTTTGGGTGGTATGGGTGAGAAGGGAGTGAGCCTTGCGCTGGAGTCCTGGGTGGGCAGGTGGCGCCAGCACCCGGTGCCGGGCCTGTAATGCTAGCACTCGGGATGCAGGAGACGTGGGGCTCAAGGTCACTTATGGCTACAGAGTGATGTTCGAGCAGCCTGGGATACATGAGGTACTGTCTTAAAACACATGCGCGTGTGCACGTGCACACACACACACACACACACACACACACACACTGGAAAAAGAAAGAAAAGGAAAAGAGAAAGGAGGCTGCCCTGCCACGGGAGCAAGGGCGGCGCTGCCTCAGTGGGAGGAAGAGCGACGGGCACAGATGCAGGTGGGTGGGGAGCGGCGGAGCCAGCGCGACTTCGGTGCCGAGGGTTCTATTTTCTTAGCAAAATCGGAAGAGGTTGTCAGCTGAGAGTGGGGTGGAGGAGGAGGTGTGAAGCAGTCGTCTAGGAGAGAGGGTGTGAAGAGCCTGCCTGGGGATGTAGTAGGGTGGCTGGGCACCATGGATCGCTCACTCAGGGAGGACTGTGGCCCTTGAAATGAGACTGGGGGGCGGGGGGAGGCATGTGTGAGGTCCTGGCTTTGACCCCCAGCAGGGCAAAAGAAGTCCTAGGATGAATGAAGGAACGGAGCCCAGACAGCCCGGTGGTGGGCTGCCCTCCAGTCCTGGCCAGCCTGTGGGAATTGTGTGGGGGGAGGGGCTGGGGCTTCCCTAAGCAGGTGAGGGGTACTGTAACAAGACCAAGAGGTACCCTTGGGTCACAGACTCCCTGCTGGGTCAGGAATGAAGTGGGGCCTTAGGAAGGTGAGGGTGACAGATTTTTGGTCAGACCAGTGGGTTCCAAAAAAGAATTGTTGGGTTGTGCTGGGCATGGTGGTGCACACCTTTAATCCCAGCGCTCTGGGGGCAGAGGTAGGAGGATCACTGTGAATTCGAGGCCATCCTGAGACTCCATAGTAAGTTCCAGGTCAGCCTGAGCTAGAGTGAGACACTGCCTAAAAAAAAAAAAAAAAAAAAAAAAAAAAAAAGAATTGTTGGGTGGGGGTGGGGGTCCAGGGTGTACAGGTGAGGGGGTGAGCTGCAGAGAAGGGCAGTGTTTATGGGAGAATAACATGCATGACGCTGACGTGAGAAAGAATCAAACTGACTCCTTGAAAGTCTGACTACAGGAAGGGAGGCTGAGCTATTGTGGAAGCCTAGACATTGAAGAACCAGTCAAGGGTTGAGAGGTGAATGTTGGAATAAAAAACTACAACAGGGCTGGAGAGATGGCTTAGCGGTTATGGTGCCTGCCTGCGAAGCCTAAGGACCCAAGTTCGATTCTCCAGGTCCCACATAAGCCAGATGCACATGGTGGTGCAGGCATCTGGCGTTCGTTTGCAGTGGTTAGAAGTCCTGGCGCGCCCATCCTCACTCTCTCTCCATCCCTCTCTCGGTCTCTAATAAATTAAAACAAAACCAAAAAACTACAACAGGCCAGGAGTGGTGGCGCACGCCTTTAATCCCAGCACTCGGGAGGCAGAGGTAGGAGGATCACCATGAGTTTGAGGCCACCCTGAGAATACAGAGTGAATTCCAGGTCAGCCTGGGCTAGAGCGAGATCCTACCTTGAAAAAACAAACAAACAACAACAACTGCAACACCAAAACCAGCAACATCACAAACTACAACAAGGGCTGAAAAGACGGCTTAGCATAGCCAGGTTCAACTCTCCAGGACCCACGTAAGCCAGATGCACAAGGGGCCACACACATCTGGAGTTCGTTTGTAGTGACTGGAGGCCCTGGTGCACCCATTCTCTCTCTCTCCCTGCCTATTTCTGTATCTCTCTCTCTCTCTCAAATAAATAAATAAATAAATAAATAAATAAGAATAAAATATTTTTTTAAAAGAATGCCATTATAGGCTCAGTGGTTGAAAGCACTTGCTTGCAAAGCTTGATTGCCCTGGTTGGATTCCCCACTACTCACATAAAGACCAATGCAAAAGTGGTGTCTGCAGTTGGAGTTGTTTGCAGTGGCAAGAGGCTTTGGTGCGCCCGTACTCCACTCACTCTTTCTCTTTCGCTCTGCTTGCAAATAAATAAATAAAAATATTTATCTACTGTAAGTAATATCTGCAAGGAATGAGGGGAGTGAGCCGCAGCCGTAATGCCTGTGAGAAGGGAGACAAGGGTGACCTTGTCTGACAAGGTGACATTCAGCCATTGGTCTTTCATTCTTGGCTGGAGAACACAGGCCCTTGGGCATGCTAGACAACCGTTCTACCACTGAGCTAGTCCTCAGGAGGCTGAGACAGGAAGATTTCAGCCCATCTTGGGTTATATAACTAAGTCTCAAAAACAAAACTAAAAACCCCACAGCATAATGTCACCTCCCCATTTCTAGACTCAAGGGATGCAAGGACCACCACTACTGACACACGGCGCCTTGGAGACTTCAGTCTCTTATTAAGGCACGTGAGGGGATATTCAGAAACTAGGTTTAACACTTTTCTTTTTTAAAAAAATACATTTTATTTATTTATTTGAGAGAGATAAAGAGGCAGAGAGAGGGAGAGAATGGGCACACCAGGGCCTCTAGACACTACAAACGAACTCCAGACACATGCACCCCCTTGTGCATCTGGCTTATGTGGGTCCTGGGGAATCAAACCGGGATCACACCATTTGCAGGCAAACGCCTTAACTACTAAGCCATCTCTCCAGCCCCAGAAATTAGGTTTAGAATGGGGGTTTTCATCTGAGGCTATACCATGAGATTTTGAAAGGAACTCCAGATGCATGTGCTGTATTGTGCATCTGGCTCTACATCAGTACTGGGGAATCGAACGTGGGTCGTTAAGCTTTGCAGGTAAGCATGTTAACCACAAAGCCATCTCTCCAGTCCCTTAGATTCCTTTTGTTGTTGTTGTTATTTTTATTTTTTATTGACAAATTCCATGATTGTAAACAATATCTCATGGTAATTCCCTCCATTCCCCCACTTTCCCCTTTGCAACTCCGCTCTCCATCATATCCCCTCCCCCTCTCAATCAGTCTCTCTTTTATTTTGATGTCATGATCTTTTCCTCCTATTATGATGGTCTTGTATAGGTAGTGTTAGGCCCTGCGAGGTCATGGATATCCAGGCCATTTTGTGTCTGGAGGAGCACATTGTAAGGAGTCCTACCCTTCCTTTGGCTCTTACGTTCTTTCCACCACCTCTTCTGCAATGGGCCCTGAGCCTTGGAAGGTGTGATCGAGATTTTTCAGTGCTGAGCACAAGCATGAGGGACTGAGGGGGCCTGAACTACCTCAGTTTGAATCCCCAGATCTCTTGGAAACAGTTGGGCATGGCCATGAACACCTGTAACCCTAGTCCCACAAGGAGGGAGCAGAGACCAAGGAATCACCCTGGCTCATAAAAAAAAAAAAAAAAAAAAAAAAAAAAAAAAAAAGATTTATAGGACTAGTCCATTCTTTTGCTTCTTCATGAGTCATTTGATAAATCTTCTAAAAATTTTCCATTTCATCTAAGCTGTTTTATATTCACCAACATTAACTTGTGCATACATATCATCCTTGTATCTTTTTTAAAATATTTTTTTAATTTTATTTTTATTTTAGAGAGAGAAAGACAGAGAGAGAGAATTGGCACACCAGGGCCTCAGCCACTGAAATTAAACTCCAGACGCTTATGCCACCTAGTGGGCAAGTGCGACCTCACTCTTGCCTCACCTTTGTGTGTCTGGCTTATGTGGGATCTGCAGAGTTGAACATGGGTCCTTAGGCTTTGTAGGCAAGAGCCTTAACCACTAAGCCATCTCTCCATCCCCCTGTAATTTATTTATTTTTAAAAGTTATTTATTTATTATTATTATTATTATTTTGGTTTTTTCGAGGTAGGGTCTCTCTCTAGCTCAGGCTGACCTGGAATTCACTATGTAGTCTCAGGGTGGTCTCAAACTCATGGCAATCCTCCTGCCTCTGCCTCCCGAGTGCTGGGATTAAAGGCGTGCGCCGCCACGCCCAGCTTTCCAGCCCCTATTTTTTAAGCAGAGATCTATTATAAAGCTCTGGCTGGTCTGGTGCTCTCTATATAGCCCAGAGTGTCCTTAAACTTGTAGCAATCCTGTCTCTGCCTTTCAGAGGCTGAGAGTATAGAGGTGTGTCACCACATCCACATAGATGCACCACTACATAGATTTTTATCTGTAATAACTTCACTGCTACTTAGCTTCTTGTGAGTCATTAGGGGGTCTCTGTGCATTTTGGATATCAGCCATTTACTAATTACATGTTTTGTAAACATTTCCTCTTACCCTGGATCAGTCTTGTTTGTTCGTTTGTTGAGACAGGGTCTCATGTAGTCCAAGTCCACTCACTATGTGCCCTGAACCCCTATTTCCACTGGGACCGCAGATGTCCCCCACCTCACCCAGCTTTACGTCAATCTTCAATGACATTCTGATGAGCAAAACATTTTAAGTTTTTTTCTTTCAGTGCTAGGGATCAAATTCAGGGCCTTGTGCATGCTAGGCAAGTGCTCTAACACTGAGCTACATCTCCAGACTTTAATTTTAGTATAGCTTAATTTGTATTTTTAAAAAATTTTTCAGGGTTAAGGTTCAAAATCAAGGCATCTTATATGCTAGGCAAGCACTCTTACACTTGTGCATTAATATATATTTGTTTTTCTATGTATGTTTAGTTTAATATAATACACGCATGCGCACACGCACACACACACACATAATATTTATTTATTTGAGAGAAAGAAAGAGTGGGAGAGAGAGAATTGGTGTGCCAGGGTCCAGCCACTGAAAATGAGCTCCAGATGCACGTGTTCCCTTGTGCATCTGGCTTACGTGGGTCCTGGGGAATTAAACCGGGATCCTTTGGCTTTGCAGGCAAGCGCCTTAAGTGCTAAGCCATCTCTCCAGACCCATATATATACTATTTTTTTAAAAAATTATTTTTTATTGACAACTTCTATACTTACAGACAGCAAACCATGGTATTTCCTTCCCCTCCCCCACTTTCCCCTTCATAACTCTGCTCTCCGTCATATCCTCTCCCTCTCTCCATTAATCTCTCTTTTAATTTGATGTCATCGTTTTTTTCTCCTATTATGAGGGTCTTGTGTAGGTATTACTAGGCACTGTGAGGTCTTGGATATCGAGGCCAATTTCTGTCCGGACATTTGTGTGTAAGGAGTGGTACCCTTCCTTTGGCTCTTATATTCTTTCTGCCACCTCTTCCACAATGGACCCTGAGCCTTGGAGGGTGTGATAGAGATGTTTCAGTGCTGGACACTCTTCCATCCCTTCTTCTCAGCACTATGTTGCCTTTTGGGTCATCCCAGTGGTCATCGCCATCTGAAAAGAGAAGCTTCTCTAATCACAAGTGAGAGTAGCGTTAATATACGAGTATGAACATTAAGTGTAGAGCTTCCAGGGCAATTTGGTGAGAATAATCTATGCATTTATCCAGACAAGAGCAGGCTTTATACCCCTAAGGCTCATGACTCCCCTGCCATAGGTGTTTGATTAGGTTTTCAGTACTAGGCGCGTGCTGCCTCCCATCGAGTGGGCCTTCGGTCCAGTTAGGGAGCAGTTGGTCACATACCTGCTTTTCAGTGATGCTGAGAATTCAGCCCTTGCTTGTTGTGCGCTAGGCAAGTGCTCTACCATTGAACACACATACAGCCCTCCTATAGTATTTTCTAAACACTTAATTTTTTTGCCTTTTCCAGCCAAAAAATTTCGATATAATAATTCATAGTGTTGCTGAAGCTGTAGGAAAAGTTGCCAGTGTACTTGAAGAGTTTCACCAACGTTGACACCTCCCCTTTGACCCAATCACTCAATTCTAGGACTCTATCTTAAGGAAATGATTCCTAGGAAACAGTGAGTCACTTCTAAGAAACAATTGAAAAGGTGTTTATTAAAATAAAATATATAGTAATAAAAAAATTCAGATGAGTTAGCTACACAGTATAAGACATGTCTCCAATGAAATATTTTATACTGTTGAAAAATCATTATGTGATCCTGAAATTTCCACATTATCTATTATTGTATCTCACCACAAGCAAATATGTGCATACTATAATTTAAAAACAAATACAATATTTACAAATCATGCTTTTAAATAGCTTTAAATCACACACCAGTGCTCACAAATGTAATTTGTATTGAAATGAAATTCACATAACATAAAATTAACTTGGCTTCTGGTATTTTGCTGAGGATATTCCTATCAATTTTGCTCCGAGATGTTGATCTGTAGTTTCTGTCCCCATGATTGGCATGCTTGGAAACCAGAGCAACCCTGACCCTCGAGGTAAGCTTCGAAGGGAATAGTTTCCTGTTCTCTCAGCGCCTGGAGAAGTTGAGGCAGGATTACCACTACCAGGCCAGTCTGAGCTACACGGTTAGACCTTGTCAAAGACTAAAACCGGGCTGGGAAGATGGCTTAGTGGTTAAGCGCTTGCCTGTGAAGACTAAGGACCCTAGTTCGAGGCTCGATTCTCCAGGACCCACGTTAGCCAGATGCATAAGGGGCTGCATGCGTCTGGAGTTCTTTTGCAGTGGCTGGAGGCCCTGGCGTGCCCATTCTCTCTCTCTCTCTCTCTGCCTCTTTCTCTCTCTGTCTGTCACTTTCAAATAAATAAACTAAAAATTAAAAAAAAACTAAAAACCAAAACACAAACACACCTGAACCCAAAGAAAAGACAAAAACAAAGCAAACCCAGTAACAAAACTGGGCATGGTAGTACATGTCTGTAATTTAGGATCAGAAGTTCAGGTCACTGTATCAAAATCCAAAAGGCAGTTGTGTGTTTTTTCTTTTTAATTTTATTTTCATTTATTTAACATAGAAAGAGAGAGAGAATGAGAGAATGGGCGCACCAAGGCCTCCAGCCTCTGCAAATGAACTCCAGATGTGTGCGCCCCCTTGTGCATCTGGCTAACGTGGGTCCTGGGGAAATTGAACCAAGGTCCTTTGGCTTTGCAGGCAAACACCTTAACTACTAAGCCATCCCTCCAGGCCAGCAGTTGTGTTTAACACGTTCACAATGTTGCATACTCACTCACTGTGCCATCTAGTTCCAAAACAATATCATTGCTGGGAAAGGAACCATCGACCAGTTGCTGTCCATTCCAGCCCTCCCCCACATGCCCTCTAGCCCTGGTGACTACTATTTTGCATTCTGTCTCCATACATTTACCTATTACAGATATTTCATCTAAATGGAATAATACATTGCAACCTTCTGTGTTCACCTTTTTTCTCTTAGCTGAACGTTTTTGTATCTCACCCATGTTGCAGAATATCCCCTACCATTTTTGTTGTTGAGTGATACTCCATTGTTGATCATGAATATATTTTTTTTTTTCCTTTGGATTTTCAAGGTAGGGTCTCACTCTAGCCCAGGCTGACCTGGAATTCACTATGTAGTCTCAGGCTGGCCTTGAACTCATAGCGATCCTCCTATCTCTGCCTCCCAAGTGCTGGGATTAAAGGTGTGCACCACCATGCCTGGCAAATATATTTTTATCAGCCGGGCATGGTGAAGCACGCCTTTAATCCCAGCACACACCTGGCTCTCTCTCTCTCTCTCTCTCTCTCTCTCTCTTTTGAGATAGGGTCTCCTGTAGTCCAGGATGGTCTCGAACTTCCAATTAGGCAAGAAAAAGAGACCAGGCTGAAGAGATGGCTTAGTGGTTAAGGCGCTTGCCTATGAAGCCTAAGGACCCAGATGCCATTTCCCAGAACCCATGTAAGCCAGATGCACAGGTGGCACATGCGTTTGGAGCTTTGTTTGCAGAGGCTAGGGGCCCTGACATATCCATTCTCTCTCATAAATAAAGAAAAGAAAAGACAATGGGCTGGAGAGATGGTTTAGTGGTTAAGGTGCTTGCCTATATAGCCAAAGGACCCAATTTTGATTCTCTAGGACAGGAGATGTCCAAGGTGGTGTACGCATCTGGAGTTCGTTTGCAGGGCTAGAGGCCCTGGTATGCCCATTATCTACACTTCTTCCTCTCTTGCTCACAAGTAAATAAAATAAAATAAAATATTTTTTAAAAAAGAAAGAAAGTGACTGGGAGATGGCTCAGTGGTTAAAGGTGCTTGCATACAAAGCTTGCTGGTACAGTTTCAGTTCCCCAGCACCCACATAAATCCAGATGCACAAAGTGGCACATGCCTCTGGAGTTTTTTTGCATTGGCAAGAAGCCCTGGTGTGCCCAAACACACACAGACTCTCTCTCTCTCTCAAATGAATAAACAAATAACTTAAAAAGAAAGAAGGAAAGAAGCATGGTCAGCATAAAGGGCGCAAAGCCATCTATTCGCAGAAAGCACAGCCCTGTAAACAAAAAGTTCTGACAGCCACACAATAACTAAACTGCTAACATTCAATAACGTGGTGGGATGTATGATTGGTATTTGAAAATCAAGTGTGTGTCTGTATACTGGCAAAAGAATCCAAAACTAAATTAAAACAGTTCAGGCTGGAGAGATGGCTCAGTGGTTAAAGGTGCTTGCTTGCAAAGCCTGCCAGCCTGGGTTTAGTTCCCCACATTCTCCTGTAAGCCAGATGAAAAGTTGCACAAGCATCTGGTGTTCATTTGCGATGGCAAGAGGTCCCAGAATTCTCGCATACCCACATACAAATAAATTAAAAAATTAAAACCATATAGTAATAAATTTAATCAACGATGCACTAAAAGCTGTTTTTTTTTTTTTTTTTTTTTCCTTTTTGGTTTTTCAAGGTAGCATTTTACTGTAGCTCAGGCTGACCTGGAATTCACTATGTAGTCTCAGGGAGGCCTCAAACTCAGGCAGATCCTCCTACCTCTGCCTCCCGAGTGCTGTGATTAATGGCGTGTGCCACCATGCCTGGCTTAAAACTATTTTTTAAAATTTATTTTTTACTTATTTGAGAGAGAGAGAGAGGGGGACAGACAAAGAGAGAGAGAGAGTGGGTGTATCAGGGCCTCCAGCCACTGCAAAAGAACTCCAGATGTATGTGCCCCCTTGTGCATCTGGCTTACGTAGGTCCTGGGAAATTGAACCTGGGTCCTTTGGCTTTGCAGGCAATGCCTTAACCACTAAGCCATCTCTCCAGCCCTTAAAAAGTATTTTTTAAAGAAACTAAAGAAGAACTAAATAAATGTAAAGACATCCTATGTTCATAGATAAGATTTACCAGAGACGGGGATAGAGAGAGGAGGGGATGGGGGAAAGTTAACCAAAACTAAAGACATTATGAAAAATCATATAGAACCAGGAATGGTGGTTCACACCTTTAATTTCAGCACTCTGGAGGCGGACGTAAGAAGATTGCCTTGAGTCTGAGGGCAGCCTGGAACTACAGAGTGAGTTCCAGATCTGCCTGGGCTAGAAAACAAAACAAAACAAAACAAAAAAACAAAAACCCTACTTCTTTGTTAGCTACTTAAAATATATAATTTTTAATAATATTGATTTATTTGAGACAGGGAGAGAGGAGAGAATAAGTATATCAGGGCCCTCTGCCACTGCAAATGAACTTAAGACTTCATACATGTGGCTTTATGTGGGTACTGGGATTCAAACTCAGGTCATTAGGCTCTGCAAGCAAGTGCCTTTAACTGCTGAGCCAACTCTTCAGCCCCAAATACGTAAAATAATTTTGTTTTGTCCTATCTCTGCCTCCTGAGTGCTGGGACTAAAGGTGCTCACCACCACGCCTGGATTTTTTGTTATTTTTTGAGACTTGCTGCTCCCAGAAGCCATAGGTTGTTACAGGAAAATTTAAGTGTCAGGGGTGGGATACTTCCCGATGTGTTTGTTGGTCAAGAAGGCCCATGAAGCCCCCCAAATCACACAGGCTATTGCCAATGCTCTGGGCTGTCCGTGAGAAAGAGATGGCGAAACTATTGCTGAAGATACCATGTGCTTGGGCTGCAGGACACTGAGAAATCAAGTGAGAACAGCTGGAAGCCTCCTCCCTGCTGCTGGGCTGTAACCCTGCTGGAAAGCGCTGGGCGTGCTGCACTGCCGGGGGAGAAAAGTCACCGACAGTCTTCAATGGTAGTGGACCCTGTGAACTTTGCAACTGACCAGCCAGTCAAGATGTGCCCGCTGGTGTAATAGAGGCATAATTAAAAAAAAAATATTTTATTTTATTTATTTATTCATTTGACAGAGAAACATAGAGAGAGAAAGAGAAAGAGAGAGAGAGAGAGAATGGGGGTGCCAGGGCCTCCCAGCCACTGCAAACGAACTCCAAATTCATGCGCCCCCTTGTGCATCTGGCTAACGTGGGTCCTGGGGAATCGAATAGTGGCATAATTGTTATAGTGAAACCAACTGCTCTCTGCTTGGGTTTGAGGCCTGCTCAATGGGAGGGAATTCATGCCTGGTACTGAAGGCCTAGTTTAAAGCCTATGGCTGGGGAACAACATAAGCACAAGTGGGCAAGCTACTGCCATTTTTTGGCTAAATGAATACATTGTGCCCATCAAATTGCCCTCTAAATATTCATGTTGCCGGGCGTGGTGGCGCACGCGTTTAATCCCAGCACTCAGGAGGCAGAGGTAGGAGGATCGCCGTGAGTTCGAGGCCACCCTGAGAATACAGTGTAAATTCCAGATCAACCTGGGCTACAGTGAGACCCTACATCAAAAAACAACAAAAAAAAAAAAAAGGAAAAAAATATTCATGCTTGTTTATGCCCATAGACTAGTGCCGCTCTCACTTGGGGTCAGAGAAGCTTCTTTTTGCAGACGTCAGTGACTGATGGGATGACCAAACACTCATCAAAATCCTGAAAATAAGTAACTGTTGAGTGCTCAGTGCTAAATGAAACATGTCTATCATATCCACCAACTTTTAGGGAACACTGGGAAAGACAGGGCAGAAAGAGTGTAAGAGCCAGAGCATGGGGAGCAATGCTTTGAAATGTTGTCTTGCTGACATGCTATGACCTCATACTGTCATTACTTGCCCAATATTGTACCAATCAACACTCTGTCATGGGTGATGAAGGAAGGCCAAGAGAGAGAAAGACAACTAAATAAAAGGGGCTAGTGGGAAAGAAGATGGGGTTCATTGGAAGGGGGATGGAGGAAGGGGGCAAAAGAAGGAAACTGGGTCAAAATATATTATGTACATGTATAAAAATTGTCAATAAAAAGATAAAAAAGGTCTGGTGTGGTGGCTCATGCATTTAATCCCAGAACTCAGGAGACAAGAGGAAAGAGATTCACCATGAGTTCGAGGCCACCCTGAGACTACCTAGTGAATTCCAGGTCAACCTGGGCTACAGTAAGACCCTACCTCAAAAAACAAATGAACAAACAAACTAAGTGATTTAGGGGCTGGGGAGATGGCTCAGTGGTTACAGGCACTTGCTTGCAAAGCCTGATGGTCCAGGTTCAACTCCCCAGTACTCATGCAAAGACAGATGCACAGAGTGGAGCATGTGTCTGGAGTTTGTTTACAAGCAGCAGGAGGCCCTGGCATGCTCATTCTCTCTCTCTCTCTCTCTCTCTCTCTCATAAATAAATATTTAGGGGGCTGGAGAGATGGCTTAGCGGTTAAATGCTTGCCTGTGAAGCCTAAGGACCCCGGTTCAAGGCTCCATTCCCAGGACCCACGTTCATTCCCAGGACCCACGTTAGCCAGATGCACAAGGGGGCGCACGCATCTGGAGTTCGTTTGCAGTGGCTGGAAGCCCTGGCGCGCCCATTCTCTCTCTCTCTCTCTCTCTCTCTGTCTCTCTCTATCTGCCTCTTTCTCTCTCTCTGTCACTCTCAAATAAAAATGAACACAAAAATTAAAAATAAATAAATAAATATTTAAAAGAGATTAAGGGGGGCTGGAGAGATGGCTTAGTGGTTAAGCACTTGTCTGTGAAGCCTAAGGACCCCAGTTCAAGGCTTGATTCCCCAGTACACACATGAGCCAGATGCACAAGGTGGCGCATGCGGCTGGAGTTCCTTTACAGTGGCTGGAGGCCCTGATGCACCCATTCTCTCCCTCCCTCTCTCTCTCTCTCTCTGTCACTCTCAAATAAATAAAGAAAAATACTCCCCCCCCCAAAAAAAAGAGAGAGAGAGAGAGAGATTTAGGGGCTAGAGAGACGGCTTAGACATTAAAGCAATTACCAGCAAAGCCAAAGGACCCAGGTTCCATTCCCCAGTACCTACGTAAAGTCTGATGCACAAGGTGGCACATGCATCTGGAGTTTGTTTGCAGTTGCCAAAGGCCATAACACACCCATTCTCTCTCTCTCTGCCTCTAATCCCAGCACTCGGGAGGTAGAGGTCAAGGATCACTGTGAGTTCCAGGCCACCTTGAGAAAACAGTGTGAATTCCAGGTCAACCTGGGCTAGAGTGAGACCCTACCTTGAAAAACAACAACAAAAAATTTTTTTAAGAAATAAGGCCAGGTGTGATGGTGCATGCCTTTAATCCCAGCACTTGGGAGGCAGAGGTAGGAGGATTGCTGTGAGTTTAAGATGACCCTGAGACTATATAGTGATTTCCAGGTCAGCCTGGACTAGAGCAAGACCCTACCACAAAAAACCAAAAAAAAAAAAAAAAAAGATTTAATGTTGAGCTCACTATGCTTCTTAAATTGATTTACAAGTTCAATATAATCCTCATCCAGTTCCAATTTGATTTATTCACAGAAATTAATAACTGACCTAAAGTTCACATGGAAATTCAAAAGAGCTAGAATTAGCAAAATAATGTTGAAAAACCTCCAAGGACTCATAGCTATTACTTTCAAAACCTACTGCAAAGCGACAGTAATCAAGTCAGTGTGTTACTGGCATAAGAGTTTGACATATAGATCAATAAAATGAAAAATGAGACACCAGAAATAAACTCTCATGTTTTTTTTTTTTTTTTTTTGACTAAGGAATCAAGACAATTTAAGTGGGACGGAGGTGGTCTTTTCAACAATAGTGGTCACATGCAGAAGAGTGAAATTAGCCTCTCTCTACTTCATATGCAGAAGTTAACTCTATATGAATCAAAGGCTATAATGTAAGAGCTGAAGATCTTAGAAGAATAGACATAAATCTGTTGATTGGATTAAATAATGATTTCATGGCTTTGAAACCAAAAGTACAAGTGACCAAAGGGGAAAAATAGATAAACTGAACAAAATTAAAATGTGAGTTCAAGGTCAACCTTGGCTACATACATGTCTTCTCAGGGACATAGCAAGTTGAAGACCAGCCAGACACTACCTACACAAGACCCTCATAATGGGAGCAAAAGATGATGACATCTAAATAAGAGAGACTAATTGAGAGGGGGAGGGGATATGATGGAGAGTGGAGTTGTGAAGGGGATGTGGGGAATGGGAGGGAATTATGGTTTATTGTCTATAATTATGGAAGTTGTCAATTAAAAACAAAAAGCATTGTTCCAGGCAAGGTGGCAAAACACCCCTGTGATCCCAGCACTCAGGAGGCAGAGGCATGAGGATGGTTACAGGTTGAAGGCCAGCCTGGCTCACATAGTGAGTTCTAGGCCACAGAAACAATAAACCAGGTTTCTTCTAATCTTAGTCAAAGCCACGTGGGGCTGGCGGGAAGTGGCAGGCTGAGGGGACGTTCAAGTGAGCAAGAATGGAAGATGCCTGGAGAAGCTTCTGCTGGCATCAAGGTGGCGAGGCTTGATGGAGGTAGCTAGGGGTGGGGGCGGGCGCAGGGGCTCCTGCAGGCCCTGGTCAGGTACCGAGATGAGCTCCAGCTGACTTTGCCAGCCTTTTCTCCTGACACTGGCCAGACCAGCTGGGCCAGTCATCTCCTACCATTAAAATGAAGCCATCTGGAAAAAGCTTACCACACCCTGCCTCACCTCGGGGCCCATCCGTGGGGATCCGAGCTCCCACTGACCACTCTGTTCTCGTCTGCCTCTCCCTGTGGACAGGTGCTTTATGGGTTCCACAAGTCACTTGCTGGTGCAGGAAGGATGCAGACGCACACGCTGTTTTCCCAGCCAGTGAGGACAAAGGCACTCAGGAGAGTTGCAGCCTATAGACCCCAGTATCAGTTACTTTTCTTTTAAATTTTTTTTTATTTATTAATAATTTATTTGCAAGCGCGCACACACACACACACACACACAGAGAGAGAGAGAGAGAGAGAGAGAGAGAGAGAGCCGGGTGTGGTGGTGCACATCTTTAATCCCAGCACTCAAGAGGCAGAGGTAGGAGGATTTCTGTGAGTTCAAGGCCACCCTGAGACTACATAGTGAATTCCAGGTCAGCCTGAGCTAGAGTGAGACCCTGCCTTGAAAAACAAACAAACAAAAAAGAGAGAAAGAGAGAGAGGGAAGGAGTGAGAAAGAAAAAGAGAGAAAGAGAGAATGGGCACACCAGGGCCTTTAGCCACTACAAACCAACTCCAGATGCATGGGCCACTTTGTGCATCTGGCTTTATGTGGGCACTGGGTAATCGAACCTGGGTCCTTAAGCTTTGGAGGCAAGCACCTTAGCTGCCAAGCCATCTCTCCAGCCCCATCAGTTATTTTTCTCTTATTGCTGTGCCAAGATAACTTGACAAAGCAACTTAAAGAAGGTAGGGTTATTGTGGTTCGAGGGGATATAGTCCATACTGGGGTGGAAGGATGGAGCAAGGTGTCTGGTCAAATTGCTTTGGCAGCCAGGAGAGAGACAGAGAGAGGTGGGGGGGGGGGCGGCTGGTGTGCCTCTTGCTTTTCCCATCTTCCCTATTTACCCAACCTGTGGGATGGTGCCACCCACATTCAGGGCGGGTCTTCCCTTCTCAGTTGAACCTCGATGGAAACCGCCTCAAATACATACCCAGGGATATAGCTCTTGGGGAGTCCAATCCTGTCAGGCTGTCAATGACAATTAACCATCACCCCTGCCCCATTCTTGCTCCCCAACTGCTCAGACAGTGATTCTGCAATCTGTTTAGTGCCCCGGAGATTTCATCTCCATGGGATGTCGCGGATGAGTTCCAGAGCAAGTCAGAAAGTGCCCTGTCCTTGTCCTCGGGCCTCTGAGGCTCTTTGGTCACCCCCTGCCTCCCGGTGAAGCTTCAGGTCCTACTGGTGACAGGCAGATTCCTCAGAGTGTTCTCTGAGCAGAGCAGCTTGGACTCTGTTACACATGGAACCTTATGGATCTAGCTTTGGGTATGTCCTCATTGCCAGCCTCAAGCTGCGAGTCCTACCAGAAACCACTGGTGAGTATGTACTCTGCGGAGGCCATCAAATTCCCCACTTATGACCAGGAAACCGAGAGGCCCTGATTTGAGGTCTAGAACCCAGAACCTTGCCAAGTCTACCAAACTCATTCTGTGGGATTATTATTATTATTTTGATACAGAGTGTCATGTAGCCCTGGTCGGTATGGGATTTGCTAATGGTGTGCCACCACAGCCAGATACCAGGCTCATTCTTTTCATATGTGTGGGATACATATGCATGCTTGTGTGTTTAGATCTGTGTAGGTTCACATGCGTATATATGGAAGCCAGAGCTTGACGCTAGGTGTCTTCCTCGGTTGTTCTCCACCTTATTTTATTATTTAGGTTTGGTTTATTTTTATTTATTTGAGAGCGAAAGACAGAGAAAGAGGGGGAGACAGAGAGAGAGAGAATGAGCGCATCAGGGCCTCCAGCCACTGCAAACGAACTCCAGATGCATATGCCACCTTGTGCATCTGGCTTATGTGGGTCCTGGGGAATTGAGCCTCGAACTGGGGTCCTTAGGCTTCACAGGCAAGTGCTTAACTGCTAAGCCATTTCTCCAGCCCCCCCCCTTTTTTTTTTTTTTTTTTTTTTGAGGTAGGGTCTCACTCTAGCCCAGGCTGACCTGGAATTCACTATGTAGTCTCAGGGTGGCCTCGAACTCATGGTGATCCTCCTACCTCTGCCTCCTGAGTGCTGGGATTAAAGGCGTGCGCCACCATGCCCGGCTCACCTTATTTATTTAGACAGTGTCTTACTTGAACTCTGATTCCACCAATTTGGCTAATTTAACTAACCAGCATCCCTTCAGGATCACCTGCCTGCACCTGCCACGCCGAGATTACAGGTGAGCCACCACACTCACCTGGCATTGACGTGGGTTCTGGTAACCCAAACTCTAGTTCTCACGTGCAGCGAGCGCACTGAGTCATCCGCCCAGCCCTTAAACTCATGCTTTAGCATTCCCCTACAGCGCAGCTGACCTTTGAAAGAGGTGCCACTGAGTCTGGCTTTCGAGGAAAACCATCTTCCTTGGTGCCCACTCCTTCCATCCGGGCCACAGCCAGCAAGTAAGAAATAATTCAGAAACCCTTGGCCCTCCAAGTTTTCAGAAGTCAAGTTCCAAGAGGCTGGGGTGGAGGTGGGAGGAGGCTTTCTGCATTATATCCTTCCTGGAGAACAAAGATGTTAATTGGCATTGATTGAAAGGCTCTAAGAAAGCCCTCAGCCAATGGTATTAGATCAGTTGAACAGTGTTTCCCATGTCTACTGGATCTACTGGTATTCAAGAGCATTGCTGGAAATGCTTTCTGGCCCCACAATCAAGTCCAGCATCTGACAATTAAGACTTTGGTTATAAGCAGGGCCTGGTGGCACATGCCTTTAATCTCAGCATTCAGGTGGCTAGGTAGGAGGTCGGGTTCTAGGCCAGCCTTGGGGCTACAGAGGAAGCTCCAGGTTAGCCTGGGCCAGAGTGAGATGCTGTCTCAAAAGTTAATAGTGATAATTATTATCATTATTAATGATTATGCCCTTGGCTCCTACCTACACTCTTTTCTCCAGTCCGCAAGGACTTCTCTCCATATCCCATCAGGTGCATCTCACAGGGACCTCCACCGTCGGGGGGAGGGGGCTACTGCTTTCCCTAGGACATTCTTTCTCCCCAAGGCTACCTCTTGCTTGAGTCTCCCAGAAAGCCTCCCTTTCCCAGCCCCTGTCCAGTGCTTTCTCGAACTTCCGAGTCGCCCCTGTGAGGCCGTGCGTACCACAGTCCACCCGTGGCAAGAATCGAAGTGGGCAGGACCCCCCACCACCCACTGAGGCGCTCTCCGAGCCCGAGACCCTTGGTCGGCCTTCCCCCCTCCCGCGGGCAGAACTGGGCACCGGGCTGGAGGTGGAGAGGTGGGTGGGGCGAGGGGCCCCGCGCCAGCCTCCACCCCGGGACCCCGCCCGGCACCGGGGGAGCGAGCGGCCGACCAGGGCTCTTGGGGGGTCGCCCCCTCCCACTTCCGCGCCCCACCAGACCCAGTCCTGAACGCTTTCCCAGGAGGGAAGCTGACCATTTCCTAAAACTTAAGACACATCCTGGCTGGAGCTGGCTGCGGGCTGGGCACCCCCCGGGCAGCCGGGCAGGGCGGGGTGTCGCGGAGAGCCGGGGATGGGCCTCACACCCAAGCTAGGCCAGGACACCCCGTCCTTGGCCGAGGCCCAAACCGGCTCTGTTTACAGAATCCGCCGGCTCGGTTCCCCTCCCCCACCCACCACTTCCCCTAGAGTCCCGGGGACCGGGAGGGGCAGGCGGGGCCGCAGAGCCCGGGGCGGCCGCCCCCGTCACCCAGGCTCGTGGCTTCTGCTTTCCAGCGTGGGATGGCACCCCCACCCCCTCCACCCCCGGCAGGTGCACTTGCAGGGGGATCTGCAAAAGCCGCGCTGGCCCCCAGGGGAGCTGTGAAAGATCAGCCCCCCGGCCGGGGAGGAGGCTCCCGGGATGGAAGCCGGGACCCCCTTCCGCGGGACCCCGAGCCCACGGGCGACACGGAGCGTTTGCCAACGGCTGCGGGAGGCCCCTGGCCCAAGCTGGATGTGGGCTAGTGGCCAGGATGGGGACTGGGGACTAGCCACGTCTCGAGATAAGGCCTGCGGGTGGCCCGGCCGCAGTGACTCAGCTCCCACCGGTCCCCGGGGAGCCCGCGGGGGGGGGGGGAGGCGGGGCCCGAGAGCGCGCCCCTGCTCCGGGAAGGCCGGCCCACCACCTCCAGCTTCCCAGAGGCGCCCCGTTTCCCCCGGGCTTCCCCATCTACAACGAGCAGTAATAACAGAGCCTGGCGCTTCCCGGGCCTCACCGGGTGTCACGGCTCCTGGCCCCGGGCCTCTGAAGAAGGTAGACGAGGAAACGGAGCCCCGGAGAGGTCAAGTGACTCGTCCAAGGGGACATAACTGCTAGTGACCAGGGGCTGCAGCTCCCGAGCAGCCAGACTCTCCTGACCCTTCAAAATCCCATGTCCGGGCTGGAGGGATGGCTTAGCGGTTAAGGCGTTTGCCTGCAAAGCCAAAGGACCCAGGTTCCATTTCCCAGGACCCACGTTAGCCAGATGCACAAGGGGACGCACGCGTCTGGAGTTCCTTTGCAGTGGCTGGAGGCCCTGGCGCGCCCATTCTCTCTTTCTCTCTGCCTCTTTCCCTCTCTCAAGTAAAAATAAAAATAAATAAATTAAAAGGAAAAGAAAAGGGCTTGGAAGAGGCTTGGTGGCTCAGCCTGTAACCCCCAGGGGAAAAGAAAAACACCCATGTCCTACTCTGCTAGGTGCCATTGGGCGGGTGGCCCATTGTCATCTGCCTATGAGGGACCTGGGCATCCGCGGACCTGGGGGCCAGCTCAGCACAAATCCGCATACAACTTCCAAGCAAGCATTGCTTAGGCATTTGCCCATTTCCCAGCCTGACGGCACTATTCGCTACCCCCGACCTGTTTTGATTATATTTTATATGTGTATAAGGCGCGTGCAGATGTGCGCCCTGTGCACCTGCCCGCCGAGGCTGCAGGAGAACTTTAGGGGTCCTCTGCTGTTCTCCACGTCACCCCCTTGAGACAGAGGCTCTCACTGAACCGGGAACTGCGGGCTTTTCTCTTTCCAGTGGCGGACAGTGCGCTCCTGTGATTCTCCTGTCTCCACCCCCACTGGGCACTGGTGCTGCAGACAGGCGTGGCCTTGCCTGGGTGATGGGGAATCACCCACTGAGCCATCCCTCCAGCCTCTAAGTTCCCTCCCTGGGAAGAAGACTCCTGGGTGCAAGGCTGGCCCTCCTGGGATCATTACCACCCCCGCACTTTCCCCTGTCTTCTGGAGAAACTACTCCAGCAAACCTCGGGTTTGCTCCCAGGTTCGTCTCGGAACCTGACCAGTGACTGACAGGCAGGCTCATGCCACTCTGCGGCCACTCGCCGCTTACTGTCCCTGTCCATGCACTAAATCCCAAAGGAGAGGCGGCAAGGCGTTGTGAGGGGTCCACTTTGTCTGGCGTGGACAGAACCTGTGGAAGAAGTGACAGGAAGATGGAGATGACCTTTGAACTCCCGGGGGAACCAGGCCGCGTCCAAGTGAAGGCTGGTTCTGACAGCTGCGCGGATGGAAACTTTCCCAGACTCTCCCACTTCCTTCCCCCTGACCTCTCTCTGCGGAGCTCTGTGATCTTCCTCCTGGAGACTCAGGGCAGTGGGAAGACCTTGTCCCTGACTCAGTGTGCCCCTTGGTCTCAGCGCCTGGCGGTCTCAGCGCCCAGGCCCACTGGCCAACGGGGAGGCTCTGACTCATGGGAAAATTGGAGGAAGGGAAGAGGAAATCTTGAGGTTAGACCCTGTTTTGTGGTTAACTGACCCAGTCCCCAGTCTAGGCTCTAGTGACTTCTCAGAAATGTGTGACCTTGAGCAAAGTCCCTTCACCTCCCTGGGCCTCTGTAAAATGAGAGCATTCAAATACCAAAGGCTGTTATTGCAGCGGGAGCCACCGCTATAATGGAGCACAAAGAGAGGTGGCGCCCAGTGGGTGGTCCAGCTCTCCGGGAAGAGATCATACTTCGCTTGGAAGAGTGGGGAGAGACGGACCTGAGCGGGGGCGGGGGTTCATGGCCTGGAAGGGCTCAGGGGATCTGTGTCCTAAAGATAGTAGTACTGTGTACAAGGCACGGTCCCGGGTGCTCCCCATCCACTGGCATGTCTAGTTCTGTCTGAAAGGCAGGCACTGCTCTCACCCTTGTTTTATAGGTGACAAAACTGAAGTTTAGTGACTTGGATCCTGGAGCCTTGCTCTGCCCTGACCCTGGTTCGGAACCTTTGTCCTATATCCCATACCTGCACAGTTGTCTTGAAGACCAGTGCCCAGTGGTCAGGCCATTTATACTCCAAGATCCCAGCCTGGCCTAGAACTCTCTCTTCTCCCTCTTCCAGCTGCTTTGGCCAGCCAGAGTAGCTTTGGCCAACCCAAGGCAGGTTGGCATCATGGCCCTGCTAGACCTTGTGCAGATAAACCAGAGATACCAAGTACTTGGATCAAGGCCCAGAACGGTAAGACACAGAGGCATGTGGGGAAGGGGCCTTACAGTCCCCTGAGGAGTGGCAGTCCCCATCCCCAAGCTCAGAAGGGATCTCAGGGACCTGTGACCTGGTTTGGTTCCACTGGGCTGCGGAAGGTTTAGAGGTTTAGGGAGGCTGGAAAGCTGAGGCTGCCCTACACAGTCAGGGATTTTGGAAACTCCAGGATCTTCTCCAAGGCCCCTGTTGCCATTGCAGACATAATGTGGCTTTAGACATCTGCTTTGCATTGCAGCCCCCCGCCATTGTGGAGTCCTTCAGTGCAGTGGTACCAGTGTGCTGGAGGGAGTTACGAGCCTTGTCACCTGTCACCTCTGCCCTCTGCTCTGAGTCCAGTTAATCTTTCCTTTTTTTTTTTTTTTGGTTTTTCGAGGTAGGGTCTCACTCTAGCCCAGGCTGACCTGGAATTCACTATGGAGTCTCAGGGTTGCCTCAAACTCACAGCGATCCTCCTACCTCTGCCTCCTGTCTTTCCTTTTTTTTTGAGATAGGGGTCTCATGTAGCCCAGACTGGTCTCAAACTCCCTATGTAGCTGAGAATGACCTTGAACTTTTCTAAAAATATTTTATTTATTTATTTGTAAGCAGAAAGAGAGAGAGGGGAAAGACAAAAGTGTTGGGAGGGAAGGAGGGAGAGAGAGACAGAGTGTTTCACTATAGTCTAGCTGATCTGGAATTCACTATGTAGTTTCAGGGTGGCCTTAAGGCCTTGAACTCACTGCAATAATCCTACCTCTACCTCCTGAGTGCTGGGATTAAAGCCGTGCCCCGCCACACCATTTTTATTTATTTCTTTCTGGTTTTTCAAGGTAGAGTCTCACTCTCTAGTCCAGGCTGACCTGGAATTCACTATGTAATCTCAGGGTGGTCTTGAACTCACAGTGATCCTCCTGTCTGCCTCCCGAGTGCTGGGATTAAAGGTGTGTGCCACCATGTCTGGTTTTATTTTTTTTTTTGGTTTTTCTCTGTGCCTGTTTATTATTATTATTATTATTATTATCATTATTATTATCATTATTATTATTATTATTTAGTTTAGAGAGAAAGAGAGAGACAAAGGAGAAACAGAGAGACAGAGAGAATTGGCACACCAGGATCTCAGCCACTACAATCAAACTCCAGATGCTTGCACCACCTAGTGGGCATGTGCAACCTTGTGCTTGCCTCACCTTTGTTTGCCAGTCTTATGTGGGATCAACACAGAGAGTTGAACATGGGTCCTTAGGCTTCACAGGCAAGCGCCTTAACCGCTATGTCATCTCTCCAGCCCTCTGTGCCCATTTTTTTTTCTTTTCTTTTTCTTTTTTTTTTTTTTTTGAGGTAGGATCTCACTGTAGCTCAGGCTGACCTGGAATTCACTCTATAGTCTCAGGGTGGCCTCGAACTCATGGTGATCCTCCTACCCTGCCTCCTGAGTGCTGGATTAAAGGTGTGCGCCACCACGCCCAGGCTGTGCCTGTTTTTATATGGTGCTGGGAATTGAATTCAGGGCCTTGTGCATGTTAGGCAAGCACTATATCTACTGAGATATCCCTCCAGCCCCTTCCTCTTTTGGTATGCTTGTGTAGTGTGTGTGGTGTGTATGTCTGTGTGGTGTATGCATGTGTGTGTGCAATGCACATGCTTCATGCACATTCGTGTGGAAGCCAGAGGACCATGTCTATTGTTTGCCCACCTTATTTCCTTGGAGGGCAACTCTCACTGAACCTGGAGGGGACCAGGGAACTGCGCGGTCTGTCTCCACTCACCTAAGCACTGGGCCTGCAGGGTCACATATAGTTCTTATGTGGGTGCTAAGGATTGAATTCAGGTCCTCATGCTTACATAGCAACTGCTCCTCATGCCAACTGAGCCATTTCCCCGGCTCCTTCCTGTTTTTGTTTTCTAAGACAGGGTCTCCCGTGTAAACCCAGGCCTCCAAGCACCAGGTTTCAGACATGCGCCGCCACACCTGGCAACTTTGCGTCTTTGGAAACAAATCACTCCCGACTTCAACACATCATAATTCCCCTCAAAGAGCAATCTTGAGAATGTCAAGGGGAAATTATTGAATTATCCTGGTTGGCAGAGAAACCTAATTTATAGCAAAGCATTTCTCCTGAAGTTTTAATAGATTTTTTTTTCCCTCCGATGGATTTTAATGTGCAATTGTTTGCCGGTCTTGGAAATTTCGTTTGAAGCACTAACATCACTTTTCAGTTCTTGATTTATTGCCAGCTCCTGGCTTCTGGACCTGATAGGCAACCCAATATCCTATCTCCTCTTAAACATGAGAGGACGTTGTTCTGGTCAGCCTGCCTGACCAGACATGGGCTGGCTCCGAGGCCCAGTGATCTAGCTGACCTCTCCTTGCCCGGATCCTGGGGACAGTTCTTTCCCTGAGAATTTTGCTGCAGCTAAGCCTCAAAGCCGTGTCTTTGAGGATGCTACTGGAGAATTTACAGGCAGACCCATGGCTTCCTCTCCTCCCTGCCCCTCCCCCAGCCTAACAAGAAGTCCAGCTCACAGGAGGAGTAGCAGGTAGCAGGTGTCACGTGAATTAGAGGACGGCATGGCCCAGTGTCAGCGCTCCTGCTTGGGCCACTGGAAGTTCAGCCTCCTGTTAGCAAGAGACATTTGTGCTAACATCTTTGTCTGGGCTCTGGTCCAGTGTTCAGGAGCCATCTGGGCACAGCACAGGTGACAGCAGGGCAAGGGTGCTGCCTGGAGGTCTCCAGGTATGGGGCAAAGGTCCCCCGGGAGAGGTCTGGAGGGCCCATGACACCCTTCCTCAAAGATAAGTAGCCCACTGGGTCCTCAGCTGCCTTCTGAGCACCAGACCAGAGCCACCACACCTGCAAAGGAGAGGGAGCTTTTGGATGAATGACACGTAGAGAACGGAGACAGTTGGGACAGGGAAGATGGCTCAATTGGTAAGGCACTTGCCTTGGAAGCATAAGGACCTGAGTTCGAATCCCCAGCCCCCGTGCAAATGCCAGGTGCAGTGGTATGTGCCTATAATCCCAGCACTTGAGAGATGGAGATGTGGGGTCCCCAGGGTAAGCTGGCTAGCTAGACTAGCTGAATTAGCCAGCTCTGAATTCAAGTGAGAGAACCCATCTCAGTCAATAAGGTGGACCGTCAAAGATCTCTGACGTTAACTTCTGGTCTCCACACATAGACATGCAAATATTTACACACACAGTCATGCAGACAGCATACACATACTAGTGAAAAAGCAAAGAAATAAAGAAAGAAAGAAGACATTTGAGATACTTATTTATTTGCAAGTAAAGAGAGAGAATGGGTGTGCCAGGGCCTCCAGCCGCTGCCATGGTCTCCAGATGCATGTGTCACTTTGTGCATCTGGCTTTATGTGCATACTGGGGAATGGAACTCTGGTCATTAAGCTTTGCAGGCAAGTGCCTTAACTGCTGAGCCATGTCTCCCGCCCACAGCAGACTTCGTTCATGTCTTTGGGATAGTGGTGTGTCATAGAGGTACTAAGTGAGATTCTGATGGAAAAAGAACAAAACTCTGGCAAGAGGCTGAGACCAGGTGCCCCCGTCCCTGGGGTTCTCACAGCACGGGGGGGTGGGGGGGAGGCTCTCCTAGGCTCTGACTAGCCTGCAGGGTTCAGCAAAGACCCAGCTCTTTGGGAAGGAAGAGCTCCAAAGGCTCCCTTCAAAGGAGGCTGCCCTTCATCTAGCAGCTGGAGGGCCATGGGGCTTCTTCCTGAAGGTCTCTTTTCTGGGGACATCTCCTCCTTCCCAGGCTTTATGCATTCTGGACAAGCACTCTACCATGGAGCTACATTTCCAGATCTTGTTGGCTTTTTTTTTTTTTTTGAGGTAAGGTTAAGGTTAGATCTCGCTATAGCCTAGGCTGACCTGGAATTCACTATGTAGTCTCAGGCTGGCCTTGAACTCACAGAGATCCTCCTACCTCTGACTCCTGAGTGCTGAGATTAAAGACATGCATTACCGTGCCTGTTTTTTTTTTTTGGTGGGGGAGGGGAGGTTGAGTCCAGGCTGACATAGAATTCACTATGTAGTCTCAGGGTGGCCTTGAACTCACGGCAGTCCTCCTACCTCTGCCTCCCGAGTGCTGGGATTAAAGGTGTGTGCCACCATACCAGGTTCCAGCTTGTTTTTTTAAAATTACTTACTTACTTACTTACTTAATTAATTTGAGAGAGCAAGAGAGAGAGAGAGAATGGGTATGCCAGGGCCTCCAGCCACTGCAAAGAACTCCAGACATATGCGCCACCTTGTGCATCTGGCTTACGTGGTTACTGGGGAATGGAACCTGGGTCCTTAGGCTTTGCAGGCAAGCACCATAACTGCTAAGCCATCCCTCCAGCTCTGTTTTGTTTTTTTTTTTTTTAATTGAGACAGCATCTCATGTAGCTCAAATTGGCCCCAAACTCATTATGTATCTTAGGATAACCTTGAATTCCCAATTTTTCTAACTTTACCTCTCAAATGCTAGGATCACAGGCACATGTCACCACATCTGACTTCTCTGGAATTTTCTGGCTTACATGGGTCCTGGGGAGTTGAACCTGGGTCTTTTGGCTTTGTAGGCAAGTGCCTTAACCGCTAACCCATCTCTCCATCCCCCTCCCTGACCTTTTGATCTCAGTTCTTAGGGAACTTGGATCTCTTGTCATAGGGCAATACCAGGGACAAAGAAGCGAATGTCAAGGTTGGAATTGGCTCAGTTGACAGAGTACATGCCTAGCATGCATGAAGCCCTGAGCTTGATCTCTGGTACCACACCAACTTGGCACGGTGGTGCATGCCTGTAATCCCAGAACTTGGTAGGTAAAGGCATGAGAATCAGAACTTCAAGGTCATCCTCAGCTACATAGGGAGTCTGAGACCCTTAAGAAAATGGCCAGACCTCTCGGAAGTCCCGAGTGACCTTGGCCAGAGTCCCTGTCTACACATGGAGATGGAGGAACAGCAGGTTCCCAGGACCTGACCCAGGATGGGAGAATCATGTGTAGCCCTCTACCACAGAGTAGGACGGCAAAGCAGGATCAGACCTGTCCGTTCCCCGCTGTGCCCGGAAGGATGGGGGGAGGGGAGGCGTCAGTGCGACCTTGCTGGCTCACCTGTAGCCTCACCTCCAGAGTCCAGTGTCCCTGGCAGTGGCTGAGGTGCAGATGAAGGGACTGTATGGTTTGTGAACTTCCTTGGAGCCATCTTGAACTCCCGTGACAGGGCCAGAGGTGGTTGCCGGGGACAGTATTGTGGCCAAATCCTTCGAGATGGTCTCATGTGGTTGTCACCAGTTCTCTCTTCTCTCCTCATTAGCAGATCTTGTTCCTGTACATTGCCTGAGTAGCCACCATTTCTGTATATGGGTAGGTCCAGCCCCTGTCTGAAGTGGACACTGGGCACTTTATAAAGTCCATTACACCCCATCCAGAAGCCCAGCCAAGAGGAAGAAGTTTGAGAGAGGCCATAGAGCTGCGGGGTGGGGAACCATGTGTGCTCAAAGGGCAGAGCCGGAGGGGCCTGGAGACCCTGCTCTCGGAAGGCTGTGTCCTCAGCACTCAGGGCACAAGCATAGAACAGGTCCTACAGGGAGACAGCTCCCTGTCACGTGGTGGCTCCTCGGAGACACTCAAGACACATTCCTATCAAGAAGGAATGGCTGTGACCTCTCTGGAGAACCAGCCCTGCCCTCCAGATCCAGGAGTCACAAAATTGCCACCTTTGCAGGGCACCTTCCCTCCCAGCCTCCCCCCATGCCAGCAGCTGGAACCCGGGCCACCTGCTTCCCTTTGCCACGCCCTCCCTTTCCGCCGCCCTGGCAGGCGGCAGCTGAACCAGGCGTGGCTGTGAGCCAGGCCCAGGAAAGCTGAGCGCGCCGGCCGGCCGGGGCTGCTGTCTTTTGAAGTAAGTGGAGAAGGGAACCTGAGCAGACCGGTCATCAGATCCTGGTTCCTGGACCCAGGGCAGCTCACGAGAAGTCCAGACGGGGATATTGTCCTCAGGGGTATGGGGGTTCAGACTTCTGGGACATGGGCCAGCCCGCTGCCCACTAACACTTTCCAGAAAGATAAGATGAGGGTCAGGGATCAGGAAGCTGCTGATGGGGAACCCCCACCCAAGTAAATGGCAAGTCAGTTGTGGGTAGGACTGAAGGCTTTGAGAGTCTCAAACTTGTCAGCTAGAGGGACAGCCCATCTTGTGGGGAGGCGTCACCCATGGGTCGACCTCCAGTCCCCGTCTGTAGTTCGGAAAGATAAACCCTCGGGTATTCCGGGTCTGGAAGACCTACAATCCCCCTCCCCCCCCCCACAAGCCACCCTATCTGCCTGTGGGGCTCGGGTCCCTGCTGAGACTTCTGAAACACTGCCTCAGGGGAGGTAATTTCTTCAGGGTTGTGGCTGGCATGGGGATCAGAGGTTTTGCTCTCTACCTCCCACCTCTGAAAGAATCCCGGGAAGGACCTATCCTGGAGGACCCTGGGGGAGGCTTCTGATGTGGGAGCAGGCTCCAGAGGCGGGATGGAGGGCATGTGTGGACCTGAAGTGCTTGGGGCAAAGAGCTCCTGTGCTGGCTGCTGTAGCCCACGCACCCTGGCACAGGTTGCCTGGGTCTGAGTCTTCTGGGCACCAGAGGTTGGCTCATTCATAGCGGTCATGCAAGAGGCATGCCTACCATCCAGGCCCCTGGTCCCTGCCCATCCCTCATCCCATGGCCTGTGGGCAGCAAGGGCAGTGTGCAGGGGGCTGAGCTCCACTCTCAGCTGGGAGGACTCAAAGAGCTCTCTGGCCATCTGACCACCGCGTGCAGCTAGGGAAGGCAAGAGATGTCACAACCTGGTGACGGGACGTCGCCTCACCCTCTTCTCACTGGGGACCTCGCAGGAGCTGCTATCAGCCTCCACCGTCCAGCCAAGCTCCCTGCAGAGCCAGGACCTCATTCTACAGCCATCCCAGCTGAAGCCACTGGCCTCTTCCTGAATAGGCTTTTTCTTTTTAAATTTTTTTGTTTATTTCTTTGAAAGCGACAGAGAGGAGGGAGGGAGAGAGAGAGAGAATGGGCGCGCCAGGGCTTCTAGCCACTGCAAACGAACTCCAGGTGTATGCGCTTCCTTGTGCATCTGGCTGACGTGGGTCCTGGGGAATCGAGCCTCGAACCGGGGTCCTTAGGCTTCACAGGCAAGCGCTTAACCGCTAAGCTATCTCTCCAGTCCTCAATAGGCTTTTGAATCTGTCTGAACCTTTATCTCAACTGCCACCCCAGGCTGAGCCCCCCCCCCCCCGGCCACATCTCCCGGATTCTGAAGAAGCCTCTTTTTTTAAAAAAAGATTTATTTATTTGACAGAGAAAGAGGGAGAGGGAGAGAGAGAGAGAGAGAGAGAGAGAATGGGTGCGCCAGGTCTTCCAGCCACTGCAAACAAACTCCAGATGTATGTGCCACCTTGTGCATCTTGCTTACGTGGGTCCTGGGGAATCAAACTTGGGTTCTTTGGCTTTGCAGGCAAGCTCCTTAACCGCTAAGCCATCTCTCCAGCCCTGAAGCAGCCTCTTTGCCTGCATGCTCTGCCACCCCCACTGTTCCTTCTTCATTTGACAGCCAGAGAGGAGCTTTTCAAAGTGGAAGTCTGATGATGGTCTCTGCCCTGGAGGATGCCTTGTGGGCCGCCGTGGTCCTCTTTGGAGTAAGGGCCTGTTCCTTCTGGCACTGACCACCGCACTCAGCCACAAAGGCTTCACTCTCTGTGCCTGGGGCCTCCTCACTGGGACTCCCCTGTCTCCCTGCCTCTTGACTGTCACTCATCTCCTCAGGTGGGGAAGATGAGAGATGGCTCAGTGGTTAAGGCGCTTGCCTGAGAAACCTAGGGCCCCAGGTTCAGTGGTAGAGTGCTTGCTTAACGTTGTGATTTTGGGCCCTGGATTCAATCACCAGCACTGCAAAACTAACTAACAAACAGACATGTAAATGGCTGACGTCCATCCTCCCTGTCACCATGGCTGTCACTATTGCCACCACCATCCTTGCTCCTTACAGAGCACATTTTATGGGCTTGGTCCTCCTCTGGGCATTTTCTGGGATGTAGATCATTTTGCCTTTGTGCTGCTCCGTGAAGTCTGTTTTCTTTAAATTCTCCCATGGGGAGGGTCAGCGGGACTTCAAGCGGACAAAACGCTTTGTGGGGGGAAGAGGTGGAGTTGTGGCTCAAGGGATGAGGGCGGGTGAGACCGGGGAAGTCATCCAGGCCGACGGCAATGATAAGCTAATCACCACAGCAGTGGTGGGAACACACCGGGCACTCGCATCATGCCCTTCGTGGCGCTGGAGAGCTTTCTGAGCCTCATCTCTCAGATGCCCACAACGACCATTAACAGTGACATCAATAGGTCTGTCTTACAAAGAAGAGACGGAGCGCCTGCGGTGCGTCTTCCAGGCCTCAAGGAGCTGGCGTAGACTCAACTCTAAAGGGGCTTTGGTCTTTGAGAAAAGAGTCCAGGACAGAGGAGAAGGATCCCTGGACAGGAGGGAGCAGACCCTCTGAACATGCTGATGAGGATCAGGGGGGCTGGAGGGCTCATCCTGGGGGGAGTGAGGGCGGGCCAGAGCTGGCCTTTGAAGGATGAGGAAGGGTTAGAGGCAGAGAAATAAGAGGTGGTTGTGGTGGGGTGGGTGGACTACATATGAGACCTTGTCTCAAAACAAAAAATAAAACAGAGGGCTGGAGAGATGGCTTAGCAGTTAAGGTGCTTGCCTGCAAAACCAAAGGACCTTGGTTTGATTCCCCAGTACCCACGTAAGCCAGATGCACAAGGTAGTGCATGCATCTGGAGTTTGTTTGCAGTGGCTAGAATACCTGGCACCTCCATTCTCTCTCTGTGTCTCTTTCTCTCTCTCTCTCTCCCTCTTTCCCTCTCTCACATAAATAAATAAACAAAAATAAAACAGAACCACTAGACAAAACAACTGGATCAACAAAGGTTCATCCACATTGTGTATGTGCCAGAACTCACTTCCTTTTTAAGAGTGAATAATAGCAGCTGGAGAGATGGCTCAGCAGTTAAGGCATGTGTTCACAAAGCCTAATGGCCTGGGCTTGGTTCCCCAGTACCCACATAAAGTCAGGTGCACAAAATGGCGCTTGCATTTAAGTCCATTTGTAGTGGCTAGAGACCCTGGTGAGCTCATGCTCACTCTTTCTCTTTCTCTCGCTCTCAAATAATGATAAAAATATTAGAAAAGAATGACTAACGTTCTATTCTACGCATATCCCACATGCTGTTTATCCATTCTCTTCATGGACAGTTTGGTTGCTTCCTTTGATGTGCACCCAAGGGTGGAATGACTAAAGTAAATGATAATGCCATGATTAATTTTTAAAATTTAAATTATTTATTTATTTGTTTGCAAGGAGAGAGAGAGAGAGAGAAAGAGATCGGGGTGGGGGGGCGGGGGGAGAATAGGTGTGCCAGAACCTCTTGCCACTGGAAATAAGCTCCAGATGCATGTGCCCCTTTATGCATCTGTTTTGGTGTGGGTACTGGGGAATCAAACCCAGGTCGACAAGTTTTATAGGCAAGTGCCTGTAACCACTGAGCTATCTCTCCAGCCCCTAACATGTTTATTATTACTACTTGTGCGTGTGTAGATGGGCACTCGTGTATGGAGGTCAGAGGACAACACTGGGGTGTTGGTCCTCTCCTGCCACTTTGTTTGATATAGTGTCTCTCATGTTGTTTTGCTGTTGGGAAAGAGGAGAGAGAGAGAGAGAGAGAGAGAATGAGCCAGGGCCTTTTGCCACAGACTAGCTGGCCTGAAAGCTATGAGATTCTCCTGATTCCTCCTCCCATTGCCATAAATGCTTGGAATTACAGTCATGTGTGTGCCACTTTGTGCCAGACTTTCCATGGGTGCTGGGAATCAGCCCTCCAGTTGTTAAGCTTGCAGAACAAGTGCCTTCAACCACCGAGCAGTCCTCGCAGCCCCTGTGTTTCGTTTTTAGAAGAATACCACCCTCTTTCTACAGCACTTGCGCTATTTTTTTTACTTGCACTATTTTTATTCCTAATAGCAGTGCACAAAGGTTTCAATTCCTCCATACCTTTTAAAAAATTATTTATTTGCAAACAGAGGGAGAAAGAGAGGGAAGGAAGAGAAAGAAAAAGAGAGCGAGAGAGAGAGAATGGGTGCACCAGGGTTTCCGGCCACTGCAAATGAACTCCAGACACATGTGCTGCTTTGCACACCTGGCTTTATGAGGGTACGGGGGAACCACACCCCGGCCCAGCAGGCTTTGCAAGCAAGTGCCTTTAAATGCTGAGTCATCTCCCTAAGCCCTCTCTGAACCTTTTCGAAGATCAGCCTCCTCCTCCACATTCTCCTTCCTCTTCTTTCATTCCCTGTATCTATTCTAATATAAAGTAGTATCTCATTGTACTTTTTTGTTTTGAGATAGCGTCTCACGCAGCCTAGGCTAGCCTCAGACTTGCCATGTAGCTGAGTCTGGCTTTGAACTCCTGATCCTTCTGCCTCTGACTCCCAATGCTACTACGTCAGGCCTGAGCCCCCATGCTCAGATTGTTTTGATTTTTCTATTTTTCAAAAATATTTTATTTATTTATTAGAGAGAGAATGAATGAGAATGGGTGCACCAGAGCCTTCAGCTGCTGCAAATGAACTTTAGACGCATGCACCACATTGTGCATCTGGCTTATGAGGTTTCTGGGGAATCGAACCTGGGTCAGGCAAGCACCTTAACTGCTAAGCCAACTCTCCAGCTCTCAGATTGTTTTAATTTTCTTTTTTATATATTTTTAATTCTTACTTATTTGAGAGACAGAGAAAGAGAGAGAGAGAGAGAGAGAGAGAGAATGGGCACATCAGGACCTTCAGACTCTGTCTATCTATCTGTATCTCCCAAATAAATATCAATCAACAAATAAAATATTTTTAATAATATTTTATTTTATTTATTTGACAGAGAGAAAGAGGGAGAGAGAGAGAGAGAATGGGCATGCCAGGGCCTCCAGCCACTGCAAATGAACTCCAGATGCGTGCACTCCCCTGTGCATCTGGCTAACATGGGTCCTAGGGAATCGAGCCTCAAACCAGGGTCCTTAGGCTTCACAGGCAAGTGCTTAACTGCTAAGCCATCTCTCCAGCCCAAGAGTTATTATTGAGGGGGCTGGAGAGATGGCTTAACGGTTAAGGCAAATGCCTGTGAAGTCTAAGGACCCAGGTTCGATTCTCCAGGTCCCACATAAGCCAGATGCACAAGGTAGCACATGCATCTGGAGTTCCTTTGCAGTGGCTGGAGGGCCTGGTGCAACCATTCTCACTCTCTCTCTCCCTTTCTCTGTCTCAAATAATAAAATAAAATAGATAAATAAAATGTTTAAAAAAGAGTTATTATTGAAAGATTGTGTTTATTCTTGCCTTTTTTTTTTTCAAGGTAGGGTCTTGCTCTACTCCAGGCTGACCTGGAATTCACTATGTAGCCCCAAGGTGGCCTTGAACTCACAGTGATCCTCTTACCTCTCTGCCTCCCTAGGGCTGGGATTAAAGGTGAGTGCCACCACACAGGCTGTTCTCGCTGTTCTTCTTGTTTTGTAGTGCTTCCTGTTTTCCCTCTACTCTCTTGTTTTAACTGTTGTTTGAGTGTGGCATATTTTTTCCTGTTTCCGCATGTGTGTGCTTTGCTTTCTCTTCTGCATGAAGAATTCCTTCAAGTATTTTCTGTAGAGCTGGCTTAGTTGTTTAGCCTACTTTTGTTGTGAAATGTCCTTATTTCTCCGTCTATTTGAATGGATAGCTTTGCAGGATAAAGTAACCTTGGTTGACAGTTGTTATCTTTCAGAACTTGGAATACATCACTCCAAGCCCTTCTGGCTTTTAAAGTTTGTGTTGAGTAATCTGCTGTGATCCTGATGGGCTTGCCTTTGTAGGTAACTTGATTTTTCTCTCTAACTGCTTTCAATATATTTTCTTTGATTTGTATGTTTGGTAGTTTAATTATAATATGGCGATGAGAGGTTCTTTCCGGGTTTTGTCTGGTTGGTGTTCTAAAGGATTTCTGGATCTGCATTGGCATCTCTTTCCCAATTTGGGGGAAGTTTTCTTCTATGACTTTGTTGAAAACACCTACTATGCCTTTGGAGTGAAATTCTTCTCCTTCTACTGTACCCTGAATTCTTATGTTTGATCTTTTCATAGTGTCCCAAATATCTTAAAATTCCCATTCATACTTTCCTATTAGCTTATCTTTTTCTTTGTCCAGCTGTATTAGATCTGCCACCTGGTCTTCTAGTTTAGATATTCTGTCCTCTCCTTCATCCATTCTACTGGTGAGACTTTCCACAGTTTGTTTTATTTGACTTACTGTGTTTTTCAGTGCTCAAATTTCTGCCTGGTTTGTCTTCAATATTTCTATTTCTTAACTCATGTCTTATAATGACCTACTTATTTCATTAAGCTGGTCTCCTGTGTTCTCTTAGAATTCCTTCAGGAGTTTGTTTTCTTCTTTGATTCTTTTGTTTTCTTCTTTAATTCCTTTGTTTTCTTCTTTGATTCCTTGGGTTTCTTCTTTCAATTTTTTTTTTAGTATAGATAAAATCATGTTTTTGAAATCTTTGTCAGGCATTCCTTCTTAAACAATTTTATTGGGGTCATTTCTGATGGATTTATAATTTTTGGTGAGATTGTATTGTCTTGATTCTTTGTGTTTCTTGTATTAAAATGTAGTGATTTTTGCATCCTGAGATAATTTGATGCTTGGGTTTTCTAATTATCTGTGGTGCTCTTAGACTTGGAAACCCACCTTACGTACCTTCAGAGTAGGAGTTTAAGGTGCCAGGTGTAGCTCTTGTCCTCCAATCCAACCACAGAAGTGATCCTCGGTGTTGAGTTTGCTGCTATTCAAGTATTCCAGTGGGCTGGGTGGAGCAATTTACTGGCAAATTCTAAAATTCAACTGAACAATATACACATTCAATAAAAACCAGTACAGAGTATGCAAATGTGGGGATTGAAACAAACAGATAACCTTATAAAGCCAAAATCCCTCCTGTCAGCTGGGAGGTTGAGATTTCTGTTCTGAAATGGGATCCAGGTCAGCCTGGATCTGAATCAGACCCTGCCCCAAATAATGACAGAAGAAAAAGACAGAGGTCCTATGAATCTGAAAGCATCAAAGGCAACAATAGTCAACCCCCAAATGCAGCTTAATTGAGAATGGAAAAGCCAACCAAGAATATATAACCCATAACCTGCCCTGACATGGAAAGAGAGATTAGCCCTTCCAGTGCAGGCCTAGGTACCTGCTTTTTGTCAGTTGGCCTTGTTACCTTTTAGGGTGGCTTCCAATCTCACTAACGCTGAGTGCCCACCTTGATCCCTCCACGTTGTGCTGTGAATCTGGTGTTCTGATCAGCTGTGCTGGATGCCCTGCCCTGAATGCATTCTCTGGAGGCGATGGTTCTGACCTTTGGGGGATGGGAGAGTGCAGAAAGCCTGGAGCTGTACTGGAACTGCTCAGCTGGTCCCACCTGTGTCCCCTTCAGCTGGTCTCTGCTGTCTCCCTTTCAAGTTTCTTGACTTTGCAAAGAGGATGATGAGGTTGGAAAATCGCCTTGTTTGGTCTCTGTTCCCGCAGCTTGGCGCCAGGCTGGGCGGGCGTGCGGATCCACATGGATCTGGGCCGCAAGTGCCTTGGTAGGATTCTGGCCGGTTTCCTCCTTTCTGTTAGATCTTGGTCTCTCCTGCTTCTCCACTGTGACCTATAAAAACCTATACACAGCCGGGCGTGGGGGCACATGCCTTTAATCCCAGCACTTGGGAGGCAGAGGTAGGAGGATCGCCATGAGTTCTAGGCCACCCTGAGACTCCATAATGAATTCCAGGTCAGTCTGGGCTAGAGTGAGACCCTATCTTGAAAAACCAACCAACCAACCAAACAAACAAACAAACAGACAAACAAACAAAAAATAACCTATACACCTTCACTTTTTGGAAGGAAAGTGTATTTTGCTGTGGTTTTGCTTAAATCCCTCCCTAATCTGGTTTGCTGTGACTCCTGTGCAGCCATCTTACCTGGATATCTTCCCAAAGTTTGTTTTGATTAATGTGTTTTGCAATAAATGTCAAAGCCAGGAGATAGAAAATATCTACTTTGTTCATTTTTAAGATTGCTGTGGGGCTGGAGAGATGGGTTAGCAGTTAGGGTTCTTGCTTGCAAAGCATAACAACCCAGGTTTAATTCCTAGTACCCACATAAAGCCAGGTGCACAAAGTGGCACATGCATCAGTTCGTTTGCAGTGGTTGGAAGGCCCTGGTGTGCCCAGTCTCTTTCTCTCTCTCTGTCTCTCTCTCTCTCTCTGTTTGCAAAATAAATAAATAAAGCCAGGCGTGGTGGCACACGCCTTTAATCCCAGCACTCAAGAGGCAGAGGTAGGAGGATCACCATGTGTTCAAGGCCACCCTGTGAATTACAGGTCAGCCTAGACTAGAGTAAAACCCTACCTCAAAAAACCAAAAATGAAATAAAATAAATAAATAAATAAATAATTTGAAAAAAGATCTCTTTGGGGCTGGAGAGATGGCTTAGTGGTTAAGCGCTTGCCTGTGATGCCTAAGGACCCCGGTTTGAGGCTCGACTCCCCAGGACCCACGTTAGCCAGATGCACAAGGGGGCGCACGCGTCTGGAGTTTGTTTGCAGTGGCTGGAGGCCCTGGCGTGCCCATTCTCTCTCTCTATCTATCTGCCTCTTTCTCTCTCTTTCTGTCGCTCTCAAATAAATAAATAAAAATAACAAAAAATTTAAAAAAAAAAAAAAAGATCTTTTTGGCTATTTGGGGTCCCCTATCTAAACTTTAGAATGAGTTTTTGCAGTTCTGAAAAAAACTACCTTTGGGAACTCTTTTTTTTTTTTTTGGCGGGGGTGACTCTTTTTTTCTTCCCTCCTTCCTTTCTTTCCCTTTGTCTTTTTTCTTTGGGGGACAAAGTCTCATGTAGCTGGCCTCAAATGCTCAATGTAGCCATGAATCACCTTGAACTGATCCTAACCCCACCTCCCAAGTGCTAGGATTAAAGGCACGTGCCACCGTGCCTGGCTTGCTTTTGGGATTTTGATAATGACTTGATAGTAATGGTATTGAGCCATGCACTTTTAAGGAGGGCCTGAGCTAGTCAAAGTCTCCCAGACCAGCACCACCAGAGGTGGACCGAGTGTTCAAACACATGAGCCAGGGGCACGAGGGCATTGACGTCCAAACCACAACAGGCACTGGCACATCGATGATGAGGTTTACCTTCAGCTGTGAATGCGAAGGTGGCCACAGGTGGCCTTGTGTACCCTACACTCTTGGAAAATGACTCACCAGGCCCTGAGCCAGACTGTTGGCACTGCCTCAGAAAACCAGCTTCATAGCCATCCACTTAAGCACCCCAGGACTTACCACGGAACCCCCAGGGCTTAGGACTTCCCAAGGTAAAGCGGAGAATTCAGGATATCAGAATTGGGTACAAAACATAGAGATGGTGACCAATTTTGTTGAAGCCCCTTCGGCCCCTCTGGCTGGCATAAGTCTCTCTAGCTTGTGTTAAGGCTAGAAGGGGTCAGCTGTGTGCCGGGGGCACCCACCCAGGATCACGGCGGTGTCCCAATGTGATATACCCAGATGAGGATTTGAAACAGGTGCTCTCTGATGGCAGCCGGCTGGATGGCCCAATCCGGGCCATCACATGTCACTAGCTTCGAATCCTTTCAGCTCTAAGTGGGTAAGGGCCCTGAGCTCCTCACACTGTCCCATAAACAATTTCTGGCCTAAGGCACCTGTGGTCTGGGATCTACATCCTCAATGTCAAGCCTGACATTCCTCTCCTCTTTCCTCTCCTCTACTCCTTCTGTTGCTGGGTTGAGAGCCTGGGCTCTGGATGACCTTAGAAAGCCTCAAGCCAGTGGCTCTGAAAGAACTCCCCGGGCCACCAAGCCTGGGACTTTCGAGTTCTTGTCTATCATTAGAAAAGGATTGTAAACTGTAGACATGAAGAAGGGTAGATTGGAAGGATTATTTTAAGACGGATAGAATAGAAACAAGAAAGAGAAGAAAGCAGAAAAGCTTCCAAACTAAGAGGGAATCCCCTTTCCAGCGGGCAGGGGTCCCCAGAGGGAAAACTCAGGGAAATTCATCTGGCACCTTGGATCAGGTCTACTTTAAAAAAAAAAAAATTTTTTTTTTTTTTTGTTTTTTGTTTTTTGTTTTGTTTTTCGAGGTAGGGTCTCACTCTAGCTCAGGCTGACTTGGAATTCACTATGGAGTTTCAGGGTGGCCTCGAACTCTTGGCGATCTGCCTACCTCTGCCTCTCAAGTGCTGGGATTAAAGGCATGTGCCACCATACCCAGCTAAAAAAAACTTTTTATTGAAAACTTCCATGTAGTATATCATGATCATAGCCTCCTCCCACCACCCTCTTGAATTTCCCTCCATGGAATCCCTTCTTCTTTCCAACAAGTCTCTTTTGTGTTTCAATGTCATCATTTATTTTCCTCCTATTATGCAGGTCTAGGTAGCATCAGCCACTGTGAGGCCGTAAATACCAGGGCCACTTAGTGCCTGGAAGACAGTATTGTAAACACTCCTCCCCTTCCTTTGGCTGTTACATTCTTTTTGCCACCTTTTCTACCATGGTCCCTGAGCCTTGGAGGGTGTGATAAAGATGTCTCATTTAGTGCTGAACACTCCATGGTCACTTCTCAGCACTTTGGTGAGTTTTGAATCGCCCCAGGGGTCACCACCATCTGAAAAGACAAGCGTCTCTGACCGGAAGTGGTAGTAGTATTAAGATATGGCATAAATATAAGTATTTAGAAGGTAGGTTGGTGGCATAATATACCCATTTTGCCAGACAACAGTAGCAGTTTCCCTCCTAGGGTTCATGACCTCCCCATTAATAGGCTTTTCATTAGGTTTTCAGGACCAGGCAGGAATTACGTCATTTGTAGCAGGTTTCCAGTCCATTCTGAGAGCACTTGGTTTTCCCATGACAGACATGCCACCATTGCACCAGCTGGTATATTTGGTTTGTCTGGCCAGGCATAAAGTTTGCAGGGTCCACTGCTGGCTAAGACTGTTGGTAACTTGTCTTCCCCAGCAGGCTGCACAGGTTTTTCCTGTGTCCTGACAGCTAGTCAACACGGAGGAGTGTCTTAGTGATCTGCCGCCTCGGCGTTTGGAGTCTTCAGCAATAGGGCCTGTATCACTCCCATGTTGTACTGATGCATGCACTACTTTGTGCATCTGCCTTTACATGGGTGCTGGGGAGTCAGACTCAGCAGGCTGTGCAAACAAGCACCTTTAAATGCTGAGCCATCTCTCCAGCCCCATGCCTGGCTTTTTTACCAGGATCCTGGGGATCACACTCGGGTCTTCACACTTGCAAGGCATTGCCCACCTTTTTGTTGTTGTTGTTGTTTGGTTTTCCCAGGTAGGGTCTCATTCTAGCCCAGGCTGACCTGGAATTCACTATGTAGTCTCAGGGTGGCCTCAAACTCACAGCGATCCACCTACCTCTGCCTCCTGAGTGCTGGGATTAAAGGCATGCGCAACCACGCCCGGCGACATTGCCCATCTTTAAAAAAATTTTTTTATATGGAAACCTGCTACATATTTATTTATTTATTAGAGATAGATGGGGGGGAAGAGAGAGAGAGGGGGAGAAAGAGAGAGAGAATGGGTGCACCACCAGAGCCTCTAGCCACTACAAACTCCAGATATGCATCTGGTTTGTGTGGGACCTGAAGAATTGAACCTGAAGTAAACGACCTAATGCTTCACCTTAAAGCCTTGGAAAAAGAAGAACAAGGCAAACCCAAAATCACCAGATGGGAAGAAATAATAAAGATTAGGGCAGAAATTAATGAAATGGAAACTAAAAAAAACATCCAAAGAATCAATGAAACAAAGAGTTGGTTCTTTGAAACGATAAACAAGATTGATAAACCCTTAGCAAATCTGACCAGAAGAAAGAGAGAAGAGACACAAATTAATAAAATTAGAGATGAAAAGGTAACATCACAGCAGATGCCAGAGAAATTAAAAAAATCATAGGGACATACTATAAAAGCATATACTCCACAAAGTATGAAAATCTGAAAGAAATGGATGATTTCCTTGATTTATATGACCTACCTAAATTAAATCAAGATGAGACTAATCACTTAAATAGACCTATAACAAGCATGGAGATCCAAACAGTTATCAAAAATCTCCCAACTAAAAAAAGCCCAGGCCCAGAAGGATTCACTGCTGAATTTTACCAGACCTTCAGGGAAGAGCTAACACCATTGCCTCTTAAGCTTTTCCATAAAATAGAAAAAGAAGGAATCCTACCAAACTCCTTCTATGAAGCCAGCATCACCCTGATACCAAAACCAGGCAAAGAGAACAAAAAAAGAAAATTATAGACCAATCTCCCTCATGAATATAGATGCAAAAATTATCAACAAAATATTGGCAAACAGAATAAAAGAATATATCCGAAAGATCATTCACCCTGACCAAGTAGGCTTTATCCCAGAGATGCAGGGATGGTTCAACATACGCAAATCGATAAATGTAATACATTATATAAATGGACTGAAAGACAAAAACCACATGATCATCTCATTAGACGCAGAGAAAGTGTTTGACAAAATCCAACATCCCTTCATGATAAAAGTCCTACAGAGACTGGGAATAGAAGGAACATATCTCAATATAATAAAGGCTATTTATGACAAGCCTACAGCCAACATATTACTAAATGTGGAAAAACTGGAAGCATTTGCACTAAAATCAGGAACAAGATGAGGGTGTCCACTGTCCCCACTTTTATTTAATATAGTACTGGAAGTCTTAGCCATAGCAATAAGGCAAGAGACACACATAAAAGGTATACAAATTGGAAAGGAAGAGATGAAGTTATCATTATTTGCAGGTGACATGATTCTATACAAAAAGAACCTAAAGACTCTACTAGCAAACTGTTAGAGCTGATAAACACCTATAGCCATGTAGCAGGACACAAAATAAACACACAGAAATCAGTAGCCTTCCTATATGCTAACAGCAAACACACAGAGGATGAAATCAGAGAATCACTCCCATTCACAATTTCATCAAAGAAAATAAAGTACCTTGGAATAAACCTAACCAAGGAAGTAAAGAATCTCCACAATGAAAACTATAAAACACCCAAGCGAGAAATTGCAGAAGACACTAGGAAGTGGAAAAACATTCTTTGTTCCTGGATTGGAAGAATCAATATTGTGAAAATGGCAATCTTACCAAAAGCAATCTACACATTTAATGCAATCCGCATCAAAATTCCAAAGGCATTCTTCATGTAAATAGAAAAAACAATCCAAAAATTCATTTGGAATCACAAAAAACCCTCGAATATCTAAAATAATATTGAGCAACAAAAATAAGGCTGGTGGTATCACCATACCTGATTTTAACCTATACTACAGAGCTATAGTAACAAAAACAGCATGGTACTGGCACAAAAGCAGACATGTAGATCGATGGAACAGAATAGAGGACCCAGATGTAAATCCGGGTAGCTATAGCCACCTGATATTCGATAAAAATGCCAAAAATACTCATTGGCGAAAAGACAGCCTCTTCAGCAAATGGTGTTGGGAAAACTGGATATGTATCTGTAGAAGGATGAAAATAGATTCTTCCCTCTCTCCATGCAGAAGAATTAAGTCCAAATGGATTAAAGACCTTAACATCAGACCAGAAACTCTAAAACTGCTAGAGGAAAAAGTAGGGGAAACCCTTCAACATATTGGTCTTGGCAAAGACTTTCTGAATACAACCCCAATTGCTCAGGCAATAAAACCACAGATTAACCACTGGGACCTCATGAAATTACAAAGATTTTGTACTGCAAAGGACACTGTGAATAAAGCAAAGAGGCAACCTACAGAATGGGAAAAAAACTTCATCAGCTATATATCTGATAGAGGATTAATATCTAGGATATACAAAGAACTCAAAAAGTTAAATAATAAGAAATCAAACAAGCCAACTAAAAAACTGGGTTATGGAGCTAAATAGAGAGTTCTCAAAAGAAGAAATACAGATGCCATATAAGCATCTAAAAAAAAATGTTCGTCCCTAGTCATCAGGGAAATGCAGATTAAAACTACATTGAGATTCCATCTCACTCCTGTCAGATTGGCTACCATCATGAAAACAAATGATCATAAATGCTGGAGGGGATATGGAAAAAGAGGAACTCTTCTACACTGTTGGTGGGAATGCAATCTGGTCCAGCCATTGTGGAAATCAGTGTGGAGGTTCCTAAAACAGCTAAAGATTGATCTACCATATGACCCAGCTATAGCACTCCTAGGCATATATCCTAAGGATTCATCTCATTTCCTTAGAAGTACGTGCTCAACCATGTTTATTGCTGCTCAATTCATAATAGCTGGGAAATGGAACCAGCCTAGATGTCCCTCAACTGATGAGTGGATAATGAAGATATGGCACATTTGTACAATGGAGTTCTACTCAGCGGTAAAGAAAAATGAAGTTATGAAATTTGCAGAAAAATGGATGGATCTGGAAAGGATTATACTAAGTGAGGCAACCCAGGCCCAGAAAGCCAAGCACCGCATGTCTCTCATATGTGGATCCTAGCTACAGATGATTGGGCTTCTGTGTGAGAAGGAAAAAACTCAGTAGCAGAGGCCAGTAAGCTAAAAAAGAGATATAAAGGGAAGAGAAGGGAAGGGAGGAGGGTACTTAATAGGTTGGTATTGTATATATGTAAGTAGAAGAATAGATTAATGGGGGTGAAAAGGCCCAAAGTGAGGTCAGGAGAGGAGATTGAGTAAAGGAAAGGTGGAGGGAGGGCTAATCAAAATCTAAGAGGATATAATAAATCATATGGAATCCTCTGGTTTTGGACAATGGAACACTCAGGAGCTGTAGATCGTTGCTAGAAAATTTTCAGTGCCAGGGATGGGATACCTTCCAGTGAGTTGTTGCCCAGGGAGGTCCCTGATGCCCCCAAAACATTATAGGCCATTGCCGAGGCCCTTGGTTTCCCACCAGGAGTCGATGGTAAGACCCTATTGCTGAAGACTCCACATATATGGGCTGCAAGGCCACTGAGAAATCCTGTTGGAACTGAGCTGAAAACCTCCTCTATGTAGACCAGCTGACAGAAAGCTGGAAGAAGCCATTCTACATGCAGTTCAATGGGAGAAAGAGATAACACCAGGGAAGATACTCAACAGTGGACACTGCAAGCCTTATAATTGGCCAGCCAGGCCAAATGAGCCAACGGGTGCAATAGTGGCACGTCTGTCATGGTGGAAACCAGCTGCCCTCAAATTGGACTGGAGGCCCACTCCATGGGAGGGAATACATCCCTGATACTGAAAACTTAAAACAGGGGTAGTCATGAGCCCTAGGGGTGTAACATCTGCTGATGTCTGGAAAAATGTATATACTATGCTTATCAAACTGCCCAGTAAGCACTTTTCTTAATATTTATACCCTTATATTAATGCTACTCTCACTTTGGGTAGAGAATCTTCTCTTTTCAGATGGCAGTGACCTTGGGACGACTCAGAAGGTATCATGGTGCTGGAAAGAAGTGACTGGAGTACTGAGTAACATCTCGATCACACCTTCCAAGGCTCAGGGTCTAATGTGGAAGAGGTGGCGGAAAGAATGTAAGAGCTATAGGAAGGGTAGGACTCCTTACAATGTGCTCCCTCCAGACATAAAATGGCCTTGATATCCATGACCTCACAGTGCCTGACACTACCTACACAAGACCATCATAAGAGGAGGAAAAGATCATGACATCAAAATAAAAGAGAGACTGATTGAGATGGGGAGAGGATATGATGGAGAATGGAATTTCAAAGGGGGAGAGGGGGGAGGGAGGGTATTACCAGGGGATATTTTTTATAATCATGGAAAATGTTTTAAAAAATTGAGAAAAAAATAAAATTTAAAAAAATTAAAAAAAAAAGAACTGAACCTGGGTCCTTAGCTTCATAGGCAAGTGCCTTAGCTGCTAAGCCATCTCTCCAGCCCTAAACATATATACATATTTACTTATTTGCAAGGGGGGGATTGACACACCAGGGTCTCTTGCCACTGCAAACAAACTCAATTGTGTGCACCATTTTGTGCATCTGGCTTTGTGTGGGTACTGGGGAATTGAAGCTGGGCCAGCAGGTTTTGGCAGCAAGTGCCTTTAACCACTGAGCCACTTCTCTAGCCTCTTGTGTCCATGTTATTTTTATATTTTCTTCGCCTGTCATACCTTCCTTGTCATGTTCTGCCCTCTGAACCCATGGCCTAAGGGATGGAGCTTTTTATGAGATTTGCATTTTTAATTACAGGAGTGATACATGCTTGTAAAAACCTTCCCACATTACAGAAGCATGCTGGGTAGAGTGAGTGTGTCCTCGTGACCCGGTTCTCTCGAGAACTCACTCCAGTCAGCGGTCAGGCATGTGCATGAGAGCCCAGCATGGGAGGGGCTCCTGGGGACCTTCCGAACTCCTTGATGTGGGTGGACATGAACAGAATTGGTGTAGGCTGTCAGAGAGGGGTGACCTGGATTGACTTTGGAAGAAAATCCCCAAGGTCAGTCTATGGGACCCCTTGATTCCTTTTACAAGTCAGTTCAAAGAACTGAGCCCCAGGGAGTCATTCCTAGTTCATGTGGGAATATTCATTGTAACCATTCAAGAGCCAGAAACACAAGTTCAAAAGGCAACAGGTCTCTGGAGAATCCCCTTGGCCCAACACAACCAGCCATGACAAGCCCAAGCCTCACTGAGCCAAGCCTGGCAGCATTTGCATGTGGCCACTCAGGGAGATGGAGAGGGCAGCGTGTAGAGCCAGGCCTTTTTTTTCCCCCTCCAAATTGGATGCTTGCCTAAGCCCTGTGTGTTCAACCTGGTCTGCCTGGAGACCTTCTACCGCCAAGCTCCAGAGCCCGGGAACCTCGCAGAGCGCTGGCTTTCCTTACAGTGCAGTCCAAGGCAAGGGCAGCCTGGGGATAAATGGATCTGCCTTTCTTAGAATAGGACATGTCAAAGAATTTAGCCGGGCGTGGTGGCACACGCCTCTAATCCCAGCACTCGGGAGGCAGAGGTAGGAGGATCGCCATTCATTCGAGGCCACCCTGAGACTCCATAGTGAATTCCAGGTCAGCCTGGACCAGAGTGAGACCCTACCTTGAAAAAAAAAAAAAAAAGAATTAGAGCAGTCCTGGCATTTCCTGGAATTCTGACCATGGTTCTAAGGAGCTGGAGGGGCCACATCTCTTTTCCACACTCCAGTTTAACAAAATATTTAAATGGTTAAATGGGGACAAGGGACTGGAGTACACTATGTTGGGACACTACCCCAATCTAGATATTCCATAGACTCTCTCCAAGGTGTGTTGACATCTCAACTCACTCCTTTTTCTTTTTCTTTTTTTTGAGAGAGAGAGAGAGAGAGAGAGAATTGTTGTGCCAGGACCTCAGCTACTGCAGTCAAACTCCAGACGCTTGCACCACCTAGTGGGCATGTGCGACCTTGCGCTAGCCTCACCTTTGTGCATCTGGCTTACATGGGATCTGGAGAGTCTTTGTCTTTTCAGGGAAGCCCCTTAACTGCTCGGCCATCTCTCCAGCCCTCAACTGACTCTTGAAAGAAGCAGAACGTGGCCAAGTAGAGGGGAGAGCAGTGTTCCTTGCATGCCTGTGAAGGTCTTCCAGATTAGATTAATTGAGGAGGGAAAACCTCCTGACTGCGCACTACGCCATGGTCTGCGCTCCCAGACTGATACTAGGAGAACGTGAGCTAAGCACCAGCACTCACCACTCTGCATCCTGACCACATGTGCAACGAGTGTGGCCTGTTGCTTTATGCCCCGCTACCACGCCTTCCCCTCCTGACGGGCAGTGTCACCTCGAACTGCAAGCCCAAAGAGGCCCTTTCCCCACAAGGTCTCAAGGGACTCATCATAGAGATGCCAAAGCCCCAAAGACTGCACGAAGCCCTGCAGGTGTTTTTCCTCTCCCTGACCCTGTTGGGTTGCTGACTGTCAGGAGATCAAGGCAGGACCCACCCCGAGGGAGCCAGAGGCTTCAGAACACACTGAACCACAGGCTGGAATTCCCCTTGCTTGAGCCGCTCGGCTTCCTCGGGCCCCTGCTGGCTGAAGCCCCTCAGGCCTTTCTGCAGGTCACCTCTGGGGTGCCTTCTCTCCCCACCGTTCCTGGACCTTCTACTTAACCCACCGCTGTGTCTTGCAGCCCTCCGCTGTCGCTGTATTTGTCTGGAGCGGTGGCACAGGAGTCTACTTGGGATCGGTGTCTCCAGGTGTTGCTGGTGTCTTGCCCTCTGAGCAGGTGCTCAATAAACATGGGTGCAGCTGAGCTCTGGGCTGCCTGGGCTACCACCCTCAGCTCCCCAGGGACCTTCCCCTCTGCCCAAGGGAGGAAGGAGCCTGGTCTCAGCCATGCCTGGAGGAGCCCTCCAACCAGGAGTCTGCAGAGTTCTCCAAGGCCTTGCTGGTGGACATGGGACAGTGGCCAAAATGGAGAGGGAAGGCTGGGAGCACGTGTGTGGCCCTCAGTGCTCTGGAAACTGGCCCACAGGGCAACAGTGCAGTCAGGAGTGTGGGTATCACCCAAGCAAGTAGGGAAGCATGACCCCGTCTGGAGATGGCCAGCTGGGGGTGCAGGAGCCAGGACCTCATCCAGCCTGGCCCTGACCCCCAAGCACGGCTAGGCAGGACGCCCCTGTCAGCCTACCTGCAGCGGCTGCCGCCACACTCATCCCCATGTGCACATTGGGCCACACAGGAAGCGGAAACAGTCCTGAAGGGCCTTAGTGGGACCTGCGGGCCCAGGCTTCCGCGGTCCCCTTGAGTGCTCAGAGCCCAGGCTCGGGTTTCAGACTTCACATTCTTCTAGGGTGCCAAGCCACAGTCTTGCCCACTCCTGCCAGGCCAGCTTTCCTTCCCCATGGACTTCTCTGGCCTCCGAATGTTCTAGTGACATATGGCCCATCCTCTGCCCTGCCAGAACTTGGTGACCCCACCCTCCCCCAGCCTGAGTCAGCCCTCAGCTGGCCACGGCAGCCCTGGCTCTGGTCTCTAAGAGGTCTCTGGGCGAAGCAGCCAGTGAGCTCTAAGCACGCCTGCCCTCAGTCTCTCTGGTTCATTGATCAGGAATCATATGATGTGTTGAACACACAGCTGGTGGGGTTGCCCATCTGTGCTTCTGCGTTTGGGTCTGTCACTCATCCTGGGGTTTATTTAAACCTGCCGTTCCCTCACCAGGCCTCCTGGATCTGTTTCTTAGATATAATTTTATTTTTATTTAATTGTGCTGTGTTGTATGTGTCCATGTATGTAGGTATGGGTGCACGTGTGTGCCCCACCTTCTTCGAGATGGGGTCTCCTGCCACTGCAACCGAGTCTAGCCCCTGGACAGCTTCACGCCAGTACAGGAGAATTGAACCCCAGCCAGCAGGTTTTGCAAACAGTTAAAGAATTGCTGAAGCACCACTCCAGCCCCAATAATTTGGACTTTATGCTTTTTAATATTTTTCTCTTTTTGCATACATGCATGCATGGGTGTTCATGGGTGCAACACAGTCTCTTCCTTTTACAAATGAATGCAAGATGCTTGTACCACTTTTGTGTGTAGCTTTGCTTGGGTGCTGGGGGATCAAACCTGGGTTGGCAGGCTTTGCAAGCAAGAGCCTTGAACTGCTGAGCCATCCCCTGCCCTTGTTTTTTCTTTTCTTTTTTATCATTTTTTCTTTTTTTCTTTTGAGGCAAGCCCAACAGACTGGCTTTTTATTTTTAATGAGAGAGAGCATGAGTGAACGAGTGAGAGAATTGGCACGCCAGGGCCTCCAGTCACTGTAATCGAATTCCAGATGCATGAGCCACCATGTGCGCATGTGTGACCCTTCACACTTGCATCACCTTGTGCGTCTGGCTTATGTGGGATCTGGAGAGGCAAACATGGGTCCTTAGGCTTTGCAAGCAAGAGCCTTAACCACTAAGCCATCTCTCCAGCCCCCTTGTTTTGTTTCCAGGGCCACCCTTCACTGGACTTGCAGGGCTTCATTTTTATAATAGCTCATTCATCTCTTGAGTGCCTCCAAGAACTATTTTCTCTTCATATTGAGGTTCCCCAGGGAAGCACTAATCTATACTCCTCTATATCACACTGCCCTTTGCCCACACAAGAGAGGTCATATGTCCTTGGCCATGTCAGAAACTCAAGGTCATGGTGTTGCCCTATGCTCCCTCCCCCACCCCAACCTGTTTAAAGCACAAAGGAACATTGCCAAAGTAGGAGGAGACACTGATAGTTGTCCCCAGTATACAGACTAGCCAAATATATAGTCACTCAGAATAAATGCTGAATTTGCCAGTCTCCTTGGCAGCTGTGTGACTCACTTCTGACCAGTAAGATAGAAGCAGAATGTTGTGTCCTACCTCAGGAAAGCACTCGCACAGGGAAAAGGCATGCCCCCTTCCTTCCTTACACTAGCAGTGTCTGTGATGTGACAGATGGAGTTACAGCCGCCATCTTGGAACCTGAGGATGTAGCTTCACTTTGGGGGTGGCCAATGTGGTTGCCAGCCTCAAAGATGGCGCTTGGCTCCTGATGCCATGTTCTTGATCAATTCTCTCCCATATTCAGTAGGGCGGCCTGTGTAACCAACACAGTGACATAGTGTAGAGACCCAGCAGTGGAAATTGTAACATCATGAAAGGTACCACTTACACCTTACCTTCTCTTGAGTCCTGTGCTCTAGGCTAGCAGGGGCCAGCGGTCATGTTTTAGGCTCACTCAGGCAAGTACATGGATTAAGCATATGGATTGTGAAATCCAGGTTTCATACACTTGCCAGCAATATTGCCACCACAGCCAAGCCTTCAGATGACCACAGTTCCACATCCAGCTTGCACACCCCTCCACACACACACCCGTGAGCTAAGCCCCTTGGGAAACCTGAGCCACAGGAAGTGTGAGGTCACCAGTGTTTGGCCCTGTTTGAAGCCACTGAGGTGGTTTTGTCATTTTGCTGCAGGGAAGTGCTCTACTACTGAGTCACATCCCCAGCCCAAGTCACTGGGATTTTTCTGTTTGTTTTGCTTTTGAGATAGATTCTTTTGTAGCTGAGGTTGGCCTGGAACTCACTGTAGCTGAGACTTGCTGTGAACTCCTGACTCTCCTGCCCTTATCTCCTGAGTTCTGGGATTATAAGTGTGTGCCATTACTATTTCTTATTTTTAAAATTTTTATTTATTTATTTTTATGTGTGTGTGGGTGGGTGTGCCAGGTTCTCTTGCTGCTAGCTACAGAATAGCTTCTGTCCAGCATTGCATGTGTGGCTGGGAAAAAGAACTCTGGGCTAGCAAGCTTTGCAATCAAGCTCCTTTAACTGCCCAGCTACCTCTCCAGCCCCCACAACTGTTCTTTTTTCCCCTTCGTGGTAAGGTCTTTAGCCCAGGCTGACCTTCTGTAACTCACTCTGTAGTCCCAGGCTGACTTTGAACTCACAGCAATCTCTGTCTTCTGAGCGCTGGGATTAAAGGCCATGCACCACCACACCCAGCTTCACATCACTGTTATTTTAAATTTTTATTTATTTGTTTACATGTGTATGTGGATGCACCAGGGCCTCTTGCCATTGCAGATGAATGCCAGACACTTGTGCCATTTTTCATACCTGTCTTACGTGAATGGCTTGGGAATTGAACCTGGGCCCATAGGCTTTGCAAGTAAATGCCTTTAACCACAGAGCCATATCCATAGCCCTCTGTAAATATATAATTTTTTTTATTTATTTGCAAGCAGAGAGAGAGAGAGAGAGAAAGAATGGGTGCACCAGGGTCTCTGGCTGCTGCAAACGAACTCCAGATACATCGCCACCTTGTGCATCTGGCTTTATGTGGGTACTATGGAACTAAACCTGGGTCCTTAGGCTTTGCAGGCAAGTCCCTTAACCGCTAAGCCATCTCTCCAGTCCCCCTGTTTATATTTTTTAAAGAGAAGTAGATTTCCACAGCTTTTACTTTGAGTTTCCTGTCACTTCCTTTCCTATTCCTGTGTTGGCAACGTTCAGACAGCATCTTCTGAGTCATGTGAGAGGCCAGCTTGGTGGCGCACGCCTTTAATCCCAGCACTTGGGAGGCAGAGGTAGGAGGATTGTTGTGAGTTTGAGGCCAGCCTGAGACTACAGAGTGAATTCTTCAGGAAAACAAACAAACAAATGACAAAAAAAAAACAAAAACAAAAAAAACAAAAAACCATAACATGACTATGCCCTGGCTGCCATACCGGGGTGTGAATGGCCCTGGAAATTCTGTCTATACTCACAAAGTATAATCCTAACTCTAACCTAACCTAACCCAACCCTAACCCTTGGCAAAGCTTCTCTGAATGCCGGCTTCCCAGCACCACAGAGGCAGGAGCTAGGCAATGTTTCAGTCACCCTGCGCCTAGCGCAGGGCTTAGCGCAGTGGTGCTGAGTGAATGCTCTCTAAGGGAATGTATGTATTTGGGTGTATAGATCTGTGAAAGCTGAGCCTCGGCCCAGGAAGCTCCGCATCAATTAATCATGACTGGCTATTTGCACAAAGCCTCTTCTCCCAGAGTACTTTACACGGAAGGCCAGGCTGTCCTGCCCAGCCAGAACTGTGGGGTACCTCATGCCTGGCTCACTGTCCCCACACTGTGCCAGCAAGCCACCTCTAGAAAACTACTTCTGTCTGTCTGTCTGTCTGTCTCTCATTTCTCCCTCCCTCTCTCCCTTCCCCCTCCTTCTGTTTCCTTTCCTTCCTCTCTCATTCCTCATCTCTCTCATCCCTCAGTTTTCTTTGTGCATCTGGCTTTACTTGGGCACTAGGGATTTGAACCTGGGTCTTTTGGTTTTGCTGGTAAGAGTCTTAACTGCTAAACCATCTGTCCACCCCCAGCCCTGCTCTCTGGATGATGTAAGGCTCCACGGTGCTGACATGGAGCACAGTTGGCGAGCTAGGCTCTGTGGGAAACCGCCCCACCATTGGGGAGTGCTGGAGACTGTGCGTCTGGCCCTTAGGCCGTCGTGTCGGTTAGCTGTTCTCTTAGGTGAGCAGTCACAGGCACTGGAGCGCCATGTGGGGAAGCACCTGCGGACTGGACGCTCCGTAGATACTCGCCTTGTTGCTGGACTACCATCTTCTTGCTTTGCATCTCAAATCAGTTTTTCTTTACATGAACACATATTTTTCCTCTCTCTCTCTCTTCTCTCTTTCTGGTTTTCCAAAGTAGGGTGTCACTATAGTCCAGGCTGACCTGGAATTCACTATGGAGTCTCAGGGTGGCCTCAAACTCATGGTGATCCTCCTACCTCTGCCTCCCAAGTGCGGGGGTTAAAGGCGTGCGCCACCACACTTGGCTTTTTTTTTTTTTTTTTTTTGAGGTAGGGTCTCACTGTAGTCCAGGCTGTCCTAGAATTCACTACGTAGTCTCAGGCTGGCCTTGAACTCACAGCAATCCTCCTACCTCTACCTCCTGAGTGCTGGATTAAAGGCGTGCGCCACCACACCCATCTTTTTCTTTTTTTGAGGACCTTGCTATGTAGCTCTGGTTATCTGGTACTGGCTATGTAGACCAGGCTAGCCTCAGACTTATGGCAATCCTCCTGCCTCTGTCTCCTGAGTCCTGGAATTCCAGGCATGCACCCCGATGCCCAGCTTTGCGTGACCGGCCCTGTCATGGCCAGCCGGAGTCAGCCTGACTCACGGCTCCAGCAGCGCCCTGGAGACTCGCTGTGGACCTTGGCAGCACTGTCCTGGCTCCGCCTAGGGGAGGCGTTGCTCTCTGGGGATAGGCTTTCAGGTTGGCCCCTCACTGGACCTGGGAGGAGAGGCTGGTCAGCCAGTATGAAGAGCTCGGCTGGAACTGGGCTGAGGGAAACACGAGGAGGCATGCAAAAAGGGAACCAGTCTCAGGTGAAGGGAAAACGCTGGGAGACGCTGGAATGAGTGGCTTCCCGGGAACCACCTCTCCAGTTTATCTCTACCTCTTGTCTTTAACTACACTGTTTCTCAGTTCCCTAAAACTCAAAGTTGAGCCGCACTGTAAGGAGCTCAGTGGTAAATCCCTTACCTGGTACACACGTGGCCCTGGGTTCCACCCCCAGCACCACAAGAAAAAAGAAAAAAAAAAAGTTGAATTGTAAAAACTTGATAGTAATGTAAATAATTCCTGTTCACAGAAATGTAGTCCGAAGTGGGAAGTGGTGGCACGTGCCTGTAATCCCAGGACTGGGAGGAAGCAAGAGGGTCAGGGGTTCAAGTCCAGCCTTGACTCTTTCTCAGAAAGAAAGAAAAAAAGGAAGGAAGCTTCAAAGGTAGAAAGGAAGGAAGGGAGGGAAGAAGAAACACAACAGGGTCTGGCCAAATGTGACTGACTAGTGAGTGTGGCTACTGGCCAGTTTTGAGCCATTTCTAAATTCCTCGTGCATCCCCAGGCGGCCTGTGTGGGGCCTGAGTACCCCTTTAAATTGGTTGTCATAGTTCACTGGCTTCCTCCTGAGTGAATGACTTGAATTAAATCTCTGACACATGTCACTTTTATATCATGGAAGAGTCATGATTACATTCTTTGTTAAAGTGGTCAATACATATAGACAAAACTGGTATGATCACATTCTCATTCTGAAACATTGCTGATCAAGGGAACCAATGTAGAAGGGTGCAGAGAGATGTTAGTAGGGACCTGTGAAGGATAGGGAGAGAAGAGACCTTTTATATTTTTTGTGCCATTTTAATCTTTAACTATGTTAAAATAATTTCAGTTTGGGCTGGAGAGATGGCTTAGTAGTTAAGGGACTTGCCCACAAAGCCTAAGGACCCAGGTTTGCTTCCCCAGAACCCATGTAAGCCAGATATACACATAGTGGTATATGCATCTGGAGTTTGTTTGTAGTGGCTAGAGGCCCTAGCAAGCCCATTCTTTCTCCTTCTCTCCCCCTACCCCCGCCCCCGTCTTATAAATAAATAAATAAAAATATTTTAAATTAAAAAAAAAGAATTTCAGTGATTAGGTGTGGTGGCGCACATTTTTAACCCCAGCACTCAGAAAAGGTAGAGGTGAGTTCAAGGCCAGGCTAGCACTACAGAGTGAATTCCAGGTCATCCTGGACTAGATATAAACCCCATCTAGAAAAATAAAAAATAATTTAAAAAAAGAATTTTAGTGGGAAATTGCCCAAGCAAAGGTTTGTGGATCAACTTTTTGTATTTTAAAAATATTTTTATTTATTTATTTAAAAGCGAGAGAATAGGTGCACCAGGGCCTCCAGCCACTGCAAGAAAACTCCAGACAACTGAGCTACCTTGTACCATTTGGCTTACATGGGTCCTGGGGAATCAAGCCTGGGTCCTTTGGTTTCACAGGCAAGTACCTTAACCACTGAGCCATCTCTCCAGCCCTTATAAATTGTTTTTAAACTGTATGTTTGGGCTTGTCTGATTTTCTATATAGGTATCTATACATAATATATAAACACTATCTATCTGGGTAGGAGAGATGGCTCAGTGGTTAAGGTGCTTGCCTGCAATGCATAATGAACCAGGTTTGATTCCCCAGTACCCATGTTAGCCAAATGCACAAGGTAGCACATGTGTCTGGAGTTCATTTGCAGTGGCTAGAGGCCCTAGGCTCTCTCTTGCTCTCCCCAGTTCAAAAAAACTATCTAGATAGATATTGCTTTTTGTTGTTGTTGTTTTGTAATATTTTATTTTTATTTATTTATTTGACAGAGAAAGAGGGAGAGAGAGTGAGAGAATGGGCATGCCGGGGCCTCTAGCCACTGCAAATGAACTCCAGAGGTGTGTGCCCCGTTGGACATCTGGCTAATGTGGGTCCTGGGAAATGGAACCTGGGTCCTTTGGCCTTGCAGGCAAATGCCTTAACTGCTAAGCCCTCCCTTCAGCCCTGTTTTTTTTTTTTTTTTTTTTTTTTTGAGGTAGGGTCTCACTCTAGCCCAGACTGACCTAGAATTTACTATGTAGTCTCAGAGTGGCCTTGAATTCTGTGCGATCCTCTTACCTCTGCCTCCAGAGTTCTGGGACTAAAGGTGTGTGCTACCATGTCTGGCTAGATGTTGCTTTTTATAAACATATATATATATATATATATATATATATATATATATAATTTTATTTATTTGAGAGAGAGAGAGAAAGAGGCAGATAGAGAGTGTGCATGCCAGGGCCTCTAGCCAGTCCAGTCTGGCCTTGAACTTGTTGTGTACACAAAGCATACTTGAATTTCTGATCCTCCTAGCTCTACCTCCCAAATACTAGGATTGCAGGTGTGCACCACCATGCCTGGCTCTAAATCTTATAAATTTTAAAGGCTAAGGTACGCCAAGTCGGTAAAAATTACATCTTTCTTGACATATTACTCCAAATGGGCCACGACACAGGGAGCGACAGTGTGTTACGACATGTTTATGCCACGTGGCCTGCCCTGGGGGAGAGGCCCACGCACTAGCCACAAGCCAAAGGATCCAGATGCTGGCCGCAATCTTGCAGCATGAGCTACTGTGGCTGCTTGCATGGCAAGACTTTGTCTGTGCTCCGTATCTGCCCCTGGGAGCCCAGCACAGGAGTCAGGGAACGGACGCCCCCGTGGGGAAGTGCGTGAGAGCCACGCAGTTCACCTGCTCCTCCCCCACCCCCACAACTTGGAGCTGCCCTGCCCTGGACAGCCTGCAGCGGAATGGGAGGTCACTGCCAACCACTTCCTGCACAACCGAGCACTTCTGAGAGGCGCACCAAGGTTGGGTTGGCCAAGCCCTGTCTTCCTCCCGTCGCACACGACATCACATGTGCTCTGGTGCCCACGCTCCTGGGTGACTGCTGCTGGGAACGGCTCCCAACTCTGTATCCCTCTGTCTCCACCAGCCAGCCTGTAAGGGGGTGCTATTTCAGTATGTGAGGGTGCGACCTCTCTTCCAGGAATTCCTGCATCAGACCAGCCTGGATGTTTGTTGTTCTCCTCCTCCTCCTCTTCTTCCTCCTCTCTTCTCTCCTTCCCTCACTTCCCCTCCCCTTCCCTCCTCTTCTCTTCTCTCTCTCACTCTTTTTCTTTTTGAGGTATGGTCTCACTGTAACTCAGGCTGACCTGGAATTCACTATGTAGTCCCAGGGTGGCCTTGAACTCATGGTGATCCTCCTAACTCTGCCTCACAAATGCTGGGATTAAAGGCGTGCACCACCACACCCGGCTTCCTCTTCTCTTCTCTTAAAATAGGTTGCATTGTAGCTCAGGCTAGCCTCAAACTTGTTATGTAGCCAAGAATGACCTTCAGCTTTAAAAAAAAAAAAATGGTTGGGGGACTGGAGAGATGGCTTAGTGTTTAAGGCGTTTGCCTGCAAAGACAAAGGATCCTGGTTCGATTCTCCAGAACCCACATAAGCCAAAGCAGTGGCTGGAGGCCCTGGCAAGCCCATTCTCTCTCTCTCTCCCCCTCGCCCTCTTCTTTCTCTCAAATAAATACATAAAACATATATTTTTAAAAATGGTTGGAGCCGAGCGTGGTGGTGCACGCCTTTAATCCCAGCACTTGGGAGGCAGAGGTAGGAGGATCACCGAGTTTGAGGCCACCCCGAGACTACATAGTTAATTCCACGTCAGCCTGGACCAGAGTGAGACCCTAACTCAAAAAACCAAAAAAAAAAAAAAAAAAAAAAGTTTGGGCTGGAGAGATGGTCTAGTGGTTAAGGCACTTGCCTGCAAAGCCAAAAGACCCAGGTTCAATTACCAGGACCCATGTAAGGCAGATACACAAAGTGGTGCATGTGTCTGGAGTTTGTTAGCAGCAGCTGGAGGCCCTGGTGTGTTCATTATCTATCTATCTATCTATCTATCTATCTATCTATCCATCCATCCATCCATCCATCCATCTATCTACCTACCTACCTACCTATCCTCTGTCATCTGCCTCATTCTTCCTCTCTCTGAAATAAATAAAAATTTAAAAATTTGTTTGTGTGTATGTATGAGGTACATCTATGCTATTTGTATGTGCGGGATGCATGTGTGGCAGCCAGAGGTTGAATTCAGGTATCTTCCTGCTGATTCGGATATGGTAGCCAGCATGCCCTGGGGACCCCTTTTCTCCCTGTCCCAAGTGCTGGGTTGGTTCCAGGCACTGCCACACGGGCCCAGCATTCACACAGGTGCTGGAGATGCAAACTCACATCCTCACACCTGCGCAGCAAGCGCCTTTAATGTCGGAGCCCCCTCCCCAGCCCAACCTTGGACTGGGGGTACCTCGTGTGCCTCTGTGGTCCCCTCCGCGGTGCTAGAGCCCAAAGTGGGACCTGTGCGTGCTAGGCAAGGGCTCTCCCCACCGAGTGACATCCTGGCCTCCCTGCTGTGTGGGGAACAAGTGCTGCACCCAACCAGCGGGGGCTCCCAGGCCCAGGAACCTCCCCCACCTTTGGCTCAAGCGCAGCCCTCCCAGGGAGCACGCAGTGCTTCGCCCATGGACTGCTGGTCAAGGAAGACGGAATGGGGCATGCTCCCCTTTGCCTCCCCTGCCCTTTGGGCTGGCCCCTGCCGCCCTGACCCCCAACACAGAGCCTCGGTCATCTCCTGAGTCAGGGAAGCACGAACTTCCCCCCTTAGAGCTGCCCCTCGGGGATGCTTGGCCTCAGACCCACTTTTCTCTCTTCCGTAAGACGTCATGGGCTCCCTGTTGCTTCCACATTTGTGCTCCAAACTGCTGGCCTCGCCTTCAGCTCTCTTGCTTCTCAATCTGGTCCCAGCTGCAGCTCCGTCTCCCTCCACCACGGTCTAAGCACCCATTCACCCCGTGCACGCTGGAGTCCCACTCATGCATAGTCTGCAGGCTGCTTTCCAAGTCCTCAGAGCAGCCTGTGTCATTAACGCACGCCATCAGGACTGCATCAGGGAAGACGCTGGCGCAGGCAGGCGGTGCCCGGCTCCTGGCTCCGAGCCTCTCCGGGCTCCGCCGCCCCGCGCTGGGACTGCACCTGGATGCGCGGCCTTCCAGAGCGGCTCTCGCCACGGGAGCAGCTGCAGATCCCTCCCAGCTCCCAAGAGCTCGCGGCGGGGAGCAGAGGCACTTGTATCAGGACACAGCGCAGCATCTCGCTGCCAAAGTGACAACTGCAATTATGCTTTGGCCGACAGCTGGAGAACAAACATCCCAGGCCTCTTGCGTGCCCATGAATCAGCAGTTCATGCTGTGTGCCCAGCTGGAGGTGGGGTGGGCCACTTCTGCCAGGCGCTCAGGTGGCCTGTGGCCGGCAGCTCACTGCCTTTAAAGGAGCACTGGGATCCTCAGGTGAACAGTGGAGGTCACTCCAGGACTCAGGGGAGCAGATGAGTCAGGGGACGAACGCTAGGCAAGATACAGCACTGAGGGACAGGACTTGGCTCCTTGGCAAAGGTAGGAGCAGGTCAAGGGAAGGGCCTAGGACTGGGGCCATCATGCACCACAGCCTGACACAGGGTTTGAAGGGCAGAGGGGCTCTACTGAGGCCCCTGGACTTCCATTTCTAAGCCCTTGCCAGACATTTCTGCCTCCCAGACATTGCATTTCTTACTCTTCACCTCGGCCCAGAACAGTGGGTTCTTTATTATTGCCATTTTACAGGGAGGAAACAGCCTCCTAGAGCAATTTGTCTGAAGCCACGCAGCTGGCGAGGGTAGAGGTAGAATTTGATCCCAAATGACCCGGCTACTGCTGCCTCCTCTTCCCTCCCCTCTTCCTCCTCTTCTTCGACAAGGACTCATAGCTCAGGATAGTCTTGAACTACGGATCCTCTTGTCTCAGCCTCGCAAAGTGCTGCAATTACAGACACCTCACCCAGCCTTTTTTTTTTTTTTTTTTTTTTTTTTTTTTTTGGTCTTTTGAGCGAAGGCCTCATTCTGTAGCCCAGGTTGGAGTCACTACGTAGCTCAGGCTATCTTCAAGCTTGTGGTGACTCTGGCTGTGGCCTGTGAGTTGCTGGGATTATAGGAGTGAGCCGCCACACCTGGTTCGGGATGAGTCCTCTGACTCCTGAATTTGTCCTCGGGTGGCATTTTCAATGCAGTCTTGGTTGCGGGCAAAGAAGATTTACCCCCTCCTCCAGCCCCTGTGCCTCCCACCCAGGATGGGCAGAGTCAGAGGCACCAGCAAGAGTTTGCCCTGGGAACCAAGGCGTTACCAAGGAAAATAAACAACAGCCATTTCAGGTGACAGGTGCTGGGCTGGGGAGCTGGAATACATAAGAGAAGAGCGACCAGGATTTCCTCATCGTGTGTTTTTGCATGTTCAGCAGGAACAGGCCGCATCGGGAGCTGCTCCTTCCTTGGCCTGTGGGAATCTGTTTCCCCGGCCCTGCCCCCAGGCTTGTCTCTGAAGCCTAGACTCCAGTTCTCGCCATCCCAGGACTGTGAAGAACCCTTGCAGGGGCTGAACTCAACCCAGGTGGCAGCAGGCTTGCAACAACTTTGCCTAGCATGCCTCCGAATGGGTGTGAAAGGCCTGAGGGGCTGGGACACAGGAGCGTTTGTATTTCGACTGGCGGCTGCCCATGAATCACCAATTTCATTTTGTGCTTTCAGCTCTGCGGAGGCATCATTTCCACCCAGCCGCACATGGAGCTGGCGGCCAGAGCCTCTTAGTGGGGCTATAAATAGCAGATCATCAACTCACCTCTTCTGAGCTCATCACAGGCTCCTCGGTTCACTATGCGTCTTCCAGCTGCCTGCATGTCACTTGTCACTCAGATTTCCCAGGTGAAGCCTGGCTGAGGTTCCCATGGCATGCTGGGGTGGGGAGACAGCTTTTTGGTTCCCAGAGCTGTTCAGGGTGACAGGGAGGGCAATGACAGACTTTTAAAGAGCTTGACATTTAAGATGTCATAATTATAATCTCAGGTCTGTGTGCTCCTCTCCAATTAAATACAGCAGCAAGGGACTGTCGTTTCTCTACAAGTCCTAGAAATCAAAGGCAAGGAGTCACCAAACACACACTCAGAGAAAGCCACCCAGAACAAATGGAAGGGTCGGTGCCTTCCTGTGGACTTGTCTGCTAACACTGAATGAAATACTCGTGGTTCTCTGGCTTCTGCCATGACATGGCGTTTCTCAGAATTACTCCGAGCACTTGCATTCAGGGAGCTCCCTGCAGGTCAGGCACCATGCCCAGCCTTAAGTGGGCATCGCGTCCAATCATCCCAGCAGCAGTGTCATGCCAGCAGCTTATAGACTGCTTTCTGGAGGGAGGGGCTGCTGTTCACAGGTGATTCACAGCCATGCATAGGGTTTCTTTTCTTTCTTTCTTCTTTTGTTTCTTTCTTTCCTTCTTTTCCTTTGAAGCAGTGTCTCACTCTAGCCCAGGTGGACCTGGAACTCACTCTGTAGTCCAGGCTGGCCTTGAACTCATGGTAATCCTCTTACCTCAGTCCCTGAGTGCTGTGATTAAAGGCATGAGCCACCACGTCCTGTCTCAAAGACAAGATTTTATCCAGTTGCTGAGCTGCAGAGCCCAATCTCTGAGCTGTCACCCTTTCAACCTCCTGCAGAAGAGACCTGTGTGTGCCCATGTATGTGCCCTTGGGGTATGAGTCTCCCCCCACCCAATATCTGACATACAGTCTCCTTTCTCAGCTCCATACACTCCATGACCGATGCTCATAGATTAACCTATAGTTTCAGGCTCCTTTGGCATCTTTTTAAAAAAATATTTTATTATTATTTATTTACTTATTTGACAGAGAAAGGGGGGCAGAGAGAGAGAATGGGCATGCCAGGGCCTCCAGCCACTGCAAACGAACTCCAGACGTGTGCGCCCCCTTGTGCATCTGGCTAATGTGGGTCCTGGGGAATCGAACCTGGGTCCTTTGGCTTTGTAGGCAAATGCCTTAACCGCTAAGCCATCTCTCCAGCCCACCTTTGGCATCTTGAATGTCAAATGTCACCATCTTCTCCCACATTTGGTTTTCTTGTGTGTTCTCCTGCAGGAAGGGCACCAGTCTGCCTCTCCAGAGTCACGGCTATGTGCTTTAGTTAAGTAGGAGGGACTCAGGCAACCCAGGCTGGCCTTGAACTTACTATATAGACAAACATGGCCTTGAACATTTTTGTTTTTGTTTGTTTTAGAGGAAGGATCTCACTCTAGCCCAGGCTGACCTGCACTCACTCTATAGTCCCAGGCTAGCCTCCTCAAACTCACAGTGATCCTCCTACCTCTGCCTCCCTCGTGCTGGGATCAAAGGCGTGCACCACCACACCTGGCCTGACCTTGAACTTTTGATCCTTCTGTGTTGACCTCCTGAGTGCTGGCATTACAGGGGTGCACCATGAGGTCTAGTAGATGTGGTGCTGGGGGTAGAACCCAGGACTTCGTGCATGCTAGTAGGCAAGCGCTCTCCCTGCTGAGTCCCACCCAGCCAGATGGGGTGCTTTGAGGCTGCAGATGCCCACCCCTCCCAAACCAGCCTAAAACAGAACTCAAAGGATAGAGGTCAGGGTCTGGAGCCTTCAACGGCACCCCCAGGGAGCTTTCTAGGCAGGGTTCCCCTGAGCCCTTCAATCCAGCTTCACTTTCTTTTAAACATATATTATGTATTTGTGTGCGTGTGCATGTGTATGTGTGCGTGTGTGTGTGTGATTATGCATGCCACAGTGCACACATGGAGCTCAGAGGACAACTTTGAGCTGTTGGGGCTCCCTCTCCTTTGACAGGTACTTGGTACTGGGGAATTGAACCCAGGCCTGCAGGCTTTTGCAAGCAAATGCCTTTAGTTGCTGAGCCATGTCCCTGCCTTCTACCCCATGGCTCTCCTTCCTATGCAAAGGCTGTCTTGCCATTTTCCTGCTCAGCAGCCATGGGTAACTTGCTTCTGACTACAGACAAGTCCAAAGGCCTTGATGTGGACTCCAGGCCCGGTGCATCTACTTCACGGTTTCTCCTTCCAAGCCTTTGCACCTTGGGCTGCACACCAGCCTGCCCACCATTCCCTCCTCGGCTTCTTTGGACTCCAAATAGCATTTGGGTACAGTGGAGTACAATGAAACAGTGCCCCCACCAAGACCTGAAGCCCTCCTCACAAGGCATAGGGAACCATCACCAAATACCCTTGTCTGAGCATGGTAATGCACATCTGTGATCCCGGTACTGAGGAGTCTGAGGCAGGAGGATCAAGAGTTCAAAACAGGGCTGGGGAGATGATGCAGTCATTAAAGACACTTACTTGCAAAGCCTGCTGGCCCAGGGTTAATTCCTCAGTACTCAAGTAAATCCAGATGCACAAAGTGGAACATGTGCCTGGAGTTGGTTTGCTGTGGCCAGGGGCCCTGGTGTGCCCATAATCTCTCTCTCTCTCAAATAAGAATATTCAGAAATAAAAATAAAAGAGTTCAAGATCATCCTTAGCTACATAGCAAGTTCAAGGTCAGCTTGGACTGCCTAAGACCTTATCTCCAAAAACAAAGAATAACAAAACAGGTAACTTCTCGTTAACTGGGACTGAAGAATATCTTGTGAAACTGTCCGCTCTTCTGAAACCCTACTAAAAACCCTCACAGCGGACTCAAAAGAGGGACAAACTACATGATCTCTGAGGAGAAGAGAGGAGACAGCCACAGAGATGTAGGCCAACTTTGGAGGGGAGGAGGTTGCAGTGATGACTAACACGGCACCGTGGAGGGCTGAAGCCTGCGGTGGGGCTTGGGGGGAAGGAAGGCCAGGTGAGCATCCTGGGCGGTGTGCTCCTGCAGGACTTTACTCCCAGGGAATTGGAATGTGCACACCAGGCGCTGGACAGGGTACGAAATTGAAAACGCGGGGAGCACATGGCAGTCCAGATCCCGAAAGCTCCCAGCACCTCTTCCTTGCCTGCTCCTGCTCAACCGGCCGGCGGGCCACACCACCTCCCAGGCCTCTGAGAACAGAGAGGGCTCTAGAGCAAGGCACTGACCAGCAGAGGACCTCTGCCCATACCTCGGAAGTCCACTGGCACATGAACTCTGCCCAGACATGCTGCCTGCCTAGTCCTCTCTTCAGCACACAGTCCTTCAACGTGATCAGAGCCAGGATCCCCGGATTTATACGTTTCAGGAATGAATACCTGAGACATGCAGTCTGGGTGGAAGGGGCATGAGGAAGAATGCGTAAATTTAGGAAGAAAAGGGTTTGTGTAAGGGGGGGGCGGTGTTTGCACACTCCCAAGTATGTGGTCGCATGTCTGCGGGGTGTGCGTGCAGGCGGAGGTCACAGACTGCTGTTGGGTGCCCCCCTTCGTCACTCTGCTTTATTTCATCACTTAGTCACTCTGCCAAGAACTTGCCCTAGGGATCTCCCCTGCCTCAGCCTCCCAAGGGCTGGGGTGACAGGCAGCCTACCACAGCCACCAGCATTTAGGTGGGTGCTGGGGATCCAAACTCTGGTCTTCATGCTTACATGATAAATGCTTTATCCCTGAGCCATCTCTGTAGCCCAGGAAGGAAAGGAATGGAAGTGCTATGAAATCCTTGGAGAGAAAAAACGAGACTTACATCTCAAGGTTCATTGTCATGAGCTTTCAGAAGACCAAGGATAAGAAATCCAAAACAAGCAAGGAAGGGAGGGGGGGAGGGAGGAAAGGGGAGCTGGCCAGTCCAAAGGGTCAGGAACCAGAATGGCCCAGACCTCCCGGCAGCAGGCCTGGAAGGGTTCTGAGTGAGAATTATTACAAGCATGTCCAGCCCATGGCCTGTGGGTCCCACGAGTCTCAGCATAGCCATGAGTTTAGCATGACTTATTTGTAGATGACATTATGTCATGATGTTAAAAGGTTAAACACCTCTGACATCACACATACCCAAACGATTTATCAGTTGTAGCAGTAGAATGAAAAGATATTTTCCAGGATGGAGAGATGGCTCAGTGGTTAAAGGTGCTTGCTTGCAAAACCTGCAAATTAAAAAAGAATAGCCAGGTGTGGTGGCGCACGCCTTTAATCCCAGCACTTGGAGGCAGAGGTTGGAGGATCGCCATGAGTTCAAGTCCACCCTCAGACTACATAGTGAATTCCAGGTTAGCCTGGCTAGAGCAAAACCCTACCTCAAAAAAAAAAAAAAAAAAAAAAAACTGAAATATCTGCTTGAAGGGAATATGACCAATTTGCAATATGTTTATATGCTAAAGTTTCCAATAAAATTTTTAAGAATCATATCTAGTTCAATTATAAATTTATCATAGAACTATGGAATTATCAATTATTTGAATCTTCCCAGTGACAGGGAGGTCAATTCAACTCAAGCAAATATTATATATATATATGTATGTGTATATATATATATGTATATGTATATATCTATATATTTACTTAGCACACTTATTTATTTAGGGACTTATTTATTCAGCATTTTTTAGTGTTTATTATTGTTAACAAGATGTTTCATATGGACACATCATGTGTTCGTACCCTCTTTTCCTTCTTCTCTGTTCCTGTTCCATTAGGGATGCTCCTCAGTAGGGTTGCAGGTATTGAGTATGGAGAGACCTGGCTGGAGCCAGTCCTCAGACAGTTAGCCTATCTAGTGCTGGAAAGCACTACATGAGCTACTGGGGGAAAATAGCCAACAACAGTCTGAGCGACCAGAGGTCTAAGCTACTCAGAAGCAAACACCCTGACAGGATGCACATGCCAGTGCAATGGTGGCACACAGCCTTGGTGGGTAACCAATAGCTTTCTGATTGGCTAAGAGATCCACTCAGTATTGAATATTTTTATGGCAGCTCTAATTGTTTAAAGTTCTTCCACTCAAAGAGAGAGCTGTGGCCTGCAGCTCTCTTAGTTGGCACAGTACTTACCTGGCATGCAGGAAACCTTGGGTTAGATCCCCATCATGGCATAAATCAGGCACGGTATTTACACACCTGTGCAATCCCAGCACTCAAGAGGTGGAGACAGGAGGATCAGAAGTTCAAAATCATCCTTGATACACAGTGAGCTTCAGACTGGTCTGGGCAACATGGAACCAAGAAAGAGAAATGAGAGAGAGAGAGAGAGAGAGAGAGAGAGAGAAAGGGAGCAAGCCCATAAACCTGTTACCACAGCACTCCTACTGAGGCAGTAGGGTCACTTTGAGTTCAAGGCCAGCCAGGATTACATAGTGAGACTTTGTTTCTAAATAAATAAATAGACAAGTAATTAAAGAAGTAAATGAAACAGAGACTGGAGGTGTATAGCTTGGCATTGGAACACCCATTAGAACACACAGGGTCCCAGATTCAGTTCCCCCAGCACCGACACATGCTTAAGAATATGTGATTAGTGTTTTGTGTTTTTTTTTAATATTTATTTATTTATTTATTTGAGAGCAGCAGAGAGAGAAAGAGGCAGAGAGAGAGAGAGAGAGAATGGGCGCGCCAGGGCCTCCAGCTGCTGCAAACAAACTCCAGATGCGTGCGCCCCCTTGTGCATCTGGCTAACGTGGGTCCTGGGGAATCAAGCCTTGAACCGGGGTCCTTAGGCTTCACAGGCAAGCGCTTAACCACTAAGCAATCTCTCCAGCCCCAATTAGTGTTTTTTGGTTTTTTTGTTTGTTTGTTGTTTGTTTTGGTTTGGTTTTTGGAGGTAGGGTTTTACTCTAGTTCAGGCTGACCTGGAATTAACTATGTAGTCTCAGGTTGGCCTCAAACTCATGGTGATCCTCCTACCTCTGCCTCCCGAGTGCTGGGATTAAAGGCGTGCACCACCACACCCAGCTAGTATTTTTTAAAAAATAATTTATTTATTTGATGGGGGAAGAGGCAGCTGGAGAGAATGGGCACACCAAGGCCTCCAGCCACTGCAAATGAACTCCAGACACATGCACCACTTTGTGCATCTGGCTTACGTGGGTACTGGGGAATAAAACCTGGGTCCTTAGGCTTCATAGGCAAGAGCCTTAACCTCTAAGCCATGTCTCCAGCCTGCAATTAGTTCTATAGAGCGTTCATACTTTGGCCCTGTTCTTGCCTTGGAAAGCAGTGACAAAAGGGACCTCTTGCAGGGAACAGCCCTTTAAGCCTCCTCTAGGTGGCTCGGATCCTCCCCTGGAGCTGGCCTCCAGTCTCCCACCCTCCACGGCCTCCTTGCAGGTACATCAGCTCATCACTGCTGCGCTTCAAGTAGGCATTCAGTCTAAAGTCCTCCTGGCGTGGCCCAAGGCATGCCAAAACGGTAAGGGCGCTTCATGCCCTGTGATCTCCATGCTGACATCCTCTAGGAAAATGGAAGCAGCCACTAGACCGCTGTTCTAAGAACACCAGTTTTAAGGTTTCTAGGAGAGAGAAGAATTGTCTAATTCAATTGAAAAACAGTTAAGCCTGCATTTCCAACAGGCTAAAACATACAACCATCTTGATGCTGAAAATGACATCTTATGGGGCTGGGAAGATGGCTCAGTGGTTAAAGGCCCTTGCCTGAAAACACCATCTTTTAAAAAAAATTACTTATTTATTTATGAGAGAGAGAGAATGAGAATGAGCATGCCAAGGTCTTTTGCCACTGCAAATGAACTCCAGACACATGAGCCCACCACTTTGTGCAACTGGTTTCGAGTGAGTACTGAGGAATTTAACCCAGGGACAGCAGATTTTGCAAGCAAGCACCTTCAACTACTGAGCCAGCTCCTGAAAATCCCATCTTATGTGCAGGACAGATAGTAACCCAGTTACAGGCACACAACACCAACACTGCAGGTTCTGGGGTCTAAACTCAGGTCCTCATGCTGGTGGGGCATGTTACCCATGGAGCTGTCTCTCTATATCTCTAGCTCCTATAATAATTTTTAAATTTTTATTTATTTATTTGAGAGAACAAGAGAGAGAGAGAGAGGGAGAGAGGGTGGGAGAGAATGGGCATATCTTGCTTCTGCAAATAAATGCCAGACACACGCACCACTTTGTGCATCTGGCTTTACGTGGGTAAAGAAGAAAAGCTTCTTGGGCTGGGGAGGTGGTTCGGAGATTAAAGGCACTTGCTTGCAAAGTCTGCTGGTCCATGTCTGAGTCCTTAACACCTGCGCAAAGCCAGATGCACAAAGCGGTGCATGCATTAAGAGTTCATTTGCAGTGGGAAGAGACATTGATGAACCCATACCCACATGTACACACATGGGCAAATAAATAAAATTTTTTAAATTTCTATTTTAGGGCTGGAGAGATGACTCAAAGGTTAAGGTGCTTACCTACAGAGGCTAACGACTTGAGTTCGATTCCCTACTGCCCACATAAGCCCAATGTACAAGGTGGCACACGCATCTGGAGTTCGTTTGCAGTGGCAGGAGGTCCTACTGTGCCCATTCTCTGTCTCTCTCTGCTTTAAAACAAATAAATAAAAAAATGTTTTTGTTTTGTTTTGCTCTTTCAAGGTAGGGTCTCACTCTAGCTCAGGTTGACCTGAAATTCACTCTGTAGTCTCAGGGTAGCCTTGAACTCATGGTGATCCTCCTACCTCTGCCTCCTGAGTGCTGGGACTAAAGGCGTGTGCCACCACGCCTGGTTCAAATAAAATATTTTATAAAACTTGTATTTTATTTTATTTTAAAATATTTTATTTAGGGCTGGAGAGATGGCTTAGTGGTTGAGCACTTGCCTGTGAAGCCTAAGGACCCCAGTTCGAGGCTTGATTCACCAGAACCCACATTAGCTAGATGCACAAGGGGGCGCACACATCTGGAGTTTGTTTGCAGTGGCTGGAGGCCCTGGTGCGCCCGTTCTCTCTCTCTCTCTCTCTCTCTCTCTCTCTCTCTCTCTCTCCTGCCTCTTTCTCTGTCACTCTCAAATAAATAAAAATAAATAAATAAAATATTTAATTTAGTTTATTTATCTGATAGAGAGAAAGAGGGGGAGAGAGAGAGAGAGTGAGAAAGAATGGGCATGCCGGGGCCTCCAGCCACTGCAAACAAACTCCATATGCATGCTCCACCATGTGCATCTATCTGGCTTAAGTGGGTCCTGGGGAATTGAACCAGGATCCTTAGGCTTCACAGACAAACAAACACCATAACCACTAAGCCATTTCCCCAGCCCTAAAACTTGCATTTTAGAATGACATAGAAGTTTAGTTCTTGGTAGTTCTACATTCAACAGTGAAAGAAAACTCACAGCAAAACCAAAAGAAAGCTGCGACTTCCGAAGCGTTGCTAGGAGCTATGAAAGAGCAAGGAACCCAGTGAGGGACTCTAAGTGCAGAGGGACTTACAGCCTCAGAGAGTTCAAAATCTCTGAGTTACTCCTCTCCAGAAGGAGGAAGACCTCAGATAAAAGGGGAACCAGGACAGTGAGGCTAAAATTGAGCAAAGCAAGAGTTCTTGGGACAAGTTAGAATCTTGAAAAGCTCTGGAAAGAAAATAAAACTTGTGAAAGTGGATATAGTCTCTTCAAAATAAGGGCTATGATGAGACCTGGGAAATTGAGATGGACAGAGTTCCCCTCAGACAAGCAAGACTAAATCCCAAGGAAGAGGGGCCATGCTTGAGGTCTGTTATGGTTTCAATTTAAAGTGCCTCATGTTTGGAAGTTGGAGGGCTGGAAAACTCTCAGTGGGTTGGAGCCTGGTTAGCTGGACGATGTCACTAAGGAAGGACTTGAAAGATATACCTGCTTCTGGCTCTAGCTTGAGCTCTCTGCTTGGCCAAGATGTGAAAAACAAACTCCTACACTGCTACCCTGCCATAGCAGACTGTCTGTAACCCCTGGAACCAAAATAAGCCTGTCTTCCCTCAAGCTATCTCTAGTATTTAAAAAAAATTTTTTTTTTTGACATAGGGTCTCACTGTAGCCCAAGCTGATCTGGAACTCGCTCTATAGTCCCAGGCTGGCCTCAAACTCACAGCGATCCTCCTACCTCTACAGAGCTTCCAAGTGCTGGGATTAAAGGCACATGCCACCAAGCCAGCTTAAGAAATATTGTGTGTGGTCTGGAGAGATGGCTTAGCGGTTAAGCGCTTGCCTGTGAAGCCTAAGGACCCCGGTTCAAGGCTTGATTCCCCAGGACCCACGTTAGCCAGATGCACAAGGGGGCGCACGCATCTGGAGTTTGTTTGCAGTGGCTGGAAGCCCTGGCGTGCCCATTCTCTCTCTGTCTCTATCTGCCTCTCTCTCTCTCTCTCTCTGTCAAATAAATAAATAAAAATGAACAAAAAAAAATTAAAAAAAATATTGTGTGTGTGTGTGTAACAGAGAGAGGGAGAGAAAGGGAGAGAAAGGGAGAGAATAGGCACACAAGGGCCTCTTACAGCTACAAGTGAACTCCAAATGCATATGGCACTTTTGTGGCTTTACATGGGCACTGAGAAATTGAACCCCAGGCTGTCAGGCTTTGCAAGCAAGCACCTTTAACGGCTGAGCCATCTCTCTGGTCCTCTGTCCAGTATTTTGATCACAGCAACAGGAAAACTAAGTGATGCAAGGTCGCTCTCTGACAAGAGAGGGTGACCTGTGCCACGCTGAGGCAGGTCAGAGAGATCCACCTCTCCCAGGCCAGGCAGGAGCCAAGAGCCGTTAGAGCATTGTCCCACCCCGTCATGCAACGACCGGCCTTTGCTGTTAGCCGCCCCTTCAGTGTTTGCTTTTTCTTTAAAGTAAGATGTTGGTGGCCAGGACAATTTGACTGCCTAATTGACAGAATCTTCCCTTTTGCCTGGCTGCCTTGAGCCCAGACTTGCCAGCCAAGCAGCCCATAGTTGGCAGCCAGCTGGACAGCCCTCATGCCAGCCTGGCTGCTTTGAACGCGCCACGAATGTCTTGAGAAAGCTAGACTGAGACCACAGCTGCTTGCTGCCAAAGCCCAGCGCCAGCTCCAGCTCCAGAAGGCGCTGTTCCAGCTACTTCTGTTTCAAACAGCTTGCGCCAGAGGTTTTTTTAAATCTTATTTTATTTTATTTTTACCATCATCAGCCTTAGTGAACTATAGCAGTCTTCACCCAGGCTAAAGGGGGAACACTTCCCCTGGTGGCTCAGAAGGCCTGTGATGGGTGCAAAAGCCGTCTTTCTTGTGAATGAAAGTCCATGCTGTGATTGGTGCAAATGCTGGCTTTTATTTGCATGAAGGATTCCGATTGGTGCAAAGAACCTGGCCATCCCCATCATGTTACTCCGCTCGAGTCGCCCTCCCGTGTCGCCCTCCTTGTGGCAGCAGTAGGCCCGCTAAAAGGCTTTTGCAGCGGGGACGGGTGGAGCCGAGCTGGGCGGAGACCGTGGAGGCCGCGGCAGCGCTCGGCAGCAGGGACGGTGGCTACCTCAGCAGTGGCAGCTAAGGGCGCCTGAGAGCCACTGGGATGGGGGCAGAGGTGGCGGAGGTGACAGGGTGCAGATGACAAGGCATGGGCCCAGCCATTGGAAAGGTTCAAATGGCTTGAGGACCAAGGGTCCCAGCATCGGGGCCTGAGAGCCGGAGAAGCGAAGGATCCCAAATCGTGAGGCCTGTTCATGAGTGTCCCCAGTAGCAGGTGCGGTTCACTACTGCTGCTAATGCCCGCTGCTGCACCTGCCCACTGCTGCTGCTGCCCAGTGCTGACGGCTGGCATATGTTCGGGCCGCCAGAGCGAGCCAGCCAGCCATGGTGGCGCACGCCTTTAATCCCAGCACTCCCAAGGCGGACGTAAGAGGATTGAGTTCAAGGCCACCCTGAGACTACATAGTGAATCCCAGGTCAGCCTGGGCTAGAGTGAGACCCTACCTTGAAAACACAAACAAACAAACAAAAAACCCGGAGCAGAGAAGCCTTCAAGCTAGGTGTACAGTCTCTGGCTGTGGCAGCCTGGAGCAATAGGCACTTTACTGTCAGGGCTTGGCGCTGTAAGCCTCTGGGCATGACATCTCAGTCCCCAGGCTTCGGACTCAGGCTCAGGACTTCCAACACTAGAAGGCTTCATCTCACCCGCTTAGTTTATTTCCACGCAGGCAGAGCAGTCGGATCTCAGCAGCTGGTAATATCTCTGCGATGGACAGTGGACCAACTCCTAGAAGATACTCAACAGTAAAAAGCATGAAGCCACGTGTGGTGGTGGACGCCTTTAGTCCTAGCACTTGGGTAGGAGAATTTCTGTGAGTTTGAGGCCAGCCTGGGACTATGGCGTGAGTTCTAGGTCAGCCTGGGCTACTGTGAGACCCTACCTCAGCCAGAAAACCAAAAGAGAAGGTAGCAGAAATGTACGAGCCTAGGATTCGATCCAGAAACTTCTCTGCACGTACAACAGCTGTATGCGCAGACATGGACGTTTAGAGCTTAGGAGCAGCGGCGCACTGATCGGCTCTGGGAACCACGGTAAACAGACTTTCCTGATCTGTTCACAATAGACGCAAGACTACCACGGACACAGAGGTGGGGGTGGCAGCTCGGAATGCATGTGTTACCCTCTAGAAATTTCTTATTACGGGGCTGGGAAGATGGCCCATTGGTTAAAGTTGCTTGCTTGTAAAGCCCGCTAACCCTGGTTCGATTCCCCAGTACCCACATAAAGCCAGATGAACAAAGTGACACGTGCCCCTGTAGTTCATTTGCAGCAGCAAGAAGCCTTGGTGTGCTCGTTGTCTCTTTCCCTCTGTCTATTGCAGTCAGGTTCGCATTACTGTCAGAAAACACCCAACCGAAAGCAGTTTGTGGAAAAAAGGGTTTATTTTGGTTTACAGACTCAAGAGGAAGCTCCATGATGGCAAGGGAAAATGATGGCATGAGCAAAGGGTGGACATCATCTCCTGGCCAACATCAGGTGGACAATAGCAGCAGGAGAGTGTGCCAAACACTGGCAAGAGGAAGCTGGCTATAACACCCATAAGCCCGCTCCCAGCAATACACTGCCTCCAGGAGGCTTTAATTCCCAAATTGACACCAGCTGAAGACCTAACATTCAGAACACATAAATTTATGGGGGACATCTGAATCAAACAACCACACTGTTTCATACACATAAATAAATAACTAAAAATAAAAGTTAAATCTTTAATTTTTATTCATTTATTTATGTGTGAGAGAGAGAAGGGGAGAGAGAGGGAGGGAGGGAGAAGAGGTAAAGAAAGAGGGAATGGGCACACCAGGGCCTCTAGCTACTGCAAATGAACTCCAGATGTATGCACCACCTTGTGTATCTAACTTACTTGGGTCCTGGGGAATTGAACTTGGGTCCTTTGGCTTTGTAGGCAAGCACCTTAATGGCTAAACCATCGCTCCAGCCTGTTAATAATTAAAAAAAATAAAATTCTTGCCTGGCATGGTGGTGCACGCCTTGAATCCCAGCACTCGGGAGGCAGAGGTAGGAGGATCAGCATGAGTTCAAGGCCACCCTGAAACTGCATAGTGAATTCCAGGTAAGGCTGGTCTAGAGCGAGACCCTACCTCGAAAAACAAACAAACAAAACAAAAACCAATTTCTTGTCACTAATTTTAAAAAGCAGAACATAGCCAGGTGTGATGGCACACACCTTTAATCCCAGCACTCGGGAGGCAGAAGCAGGAAGAACGCCGTGAGTTCAAGGCCACCCTGAGACTACATAGTGAATTCCAGGTCAGCCTGGGCTAAAGAGAGACTCTATGTGGAAAACACCAAAAAAAAAAAAAAAAAAAAAAAGTAGAAGATAGGAACAAGAACGAGGTCACTGACTTCCTCAAGTAGAGTTTCCAAATAAAAACAAAACTTTCAGCATATTAACATAAACACTGAAATTTATAATGGCATTGACTGGAGAATGAAGGCAGAGGGAGGAGAGGAAGAAGAGATTACAAGATCATTTTATTGTTGGTCATTGTAGGGAATTAGGACATGTTGTGCCAACAGTGAATAGGTCAAGGGTATTTTATACAGGTAAATTCTAGAAGAAAAGTACAAACTTTCCCTACCTGGTGTCCGTGTCCGTGTCCGTGTGTGTGTGTGTGTGTGTGTGTGTGTGTTTAGCTCAGTGGCAGAGTGCTTGCCTAGCACGTACAAAGCCCTGGGTTTGCTTCTCAGAATCACCAAAAACACAAAAATAAAAGAAAAATTACCTTTCTAAATACAAAATTATATATACATACACATATAGTTTGTTTTTTAAAATTTTTTAAAATCTTTTATTTATTTATTTTGAGAGAGAGAGAGGCAGATAGAGAGAATGGGTACACCAGGACCTTTAGCCACTGCCAAAGAACTCCAGACACACACGCCACCTTGTGCATCTGGGTTATGTGGGTATTGGGGAATTGAACCTGGGTCCTTAGGCTTCGCAGGTAAGTGCCTTAACCACTAAGCCATCTCTCCAGCTCTGTTTGTTTGTTTTTTGAGGTAGGGTCTTACTCTAGCCCAGGCTAACCTTGAATTCACAGCGATCCTCCTGCCTCTGCCTCCCAAGTGCTGAGATTTAAAGGTGTGTGTTACCACACCCAGCTGAAAACTACATTTTAAAAGAGACAGAAAATATAAAATTATGCTATGAAAACAGTATAGAAAATCATGTAACAGGGATGGGGAGATGGCTCAGAGGGAAAAGTGCTCACCACAGCAGCACGAAGACCAAAGTTCAGATCCCCAGTACCCATGTAGAATGTTGGGTGTGTGCCTGTAACCCCAGCACTGGGAAGGCAGAGATAAGGAATCTCTTGGGGGTCACTGGCTAGCTAGTCTAGCCTAACTGGTAGGCTCTAGGTTCAGCGAGGACCCTGTCTCAAAGAATAAGGTGGAGACCCGCTGAGAGAGTCGCCTGATGCTGACTTCTAGCCTCCACACGCATGTGCACGCATGTGCATGTACACCTGCACCACACATGTGAGCTCAGCACAACACACATACATATGTAATAAAAATTAAGTCAATAAACTGGGCATGGTGGTGCACACCTTTAATCCCAGCACTTGGGAGGCAGAGGTAGGAGGATTGCTGTGAGTTCATGGCCACCCTGAGACTACGTAGTGAATTCCAGGTCAGCCTGGGCTAGAGCAAAACCTTACCTCGAAACAAACAAAGGAACAAAAATTAAGTCAATAAAACAATATAACAGAAAAGAAACTAGCCGGGCGTGGTGGCGCACGCCTTTAATCCCAGCACTCGGGAGGCAGAGGTAGGAGGATGGCCATGAGTTCGAGGCCACCCTGAGACTCCATAGTGAATTCCAGGTCAGCCTGAGCTAGAGTGAGACCCTACCTCGAAAAACCAAAAAAATAAAAAATAAAAAAAAAAAGAAAAGAAACTGTAGCTTACTAGTAAAACAGTTGCATGGAAAGCCCTAGGCTCAATTCCACAGACCTAAATAAAGAAACAAAATAGGGCTGGAGAGATGGCTTAGTGGTTAAGGCACTTGCCTGCAAAACCAAAGGACCCAGGTTCAATTCCTCAGGACCCACATAAGCCAGATGTACATAGTTGTGCATGCATCTGGAATTTGTTTGCAGTGCCTAGAGGCCCTGGATGCCCATTCTCTCTCTTTCTCTCTCCTCACTGTCTCTGCTCACAAGTAAAAAAGAAAAAAAAAAAGAAAAGTAGGGCTGAGGATGTAGCTCAGTTGGGGAGTGCTTGCCTAGCACGTTCAAAACTCACCCTCAACTACTTAGGAAGTTTGAGGCTAGCCTGATATTGTAGTTACCTTTGTGTTGTTGGGATAAAACACCTGACCAAAAGCAGCTGATGGGAGGAAAGGGTTCATTTTGACCGAGGTCGGGTTTCACACTGGCCCACTAGCCTAGGCTGACCTGGAATTCACTATGTATTCTCGAACTCATGGCGATCCTCCTACCCCTGCCTCCCGAATGCTGGGATTAAAGGCGTGCGCTACCACACCCAGCCTTTGACTTACAGTTTCAAGGGGAAGCTTCGTGATGGCAGGAGACCCCGTGGCATGAACAGAGGCTAGACATCACCTCTGCTATAGCAGGTTGAAAATGGCAGCAGGAGAGTGAGCCCAGCTTTGGCAAGGGGGAGCTGCCTATCAGACCCCAAATAACCCTCACCCCAACAACACACCTCCTCCACTAAGGCTTCACCTCCCAAACTGCCGGCGGCTGGGAAACAAGCATTCAGAATACATGAGTTGGGCTAGAGAGATGTTTTAGCAGTTAAGGCACTTGCCTGGGAAGCCTAAGGCCCCAGTTTTGATTCCCCAGTACACATGTAAACCAGGTGTATGAGGTGATGCATGCCTCGGGAGTTCGTTTGCAGTGGCTAGAGGTCCTGGCACACCCATTCTCTCTTTCTACCTGCCAACTTTTCTCTCTCAAATAAATAAATAAATAAACACATGAGTTTATGGGGGAACATCTGATTCAAACCACCACATCTGTGCTACATGAGATCCTCTCTCAAAAATAAATAAATAAAAGGGCTGGAGAGATGGCTTAGCAATTAAGGTGCTTGCCTGAGAAACCTAAGGACCAAGACTCAATTCCCCAGGACCCATATAAGCCAGATGCACAAGGTGGTGCATGTGTCTGAATTCGTTTGCAAAGGCTAAAGGCCCTGGAGTGCCCATTTTTCTTTTTTTCCTCTCTCTCTCCCTCTCTTCCTCCCTCTTCCTCTCTATTTCAAATAAATAAAAATAAATAAAATTATATATATATGGTTTGGCCTGGTGGCACACGCCTTTAATCCCAGCACTCAGGAGGCAGAGGTAGGAGGATCTCGAGAGTTGGGGGCCACCCTGAGACTACATAGTGAATTCCAGGTCAGCCTGGGCTACAGTGGAAACCCCCCTCCCCTGAGAAACAAAGCAAAAAAGAGGGTGTGGGGGTATACCTCAGTCGTAGAGTGCTTGCTTAACATATTTGAGGCTCTGGATTCAATTAGTATTGAAAAAAAAATCAACAGATTAAAATAGGCCAAATTTCCAGGCGTGGTGACACACGCCTTTAATCCCAGCACTAGGGAGGCAGAGATAGGAGGATTGCCATGAGTTTGAGGCCACCCTGAGACTACATAGTGAATTCCAGGTCAGCCTGGGCTAGTGAGACCCTACCTTGAAAAACCAAAATAGATAAACTAAAATAAAATAGCTCGAATTAGCCAGGCTTCGTGGCATAGGCCTATAACTCTGGCTACTGGGTAGGATGAGATAAGAGTATGATTAGGTTCAAGACTTGCCTGGTGTTGACTACTGGGGAGACTCAAAACTCACCAAAGTGGAGGACAGGGGAAATTGCTTAGTGGTTATGGCATTGGCCTGCAAAGCCTAAGGACAGGTGTTTGATTCCCCAGGACCCACATAAGCCAGATGCACAAGGGGGCACATGTGTCTGGAGTTCATATGTAGTGGCTGGAGGCCCTGGCATGCCCATTCTCTCTTTCTCTCTATCTGTCTCTTTCTGTCTCATAAATAAATAAATAAAATATTTTTTTAAAAAAAAACAACCTCACCAAAGTGCTGAGAATAAGTGACTGTTGAGTGCTTGGCACTAAATGAGGCATCTCTATTGTTTGCTGCAGAAAGAATGCAAGAGCCACAGGACGGGAGCAGTGCCGCGGAGTGCTGTCTTCTGGGTGTGCAGCGGCCATTGCACTCATGACCGCACAGGGACTGTCTGTCATTGCCTCTACGAGACTTACATAATATTGGGCCCATCAACATTTCTTCATGGATGATGAAGGAGGGCAAAAAAAAAAAAAAAAAAAAAAAAAAAGACATTAAAATAAGAGACTAGCTGGAAAGAAGGGATTCAGAGGAAGGGGTCTGAGAGGAGAGGAACAAAAGAAGATAATGGGAGGAGATTATGATCAAAATACATTGTGTATATGTATGAAAATTGTCAGTAAAAAGTTTAAAATATGGGCTGGAGAGATGACTTAGTGGTTAAGATGCTTGCCTAGAAGCCGAAGGACCCAGGTTTGATTCCCCAGTATACACATAAGCCAGATGCACAAGGTAGCACACGAGTCTGGAGTTTATTTCGAGTGGCTAAAGGCCCTGGAGTGCCCATTCTCTCTCTCTCTCCTCTCTCTCTCTATCTGCCTCTCTGACTATGTCTCTCTCTCATAAATACATAAATAAAATATAAACTTTAAAAAAAAGTTTGAGAGAGAGAGAAACCTACCTGGACTATCAGGCCAGCCTGGGAAGCTTAATGTCTGCTTAACAATGTGAGGCCCTAGGTTTAATCAGCAGCATCCCCCAAAATAATTAAAAGTAATATAAATAAGTAGATATAAATAAAACAGCCAAAATAATTTTATAAAAGAACACAGTCGGGGAAACTCATTCAGTCTGATTCTAAGACTTGCCATTGGGGAGACTGCTCAGCACTTGATGATTGCTACCTGCAGAGCCTGCCAGCTCAAGTTCAATCCCCAGCACCCAAGTAAAGCTGCATGCAAAGTGGCATGTGTATGTGCATCTGAGATCCCAACACGCCTATGGCAATGGGAGGCAGAGCCTGGAGAATCTGAAGCCCCCTGGCCAAGCTTGTGCCAGCTAGTCTCAAAGAAGATGGAGTGCCTCAAAGTTGTTCCTCCGCAGACACACCATGGCGCACACATACACAAATAAATAATAATTGTAATAATAAAAAGACTTATCAAAACCTAGAATAGTGTTGGCAAACTGTAACTTGCTAGCCAAGCCTGCCTGGCCTGGAGCCTGTTTTTGCCAGGCTTCCAAGCTAGAAACGCTTTTTGCATTTTTATTTTACTTTTTGGTTTTTCAATGTAGGGTCTCACTTTAGCCCAGGCTGACCTGGAATTCACTATGTAGTCTCAGGGTAGCCTCGAACTCACGGTGATCCTCCTACCTCTGCTTCCCGAGTGTTGGGATTAAAGGCATGCACCACCATGCCCGGTGCATTTTTATTTCCTATCTCATTTTTTTTTTTTTTTTATGAAAGAGAGAGAGAGAGAGAGAGAAATGGTGTGCCAGGACCTCCTGCCACAGCAATGGAACTCCAGACGTGTGCACCACCTGTGCGCACTTGTGACCTTGTGCGTCTGTCTTATGTGGGATCTGGAGAGTCAAACATGGCTCATTAGGCTTCACAGGCAAGCACCTTAACCGTGAAGCCACTTCTCCAGCCCACATTTTTATTTCTATTTTTAAATATTATTTATTTATTTATTTATTTATTTGACAGAGAAAGAGGGAGAGAGAGAGAATAGGGTGTGCCAGGGCCTCCAGCCACTGCAAACGAACTCCAGACGCATGCGCCACTTTGTGCATCTGGCTAATGTGGGTCCTAGGGAATTGAATCTGGGTCCTTTGGCTTTGCAGGCAAGCGCCTTAACCACTAAGCCATCCCTCCCCATTTTTTTCTTTTTATTAATTTTTTGTTTATTTTTATTTATTTGAGAGCGACAGAGAAAGAAAGAGGCAGAGGGAGAGAGAGAGAGGCAGAGAGAGAATGGGCATGCCAGGGTCTCCAGTCACTGTAAACAAACTCCAGATGCATGCACCCCCCTGTGCATCTGGTTAACGTGGGTCCTGGGGAATTGAGCCTCGAACCAGGGTCCTTAGGCTTCACAGGCAAGCACTTAACCGCTAAGCCATCTCTCCAGCCCCTACTTTATTTCTTAATTTCTCTTTATTTGTGCATTAAAATATTTCTTGGTTACTATTAAGTGTATGTGTGGGGGGGATGGGGGTGTGTACGCATGTGGTGGTCAGAAGACAATTTCCAGGTCAGTCCTCACCCTTCACCTCATTTGAGGCAGGGTTTTTCTCACTCTAGAGTCTCATTCTGCTATTTGCTGGGCTAGCCTTGGCTTCCAGGAATCCTGTCTCTGCCTCTCATCTTCCCTTAGCATGAGCATATGGGATTACAGAAGCCCACTATGGCTTCTGGCTTTTTAAAAAATATATTTTATTCATTTATTTGAGAGAGAGAAAGAGGCAGATAGAGAGAAAGGGCACACCAGGGCCTCCAGCTGTTGCAAATGAACTCCAGAAGCATGTGCCCCCTTGTGCATCTGGCTTACGTGTGTCCTGGGGAATCGAACCAGGGTCCCTAGGCTTCACAGGCAAACGCCTTAACTGCTAAGCCATTTCCCCAGCCCTTCTGGCTTTTTTTAAAACATGGTGTTTGGGGATCAAACTCAGGTATTTCAACCTGAGTGGCAAGTTCTTTTCCACTGAGCCATCTCTCCAGCCCTGCTCCTACTTGTGCACTTTTAAATGGTTGATAAAAGTTATAAAAAAAAAAAAAAAGATGAAGTGAAAAAACTGATTTTGTCTAAATTAGTATTTCACTTTCAGAAAGTCTGAATCATGGCAGGGCATGGTAAGTGCACACCTGTAATTTCAGCATCCAGAAGGTAAAGGGAGGAAGATCAGGAGTTCAAGACTAGCCTGGGTTACCGAGTTAGAGGACAAGTGGACTACATCAAATTCTGTCTCAAAACAGCCACACACACACACACACACAAATCTAAATCATTAAAAAACAAGATAGAAAGTCGGGCATGGTGGCGCACGACTTTAATCCCAGCACTCAGGAGGCAGAGATAGGAGGATCACCATGAGTTCGAGGCCACCCTGAGACTACATAGTGAATTCCAGATCAGCCTGGGCTAGAGTGAGACCCTACCTTGAAAAAAAAACAAAACAAACAACAGCAACAACAAAAAACAAAGTAGAAACAATAAACTGGTTAGTAACTGGATTTGCCTTAGAGTCCTGTGAAATATGAGCCCCTAAGTTTTTTCTTAACTATTTCACATGTGAATATATAATACTAGTAATTTTACATGGGGCTGGGGAGATGGCTCAGCAGTTAAAGGCATCTGTTTACAAAGTCTGCTGACCCAGGTTCGATTCCCTGGTACACATGTAAAGCCAGATGCATAAAGTGGCACATGTAGCCGGTGTTTATTTGCAATGGCAAGAAGCCCTGGTGCACCCATTCTCTCTCTATCTCTGTCCTTGGAAATAAGTAAATAAAAATATTACCAAAAAAAGGTTTGTTCTCTTTTGCATTTTTTGTAGTGGAATGCATCTGTACGTCCTTCTACAGATGCGCACAGCCCATTGCTGTCAGAGGTAATGCTAAGGGGGGTTGTTGTGGATGGCTTACTGTTTTGTTCCATCCTGCAGGCAGGGTTAGCTGTGTAGGGTGCCTGCTGTTCACAGTGCCCACTTCCTATTTCTGGACCAACCTATGCAGCATACAATCAAGAATTTGGCTCAGGAGACCTTCAGCAACACTGACTGTTTTTAAGAGTTGAGGATCTCTCGATGAGGCCAAGGATGGCCCCAAACTCCTGGGTTCACATGATCCTTCTGCCTCAACACACACAGTAGCTGGGACCACATCCAAGGTGTCCACCAGTGTGCATGACACACTGAAAGTTTTCAAGATTTTTGCCAGCTGAATGTAGAATCCGAACTACCAAGAACCTTGACCCTGACTGTCGTGTACCTTGCCTGTGACTCTTCCATTTTAATAAGCCCCTCAAAACATGTCATTTGCATTTTGGGAATCACTTCTAACTACTGTTATCTGCTCAGGTTCCTTATTGCTGGGAGAAGCTGCCTGCCTGTTTCCCAGATTCTGTTCGCACCATCCCCGTCCAAGTGGAAGTAGCATGTCTTCCTGCTACTAACATAATGGAATATCACCTAGTCTGGTGCTGGTCCTCAGACTGCTCTGTATTTCGGTACTGGATTGGGTCTCTGCCTGCCAGGGTCCCAACACTGCAACAGAAGCTGCGGAAAGCAGAGGCAGGAGGAGCTGCAGTTGGAGGCCAGCCTGGGCTACATAGGGAAACAGATGCAGAATCAGTAACAGCCTGTGGTCAGCTCTCACCCTTTTACCCATCCATCTGGGATCTGCACGGGGTCCCCCTATACTCCCAAACCTCTATCTGGTGGGGAATGATGGAGAAGCCTATTAGGTTAGCTATGATCTCAAGGCTCGACCGGACTTTACTCAAGACCGATGCTTCCGGGAATGGGAAATTCACCACCTGTACAGAAGCTCCTGCTTCTCAATGATTTTACTTGATAGAATAACAGATACCTGAGTTTTGCCAACTAAACAAACACCCTCGGGCTCACCTCCCTTTAAGACACTGCTCTTCTGGCTCCTCCCAGGGTTTAACATTCTTCAGTGGCTCCCCATTCCTCTTCAGATCTCCCTACCATTGCCTACTGGGCTTGCTGACCTCTCTAGCCTCACATCCTGCATGCTCAGCAATGCCCCCATCCCTGTCCACTATCTTGCAAGTGTCCTATCATGTGGGGCTGTTGCCACGGCCTACCCTCCTTCACTAACTGAATTCCCGCGCATTCTTTAGCTCTCGGCCATCCCTCCCTTCACCGCAAGCCTGGAGCAGATCCCTTGCTTATTCATGCTCGTAGTAGTCTGGGCTTCATGCTACTCGTCAACGTTGAGCATTTCCATTTACTAGCGCAGTTCTCTCGCTGTCAGCCTCCTCCACAAGACCTGTAAAGTTCCTTAGAGTGTGGCATTTCCCCCCACCCAAAGTGCCTGGCAGGTACTCATTGGTTGGACGACTCATTGCAGGAAGTCATGGTGCAACCTGGGCGGGGATCCATCAAAGAGAGGCCGACCACAGGCGAGCCCCTAGAGCCGAAGGCATCCCTCTGCTCAGGATAGCGAGGTGCCTGGGGAACACCCAGGGCAAAAGGGGCACAGCACAGCTCTCGAGGCCGCCCAGCTGCAGACTGGGCGGAGGGGGGCCCCGACTCTCCTGGTGAGCCTCGGGTTAGAGCCAGGGCGCCTGCACGCGGCGCGCGGCTGGCTGCGGAGGTCTGAGCGCTGGCAGGCCGCCGTGCCGCGCGAGGGCGCTCCAGGCCGGTCCTCCAGAGCATGCGCGCGCCGCCGGCGCCTCTCTAGCCGCGCGGCGGGGGCGCGGTGCGTGTCGGGAAGGCGGCGGGCTCCTGCGGGCGGCGGCGGCGGTAGGAGCCATGGTGGGAGGCGAGGCCGCCGCTGCGGTGGAGGAGCTGGTCTCGGGCGTGCGGCAGGCGGCTGACTTCGCCGAGCAGTTCCGCTCCTACTCGGAGAGCGAGAAGCAATGGAAAGCCCGCATGGAATTCATCCTGCGCCACCTTCCCGACTACCGCGACCCGCCCGACGGCGGCGGCCGCCTGGACCAGCTGCTGTCCCTCTCCATGGTGTGGGCCAACCACCTCTTCCTGGGCTGCAGGTGCGGAGCCCGCCCCGGGCCGAACCCTGCCCCCGCCTCGGCTCCCCTGGGAAGAGGCTGCGCCGCTCCGAGCCGCGGGGCGCCTCATTTGCTAGATGGGTGGTCGAGGCGACTTCCAGCCACGGAGCAGCCGGTGAAGAGCGCGGTGCACGGTGGGCTCGAGAGCGGCTGAATCGCCACGGTTCGTGTGGTGCTGTTTGTAGCGCAGAGATCGCCTTTCAGAGTGCCCTTGACGTCCACGAGCTCTGATCACCCACATGGCAAAGTGCCGACCATCCATCCCCGGCTCCCCTCCTCCCCTTCCCCCTCCCCCAGATGTAGACACGAGCAGGAGGAGGCGATACACCTAAAGGGGCCTTTGGCATGATTAGTGGGCTTTATCGCAATGCCGGGATTTGATTTAAATCTCTTGGGTTTTCTCCCCTACTGACCGCTTCACCTGTCTGCCACCGCTATGAAAATAACAGATTTTTTTTTTTTTTTTTCCGAGGTAGGGTTTCACTCTAACCCAGGTTGACCTGGAATTCACTATGTAGTCTCCGGATGGCCTCGAACTCGACTATCCTCCTACCTCTTCCTCCTTAGTGCCGGGTTAAAGGCGCGCGCCACCACACCCGGCTGAAAATAACATGTTTTGTCAAAGTGCCGAGCTTCCCTGCATATTAGCTACTGCACCAAGAGGGCAAGATCTCACTTTTGAAGTTCCTAATAAGACACCTCCTTTATCCCACAACGAAAAAAGCAGTAGATCTTGAGGTTCCCCTTATAACCATTTTCTCTTCTTTTCTCCTCTTGTCCCCTTCAGTCTAAGCCACTTGGTTTGTTTTGTGCTAGGAGTGGAATCTAAGGCCCTGCAGATACCAAGCAAGTGCTCTACCACTGAGCTACAGTCACAGCCGCAAAGCTACTTGGTTTTGTTTCAGATATTGGAATATTAGAACACAGTGTTGCGAAGCCAGTCCATATGTACCCATCCCTCTTTCTGGTTTCCAGGTGCTCCTGAAGAAGCCTAGTTAATCCGATCCAAGTTTAGGCAAATGGCTGAGAATTTAGGAAATGAACAGATGTTTTTTTCAAGCCGGTTGTGGTAGCACAACAACAGAGGTAGGAGGATCACTGTGAGTTCGAGACCACCCTGAGACTCCATAGCGAATTCCAGGTCAGCCTGAACTACAGTAAGACCCTACCTTGAAAAACCAAAAAGAAAGAAAGATGATATTATTTTCATCAGAGCAGCACGCTGCATGTTTCAAAAGTAATCAAAGGGCTGAGGAGTTAGCTCAGTTGGTAGAGTTCTTGCCTAGCATTCATGAAGCCCTAGGCTCAGTCCTCAGCACTTCATAAACTAGGCATGGTGGCACCTGCCTGTAAGCCCAGCACTCAGGATGTGGAGGCAGGAGGATCAGAAGTTCAAGGTCAGCCTTGGCTATGTAGCAAGTTCTAGGCCAGCTTGGGCTACATGAGACCCTTCCTTAAAAGTAAGTAATCTAGTGTGGTGGCGCACACCTTTAGTCCCAGCACTTGGGAGGCAGAGGTAAGAGGATCGCTGTGAGTTCAAGGCACCAGGAGACTAGAGTGAATTCCAAGTCAGCCTGGGCTAGAGCAAGACCCTACTTCAAAATAAATAAATAAATAAATAAATAAAAAAAAATATATATATATATTTGCCCCTCATACCACATCCATGAATGTGTACCACCAGATGTATACTGCCTCTGTTTTTGCAATTGTTGGAACAACAACTGGCACTTCTCAAGTCCAAGTCCACTTGGGTGCCATAAGCAGGAAGAACTGAGCAAGTATATAAGTCTCTGTAGTATCATCAGTCCTTCGTAGAGACCCATATACAGCCCTGTGCGTCTGTAGTCCCAGCTACTGGGAAGGCTGAGGCAGGCGTGTTGCTTAGTCTAGGAGTTCTAGGAGCCTGGGTAACAGTGAGACCTTCCTGATTAATAAGTAAATTATAATTCTCTCCTTCAAGAGTGGAGTTTACAATCTAATGACTTGCAATTTCTTTTTTAAAACATATTTATTTGCAAGTAGAGAAAGAGAACGAATTGGTATGCCCTGGCCTCTTGCAGTTGCAAACAAGCTCTAGAAGCATGTGCCTCCCTTCTCTCTCCCTCTCTGTCTCCCTCTCTCTCCCTCCCCCCCCCACTCTGTGTGTGTGTGTGTGGCTTTACATGGGTACTGGAGAATCAAACCTAAGACAGTCGGGTTGCAAGCAAGTGCCTTAACTGCTGAACCGTCTTCCCTGCCCACAATCTTTAAAAAGTATTTTATTTTTATTTAGAGAGAGAATGATGCATGTGTCACCATGTGCATCTGGCTTACATGGGTTCTGGGAAATTGAACCTGAGTCCTTAGGCTTCTCAGGTAAGCCTTAACCGACAAGCCATCTCTCCAGCCCCACAATTTATTTATTTATTTTCTTTCTTTTTCTTTTTTTGAGGTAGGGTGTTACTCTAGCTCAGGCTGACGTAGAATTTACTATGTAGTCTCAAACTATGTGGCCTCAAACTCATGGCGATCCTTCCACCTCTGCCTCCCAAGTGCTGAGATTAAAGGTGTGTGCTACCATGCCTGGCTCATCATTTCATTTTTTGTTTTGTTATTGATTTTTTGAGATAGGGTCTTGTTCTAGCCCAGGCTGACCTGGATTTCACTATATAATCTCAGGGTGGCCTCAAACTCATGGCGATACATTTTTTATTTGTTTATTTGAGAGAGAGACACGGAGAAAGTATGGGTGTACCATTGCCTTCTGCCTCTGCAAACAAATTCCAGATGTATGCGCCACTTTGTACGTCTGACTTTAAGTGGGTGCTCGGGAATTGAACCTGGGCTGTTGAGCTTTTTTTTTTTTTTTTTTTGGTTTTTTTTTTTTGGTTTTTCGAGGTAGGGTCTCACTCTAGCCCAGGCTGACCTGGAATTCACTATGGAGTCTCAGGGTGGCCTCGAACTCACGGCAATCCTCCTACCTCTGCCTCCCAAGTGCTGGGATTAAAGGCGTGCGCCACCACGCCCGGCTTGGCTGTTGAGCTTTATAAGCAAGCACCTTCAGCCACTGAGTCATCTCTCCAGCCTATAACTTGCATTTTTGTTTTGTTTTGGTTTTTCAAGGGAGGGTCTCACTCTAGCCCAGGCTGACCTGGAATTCACTATGTTGTTCCAGGATAGCCTCAAATGCACAGAGATCTTCTACCTCTGCCTCCCAAGTGCTGGGATTAAAGGCGTGCGCCACCACGCCCGGCTTGGCTGTTGAGCTTTATAAGCAAGCACCTTCAGCCACTGAGTCATCTCTCCAGCCTATAACTTGCATTTTTGTTTTGTTTTGGTTTTTCAAGGGAGGGTCTCACTCTAGCCCAGGCTGACCTGGAATTCACTATGTTGTTCCAGGATAGCCTCAAATGCACAGAGATCTCCTACCTCTGCCTCCCCAGTGCTGGGATTAAAGGCGTGCGCCACCAAGCCCGGCAAATTTGCAAGTTCTTGTTATCTCATAGTGACTAGTAATTCTTCCCAGGTGCTTACCTTGCTACTTTTTATTGCACAGCTACAATAAAGACCTTCTAGACAAGGTGATGCAAATGGCGGATGGAATTGAAGTGGAAGACCTGCCACACTTTACTACCAGAAGTGAATTAATGGAAAAGGTAAAACAGAATTTCCAAGTGTATTTGATGAAGTGGTGTAAAAATAATGGCCCCTACTTTGATACCATATATATGGTTGTCTTTTTTTTTTTTTTTCTTGTTTTTTCAAGGTAGGGTCTTGCTCTAGCCCAGGCTGACCCAGACTTTTCTGTGCAATCTCAGGGTGGCTTTGAACTCACGTTGATCTTCCTAACCTCTGCCTCCCAAGTGCTGGGATTAAAGGCATGCCCCACCATGTCTGGCAAGTTGTCTGTTTTTTGAGGCAAGGTCTCTGGTCCAAGTTCACCTGGAACTCATTCAGTAGCCCACGCTGGCCTGAACCTCACAGGTGTTCCTTGTGCCTAAACCTCCTGAGTGCTGAAATTAAAGGCATGTGCTACGATGCCTGGCCTTATATTGGTTTTTGAATGCTCTTACTACTCCACATACCTAAGCCCTTTAATTTCTTTTTAATTTGATAGAGAATGGGCGTGCCAGGGTCTTCCAAACAAACTCCAGCCTTGTGCACCCCCTTGTGCATGTGTGTGACATTGCGTGCTTGCATCACTGCATCTGGCTTACATGGGACCTAACGATTCAAACATGAGTTCTTAGGCTTCGCAGGCAAGTGCCTTAACTGCTAAGCCATCTCCAGCCCTCTCTGCTTTTTTTGGTGCTGGGTCTCACTGTAGTCCAGGTCAGCCTGGAACTCACTCTCCAGCCCCAGCTGCCCTTAATTTACACTGCTCCTCCTGCCTCAGTCTTCCGAATGCTGAGATTAAAGGGTGAGCCACCACATCCAGCTCAGTCTTTTTTTCTTTCTCTCTGTCTTTCTTTTTCTGGTTTTTCGAGGTAAGGTCTCACTCTAGCTTAGGCTGACCTGGAATTCACTAGGTCATCTCAGGGTGGCTTCAAACTCACAGCGATCTCCTGCCTCTCCAGTGCTGGGATTAAAGGCGTGGGCCACCACACCCCGCTCAATCTGTTTTTCTTAAATTACTTCTCCATTCCAGCTTTTTATTGTGTATGTTTTCTGAAAAGGAGCTATTCTCTTTCCAGCCATGGTGTTAATAGACACCAGAAACTTTGCAATGTCTGGCTGCAAATTCTGGGCAGAGACACAAGAGATTAGCCACAGGACCATTGTGAAGAAGTGTGTGCGTGCGTGTTGCCAGTGACCTGTGTGGACTGTTAAATACCATAAGGGGTTTTGCAACTTAAAATGTAGAGTTCCTGCCTGGGGCTGGCTTTCTTGATACTGTTGTGCACAGTGTGTCTTCGGAGCAGAGTCTCAGGTGTGAACTTAGCACCCTGACAGTACTGCTGCTGTTTAGCAGCCGCTGACCAGAAGTAGCCTGCATAGAGGTCAGAATCTTGTAGATTCGGGGGGTTTTGTGGATTGCAACTTTATATCAAACTAATGTTTTTGAAGTAAACTTGTTGCATTTTAGACCACAGATGATACTGAAGGTGTATTTGTATTTGGCTGCTCGTGAAAAGTGAGAGTTTTCTAATTAAAACTTTTCTTTTTTTTGTTCTTTAAATAAGACTTTCCAAGCTGGGTGTGGTGTTGCACGCCTCTGATCCCAGCACTCGGGAGGCAGAGGTAGGAGATCTCCTTGATTTGAGGCCACTCTGAGACTACATTGTGAATGCCAGGTCAGCCTGGGCTAGAGTGAGACCCTACCTCAAAAAACAAACCAACCAACCAACAACAAAAAAGACTTTTCGAGGGCTAGGCATGTAGCCCAGTGGTAGAGGGCTTGGCTAGCATGTATGAGGCCCTGGGTTCATCCCTACCCCACCAAAAGAGAAAAAAACTTAATCCAGGTGTGGTAACTCACACTTTTAATGCCAGCACTTGGGAGGCTGAAGCAGGAGGATTGCCTTAAGTTTGGTGCCAGCCTTGACTACAGAGTGAGAGACTCTGGATCCCCAAATCCCAAAGCAAAAACAAAACAACAGCAACAGAGACTCTTCTGGGACTGGCGTGTGGCTCAGCAGTAGAGTGCTTCGGTTTGGTCTCCAACACCAGCAAAACAAAAACTTGTACATGAGGCAATCCCGAGAACAAGTCTTCTAAGGGCCATGACCAATTTGTGTTACTGAAGTCTGTTTCCTCCTTGAAGGCCACCCTGAGAGTTCTCCACAGGGTCTTCACAGCAGCTTTGTCCCTTGAGTTTCTGAACGCTAATAGATGAATCTAGCAAGTAGTGTGCTACAGTGCCAGCCGAGGCATGTAAAAGCCTGAAGATGTCTGTTGCCACTCTGCCCAGAATTGATGTTGTGCTCTAAGCGTGGAGTGTGGTTGGGCTTTAAAGCTAACTAGTAAGTGGACGTGAGTGCCTTGGCCTTGTGGTGCCCTGAGACGATCGTGATGATGACTTAGATGTGAGTTTTTAAAATACCCTCTGTCTGTTTTGCAGCTTCTGGCAAATGCTTGTCTGTGGTCTGTACAGCTCTCCTCTGCCAGTCGGAGAAGAGCAATAAGCATTTGCCTTTGACAGGCGGGATTTGTTAAATAGTGACAGTATATTGCTTTTTCCTCTGGCTGAGCATGGTGGCACACACTTTTAATTCCATTTGGGTTGGGAGGGAGAGGTAGGAGAATTGCCTAGAGTTTGAGGTACCCTGAGACTAATTCCAGGTTATCCTGGGCTAGAGGGAAAACGTACCTTGAAAAACAAAAAACAAACCAAAAAAGAGGGAGATTCAAACACAGATGTATTGAGCAAACAATCTTGACTATGTAAATGCCAGCCTGAGGTCTGTGCCCACAGCCTGCATGCTGCTGCACGAGTGATGAATAACGGGGAGCAGCGGCTGCCTCAGGGAGGGGCTCACTACCATGACTGCCCCAGTAACGTGTGACTCAGAGAAGGAGCCATCCACTAGGAAGCTGCCTCAAAGAAAGTCGTCCGCCACGTAATTTGATCCATTTCTCCTACAAACATTTGTATCCCAAGAGGAGAGATGGCAATATTTTCATATTTCAGCCACAGATGAACTATGAACCTTACAGAAACAAGTGTCTGCATTTCTAAAGGTTCTCTTCTGTGCATTGGCCCCAGTCTTGGCAAGCTCTGAGGTCACAATTTCATGAAAGTAGCCATAACCAGGCAGAGCTGTGCACACCTATAATCCTAGTACTTGAGGATGGAGGCGGGAGGATCAAGAACTCAAGGTCATTGTCAGCTACATATGAGTTGAGGTCATTCTGGGCTATATGAGACCCTAGACAAACAAACGAGGTTTGGTAATGGGAGACAGACTCAGAGAATTCCTGAGTTCTTGGGCCAACTAGTCTGCCCTTCCCAGTGGCAAACAGTGAGAGACCCTAAGGAGAGGACCCACATCCAAGGTTGTCCTCTGGACCCCACATGTGCTCATACACACATCACACACACACTTACCCACAGAGAAGTTCAAGGCGTTTGCTGGCAAAGCCAAAGGACCCAGGTTCAATTCCTCAGTACACACATATAGCCAGATGCACAAAGTGACGCATGTGGCTGGAGGCCCTGGCGTGGCCATTCTGTCTGTCTATCTCTCCTATCTCTATCTGCTTGCAAATAAATAAAAATATTTTTACAAAAAAGTAAATTGGAGGCCAGTCTGGACTACATGAGTAACCACCTTAAGAAAGAAAAGTAGAGGCTGGAGAGATGGCTCAGTGGTTAAGGCACTTGCCTGCAGACCCTAACTATCTGAGTTCGATTTCCTAGTACCCATGTAAAGCCAGATGCACAAAGTGGCACATGTGTATGGAGTTCATTTGCAGTATCTAATGGCCCTGGCATGCCCATTCTCTGTCTCTCTCTGCTTGCAAATTAAATAAAATGAAAAAATTGTAAAGGAAGAAAAGTGTAGTAGTCAGCTTTAGGTTGTTGGGATGAATTTTCAAAGCAGACAGTTTATGGGAGGAACAGGATTTATTGAAGCTTATAGATCCAGGGGAAGTTTTATAATGGTAGAAGAAGCTGGCCCCCTTTCACAGGTCCACGCAGAGAGAAATACCACCAGCAGCACCATAAGCAGGCCCACTCCAGGAACCACAGGCAGCTCCCTGCATACCTTTAGACTAGAATTCCAGATCCGCCCCCAAACATACCTTAGGGCTGGACCCTAGGATCTGCCCTATGTGACACCACCTCCAGCCAGACTCTGGAGGTCTAAGTTACAAGCTTTAATAAATACCTGAATCTGTGGGAGACATCCTTCAAACTACCCCAAGTGGAAACAAGGAGAGAGGGAGGACGGGAAGGGGACTGGCTAGGAAAAAGACTCAGTAGTTACAGGAACTTGCTTACAAAGCCTGCCAGCCTGGGTTCAACTCCCAAGTTGTCCACAAAAGCCAGATGCAAAAAGTGGTACAAGTGGGGCTGGAGAGATGGCTTAGCAGTTAAGCGCTTGCCTGTGAAGCCTAAGGACCCGGGTTCGAGGCTCAATTCCCCGGGACCCACGTTAGCCAGATGCACAAGGGGCCGCATGTGTCTGGAGTTCGTTTGCAGTGGCTGGAGACCCTAGTACACCCATTCTCTCTCTCTCTCTCTGTCTGTAGCTCTCAAATAAATAAATAAAAATAAACAAAAATAAAATTTAAAAAAGTGGTACAAATGTCTGGTGTTCATTTGCAGCTGCAAGAGACCTTGGCATGCCCATAGATACACACATGTCAATAAATTTTTATAAAAGGAAGCTGCATTTTGAAGTAGCAAATATATGTATTTTAAAATCAGCCTTTCAGACTCTTAAGTCAGAGGAGGGTTGTCTTACAAAGGAGTGCCACCACCCTGCAGGAAAGTCAGTCGGCCTGGGTCTGTCCCATTGGAACTCTGAGAGCTCGCTCAGGATTGCTACTCTTGGGCCTGAAGGGGAATTCTCCAGTGGTACTGCTTTCTCCTCAGAGGAGAAAAACCTCTTGGATTTTGCTTTTGCTGAGGGCTTTTGGCTTAGGTAGGAAATAGGTCATACCTTGAAATCTCTCATTACTCAAAAGACTTTCAGATCTGTTCACTCACTGCTAAATGTTAAGGAAATCCACTCAAGCACAAGGCGACAGCCTAAGTGGTTTCTTCACACCCTGCTTGAAAGTTGTATAAAGCCAAGTTTAAATTTACCGAAGGTGCTAGAGAGTGCCCAGAGAGACTCTCTCCTGTGTAGTTCACTACTATTTGAAGACCTGCTTTTGCAGTTTCTCGTTGTGTGAACTCCAGAAATATATAACCTTCCCTCTCATGAGTACCCTGACTCGGTGTGAAGTGCCATGAATTACTGCCCGAATCCGACTGCGTTCACTTCAGGGTGCAGTGTCTGCTGCTGCTTTAGAACCACTCACTGCAGAGCCTGGCAGCTAAAGCTGCATTTGAAGTATTTCCGTTATCAGTTTAAATTGCGAATGTTTATACATAGCAAGTGATAAGATAGGAAAATTGAGGCTCTGACTTCCAAAATGGATGATGCAGTCAATGTTTCACTGAGTTTCTGTATGTAGTAAAATATTAATAATTTCTGAGTAGACTTACCATCTGGGTAGCACAGAACTATTCTATCACTGCTAACTTTTGATTTATGAAGATAAAGTTGATTCACTGGACTTCATAGCTACATAATTTTTAAAAATTTTTTTCCTCCCAGCATCAAAGCTAAGGCAGAAGATTTAGCACGTCTCCGTCACTGGCAACGGGCTTAGACTGGAGGCTGGGGTGAGTGACTGCCCGCAGCAGCTCTTCAGACTGGGCCTTGGCAGCAGAGTGGCTGCTGTGGACGGAGACCTGTCTAAAGGACTTCTCAGGAGGCGTCCGTCCCCCTGGCAGCCGTCACTGCACAGTGTCCGTGGATATGCGTGTGCTTGTGAACCCTGAGCTCTCAGATCGCTTCATCAGCACTGCACAAGCCAAACCTACTTTGAAATGCCTTTTATGTTGATGTGGTAATGACGTAATGAATTTTATAGTTTGGAGTTTTCAACAAAGTACTTTTAAGTGTGATTCTGGTTTTTGCCCTCCCCCTGTTTTCCTGCTGAGGCAAGCCAGTTTCTCTGTTTCCTTATTTCTACCTGGAATTTATGTCAGACCTATGCCCTGCTGCCACCCATACTTACTACAGGAAGAGAGAATCACTTCACAGGCTTGAGGTATTCAGGAGCTAGCTCACGGGAAGAGGCAGTCTTATTTTAAGATTCACTGAGGCCTGGTGATGTAGGTGAATGGTAGAGCACTTGCCTAGCATGCTTGGGGCCTTGGGTTTGATCCTCAGTGCTTCAGGAAAACAGACAAGTAGCTAGCTAGGTAACATTCGTCCGTTCACTCACTGATGAGCACTTGCACGGTTTGTCATGCCAGCCAGCTGGGTTCTGGGTTCTCCAGGTTTCCCCCGCTGCTGAGGAACACCCACATTCTCTTTGTATCTGGAGCGCATCTGAGCTAGGATCTTCTGGACTTGAGCTGCCTTCCACATCGCCTCTCTAGATGTGCTTGAACTGCAGTCCTGCTTTGTCCTGAGATCTTGGTGTTAATATTGTGCTCTGAACCTTCTTCCTTTTGTTCTTTTCACTCTCACAACTAGGTAAACACCTCCAGGTGTAAATAGTGGGAGGGCTTCACTGTGGGATGAAGGACTTAGCAGTGACAGGCTCTGAGATTGGTGCTCGCCGTTATGGCTGGTAGACCCTGCCTTAGCTTTATCTACTGAATGCACAGAACTGAGTTACCAAAAGTAGACATGACTGGGGAACATGGTGTCTGGGAACAGAGCCGTGGGAAGGTACTCTTGCTCATGGCTTGAGATGAAGGCGGTATCTTTGTGCAGTGTCTAGCTCCAGTCCTCAGTGACCAGGAGGACAGACCATAAGCATAGACAAGCCTTACCTTGAAAATGTTGATGACAGAAATGCAGAGCACAGAGCTATAGCGAGGACCAAGGTCATGAAGGCAGAGGACAAGTGACGCAGGCACCGAGCCTTAGCTGAACTTCCTTCCATCCTGATCATTTGTGCAAATTTGGAAGACTTAAAACTGAAGTTAAAGTTTGTGATTATCCACTTTAAAATGCACTTTCCATTTCTCACGGATTTTATTTTCTGTATATAGTCCCCAATAAAATGGCCTTTGCAGTGTATAAAAAGTTTAAATGGTGGTATTAGTTTTATCCAAGCTCCTTCAATTTATTTCAATATAGGAAATTAAACAACTAGAAATGAAAAAGAGCTAGTGTAGGATGTAGTGTCTGAGGGCTGAACAGTGAATACCTCTCTTCCTCTTTCCTTCCCTCCCTCCCTTCTTTGTCTATTTTTAAAAATTTTTTATTTATTATTAGAGACAGAGAGAGAGGAGAATGGGCATACCAGGACCTCTAGCCACTGCAAATTAACTCCACATGCACTACCTTGTGCAGCTGGCTTACATGGGACCTGGAGAATCGAACCTGGGTCCTTAGACTTTGCAGGCATGCATGTTAACTCCTAAGCCATTTCTCCAGCACACCCTCCCCCCCTTTAAATTTTTTCTTTAAGGCAAAGAAACCTTTTTATTTTATTTTTGAGATAGACAGGGAGGAGATAGAGGATGGGTGCACCAGGCCCTTTCAGCCACTGTGAAGGAACTCCAGACGCGTGCGCCCCCTTGTGCGCATGTGCGAAATTGCATGCTTGCATCGCTTTTGCATCTGCTCTATGTCGGATACGTGGGACCTGGAGATTCAAGCAAGAGTTCTTAGGATTCGCAGGTAAGCGCCTTAACCACTAAGCCATCTCTCCAGCACTCTTTTTTTTTTTCCCTCGAGGTAGATAAAGTCTTGCTCTAGTCCAGGCTGACCTGGAATTCACTGTATAATCTCAGGGTAGCCTTGAACTCACGGTGATCGTCCTACCTCTGCCTCCCAAGTGCTGGGATTAAAGGTATGTGCTACCATTCCTGGCTCTTCCTGTCTTTTTTGCTTATTTTATTTTTGGTGCTGGCATCAAGCCCAGGCTCATACATGCTAGGCAAGTATTCTACCATTGAGCTAAACACCCAGCACCCTAAGTTAACTTTTCTAGTTTCTTCATCTTAAACTGCATTTTTCTTCTCATCTTACTTTTGCAGCTTGGTGCAAAAAATTAACTTGTACTTTAGAATTCCATTTTTTAACAATGTATTTCTGCCCAAGACCTGGGGTGAGAACAAGTGAGGCCCTTCATAAGGAGGCGTGTTGTGAAGCAGGGCCTTCCTTCAAGGTTTGCCTATCAGAGGACCGCCTTGTGTTAAAGGCATGTCGTGGGCCTTTAAGAGTGAAGACTCGGACTGAGGACAGTTAGGTTAGTGAGCTGCACTCAGAAAATTGCTTTCCAAAATACTCCTTAAAAGTCTATGGCCTGGCCAGGTGTGGTGTTGCACGCCTTTAATCCCAGCTGTTGGGAGGCAGAGGTAGGAGGATCACTGAGAGTTCGAGGCCACCCCGAGAATACAGAGTGAATTCCAGGTCAGCCAGAGCTAAAGTGAGACCCTACCTCGAAAAACGGTGGCGGGGGGGTAGTCTGTGGCCTGGAGCTGGGCATGGTGGCGCACGCCTTTAATCCCAGAGCACTTGGGAGGCAGCGGTAGGAGGATCACTGTGAGTTCAAGGCCACCCTGAGACTACATAGTGAATTCCAGGTCAGCTTGGGCTAGAGTGAGACCCTACCTCGAAAACAAAACAAAACAAAAAAAAACAAAAAAAAACTATGGCCTGGGTTGGGGAGGTGGTTCAGTGGTTAGAAGCACTTTCCATACAAGCTGAAAACTGGAGTTATGATCCGCTGAACCCGTATAAAGCCAGATGTCATGGTGACGTGGTCTGTCGTCCCTGTGCACCCACAGCAAGATGGGAGACAGAGTCACAAGAGTCCCAAAGCTCAGGGACCAGCCTGGTGTTCACAGTGTTCTTCTGAGTTGAAACACTCCCTCCAGAAGGGAGGAGGGGCGCTTGGGAGACCCAGATGGACAAGTCTGGGACAGCTGAAACTTGAAAGGTCACATGACCACTCCCCAACATGACCACTCCCCAAGGTTATAGGAGTGGTAAGTAACCATTGAGGGACAGAAGCTCAGGAGACTCTGGAAGTTGGCAAGTCTGGGAAACAGGTTGCAAGACCACTCCCTGAAGTTGCATAAAGGGAAAACAGCTGGTTGGGCAGAGCTGTCCAGTGTGCTGGATGGAGACTGACCAGTCAAGCTGCCCGCTAGTTGGTAGTAATTCCCAACTTGCTAGTTGAGCAGTGAGTTACTGAGCCGCAGCTTTGGCTAGTCTGCAGGACTGTGGGGGCTTTTGGTGAAGCAGCTGCCTTTGAGTCACCTGTTACTGCTTTAAGCAGCCCTAACCCTGCTCTGTAACTAACTCAATAAACTCACTGGTTCACCAAACTTGTATTGGTACAGTCATATGTTCTGTTGTCCGAGTCCTTTCTGGGGTGACTAGATAGTGTTTGCATCTCTCCAACAAAGATTGTCCCCCAGAGTGATGAAAAAGAGGTCCTGTTTCAAACAAACAAGGTGGAGGGTGAGAACTGACACCGAGTTTGTTCTTTGACCTCCACCTGTGCGCGCGCACACACACACACCTGCCATACCTGAGTGTATAGCTGGAGATGAAACTCGGTAGAGTGCTTGCCCAGATGCAGGAAGGGGTCCAACTCTGCACTACAAAAAACCAGGTGTGGTGGCACACATCTGCGATCCCAGCACTCTGGAGGTAGAGTGGCATAGTGAGTTCAAAGCCAGCCTAAGACACATCTGATCCTGTCTCAAGAAAACAAAGGGCTGGAGGGATGGCTTAGTGGTTAAGGTGCTTGCCTGCAAAGCCAAAGGACCCAGGTTCAGTTCCCCAGGACCCACATTAGCCACATGCACAAGAGGGCGCACGCATCTGGAGTTCGACTGCAGTGGCTGGAGGCACTAACGCACCCATTCTCTCCCCCTCTGTCAAATAAATAAAAATAAATTTAAGACCGGGCATGGTGGCGCACACCTTTAATCCCAGCACTCAGGAGGCAGAGGTAGGAGGATCACCATGAGTTCGAAGCCATCCTGAGACTACATGGTGAATTCCAGGTCAGCCTGAGCTAGAGTGAGACCTTACCTTGAAAAACCAAAAAAAAGTAAATAAGTAAAAGAAATTGGAAAAAAAGAAAGAAAAAAAGTTGCTGTGCATGGTGGTGCACACCTTTAATCCCAGCACTCGGAGTGCAGATGTAGGAGTATCACAGTGAGTTCAAGGCCACCCTGAGACTACATAGTGAATTCCAGGTTACCCTGGGCTACAGCGAAACCCTACCTTGAAAAACCAACAAGTCTGTGGACCAGCTGGTCAATCCTCTTCATCAGATGTAAGGATTCCCTCTGGACTTTTCCAGAATCCATTTGGACTAGTGGCTTAACTATGTGTGGGCACTGGAAAAAAAATCCCTCTGGTGCTTTGCAATCTGGCAAAATGCACATTGTTCCTTCAGAAATGAGATTCTAGTGGCTGGAGGGATGGCTTAGTGGTTAAGGTGTTTGCCTGCAAAGCCGAAGGACAGAGGTTCGATTCCCCAGGACCCATGTTAGCCAGATGCACAAGGGTGGGCGCACGCGTCTGGAGTTTGTTTGCAGTGGCTGGAGGCCCTGATGTGCCCATTCTCTCTCCCTCTTTCTCTGTCAAATAAATAAAAATATAAAAAAAACAAAAAAGAAATGAGATTCTAACACCCTTCATGTCAGGTAACTTGTGTGCCTACTTCAGCTCTGAAGAGTTTGCTGGATACTCATATCTGAAAGGCGACTCAAGCTCCTTTGTCTGGGGCCTATGTCCCAGGACATCTAGTCATGACTCTTAATCTTTTTTTAAAAAAATATTTTTATTTATTTGCAAGCAAAGAGAGAGACAGAGAATTGGTGTGCCAGGGCCTCTAGCTACTGCAAATGAACTCCAGAGGTGTGCACTTTGTGCATTTGTCTTTATGTGGGTATTGGGGAGTCAGGTCTTTAGGTTTTGCGGGCGAGCGTCTTAACCACTGAGCCATCTCTCCAGCCCTATGCCTCTTATTCTTGACTAATTCAGTGACACCTGTCTGTCCAGGAGAAGAGTACGCACGGATCTTCAGAAACAAGGTTTAGAACTTACTTCAGACTTTAGTCATAAAATAAAATGCTTTATGCAACAAATAGTACACACTGAAAGAGGTCTCTACCCTCGTGTGTGTGTGTGTGTGTATGAGAGAGAGAGAGAGAGAGAAAGGGAGGGAGGGAGGGAACACAAGCCCAGTGCCCTTGTTTCCCAGAGCTCACTGCCTTCCTAGGGCTAGATGGATGTGTGCTGGTTGCCCTTGTGCCTGTCGCGGGCAGGTTGCCAAGGCAGCCTGGGGGTGTGTGTGCCAGCAGTAGATCTGGACAAACTCCCCTACATCCACACACTGAGCTGCAGGTGAGGAGAGGGGAGAACAGAGGCAACACTTGCACATCGACTTCTTTGGAAGTCAAATAGAAAACGACCAGGCTGGACTTAAGCCTGAGTGGGTGTCTTTCACCCCATAGTCAGAGATGCCTCTTTGGCATACAACCCTGCTGCCCCCATCTTGCTTCCCCAGCCTCATAGGCTGAAAATGCCCCTTTAATCTTGTTTGCTGGGGGACGGGGAAATGTGTCATGGTTAGGTGTCTTAAGAGCAGGCTTGGTTCTTCCCTGGTTTAATAAAGTGGCAATTAGCAGTAAGGAGGTCAACCTTAAGCTGCGTGGGGCTGGTGACTAATGCGTCCGTACTGTACTGTGAAAATTAGCACTAAAATATCCCCCCCCCCCCGTTGGGGCCGCACCCCCGCGCCTCCCTCATGGCAGGGTCTCTGAGCTTCCTCCTCTTTCCTTCTCTTAATCTAATAAAGTCTCTCTGTACCTTAAAAAATATCCTCCCTTGGGCTGGAGAGATGGCTTAGCGGTTAAGCGCTTGCCTGTGATGCCTAAGGACCTCGGTTCGAGGCTCAGTTCCCCAGGACCCACGTTAGCCAGATGCACAAGGGGGCGCACGCATCTGGAGTTCATTTACAGAGGCTGGAAGCTCTGGCGCGCCCATTCTCCCTCTCTCTCTCTCTCTCTCCCTCCTTCTCTCTGTCGCTCTCAAATAAACAAAAAAAAAAATTTTAGAAAAAAAAAAAAAAAAAAAAAAAATATCCTCCCGCTAAAGCTGAGCTCTCCTTTCTCGCTGACCATTTTTGTTTATTTGAGATAGACTTGCCATGTAGCCCTGGCTGGTCTGGTACTATGTAACCCAGGTTAGCCTCCCAGTTGAGGCAATCCACCTGCCTCAGCCTCCTGAGCACAGGGATTACAGGTGTGATTTGCCACGCCAGGCTTTCTTGGATTACTTTCTCATAGTAAAGAAATGTCCAAAATGCCGGGTGTGGTGGCGCATGCCTTTAATCCCAGCACTTGGGAGGCAGAGGTAGGAGGATCACTGTGAGTTCGAGACCAGCCTGAGACTACAGAGTGAATTCCAGGTCAGCCTGAGCCAGAGTGAGACCCTGCCTCAAAAAACGAAAAAGAAAAAAAAAAAGAAATGTCCACAGTAGACACTCCTTTCCTACTGAAAGTTACCTCAGTGTAGGCATCTGCCAAGTGGGGGATCTCCAGCCTCTGAGGAGTCTGTGGGACCTGTGTGTGTCTGTGCGTGGTCTTGGCTGGGGGGTATGGGAGGCTATGACTGCTTCGCTCCTGCCCTGGTTTCCATTGTGGCCAAGCTGGAACTTGGAACCAAAGCTATTCAACTAACTTTGACTAAAACAAAAGAAAAAAGAGGGCTGGAGAGATGGCTTGGAAATTAAGGCACTTGCCTTTGAAGCCTAAGGACCCAGGTTTGATTCCCCAGTACCCCACATAAGCCAGATGCACAAGGAGTTCGTTTGCAGTGGCTAGAGGCTCTGGTGTACCCATTCTATGTCTGTTTGCCTCTTTCACTTTCTCTCTCAAATAAATAAAATATTAAAAAACAGCAACAGAAAAATGAGTTCCCACAACCACCACGCTTAGTCACGGCCCCAGAGCTGCAAGTGGACTTTTCTAGTTGTGAAACAGGTATAACAAGCAATGTGATACCAATTAGATATTTGGTCCCAGTGCTGAGGAGATGACTCAGTGGTTAAAGGCACTTGCTTACAAAGCTGGACTCCAATTCCCTAGCACCCATGTGAAGCCAGATGCAGTAGTGGCAACACCCACACACACACACACACACACACACACACACACACGCAATAATTCAAAAACAGTTATTTTAGGCTGGGCATGGTGGTACACGCCTTTAATCCCAACACTTAGGAGGCAGAGGTAGGAGAATTGCTGTGAGTTCAAAGCCACCCTGACACAATTACATAGTGAATTCCAGGTCAGCCTGGGCTAGAGCAAGACCCTACCTTGAAAAACAAAAACATAGAAACAAACAAAAAGGTGAGAACGAATGAGAATGGGTGTACCAGGGCCTCTTGCCATTGCAAATGAACTTCAGATGCATGGGCTTCTTTGTAAGTGTGGCTTTACATGAGTACTAGATAATCGAACTCAGGCTGTCAGGCTTTGCAAACAAGCACCTTTAACTGCTGAGCCATCTCTCCAGCTCCCAGATTATCTTTTATAACTATTATATATATATAATTACATTATTATATATATATATAATATCATATATTATATATATTATAACTATTTTATACTTTTACAACAAAAAAACCCAGTACTGTTTAAAGTGTTCAATGTGGACTCTGAGCTCGGCCCCCGAAGGCCCCGCTGTCCTCTGGGCTGGCCCCCGCTGTCCTGGCAGACACACAGGCTGGAAAGCAGTTGTGTTGCTGCTCTTGTTACCAGGCCCTTGTGGCAGCAGATAGTTCTCATTAAAAAGCAAAACAGCAACAACAAAACCTGATGTGGCCAGGCATATGGTGCGTGCCTATAATCCCAGAGCTCAGGAGGACCATGAGTTTGAGGATATCCTGGGCCATGGTAGCAAGTTTCAGGCCTACCTTGGGCTATAGGAGACTGTCTCAGATACACAGAACCCAAACTGAATGTTCATGCTGCCAGACATGGCCATCAAACTTCACCACTAAGCCTCAGGGCTGCCCTTGCCCATGCTGCTGGTCTTAAGACCATCTGCACCCACTTCTGGGACTCTAGACCCTATTTTTTTTTTAAATATTTTATTTTTAAAATTTTTTTGGTTTTTTAAAATTTATTTCAGAGTGACAGACTGAGAAACAGACAGAGAGAGAGAATGGGTGCATCAGGGCCTCCAGCCACTGAAAACAAACTCCAGACACATATGCCACCTTGTGCATCTGGCTTACATGGGTCCTGGGGAATCGAGCCTCGAACTGGGGTCCTTAGGCTTCCCAGGCAAGCGCTTAACCACTAAGCCATCTCTCCAGCCCAAAATATTTTATTTTTAATTATTTATTTATTTAATTTGACAGAGAGAGAGAGAGAATGGGTATGCCAGGGCCTCCAGACACTGCAAAGAACTCCAGATGCGTGTGCCCCCTTGTGCATCTGGCTAACGTGGGTCCTGGGGAGTCGAACCAGGGTCCTTTGCTGAAACGACAGCTTTCTGAGCCCGCCTGCCCGCGAGCAGTCCCAGAGGCACAGCCCGCTGCAGCACGGCAGGATTGCCACATCAGCACTTCTCTGCAGGCGACAGAAACCTGTAGCTAAAGCTGTTGACACGGGACAGTGTCTCTGGAGTCCTCCCCAGCAAAAGCATCTTTTTCTGTGGAAAGCCTGTCAGATTTGAACGAGGTGGTAGGTGAGTGATCCCTGTTCCTTTCTGTTTGTACTGACTAGTAGCGACCCTGAGTCATGGACGCTCCAATTCCGCTTTCTACGCTGGTTTATACAGGGGCCAGCCGCAGCTGCCTGTTTGATAAGTCTCTTTTTCAGGAGTGCTGCTGGTCCAGTTCAGCTGCTGTTGGACTGTGGTCGTCTTGGCAAATTCGCATTTGTAAAGGGAGAAGGGTAAGAGGGCAACTCTACCCTTTGGGCTCCAGGAATTAAGCGGCCCTAACCAAGCCTAGGTCAGCCGATGTCCCCCGAATGCTAGGAAGCATCTTACCTTGTGTTGCTGGGGTGGAACTCGGGTCCTCACGCGTGGTAAGTCAGGTACTCACCACCGCACTACACGCACAACCAGCCCCAGGCGCGGCACGCTTGTATCTGTCACCGTGTAGATCCTTTGCCTAAGAAGCCAGCCCGTTTGCCTTCTCTCAGCAAAGCCCACTGTAATTATGGTCTTCCAAGTACAATGACATGTTAAGTCACGGACGGAGAAAAGCTGCACATGGCCAGGCTTTAGGGTGTAGGTGGTAAGTGGCGGTTACTCGTCATTCCACAGGCTCTTTTTTCTTTTGCATGTGTATAGTATGTGGTGTATGAACAGCTTATGCAGATGTGCACATCCCATGCACATATACATACAGAGGGCAGAGGACATCACGTGTGTTCACAAACCCTGGAGCTGATGTATTTTCTGTCAGTCTGACTAACCAGTGAACCCCGGGGATTTTCCCACCTCTACCCTGCATAGGACCAGGTCATAGACATGAGTGGTCACATCCAACATCAGGCCATCATTGAAACATCTCCCCAGCCTGACACCAGCCTGGGCCTTCTGTGTACATGACAGGAGGACGGGAGTCGAGTCCTTCCAGGGTTTTAGATCCTGACCACTAGGGAGTTAATGTTGAGCTGGTGAATGGGAAGGCGGTGGCAGTGATACACCAAGACTTATAATAGAGACAGCTCAACTGCAAATTCCTAGCCTGTAAGAAAAGAGGGATCATTAAAAACCTCAAGGTGGGGCGGGAGAGAGGACTCAACAGTCAAGGTGCTTGCCTGCACAACCTAACAACCAGAGATCAATTCCTCAGTATCCATGTAAAGCCAGATGAACAGAGTGGCGCATGCATCTGGAGTTTGATTGCAGTGGCTAGAGGCCCTGGCATAGCATGCCCATTCTCTCTCTGCTTGCAAAAAAAAAAAAAAAAAAAAAAAAAAAAAAAAAGGAAAAAGAAAGAAGAAAGGAAATCCCTCAAGGTGGAGTTGGTCATGGTGGTGCATGCCTTTAATCCCAATACTTGGGAGGTAGAGGTAGGAGGAGCACTGTGAGTTCAAGGCCATGAGACTACAGAGTGAGTTCCAGATCAGCCCAGGCTAAAGCAAGGCCTTTCTTTGAAAAACAAAACACACCTCAAGGCAGGCTACAGAGAGATGATTCAGCTGTTAAGGTACTTGCCTGCAAAGCCTAAGGACCCTGGTTCAGTTCCCCAGTAAAGCCAGATGCGCAGGGTGGCAAATGCACCTGGAGTTCGTTTGTTGCAGTGGCTAAAGGCCCTGGTGTCTCTTTCTCAAAAACTATACCAATGGGTAGAGGGATGCAGCTCAGTTGGTATAGTGCTTACTTAGCAAACATGAAGCCTTGAGTTTGATCCCCAGCACTGCATAAACTGGGCATGGTACCACACGCCTGTAATCTCAGCATTGGGAAAGTGGAGGCAGAAGGATCAAAGCTCAAGGGCACAGCCGGGTGTGGTGGTGCACACCTTTAATCCCAACCCTTGGGAAGCTGAGGTAGGAGGACTGCTGTGAGTTCCAGGTCAGCCTAGGCTGGAGCAAGACCCTACCTCAGAAAAAAAAAAAAAAAGTTCAAAGCCAGCCTGGAATATATGAGAATCTGTCTCAAAAAATAGTTGGGCTGGAGAAATGGCTTTAGTGGTTAAGGCACTTGCCTGCAAAGCCAAAGGACCTTGGTTCGATTCCCCAAGACCCAAGTCAGTGAGATGCACAAGTGGCACACGCATCTGGAGTTTGCAGTGGCTGGAAGCCCTGGCGTGTTCATTCTCTCTCTCTCTCTCTCTGTTTCCCTCTCTTAAATAAATAAATAAAAATATTAAAAAAAATAAAGTTGGCCTGGAGAGATGGCTTAGCAGTTAAGGCACTTGCCTATGAAGCCTAAGGACCCAGGTTTGATTCCTCAGTACCCACAAGGCAGTACATATGCCTGGCGTTGGGTTGCAGTGGCTGGAGGCCCTGGCGCGCACCTATTCATTCTCAAGGCCCTGCTGCACCCATTCTCTGCCATTCTCTCTCTAGTCCTCCACCCAAGGCAGGACCAGCTAGTGTGCCAGCCTCCAAGGGATTTGCCTGTGGCTGCTTCGTCCTGTCACAGGCACGCTGAGATTAGACACTTGGACCACTGTATCTGGCTTTCCTTGAGTTCTGGGAATTCAAATGCAGGTACTCATGTGCGTATAGCAAGCTCTTTATCCAGTGAGCCATCTCCCTAGCCCTAGGATGTTGAGGAAGGGCCTTGAATTTGTGACCCTCCTGCCTCTACTTCCTAAAATGCTGGGTTTACAAGTGTTTATATGGTGCTGCAGGTCAACCCCAGGGCGTGGTGCATGCTAGACAAGCACTATCAACTGAGCTCCGCGCTGGCCTCAAGTGGAGTCTTTATTCAGAGGCTGGTGGAAACACCAATCCTTTAATAAGATCAAGGGTTAACTCATCTGCTGTCGTATACTGGCTCATTTTGCCCACTAGCTAGATGGGAGCCATGCTGAGCAACGGCCCTGGCACCACAGGCCTGCTTAGTTGGTCATTTCTTACACCTTCCATGGCTGGCACTGACTTACATACTCAACCCAAGTAAGATTCTCTGGGTACCTGACTTGAACACAATAAAGAGCAACTGTTATAAACATCATTTAGCTCCAAACTTGGGAAACTGAACTATCACAGTTCACAGGGTGGGGAGTGCCCGCCTAGTGTGCATGGGGACCTTGGATCCCCACAGACTAACATACTACTAGCAAATAGGGCATCTGGAGTAGCACCCCCCCCCCCCCCCCCCCCCGCCAGTAGGGTCTCGCTATTGCCCAGGCTGACTTGGAATTCACCATGTAGTCTCTCAGGGTGGCCCTGAGCTCACGGGGATCCTCCTACCTCTGCCTCCTGAGTGCTGGATTGATTAAAGGCTTGTGGCACCACGCCCGGCTGGAATAGCTTTCTTGACTGCTACCTTCCACATTCATAAGCTTAGCTCTGGAGGTTATTCATGCTAACAGAACTACTTGGTAGGGGAGGGTGAGGTTTGAGGGGAGGCAGACTGAAGGCCTTTCCAGGATGGTGAGTCACAGTCCTTTATGTCAGGGGTCAGGAAAGTGTGTCTACATTCAGATTTCACTTGCTGACACTAGGGAAAGGTGTTCAAGAAAACCTTTTTAAGCTGGATGTGGTGGCCTTTATTTCCAACACTTGGGAGGCTGAGGCAGGAGGATCATGGTAAGTTCAAGACCAGCCTGGGATACAACTCAAAAACCAAACCAGAGCCTGGCATAGTGGTACACACCTTTAATCCCAGCACTTGGAAGGCAGAGGTAGGAGGATCACCGAGTCTGAGGCCACCCTGAGACTACATAGTGAATTCCAGGTCAGCCTAGGTTAGAGCAAGACCCTACCTTGAAAAACAAAAAACAACCCCCCCCAAAACAAAAACCAAACCAGTTGGATGTGGTGGTGCATGCCTTTAATCCCAGTGCTTGGGAGGCAGAAATAGGAGAATCACTGAGTTCAAGACTAGCCTGGAACTACAGAGTGAGTTCCAGGTCAGCGTGGGCTACAGTGAGACCCTACCTTGAAAACAAACCAAACCTTTTCAGGGTGAGATGTAACTCTGTAGAGTGCTTGCCTAGCATGCATAAAGCCCTAGGTTTAATCCCCAGGACCACAAAATAAAATTTGAGAAAAAAAAAATCCCTTTTTGATGGACAGTCTTTGATTATTTCCACAAACCAGGAGGAATTCAATAGAATATCCAAGTGCTGGCACTGCAAGTGTGCCTGGTGTAAATAATAACATTTAAGGACAAACAGCAGTATTTGTGCACTCCAGTGTTTAAAATGCTGTTTATGAACAGAGGCTGTGGACACTGTCATTCTGCAACCCAGTCTTCCAACAGGGCGCTAACAGCTGTTCCTAGGAGGCTGGTGTGGAGATGACAAGAGTCAGGGTTACTGGAATAGCTGTTTCAACTACTAGAGACACTACACAAGTGGTTCAACAGAATTTACTTGTATATTTTCCATTTTCTAGACTATTTGAAGGCATAGGATAGTTTCGTATCAGCTTTCTACAATACTGTTTTAAATGTATCCAGTAAACTAAGATGCAGCACAACTTTTATACAACTTAGGAGATTAACAGAAAATCTCCACAAGAGAAAGCGACTCAGCAGGCCCTGGCAGTAAAACATTTTCCCAGAACAGACACAGGCAGCTGCATTGAAAGGTAGTTTTCAAATATTTAAGTTACACCGAGATTACTTCCAAATACCTGACTTGCTCAGACCAGTGCAACCAAGTCATTACCAGTCCTGCAGCGCGAACTTCTGGTGCAAGTTCATGGTTGTACTTCCTTCACTGATCAAAAGCCTCTTAAAGTGCTATGGAGCAGCAGAGTAAGTCACATCAGCCCTGCCCCCAGGGGAGGGAACTGGAGATTGCAAAAGGTACAGCTTAGCAACATGTAATGCATGTGAACAGTGGCCCGAGCACAGAGGTGGACAGAATCACACCAGTCATGTCTAAAATCACTCCACTGAAACTAACAGAGGTACATTCAAAATAAAGCTGGAGACCAGAACTGTATTCAGAATCAAATTTGGAGACTTTCTTGATAAAAGAGAAGTATGTTCTTTTGAAGTGGAAGTGAAGCTATCAATTGATGGAGAGCTAGAGACTTACTAACCCTCCTGCACAGATAAGGAAATAAGTGACAAAGTCTCTTACACTGAAGTTATGTATTTTAACAGCTTTACATGTAATATTCATATATAAAAAACTTTAAGTGCTTTTCTCCAATTTAAAAATCTAAAGAATTCAAAAATAAGGCATTCAATATTTGAAAAAAGTACAGATTTACAAAATGTGTATATTCTGTCATGAAAACTCCACACCAACATTATACACTTGGAAAAAAATACAAACAGGATATATTACAAATTTATGCAGCAATAACTTAGTTCACACCATGCAATAAAAAGTACATTAATCAAGATACACAAGCTTTTGTAGGTTCTAAACTGAAGGACTTTTTTTCTCTGCAGAATCCTTAAAACCTGTGGCACTTAAAATTTGTTAGCCTTTCTACTGGGAGGTAAATTATACACGATGGGAAGATGGACAGACCACTTGTCTATTAGGAGTCATTCCAGCTTTGTTCCACAATGGCCGAAACTCTTTTCTCATACTCTCGCTTGTTCTCCTGATAAAGCTGTGCTGCCTGGCTGTTGGCGGGACTGTTTGGATTCGGTTCATCCAACAGAGACTGGAGAAGAAAAACGCATTTTTCAGAGTTAGGTTTTTATACTAATGGGGCTCAGACAGGAGAACAAAAAAGTTACCCAAAATAATATATTTATTTCAGAGGCTAATTTTTTTTTTTTTTTTTTTTTTTTGGTGGTTTTTCAAGGTAGGGTCTCACTCTAGCTCAGGCTGACCTGGAATTAACTCTGTATTCTCAGGGTGGCCTTGAACTCACAGCAATCCTCCTCCCTCTGCCTTCTGAGTGCTGGGATTAAAGGCATGTGCTACCACTCCCGGCTTTCATATGTATTTTACTTTTAGGTTTAAATACTTTTAGAAATGGCTTGGAGGCTGGAGAGATGGCCCAGTGGTCAAGGTGCTTGCCTGCAAAGCCTAATGACCTACTGACTGGGTTTAATTCCCCAGTACCCATGTAAAGCCAGATATAGAAGGTGGCCCATGTGTCTGGAGTTTGTTGTAGTGGCTAGAGGCACTGGTGTACCCATCCTCTTAACTTCTCTCTCTCCAAATAAATAAATAAATAAACAAATAAATAAAAGAATTGAAAACTGTCTCAGCAGTTAACGGTATTTGCTTGTAAGCCAGCAGGTCTGGGGCTCAAGTTCCCACTCACCCAAAGCACAGCTGCACAGGCACTTGTTTGTAGCAGCAAAAGACCCTGGTACATCCACACACATATTAATGAATACAGATTTTTTAAAGTTTCCTAAGCCAGGCGTGGTGGTGCATGACTTTGATCCCAGCACTCAGGAGGCAGAGGTAGAAGGATTGCCATGAGTTAGAGGCCAGCCTGGGACTATGGAGTGAGTTCTAAGTCAGCCTAGGCCAGAGACCCTACATCGGAAAATCCAGAAGACAATTTCCTGCTGCTCAAGAACATGAGCTTCCAGAACTCCTGTGGTCAGCCAGCCCAAACTATGGATTCTTGTGTGAGTTTTGTACTAGGTCCCTGCGTGCTGGAAAGGTTAGTTTGCTCTGAGAGGTTCTGGTTGTGGACAAGTACCAAGAGCTATGAAATCAAAAGCTGAAAAACACTCACCTGAATTGAAGTTAAGATAGACGATACATCATATGTTGGACTCCATCGATTCTGAAGGATATCTAAACATATGCTGCCATCAGCATACACTGCAAAGATAGTACTAAAGTTGATTGCAAGGTAACTTTGTCAACTCTTACAGTTAAAGAGAAACCTTTACCATAAACAGAATGATGTTTGCCCAGTCAAGTTTTGAGCATCAGGCCATAACTAAACTCTTCTTACAGGGAAATCTGTCTATAGCTAAGGTTTATCATTATGTATCTTTTAGGTTTTGTTCAATGCACAACATATAGCATCAAGGTTTGGGGTGTAGCTTAGTGTTTTGAGTGCCTGCTTAGCATGTATGGGAGCTTTGGGTTCAATCACAAGACCCTAAAACAAAAGTAAAATATACCCTGCCTTCTTTCTAAACGTCCTTGTACAAAACGTTTGGAAAGTTGCTTATTAACATAGTTCTTCTGTTCTTAGAGATTATTCCTAGGACATTATTATGAATGCATCAAAGACTTAGAAGACATTCATTATTATACTATTTATATGAGTAAAACTACAACCATATGGTCAATACATCAAGACAAGGGTCTGATCTGCAGAGTGGCCTGGGGTCCTGTTCACGGGCTCTATCTTTCGTATTCACTTGTGTGTGCGCACACTTGTGCATGTGATGCTATCCCAGAACATAGCAAAATAAAGCTCTCATGCCCCCGCCCCTCCAGAGGTCTGGCTTAGTGGAACAGGACTTACCTAGCACAAACAAAGCCTTGGTTTAGAAACCCAGCACAAAAAAACAGATAGTATATTCAAATAACATTACCTTCAGTATAGTCATCAAACATGATATATATTATCTACTCTATTGTTCACTCACATAAAAAGACACTGTATAATGAGGAAGCTGGGTGTCACGGCACGTCTGTAATCTAGCACTGGGGAGGTGGACTCAGGCCCACCACAAGTTCAAGGTCAGCAGTCATTTTCAGCTACATAGCAAATCTGAGCCAGCCTGGGCTATGTAAGACTGTCTCAAAAAAAAAAAAAGTGAAGTGTATTATTTGGAAGTTTAAAAAACTATATCCAATGATTGTATACTCTGGTTAAAAAGGTATATAAGATTACTTTAAGTACATGCAGTAACAAAACATTTGCCAGTTGTGGTGGCTCATGCCTTTAATCCTAGCCCTTGGGAGGCAGAGGTAGGATTACTGTGAGTTCAAGGACAGCCTGGGCTAGAATGACAACCTACTTCAAAAAAACAAAAACCAAAGTACAGATATACATGAGACAATGGGATTCACCACTGATCTTATTCTTAACCTTCCTTTGTCCAGTAAATGCTTTTCTTTTTTTCCCCCAGTTTCAATTTTTTCATGTCTACATTTATTGTTATGCTTGTATTATGCTCTACAACCTATGTGTTTATAGAGCCCTGTTCATGAGTGTGACATGTGCATTGTAAATGCACACAAGTTAAATAAGGTCACTGCACACTGGGTACACTACACTAGAATCATACCAATTATCTTAACCCTATGAACAGAAGTTCACTGCACATATAAAGATGCATCTTTGTGTGTATCTCATGTGGTCCAAGCTTTCTCACTTTACTCCTCATTCTAGGACAAAGCAGATTTGTAGTCATTTTCTTTTCTTTTCATTAGGAGGGAAAAGCAGGCAAGGCTCAACGTGGAAAACTCAACCACCTGGGAGTCCTCGCCCTCTCAGCACTATTAAGCCTGTGCCCACCATGAAACTACGCATCGCAGGCCCAGCTTCTGGACTGCTGCCCAGGTCAACGCAGGGTAAGGCACCAAATGTTTCTTTAAGGCATGTAGCCTGGCTGGCCTTGAACTTGAGATGTAGCCGAGGGTGACGGGGAACCTCTGATCTTCCTGCCTCTATCTCCTGGGGTTGGGGTTACAGGGTTACTTCACCATGCCTGGCGCCACTGCCAGACAGCGGAAAGTTTCCCAAAGCAATGCAAAGCAAAAATGAGGGTATTTTAGGAGAAGATAAACTGCCCTTCAAGGCTCCATTCTAGGCTCTCCTCTTCTCTTCTCACTATCCACCTTTGGGCAATCTGTGTACTCAGTTACTACCTATGTGCTCAATACTCCTAATTGTTAACCTTAGCTCCGATTCTCTCAGCTTGAAAGCAGTAGTCAACCATTTACTTTCTATCACACAGAATCAAACTCAGCACTCTCAAGGCATAATATAACTTTTGAATTTATGAACTAGTAACTATTTTTGAGATGTCTAATGTAAATTAAAAGCCAATGCCCATGCCGGGCATGATGGTGCACGTCTTTAATCTCAGCACTCAGAGGCAGAGGTAGGAGGATCACCATGAGTTTGAGGCCACCCTGAGACTACAGAGTGAATTCCAGGTCAGCCTGAGCTAGAGTGAGACCCTAAATCAAAAAACAAAACACAAACAAACAAAGCCAATGCCTACCAACTGATAGATAACCTAAGGGCTGGGATGTAGCCCAGGGGCAGAGCACTTGTCTGCGTGCAAGGCCCTAGGTCTAATACTTAGCGTGGCAATCCATACAAAATACCAGTAACCCAGAAAGGCCAGAGGGGCAGCCCAGTGGCAGACTTCACCCTTAGCATAAGCAAAGCCAAGGATATACTGGCTGAGTATCATTTATCTGAATGAGAATATTTACATGCACATAATGAGATGCTGTGGGAAGAGAATCCAATTTCTTTTAATTGTATTTGTGTGAGTGCCAGTCTCTTGCTGCTACAAATGAAACAAGACACTTGAGTCATTTTTTGCATCTGGGTTTATGTGGGTAGCTTGAGAATTGAGCTGTGGCCCAAGACTTGCAAGCAAGTGCCATTAACTGCTGAGCCACCTCCCCAGCACCAACCACAACACTCTTTTGTGTTTCTTTTCTTTCTCCCCCCACCCCCAAGGTAGGGTCTCGCTCTAGCTCAGGCTGACCTGGATTCACTATGTAGTCTCAGAGTGGCCTTGAACTCACAGCAATTCTGCCACCTCTGCCTCCCGAGTCCTGTGATTAAAGGCGTGTGCCACCATGCCTGGCCCCAACCAACACTCTTGATACAATTTCTAAATGAGAAATTCATTGCTGTTTACATATACTTTATGTACATATGGGCCGCAGGTAATTTTACGCAGTATTTTTTTTGTATGTGTTCCCGTATGTATGGACACACGTGTGTGCCCAAAAGCTAGAGGCCAACGTCAGTGTCTTCCTTGACTGCTATTTCACCTTGCTGAGGCATGCTCATTTGAATTCAGGGCATTGACTGAGCTAGGCTAGCTGGCGAGCTTGCTCTGGGGAATCTCCCCTTGCCCCCAGATGCTGGGATTACAGAGGGCTGCCACGGCCACCTGGCATTTACACATGTGCTGGGAAAGCAAACTGGTCCTCAGGTTTGTGGGGCACATGCTTTACCCATGGAGCCATCTCCCAAGCGCTTACATGTATCTTCTTCTCATATTTTGGGGCTGGAGAGATGGCTTAGCGGTTAAGGCACTTGCCTGCAAAGCCAAAGGACCCAAGTTTGATTCCCCAGGACCCACATAAGCCAGATGCACAAGGGGGTGCATGCATCTGAAGTTTGTTGCCAGTGGCCAGAGGCCCTGGCATACCCATTCTCTCTTTTTTCAAATAAATAAAAATATTTTTAAAAATTTTATATTTTGAATCGGTAATGCTCAACCTATATATAGTGGGAAATGACCTTGATTCCAGACATCCCAGTACATCTATCCCCTGGGTAGAGAGCTACTGTGTATCTGCGGGACTGGAAGTGTAATGAAGAGGACTTCTGAAGGTGTTCCTTCTGAAAGCTAGCGAGCTCATAGGGAAGACACTGTTCATGATTTTTTTCACCCACAGAATTTGAGACAGGCTCTTACTATATAGTGCAGGTGGCCTTGAATGTAAGATCCTTCTGCCTCAGCCTCCTCAGTGCTAAAGTGCTGGAATCAGAGGTACTTACCAGCCCCCTTTTATTCTCAAAGGAAGACCTTGAACTACTGAGTCTCCTTCCAACTCCCAGGGGCTGGGATTAGAGGTGTATGTCATCATACATGGCTTAAATTCAAGGATGACTTTGAATTTCTGATCCTCCTTGTCTCCACCTCTCAAATACAGGGATTACAGGCATGTGCCACCATGACTGGCTTTTAAATCTTTAAAAGCTAAATTTTAGGTGAGCAATTTTTTTCTACAAACACATGCATATTACTTTAATTCAGATGTTACTGAAACAAAACAATTCCACCTCAAATTTAGAACCCTGCTATGATTCCAGCCACAAAACTGTTGCTAACATGGACATGGAAGGAACATCTGAGAACAGGCCCAAACTGTGAGAAGGAAGAGATACTAAAAAGGAAGGCAGTAACTACCCTCCCAGCCCACCATTTGTAAAATCTAATAAATTGCTACTTACCATTTGGATGAAACATTTTGGATAAAAACCTAACAGTTGGTGGTTTATTTGGATATTCTTCAGAAAATTCTATTACTAGTTTAAAAGTACCTAAATAGAAAACAAACCAAAATAATTATAGTAAAAACACTATTTTTACATTTCATCAATTAATTCTCAATCCCACAGTTGTTTTTTTTGCTTGTTTGTTTTTACACCCACAAAAAAACAGGCATTTAAACTCTGGTTTAGCATGTAAGACATCTACTATGTTTCTGCGTGTGTTACACCAACGGCATGAAGCACTGCCAAGCACTTGGGAACATCTACTTGGACTGGACCAAATGGCCAAGACTGAAACACACCGTTTAAGAACTTCAACTAGTTCATTAGGCTTGGATGGGACGAAGCACTTTCAAGGGGGCCACTTGGCCAACAAGAGATTAGACATAGGAGCTAATGTGGAAGGTCAGCTCTGCCCTCATACCTGGCCCTTCCCTGAATGTGTCAAGAATCATTAGGCTTTAATGTAACATCAACTGTTGCTAACAGGCCGACATGTTACATTTTGGTCAGTCTAAGTCAGTATTTAACAGTTAAGAGAGGCACAAGCCATTTCAAAATGTAAGCATTTGGGAGGTTGGGGAGATGGCTCAGCAGTTAGTGGTACTTGCTTACAAGCCTGCTGACCAAGTTCAATCCTGTCCAGCACCCATGTAAAGCTGGACACAAAGTGGTGCCTACAGCAATGAGAGGCGGAAACAGAAGAATCTGGAAGCTCGTGGCCCTGCTAGTCTGGCACACACAGTGGCAAACAACCAAGAAGCTGGACACCTCGAGGCTGTCCTAACCTTCACATCCGCACTGTGACCTCCCTCCACAACCACTAGTAATAGTTTTGTGCTTATGCTTACGTAACTATCCAGAGTCTTTGATTCAGAGGAAACTCTTCTGACAAAAGGGCCAGTCCTCCAACTACAACTCCTACAAAGTACACTGAGACTTACTGACCTTTAAACTATCTAGATGTTCTGCGAGATGCTTTCCTATCAATGCAGTAAAACCACAACACCCTCTTGTGTCAACACTGAGCTCCTGGCTTCTGCCATCAAGACCAGAGGCTCCTATTCAGCGACATAGTCCACATCTCCACTGGCCACATATTCGGATACAAGCTCCATTCCTTACACTTTTGTTCTTTGGAAATTTGGGATGAGAGGCCAGAGATACAAACATACCAGAGCTAATTCCTATTTCGTATCTGCATTATCTATCAATAGAGGCAATTCTGAAACAGAGAGAATGAACTTAGCCTCATATTAGTTAACTAACCGCTTTGCCGAGGATCAAACCAAGAGCCTTATATATTATAAAAGACAATAGCTGTATCATGTTTCAAGTATAAAGCAAATACCTAACCATCAGTCCTGCCATGGCCAAGAAGTGGATCCAGGGAACATGAAACTGGGAGAGATGTATGTAACTGTGTATCAATATGATATCTTACCATAGAGACAGAAGTAATTTCGAGAACACAATAGTATAATGTGGCAAATAACTAGAAACTGATGCAACTTGAGTATTACCTCTTTCTGACTCCAAAAAACATCATTCCATTAAAAATGGCTTTTTATTTGCATTTGGTTATGCATGTGTAGTTGGTTGGGCATGTCAGGGTCTCTTGCCACTGCAAATGAGCATCTGGAAGGCTTTATGCTGGTGGCTGGGGAATTACTGAGCCATTTCCTTAGACTTCCCCCCGCCCCAAATGGCTTTTTCATAAAAGAGAAAGAGGGAGAGAGAGGGAGGGGAAGGGAGAGAATTAGAATAAGAAATTGTATCTCACCTAGACATAGTGGTTAACACTTTTAATCCCAACCACAGGAAGCTAAAGCAAGAGGCTCAAGTCCAGGCTGAGCCAGACTTTGGTCTCAAAACATAGTTGAAAAGGGATGAGGCAAGCTGGGCGTGGTGGCGCACGCTTTTAATCCCAGCACTCGGGAGGCAGAGGTAGGTGGATCACCGTGAGTTCAAGGCCACCCTGAGACTACATAGTGAATTCCAGGTCAGCCTGGACTAGAGTGAGACCCTACCTTGAAAAACCAAAAAAAAAAAAAAAAAAAAAAAAAAGAGGGATGAGGCAATATTAACTCAGTGGTACTGTAGCGCATGAGACCCTGATACTAATCCCTATATCTTAAAGTTGCCAAATGCACAAAGTGGCACATATGTCTGGAGTTCGTTTGCAGTGGCAAAAGACCCTAGCATGCTCCCCCCCCCTCAAATAAATAAAAATATTTAAGAATCTCATGCTCTACTGACTGAACTAGCTGGGCAACTCAATAAAATATTAAAAAAAAAAAAAAGAAATAACTGCAAGCCCACTATACATCAAGCTAAATAACATTTAGGGAAATGTTAATGAAAAGTATAGCATGATTTTACAGTTGTTTTGTTTTCAAGGTAGGATCTCACTCTAGCCCAGGCTGACCCGACACTCACTCTGTAGTCTCAGGCTGGCCTTGAACTCACAGCGATCGTGCTATCCCTGCCTCCCCACTGCTGGAATCAAAGGTGTGCACCACCATAACCAGCCTATTTTGGTTTTATAATTCTCTCTAAGCATGGTTTAACAGAAGGCAGCTGGATTCTCTTATCTGCTTTGTGCATGCAATCTGTTACAATATGGTGTTTTAAGTATGATACGTGAAGAAAATTTGGCTTCACACAAATATATAATTGATAAAGCAAGTATTTTTATAGCCCTTTAAGAGAACTATTTTAAAGATTTGTTTCAATTTAGAATCTGAAATCTTTATCAATGAAACTTTTTGTACTCAGTTACACTAAAATTTTTGGATAAATCTTGGAATAAACCCAAATCCATGCCAAGCAGAGGCTCTACCACGGAGCTGTATTTCCAGCCCTGTCAGGCATTCTTCCCAAGCAAAAAAATATTCCACACACAAAAAATCAGCAGCTCCAGCTGCATTTCAGGTATTAAAAAGAGTTATGAAAGGTCAGAATTTAATACTAGTCATTTCAATTTTTTGCCAAGGCATTTAAGATACAAAGGCCACAATGACTATTAGTACATTATGATCTTGTTTTGTTCTAAGATGCTAACCTGTTTAGGTGCAGCATTAGCCCAATTCTGCTTTTGTGTCATCAGTGTAAATGTTAACACAGTCTTGGTATAAAGACAGTTTGGATCACATGGGTACACTGAGGACTCCGAGACCTCAAAGGATTTATGGACCAAATTTGAAAAATCCTGATAGGAAAAAATATAACACAACTCTTCTGTATCTCCTTCAATTCCTTACCACATCTACAAATAACTGCTAGTAACAGTGTGGCACACAACCCTTTACACTTACGTGTGTACTTAACAACAGTCAGTTGCTGTCACTTGTCCAGACCGCCTTATTCTTTAACACTACTCTTCAGTGTTATAACATAGTATTTCACAGTCCAAACCCATCCTCATTTGCTTAACCATGTCCCCGTGTCAGGCTACCAGGTTACTTCCTTACAAACAGTTCTGCAGTCAGAGCACTTGTCAAATCCCATTGATGGATTGATTCTGAAGTCATTTTGATTAATTACAGCAAAGCCATTTAACTTCAAAAAAATCCATGTTATAATTAGGGAAAATCTTTTAGAACCTGCTTAAAACTAAGTTTGGTAAATCATAAATAACACAACTAGTCCCTCATTTTCCTAGCTCCTGGAAAATAGATCCAACTTGAGATCCCCAAGACCACGCAGGACACTTATGGTGCTAATTGCTAAGAGTGAGCTAGCGGCAGGGGTGCGGTTAGGACTAGGGCTGTGCTTCCACGGTGAGGGCTTGCCTAGAACACACCAGCACTGGGGCAAAAGGTAAAGACGCTATCAGCATAGTGACAAAGTAGAAAAGTATGCTCGCCCTCCCGGTGCTCACCTAAGGGACATCTCTACCATGCCATAAAGCTACTCAAAATCAATTATTTACGAGATCCACTATCTAGGCTTTCAGTTTTACAGGCAAACTTGAAAGTGAAGAGGGAACTGGCAATGGAGGTGACCAAACTAACACATGAAATCCCCTGTAAACTACCAATTCTCATTAGTGTCAATAAGCCCAGTTTTGACTGGGGGCTTATTAATTGTGGAATTTGATTTCAAGTAGATAACACCTTAGTGTTATCATTTTAGAAGACGGTAAGAATTGGGCTGAAGACATGGTTCAACAGATAAAGGTGCTTCATTGCAAAGCATGATGGCCCAGGGTTTAATTTCCCAGTACCTACATAAAACCAGATGCACAAAGTGGCACATGTGTCTGGAGTTCGTTTACAGTGGCAGGACGCCCTGGTGCGCCCATTCTCACTCATTCCCCCCCCTCATCATTCTCTCAAATAAATACGTTTTTTTTAAATTTCGTAAGAATGACTTACCATCTTCAAAGGGTGTCCCTTCTGGTCTGAAAACAAGAAGATTTCTAATTAAAATAAGTTCTTTATTATTCTTTGTTTCTTTCTTTTTTTGATTTTTGAGGTAGGGTCTCGCTCTAGCTCAGGCTGACCTGGGACTTACTATGTAGTCTCAGGCTGGCCTTGAATTTACAGTGATCCTCCTTACCTCTGCCTCCTGTCTCTGCCTCCCAAGTGCTGGGATTAAAAGTGTGAAAAAGGTACGGTGGTGCATACCTTTAATCCCAGTACTCGGGAGGCATAGACAGGAAGATGCCTGTGAGTTCAAGGCCAGCCTAAGACTACACAGCGCGCTCCAAGTCAGCCAAGGGCTACAGACCCTACCTCAAAAACAAGGGGGCTGCATAGAAGGTGAGCCATTGGTTACCTCCAGATCATAGTGTGTTATCACTCACTAGGCTCAGGAACCACTGCACAAAATAATGCCATGAAGGAGTCCAGTTGTTTCACATATATATACATACATATGTATATAAATATATATCTTAATAATATAAAAATATATCTTGGCTTAAAATATTTCTTCCTTGCAATAAAAAAAGGGGGGCTGGAGAGGTGGCTTAGTGGTTAAGGCGTTTGCCTGCCTGCAAAGCCAAAGGACCCAGGTTCAATTCCCCAGGACCCACATGAGCCAGAGGCACAAGGGGCCGCATGCATCTGGAGTTTGTTTGCAATGGCTGGAGGCCCTGGGGTGCCCATTCTCTCTCTCTCTTTCTCAAAAACACCTGTGTAACTGTAAAGACATTGCAGTTTAATGCCATCTTGGCCTGCCTTTCTTTTTTTCCCAACTGATGGAAACATAAATAACAGTCATTTCCAAAATTTTAAGGTTGGTTTTACAAAACAAATTTATTCTCATTTCAGCCCCAAAAGAATATAGTGCACAGCTAGGCATGGTGGCACACACCTGTAACCTCAGGTATTTGGAAGGCTGAAGCAGGAGGATGGCAAGTTTGAAGCTTGCCTGGGCTATGGCGAGTATGAGCCCAGTCTGGGGAACTTAGTGAAATCTTGGCACAAACCAGGGGAAAAAAAAAAAAAAAAAAAAACATGAGTAGACTATACCAACCAACCAGCAGGACACTCCGGGGTACTGCATCACCCTCCACCTCGTTTGTGACAGGGCATCTTGTTTGCTGTGGCATACATCAGGGAGGCTGGCCTTAACGCTTCTGGGATTCTCCTTGACTCAGCCTCTGATTTTGCCCAGACAGACAGGGATTATAGACACATGCGAGCTACAGTAGTCAAGCTTTATTTACATGGAACCTGGAGATCCAAACTCTGCTTTTCAAGACTCATGCAAGAGCTTTGAACCAGCGAGCCAAGCCAACTCACCAGCACTGTCCTGTTTTTTTTTTTTTTTTTTTTAATATATTTTTATTTGCCAGCAGATTAAGAAAGAATGAGCATGGTAGGATCCCTTGCCCCTCCCTCCAGGGGCTTTACATGGGTACTGGGGAATGAAACTCAGGCCAACAGGCTTTGCTAGCAAGAACCTTTTAGCTGCTGAGCCATCTCCCCAGACCCATTTGTGTTCTTTTTTTATTTTTTAAATATTTTTATTTTTATTTATTTGTTTGAGAGAGGGAAAGAGGCAGAGTGAGAGAGAGAATGGGCATGCCAGGGCTTCTAGCCACTGCAAACCAACTCCAGATGCATGTGCCACCTTGTGCATCTGACTTACATGGGTCCTGGGGAATCAAACTTTGGTCCTTAGGCTTCACAGGCAAGCGCCTTAATTGCTAAGCCATCTCTCCAGCCCCCCACTTGTTTTCTGATACAGGATCTCCCTATGTAGCTTTGGTTTGCCTGGAACTTGCTATGTAGACCAGACTGGTGTTGAACTTGCAGTAGTCCTCTTGTCTCTGCCCCCTAAGTGCTAGGATTTCAGACGTGCACCATCACCACACCAGCTCTTATGCTCACAGTTTTCCCTTGCGTCCACATCCCAGTGTGACTGTTTCTTATGTGGCAACATAAGGGTGGAGAGATGGCTTAGCGGTTAAGGCATTTATTTGCCTGCAAAGCCAAAGGACCTCGGTTCAATTCCCCAGGACCCACGTAAGCCAGATGCACAAGGTGATGCATGCGACTGGAATTTGTTTGCAGTGGCTGGAGGCCCTAGTGTGCCCATTCTCTCTCTCTTAATAAATAAAATAAAAAAAAAAAACCTAAGTGGCAGTATGAAGGTTTTACCTGCAAGGGTATTCAAGATCTCAAAGAAACATGGTAAAGCCTAAATATAACAGAATTACTTTACTACAAAAGGATGAGCTTCACTCACTATTTATTCTTTGAAGGTTTCACGAAGCTGTACTCAAACTTGATTACAGTCAAGTGTGACATTGAATCATGACCTTCTGATCCTCCTGCCTCTGCCTCCCAAGTGCTGGTTATAGGCAACGGGACCCAGAGCTTTATGCATGTGAGGCCAGCACTTTGCCAAGCCCTCCCCGCATGCAGACCCGCGAGTGACTCCACGGCAACTCAGAACTCTGTTCACGAGAGTATTCATTCTCTATCTTAGTGCAAAAATTCTAGCTTTAAAGACTGAAAGAGAAGCAGATCAAGTACAGCGGGGGGGGGGGGGGGGGAGTCCTAAAAACCTTTAAATCAAAAAGCATATCTACACTAAGTCGCAGTGGCCCATGCCTGAGGCAGGAGAATCACAAAAGTTTGATCACAATCTGGGCAACGTATGGACATCCTGACTTTTATTTTTGTGAGACAGGGCTTAAGTAGCCCAGGCCTCAGCCTTCAAGTACTGGGATCACAGAGGGGAATGCCTACACCTTCAAGACCCTATCTCAAAATAAACCTTAAAGAGAACTGGGGACACATAACAGGATGGAGCACTTGCTTACAATGTGCCACACGTGGGTTTGATCTCCAATGTCTCATACACACAAAGTAAAATTGCCAGAAACAGTGCCGTTCAGCTATTTCACACTAGACTGTGAAACATTTTCAATTAAAATTCTTGCCACAGTGAAACTGTCACAGTACTTTTGGTTCCCGGACTTTTGCAGCTCTAATAGAATAAGCAAAACATTTTCATGGCACATTTTACATAAAATAATTATCTCTTCTCCTTATTATTCCATTTAATATCTATCTGTAGCATTGGAGATCAAACCCGAGTCTTCTGCATGCTAGGCAAGTGTTTTACACTGAACTATTTCATTTTTTAAGAAACTTTTTTTAGAAGTTATCAATAAAATATATATATATATAAACTTTTGGTGGTGGTGGTGGGGGTTTGAGGCAGAGTCTCACTCTAGCTCAGGCTGACCTGGAATTCACTATGTAGTCTCAGGATGACCTCAAACTCACTACGATCCTCCTATCTCTACTTCCTGAGTGCTGGGATTAAAGGTGTGTGCCACCATGTCCAGCTTTTAAAAAATGACTTTATTTTTATTTATCTGAGAGACAGAATGGTGTGCCAGGACCTCCAGCCACTGCAAACAGCTCCAGATGCACGCACCACCTTGTGTAGCTGGCTTATGTAGGTCCTGGAGAATTGAACCAGGATCCTTTGGCTTTGCAGGCAAGTGCCTTAACCACTGAGCCATATCTCCAGCCCATTACCGCTGAACTATTTTCATCCATCACCAGTGGTGATCAAAACCCACATGTAGCCAGATACAATGGTATAACCATAAGCCCAAGAGGTCAAGGCCACCCCAGGCAACACAGTAGCAACCTATCTTAGGTAAAACAAATTCATGAGACCATATGTAACAGAAGAGAAAAAGTAAATTGTAAGTAACTGCCCGGACTCTAATTGAATTGTGTTCTAGGGGCTAGAGAAATAGCTTAGTGATGAAAACTTGTGATCATGCATGATGTCTTGGGTTCAATCTCAGGCTTAAAAAAATGTGGCATTTTTTCCCAAGTGTTAAGACCCCTGATTCTACTTAGTCTCTCTCCCTAGACAGTTATTTGCTCCCCCTAAAAAAATATACACCTATTATTTGGTAAATTTTCAACTCACCCAAATATAACTGCATTCCACTGCATAATGTTGTTTTCAGATGGTGCACCACTGACCCCCACAGGTGGGTCCTCTTGCAATCTAGAAAAGCCGAATTCTCAAAGTTGAACACCAGTCAGTAAGGAGGTCAAATAGAAGCCACCTACTCTCAAACACTAGCTGAATCAATTTTTTTGATACTGTGCTGATCTGGAATGAACCAGGACTTAACTTAAATGTACTAACCAGCCAAATATACTTACTAAATCTCCAAGCGATCTATAAGTCTTTCTTCAAATAGCAAGGTTAAGAAGTTTCTCTAATAATAAATGTGTAAACTGCCCCCTTGCACCATAAAAAGTTTAAAATCCCAACAGTAAAAAATACTTCCTCCTCTAAATATGCAAGGCCCTTGAGTTCTAATGTTAGCTACTTGTGCAACCCTGTTTTTTTTTTTTTTTTTTAAGGCAGCAGGTATCAGTGTATACACGAAATGACTAAGAATTCAATCAATTTAATGAGGAAACCAGTTTTACTTTCTTTAGCTCCGTTACCTCAGCACCATTAGGCTGGTTTTCCAGCAGTCTCTATTTTAAAGAGTGCTCTAGGGCCAAATTTACCTCTTAGGCTAGGAGGCTCAATACAAAGCTTCCAACAACCGTCATCACCACATTTTTGTAACCTGAAGACCCTTGGAAAGTCACCAAAGGCACTATGGGGTTCAATTCAGAATTAAGCAGAGAACTGCTAAAAAGGACAAGGGGAACAATAGACATAAACCGGAAGTTTCATTTGAATTTCAGTCACAGGAGCTAATCAAATATACTGATTCCAAAACTTAAATTAGTTTTGCACCAAACAAGGCATTTCCTTATCCGTCAGTTCACTTAAATTCTATATCACGGTCCTCTTCGCGTGGTAGAATATTTTGCAATTAGTCGATATAAAAACCGTACTTTGGTCAACCTCAAGCAAATGAGGCCACAAAACAGAAGGCTTGAGAGGAACTACTTTCTACTTGACGCCCACCTTCTAAGCGGCTAAAAGCAGTTCCGAATGAATTAAGCGAGGAAACTGGCCAGGGCCCAAGACAATGGCTTGCAAATGGCTCACATAAGGCTCTATAATGGCGAAGTTGAGAGGTTACTTCCTGAGCGGCAAATCTAAGTTTTTATACTACAGACGTCTCGATCATGACCGATTTACCGAGAAACAAAACCCCTCACTATCGCAAGGCTCGATTTCCCCTCCGTTTCTGGGCTTTCAGTACCCGATAAAGGGTAAACGCCGCGGGGGGAGGTGCAGGTCACCTCCTCCTCGAAGCGCCCCGCCACCTAACCAACCCGGTACAAAGGGCCGGCGAGTGTCGCGGTCCCCGGCCCGGGCAAGGCTCCGGCGGGCCCTTCTCCAGCAGCCAGAGCCCAGCTCCAGACGGCCCTGGCAGCCGGGCGTGCGGCTCGAGGCCCCGCGCTCTCCGCCAGCTCTCAAGGTCCTTCCAGCGGGCGGGGACGGGCCGGGACGGGGTCGGGTTTCGGGGACGGGCTAACCACCTCCGGGCTCGCGCGGCCGGCCGCGCCCTCGCTGCAGACGGGAGGGGGGGGGGCAGGGTCGGCCCAGGCCTGCGCCGAAGCGGCGATCGCGGGGCCCAGCTGACCCGTGCACCGGGCCCCCAGCTAGGACCCGCTTTCCCGGGACCCCGGGGAAGGCGCCCCGAGCTGCAGGGGCGGGACGCCCGCCGGGCCCTGGCCTGGGTGGGCGCCGTCTTCCGACACGCCGGGGAGGGCGGAGGCTGGCCGGGCCATCCTCCCGTACGCCCGGGGAGCGGCCCGGAGCCGGGCCGGGCCGGGCTTCCGCCGGGGTCCGGGGGCGCCGCCGCCCGCGACCCCCGCCCCGCCGCCCGCCCCCGCCCCGGCCGCGGCCGCGGGCCCGGCGAGGCTTCGGGAAGGCGCTCACCGCTTGAAGTCGCGCATGAGCCTCCTCCGGGCCGGGGTCGACATGCTCCGCAGCTGCCCGCGGTCAGGCTGAGAGGAAAAGAGTCCCGCGCGCCCCCCGCCCCCGGCGCCGCGGCCGAATCACGGAGGGTCACGGCCGCCCGGCTGCGCAAACAACCGCAGTGACGTCTCCCTCCGCCGCCCGCCCGCCGCGGATCCCTCCGCCCGCCGCCCGCCCTCCGCCGGTACCACCGCGGCGCCGGGGAGGGGAGCCCGCGGGCCGAGCGCGCGCGCCGGGGCGACGGCGGCGGAGGGGCCGGCTCCCGGGACGCACGGCCGCGCGCGCTCGCCGCGCTCGGGCCCGGGCCGGGCCGGTCGGGGCTGCGGACGACGGACACCGAGGCCGACGCGCCGCCACCGCTTCGCGCCACCCCCGGCACCAGTGCGAGATTCGGCCGCGCGGGGAGAGACGGGCGCATCCGGAGGCCGAGATTTCGGGGAAGGGCGGTGGGGTGACGTCAGGTCACGTGACGCCGGGCGGCGTTGTCAACAATCCGCCCCCGGGGGGAGGGGGCGAAGTATCTAGAACCACGTGTGCCTGTGACGCCGTCGGCGCGGTCACGTGGGCGCGGCGCCGCGCGCAGGTCGGTCCGGGCGTCCGAGAGCGTGTGCCGCTGGACACCACTCCCGGGTCCGAGACGGGCTGACCAGGGGTGACCCGCCGTGGTGCGTGTGACGACTGCCCTCTGGATGGCGCCGCCAGACTCCTAGTCGGTGCGGCCTTCGGTGCTGAGGCCCACGCGTGTAAGAAGCCCCGGGGCGTCTGTGCCTGCTGGTGCGGTGCCCAGACCTGGAAGAAGGGCCACAGATAGAGATGTCCAAATCTTGCCCAGGCACCCTGGCTCAGCTAGGGCATTTTGTGATCTTCTAAGGTCAGAAGTCGTTGGACATGTCTCAGGGCCTGTGAATTAACCTGCAGCAGGAAGTCATCGTGTTTGTCAAGAAACGTGGGAGGGTGACTTCAGGGCCTATCAATGGGCTGCTGGTTGTCAAAGACACCTACGAAAATGATTCAGATCTGGGGGAGAGCTCGTGCAGACATGGGTAGGAGTTACATACCTTGTCTGATACAGCTCATTTCAGGCTGTCTACGCGACCGTGCCAGGAAGGTGCAAATGGACCCAAGTGTGCGTGTGGGGGAGAGCAGTGTGCTCAGTGCTGACCTTGCACATTTCCTCTAGCGTGCCTCCCCACTCGGTAGCTTCCAACTACTGCTTTCAGGACTGTTCCTCCGGGGGACTAAGCAATTTAGTTACATTCAGAGAATTCTTAGCTCTCGAAACAAAGGGTGGAATGAGGATCCGTGGCCCCATTGCCAATAGATGAATGAAACCAGAAAAGTTGACATTCCGTACTGTCTTTTTGTTGTTGTTGTTAATGTTCAAAGTCAGGAATAATTGGTGCAAGTTTCACTTTTTAAATTTTATTTATTGGAGAGACTGAGAATATGAATGGGCACGCCAGGGCCTCTAACCACTGCAAACGAATTCCAGACACATGTGCCACCCTGTCCAGCTGGCTTTGGGGGGGGGGGGTTCTGGGTAATCAAACCTGGTCCTTAGGCTTCATAGGCAAGCACCTTAAAGGCTAAGCCATCTCTCCAGCCCAACATTTCCTACTTTCTTGATATCTTCTTTCTTCCCCTGAATTCTCTCCTACTTTGAGCGTCGGGCATGTTGGTGCACACCTGTAATTCCACAATTTGGGAGGTGGAGGCGAGGATCAGGAGGTCAGGGCTAGTCTCAGTACAAAGCGAGTTGGAAATGACCCTGGGCTCCATAAGACAGTCGTGGGGGAAAAGGCACCTTGAAGGTTGTCTAGGCCCTATTCTTCCTAACCACTAGTGTGCATTTACAGTGTGACTCTAAGTCACCAGTGTCAGGGACTGAACCCAGGGCCTTGATTTTACTTTGAGCTGGGTGTCTGTGGCCCCAGTTTTGGGAGGTGAAAACAGGATCTTACATTCCAGGATAACTTGAGCTATGATGAGACAGAATCTCCCTCCGCTGCTCACGCTGCCTTCAACTCAAGATCCTCTAGAGGAGCTGAAAGTCACAGCAGTGCCTACGCTGTCTTGACCCTTGTCTTCCAGTCACAGCAATCCTAATCCTCCCCATAGCTAAGGAGGAAGACATAAGCATAGCATTACATGCACTGAAACACTAAACACAGCATTTCTTTTAAAATTGTTCTATTTTGTTACTTAGCAATTTGTAACTTTTGGAAATGAATGAAATGGTATGATTTTCCGAAATGTTTTGAAAAATCCAGTGAATACACTTAATAAAGTCTGAGAGCAGTGTGTCAGTAAAAATTAACACACACACAACCTATACACAGAATCTTTTTTATATCTGCACGTGTCTATGGGCGTACCAGGATCTCTTGCCACTGCAAACACCAGACACTTGTGCTTTTTGTGGATGGTTGGTTTTATGTAGGGCATGCTAGGGCCTCTTGCCACTGCGAAGGAATTCCATGCTCCATTTATGCGTCTAGCTTTGTGTGAGTAATGGGAAACTGAGCCCCTGCTGCAAGCACCTTTAACTGCTGAGCCATCCCCTAGCCCTCAAACACCTCTTTAACACTGAGCCACCTCCCCAGTGATCTAAGCGTAATATTTATTTTCACGCAGAGACAGGGAGAGAGAAAATGGGTACACCAGGGCCTCCAGCTGCTGCAAACGAACTCCTGATGCATGCACCACCTGTGCATATGGCTTTATGTGGGTACCGGGGAATCAAACCTGGGTCGTTAGGCTTAGCAGGCATGCACCTTAACTGATAAGCCATCTCTCCAGCATGCGCTTCAAGTTGTAACTGTAATATTGTGATTTCTTTAGCTCTATCAATGAGTTCAGTGAGGGCAAGGACTCAAGTCTGTGTTAAGTTTTGCTCCTAGCAAATACTTTAACCCATAACAAATATTAAGTATGCTTACAGCAGGTTTCAGTGTACTAAGATTTACTATACTATTCTTACAGGTAGAAAAGTCATGACCAGGTACCTCTCTTTCCCCTCATGTCCTCTTCATAACTAGCAGCATAGTAAACATGTGAGAATCTTCTGAAATATCAATTTAATTGCTACCCCAATCCAACCACGATCTCCAGGGGTGGAGCCTGGTAAAAAGCTCTTCAGGTTACTTTAACATTCACTCTGAAGTGTCCTCATACAGCACTTCATACACGGTAAGCCAGGCCTTCAGAACTTGCTTTTCTCAAGTTTTAGTTTGTCATGCACCGAAGGGCTTTTTTATTTTATTTTATTTTATTTTATTTTATTTTATTTTATTTTTTTAAAGGATCACTAGAAGTTGGAAATGTTCGGAAAGCAGGATAAGGGATGTCCAAGGAAGGTGTTTTAAGGCAGGGGTTCGGCGCATGCTAATATGTTGTTGCCACAGTGCTACAGCCTCTGCCCAAGAAAGGATTTTTCTCTTTTTTTTTTTTTTTGAGGAAGGGCCTCGCTCTGGCCCAGGCTGACCTGGAATTCACTATGTAGTCTCAGGGTGGCCTCGAACTCACACTGATCCTTCTACCTCTGCCTCCCGAGTGCTGGGATTAAAGGCGTGTGCCACCAGGCCCGGCTATGAAATAATATTTTAAAATATTTTATTTATTTACTTACTTGAGAGAGAGAGGGAGCGAGAGAATGGGCGCACCAGGGCCTCTAGCCACTGCAAACGAACTCCAGATGCATGTGTCACCTTGTGCATCTGGCTTACGTGGACCCTACAGTTGAACCGGGATCCTTTGGCTTTGCAGGCAAGCGCCTTAACCGCTGAGCCCTCTCTCCAGCCCTCCAAGAAAGGCTCTTGGTTAAAGAGCCGTCGTGTCTCATTTTGGGGGAGCGCTGAGGGTGAACTATGGGGTACTAAGGACTAGCTGGGTAATCTGGAAAACTAACCACCCCGTATTTCCTGGCACCAGCTGCCTAACGACAGCCATATTTAGGGCACAGCACAGCCGGTGGTGTCCGGCTCGCTTCTGCTCCCTAGGGGGCCCGCGGTGATCCCGGCTTCAAAACCAACCGTGGGCACTAACCGGCCACAGGAACCTCTTGCCCCTGCTCCACACACGCTACCGCCGCGCCCGCCGCCTTCCCTTCCGGCCGGGACCGCGCCAGCTTCCGGTCTTGCGCACTGGGCCGGAACGCCCCCTCCCGGTTGCCATGGGAGCCGGGGTCGGCCGCCGCGCTGGACTGTTGCCCCACGGCCGGCCGGGGCTGCGTGGAGCCGGGCCAGCGGGACCTCGGCATGGGCTGAGGCGGTGGCGGCTGTCGGGACGAGGTTGACGCGGGGCGACGAGCGAGCCGGGTCGGGGACTCGAGACGTGGGTGTGAGGAGAGGCCGGGCCGGAGGCGTGGCTGGACCGCAGGCCCCGGTGTGGGTGGGACTGCAGGAGCGCGGGCGCCTGCTGCGGGCCTCGGCGGGGCGGGGCGGGGGAGGAGACCCTCCTGCGGCGTGGACCCCGGTGTGCAGGAGGAGACGCCGCGAGCTTGGGGCTGGTGATGGGAGACAGCCGAAGGAAGGGCCCCGACGTCCTGGGGAGGGTTGGAGCATCTCAATGGAATGCCCACAAATGGGCTCGGTGGGGAAGACCCCTGTTTTTATACGAAAGTGGGGGTTTATTGGATCTATATATTACCCAGCTTGAATGAGTAAAAGTGCAAACGTTTAACGTTTTCCATTCCCCCCCCCCCATTTCTATGAAGAAGTAGAAGCCAGGCTTGACGATGGAGATGTATGAAACCCTTGGAAAAGTGGGAGAGGGAAGTTATGGAACAGTCATGAAATGCAAACATAAGGACACTGGGCAGATAGTGGCCATTAAGATATTCTTTGAGAAACCAGAAAGATCTGTCAACAAAATTGCAGCAAGAGAAATAAAGTTTCTGAAGGTTTGCTTCTTTTGCCTTTCTTTTTATAGTTTTACTTTCTTGAGACAGGGTCTTGCTGTATAGCCCAGGCTAATCTGGGGCTTGATTTTGCCTAGTGATTTATATATAGGCCTGCAGCACTGTGAATGATAAAGTTCAGTGAGAAAGATTGCAAAGAAGACATGAAGATGGAGAAGCATGGAGGATGGCAGGAGTCAAAGGTCAAAAGTCCAGTGCCTGCTGCAGTTGATAGAAAATTGAAAGACTCAAAGAGGCATCATTTGGGAATTAATTCATCTTTGAAAATGGTGAATTTTAGGTGACAGGAATATTTAGCCAAAGATCACTGAGTTTTTACAGATAGGGACTAGCACCAGGAGAAATCGGCAGTTTTGGTGTGACAGGTCAGCTTGGAGGAAGAATTGGGAATTGTGCAAAAGAAGTATTAACATTCCTTGGGGCTTGGGTATGAAACTAGTCACTGAAGAATCCTTCAAAATACATGCATTCTACTCACTGAGATCCAGAGGCTTTAATCTGATTTATGGTTTTTTGGAGACAAAGTCCTATGTGTCCCAGGCTATCTTCAAACTTGCTGTGTAGTTGAGAGTGACCTTGAACTTCTCATCCTCCTGCTTCCGCTTCCCCAGTATTGGAATTACAGATGTGTACCACCATGCCTGACTCACGTGGTGTTGGGAATCATACACAGTGCCTCCTGTGCGCAAGCTCTACCAACTGAGCTACATCTCTTGCCCCTGGCTTATGATCTTGACAATGTGGTCTGGATGTTTTATATGTGAGGAAGTGAGCAAATAGGTGCTTTTTTGCTTATCTTTGAAGCAAAACATATATATGTATGTATATATACATATGTGTGTGTATGTGTATGTATGTATATATATATACATATATATATGTATGTGTGTGTATATATATATATATATATATATATATACATTTATTTATTGAGAGAGAAAGAGGCAGATAGAGAATGAGCACACCAGGGCCTCTAGCCACTACAAATGAACCCCAGATGCATGTGCCACCATGTGCATCTGCCTTTACATGGGTACAGGGAGATCAAACTTGAGACCTTAAGGCAAGCACCTTAACTGCTAAGCCATGTCTCCAGCCCAAAAGATATATTTTTATTTGAAATAGATAAGATGAATCAATATACTTTATAAATAGAAGAGCTGTATTGGGCACCTGTAGACATTTGGAACTGTTCTATTTCTAGATAATGTAAAGTTAAGCCAGTGAAGATTTTACCATTCTGAGAGACATGCTAGTACCCTGACTTGATAACCTAAAACAATACTATAAGGCAATTGTGCACCATAGATGAAAAAACTCTAATTACAAAACAAGGCAATATACTTGCTCTTTCTTTAACTCTGTTGCATTTAGATGATTATTTTATTGTTTTTCTGCTTAATCACTTTGTAACACTAACCCGTAGTGTCAGGAATACAGAAATGAACTTGAAAATGTGTTTTATTCTTTATGATAGAATGCCTTAACTATCATTGACTACTTGTGGACTTTTTCTCCTCATCTCTTCTGTCCCGGTCTTTCTTATTTTCTTTTTTCTTTCTCTCTTGATTTGTTTCACCCCCCCCCCACATTTTTTTTAAGTTAGGGTCTTATTGTAGCCCAGGCTGACCTGGAATTCACTCTATATCCCTGGGTGGCCTCGAACTCACAGTGATCATCCTACCTGTCTCCCAAGTGCCGGGATTAAAGGCATGTGCCATCACACTGGGCTCTTCCTTTTCTTTTACACAGCATTTCACTATGTAGCCCAAACTGGCTTGGAATTCACTATGTGGCCCAGACTGGACTCAAACCTTCATTCTCCTGCTTCAGCTTCTGGATTGCTGGGACATGCTGCCACACTCTGACATTATGGTTGTGGGCTTTTTAATTTGAAATAATCTAATTCCGTTAAGATATTTCTTTGAGCTGGGCGTGGTGGTACATGCCTTTAATCCCAGCACTTGGGAGACAGAGGTAGGAGGATTGTCATGAGTTCAAGGCCACCCTGAGAGAGAGAGAGATTTCTTGGATCACCTAATATTCTTTTTTTTAAATTTATTATTTATTTGAGAGAGAGAGAATGGGTGCACTAGGGCCTCTAGCCACTGCAAACAAACTCCAGATGCATGTGCCACCTTGTGCATCTGGCTTATGTGGGTCCTGCGGAATTGAACCAAGGTCCTTTGGCTTTGCAGGCAAATGCCTTAACTGCCAAGCCATCTCTCCAGCCCTCACCTAATATTCTTAATCTAAAATGATTCAATTTGAATTAAATTCTTATCTGTTCGTATTTCATTAAATTATAGATAACAGAATATCTGTAGAAAGGTTGTCCAGAAATGGAGGAAAATAAAATAGGCAAATTAAATGTGATATTTCAAGCTGAAGAGATGGCTTAGCAGTTAAGGCATTTGCCTGGGAAGCCTAAGGACCCAGGTTCGATTCCCTAGTACCTACGTAAGCCAGATGCACAAGGTGGTGCATGTGTCTGAAGTTCATTTGCAGTGGCTAGTGGCCATGGTGTACCCATTCTCTCTCCCTCTCTGTCTCCTGCATTCTTTTTCTCTTTCTCTCTCTCTCAAATAAATAAAATCTTTTTAAAAAGTGATGTTTCTAGGGTTTTCATGTTTATGTGAGAAAATACCTGATTCATTACCTTGATAAATCTTCCCTAATGCTTATTGGGTCAAATTATCCCTTCACCACCTTTGTCTTTAAAATAAAGACTAGACAGGAAGCCAGTAATTTTCCTTAGGTGAGTGACTAATACTGTAGTGTCCAAGAGCAGTCAGTTCTTTTCACGGCTGCCAGTATTTTATTGCTGCAGCTCTTGGGCGCCTTGCCAAACAAGGAAATTGGAGGAAAAATAAAAGTATCTGGCGTATTTTGATATATTCTTCTATTAGTCATGTTCTAAGGATTTTAGTCTCTATTAGTTAAAGAAAAGTAAAAAAAAAAAAAAAAACCCACTGATATTGTGCCATGGGAATGAAGGCAGTTAAATAAAACTATAGTTTTAAATGAATCTGACAGTGAAAATATATCCATTAAGTTTTGGTCGAAGTGGTTAAATATTTTTGGTAATTTGGAAGAAAAGCTGAATATCTCAGAATTTATTGTAGTAGGTCAATGTGTTAAAAAAAATAAAATAAACTACATAAAATACTAAACCTTAGCCTGGAGAGATGGCTTAGTGGTTAAGGTGTTTGTCTGCGAAGCCAAAAGACCCAGGTTCAATTCCCCAGGACCCACGTAAGCTAGATGCACAAGGTGGCACATGTGTCTGGAGTTCGTTTACAGTGGCAGAAGGTCTTGGTGTGCCCATTTTCTATCTCTATCTGCCACTTCTTTCTCTCTCTCTCTGAAATAAATAAAATAATTAAAAAAATAACCTCATGTATCTCCTAAGCTTGATACATGGCCATTATTAGTTTGTTTGTTTGTTTGTTTGTTTGTTTTTGAGTTAGGTCTCACTCTAGCCCAGGCTCACCTGGAATTCACTATGTAGTCTCAGGGTGACCTCGAATTCATGGTGACCCTCCTACCTCTTCCTGAGCACCGGGATTAAAGGTGTGCACCACACCACGCCTGGCTTATTCCTTTTTTTTTTTTTTTTTTTTTGAGGTAGGTCTCACACAACTCCAGGCTGACCTGGAACTCACTATGTAGTCTCAGGGTGGCCTTCAACTCAGGGCAATCCACCTACCTCTGCCTCTCAAGTGCTGGGATTAAAGGTGCACGCCACCACACCTGACTTTCATTTATTTTTGAGATAGGGATCTCACGGTGTTGCTCAGGCTGTCTTCAGACTCATAATTCTCTTACCTTAGTCTCCCAAGTATCTGGGACAAAAGGTATTTCATTGTTTAATAGAATAGTAAAATGAGTAAAAATCACCACAAAATATTACACATTTATGTGAAGTTTCTGTGGTTATAAATTGGTATTTCAAGCCAGGTGTGGTGGTACATACCCTTAGTCCCAGCACTTGGGAGGTTGAGGCCTGCCTGGGGCTACAGAGAGAATTCCAGGTCAGCCTGAGCTAAGTGAGACTCTGCCTTGAAAAAAAAAAAAGAGAAAAGAAGAAAAATTCAAATTGGTATTTTACATGTCTGAAGAATTTTTTTTACATAATTTATATTCTTTTGATTATCAGGTAGGTTTATAATAACCCCTAGAACTTAGGGTTTACTTGCTAGAGACCAAAATTAAGAAATAATTTGTATAAACTCTGATCACATGTGTAATGGTGTTGTAATCCATGTTGTGATCTCTCTCTCTCTTTGCAATTAATATTAAAAATAAAGCACCAGGAGCTGGAGAGATAGATGGCTTAGTGGTGAAGGCTCTTGCCTGCAAAGCCGAAGTATACAGAGTTTACTTTGTATAGCCCAGTGAAGCATGTGGGGGCTGGAGAGATGGCTTAGAGGTTAAAGCATTTGCCTATGAAGCCAAAGGACATAAGGTTCGAGTCCCCAGGACCCATGTAAGCACAAGGGACACATGCATCTGGAGTTCGCTTGCAGTGGCTAGAGGCCCTGGCGTGCCCATTCTATCTCTGTCTGCCACTCTTCTCTCTTCCTCTCTCTGCTTGCAAATAAATAAAATTAAAAAATAAATAAAGCAGCGGGCTGGAGAGATGGTTCAGTGGTAAGGCACTTGCCTGCAGAGTCTAACCACCCCAGTTCAATTTCTCAGTACCCATGCAAAGCCAGATGCACAGAGTGGCACATGTTTCTGGAGTTCATTTGCAGTGGCTACTGGTCCTAGAGTGCCCGTTCTCTCTCTCTCTCTCTCTGTTTGCAATTAGTTAGTTAAAAATAAAGCAACCAGAGGCTGGAGAGATGGCTTAGCAGTTAAGGCACTTGCCTGCAAAGCCAAAGGACCGAGATTCGACTTCCCAGGACCCACGTAAGCCAGATGCACAAAGGGGTGCACGCATCTAGATTTTGTTTGCAGTGGCTAGAGGCCGTGGTGTGCCCATTCTCTGACTACCTATTTATGTATCTCAAATAAATAAATAAAAATAAAAATATTTTAAAAAATGAGCAATGTATAAAATTTTTAAAAATAAAGCATACAAAAACTGAGTGTGGTGGTGCACACTTGTCATCCCGGCACCCTGGAGGCTTATCAGTTCCAAGCCAGACTGGGCTACATACTGAGACCTTTTCTCTAAAAACAAAAGCAATAACAACCCAGAAACATAAGGACTTCTTAAATTTCAGTTGTTAACCTAAAGGTCAACCAAGTTAAAAGATGTTAAGGTGTTTCTTTTCAGCAGCGTACTAAGTTGCATTATAATCTATCACTTCTAAAAGTCTTTAAAACTTTTTATGGCTGGGCATGGTGACACACACCTTTAATCCCACCACTCAAGAGGCTGAGATAGGAGAATCACCATGAATTTAAGGTCAACCTGAGACTAAATAGTGAATTCCAGGTAAGCCTGGGCTAGAGTGAGACCACACCTCAAAAAATAAAAACAACAAAAAGATTTATGTGAGAGACAGAGAGGGAGAGACAATGAGAGCGCCAGGGATTCCTGCCCATGCAAACGAACTCCAGATACCTGAACCATTTTGTGCATCTGGGTTATGTGAGTACTGGGGAATTGACCCTGGGTAGTTAGACTTTGCAAGCAAGCACCTTAACCACTGAGCCATCTCTCCAGCCCTAAAGTTATTTATTTATTTATTTATTTATTTATTTATTTATTTATTTATTTATGTGTGTATATGCAGACACAGAAGAGAGAGAGTGAGAACCATCAAGCATGGGTGTGCTAAGGCCTCTTACCACTGTCAACAAACTCCAGATGCATGGGCCACTTTGTGTGCTTTTCATGGGTATTGGGGAATCAAACCCAGGTCATTAGGCTTTTCAGGAAGTGCCTTAACTGCTGAGCATCTCACCAGCTCCTCTAAAGGTATTTTAATAACCAAATGCCAACTTGAGGTAAAGCAATTTATCTCACTTTTTTCAATAACTACTGCTCTTGAAATAGCTTATAATTTTTTTAAAGTAAGAATGTAAGCCAGGAGAAATATCTGTTGAAATTAAAGAAGTGAGAATATTTCTTTTCTTTCAAATTACATAGATGTTATTTGTATCGATAATTATATTTGAAATAATCTTATATCTGTTTCTTTTGTCAATAGCAATTTCATCATGAAAACCTGGTCAATCTGATTGAAGTTTTTAGACAGAAAAAGAAAATTCATTTGGTATTTGAATTTATTGATCACACTGTGTTAGATGAGTTACAACATTACTGTCATGGACTAGAGAGTAAACGACTTAGAAAATACCTCTTCCAGATCCTTCGAGCAATTGAGTATCTTCACAATAACAATGTAAGTGCTTCGGAGAAAGACAAACTAGGATGAATATGGCTTGTAAGTGTCATTAAAACATGCTTTTCTCTTTATGAAGGTTGGTTAAATTCATTTCATGTACAATATGAATAGACATCGTGAAAATTGGTTTTGGGGGGTTATTTTCAACATTTTGATTGTCTTGCTCAATAGAAGATGACTCAGTTGACTATTGATTCCTTTAGACCAAATTTTTGATACCACTTTTAGTAGTGAAACCCTACTAAATATGGGTAGGAAATGTTCCCACAAAAAGGCTCATTGAAGGGTCTCCAGCTGATGATGCAGTTCAGAGGGGTAACTCATCTAATAACATGCATCAGCACTTTGTTCATTGGTGGATAAATTTTAGATATAAGAAGGCTGAAAACAAAGGTGCAGTAGATGAAAACTACACAGAGAGCAGGAGAATTATGATACCGTTGGCAATAATTTTTTTTTTGAGACAGGGTCTCACTCTATAGCCCAGTGGGAGGGGAGGGGAGCAAATGAAGTTACTGGAGGGTGAATAAGGTTAAAGGTCATTGAATACACGTATGAAGATGTCATAAGAAGACCCAAATTTTACACAATAGACACTAATAAGAAAAAGGCAATAAGGGGGCTGGAGAGATGGCTTAGTGGTTAAGGTGCTTGTCTACAAAGCCTAAGGACCCAGATCTGACTTCCCAGATAAGCCAGATGCACAAGGTAATGCATGCACACGAGGTCACACATGCGCACGAGGTGGTGCATGCATCGGGAGTTCAGTTGCAATAGCTAGAGGCCCTGGCTCATCAATTCTCTCTCTCTCTTCCTCTCTCTCTCTCTCTCTTTGTCTCTCCCATAAAAATAAAATGAAAAAGGCAGTAGAGCTGGAGATAGTGGTTAAGGTTCTTGTCTTCAAAATCCAATAACCCAAGTTCGATTCTCCAGTACCCACATAAAGCCAAATGCACAAAGTGGTGCATGCATCTGGAATTCGTTGGTGTGCCTTTTCTATCTGTCTGTCTCCTCTCTATTTCTGTCTTCTTGCAAATAAATTTAAAAAATTTAAATGCAATAAATAGGGCTGTGTAGATGGTTTAATGGTAAAAGGTTCTTGCTTGCAAAGCCTGCTGGGCAAGGTTCAGTTCCCCAATATTCATGTAAAGGTGGATGCACAAAGTGTTATATGTGTCTGGAGTTGTTTATAGTAGCAAGAAGCTCTGTTTCAACTCTCCCTACACACATACATTCTCTTGCTTTTTCATATAAACAAAAGTTTTTACAAAGTGAAATAAATAAATAAGATAGCTGTTTAATAAGTACTGTGTTGAGTTTCTTTGCAGAAAGTATCTATTGAATACTCTTTCCTAATTATGGGCCATTTTTGTGTGCACCATAAGTTTTTGTTGTTGTTGTTGTTGAAAATGACATTTAAAATAATATGTGGAAACTCTGGAAGTCAGAGTTTCCTATCTCTCTTAGATTTTGTTGTTGCTGTTCATTGTTGTGGCTGTTATGCTTTTGCTCTCCTCCACCATCCATGCCAAAATGTAGATGAACTCAATATTGTACAAGTCTTGTGAAGGTAGCATAGTGTTATTGAAGTTTATCTTGTAACATACATAGATACTTTGTTAAATGCTAAAGAACATTTAATTGTATGGCTATACTACATTTTGGCTATTGCATTCACCAGCTGATGATTATTTGTTTTTTTTTTTCAGTTTTTGGCATTTATGAATAATAATGCAATAAACATTCAGGTAGTAATTAAATTCGTATTTATTTATTTGTACGTGTGTGTAACAGGTATGTAAGTTTGTATGTATGAGAGTGGGCATGTACAAATCATGGAATGCATATGGCAATGAATAGCATTTATGTCTTCTTTGCTGGTCCACTTCATTTGAGGCAAGGTTTATCTATGACTGAAGTACACCTTCAGAGAAGGTACTCTACCTCCAAAGCACACCTGCAGTGAAGGTGTTCTACCACTAAAGTACACTGAAGTAAATGTAGTTTACCTCTGAAGCACATCTCCAGTGAAGGTGATCTGCCTCAGAAGTACATCTCCAGTGAAGGTGATCTACCTCAGAAGTACATCTCCAGTGAAGGTGATCTACCTCAGAAGCACACCTCCGGTGAAGGTGATCTACCTCAGAAGCACACCTCCGGTGAAGGTGATCTACCTCAGAAGCACACCTCCGGTGAAGGTGATCTACCTCAGAAGCACACCTCCGGTGAAGGTGATCTACCTCAGAAGCACACCTCTGGTGAAGGTGATCTACCTCAGTAGTATATCTCTGGTGAAGGTGATCTACCTCAGAAGTACATCTCCGGTGAAGGTGATCTACCCCTGAAGTACATCTCCTGTGAAGGTGATCTGCCTCAGAAGTACATCTCCGGTGAAAGTGATCTACCCCTGAAGTACATCTCTGGTGAAGGTGATCTACCTCAGAAGTACATCTCCGGTGAAAGTGATCTACCTTATAGCTATTCTAGTATTTTTAACATGGTATCTTTTGGGGACAGGATGAAGTAAGCTGTTCACAGATGACATGGCCATCAATGTAGAAAATCCTATGGAATGAACAACCAAGTTAGCAGAGCTATTAATTAAATTTATTAAGCCGGGCGTGGTGGCGCACGCCTTTAATCCCAGCACTTGGGAGGCAGAGGTAGGAGGATCACCGTGAGTTCGAGGCCACCCTGAGACTCCATAGTGAATTCCAGGTCAGCCTGGGCTAGAGTGAGACCCTACCTCGAAAAACCAAAAAAAACAAAAACAAAATAAATAAATAAATAAATTTATTAAGGTTGTAGGATACAAGATCAATATACCAAAATTACCATATTTCTATATACTAGCAAAAAAGGATCTGAAATTGATACTTTAAAATAGATTATAATAGAATTAAAAATATGCTATAACTTAAAGAAAATATGACAAGAGATGTAGAAGATCTGTACACTGAAGAGTTAACATTGATTAGAAGCACTAAAGGCAGTGTGTAAACAATGGGAAGAGACACTTATGCCTCTCAATGTGATGATGCAGCACCAAGGAGGGTGCTGTTAAAACTGAATGTTCCAAGTTGAGATGGAGAGAGCACTGGACAGTCATCATGTCAGCTACTGAACAGACTGAGAATGCAGAGCATCAAACAGGTGACTTCCTACCACCGGATGTATAGTGAGCAGAATGTGTGAAGTACTGTAATGTGCTTATTGTGTCGGATTTTGGGCACATTCTATCTGTAGGTCTTGGCATGGTGATTGGCCTGTAGTAGAAACTCAGTAAAAATTGGAGAAGTAAAAAAGGATTAATATAGTATGACAATCTTAACAGGGTTCAACTGGAAAGGCTTACCTTACATATTCATTTATTGTGTAGATTTATGGGGTCATACTGAGTCAAAACAATAGCCTATCCCAAGTTTATGGCAATATTTTCAATAAACAAGGAAAGAGCCCAGATTTCTATCACAGATACATTTCTAACCAAGCTAGATACTTGACAGATAGTCCCCATCATTCACTTGGTAATTTTTGCGGGTGGGGGCACGACTATGGGCTATATGCATACTACACAAAGGCTCTATCACAGATATGTCCCTAGCCCTTTTTTCATTAACATTTTTTTTGAAGCAGGGTCTAAGTTTCTCAGGCTGGGGTTACTGAACTAAGCCACCAGGCCTGCCTTCATTCGGTAAAAATTTATCTAAATTATCATTTATCCATCTATCTATCCTTACTGGGGATTGAATCCAGGGCCCTGGTGTGCCCCTTTTCTTTCTATCTCTCAAATAGATAAATAAAAATAAAATATTTAAAAAAGAACTTAAGAAATTCAATAGTAAAAAGCCTTTAAAAATGATCAAAGGAGGGCTGGAGAAATGGGTCAGCGGTTAAGGTGCTTGCCTGCAAAGCCTGATGGCCTGGGTTTGATTTCCCAATACTCATGTAAAGCCAGATGCACAAAATGGCACATGTGTCTGGAGTTCATTTGCAGTGGCAGGATGTCCTGGCATACCCATTCTCTCTCTAAATAAATAAATAAATAAAATGAGCAAGGGATGTAAACATTTTTAAAGTAGACCTATAGATGACCAACAGGTATGTAAATAAATGCTCAAAGTCACCAATCATTCAAGAATATAAATTGAAACCACAATGAGATATCACCTCACACCTGTTAGAATGGCTGTTACAAAAAAAAAAAAAAAAAAAAAAAAAAAGGTAGGAACTGGAAAGGATATGGAGAAAAAGGAACCTTTGCTGACCATTGTTGGGAACATAAATTAATATATTATAGAAAGCAATATGGAAGTTAACAACAGGCCGGGCCTGGTGGCACCTTTAATCCCAGTACTTAAGAGGCAGAGGTAGGAGGATTGCTATGAGTTTGAGGTCACTCTGAGACTAGTGAATTCCAGGTCAGCCTGGGCTAGAGTGGGACCTTACCTCAAAAAAAAAAAAAGTTAATAACTTGTGTGTGATCCAGCAGTCTCATCACTGGGCATGTATCCAAAGAAAGTGAACTCAGAATGTCTGAGATGTCTGCACACTTTGGCGCACTTCAGTGTCATTCACTATAGCCAAAATGTGGCCAACAATGGATAAATACATACAGAAAATGTGATAAAAAGCCAGGCGTGGTGGCACACACCTTTCATCCCAGCACTCAGGAAGCAAAGGTAGGAGGATGGCCCTGAGTTCAAGGCCATCCTGAGACCACCGAGTGAATTCCAGGTCAGCCTGGGCTAAAAAAAAAAAAGAAAAAGAAAATATGGGCTGGAGAGATGGCTTAGTGGTTAAGGTGCTTGCCTGTGAAGCCTAAGGACCCATGTTCAGTTCCCCAGTACCCATGTAAGCCAGATGCACAAGGTGGCACATGTATCTGGAGTTCATTTGCAGTGGCTAGAAGCCCTGGTGTGTTTTCTTTTTCTCTCTGTTTGCCTCTTTTTCTCTCTCTCTCTCAAATACAAGTATATAAAATTTCTGGGAAAAAAAAAGAAAATGATAAAAAGGGTACAACAGGGCTGGAGAGACGGCTCCATGGTTAAAGGTGCTTGCTTGCAAAGCTTGGTGGCCTGAGTTGAAGCCCACATATCCATGTAAAGCCAGACTCACAGAGTGACACATACACCTGGATCTTGTTTGCAGTGGCAGGAGGCCTTGGCATTGTTCCTTTCCCCCCGTGCCATCTCTCTCTTTCTGCATCTCACTAAATAAATAAATGGAAGCAAATGTGTTGCACGTGCACAGTCCTTAAAAAAGGAAGCACTGTCCTGTGACAGTGTGGATAAGTGCTGAGCATATCATGTTCAGAAGCCAGGGAGCTGGAGAGAGGGCTCAGTGCGTAAGCGCTTGCTGTGCAAGCATGAGAACAGGAGTTTGGATCCCCAGCACACACACAAAATGCAAGGTTTTTACCAGCACTGCGAAGGCAGACAGGAGAGGTTCTGAGCTCCCTGGATAGCTAGTCTAGCAGTCTGTGAGCTCTAGGTTCAGCAAGAGACTATCTCATGAGTAAGGTGGAGAACTACTGAGGAATATACCCAACATTGACTATGGCCTCCATACACACACATGCCCCCTCACAACACACCCACACATGACAAATATTACAAGATCTCATTTTCTCATATGTGAAATATGTAAAAGTTAATCTCATAGGAGAAAAGAGTAGAATTATAGTTACCAAGAGCTGAAGAGGGGGATAGTTGGGAAGTTCTGTGTCAAAGGATATAAGGTTTCAGAAAGGAAAAAGTTTTGAAGATTTTTGTACATAGTAACCAATTAATACCAATATCTTGTATTCTTTAAATCTGCTAAGTAGGTTTTAAATACTCTTACTACAAAAAAATACGTGAGGTAATATATATTGATTTAGTCATTATTTAAAAAAATTTTTTGTTGTTGTTTATTTTTATTTATTTATTTGAGAGTGACAGAGAGAGAAAGAGGGAGCTAGATAGAGGAGAATGGGCATACCAGGGCCTCCAGCCACTGCAAATGAACTCCAGATGCATGTGTCCCTTTGTGCATCTGGCTTACGTGGGTCCTGGGTAATCGAGCCTCAAACCGGGGTCCTTAGGCTTCATAGGCAAGTGCCTAACCACTGAGCCATCTCTCCAGCCCCTGATTTAGTTATTCTTCATTGCATATATATTTTAAATGATATGTATAATTTATGTCAGGTTTTTTTTTTTATTTTTGATTTTTTGAGGTAGGGTTTCACTCTAGTCCAGGCTGACCTGGAACTCACTATGTAGTCTCAGGGTAGCCTTGAGCTCACAGTGATCCTCCTACCTCTGCCTCCTGAGTGCTGGGATTAAAGGCATGAGCCACCACACCTGGCAATTTTTTTTATTTTTTTGGAGTTTATTTTTAAATATTTTATTTATTTGCAAACAGGTGAGGGAAGAGAGAGAGGGAGAGAGAGTGAGCATGCCAGGGCCAGCTGCTATTGTAAACAAACTTCAGACACATAAGCCACTTTGTGCATCTGGATTTACATGGTTTCTATGCAGTTGAACCCAGGTTGTCAAGCTTTGCAAGCAAGTGTGCTTAACTGTTGAGTCATCTCTCCAGCCCAGCTTATTTCAGTTTAAAACTTTTTAAAAATTATTTATTTATTTATTTGCAAGCAGAGATAGAGAAGAGAGACAGACAGAGAATGGGCACATCAGGGCCTCTAGTAACTGCAAACAAACTCCAGACACATGTGTCCCTTGTGCATCTGGCTTACATGGGTCCTGGGAAGTCAAACCTGGGTCCTTTGGCTTTGCAGGCAAATGCCTTAACTGTTAAGCCATCTCTCCAGCCCAGTTTAAATTTTTTTATATTAAATGAATATTAAAAAGAGAAGGGGGGATGAAATTGAGTTGGAGCAACCAGTAGCTTAGCTCCCCTGCTGGAACCTCCATAAAACATGCAGCAGAAGACAGATTACATTGCCTCCCTCCATGTCTCCAAGAAGTTTACCTGTGAGTGAAGGGACAGGACAGTAACTGGAGTGGGACATTGGGGTAAAGGAAAGTCGAATTTTTCACCAAGTCCTTTTGATCTTCTTGAGAGGAATATAATTTCCCCTTTCAGTCATTTTGAAGTCATGGATGAGGTAAGACTTGAGAACACATGTCTTACCTGTATGTGTGGTTAGGAAATAGCTTCTCTGTCTTAGCTATATTGTCTCTGTGTAACTTTTTGAGACATGCTATAGAAAATAAGATCTCATTTCAATGCATCTTTCTGTGTTTTTTTTTTCCAGATTATCCATCGAGACATAAAGCCTGAGAATATTTTAGTGTCCCAATCAGGAATCACTAAGCTCTGTGATTTTGGTTTTGCAAGAACACTAGCAGCTCCTGGGGACATTTATACAGACTATGTGGCGACACGCTGGTACAGAGCTCCCGAACTAGTGTTAAAAGACACTTCTTATGGAAAGTATGTATATTTTGGGAACCTGCCTGATCTTTCCCAGACATCTCTTTATTTTCTACCACTGACACTTGCTTCCCTTGCTGTGGCTCTGGGCTAATAAGAGGGGCATCCATGCCACCGGCGGCTGCTGCTGGGCTGATGCTTGGGCACAGTGACCGCAGCCTTGGAGACCCATGCACTCACCCTCAGGTGGTCTCCATGCTTGGATTAAACTGTGTCACACCTGGGCTAGAGCTGCCTCTCTGTTACGTTTAGCTCTGCATTCTGCAGATCTTTGGTGGTGCACCTGAACTCTGCCAGTGTTGACATAGGGTCTGCCAAGTCTCCTGGGGAAATAGCACCCTCTTCACAAAGACTGACAAGTTAAAATGTTTAAATAGTGCTCTTTAGAAGGCTCTAAAAGGAGCAGTCTCAGTCTAATAAAAACACATTAAAAAAAACCCACACAAGGCCGGTTGTGGTGGCGCATGCCTTTAATCCTAGCACTTGGGCAGATGGCTGTGAGTCCAAGGCCAGCCTGAGACTACACAGTGAATTCCAGGTCAGCTTGAGCTAGAACGAGACCCTGCCTCGAAAAACCAAAAAACAAGGAGTCTGGAAAAATAGAAGGACAAAGGTGTACAGTTTCATAGAAGTAAGGGAATAATTCTCATACTTTTTTCTGGGAATTGTTTCTGTTGTCATAGTAACACCTAATGCTAACTAGTACTTAAATTCAGAGACTATTCTATATGCTTTTGCATGAAATCATTTAATATTTAATCTTCATAACAGTGCTATAATGAAAGTGGTACTGTCATTTCTGCTTGTTTTTGCAGTGCTAGGGATCGCACCCAAGGCTTTGCACAAATGCTCCATTCTCCCCTGCCACCACTTCATTTCCTTCACAGCCAATGACACCCATTGTCTGGATGTAGCACATTATTCTGACTCCTCTGCCCATTGAGGAACTTTTGACACTTGTCAGCTATTGTGAACAAGGTTGCTGTAAATATGTATACTCTAGCTTTGGTATGGACATAAGTTTTCATTTATTTTAGGTATACCCAGGAATAAAACTGCTGGCTCATATGATAACTGGATTATTTATTTATATGTGTGTTTATATATATGGGTATACCAGAGCTCTTTTTTTAAAAAAATAATTTTATTTATTTATTTATTTTGGTTTTTCAAGGTAGGGTCTCACTCTAGCTCAGGCTGACCTGGAATTTACTATGTAGTCTCAGGGTAGTCTCGAACTCATGGTGATCCTCCTACCTCTGCCTCCCAAGTGCTGGGATTAAAGGCGTGTGCCACCATGACCAGCCTGAGAGATGGAATCTTAATGTAGTTTTTATTTGCATTTCTTGATGGATAAACATTTTGAACATTTATTTATTTATGAGAATGAAAGAAAGAGCGAATGGGCGTGGACCTCCAGCCACTGCAAACAAACTTGAGATACATTTGTCACCTTGTGCATCTGACTTTACGTGGGTAATGGAGAATTGAACCAGATCTTTAAACTTTTCAGGCAAGTGCCTTAACCATTTAGCTATCTCTCTGGCCCCATTTTGAACATTTTCATGTATTTATTGGCCATTTATACTTCTTCATTAAAAAAAATGTTCAGGAGCTGGAGAGATGGCTTAGTGGTTAAGGCATGTACCTGCAAAGCCTAAGGACCCAAGTTCGATTCCCTAGTACCCATGTAAGCCAAATGCACATGATGGCACATGTATCTGAAATTCATTTGCAGTGATTGGAACTCCTGGCATGCCCATTTTCTCTCTCTGATCCCCTCTCTCTCTTTCAAATAAATAAAAATAAAGTATTAAAAAAATAAAAAGTGGGTTGGAGCCGGGTGTGGTGGTGCATGCCTTTAATCCCAGCACTCAGGTAGAAGTAGGATGATTGCCGTGAGTTCAAAGCCACCCTGAGACTACATAGTGAATTCCGTGTCAGCCTGGACCAGAGTGAAACCCTACCTCAAAAAACTAAAAAAATAAAAAAAATTTAAAAAGTGGTCTGGAGAGATTGCTTAGTAGTTAAGGCATTTGCTTGCAAAGCAGTTAGTTTGCAGTGGCTGGAGGCCCTAGAGTGCCCATTCTGTCCCTCCCCCTCCCCCTCTCTCTCTCTTCCTCAAATAAATAAATAAATAATATTTTTAAAAAAAATTAAAAAGTTTGGTTCATTTGCTTTTCTTTTGACATTATTTTATCTTTGGCAGTTAATATTTTGAAATTTCATTTATTATTACTATTTTAGTGTTGGTGCTAGAGATTGAATATAGGGCCTCATGCGTTCTAAAGAAGTCCTCTATTGCTCTTCTACTGAGCTACCCCTAGGGCTGAGTTTCCCAGCACCATTTATTTTTATTTTTCCTGGTTTTTCGGGGTTAGGGTCTCCCTCTAGTTCAGGCTGACCTGAAATTCACTTTGTAGCCTCAGGGTGGCCTTGAGCTCACAGTGATCCTCCTACCTCTGTGCTGGCATTAAAGATGTGTGTGCACCACCATGCCCAGCTCCAGCACCATTTATTGAAGAGACTGTCTTTGCTCCGTCAGGTGGCTGTACCTGCATGGACTACTTTGTTTTTGTTTGATAGGATCTCATGCAGCCCCTGCTGACTTAAAACTCACTATTTAGCCAAAGGTGACCCTGAGCTCCTGATCTTCCTACTTCAGGTGTGTTCCACCATGCCTGATTTTGTGAACTTACTTCTGGGTCTTCTCTTGTATTCCACTGGTCTATTGTTTGCTGTCATACCAGTACCAAGCCTTTTTTTTTTTTTTTTTTTTTTTTTTTTTTACTATGTCTTTATAGTATAGTTTGAAATTAAGTATTATGAAACTGCCAGTATTGCTCTTTATGGTCTTCAGGACTGCTTTATTTATGTGGGATTTTAAAAATACTTTTATTTCTTTGTTTATGTGAGAGAAAGAGAAAGCATGGGTATGACAGTCCCCACCACTGCAAGCAAACTCCAGTTGCATGTTCCCCTTTGCATCTGGCTTTACATGGGTACTGGGGCATCAACCCCACATAGTCAGGCTTTACAAGGGAATTTTTTTTATGTTTCCATATGAATTTTAGGATTTTTATCCTATTTCTATGAAGAACTGGAGAGTTAAGAGGAAACATTGTGGAAGAGGGGCAGAAAGAACGTAAGAGCCAGAGGATGGGAGGAGTGCTTTAGAACACTATCTTCCAGACACGAAGTGCCATTGCATTTGTGTCTTCATAGTGACTATTGTTGCCTATACGAGACCTGCACAATATTAGTCCCATCAAACTTCCATCACAGATAATGGAGAAAGGTACCCCCCAAAAGTCATCAAAATAGAAGAGGGACTAGTTGGAAAAAGTGGTTCAGTGGAAGGGAGATGGGGGAGGGGAGACAAGGCAACAAGAGGTAATTATGATCAAAGTACATTGTATTTGTTTATAAAATTGTCAATAAGAATGGAAAAACAGGCTGGAGAGATGGCTTAGCAATTAAGGCATTTGCTTGTGAAGCCTGAGGGCCCAGGTTCAGTTCTCCAGTACCCATGTAAGCCAGATTCTCTAAGTGGTACATGTGGCTAGAGGTCCTGGCACCCATTCTCTCTCTCTCTCTCTTTTTTCTTTTTGTTGTTGTTTTCGAGGTAGGGTCTCATTCTGGTCCAGGCTGACCTGGAATTAACTATGTTGTCTTAGGGTGGCCTCGAACTCATGGTGATCCTCCTACCTCTGCCTCCCAAGTGCTGGGATTAGAGGCGTGTGCCACCACACACGGCTTTAACTTCTTTCATCTTAACCACTAGATCATTCCTTTTGTATTATTGTTGGTTGTATAATAACTTACTTAGCTATTCCCTTTCTAATAATCATTCTGTTTCTAACCTGTTTTTACCATAAATAGTGCTTCATTGAAATTCTTTTGTAATTTGTCTTTCTGTATATAAGTTTATGACAAATTTCTCAGAATAAAGTAGTACAATCAAAAATACTTGCAATTTGGTTGGACAGATGGCTTAGCAGTTAAGGCATTTGCCTGCTAAGCCAAAGGACCCAGGTTCGATTTCTCAGGACCCATGTAAGCCAGATGCACAAGGTAGCACAAGCATTTGGAGTTCATTTGCAGTGGCTGGAGGTCCTCGTGTTCCCATTCTCTCTCTGTCTCTCTATCTGCCTCTTTCTTTCTCAAATAAATAAATAGAATGAAAATGAACTTAAAAAAAAAAAACTGCTTTGAGACAGGGTCTTACTATGTAGCCCTGGCTGCTTGAATACTAAGTAGACCAGGCTGGCCCCAAACTTGTGGCAATTTTTCTGTCTTTGTCTCCCAAGTACACTATTAAACTCTGCTTAAATTTTGTTATGTCATCAATTTTCTTTCCCAGGAAATAGTACATCAGGCTAGAGAGATGGCTCAGCAGTTAAGGCACTTGCCTGCAAAGCCTAAAGACCAGGGTTTGATTCCCCATTATCTACTTAAAGCCAGATGCACAAAGCAATGTATGCATCTGGAGTTTGCAGCGGCTGAAGGCATTGATGTACCCATTCTCTCTCTCTCTCTCTCTCCTTGCAAATAAATAAATAAATTATCTTTATTTATTTATTTGACAGAGAAAGAGGGAGAGATAGAAAGAGAAAAAGAGAGAGGGAATGGGTGAACCAGGGCCTCCAGCCACTGCAAAAGAATTCCAGATGCATGTGTCTCCTTGTGCATCTGGCTAATGTGGGTCCTGGTGAATCGAACCTGGGTCCTTTGGCTTTGCAGGCAAACGCCTTAACTGCTAAGCCATCCCTCTAGCCCAAAATATTTTTTTTTAAAAAAAGAAATATTACGGATGGAGAGATGGCTTAGCAGTTGGGGCACTTGCTGGCTCATTTGGCCTGGCTGGCCAAATTTAAGGCTTGCAGTGTCCACTGTTGGGTATCTTCACTGATGATTTCTCTCTCTCCCATTGAACTGCATACAGCATAGCTTTTTCCAGCTTTCTGTCAGCTGGTCTACATGGAGGAGGTTATCAGCTCAGCTCCAGCAGGATTTCTCAGTGGCTGTGCAGCCCAAGTATGTGGAGTCTTCAGCAATAGGGTCTTACCATCTACTCCTGGCGGGAAACCAAGGGCCTCAGCAATGGCCTATAATGTTTTGGGGGCATCAGAGACCTCCCTGGCCAACAACTCACTGGAAGATATCCTATCCCTGGCACTGAAAAATTTCTAGTAATAACCTATGGCTTCTGAGTGTTCCATTGTCTAAAAAAGTAGGTTTCTGTATGACTTATTTATATCCTCTTAGATTTTCATTAGCCCTCTCTCCACCTTTCCTTTACTCAGTCTCTTCCCCTGACCTCACTTAGGCCTTTTCACCCCCATTAATCTGTTCTTCTACTTACATATATACAATACCTTCCTATTAAGCCCCCCTATCCCTCCCTTTCTATTCCCTTTATATACCCTTTCTAGCTTACTGGCCTCTGCTACTGAGTTTTATTCCTACTCACATAGAAGTCCAATCATTTGTAGCTAGGATCCATATATGAGAGAGAACATGTGATGTTCGGCTTTCTGGGCCTGAATTACTTCACTAAGTATTATTTTTTAAAAAAATATTTAAATATTTGTGCTGGTGAGATGGCTTAGCAGTTAAGGCACATGCCTGCAAAGCCTAAGGATCCAGGTTTGATACTCCAGGTCCCATATAAGTCAGATGCACATGGTGGCGCTTGCATCTGGAGTTTGCTTGCAGTGGCTAGAGGCCCTGGTATGCCCATTCTCTCTCTCTCTCTCTCTCTCTCTCTGTCTCTCTCTCTTTCACACACACACTCTGTCTGTAATAAATAAATAAATAAATAAATCTTTTAAAATATTTAAATATTCACAGACAAGCACCTTAACTGCTAAGCCATCTCTCCAGCTCTAGGATTTTAATTATTATTTTGGGGTTTTATTTCTTTTTTCTTTATTGATTTGCAAGCAGGGAGAGAGAGAGAGACAGAGATAGAATGAGAATGAGAGCACCAGGGCCTCTAGGCACTGCAAATGAACTGCAGATGCATGTGCCACTTTGTGCATCTGGCTTTACATGGGTACAGGGGAATCAAACCAGGTTATGTTTTGCAGGCAAGTGCCTTAACTACTCAGCCCTCTCTCCAGCCCAATTATTACTTTTTAAAAATATTTTATTTATATTTATTTATTTGAGAGAGATACACAGAAATAGGCAGGGAGAGAGAGAGAGAGAAAGAAAGAAAGAGAGAGAGAGAGAGAGAATGGGTGCACCAGGGCCTCCAGGCACTGCAAACAAACTCCAGACACATGCGCCCCATTGTGCATCTGGCTTACATGGGTCCTGAGGAATTGAACCTGGGTCCTTTGGCTTTGCAGGCAAGTGCCTTAACTGCTAAGCCATCTGTCCAGCCCCCAATTATTACTTTTTAAATGTGACTTTGGTATTCATTTCTAATGAACAAGTCACTTGTGATAGTACCCTTCTGTTGGTATCTGAAAAACTTTAAAACTAATTACTTTTTGTTTGGATCACTACGTGGCTTCTCATGCAACTTAAGTACAAACTACTTAATTTTTTTATTTTTGTTTTTATTTATTTATTTATTGGTGTTTTGATGTAGGGTCTCACTCTAGTCCAGGTTGACCTGGAATTCACTATGTGGTCTCAGGCTGACCTCGAATTTACAGTGATTCTCCTACCTAGGCCTTCCATGTCTGGCATTACTTAATTTTTTTAATGAAGTATCTTTTTTTTTTTTTTTTTTTTTTTTTTTTTTTTTTTGCAATAGGGTTTCACTGTAGCCCAGGCTGACCTGGAATTCACCATGTAGTCTCAGGGTGGCCTCGAACTCAAGGCCATCCTCCTACCTCTGCCTCCCAAGTGCTGGGATTAGAGGCATGCACCACCATGCCCGGCTAAAATATTTTTAAAAAATGTTTTTGGAATAACTGGCATGCATACTTGTGCATAAGAAGTGATTTGTTCTGGTTGGTTTCAGGCCTGTGGACATCTGGGCTTTGGGCTGCATGATCATTGAGATGGCTACTGGAAATCCCTTTCTTCCCAGCAGTTCTGATTTGGATTTACTCCATAAAATTGTTCTTAAAGTAGGTGGGTACTACTGACACATCCTAGAACATGTCTAAAGAAACACTGCTCGGTCTGTTCTACGTGGTTTTCCCCATCCAGCTTTTGTGCACAGAGGAAGGACACATGCTGCTGTGGTGGGTGGTGGCGGAGGGACACCTTGTGCCAATAAACAAGCTTCAGCAAGTTATATTGTGTTTGCCAGGGTGCAAATAGTGAAGCCATGTGTTATGTTCTGGGTGATAAGAAACATAGCACAAGAGTGTACTTCAGTTGCTCTACCCTCAGCTCTTTGCTGTGGACTGGACCCAGGGCGTTGTACTTTCTAGGCAAACAATCCACCCGAGTTAAATCCCCAATCCAGAAGCTCAGTTTTTCTAAAACTTGTTTTAAATTTTAGCCACTACAAATATTTCTAGTTGTAAAAAAAAGACTTAAATAATAGAATTGAGTCGGATGCTTTTTTAAAAGTATTTGGAAATAGAGCCGGGCATGGTGGTGGACGCCTTTAATCCCAGCATTCGGGGCGCAGAGGTAGGAGGATCCCCCAGAGTTTGAGGCCACCCTGAGACTACATAGTGAATTCCAGGTCAGTTTGAGCTAGAGTGAGACCCTACCTCGACAAACCAAAAAAAAAAAAAAAAAAAAAAGTACTTGGAAATAGAAAGTGGATGGCTTACTCCTGAGTCACCTTTTTAACAACAGCACAACCACCACCACCACAAACCCACAGTAGAAAGCTGCGAGCTAAATAACTTGTTCAAATATATATGTGATGAAACGAAAAGTATACTTGATGAGAGTTTAATTATTCGATGATTTAACTGCCTACACATTTTGGTGGTTAACCTTGCAACATAGCATTTCAATCATTTGTTTTTTAATATTTCTGAATGAGGAATTTAGAGAGCCTTTTGTGTGCTGGACAGACTATTCATAAACATGTCATTACAGGAGTATGAGGAAGAAGGCATTATGAACAGTTATAATAGCAGTAAAATATGGATATACACTGACTTAAGATGCAGCTCATTAACTTTATGTGTCTCTTTAACATTCTAGCTGAGATTATGTGAGAAGAGCTCTTAGATATGATGAGATTAACTATGTCATTCTACAGATGAGGAGACCAAGCAGAGATTTCCCAAAGTCATAGAATTACTTATAGTAAAACTTCTAGAACTTTAAGAACTTCATTATTTTAGTTGTAGACTAATTTCTGTATTTTTTTAAAATTTTATTTATTTGAGAGAGAGAAAAAGAGGTAGGGTGGGGAGAGGAGAGGAGAGGGGGAAGAGAGAGAGAGAGAGAATGGGGACGCCAGGGCCTTCAGCCACTGTAAAGGAACTCCAGACACATGTGCCCCCTTGTACATCTGGCTTACTTACATGGGTCCTGGGGAATCGAACCTGGGTCCTTTAGCTTCTCAGGCAAATACCTTAACCACTAAGCAATCTCTCCAGCCATCTCTTTTCTTATAAACATATGTTCTCTTTTCAGGCAACTTGACACCTCACTTGCAGAATATCTTTTCCAGGAGTCCCATTTTTGCTGGAGTGGTTCTTCCTGAAGTTCAACATCCAAAAAATGCGAGGAAAAAATATCCAAAGCTTAATGGATTGTTGGCAGATATAGTTCATGTATGTTAAGAGATTAAAATTTTCTGTTGGATACATTTGCATGAATAATACAACCTCCTTTCCTTCCTAAATTCCTATCTTCCTTTCTTCCTTTTTTTATTTTATTATGGTACTGAGGATGGAACATAGGCCTTGCACATGCTAGGCAAGCACTCTGCCACTGAACCAGTTATAATACAGTTTTTTTAAGATTTTATTTTTATTTATTTATTAGAAATAGAGAGAAGGAGAGAGAGAGAGAGAGAGAGAGAGAATGGGTACACCAGGGCCTCCACCCACTGCATATGAACTTCAGACGCATGCGTCTCCTTGTACATCTGGCTAACGCAGGAACTGGAGAATTGAACCAGGGTCCTTAGGCTTCGCAGGCATGTGCTTTAACCACTAAGCCATCTCTCCATCCCATAGTACAGTTTTAAAATGTTACTTTAACGAGTTCCAGAAAAATTCCTAAAGCACTATGCTAAAAGTTATAGAAAAATTAAAATTTATAGATTTAAAATAGAATGCTCCCAACACTAACCATGTCCATTATTTCTGGTTTGCCCACTTTCCATAATAATGAAGGATAAACATGTTTACCACCACCTTTGAGCATCGAGCCCGGCCCGGTTAGGAGCTATTCTTTGTACTGTGGTTCCCTGAGTATCTATAAAGGAATCTGTTGACAGTTACCTTTTTCCTTTTTTTTTGGTTTTTCAAGGTAGGGCCTTGCTCTAGCCCAGGCTAACCTGGAATTCACTTTGTCTCAGGTTGGCCTGGAACTCACAGTAATCGTCCTACCTCTGTCTCCCGAGTGCTAGATTAAAGGTGTGCACCACCACGCCCAGCATGACAGTGCCTTTTTAATATTGCTGAGTATATGCAGGACCAAAATTTATCTTAAATTAGAAAGAAAACGATGATATGGTCTTATTTCATTTTGTGTGTGTATAGACTGGGGCGTGTGGTATGTGTATGGGGTATGCACGTGTGTGTGCAACTGCATGCCTTATGGAGAGGCCTGTGGAAGTCAGAGGAAAACACTGGGCTGTCCTACTCTGTTGCCCTTCTGCATATTTCTTTGAGATGAGTAATTTTTCTTTTATTGAACCTGGAGCTGTTGGGATCTTGGTCAGACTAGCTGACCAGTGAGCTCTAACAATTCTCTTCTCTCCATTCCCCACTAGACTAGGGTTACAGGCCTTTGTGGTCATAGGAGGCTTTTGTGTAGATGCTGGGGTGGAAACCAGCCCTTTTAAGCCCTCGTGCTTGCATAGCAAGCACTCTTATCCCCCCTTCCACTTATTTTAAGTTTTAAATTTAATTTAAACTAGGTGACATATTAACATGGAGAAAATTCAAGGTATATTGTGGGTTTATTGTTAATAGTAAATCTCCTTTTATTTTGTTTTTCGAAACAGCTGATTTCCTATACCTGGAGCAATGAAGTCCTTCTTTCTTTCTTTCTTTTTTTAATATATTTATTTATTTATTTATTTGACAGAGAAAGAGGGAGGGAGAGAGAGAGAGAGAATGAGAGAATGGGTGCATCAGGACTTCCAGCCACTGCAAACGAATGTGCCTTGTGCATCTGGCTAACGTGGGTCCTGGGGAATCAAACCTGGGTCCTTTGGCTTTGCAGGCAAATACCTTAACCACTAAGCCATCCTCCAGTCCATTTCTTTCTTTTTAAAAAAATTATTTATTTATTTTAGAGAGAGAAAGAAAGAGAAAGAGGTAGAGAGAGAAAGACTGAGAGTACGGGCACACCGGGGCCTTCATCCACTGCAAACAAACTCCAGACACAGGTGCCACCTGCTACGTGGGTACTGGAGAGTTGAACCGGGATCCTTTGGCTTTGCAGGCAAATGCCTTAACTGCTAACCCATCTCTCCAGTCCCTACTATATTTTTTTATCCGTCCTCCTGTTGAAGGACATTTGGGGTGGTTTCCAAGGTTTTTGTTAATACAAATAAAATTTCCAGTAATAGAGAGATGGCTCAGTTGGCAAAGTTGGTAAAACTGCCGGGTGTGGTGACACATACCTATAACCCCAGAGCTGGGGAGGCAGAGGCAGGTGGATCCTTAGGGCTGGCTGGCTAGCTAATCTAGCCGAATTGGTGAATTCCATATTTAGTGAGAGACACTTTCAAAAAATATGTTGCTGGGGCTGGAGAGATGGCTTAGCAGTTAAGCGCTTGCCTGTGAAGCCTAAGGATCCCAGTTCAAGTCTCAACTCCCCAGACCCACATAAGCCAGATGCACAAGATGGTGCATATATCTGGAGTTCATTTGCAGCAGCTGGAGGCCCTGATGTGCCCAGTCTCTCTCTCTCTCTGCCTCTTTCTGTCTGTTGCTCTCAAATAAATAAATAAATAAATAATTTAAAAAAAACAGTAAAAAAAATGTTGCTCATTTTCTCTTCTTGAAAATAATTTTTATTATTTTTAAAATATTTTATTTTTATTTATTTATTAGATAGAGACAGTGGGAAAGAATGGGTGTACAAGGACCTCCAGCCAGTGCAAACAAACTCCAGATGCATGCACCACCATGTGCATCTGGCTTACGTGGGTTCTGGGAAGTTGAACCTAGGTCCTTAGGCTTTGCAGGCAAGCACTTTAAGTGCTAAGCCATCTCTCCAGCCTGAAAATAATATTTTTTTTTAAATGGAGGCTGGGCCAAGCATGGTGGCTTATGCCTTTAATCCCAGCACTTGGGAGGCAGAGGTAGGAAGATTGCTGTGAGTTCAAGGCCAGCCTAAGACTACATAGTGAATTCCAGATCAGCCTGGACTAGAGTGAGACCCTACCTCGAAAAATCAAAATAAATAAATAAATAAATGAAGGCTGGATATGGTGGCACATACCTTTAATCCCAGCATTTGGGAGGCAGAAGTAGGAGGATCACTGGGTTCAAGGTCACCCTGAGACCACATAGTGAATTCCAGGTCGGTCTGGGCTACAGTGTGACCTTACCTCAAAAAACAAAAAACAAAAAAAAAAAAAAAAAAAGAAAAAACAAAAAACAAAAAAAAAAAAAAGAAAAGAAAATACCACAATGGAGATGGAGTTCATTTGCAGTGGCTAGAGGCCTTGGTGAACACGTTTTCTCTTTCTCTTCTTGAAAATAAGTAAATAAAAATATTTTTAAAAGTAAGGTAGGAGCTGATCCCAGCACTCACGAGGCAGAGGTAGGAGGATCGCCGTAAATTCAAAGCCACCCTGAGACTACATAGTGAATTCCAGGTCAGCCTGGGCTAGAGTGAGACCCTACCTTGGAAAACCAAAAATAAAATATAAATAAATAAATAAATAAATAAAAAGTAAAAATAAGGTAGAGGTGGCTTAGCAGTTAAAGTGCTTGCCTCCAAAGCCAGAGAACCCAGGTTTGATTCCCCAGGACCCATGTAAGCCAGATGCACAAGGTAGAACATGTGTCTGGAGTTTGTTTGCAGCAGCTGAAGGCCCTGGTGCGCCCATTCTTTCTCTTCCTCAAATAAATAAAATAAAAATAAATAATTAAAAAATTAGTTGAAAAAATAAAAATAAGGTAGAGGCACTGGAGAGAAGGCTCAGCAGTTAAAGGCACTTGCTGACAAAGCCTGACAGCCCAGGTTTGATTCCTTAGCACTCCCATAAAGCCAAATGCACAAAGTGGTGCATTCACCTGGAGTTTTTTTGCACTGGCAGATGCCCTGGTGCATTCATATTCACTTTGTATCTCAAATAAATAAATAAAATATTTAAAATATATATTTAAAAAGTAAGGTGGAGAATGAATGAGGAAGATACCAACATTAACCTCTGATCTGCACACACATGTGCACACATGTATGTATTCATGCACACATACGTCACACACAACCCAAAGTTTCCATGAACAAATCTTTGCATGGTCATATTTTTTATTCCTCTTGGATAAATGTTAAGAGCAGGGTGGCTGTGTTATAAGGCAAATGTGATTTGATTTTTAAATGCCGCCACTCCTGTCTTCCAGAGGGTCATATTTTGCATTTTCCAGGACAGGATATATACTTAATTTTTTGAATTGTGCTATTTTACAGAAGGATCACATCTAGTTAGCTTCCAATAAGATACGATTTGAGGAGAGCATTTAGTGTTTTGTTCTATTTTTCTTTCTTTTTCTTTAATTTGGTTTTTCAAGGTAGGGTCTCACTTTAGTCCAGGCTGACCTGGAATTCACTATTTAGTCTCAGGCTGGCCTTGAAATCACAGCGGTCCTCCTACCTTTGCCTCCCAAGTGCTGGGATTAAAGGCATGCGCCACCATGCCTGGCTATTTTATTTTTCTTGATGGATTGCTGTTATGCTTTAAAATAAGCATATAGGCTTGAGGAGATGGTTCAGTGCTTAAAGGCACTTGTCCATGTTCTATTCCCCAGTGCCCACATAAAGCCAGACACACAAAAGTGGTACATCATCTGGAGTTCATTTTCAGTGGCAAGAGCCCATACACATGTATGCACACATACACAGGTGCTAATAAACAAACAGTCATATAGCAGATCTATAGAACTTTTTCTGTTCGTTTATATTACATATTTAAAAATAAACAGAACATATAAAGTTTAAATTTTCCTTGGATTTTAATTTTGATTCCTCTATTTAAGGACTTAGATAAGTTAGCTAACATCTCTGTGTTTGTCTTCTCATGATAATAATGTTTACTTTATCAGCTGCCATTGGGTGAAATGACAGATAGAAAGGGTTAGAGTATTGTTGGTGTGGAGCAGCCAGAGGGCAAGTAAAAATTACAAATTCTATCTTTAATTTTTTAAATATTTATTTTATTTATTATTTGAGAGAGAGAGAATGGGCGCACCAGGGCCTTCAGCTGTTGCAAACAAACTCCAGACACATGTGCCACCTTGTGCATCTGGCTTACATGGGTCCTGGGGAATCAAACCTGGGCTCTCAGGCTTTGTAAGCAAGCACCTTCAATGGCAGAGCCATCTTCCCAGCCCCCATCTTCAATATTTTGTTTTTATTTATTTGTAAACAGAAAGAGGTGGAGAGACAAGAGACAGAGAATGGGCATACCAGGGTCTCCAGCCACTGCAAATGAACTCCAGATGTATGTGCCACTTTGTGCATCTGGCTTTACATGGGTACTGGGGAATCAAAATCAGGTTATTAGGCTTTGCAGGCAAGCACCTCAATTGCTGAGCCATCTCTTCAGTCCCATCTTCATGGTTTGAAGAAATGTGTTCTATTTATTATTACAGTGTAGTTATTTAATTACATATAAGTTCATTATATGCAACGTAATACTGTCTCATTTTGTTGTTTCTCTACTTACTTGAAATACTCTCAGGTCAGGAGCTGCTGGAAGGTTTGGGAACTTGAATATTTGCAAAATTGCATTATGACAACCACATGTGGTGGCACACGCCTTTAATCCCAGCACTTGGGAGGCAGAAGTAGGAGGATTGCTATGAGTTCAAGGCCACCCTGAGACTACATACGACCTGAATTCCAGGTCAGCCTGGGCTAGAGTGAGCCCCTACCTCAAAGAAAAAGAAAGAAAGAAAGAAAGAAAGAAAGAAAGAAAGAAAGAAAGAAAGAAAGACAGACAGACAGGTACTAAGTTAGGAGTCAGATGGCATGGGTTAAGATGGCAGTTTGATAGACCATTAATCGTGCTTCTAGATTTTCAGAACATAATTGAGTGCTCATGAACTTTCTACCAAAACAAGGCTAAAGAAAAAAATCAAAACGAGGGCTGGAGAGATGGCTTAGTGGTTAAGACATTTGCCTGTTAAGCCTAAAGACCCAGGTTTGATTCCCCAGTACCCATATAAGCCAGATGCACAGGGTGCACATGCATCTGGAGTTTGCAGCGGCTATAGAGGCCCTGGTGCACCCATATTCCCTTTCTCTCTCTTTCCCTGCCTGTTTTTCTGTGTCACAAATAAATGAAATATTTTTTAAAAATCAAAATGAGCTAAATAATTTCTGTTAATCCTATGTAACTTTATTTATTTATTTATTTTTGCAATTTTAGGGTTAAACCTAGGGCCTTGCATATGGTACACAAGCACTCTTCTTCTGAACTATATCCTTTATTCTGTAATTTCTGTTAATTACAGCAAAGACAGACTGTTTGGGCTAGAATAAATAGGGCATTTAACCTGTAATAAAGCTTTGCCAGTGGCCAGAAGATACTATTGGAAATCCATAGATCTAATTCTGTTTCTTCACAAGCCTATTTATTTATTTATTTATTTTTGAGGCAAGGTCTCACTTTAGCCCAGGCTGACTTAGAACTCATTGTGTAGCTTCAGGCTGGCCTTGAACTCACAGAGATCCTCCTACCTCTGTCTCACAAGTGCTGAGATTAAAGGTGTGCACCACCACGCCCAGCTCAAGCCCTTTCAACTCTGGGTAACTCCTTTTTCATCTATCAAATGAACTTTTTACCCTGTTCAGGACTCGCTTTTTACTCACATCTTTTCTTCCCTAGGCTTGCTTACGGATCGACCCTGCGGAGAGGGCATCATCTACTGATCTTTTGCGTCACGAGTATTTTACTAGAGATGGGTTTATTGAGAAGTAAGTGTGTGTGGCCTTTCCTGTGTTTTGTAGTTGGAAACTTTACCAGCAGGGGACTTGCTGGAAAGAATCATGTTACAAAACAGAAATATACAATTTAACAGAAACTTAACAGAGTTCTTTTGTCAGGTAGTGAGTAGGCATGTGGCTGGCTGACAAAGGTCGTGGGTGACACATGTAATATAGATCGCTGCAGCTCGCTCTCATGACACAGTCGCATTGCTGTGTGCGCGGTGTTGCTCTAGTCTCTGGTGTCCTTGTCCCTCTGTGATGGTGAAGTTACCATCAGTTAGAAGCAGCACTCAATAGACAAGCAGTACTTTTCCAACCTGTGTGGGCTGCTGCGCCCCAACACTCCGCATTTCCTCCTTCGGTAACATATCCCACATATGCGGACCTCTGCGACCGAACACTCCGCATTTCCTCCTTCGGTAACATATCCGACATATGCGGACCTCTGCCACCGAACACTCCGCATTTCCTCCTTCGGTAACATATCCCACATATGCGGACCTCTGCCACCGAACACTCCGCATTTCCTCCTTCGGTAACATATCCCACATATGCGGACCTCTGCGACCGAACACTCCGCATTTCCTCCTTCGGTAACATATCCGACATATGCGGACCTCTGCCACCGAACACTCCGCACTTCCTCCTTCGGTAACATATCCCACATATGCGGACCTCTGCCACCGAACACTCCGCATTTCCTCCTTCGGTAACATATCCCACATATGCGGACCTCTGCGACCGAACACTCCGCATTTCCTCCTTCGGTAACATATCCGACATATGCGGACCTCTGCCACCGAACACTCCGCACTTCCTCCTTCGGTAACATATCCCACATATGCGGACCTCTGCCACCGAACACTCCGCATTTCCTCCTTCGGTAACATGTCCCGTATGACTTTTTCTTTTCTTATTCTGTGTTGTAGTTCCTGTTGTCTTCTTCTCCCTCTCTGGGTCCCACATTATCAGTAGCATGCATGGTGAACAGTATATGTTGACAATTTAGATTAATCAGCCATATTTCTAAAAAAAATACAGTTTTGTTTTTGGGTTTGAGAGAAATAGGAAAAGTTTGTTATTAACTACAAAATCATTCCATTGTCAAGGGGATATAAGAGAAGAAAGTCAAATGTCAGTTTAAATGTAATGGGAGCCAAAGGTCAAGTGTGGAGTCTGAACTATCACTGGAGAGTGAATAAACAGAAGACAGGGAGAGCCAAGTGAGGGAGACAGAATTCTTGAAAGTAGGTAGAAATTGCATCAGAAAATTTTTTAAATAATTTTTTTCTTTAAAAAAACATTTATTTATTTACTTGAGAGAGCGAGAAAGAGAAAGAGGCAGACAGAGAGAAAGAATGGGTACACCAGGGCCTCCAGCCAGCCACTGCAAATGAACTCCAGAAGCATGTGCCGCCTTGTGCATCTGGCTTACATAGGTCCTGGGGAGTCGAGCAGAGGGCCTTTGGCTTTGCAGGCAAATGCCTTAACTGCTAAGCCATCTCTCCAGCCCCATATCAGAAATTTTGCTGTAAAGCAAAAAATGAGAAGGAGCAATATTGATGAAAATATCATTAATAAAAATATCAGTAATTAGGGTGGAGAGATGGCTCAGTGGTGAAGGTACTTGCCTGTGAAGCGTTAGGACCCAGGTTCGATTCCCCAGTACTTACATAAGCCAGATACACAAGGTGGTTCATGTGTCTGGAGTTCATTTGCAGTGGCTAGAGGCCCTGGCGGTGGCACCCATTCTCTCTGTATCTGCTTCTTTCTCTCTCAATAAATAAATAAAAAATTTTAAATGTAATAAAAACACTATCAATAGTTAAATTAGAAAGTTGCTTCATACCAGTCCTACATCAATTATTATTTCTTTTGGGTATTTTATATTAGGATTTGCTATTATGGGATAAAGGTGCTTGAATTCAAGTTACAGAGCCACCAGGAAAGGTTTGGATAGGGAATTTTCATCAATGTCTCTTTCTTTTATGAACCTTTTGCAATACAAGGGCGGGGGTCGTTTATTGACTTTTTTTTTTTTTTCAAGCTAGGGTCTCACTCTAGCCCAAGGCTGACCTGGAATTCACCATGTAGTCTCAGGGTAGCCTTGAATTCATGGCGATCTTCCTACCTCTACCTCCAAGTGCTGGGATTAAAGGCGTGTGCCACCATACCCGGCCCCTGCAAAGGAATTTTAACATAATTGTGACCTTTTCTTATTTGACTAAACTGGTTCTTTATTTCTCAGACTATCTGTTATTAGGCACTGTGGGAATGAATTGTGAGAATATTTCTTGCGGACCTTACAAATAACTTTTCTGAGTTCCTGTCTTGTAACTGGCTCTGAAGTTAATCAGCCTGCTTAAAACGATGTGATCAGATTTCCTCTACCTTAGATTGCCTTTGCCCTGTACAGCACAGACCAGAATTGACAAGGAATGCTGGGTGTGTTGACGTGACATCAGCTATGCTCTTTGCTCTTCCTCTTCAGTGACCTGGCTGTATCTTTGGCCCAGAACACTGTGTGTATGTGTGAGAGATACTGTCCACTGTTGAATCAATGGACATTAAAAGTAATGAATTACCCACAGAAATGTTGAAGGCAGCAGGTAGGCTTAGAGTGATAGTAAACTAATGTTCACCACTACTGGACACACACTTCACACCCCGGAGCTCCACCACGACTGGACACACGCTGCATACCCCAGAGCTCCACCACGACTGATCACACACTCGATACCCCAGAGCTCCACCACGACTGGACACACGCTCCATACCCCAGAGCTCCACCACGACTAGTCACACACTCCATACCCCAGAGCTCCACCACGACTGGACACACGCTCCATACCCCAGAGCTCCACCACGACTGGACACACGCTCCATACCCCAGAGCTCCACCACCACTGGACACACGCTGCATACCCCAGAGCCCCACCACGACTGGACACACGCTGCATACCCCAGATCCCACCACGACTGGACACACGCTCCATACCCCGGAGCCCCACCACGACTGGACACACGCTGCATACCCCAGAGCTCCACCACGACTGGACACACGCTGCATACCCCAGAGCACCACCACGACTGGACACACGCTGCATACCCCAGAGCCCCACCACGACTGGACACACGCTGCATACCCCAGAGCCCCACCACGACTGGACACACGCTGCATACCCCAGAGCCCCACCACGACTGGACACACGCTGCATACCCCAGAGCCCCACCACGACTGGTCACACGCTCCATACCCCAGAGCTCCACCACGACTGGACACACGCTCCATACCTCAGAGGCCCACCACTACTGGACACACACTTCATACCCCAGAGCCCCACCACGACTGGTCACACACTCCATACCCCAGAGCTCCACCACGACTGGTCACACACTCCATACCCCAGAGCTCCACCACGACTGGACACACACTTCATACCCCGGAGCTCCACCACCACTGGACACACGCTCCATACCCCAGAGCCCCATCACCAGTGGACACACGCTCCATAACCCAGAGCCCCACCACCACTGGACACACGCTCCATACCCCGGAGCTCCACCACGACTGGACACACGCTCCATACCCCAGAGCTCCACCACGACTGGACACACGCTGCATACCCCAGAGCCCCACCACGACTGGACACACGCTCCATACCCCGGAGCTCCACCACGACTGGACACACGCTCCATACCCCGGAGCTCCACCACCACTGGACACACGCTCCATACCCCGGAGCTCCACCACGACTGGACACACGCTCCATACCCCGGAGCTCCACCACGACTGGACACACGCTGCATAACCCAGAGCCCCACCACGACTGGACACACGCTCCATACCCCAGAGCTCCACCACGACTGGACACACGCTCCATACCCCAGAGCCCCACCACCACTGGACACACGCTCCATACTCCAGAGCCCCACCACGACTGGACACACGCTCCATACCCCAGAGCCCCACCACCACTGGACACACGCTCCATACCCCAGAGCTCCACCACCACTGGACACACACTCCATACCCCAGAGCCCCACCACCACTGGACACACGCTCCATACCCCAGAGCTCCACCACGACTGGACACACGCTCCATACCCCAGAGCCCCACCACGACTGGACACACGCTGCATACCCCAGAGCTCCACCACCACTGGACACACGCTCCATACCCCAGAGCCCACCACGACTGGACACACGCTCCATACCCCAGAGCTCCACCACCACTGGACACACGCTCCATACCCCAGAGCCCCACCACGACTGGACACACGCTGCATACCCCAGAGCCCCACCACGACTGGACACACGCTCCATACCCCAGAGCCCCACCACCGACTGGACACACACTTCATACCCCGGAGCCCCAACACCACTGGACACACGCTCCATACCCCAGAGCCCCACCACGACTGGACACACGCTCCATACCCCGGAGCCCCACCACGACTGGACACACGCTCCATACCCCAGAGCTCCACCACGACTGGACACACACTCCATACCCCGGAGCTCCACCACGACTGGACACACGCTCCATACCCCAGAGCCCCACCACGACTGGACACACGCTCCATACCCCAGAGCCCCACCACGACTGGACACACGCTCCATACCCCAGAGCCCCACCACGACTGGACACACGCTGCCATACCCCAGAGCCCCACCACGACTGGACACACGCTCCATACCCCAGAGCCCCACCACGACTGGACACACGCTCCATACCCCAGAGCCCCACCACGACTGGACACACGCTCCATACCTCAGAGCTCCACCACCACTGGACACACGCTCCATACCCCAGAGCCCCACCACGACTGGACACACGCTCCATACCCCAGAGCTCCACCACGACTGGACACACGCTCCATACCCCAGAGCCCCACCACGACTGGACACACGCTCCATAACCTCAAGCTCCACACCACTGGACACACCTCCATACCCCAGAGCCCACCACCACTGGACACACGCTACATACCCCAGAGCTCCACCACGACAGGTCCACGCTCCATACCTCAGAGCTCCCACCACCACTGGACACACGGCTGCATACCCCAGAGCCCCACCACGACTGGACACACCTCCATACCTCAGAGCTCCACCACGACTAGACACACCTCCATACCCCAGAGCTCCACCACCACTGGACACACGCTCCATACCCCAGAGCCCCACCACGACTGGACACACGCCCATACCCCAGAGCTCCACCACACTGGACACACGCTCCATACCCCAGAGCCCCACCACGACTGGACACACGCTCCATACCCAAGCCCCACCACACTGGACACACGCTCCATACCCCAGAGCCCCACCACGACTGGACACACACTCCATACCCCAGGAGCCCCACCACGACTGGACACACGCTCCATACCCCAGAGCCCACCACCACTGGACAAACGCTCCATACCCCAGAGCCCCACCACGACTGGACACACGCTCCATACCCCAGAGCTCCACCACGACTGGACACACCTCCATACCCCGAGCTCCCCCACACTGGACACACGCTCCATACCCCAGAGCTCCACCACGACTGGAACCAACAGACTCATCCATACCCCCACCCCGCCCCACCACGACTGGACACACGCTCCATACCTCAGAGCTCCCCCCACCACTGGACAACACGCTCCATACCCCAAGCCCCACCACGACTGGACACACAACTCCATACCCCAGAGCCCCAAAAGCCCCACACCACGACTGGACACACGCTCCATACCCCAAGCCCCACCACGACTGGACACACGCTCCATACCCAGAGCTCCACCACCACTGGACACACGCTCCATACCCCAGAGCCCCACCACGACTGGACACACGCTTCCATACCCCGAGCTCCACCACGACTGAGACACACGCTCCATACCCCAGAGCCCCACCACGACTGGACACACGCTCCATACCTCAGAGCTCCACCACCACTGGACACACGCTCCATACCCCAGAGCCCCACCACCACTGGCACAACGCTCCATACCCCAGAGCTCCCACCACCACTGGGCACACGCTCCATACCCCAGAGCTCCACCACGACTGGACACAACGCTCCATACCCCAGAGCCCCACCACGACTGGAACACACGCTCCATACCCCAGAGCTCCACCACGACTGGACACACGCTCCATACCCCAGAGCCCCACCACCACAGGACACACGCTCCATACCCCTGAGCTCCACCACGACTGGACACACGCTCCATACCCCGAGCTCCACACGACTGGTACACGCTCCATACCCCAGAGCCCCACCACGACTGGACACACGCTCCATACCCCGGAGCTCCACCACCGACTGGACACACGCTCCATACCCAGAGCCCCACCACGACTGGACACACGCTCCATACCCCAGAGCTCCACCACCACTGGACACACGCTCCATACCCCAGGAGCCCCTCACCACTTGACACACGCTCCATACCCAGAGCCCCACCACCACTGGACACACGCTCCATACCCCAGAGCCTCCACACGACTGGACACACGCTCATACCCCAGAGCCCCACCACGACTGGACACACGCTCCATACTCCAGAGCTCCACCACGACTGGACACACGCTCCATACCCCGAGCTCCACCACGACTGGACACACGCTCCATACCCCAGAGCCTCACCACGACTGGACACACGCCTCCATACCTCAGGAGCTCCACCACGACTGGACACACGCTCCATACCCCAGAGCCCCACCACGACTGGTCACACGCTCCATACCTCAGAGCCCACCACGACTGGACACACGCTCATACCCGGAGCCTCCACCACGACTGGACACACGCTCCATACCCCAGAGCCCCACCACGACTGGACACAACGCTCCATACCCCAGAGCCCACCACACTGGACACACGCTCCATACCCCAGAGCTCCCACCACGACTGGAACAACACGCTCCATACCCCAGGAGCCCCACCACACTGGACACAACGCTCCATACCCCAGAGCTCCACCACGACTGACACACGCTCCATACCCCAGGAGCTCCACCACGACTGGACACACGCTTCATACCCAGAGCCCCACCACGACTGGACACACGCTCCATACCCAGAGCTCACCACGACTGGACACTACGCTCCATACCCAGAGCTCCACCACGACTGGACACACGCTCCATACCTCAGGGAGCAGCCACCACGACTGGACACACGCTCCATACCCCAGAGCCCCACCACGACTGGTCACACACGCTCCATACATCAGAGCTCCACCACGACTTGGACACACGCTCCATACCCAGGAGCTCCACCACGACTGGACACACGCTCCATACCCCAGAGCTCCCACCACGACTGGACACGACCGCTCCATAACCCCAGAGCTCCACCACGACTGACACACGCTCATACCCCGAGCCCACCACGACTGGACACACGCTCCATACCCCAGAGCTCACCACGACTGGACACACAGCTGCATACCCCAGAGCACCCACCCACCGACTGGACACTACGCTCCATACCCCAGAGCGCCACCACGACTGACACAGCGCTGCCATACCCCAGAGCTCCACCACGACTGGACACACGCTCCATACCCCAGAGCTCCACCACGACTGGACACAACGCTCCATACCCCAGAGCTCCCACCACGACTGGACACACCTCCATACCCCAGAGCCTCCACCACGACTGGACACACGCTCCATTACCCCAGAGCTCCACCAACGACTGGACACACGCTCCATACCCCAGAGCTCCACCACGACTGGACACACGCTCATAACTCCCAGAGCCCACCAGAGCTGCACACCTCCAGACTCCAGAGCTCCAACACGACTGGACACCGCTCCATACCCCAGAGCTCCACCACGACTGGACACACGCTCCATACCCCGAGCTCCACCACGACTGACACACCTCCATACCCCAGAGCTCCACCACCACTGGACACACGCTCCATACCCCAGAGCTCCACCACGACTGGACACACCTCCATACCCCAGAGCTCCACCACGACTGGACACACCTCCATACCCCAGAGCTCCACCACGACTGGACACCACGCTCCATACCCCAGAGCCCATCACCACGACTGGACACACCGCCATACCCCAGAGCTCCACCAGCTGACTCACGCCCATACCCAGAGGCCCCACCACGACTGGACACTACGCTCCATACCCCAGAGCCCCACCACGACTGGACACACGCTCCATACCCCAGAGCTCCACCACGACTGGACACACGCTCCATACCCAGAGCTCCACCACGACTGGACACACGCTCCATACCCCAGAGCTCCACCACCACTGGACACACGCTCCCCTACCCGAGCCCACCACGACTGGACGCCAGAGCTCCACCACGACTGGACACACGCTCCATACCCCGGGCTCCACCACGACTGGTCACACGCTCCATACCTCAGAGCCCCACCACGACTGGACACACGCTCCATACCCCGGAGCTCCACCACGACTGGACACACGCTCCATACCCCAGAGCCCCACCACGACTGGACACACGCTCCATACCCCAGAGCCCCACCACCACTGGACACACGCTCCATACCCCAGAGCCCCACCACGACTGGACACACGCTGCATACCCCAGAGCTCCACCACCACTGGACACACGCTCCATACCCCAGAGCCCCACCACCACTGGACACACGCTGCATACCCCACAGCCCCACCACGACTGGACACACGCTCCATACCCCAGAGCCCCACCACGACTGGACACACACTTCATACCCCGGAGCCCCACCACCACTGGACACACGCTCCATACGCCAGAGCCCCACCATGACTGGACACACGCTCCATACCCCGGAGTCCCACCACGACTGGACACACGCTCCATACCCCAGAGCCCCACCACGACTGGACACACGCTCCATACTCCAGAGCTCCACCACGACTGGACACACGCTCCATACCCCGGAGCTCCACCACCACTGGACACACGCTCCATACCCCGGAGCCCCACCACGACTGGAGCCAGAGCTCCACCACGACTGGACACACGCTCCATACCCCGGAGCTCCACCACGACTGGTCACACGCTCCATACCTCAGAGCCCCACCACGACTGGACACACGCTCCATACCCCGGAGCTCCACCACGACTGGACACACGCTCCATACCCCAGAGCCCCACCACGACTGGACACACGCTCCATACCCCAGAGCCCCACCACCACTGGACACACGCTCCATACCTCAGAGCTCCACCACGACTGGACACACGCTCCATACCCCAGAGCCCCACCACCACTGGACACACGCTCCATACTCCAGAGCTCCACCACCACTGGACACACGCTCCATACCCCAGAGCCCCACCACGACTGGACACACGCTCCATACCCCAGAGCCCACCACGACTGGACACACGCTCATACCCCAGAGCTCCACCACGACTGGACACACGCTCCATACCCCAGAGCTCCACCACGACTGGACACACGCTCCATACCCAGAGCTCCACCACGACTGGACACACGCTCCATACCCCAGAGCTCCACCACGACTGGACACACGCTCCATACCTCAGAGCTCCACCACGACTGGACACACGCTCCATACCCCGAGGCCCACCACGACTGGTCACACGCTCCATACCTCAGAGCCCACCACGACTGGACACACGCTCCATACCCGAGCTCACCACGACTGGCACACGCACCATACCCAGAGCCCCACCACACTGGACACACGCTCCATACCCGAGCCCACCACACTGGACACACGCTCCATACCCGAGCTCCACCACGACTGGACACACGCTCCATACCCCGAGCCCCACCACGACTGGACACACGCTCCATACCCAGAGCTCCACCACGACTGGACACACGCTCCATACCCCAGAGCTCCACCACGACTGGACACACGCTCCATACCCCAGAGCCCCACCACGACTGGACACACGCTCCATACCCCAGAGCTCCACCACGACTGGACACACGCTCCATACCCCAGAGCCTCCACCACGACTGGACACACGCTCCATACCCCAGAGCTCCACCACGACTGGACACACGCTCCATACCCCAGAGCTCCACCACGACTGGACACACGCTCCATACCCCAGAGCTCCACCACGACTGGGACACACGCTCCATACCCCTGAGCTCCACCACGACAGACACACGCTCCATACCCCAGAGCTCCACCACGACTGACACACGCTCCATACCCCGAGCTCCACCACGACTGGACACACACGCTCCATACCCCAGAGCTCCCACCACGACTGGACACACGCTCCATACCCCAGAGCTCCACCACGACTGGACACACTCTCCATACCCCAGAGCTCCACCACGACTGGACACACGCTCCATACCCCAGAGCTCCACCACGACTGGACACACGCTCCATACTCCAGAGCCCCACCACGACTGGACACACGCTCCATACCCCGGAGCTCGCACCACGACTGGACACACGCTCCATACGCCAGAGCTCCACCACCACTGACACACGCTCCATACCCCAGAGCTCCACCACGACTGGACACACGCTCCATACCCCGGAGCTCCACCACGACTGGACACACGCTCCATACCCCAGAGCTTCCACCACGACTGGACACACGCTCCATACCCCAGAGCTCCACCACGACTGGACACAACGCTCCATACCCCGGAGCTCCACCACGACTGACACACGCTCCATACCCCGAGCTCCACCACCGACTGGTCACCACGCTCCATACCCCAGAGCTCCACCACGACTGGACACACGCTCCATACTCCAGAGCCCCACCACGACTGGACACACGCTCCATACCCCAGAGCTCCCACCACGACTGGACACACGCTCCATACCCCTGAGCTCCACCAACGACTGGACACAGCCTCCATACCCCAGAGCTCCACCACGACTGGACACACGCTCCATACCCCAGAGCCTCCACCACCTACTGGACACACGCTCCATACTCCAGAGCCCCACCACGACTGGACACACGCTCCATACCCCAGAGCTCCACCACGACTGGACACACGCTCCATACCCCAGAGCTCCACCACGACTGGACACACGCTCCATACCCCGAGCTCCACCACGACTGGCACACGCTCCTACCCCGAGCTCCACCACCAGACTGGACACACCCATACCCCGAGCTCCACCACGACTGGACACACGCTCCATACCCAGAGCCCACCACGACTGGACACACGCTCCATACCCCAGAGCTCCACCACGACTGGACACACGCTCCATACCCCAGAGCCCCACACGCACTGGCACACCCTCCATACCCCAGAGCCCCACCACGATGGACACACGCCAACCCATGAGCCCACCACGACCCTGACACCCCACACCCAGCCCCCATGACCTGGACCACACGCCCCCATACCCCAGAGCTCCACCACGACTGACACACCTCCATACCCAGACCACCACGACTGGACACCTCTACCAGAGCCCACACTGCACCTCATACCCAGAGCCCACGACACACGCTCATACCAGGCCCCACACTGACACGTCATACCGAGCCCCACGACACACTCTACCAGCCACACATGCACCTCCATACCAGAGCCACACTGCACCCCCATACCGCCCACTGACACACCTCCATACCGATCACCTGGCCATACCGACCACACGATGACACACCTCTACCAGCCCACCCACGACCCTCATACCCACAACCCGCACACACACTGCACCCAACCCACACCACGACACCTCAACCCGACACCACACGACACCATCAGGCCACCACACGAAACCTCCATACCCCACCACACTGCCCTACCAGAGCCACCGATGACACGCTCCATACCAGCCCACATGAAACCTCACCAGACCACACGACACAGCCATACCAGACCCACACGATGCCACGCTACCAAGCCACACGATGACACGCTCCAGCCCACAGACCCTCATACCCCAGAGCCACCACATGACACTCTACCCACCCCACGACAGTCCAACCCACCCCGATGACCTACCCGAGCACCTGCACACCTCATACCAAGCCACCGAGACACACCATACCGAGTCCCACATGGAACCGCCACCAGAAAAAAGAGCCCACACTGCAACGTCTCCAAGCCCCACACACTGACCCTACCGCCACCACGGACACCCTCATACCAGCCACCACACACACCCACCCCAGAGCCCCACCACGACTGGACACACGCTCCATACCCCAGAGCTCACCACGACTGGACACACGCTCCATACCCCAGAGCTCCACCACGACTGGACACACCTCCATACCTCAGAGCTCCACCACACTGGACACACGCTCCATACCCCAGAGCCCCACCACGACTGGTCACACACGCTCCATACCCAGAGCTCCACCACGACTGGACACACGCTCCATACCCCAGAGCTCCACCACGACTGGACACACGCTCCATACCCCAGAGCTCCACCACGACTGGACACACGCTCCATACCCCAGAGCCCACCACGACTGGACACACGCTCCATACCCCAGAGCTCCACCACGACTGGACACACGCTCCATACCCCAAGCTCCACCACGACTGGACACACGCTCCAGTAGCACACGACTGGACCACCCGCTCCTACCCAGAGCTCACCCGGACTGACAACGCTCCATACCCCGGAGCTCCACCACCATGGACACACGCTCCATACCACCCCAGAGCCCCACCACGACTGGACACACGCTCCATACCCCAGAGCCCACCACGATGGACACACGCTCCATACCCAGAGCTCCACCACCACTGGACACACGCTCCATACCCCAGAGCCCACCACCACTGGACACACGCTCCATACCCCAGAGCTCCACCACGACTGGACACACGCTCCATACCCCAGAGCTCCACCACCAACTGGACACACGCTCCATACCCCAGAGCCCCACCACCACTGGACACACGCTCATACCCCAGAGCTCCACCACGACGGACACACGCTCCATACCCCAGAGCTCCACCACCGACTGGACACACGCTCCATACCCAGAGCCCCACCACGACTGGACACACGCTCCATACCCAGAGCTCCACCACCACTGGACACACGCTCCATACCCCAGAGCCCCACCAGCCGACTGGACACACGCTCCATACCCCAGAGCCCACCACGACTGGACACACGCTCCATACCCCGGAGCTCCACCACGACTGGACACACGCTCCATACCCCGGAGCTCCACCACCACTGGACACACGCTCCATACTCCAGAGCCCCACCACGACTGGACACACGCTCCATACCCCAGAGCCCACCACGACTGGACACACGCTCCATACCCCAGAGCCCCACCACACTGGACACACGCTCCATACCCCAGAGCCCCACCACCACTGGACACACGCTCCATACCCCAGAGCTCCACCACGACTGGACACACGCTCCATACCCCAGAGCCCCACCACGACTGGACACACGCTCCATACCCCAGAGCTCCACCACCACTGGACACACGCTCCATACCCCAGAGCCCCACCACCACTGGACACACGCTCCATACCCCAGAGCCCACCACGACTGGACACACGCTCCATACCCCAGAGCCCCACCACCACTGGACACACGCTCCATACCCCAGAGCCCCACCACGACTGGACACACGCTCCATACTCCAGAGCCCACCAGACTGGACACACGCTCCATACTCCAGAGCTCCACCACGACTGGACACACGCTCCATACCCCAGAGCCCACCACCACTGGACACACGCTCCATACCCCGGAGCCCCACCACGACTGTCACACGCTCCATACCTCAGAGCTCCACCACCACGGACACACACTCCATACCCGAGCTCCACCACGACTGACACACGCTCCATACCTCAGAGCCCACCACGACTGGACACACGCTCCATACCCCGGAGCTCCACCACGACTGGTCACACGCTCCATACCTCAGAGCCCCACCACGACTGGACACACGCTCCATACCCCAGAGCTCCACCACGACTGGACACACGCTCCATACCCCAGAGCCCACCACGACTGACACACGCTCCATACCCCAGAGCCCCACCACCACTGGACACACGCTCCATACCTCAGAGCTCCACCACGACTGGACACACGCTCCATACCCCAGAGCCCCACCACCACTGGACACACACTCCATACTCCAGAGCTCCACCACCACTGGACACACGCTCCATACCCCAGAGCTCCACCACGACTGGACACACGCTCCATACCTCAGAGCTCCACCACGACTGGACACACGCTCCATACCTCAGAGCTCCACCACGACTGGACACACGCTCCATACCCCAGAGCTCCACCACGACTAGACACACGCTCCATACCTCAGAGCTCCACCACGACTGGACACACGCTCCATACCCCAGAGCCCCACCACGACTGGTCACACGCTCCATACATCAGAGCTCCACCACGACTGGACACACGCTCCATACCCCGGAGCTCCACCACGACTGGTCACACGCTCCATACCTCAGAGCCCCACCACGACTGGACACACGCTCCATACCCCAGAGCTCCACCACCACTGGACACACGCTCCATACCCCGGAGCCCCACCACCACTGGACACACGCTCCATACCCCGGAGCTCCACCACGACTGGACACACGCTCCATACCCCGGAGCTCCACCACGACTGGACACACGCTCCATACCCCAGAGCCCCACCACGACTGGACACACGCTCCATACCCCAGAGCCCCACCACGACTGGACACACGCTCCATACTCCAGAGCCCCACCACGACTGGACACACGCTCCATACCCCAGAGCCCCACCACGACTGGACACACGCTCCATACCCCAGAGCTCCACCACGACTGGACACACGCTCCATACCCCGAGCTCCACCACGACTGGACACACGCTCCATACCCCAGGAGCTCCACCACGACTGGACACACGCTCCATACCCCGGAGCTCCACCACGACTGGACACACGCTCCATACCCCGGAGCTCCACCACGACTGGACACACGCTCCATACCCCGGAGCTCCACCACGACTGGACACACGCTCCATACCCCGGAGCTCCACCACGACTGGACACACGCTCCATACCCCGGAGCTCCACCACGGCTGGACACACGCTCCATACCCCGGAGCTCCACCACGGCTGGACACACGCTCCATACCCCGGAGCTCCACCACGGCTGGACACACGCTCCATACCCCGGAGCTCCACCACGGCTGGACACACGCTCCATACCCCGGAGCTCCACCACGGCTGGACACACGCTCCATACCCCGGAGCTCCACCACGGCTGGACACACGCTCCATACCCCGGAGCTCCACCACGACTGGACACACGCTCCATACCCCGGAGCTCCACCACCACTGGACACACGCTCCATACCCCAGAGCTCCACCACCACTGGACACACGCTCCATACCCCGGAGCCCCACCACCACTGGACACACGCTCCATACCCCAGAGCTCCACCACGACTGGACACACGCTCCATACCCCAGAGCTCCACCACCACTGGACACACGCTCCATACCCCGGAGCCCCACCACCACTGGACACACGCTCCATACCCCGGAGCTCCACCACGACTGGACACACGCTCCATACCCGGAGCTCCACCACGACTGGACACACGCTCCATACCCCAGAGCCCCACCACGACTGGACACACGCTCCATACCCCGGAGCTCCACCACGACTGGACACACGCTCCATACCCCAGAGCTCCACCACGACTGGACACACGCTCCATACCCCAGAGCTCCACCACGACTGGACACACGCTCCATACCCCGGAGCTCCACCACGACTGGACACACGCTCCATACCCCGGAGCTCCACCACGACTGGACACACGCTCCATACCCCGGAGCTCCACCACGACTGGACACATGCTCCATACCCCGGAGCTCCACCACGACTGGACACACGCTCCATACCCCGGAGCTCCACCACGACTGGACACACGCTCCATACCTCGGAGCTCCACCACGACTGGACACACGCTTCATACCTCGGAGCTCCACCATGACTGGACACACGCTCCATACCCCGGAGCTCCCCCACGACTGGACACATGCTCCATACCTCAGAGCTCCCCCACGACTGGACACACGCTCCATACCTCAGAGCTCCACCATGACTGGACACACGCTCCATACCTCAGAGCTCCACCACGACTGGACACACACTTCATACCCGGAGCTCCACCACGACTGGACACACGCTCCATACCCCGGAGCCCCACCACCACTGGACACACGCTCCATACCCCAGAGCTCCACCATGACTGGACACACGCTCCATACCTCAGAGCTCCTCCACGACTGGACACACACTTCATACCCGGAGCTCCACCACGACTGGACACACGCTCCATACCCCGGAGCTCCACCACGACTGGACACACGCTCCATACCCCGGAGCTCCACCACGACTGGACACATGCGTCCTGGCAAGAGTGGCCAGCACTGCAGAATATCATGATTGGACTGGCTTTTTAAACCTTCCCCAGAGCTAGAGGAATGCCTTATCAGCTAAGGCGTTTGCCTGCAAAGCCCAAGGACTCAGGTTTGTTTCCGCAGGATCCACTTAAGCCAGATACACAAAGTGGCGCATGTGTCTGGAGTTCATTTGCAGTGGCTGGAGGCCCTGGTGAGGCCATTCTCTCTCTGTCTCTCTCAAATAAATAAATAAATACTTTAAAAACCCAAAAGAAGCCGGGCATGGTGGTGTATACCTTTAATCCCAGCACTCGGGAGGCAGAGGTAGGAGGATCACCATGAGTTCAAGGCCACCCTGAGAGTACATAGTGAATTCCAGGAGAGCCTGAGCTACAGTGAAACCCTACCACGAAAAACAACAACAACAACAACAAAAAGACAAAAAGTCTTCCCCAGCCAATAGCAGTAGATGCTCTAACAGGGGCGAATGTACAATTCAGGGAAGGGGAAAGGATACTAAGGAGATTGGTATTTGTTTTTTGTTTTATTTTGTTTTAGTAGAGACTAGAATTTCTCTCTCTCTCTCTCTCTCTCTCTCTTTTTTTTTTTTTTTTTTTTTGGTTTTTCAAGGTAGGGTCTCATTGTAGCCCAGGCTGACCTGGAATTCACTATGGAGTCTCAGGGTGGCCTCGAACTCACGACAATCCTCCTACCTCTGCCTCCCGAGTGCTGGGATTAAAGGCGTGCGCCACCACGCCCGGCTTCTCTCTCTTTTTTTTTAGACTAGAATTTTGAACCACCTAAACACATTTTCTATTTAAAATAACTTTGGAGAAACTCTCCTGCCTTCCACAAGGTGGGAGCTCTGTGTACTTTCTCTGTTTTCTTCTCTAATCTAATAAAGTCTTTCTAAACCTTAAAAAATAGCTTTAGTGATGGAGAGATTACTTAGTGGTTAAGGCATTTGCTTGCAAAGCCTAAGGACCCAGGTTTGATTCCTCAGTATCCATGTAAGCCAGATGCACAAGGTAGCACAGGTGTCTGGAGTTCATTTGCAGTGGCTAGAGGCCCTGGTGAGCCCATTCTCTGTATATATATCTGCTTCTTTCTCTCCCTCTTCCTCAAATAAATAAATCAATTAAATATTTAAAAAGTAAATTTAAGTAGGGTGTGGTGATGCATGCCTTTAATCCCAGCACTGGGGACTCAAAGGTAAGTGGGTCATTATGAATTTGAGGCCACCCTGAGACTACATAGTGAATTCCAGGTCAGCCTGGGATAGAGCAAGACACTACCTCAAAAAACAAACAAAAACATTTATTGGATTTGTGTGTGTGTGTACATGCACCTGTGGGTGCAGATACGCTAGGGTCTCCTTCCACTGCAAACAAACACCAACAGATGTGCCACTTTGCGTCCTGCTTGATGTGGGTGCTGGGGAATTGAACCCCGGCTAGTAGTCTTTGCAAGTGAGCATCTTTAATCACTGACCCCTCTCCCAGTCCATAAATAACTTATGTAAAGTGAGATTAGTCTATTCTGTTTTTTTGTTTTGTTTTGTTTTTGTTTTTTGGATTCACCAGGGTGGTCTCGAACTCACGGCAATCCTCCTACCTCTGCCTCCTGAGTGCTGGGATTAAAGGCGTACAACACCATGCCCGGCTTAGTCTATTCTTTTTAAGATATTTTTATTTATTTATTTGCAAGGCAAAAGAGACAAAGAGAGAAAGAGAAGGAGAGAGAGAGAATGGGCATCTCAGACTGGCTCTTCAGAAGGGGACTTAAAGGCCAACTAACCACTTTCTGAAATACTGCTCTACAGGACATTTTCCATTCAAAACAGCAAAATCAATCTACCACAATTCCAGAAGGTTACTTCAGCTTTACTTTGGCTTTTTTTCACTCTTTCTCTTTTTCTTTCTTTCTTTCTTTCTTTCTTTCTTTCTTTCTTTCTTTCTTTCTTTCTTTCTTTCTTTCTTTCTTTCTAAGTTAGTTATGGGGCTGGAAAGATGGCTTAGCAGTTAAGGCACTTGCTGGAAAAGCTAAAGGACCCAGATTTGATTCCCTAGTACCCACATAAGCCAGCTGCACAAGGTGGTGCATATTTCTGGAGTTTGTTTGCAGCAGCTAGAGGCCATTCTCTCTCTCTCTCCCCCTCTTTCTCTGTCAAATAAATAAATAAAAATATTAAAGATAAAATATCTATAAAGGAAAAAGGTTATTGTTGATATTACTTGATTCATCAGATTCTTACCAGAACTGAGAGCTAAGTTATTACAAGAAGCAAAAGTTAATTCATTCGCAAAGTCAAAAGAGAATTCTAAAGAAAATGAACTTGTGAAAGATGAAAGAAAACCAAATTTTACCAATACGCTGCTAAGTACTTCAGTCTATGGAAAGGTAAGTACTTTGTTTTTTGTGTGATCTACATGACTGTATTGTAGCTAGGGTTCTGGTGACAAAAATGATGTCCTTACAACTCAGATGTCCAACGTATCTATTCCAGGAAGTGGAAAGGGGGAAAAAGCCTAAGGAGATCAAAGTCAGAGTTGTTAAATTTAAAGGAGGAAAAGGAGACACCTCAGGCCTAAGAAAGACCGAGTGTGAAGGTGGACACTGTCAGCAGGATGCAGCTGAGAACACTCACGGGACATCTCAAGACAGAAAACCAGTAGCCACGGAGCCACTAAGCCCTGCTAACGCCAGCCTGAGTTCTGGCCCTGTGAAGGAAGACCCCCATGCTGGAGGTTGTATGATCATGCCACCCATCAATCTGACAAGCAGTAGTTGGATGGCTGCAAATCTCAATTCAAATCTCTCCCACCCCTCTTCACGGTGAGGAGGCCTAGGCCTATGACAGTGCTTCAGAGACTTACTCTGTGTCCGTGTGCAACTGAGCTTCAGCAAGAGCTATTGGATTATAATACTTAATAAGTCATTGACTGGGTAGTTCTTATGAATGCTATGGGAGAAATTTTTTCTTGGCTATATTGATGTTTAATTTCTGGTTTTGTTCTTAAAAAAAATTTTTTTTTTTTAATTTGGCTGGGCGTGGTGGTGTACGCCTTTAATCCCAGAACTTGGGAGGCAGAGGTAGGAGGATCGCTGTGAGTTTGAGGCCACCCTGAGAGTATATAGTGAATTCCAGGTCAGCCTACCTTCAAAAACCAAAATAGAATTTTTTTAAATTTTTTTTTTTTTTTTTTTTTTTTTTTTTTGTTTTTCGAGGTAGGGTCTCACTCTAGCCCAGACTGACCTGGAATTCACTATGTAGTCTCAGGGTGGCCTCGAACTCACGGCGATCCTCCTACCTCTGCCTCCCGAGTGCTGGGATTAAAGGCGTGCGCCACCACGCCCGGCGAATTTTTTTTAAATTTAATTAATTTATTTGAGAGAGGGAAAGAGGAAGCTGATAGATAGATCAGATGGGGGGGGGGGGAGGGAGAATGGATGTGCCAGGACCTTCAGCTGCTGTAAACAAACTCCAGACACATGCTCCACCTTGTGCATCTGGCTTACTTGGATCCTGGGGAATCAAATCTGGGTCCTATTGGCTTTGCAGGCAAACACTTTAACTGCTAAGCCATCTCTCCAGCCCGTTTTTGTTCTTTTGTTTTGTCTTTTTCTAGGTATGGTCTCACTCTAGCCCAGGTTTACATGGAATTTACTCTGTAGTCCTAGGCTGGCCTTGAACTCCCAGCAATCCTACAACCTCTGCCTCTCTGCTGGGATTAAAGGCATACTGCACCATGCCCAGCTTCTTTTAAGTTTACTTTTATTTAACTTTATAAAAGGTTAAACTCTAGATCCTCTTATCCCTGCACCCCTGAGGGAGTCCTCCTTGAGGCTGCTGGTGTTCACTGTGGGGTCATGAAGGTCTCCTATGTGGACTCCTGTGCCTCAGGATAGTCCTACCCACTCCATGGCTCTTACAGTCTTTCTTTCTTTCTTTTCTTTTTTCAAGGTAGGGTCTTGCTGTAGCCCAGGCTAACCTGGAATTTACTAGGTAGCCTCAGGTTGGCCTTGAACTCATGGTGATCCTCCTACCTCTGCCTCCTGAATGCTGGCATTAAAGGCGTGTGCCACCACGCCCAGCAGAGAGAGAGAATGGGTGTGCCAAAGCCTCCAGCCACTGCAAACTCCAGGCGCATGTGCCACCTGCCACCTGGTGCATCTGGCTTATGTGAGTACTGGGGGAATCTGTGTCCTTAAGCTTCGCAGGCAAGTGCCTTAACCACTAAGCCATCTGTCCATCCTCTTTTTCAGTCTTTTTGCCCTGAAATGGGAATTTTGGGCCAGTATGCCAACATGCCAACACACCGATAAATTTAGGGTACCTTGGATTCTTGTCTTATGAATTTAAAGAATTAAAACCCATAGACCAGAGGGTAAGGTTTACAGAGACTATTTTTTATTAGATTAAGAGAAAGAAAGAAGATGTGCCGGGCGTGGTGGCACACACCTTTAATCCCAGCACTCGGGAGGCAGAGGTAGGAGGATTGCTGTGAGTTTGAGGCTACCCTGAGACTACAGAGTGAATTCCAGGTCAGCCTGGACTACAGTGAGACCCTACCTTGAAAAAGAGAGAGAGAGAGAGAAGGAATGAAGAAATGAGATGGAGGAGAGCTCCTGCCGTGTGGAGGACAGGAGGGTGGAGAGCCCATGTGGAAGTAGGGATGAGGAGTCCCCTTCATCTAAACCCAGCTGGGCTGCGATGAGGAAGGCTCACCAGAGCCTGGAAGTTCAGGAGCCAGTCAAGAGAGAGCTGCCCCTGGCAAGGTCTATTTATAACCTTATTGCGGTGGGCTTCGCCTTCAGGCTCAGGTGAGCGAGAGTGAGGCTGATTGATTGGTCTGGACAGGGGCTGGCTCAAGAAGAGGCCAGCCATGACACCAAGTTTTAGGGCTGAGCCTAACCAACCACAATGTCGGGATCAGATTTAAATCTCAGGTTGTTGTAGGGAGCTTCTGTAGGCAAGAGATAAGGAGAAACCAGATTCTTCTCTGGCAAAGTGCAGGCTGCAAGGATAGGCCCAAAGACATTCCTGTTTTTACTTTTGGGGGCCCAGTCACCCTTACTGCCTCAATTCCCTCTGAAGAAGTAACCCTAAACTGCCATTAGGGAATCAGGACGGAGACCAATATGGCTTCTTCAAGCTGACTGGGGTCGTTTGGTGTGGCAGTTGGGAAACTTCTCCAGTGGGACTATCTAAGGAACTCCAAAAGTGCAGGAAGACAGTTCTGGTAGAAAATTCTGGGGAGAAATAATAAGAGCAAGGAGTTAGGGGAAGTGGGCACACAGCAAACAGGATGCTGTTAGGGTTTCCATTCTTGTAGACCTGGAGGCCGTGGTGGGCCTGTTAGTCTGATTTAGTGTTGAGTTTTCTGGGGCGTCTTGGTTTTGCTTTGACGGGTTGCGATTGGCCGCTGTCTGTCACCATCTCCCTGATGCTGCAGTGAGAGCTGTTTTTGTGTTTCTGCTCCCACTGCAGTGTCTCCTGGGCCCCAGGTGATGTGGTAGACCTGGACATGTCATGGTGGGCAGCTGGCTGCCTTGTCTTGTGTTGGTGGATCTTGGATCTCAGTATTCTCTGTCGTTTTTAATTTTTTGAGAAGGGTGTGTTTCAGGGTTCTTTCCTCTGGTTTCACTCGCTGTTACGGTGGCATGGCTCTATTCTGCCATCTTGACCAGGAGCTCTGGATCTTATTTATTTAATTAATATTTTATTTATTTATTTGAAAGAGAGAGGGGAGGGAGAGAGAGAGAGAGAAAGAGGCAGATAGAGAGAGAATGGGCACGCCCGGGCCTCCTGCCACTGCAAATGAATTCCAGACACATGTTCCACCTTGTGCACCTGGCTTATGTAGGTACTGAGGAACCAAACCCCAGTCCTTAGGCTTCTCAGTAAAACATCTTCACCACTAAGCCATCTCTCTAGCCCCAGATTTTATTTTATTATTATTATTATTTTGGGTTCTTGAGGTAGGGTCTCACTCTAGCTCAGGCTGACCTGGAATTAACTATGTAGTCTCAGGGTGGCCTCAAACTCATGGTGATCCTCCCTCTGCCTCTCAAGTGATGGGATTAAAGGTGGGCACCACCGGCCTTGGATTTTATTATTTTTTTTAAGAGACTTTATTAGAGTAAGAGAAGGAAAGAGGACAGTATGAAGAGCTCCTGCCCATGAGAAGGCAAGAGCTGGTAAAGCCCCTTTTGTTGTAGTTAAAAAACATATTTGGGTTTTGGAGAGATGGCTTAGCAGTTAAGGCATTTGCCTGCAAAGCCTAAGTACCTAGGTTTGGTTCCCCAGGTCTCACATAAGCCAGATGCACATGGTGGCACATGCATCTGGAGTTCGTTTACAGTGGCTAGAGTCCCTGGAACACCGATTCTCACTCTCTCTCTCTCCTGGAACATCCATTTTCTCTCTCTTTCTCTTTCTCTCCCTCTCTCTGTCTCTAATAAATAAATAAAAATAAAATCTTTAAAAAACACATATTTGGGCTGGAGAGATTGCTTAGTGGGTAAGGCACTTGCCTGCAAAGCCTAAGGACCCATGTTTGACTCTACAGGTCTCACCTTAGCCAGATGAATAAAGATGAGGCAAGCACAAGGTCTCACATGCCCACTAGGGGGCTCAAGTGTCTGGAGTTCAATTGTGGTGGCTGAGGCCCTGGTGTGCCAATTCTTCTTTCTCTCTCTAAAAGAAAAAAAAGTATTTGCACTTGTATGTGTGTGTGCATGAGTGTGCGTACATGTGTGTACGTGTCAGTGTTACTTGCTGCTGCAAACGAGTACCCATCCAGCTTTACATGGGTGCCTGGGGAATTGAACCTCGGGCCAGCAAACCTTTCAAGCAAGCACCTTTAACTGCTGAACCATTTCCCCAGCCCCAAGTATTGTGTCTTTTGAAATAGAGTCTCATAGCCCATACTGACCTGGAACTTGCTTTGTAACCCAGGCTGGCCTCCAGCAGATGATCTTCTGGCCTCAGCCTCCTGAGTATTGGGATTATATATATGTGCCATGACCAGTTCAGATGTTTAACTTTTCACTAACATATTTTGGGGAAACTTCATTTAAAAAAAAATACCCTTTGCCAGGCATGGTGGTGCACGCCTTTAATCCCAGCACTTGGGATGCAGAGGTAGGATTACTGTGAGTTGGAGGCCACCCTGAGACTACATAGTGAACTCCAGGTCAGCCTGAGCTAGAGTGAGACCCTACCTCGAAAAACAAAAAAACAAACAAACAAAAAAATCTTTAGAAACCGGGCATAGTGGCACACATCTTTAATCCTAGCGCTTGGGAGGCTGAGGTAGGAGGATCACCGTCAGTTCAAGGTCAGCCTGGGACTACAGAGTGAGTTCCAGGTCAGCCTGGTATAGAATGAGAGCCTTTCTTAAAAAAAAAAAAAAAAGAGCTGAGCATGTTGGCACATGCCTTTAATCCCAGTATCGGGAAGCAGAGGTAGGAGGATGGCTATGAACTTGAGGTTACTGAGATGTGAGAGTCTGTCTAGCAAGTTAGGATCATGTGTAATTTTAGAGGGGCTACTGAGATGTGAGGGTCTGTCTAACAAGGGTTAAGACCACATGTAACTTTAGGGGGTTACTGAGATGTGAGGGTCGTCTAACAAGAGTTAGGACCACATGTAACTTTAGGGGGTTACTGAGATGTGAGGGTCTATCTAATAAGAATTAGGACCACATGTAACTTTAGGGGGTTACTGAGATGTGAGGGTCGTCTAACAAGAGTTAGGACCACATGTAACTTTAGGGGGCTACTGAGATGTGAGGGTCTATCTAATAAGAGTTAGGACCACATGTAACTTTAGGGGGTTACTGAGATGTGGGGGTCTGTCTAGAAAGGCCTTAGGACCATGTGTAACTTTAGAGGGGGTTCTATGATTCTAGGTAATAAAGAGACATAGTTCTTAGCCCATCTGGATTCTAGCAGTCTGGTTTGGGCTACAGATGGTGAAGATTAATGGTCTGCAGAGGTGGGCAGGTGGATATGTCTGTATCAATCCAAAGGTACACTAGGCCACAGACTGAAATAAGCCAGCGTTCTAGAGGTGACCCCCAAACAAACCATGCTGTCAGTAACCATGGTTATAAGCCAGTTTTGGACAGCAAGTTCCTAAGTTGAAAGATCCAGTGGTTAAGTAACTGAGGTTCAGAACAGATGTAAGATAGCAATTAGGCCAGCAAGAGTAGCTTCATGACATATCATGGCTGGCTAGATGGTAGCAGTTGTTTTATTGCCCTCTACAGGCTTCTGTTTTTAGAGTGCTTGGAACCTGTTGGTACTCATTCCAAGCAATAGACATCTATAGTCTGTTTCTGTCTCTGTCTTTTTCTTCCCCTTCCCCTTCCCCTGCTTGCTCTGACACAGTCTGGTTCTGTAGCCTAAATTAGCCTCAAACTCAAAATCCTCCTGACTCAGGGTTATAGGTATGCACCAGCAGGCTCAGCTGTTATAACTTGTTTGTTTTCAAAACTAAAACAAAGGCACTTCTGGGCAGTTCTAATAGCCTCATTTATTTTTAATTAATAGATTAACTGAAAGAGCAAAAAAGAGACGAACTTCTTCACAATCTACTGGACAAGTTGTGTCTAATAACAGGCAAGAGGATGCAGGTCCCATTCAAGTAAGAAGCTAGGTGTTAAAATATAACCTCTTAACATCATCCACCCTTTCCTTTTTTCTCTTAGGCTCCCACATTAAATAAATAAATAAATATATATATATATATATATATGTGTGTGTGTGTGTGTGTGTGTGTGTGTGTGTGTGTGTGTGTATTCCCTACCTACTTTCTCTTCCCATTCCATTAAAAAAACCTTTTTTTTTTTTTTTAAGTAGGGTCTTGCTCTAGCTCAGGCTGACCTGGAATTCAATATGTAGTCTCAGGGTGGCCTCAAACTCATGGCAATCCTCCTACCTCTGCCTCATCTCCCTTCCCTTCCCTTCCCTTCCCTTCCCTTCCCTTCCCTTCCCTTCCCTTCCCTTCCCTTTCCTTCTCCTTTCCCTTCCCTTCCCTTCCCTTCTCTTCCCTTCTCCTTTCCCTTCCCTTCCCTCTCCTTTCCCTTTCCTTTCCCTTCCCTTCCCTCTCCTTTCCCTTTCCTTCCCTTCCCTTCTCCTCTCCCTTCCCTTCCCTTTCCTTTCCCTTCCCTTCTCCTTTCCCTTCCCTTCCTTTCTCCTTTCCCTTCCCTTCCCTTCTCTTTTCCTTTCCCTTCCCTTCTCCTTTCCCTTCCCCTCCCTTTTCCCTTTCCTTCCTTTGTCTCTCCTCTCCTCCTTTCCCTCACCCCTCCCTCTCTCTAGTCTGGGGACCAAACTCAAGGCTTCCACTGGCCTGCACTCCCAGCCCCTTTCTCTTCCTGAAATGGTTTCCTTGGTGCTTTCACGGCTATAGTTTCTTTTCTCTATCTTCATGTGTGTGCTCAATGTATGGTCCAGATAAAGGGAGTTAAGATGTGTGCCTTTAAAAGTCACAAGTACTTTGGTTATTTGCTTCCAAAAATGTTTTTAATATCTTACTGTATGGATTAACGACAAGTGGAAAATAGATACACTGTCCTTGTACTACATTTTTACATAGAAAAGTAGATTACTAAATTTGAAGCACAGAGTTGTTTGTAATGATCCAGAATTGAAAACAACACAAACATGTCTAATCACATGTGTAATATTCCCTTTTATACTGTGGAACAGTGCTCCTTGCCCTGGGAATGCTTTTAAGATAATTAAAATGGTGTTGCACTCAAGTTTACATTGCTGAGAAGGTCCATGATGGCAGGGAAAATGATGGCATGAGCAGAGAGTGGACATCACCCCCTGGCCAACATAAGGTGGACAACAGCAACAGGAGAGTGGGCCAAACACTAACAAGGGGCACTGGTTATAATACCCATAAGCCCGCCCCCCAAAATACACTGCCTTCAATAGGTATTAATTCCCAAATCTCCATCAGCTGGGAACCTGGCATTCAAACACCTGAGTTTATGGGGGCACCTGAGTCAAACCACCACACATGGGTTACACAAAAATCTCTCCAGATGTCAAATGTGCAAGCAGTGTTTTTCCTTTGGGGTTTCCCAAAACCTATAAAGCATATAATTTTATTTTTGTTTTTGTTTTTCAGGTAGGGTCTTGCCCTAGCCCAGGCTGACCTAAAATTCACTATGTAGTTTCAGGGTGGCCTCAAAGTCATGAAGATCCTCCTACTTCTGTCTCCTAAGTGCTGGGATTAAAGGTGTGTGCCACCATGCCCGGCCTACCATATAATTTGTACAAAAATAAGTTACTGATAAAATTAACTAAAGTAGGGCTGGAAAGATTGCTCAGTAGTTAAGGCACTGGCTTATAAAGCCTAATGACCCAGGTTTGATTCCCCAGTACCCATGTAAAGCCAAATACACAAAGTGGCACATGTGTCTGGAGTTCATTTTCAGTGGCTGGAGGCCTTGGTATGCCTATTCTTTCTCTTTCTATCTCTCTCATTCTGCATTTGCAAATAAATAAAATATTTTTAAAAATTAACTGGGGCTGGAGAGATGGCTTTCATAAAGTCAGATGTACAAGGTGGCACATGCGTCTGGAGTTTGTTTGCAATGGCTAGAGGCCCTGGCATGCCCACTTTCTCTCTCTCTCTTTCTCTCTCTCTTTCTATCTCTCTCTTTATCACCTTGAAAATAAATTTTAAAAAATTTAAAAATTAACTGAAGGCTGGAGAGATAGCTTAGCGGTCAAGGCTCTTACCTGCAAAGCCAAAAGCTTCAGGTTCGATTCCCCAGGACCCACGTAAGCTAGATACACAAGCTGGCACATGGATCTGGAATTTGTTTGCAGCCATTAGAGGCCCTGGCATGCCATGCCCATTCTCTCTCTCTCTCTCTCTGGCTCTTTCTCACTCTTAAAAAAAAAAAAAAAAAAAAAAAAAAACTAAGGCAATTTGTCTAATGTTAGAGTGTAATAAATGATATTAAAAATGAAAATATAGCTGGGTGTGGTGGCACATGCCTTTAATCCCAGCACTCAGGAGGCAGAGGTAGGAGGATTGCTGTGAGTTTGAGGCCACCCTGAGACTCCATAGTGAATTCCAGGCCAGCCTGGGATAGAATGAGACCCTACCTTGAAAAACCAAAAAAAAAAAAAAAAAAAAAAAAAAAAAAAAAATTAAATGTACTAAAATTGTTTCATGAAACATTTATTGGTGTTTGACTTGTTTATATGTTTAATGGTATTTTATTATTATTTTTAAAAAATTTTTGTTTATTTTTATTTATTTATTTGAGAGCAAGAGACAGAGAGAGAGAGAGAATGGGCATGCCAGGGCCTCTAGCCCCTGCAAACAAGCTCCAGATGCATGAGCCACCTTGTACATCTGGCTTACATGGGTCCTGGGGGATCGAGCCTCGAACCAGGGTCCTTAGGCTTCACAGGCAAGCGCTTAACTGCTAAGCCATCTCTCCAGCCCAAGTATTTTATTATTTTTGTTTGTGTTTTTGGTGTCTGTTTCTTTGAGATAGGGTCTCACTATGTAGCCCATGCTGGCCTCAAACTTGTAATCCTGTTGCCTCAGCCTCCCACGTGCTGGGATGACAGGCATATACCACCATGCTTGACTCCATTGTACCTCTTAATTATTAAAATAATTGTTACATCAATTTTATATCATCCAAATGCCTGGTGGTTCTAGGCTAGTCGTTTTCTACAAGTAATCTCATGTCTTCCTCCTAACCCTGTAACTCCTGTTTGTTTGTTTAGAGCCAAATGGAGAAGGGTGTATTTAATGAACGAGCAGGTCCAAATGACCGAATGGCAAGTGGCAACAAAAGGAAGCTGAATTTCCCCAGGCCTGACAGGAAAGATTTCCATTTCCCTGAGCTGCCTTTCACAGTGCAGACGAAGGAATTGAAAGGAATGGAAGGTATACATCTGCCGCAAAGCTTAACGAGTCTTTTTATGAATGACAGAATTTTAGAACTGTTTTGTAGCAAAGAATACTTAATAGTATGATTTAGGTAGAAAGTAGTAAACTTATTTTTAAAAGTAATTAGGGCTGGGGAAATGGCTTAGTAGCAGATATTGCTGACGAAGTTGGCCAGTCCAGGTTCGATTCCCCGGCAGCCACAGAAAGCCAGATGCACAAAGTGGTGCATGGGTCTGTCATTCCTTTGCAGTGGCAAGAGGCCCTGGTTTGCCCATTCTCTCTCTGTCTGTCTCTCTCTCTGTCTCTCTCAAGTAAATATTTAGTAAAATGTAAATTCCACTGATGAGAGTTTCTCTTTCTGCTGTTAACTCAGGGTTAGACTTAATGGAGATAATTTTAAAGAAAGGTCAAGGCAACCCCAAAGGGTAAAGTTTTTATTTCATATTGAAACATTGGAACAGACTTCAAGCACAGTGGATTTGATTCAGTATATAAGCTAGAGTACACCACCTTCCTGTGTAATCTGCTCAGGAGTGTTACATATGTTTTGGGCATCTAAGGATTTGGTAGATTAAGATTTATAAATTAAAAATTTATCTGAGGGCTGGAGAGATGGCTCAGTGGTTAAAGGCACTTGCTTGCAAAGCCTAACAGGCTAGGTTCAATTCTCCAGCACCCACAGAAATCAGATGCACAAAGTGGCACATGCATCTGGACTTTATTTGTGGTGGCAAGAGGCCCTGGCATGACCATTCCTGCCCCCCTCCTTGCAAATAAGTATTTTTAAATTTAAAAAATAATTTGTCTGTGTCACAGCTTTATCCCAGCACTCAGGAGGCAGAGGTAAGAGGCTCGCTATGAATTTGAGGCTAGCCTGGGACTACAGAGTGAGCTCTAGGTTAGCCTGGGCTAGAGTGAGATCCTACCTTGAAAAAACAAAAGGAAAAAATTATCTTAATCTTGGGCTGGGGAGATGGCTCAGTCAATAAAGTGCTTGTTTCAAGCATGAGGATATGTTTGATCCTCAATGTCTATGTGAAATGTCAGGTTTACAAGCATAAATCTGGTCAGCCAGTCTAGCTTAATTAGTGAATTCCAGGCCAGTGAGGGGCCCTTTCTCAAAAAATACTGTATAGTGTCCTTGAGAAATGATATCCAAGGTTGTTCTCTGGCCTCTACACCCATGAGAAACACACACGTGTGGCCATGTATGACACACATATATACAGAGGAAAAAAATGATCTTAATCTTAAATTTAAGGTATATCTTCAAATATGTTGTGAGTAAATGTTATCTTTCTTTGAAGAATAGTGACACCTATTGAAAATGTGGTATAATAGCATGAATGTAGTATTTGTACAACTTAAGAGGTTTTGTGTGATCTATTTAACAGTTATACTCACAATAAAAATAAATAAAATAAGTGTCTTCTTTGAATAGTTGATAGAATGTAAAATAATGTAACAAAAATGGAACATATTTTACAATTCATGATTTATTCAGTTCCTTTGTAAAGCTAAGAAAATGAATTTAGTGAGTGTCAGAATTTCCATTTAAAATTACTGAAAAGGAAAGTAAAACTTCAAGGTGGGCTAACAACTTTTCATTGTATGTTTTTGCAAAAGTTAAACAGATAAAAATGCTAAAGAGGGAGTCAAAGAAAACCGAGTCATCTAAAATACCAACTTTACTTAATGTAGACCAAAATCAAGAAAAGCAAGAGGTAAGACTTCCTTGCTTATATATTTTACTAAATAATGCTTAGTCTGATTTAGTATATAAATTTAGTTGTCACTGGTGGAATTTTTTTTTCATGGTACAGTTTCACTCTAGCTAAGCTGCCCTGGAATTCACTATGGAGTCTCAGAGTAACCTCGAACTCATGGTGCTCCTCCTACCTCTGCCTCCCATGTGCTAGCTTTCAAGGCATGTGCTACCATGCCTGGCTTGGAAAACTAAACATTCAAAATTTTATAATGTTTGAACTGTAGAAATATTTCTTCACTTTTATAATATAACCAACTACTAAATGTTTCTAAATGTTGGTTTGGGGGTAGTAAATATAGGCCTTCATTTAAACTTTGGCTGGTTGGTATCCCCATGAGAAATGGTGGCTGTGTTTTCTTTACTACCAAACACGGGGCAGGTACCCTTTACCAGTGGAGATGTGTAGTGGCAAGGCAGATCCGTTTGTGTTTGGCATCCTCCCTTTCATTTCCTTTCTGCTTTCCTCTCTTGTCTGCCTATGCTCTCCATCTGTTTCACAAATGTTTGAGGGAGTGTCCCAAATTCCTACCCACTAGAGACATTCTTGCACTTCATTTGGAAATTTCAATGTCTTCAGCATCCAGGTGAATTCCTGTACAGGTGTTCTCAAGAAGACAAGGCTCAGTCTGCACTGAACTAAGTGATGGAGGTGGTGGTCTAGTCTGTCCTTGTGAGGTCATGCCTGGGTGTGATTTATCCATTTTATTATCTTCATTCAAATGAAACTGTGTTTTTATTCATACTTTATTAAGGAAATTTGAATTAATTAAAAATAGGGCCGGGTGTGGTGACACATGTCTCTAATCCCAGCACCTGGGAGGCTGGGTGAGGTAGGAGGGAGGCTGAAGTAGGAGCATTGCTGTGAATTCCAGACCAGACTGAGAGTACATAGTGAATTCTAGGTCAGCCTGGGTTAGAGCGAGACCATACCCTGCAATACCAATAATAATAAGACAAAGAAGAAGAAGAGGAGGGGAAGGAGGAGGAGAGAGTTGGGGGTATAACTCCTTTGATGTAACGTGTTTGCCTAGATAGTACAAAGCCCTGGGTTCAATCCCCAGCACCACATCAAGCCAGGCATGATGATACAAGCTTATGATTTCAGCACTGGGGAGGTAGAGGCAGAAAGACCAGAAGTTCAAGGCCATCTATCTGAAAGCTACATAGTGAGTTTGAGGCCAGCTGGGCTATATGAGACCTTGTCTCAGAAAAAGGAAGGGAGGGAGGAAGAGAGAAATGGAGGGAGGGTGGAAGGAAGGAAGAGAGCTATCTGAAGCAATATAAGACATTTTACTTGTGGCATTTAGAGATATATGTTAGTTTTGCACTAGACTGAGACCTTCTTAAGAACACCACAATCTACATTGCAGAGGAGTTATTGCAGAACAGGAAAGCCCTGTAGAAATGTCAGGTTTCAGCTCATCATAAATTAAAGTAAGAAGGATGTGACTTTCTTAATCCAAATGTGACACAGGACACCATTTGCACAAATTTTGAATAGTTAGGTGTGTCAGGGCTTCTGAGTTTGCAAGGGTGCCTACTCTGCTGTTCATGATGCCCTGGGCACTAAAACCACACAGAAATGCAGGAAAAAGGGAATCATTTAGGCAGTTTTCCAATTTTTAGGGTAAGTAACTAAATAGAATATTCACATGATATAGAACTCCTGGAAAGATAGCCTGAAAAATGAATGACTTTGGAGGAAGTTGAATTCATTAGAGACAATGGGACATGATCAGTGTTGGTCATAGTTTATTTGCACTGCCCATGCAAAAGCAGCTCTGGCAGTTAATCAAAGCCACAGACGAGACTAGTCCAAATGCTTTTAATAATCAATTTCAGGATTAAGATGCTTTCCTAAATTGTGAGTCTCAGGTTTACTTTGGAGATGAGAATATGCCATGCTTCTTAGGTCATTTACTCTGGGCCACGTGCATAGCCCAGGATGCTTGTCTCTGGCACTGTGAAGCCCTGAGTTTGGTCCTAGCATCCCAGAAACAAACAGAAAATATAAGATAGGGAACCGCAACTTCTTTGTTCTGTTCTTGGCTCTACCGTCGACTTGTTTTTTGAATTACTTCATGAGACCCAAGCATTCCCTAGATGATGTTAAACTCTTTCAGCAATCTTAAACATGTGTTAAAATAATACAGGTACATACCAAAGGAAGTGGTATGTGACCAAGTAGAAAACCTGCAGTACTGTGAGTGAGTCACTCAGGCCAGAGAGAAAAGATCCACACCAAGGCCATCTTTACTCATGTTTGACAATGGTTGTGAGGGTGCTTTGCTAAGCAGTGCCCCAGGACCTTTTGAAACACACACAGGTCCCAGGTCCAGGTGTTTTCTCTGCCGGTAGGTCCTTAGCCTCAGTTAAGCTGTGGCCGGTATTTGATTTTTAGAATACAGGAATGCACAAACTAGAAGGAAGGAGAACCTGCTAGGTGTAGAGTAGAAAATGCAGCTGCTGAAAATTCAGAGGTCCCCAGAATCCCTGTATGGTTACAAAAATCCTTTTCACTGATGTTAAAAGTGCTGACTGGAGAATTTTGCAGATGTATCAAAAACACATAAAACTATGCATATGTTCTCCTGTTTTAAATTTATCATATCCATATGTTCTTAATTTGAACCTTAGTTTATACAAAGTGCTTTACTATTCTGAACTGCAACTTACATGAAGTTGTACAATTTATTTGATCACTTACTCCAGGCATGTCTGCTCATTCTTGGGTTTGGTTCAGAGCTTTATAATTACAGGAATAAAAGTTATAAGTATGGTTTTTTTAACATAAGAGATCCCAGTGTCTAGGGGTAATGAACATTCCTGAGCAAACGGCCACAGTTGGTAAGTGTGGAATATGTCCCACACTGAGCTCTCCGGTGCTGCACTGAAATGTGCCATGTCAGTGTTTAAGAGTAGAAACTGAGCCGGGCGTGGTGGTGCGCGCCTTTAACGCCACCACTCCGGAGGCAGAGGTAGGAAGATCACTGTGAGTTTGAGGCCACCCTGAGAATATAGAATGAATTCCAGGTCAGCCTGGACCAGAGTGAGACCTTACCTAAAAAAAAAAAAAAAAAAAAAAAAGAAAGAAAAAAGGAGAGAAATGGAGCAAATCTCTTGGCGTAACTGGTGTGTTTACCACCCACCAGGTCACAGTGTAACGTTAGTACAGCAGACACTGACATTTTATCTCTGGTTCTTACTTACTAGCTTGGTTTTTACTTTTAGGGTGGAGATGGCGATTGTGAGGGGAAGAATTTGAAGAGGAACAGATTTTTTTTTTCCTGATAGTGTCTTTTAGGTAATCTTTAAAATACAAGCTGACAAGTCTTCCCTTCAAAAAAATTTTTTTGCATTATTATTTATTTATTTGAAAGGGAGGCAAAGAGAGAAAAAGAGGGAGGGAGAGACAGTGGGCATGCCAGGGCCTCCAGCCGCTGCAAACGAACTCCAGACGCATGCACTACCTTGTGCATCTAGCTAACGTGAGTCCTGGAGAATTGAACCTGAGTCCTTTGGCTTTGCAGGCAAGCACCTTAACCACTAAGCCATTCCTCCAGCCCTTCCCTTTTGATATACAATAGAAATGTGGTTGAGGTAGCCTTCCATTCAGTCTGCATTAGCATCACCAAGACTTTTGGTTTTATAGCAAAATATTGACTCTTCTCTTTTTCCTAAGAACTGTGTTGTAACACTGTGACTTGGAATTATAAAGTCATCTGCTCTCTGTCTGCTTTGCTTACCATGATCACTGAGTGGGTGACACAGTGTCACATGACACACGCTGCTTGTACTAGTCTCAGCCCCTGAGAATCAGAGTCACAAACCAATTATCTTTTAGAGAACTTGGTCTTCCTCAAGTGACCTCTTACTGAAACCTGCCATCCATTGCCTTAAAGTTCTTTACCTTGCATGGCGGGAACTATGTCCTATTGCTCACCAGTAAAGGCATCAGTGGTGTTGTGTTCACTTTATCCTTTTAAACGATTGCCTATATCCTTCCAGTCTCCTACTTCTGCTGGGTAGTGCCTTTGTTGTGTATTTTTTCTATTTACCAAAAAATTATGTACAACCTAGAAAAGATACACTATCTGTCTTAGTCTGCTTTCTGTTGATAACTGAGTAATGCAGACTGGAAAGTTTATTTAAAAAAAACAAACAAACAGAGGTTTGCTTGGCTCACTGTTATGGAAGCTGGAAGTTCGAGAGCTCCAGCAGCGAGAGCTGCAGCTCGGCGCCCGCTGAGGGCCTCCTTGCTGTGCCAGGCCGGAGGCGCCACACGCATCTTGACCTTCGCCTATAAAGCCACTACTGCCATCCATCGTGGAGGCGCCACCCGTATGACCTCATACAATCCTAACTTCCTCCCAAAGCCTCCAACCTCTTAGTACCACTAACATATTGATGTGGAATTAAGCTTAAGATGGGGCTGTGTTATATACTGCTGGCTGTCTTGATACTCACTTTGTAGCCAAGGCTGACCTTTAACTTGTGGCAATCCTCCTGCCTCAGCCTCCCAAGTGCTGAGACTACTAATATGTCCAGCTCCATATGTGAACTAATACAAAATATTTTTATTTATTTGAGACAGAGAGAAAGAGGCAGAGAGAGTGAGAGAAAATATGGGCATGACAGGGCCTCTTTGCACTGCAAATGAGCTCCACGCACCACTTTGTGTATCTGGCTTAATGTGGGTAATGGGGAATTGAACCCAGACCATCAGGCTTTGCAAGCAAGTGCCTTTAACCACTGAGCAATCACCCCAGCCACATATATGAACTTTTTTTTTTTTTGAAGTAGGGTCTCACTCTGGCCCAGGCTGACCTGGAATTCACTATGTAGTCTCAGGGTGGCCTTGAACTCATGGCAATCCTCCTGCCTTTGCCTCCAGAGTGCTGGGATTAAAGGTGTGTGCCACCACGCCTGGCCACATATATGGATTTTAAAGGACATGCTTAAACCACATTACCAAAATTCTGGGTGTTTTTTTTTTTTTTTTTTTGAGGCGGGGTCTCACTCTTGCCCAGGCTGACCTGGCAATCACTCTGTAGTCCTAGGCTGGCCTCAAACTCATAGCAATCTTCCTACCTCTGCCTTCTCAGTGCTGGGCTTAAAGGTGTGTGCCATCATGCCTAGCAAAATTCTGAATTTTCCACTCCCCCAAAATTAATAAACTTATTTTACATGATGTCTTACCAGTGCATACCTAGATAACCATGACAAAGAGAAGTTGGACATGTAGATTAGTGGAAAAGCACTCACCCAGCAAGCACATGGCCCTGGGCTTGGTGCTCAGCACTGAAAAAAAAGCATAAACCTGAAAAAGAAAGAAAAACACAAGATTTTTTTTCTACACAGTGGTACTCTGTTTTATCTCAGAAAAGTTTTGATTAGAATTAATATCTGAAAGTATTATACGTAATATACCTTTCAAATGGATTCCCTGGTGGCCTAGCAGCAGATTATTAACTAATCTCCAGGGAAATAGAGTTGTTCCCTGTGGTAGGCTTAGCAAGGATACGTGTATCTATTGCTTGTTGTAGTTACATATTTGTTCATCAAAATCAAAGGTTGTAATTTTTGTCAATTTCTACAAAAATGTCTTCTAGGATTTTGGGTAATTTTAGGTGATGTGGGAACTGTGTTTCAAGATGATTGAAGATAATAGGAAAGCATTCTTTTTATTTATCTATTATTTATAAGAGAGAGAAAGAGACAGAGCGAGAGAGAAAGAGAGAGAGTGCCAGGGCCTTCATGTGCTGCAAATGAACTCCAGACGTGTGTGTTCCTTCGTGTGCTTGTGCCACATCGCACACCTGCGTCACTGTGCATGTGCGTCCTGGAGATTCGAACATGAGTTCTTAGGCTTTGCAGGCAAGTGCCTTAACAGCTAAACCATCTCTCCAGCACAAAAACATTCTTTTTTAAGCAAAAAATATTTAGGGCTGCAGAGGTAACCTAACAGTTAAGGAAGGTGCTTTCCTACAAAGCCAAAGGACCCTGGTTCAATTCCCCAGGACCCACATAAGCCAGACCACAAGATGGCACATGTGTCTGGAGTTCGTTTGCAGTAGCTGGAGGCCCTGGCATGCCCATTCTCTCTTTATTGATTTTTCTCTCTCTCTATGCCTTGTTCTCTCTCTCAAATAAATAAATAAAGTAAAATATTTTAAAAATTATTTATTTATTTGCAAGGAGAGAGAGAATGAATGTGCCAGAGCCTCTTGTCACTGCGAACTCCAGATGCATGTGCCACTTTGTGCATCTGGCTTTATGTGAGTAGTGAGGAATAGAACCCAGGCTGTGAGATCTCACAAACAAGTTCCTTGACCACTGAGATAGCTTTCCAGCCCCAAGAAAGCATTCTTTAAGATATAAAGATAAAATGAGTTTTAAAAAACTGATTTACTGGCCAGGCATTGTGGTTCATGCCTTTAATCTCAACACTCAGGAGGCAGAGGTTGCCTTCTGTTTGTCCACCTGATGTTGGCCAGGAGGTGATGTCCACCCTCTGCTCATGCCATGTTTTCTCCTGCATTGTGGAGCTTCCCCTTGAGTCTATAAGCCAAAATAAACACTTTCCTCCCATCAGCTGCTTTGTGCCAGCAAAGTGATGGTTACTGCCACACCTGGAAACCTAGAAAAGGTCCCTCAAGGACTGTCATGGTCATCTGGAAGAGCAGTAGATAATAATCATGATGAGTTTGTTATTTTGTCTGGTTAGCTTCTCAATAATTTATTGACTTGTAAACAATGGGAAAGCAAGAGATACAATGTCTGTAATTCAAGTAATCTGTAAGCATTTGGGTTCAGGTCGAGGTGTCTTCTTTGGCTGTCTACATTTACTTGGGGATCTGATCCACACACATGGCCTTGAATGCCATTAATATGTTCATGATCTCAAATCTTGATTTGACCCCTAAAATCCAGACTCATATTTCTCAATTGCCCATCTAACAACTTCATTAAAAATAAGAGCCATCTTAAACTTAACGCCCCATCATCAAGGTCTCTGATCACTTCCCTTCCTACTTGCTCCCCTCAGAACTTCCCACATCTCTGTTGACAGTAACTCCCTTCTTCCATTTGCCCAGGAGAAAAATCGTGGAATCATTCTCTATTCCTCTCCATCCCCTACCTATATCCTTTCCACTCTGTCTTTGAAGTATTTCCAGGATAATCTTCTATCAGCCCTCTATTTTTTATGACATTATCTTGCCTGGATTTTGTAGAAATATCCTAATAGCAGGTCTCCTTGCTTTTATTCTTATTTATTTTATTTTGTGTGTGAGAAAGAATGGATGCACCAGGGCTTCTTGTACCTGCAAACAAACTCCAAACATATGCACTACTTTGTGTATCAGGCTTTATGTGGGTACTGGGGAATCAAACCCAGACCAGCAGACTTTACAAGCAAGCACTTGTAATCACTGAGCCATCTCCCCAGACCTTTTTACTCTTTTTGGAAATTGTGTGGGCTAGGTATGGTGGTGCATGCCTTAAATCCCAACACTTGGGAGGCGTATGTAGGAGAATCACTGAGAGTTTGAGGTCAACCTGAGACTACATAGTAAGTTGTAGAGTGAGACCCTACCTTGAAAAAAAAAAAAAGATTTTAACTGGATATGGTAGTGCACACCTTTAATCCCAGCACTGGGGAGTCAGAGGGAGATGATGACCTGGAGTTTGAGACCAGCCTGGGCTAGAGCAAGACCCTGCCTCAAAACAACAACAACGGACTGGAGAGAGAGACGTCTTAGTGGTTAAGGCGTTTGCCTGCAAAACCAAAGGACCCAGGTTTGATTCCCCAGGACCCACGTTATCCACATGTAGAAGGTGGCACATGCATCTGGAGTTTATTTGCAGTGGCTAGAGGCCCTGGCACACCCATTCTCTCTCTCTCTGTCTCTCTCAAATTAATCAATGAATAATATTTAAAAAAATAAAAACAACAAAAACAGCTGGGCGTGGTGGTCCACACCTTTAATCCCAGCACTCAGCAGGCAGAGGTAGGAGGATTGCTGCAAGTTCGAGGCCACCCTGAGGATACAGAGTGAATTCCAGGTCAGCCTGGGCTAGAGTGAGACCCTATCTCAAAAAACCAAAAACAAAACAAAAACCCAACAAAAACCAAACAAACTGTGTGTGTGTTGCCTGTGCATGGCCCACAGCATGTGCGTGGGTATCAGAGAAAAGCCAAGTTTCCATTTGAGGCAGGGTCACTTGTGCACCGCTGTGTATGAGGCTAGCTGGCCCTCACGCTTCCACAGGGTCTCCTGTCTCTGCCTTCCATCATGTGTAGGCACACTGGGGATCCAGGGGCTCACGCTGCCATGTCAGGCTTACATGGGTTCTGGAGGGCTGAACTCAGGTCGACATGCTTACAGGGCAAGTGTTTTTGCCACTGAGCCATCTGCCAAGACCTCCTTGTTCCCAATGCATGCCTGGGTGTTTGTAATAAAGCCTAAATCAGAGTTTTGCTCTGCTCAAACTCCTAATGATGCCTCACTTCACTTAGAGTAAAAGCCATGGATCCCAGATGCCTACAGCCCATGGGCCGCTGGTAAGCCTTTGCTCCTTCTGGCCCCAGGTGCTGCTTCTCTCATTCGGCTCTGGCCCGCTGTCTTCTGACACTTCTTAGGCACAGAAGGCAGTGAGCTGCCTTGGTCTTTGTTCTTGACATGGCCCCTGTGGAGAAGCCTCTCTTCCCAGTGACATGCGGTTTCCCCTTTCACCTCTTCCCAGTTGCCCAAGAAAGCCTCTTTACCAGCCAAAAAGTATTTATTTGGCTGGGCGTGGTGGCACCCACCTTTAATCCCAGCACTTGGGGCGGGGGGCGGGCAGAGGTAGGAGAATCGCCATGAGTTTGTGGCCACCCTGAGACTACATAGTGAATTCCAGGTCAGCCTGGGCTAGAGTGAGACCCTACCTCAATAAACCAAAAAAAAAAAAAAAAAAAGAAGTGTTTATTTCAAGTAACTCAAAAATCACCATAATGCTGAGAAGAAGTGACAGTGGAGTCTGAGATGTCTCTATCACACACACAGAAGAGGTGACAGAAAGAATGGAAGAGCCAAAGGAAGGGTAGGACTCCTTACAGTGCACTCTTCCAGACACAAAATGGCCTGGATATTCATGACCTCACAGTGCCTGGCACGACCTACCCAAACCTTCATAAAGGAGGAAAACATGATGACATCACAATTAAAGAGAGACTAACTGTAAAGAAGGGATTCAGTGGAAGGTGGATTTTAGAGGGGGAGAATGGGGTGGCAATCATTATGGTTTATTGTCTATACTTATGGAAGCTGTCAATAAAAATTTAACAAATTTACTTATTTGACAGAGAGTGGGATGGGGAGTGTATGGGCATGCCAGTGCCTCCTGCTGCTGCAAGTGAACTCCAGATGCCTACCCTTGTGCATCTGTACACACATGTACCACTCTACGTGGGTACTGGGAACTGAACCATCAAGCTTTGCAAGCAAGCACCTTTAACTGCTGAGCCATCTCTGCAGCCACTTTTTTTTTTGGTTTGTTTGTTTTTCAAGATAGGGTCTCACTCTGGTCCAGGTTGACCTGGAATTCACTATGTAGTCTCAGGGTGGCCTCGAACTCTTGGCGGTCCTCCTACCTCTGCCTCCTGAGTTCTGGGATTAAAGGCGTGCGCCACCACGCCCGGCTTGCAGCCACTCTTAACCAGTCTTTACTTACATAAAGGAAGTCTCCTCGACCAACTTGTGTTAACTCCCTTGTCTCTATTCTCATTCCTGCTGTATTTTTATTTTTTAATAGTTTAAAATTTTTTATTTTCTATTTATTTACTTGAGGGAAAGAGGAAGAGAGAGAAAGAAAAAGAGAGAGGGATATTGAGAGAATAGGCACGCCAAGCGTCTCGCTACTGCAAGCAAATTCCAGAGGCATGTGCCACCTTGTGCACCTGGCTTACATGAGTTCTGAGGAATTGAACCTGGGTCCTTTGGCTTTGCAGGCAAGTGCCCTAACCACTAAGCCATCTCTCCAACCTTCCTGCTTTATTTATCTCACATGACTCCACGAGGGCAGGGATTGACTATTCCCTCCCGTATTCCTCATATTTAGAATGGTGCCTAGCATATACTGACTGTCAATGTCATTTGACCATGACTGAATGCACAAATAGTTAAGCACCACACAAACTAAGTCACTTGAAAAAAGAAGCAAAAGAATGAAATATAGAATAATTTTACACTATGCCCCTCATGGCATGCTAGTATTTTCTGTTGTTTTATTTTGTTTGTCTGAGACAGGGTCTCTTTATGTAGCACAGGCTTCTCCTGAACCTCTGGGTCAAGGAATCCTTCTGACTCAATGTCACAAGTAACTTGGACGACAGGCACATGCCCCTGCCTGGATGTAGCATGCTAACATTCATTTCTTTCTCCTTTTTTCGAGGTAGGGTCTCACTCTAGCCCAGGCTGACCTGGAACTCCCTATGGAGTCTCAGGGTGGCCTCGAACTCATGGCGATCCTCCTACCTCTGCCTCCCGAGTGCTGGGATTCTGTATATAGGTTGTAGGTTCTCAGTAGTTGTTGCATGATCTGTATGTCCCTCTTGCCCAAGACAGTGAAGTTTCTTTTTTTTTTGCTTTTTGTTTTTTGTTTTTTTCAAGGTAGGGTCTCACTCTAGCCCACGCTGACCTGGAATTCACTATGGAGTCTCAGGGTGGCTTCGAACTCATGGTGATCCTCCTACCTCTGCCTCCCGAGTGCAGGGATTAAAGGCATGGGCCACCACACCCGGCAACAGTGAAATTTCTAAAGTTCTCTTTGAGGTCAGATAGTCCCAGTCTCCGCCAGAGGGAGCTCAAGGTCCAGTACTTTCAGAAACCTGGATCCACCCTCTGCCCTGGTCTAAAACAGGACAAGCCCTGTTACATCTGCTGGACTATAGTGGGTTATGATGATGGGACCCTGAAGCATCAGTGTGTTTGGCTCTAAATCCCCTAAGTGAGAAATGTAAGAAAAAGGCAAGCTGGAACCACCACCAGTCCCCCTGCCCCCAAAAAAAGAAAAAATATAAAAGCCGGGGGTGGTGGCGCACGCCTTTAATCCCAGCTCTCAGGAGGCAGAGGTAGGAGGATCACCGTGAGTTCAAGGCCACCCTGAGACTACAGAGTGAATTCCAGGTCAGCCTGGGCTAGAGTGAGACCCTACCTTGAAAAACCAAAAAGAAAGAAAGAAAAAGGCAAGCTGGGAAATGGGTCTCCTCAAATGAATCACTCCTAATCAGGACAGGTTAGCTTAAGTCCTGGGGTCACTTAGGCACATTTCAGGCTCAGGCTTCATGTGCTCTTGGGCGTCTCTGTCGAGTAATTCCTTTGTGGTTACTGGTTATTACATTGAACAGTACTGTTATGATAAAACACAGCTGATGCCAAGTGAAAAACAAGAGTTAAGCCGGGCGTGGTGGTGCACGTCTTTAATCCCAGCACTTGGGAGGCAAAGGTAGGAGGATTGCCATGAGTTCGAGGCCACCTTGAGACTATATAGTGAATTCCAGGTCAGGCTGATCTAGAGCAAGACCCTACCTTGAAATCCTCCCCCAAAAAAGAGTTATTATGGAATAATCTTAGTCTTGGATTGTTGCTTTGTTTGGAAAATTGTGTCCTTTAGATTTTCTCTTTCTCCAAAGAAATCATGTAGTAGGATAAGAATATTTATTGAAACTATACCTATAAATGCTGGAGGTCCTTTCATTTTAAAGACGCTTGTTGAATAAACAACCCATTTTTATAGAAAGCCATAGGAGTTAGAGTCTAGCTGAGTATCTGATCGCCCGAGTTAAAGGCAAAGGCCTACATGCTTAGAGCCTTTGCTTCTTCAGCAGAAGTGTGTGTTGCTTTGCTGCCTCAGTTTTTACTATTGGAAAATGGGGGCAGGAAGGGCCTATGGGGTGGTTTGAACCAGATGTCCCCCACAACTCTTGTGTTTTCAGTCCTTGGTCCCCAGCTGGTGGCAGTCTGGGAGATGGAGCCTTGCTGAAAGAGATGTGTTGCTGAGGGTGGACTTGGAGGTGTTTTAGCCAACCTCCCTTTGCTAGAGATCAGCTCACTCTCCTGCTGCCGCTTTTTGCCTGCTTTGGCAGAGGTGATGCCCAGCCTCTGCTCATGCCACACTTTCCCCTGCCATTATGAAGCTTCCCCTTGAGACTATAAGCCAAAATAAACCTTTTTCTCTCATTAGCTGCTTTTGGTTGGGTGTTTTGTCCCAGCAACAGGAAGGTAACTACAATGGCTTATTTCTTAATTTCATTTTTTTTTTCTGGTTTTTTGAGGTAGGGTCTCGCTGTAGTCCAGGCTGACCTGGAATTCACTATGGAGTGTCAGGGTGGCCTCAAACTCACAGCGATCCTCCTACCTCTGCCTCCCTAGTGCTAGAATTAAAGGCATGCGCCACTATGCCCAGCTCAAAAGCTTCTTTCTTTCTTTTTTTAAAAAACAATATTTATTTATTTATTTGAGAAAGCGGGAGGGGAAGAAGGAGAGAGAGAGAGAGAAAGAGAGAATGGGCATGCCAGGGCCTCCAGCCATTGCAAACGAACTCCAGATGCCACCTTGTGCATCTGGCTTATGTGGGTCCTGGGGAACCGAGGTCCTATGGCTTTGCAGGCAAATGCCCTAACTGCTAAGCCATCTCTCCAGCCCTCAACAGCTTATTTCTTAAAGATAATGTAAGGACTCATGAAATAAAGTATATCATGTACAGGACATATTGAGTTTGTACTAGCAAAGTTAGCTGTTTGTAGGGTCTGTGAAACTCCTTCAAGGATGTAGAATTGGGGCTGGAGGCATGGCTCAGAGATAGAGTGCTTGCCCTGGGTTCAGCCCCTGGCACCGCCGAAAAAAAAAAAAAAAAAAAGCCACTTTCTCCTTTGCAGCTTTAAAGCTCCTGTTAGAAAACAGAACCACAACTTGTCATTGGGGTTTTGGAGATGGCTCAGCAGTTAAAGGTGCTTGCTTGTAAAGCTTGCCAGCCCAGATTCAATTCCCCAGCCACCCCATGTAAAGCCAGACAGATATTTATTTGCAGTGGCAAGAAACCTGGTGCATCCCCAACTCACACACACAAGAATGCAGAATTGAGAATTGTAGTCCTTTCTTTCCCTTGCTTATTTTATTTTATTTTTGCTTTTTTTGTTCTGATGTCTAAGTTGTCATAATTTATCCTGACTTCATTCCTTTGGGAACAGAATGAAGACTAGGCATGTCCTCTGCTCCGTGGCATATAGACAGTGAAGTATGTTCGAATGAAGTTGGCACACGTGATAACTATAACCATTATTTACTATGTATGATAAAGTGACTTTTAATTATATTTAATTAAATAGAAGAATAAATATGGTAGTGAATTCCAGGTCAGCCAGGAATAGAGTGAGACCTTACCTCGAAAAACCAAAAGAAAAACAAAAAAAGAACAGATGTGGCAGTGAGAGGGTATTTGTTTATTTGGGTTGGGTTTTTGTTTGTTTTATACAGCCCAGGCTGACCTCCAACTCACAATCCTCCTGCCTCAGCCCAATGTCTGGAAGTATAGGGCCGTGCGCCATGCCCAGCTGTACTTAGTTTCAGAAGAGAACTACGTCATTTGAATTGAGAAGAAAATCTCTGGAAGGCCAGTAGCACTTTTAGAGCTGCGCCTCACCTCGCAGAGAAGGACCAGGCTCTGGCTCCTCTTCACCCAGAGAACGATCACGTCAAGCCCGGCTGTTCTCCATGCTGCTTCCGAGGGGTTGAACTGGGTTGTTTTTCAGAATCTTTGTGCATTTGTAGTTTGTAAGGTGATAGTACCAATACAGATTTGGCTTGCAGGGTGTTACTGGTTAATTTAGGCAGACCTAGGCTCTATGGAGGTTGGAACTTTTTTTTTTAATTTTATTTTATTATTTGCAATGAGAGAGAGAGAGAGACAATGGGCATACCAGGGCCTCTAGCCACTGCAACCAAACTCCAGATGTATGTGCCCCTTGTGCATCTGACTTACATGGGTCCTGGGGAATTGAACCTGGGTCCTTTGGCTTCATAGGCAAACGCCTTAACCGCTAAGCCATTTCTCCAATGAGGGCCCTTTTTGAAGATTTTGGATTTCAAGTGCAAAAGTCCTAGAGCTGCTTCCGTGGCCCTGGGAGAGCACGTGAGGGGAGGGGCGCGGACAGTGACTTCTTGGCCAGCAGCATGGCTGCTCCCAGCACCCCGACCACCAGCTTATTCACAGAAGTAGGGCAGTGTGGTGAAGCTTGGGTTGGTGGACACGCCGTCTGGTTCTGCATTGGGTAGGTGGCCGTGTGACAAGGTGGAAGCCCTGGCCACAGTTCTCTGACAGCCTGGAGTTAAAAACGGAAGGGGCACCATTGGTGGATCAGGGGTTGTTGCTGTATGGCACACATTTCTTTCAAATAAGACTTAGAGGATACAGCTAGAGGACACGGAGCACCCTACCGCATTCAACACATTAACGAATAAGATGAAAGTCTGACCTGTTCAGTAGCTGATTCTGGCTTCTGTTTTCACCACAACAACAGAACCTTTTATCTCCTAAGTTGTCAAATTCTGTGGCTTTCTTCAAGTCCTTTTTTTCTGATTTGTGTGTGTGTGTGTGTGACATTTAATACCATGAATCGTCTTCTTTCTGGTCTTTTCTGTCACGTGTCATTATTTCCTTCTCACCTCCCAATGCTTTTCTGCTCCTGATTATGTCTCCCCACCTGTGCCCCTGCTGTCCTCCTCTGAAGTTCAGGTCGAAGTCTGTTTCCTTGGGAGAAGTATAGCCTGATAACTGCCTCCCAGAGTCAGTAGTTGTGACACGGTTTGCTAAATATATTCACTTTATTATTTTGCATTCTCCTAAAACTTATACAATCTAAACAGGAGTACTTTTGGCCCATACCATTTTTTTATTTTGTTTATTTTTACTTATTTGACAGCGACAGAGAGAGAGAGAGAGAGAGAGAGAATGGACGTGCCAGGGCTTTGAGATACTGCAAATGAACTCCAGATGCGTGTGCCCCCTTGTGTGTCTGGCTAACATGGGTCCTGGGGAATCAAGCCTTGAACTGGGATCCTTAGGCTTCACAGGCAAGCACTTAACCACTAAGCCATCTGTCCAGCCCCTCTTTTTTATTTTTTATTTTTATTTTTTAATATATTTTATTTATTTATTTATTCATTTGAGAGAGAGAAAAAGGGAGAGAGAGAGAGAGAGAGGGAGGGAGAGAATAGGCACACCAGGGCCTCCAGCCACTGCAAACGGAATTCCAGACACACTTGTGCATCTGCCTTACGTGGGTCCTGGAGAATCGAACCGGGATCCTTTGGCTTTACAGACAAACGTCTTAACGGCTAAGCCATCTCTCCAGCCCCCTTTTTTTATTTTTAAAAGTAATTCCATCTGAGCATGGTGGTGCACGCCTTTAATCCCAGCACTTGGGAGGCAGAGGTAGGAGGATCGCCCTGAGTTCAAGGCCACCCTGAGACTCCATAGTGAATTCCAGGTCAGACTGGGCTAGAGTGAGACCCTACCTCAAAAAAATAAAACAACAACAACAACAAAAGTGATTCCATGGTTTTCCCTGGCCTGAAACTTGACATCAACTTGATTTTTTTTTCCAGCCTACATTTATCTGAGAGCCATTTAGGTAGCAGGTCTACTTGACTTATTCTTTCTGTTACACTGTGTCCTCCCAAAGAGTACTAATATTTTCCATGTTTAAGCTTGTGTAACCCTCTTTATATGACCTGGGCTCCTGCCACTCAAGACGATCCCCTTTTCCTCTAGATCCTGTTCTTACTGTTGTCTGTGCTGTTTCCCATCCTACTTTATGTCATGAGTTACCTGTCTTTTTCAGTATGTGTATATGATGTGTGTATAGGTGTATATGATGTGTGTAGGTGCATATGATGTGTAGGTGCATATGATGTGTAGGTGTAGTGTGTATGAGGTGTACACATGCCACAGTGTGTGTGCAGAGGTCAGAGGACAAACTTGAGTTGTTGGTCCTCCCCTTCCACTTGTTTGAGACAGGTTCTCTTGTTTGTGTAGTGAACACCAAACTAGCTGAGTACACCCATGGTGGCTGGCTGGAGAGCTAGGAAAGCTGGTAGCTGCTCAGTCTAAGACACTGGAAGCCTCAGGACAAGACAATGCAGCCTCAGTCTTGGGCAAGAGGCCTGAAAGCCCCTGCAGAGAGCCACCAGTACCAACCTGCTCCAAAAGACTGAAGAATCTGATACCCACAGGGTTTGACCGTAACTGCAGAAAAGACCCACTCAAGCCTGGTGTGGCGGCACACATGCCTTTAGTCCCAGCACTAGGGAGGCAAGAGGTAGGAGGATTGCCATGTGTTCGAGGCCAGACTGGGGCTACAGTGTGAGTTCCAGGCCAGTCTGGGATAGAGTGAGACTCTGCTTAGAAGAAACAAAAATTAAAAAGAAAATCCACTCAGGTAAGGGCAAGCCTGCAATTGCCAGCTTCTCACTTCTTCCGTTTTTGCTTCCTCTGCCGCAGCATACTGGATATTACTTGTACCAGGGTGGGTCTCCACTCACTGACCCCCCACACCAGTCTTCTCTGGAAAGAAGCACCCCACCCACACACAAGTATGCTTTTATTTAAAAATATATATGTATATATATATATAATTTTTATTTATTTATTTGACAGAAAGAGGGAGAGAGAGAAAATGGGCACGCTAGGGCCTCCAGCCACTGCAAATGAACTCCAGATGCATGTGCCGCTTTGTGCATCTGGCTAACGTGGGTCCTGGGGAATCAAACCTGGGTCCTTTGGCTTTGCAGGCAAACGCCTTAACCGCTAAGCCATCCCTCCAGCCCACAAATATGCTTTATTTGTTTTCTCTTTATTTGTTTTATTTGGTATCGTTCTATATATTATTTGGTATCGTTCTATATAGTCAAATTGATAACCAAAATTAATTATTAAAGTGTTTCCAAAAGAAGGGACAAAATTATCAAGAAAGAAAAAAAAGGATAAACCTCCACACCACACCCCCACACAAAATAACATGAATAACAGAAATAAATTTAATATGTCAGTAATTTAAAAAATGATCTAGGGCTGGAGGGATGGCTTAGCAGTTAAGGCATTTGCCTGCAAAGCCAAAGGACCCAGGTTCAATTCCCCAGGACCCACGTTAGCCAGATGCCCAAGGGGGCACACGCGTCTGGAGTTCGTTTGCAGTGGCTGAAGGCCCTGGTGTGCCCATTCTTTCTCCCTCTCCCTCTTTCTCTGTTAAATAAATAAATTTTTAAAAAATGATCTAGAGCTAGAGGGATGGCTTAGCGGTTAAAGCACTTGCCTGCAAAGCCAAAGGACCCTGGGTCAATTCCCCAGGACCCACGTTAGCCAGATGCACAAGGAGGCACACACATCTGGAGTTCATTTGCAGTGTCTGGAGGCCCTGGTGTGCCCATTCTGTCTCTGTCACTCTCTCTCACTCTGTCTTTCTCCGTTAAATAAATAAAAGTTAAAAAAAAATTTTAAATGATCTAAATACTAGTTAAAATATAAAATGGATAGCTACTACTGCCAACATTTATAAAATGTTAGAACACAAAAAGAGTGAAAGTATATGTTGGAAAAGATATACCAGACAAATGTTGAAGAAAATAGTTTTTGTAACTGTTACATAAAAAGTTGTGCCGGGCATGGTGGCACACGCCTTTAATCCCAGCACTTGGGAGGCAGAGGTAGGAGGATCACAGTGAGTTTGAGGCCACCCTGAGGCTTCATAGTGAATTCCACGTCAGCCTGGGCTAGGGACCCTACCAAAAAAAAAAGGGGGGGTGCTGGAGTGATGGCTTAGCAGCTAAGCACTTGCCTGTGAAGCCTAAGGACCTCAGTTCAAGGCTCGATTCCCCAGGACCCATGTTAGCCAGATACACAAGGGGGCGCATGCATCTGGAGTTTGTTTTCAGTGGCTGGAGGCCCTGGCATGCCCATTCTCTCGCTCTCTATATTTGCCTCTCTCTCTCTCTGTCTGTCACTCTCAAATAAAACCAAAAAATAAAAAAAAAAAGTGCTTATGATGCTTGGACTGGGAGATGGCTTGTGATTAAAAACACTTCCTTTCACAAGCCTGATGAAAATAAATTGTAAAGTATGGCTAGAGAGATGGCTTAGTGGTTAAGGCATTTGCCTGTGAAGTCTAAGGACCCAGGTTTGATTCCCTACTACCCAAGTAAGCCAGATGCACAAGGTGGTGCGTATAGAGTTTGAAGTGGCTGGAGGCTCTGGCATCTCTCTCTCTCTCTCTCAAATAAGCAAAATAAATTGTAAATCAAAAACTAAGTATACACAAGAGAAACCTTACATAGTGATTTATTTACTTCACCAGGCAGATTTGAAAGGTAGGACATATGTGCACCAGCAGGCTGGGGTGCAGCTCAGCACATACCCAGAAAGCACACACTGATGGTGTGCACGGCCCTGGCTCCACACCCAGCACACCAAAGAGTTGTCCTATCTAATAATGTATTTTCAAAATGTGTAAAAAAAAAAAATTCGTGAGCCTAAGGAAAACAAGAGTCCATTATCATAGTGTGAGATTCTTAAATCCCCACTTTCAGTAATTGTCAAAACAAACACCAAAATAAGGGAGAGGGGGAATGGATATAGATTTGAGTAACAGTGTCTAAGTCTGATATAATTGTCATGTAGGAAAATATTTTATGCAAAGATGAAAGTAGCACATACATATAAGATTTAGAAATATTTTCTGATGGGGCTGGAGAGATGGCTTAACAGTCATGGTGCTTGCCAGGTTCTATTCTCCAGGACTCACGTAAGCCAGATGCACAAGGTGGCGCATGTGTCTGCAGTTCATTTGCAGTGGCTGGAGGCCCTGGTGTGCCCATTCTCTCTCTCTCAAATAAAAAAAAAATATTTAAAAGGTAAAAGAAAAAAATTCTGAATATGTCAAAGGACAAATAATAACAAGCAATAAACACATAAAAAGAACATGGATGAAAATAGAATGTCTAAACTTAGTGGAGTAGGAGGCTTGTGGTTGGTTCTGGACAGGTTACAGTAGTTTACAGCAAAATCAAACAGACACTCAGACACAAAATACAAGAAGCTGTGTTTGAAAGAGGAGGCCAGGGAGATAATGTCCAAAATTATTCCCAAGCTGATGGAAGACAAGCACTCATATATTAGAGAAATTCTATGAACCCCACGTAGGAAAGATACCTGGAAAAATCCAGCCTAGGAATGTCTTACAGCTGCTGCAAACAGGGCTGGGCAGTGGCTCAGCAGTTAAGATGCAAAGTCTACTAGCCTGGGATCAGTTCCCTGGTACTCACAGAAAGCCAGCTGCAAAATGTGGCGCAGGGCAGGAGAGATGGATCAGTGGTTAAGGTGCTTGCCTGCAAAGCCTAAGGACCCAGGTTCAATTACCCAGTACCCACGTAAAGCCAGATGCACAGTGGCACATGAATATTTGCAGTGTCTAGAGTCCCTGGCATGTCCATTCTCTCCTTCTCTCTCTCTCTCACTCTCACTCTTTCTCTCTATCTCCCTCTGCTTGCAAATAAATAATTTTTTAAAAAATATGACACAAACATCTGTATTCATTTGCAGTGGCAAGAGTCCCTGGAACACCCATGCACACATGCGCGTACACATGCATGCAAATAAAGATATTTAAAAGTGAAAAAGCAATGGGGAAAAACAGACACATTTTGTACAAAGTTGCTTATGTTAACAAAAATGAAGTCCAAAAGACAGTGGTCTGGCATCTTTAAGGCACTGGAAAAAAAAAATAGCTGCCAATTTAAAGTTCTATACCCAATAAAATTTTGCTTCAACATTGAGGGAAACATAAAGGTTTTTAAACAGACAAAAGCAGAGAGCCGGCTGCCAGCACACTTACCGTAACACAGAAGTCTGTAGGCAAAGGAAGCATATTCCAAATGGAAATAGGAACCTGGGGAGAGAATGAAGAGCAAGGGGGATGTGCGGGGGTGAGTATAAGCAAAGACCAGTCGTGTCTATCAGGGTTTGCCATACATGGAGGGACTTGGAATGCAGCCTGGTGGCAGAGTACCCGCCACCATGCACAGCTCTGGATTCACTCTCCAACACCACCAGAAATAGAGCAATAAAATACAGATTAAAATGTACTTGTGGGCTGGGGAGATGGCTTAGCGGTTGAGGCACTTGCCTGCAAAGCCTAAGGACTCAGGTTCAATTCTCCAGGTCCCTCATAAGCCAGATGCACAAGATGGCACGTGTATCAGCACTCAGGAGGCAGAAGTAGGAGGATCACCATGAGTTCAAGGCCACCCTAAGACTACTAAGTGAATTCCAAGTCAGCCTGCACTAGAGTGCGACCCTACCTTGAACCCCCCCCCCAAAAAAAAAATAAGTGCTTATGATGCTTGGGCTGGGAGATGGCTTGTGATTAAAAGCACTTCCTTTCACAAGCCTGATGACCAGAGTTTGATTTTCCCAAATCCCAGTAAAGCTGGACTCTTTTGCAAGCAGCACAGGTGGCTGTAATCCCAACATGCCAGTGGCAATTGGGAGGCAGAGACAAGCCCAAAGCTCATAGGCCAGCTAGTATGGCATTTACAGTGGCAAAACAGTAAGAGAGACTGTCTGAAACAAGGGGCAAGCTGAGGACCAGCACTCCTAGGTTGTCCTGTGACCTCCACAAATGCACTACGGCACACGCATGTAGTTATACATGCACATGCAGCGCGCGTGCACACACGCACACACACAAGAATTACAATGCTTGCTAGGCATGGTGGTACATGCCTTTAACTCCCAGCCCTCTGGAGGCAGAGGTAGGAGTATCACTGTGAGTTTGAGACCAGTCTTAGACTAGACAGTGAGTTCCAGGTCAGCTTGGGCTAGAGCAAGAACCTACCTCAAAACAAAACAAAACAAAACAAACAACAACAACAAACAATGAATTACAGTGCTTGACCACAGAACAAGCAGAAGGAGGAGATGAGAGGGATCCCATGAAAACTTAAAATCAGCTGGGCATGGTGGCACATGCCTTTAATCTCAGCACTCGGGAGGCAGAGGTAGGAGGATCACTATGAGTTCGAGGCCACCCTGAGACTGTATTGTGAATTCCAGGTCAGTCTGAGCTAGAGTGAGACCCTACCTCAAAAAAAAAAAGAAAAGAAAAGAAAAGAAAAGAAAACTATAAAAGGAGGAGAGGTGAATACAACAAAAGTGTTTTAAGGTTTTAGCATTATCAGGAAATCGATGTATTCTCAGACAAGTCAAAGGTGACAGGTGTAATTACATTTGCAGCTGTATTAAAACAAATAGACTAGGGGCTGGAGAGATGGCTCAATGGTTAAGACACTTGCCTGCAAAGCTTAAAGACTTGAATTTGATTCCCCAGAATCCACATAAAACCAGATGTATAAGGTGGCACATGTGTTAACAAGGCTAGCCTTAATTGTGTCTGGAAAACTACAGATCAATATTCAAGGGCAATAAATAAGTAAACCTTTTTAAATTTTATTTATTTGTAAGCAGGGAGGTAGAGAAGAAAACGGAGAAGATAGGCGCACCAGGGCCTCTAGCCACTGCAAGTGAACTCCAGACGCATGCACCACTTTGTGCATCTGGCTTTATGTAGGAATCGAATCTGGGTTGTTAGGCTTTGCTGGCAAGTGCCTTAACCACTGAGCCATCTCTCCAGCCCTAAATAAACTTTTTCTGTGTGCGTTTTTGAGGCGTGGTCTCACTGTGGCCTATGCTGGCCTCAGACTCATGGCAGTCCTCCTCCTCAGCCTCACAAAGTGCTGGGATTAAAAGCCCGGCTCTCATCCCTGTGTCTTCTCTGATCAGGATCCAAGCTCAAGGAGCAAGCTGTACTTGGGAACAGCCTGGGCTACATAAGACCCTATGTAAAAAAAGAATTCTCAGGCTGCAGGGATGGCTTAGCAGTTAGGGCATTTGCCTGCAAAGCCAAAGGATCCAGGTTTGATTCCCCAGGACCCACGTTAGCCAGATGCACAAGGGGGCGCACGCGTCTGGAGTTTGTTTGCAGTGGCTGGAGGCCCTGGAGCACTCATTCTCTCACTCTCTCTCCTTTTCTCTGTCAAATAAATAAATAAATAAATAAATAATATTTTTAAAAAACAGAATTCTCTGGAAATTTTATGTAACTTTGGATTAATTCCTCAGTTCCATGACAAATCCCACCAACGAAACCTCCTGGTGTTTTCTTTGTAGGAGTCCCTTCCTTCCCTTCCTCGGCCACCCTCCGCCTTTCTCCTCTTCTGTATCTTCTCCATCTCCATCTCTTCATTTTCTTCCTTCCATTAGTTTTTCTGGGTTGGTCTTATGATGAACAAGTTGTCTTCTGAACTGCACTGTGTCTGCTGCTTTTCCCACCTTTTGGTTATTAAATACATCTATAGTGTAATTTTTGTTTGTTTGTTTGTTTTTGTTTTCTGAGGTAGGGTCTCATTCTAGCTCAGGCTGACCTGGAATTCACTCTGTATTCTCAGGCTGTCCTCGAACTCACAGTGATCCTCCTACCTCTGCCTCACGAGTGCTGGGATTAAAGTTGTGCGCCATCACGCTCAGCTCTATAGTGTCATTTTAAGTCCATTATATAGTTTTCAAAGGCTCATGCTAAATGCTACACAAACTTCTGTCAAATAAAACAACAAAATCCATAGCGTATGACACTTGGGTGGCAGTAGCACCATCGTGACCACAGCCCTGCTCATTTACACATGATTCTTGGAGCATCTTGGGGAAGAAAAGGGTCGCGCGGCTGAGAGAGCCGCTGAGGTTTTGGGAGGCAGGCTCGCGGGTGTGATAGTGAAAATCTAAGCTGAAAGATGGGGCTGGCACTGGCCACGGGCTCAGGACGCTACTCTGTGACACAGACTAGCATCCTAGGCTTTGTGGGCCCAGGTGGTCCCTGTGATACTTCCTTTCCCTGAATTCCACAGATCAGCTTGAGCTAGAGCAAGATCCTACCTTGGAAAACCAAAAATAAATAAATAAAATAAAAAAGTTCATGGGAAGCTGGGCGTGGTGGTGCACACCTTTAATCCCAGCACTCGGGAGGCAGAGGTAGGAGGATCGCTGTGAGTTCGAGGCCACCCTGAGACTCCATAGTGAATTCTAGGTCAGCCTGGGCTAGAGTGAGACCCTACCTCAAAAAAAACAAAAAAAAACAACAAAAAAAAGTTCATGGAGCTGGAGAGATGGCTTAATGGTTAAGACACTTGCCTGCGAAGGCTAAGAATCCAGGTTCAATTCCCCAGAACTCACATAAGACAGCACATGGTGGGTGCATGTTTCTAGAGTTTGGTTGCAGTGGGTAGAGGCCCTGGTGCACCCATTCTCTCTCTCAGATAAATAAAGAAAAATAAAATATTAAAAAAATAAAAATAGGGCTGGAGAGATGCTGTGGTGGCTGGATTCAGGTGTTCCCCATAAACTTAGGTGTTCTGGATGCTAAGTTTCCCAGCTGATGGCAATTGGAAATTAAAGCCTCCTGGAGGCGGTGCATTGTTGGGGCTGGGCTATGGGTGTTATAGCCAGTTTCCCTATGCCAGTGCTTGGCACACTTTCCTGTTCCTATTGCTCACCTGATGTTGACCGGGGATGATGACTGCCCTCTGCTCATGCCATCATTTCCCCCTGCTATCGTGGAGCTTCCCCTTGAGTCTGTAAGCCAAAATAAATCCTTTTTTCCCAAAAAACTGCTCTTGGTCGGGTAATTTCTACCAGCAATGTGAACCTGACTGCAACAGATGGCTTAGTGCTTAAGGCGTTTGCCTGCAAAGTCAAAGGACCCCGGTTCTATTCTCCAGGACCCATGTAAGCCAGATGCACAAGGGGGCGCATGCGTCTGGAGTTCATTTGCAGTGGCTGGAAGCTCTGGCGCACCCATTCTCTCTCTTCCTCTCTCAAGTAAATAAAAATAAACTAATTTAAAAAATAGGGTCTGGAGAGATGTCTTAGTGGTTAAGGTGCTTGCCTGTGAAGCTTAAGGACCCAGGTTCAATTTGCCAGGTCCTACATAAGCCAGATGCACAAGATTGCACATGCATCTGGAGTTCATTTGCAGTGGCTAGAGGCCCTGGTGTGCCCATTCTCTCCCTCCCTCCCTCCCTCTCTCATCTCTAATAAATAAATAAAAATTTAAAAAATTAAAAATGTTTTTCTTAAAAAAAAACATTATTTATTTCATTTATTTGAGAGAGAGAGAGAAAGTGGCTATGCAAGGGCCTTCAGCCACTGCAAATGAACCCCAGACACATGCACCACCTTGTGCATCTGGTTTATGTGGATCCTGGGGGATTGAACCTGGGTCATTTGGCTTTGCAAGCAAGCACCTTAACGACTAAGCCATCTCTCTATTCTCCAGCCCTTTTTAAAAAAAAAATTTTTTTTATTTATTTGAGAGAGAGAGAGAGTTGTTTTTCTTTTAAAAAGGTATAAAAGGATACCTGATTTAAGATGTAAAATTACAAAAAAAAAGCAGGAAGCCCTTCGTGTAACCTCTCTAAGTGCACCCCCGTCCTGGGGGTTTGTCTATGTCACGCCTGTGCATGGCTTTCTAATTTTACCTGTATCTTGTCCCTATACAGGTGCATAGTGCTGCCTTCTTCCATCTGTTTGATATTTTAATATATGATGTCACTCAATACACTTGCAATTCTTTTTCCCAACATTTGTGTGTGTTTGTCACTGACTGTGGCAAAGTTCTTTGTATTATTTTAATTTATGCTCCAAATCCTCAAAAAAAAAAAAAAATTCTTGGGCTGGAGAGATGGCTTAGCGGTTAAGCGCTTGCCTGTGAAGTCAAAGGACCCCGGTTCGAGGCTCGATTCCCCAGGACCCACGTTAGCCAGATGCACAAGGGGGTGCACGCATCTGGAGTTCATTTGCAGTGGCTGGAGGCCCTGGCGCGCCCATTCTCTCTCTCTCTCTCTCCCTCTTTCTCTCTCTGTCACTCTCAAATAAATAAATAAAAATAAACAAAATTAAAAAAAAATTCTTAAGCCGGGTGTGGTGGCGCACGCCTTTAATCCCAGCACTCAGGAGGCAGAGGTAGGAGGATCGCCGTGAGTTCGAGGCCACCCTGAGACTCCATAGTGAATTCCAGGTCAGCCTGGCCTAGAGTGAGACCCTACCTCGAAAAACCAAAAAAAAAAATATATATATATTTTCTTGCAGGTATGGTCTCACTGTAGCCCAGGCTGACCTGAAACTCACTCTTGTAGCTCCAAGCTGGCCTCTAACTCGTGGTGACCCTTCTACCTCAGCCTCTTGGGTACTGGGACTAAAGGTGTATGCTACCTTGCCTGGTAATCTCCCAAAAATTTTAAAACATTTTGTTATGGGAAAGCTCAAACATATTCAAAAAAACAAAATCTCATAACAACTCCCCCCATGTACTCACTGGGCAGCCTGACCATGGCCATTATCGCCTCTTTTCCCTTACCTCTGATGTTGTTTTGAAGTCAATCCTAGACAACATGTAACCCTTCTCTAAATATTTCAGTACATATCTCTAAAAACTAGGTGCTCTTTTCAAGTATACTTATAAACTTTTTTAGGTTTATTTTATTTTGTTTGAGAGAGAGAGATAGAAAGAGGGAGAGAGAGAGAGAGAGAGAGAGAGTGGGCACACTAGGGCTTCAGCCATTGTAAATGAACTCCAGATGCATGCGCCACCTTGTGCATCTGGCTTATGTGGGACCTGGAGAATCAAACCTGGGTCCTTAGGCTTTGCAGGCAAGTGTCTTAACCACTAAGCCATCTCTCCAGCCCACAGAAATTGTCTCTTTTTTTCTTTTTTTGGTTTGTTTTTGAGGTAGGGTCTTGCTCTAGCTCAGGCTGACCTGGAATTCACTATGTTGTCTCAGGGTGGCCTCAGACTCATGGAGATCCTCTGCCTCCCAAGTACTGAGTTTAAAGGCATGCACCACTACACTCAGCCCTCAGAAATTTTCTTAATGCTATAAAATATGTAGTCAGCTTTTAATTTTTGTAAATAATTTATTTATTTGAAAGAGAAGGAAAAGAGAGAATGGGCCTGCCAGGGCTTCCTGCTGCTGCAAACAAACTCCAGATGCATGTGCCACTTTGTGTATCTGGCTTTATGTGGGTACTGGGGAATCACACCCAGGTTTTCAGGATTTGGAAGCAAGTGCCTTTAACTGTGAAGCCATATCTCCAGCCCAGCATTTAGATTTCTAAATTTCCCAATTTTTAAATTCTGTTTGAATCAGGTCTCTGTTTTAATGTTTTTCATTAAATATTTATTTAGTTATTTTAGAAAGAGCAAGAGAAGGAGAGAGAGAGAAAGAAAATGGGCATGCCAGGGCATCCTATCCTTGCAGAGAAACTGCAGATGTATGTGCCACTTTGTGTATCTGGCCTTACATGGGTACTGGCGAATTGAACACAGGCCATCAGGCTTTGCAAGCAAGCACTTTTAACCACTGGGCCATCTCTCCAGGCCCATGTTTTATTGAGTGAGGTTCTGTTGAACATATCTGGGACTAAAGGTGTAACAAGTGTAGGGTAGCGTGCTCATGCATTATTGGGTTAAGTTCTAGACTTCAGATGGCTTGCAAAGCCAACCGCCATTTCCACAGATGCCCTGTTTGCATATTGCTGAAATGTCCTAACTCTGGGATGCTGTGGGGATTGGTGTTTGTTTCTTTATTTTATTTTATTTTATTTTATGGTTTTCCGAGGTAGGGTCTCAGTCTATCTCAGAGCTGACCTGGAATTCACTATGTAGTCTCAGGGTGGCCTCGAACTCATGGCGATCCTCCTGTGTCTGCCTCCCTGGTGCTGGGATTAAAGGTGTGTGCCACCGCGCCTGGCTTGTTTCCTTATTTTTTGCTTGTTATAGTTCTTGTTTAAAGAGTTCCTTTAACATCTTTCTTCACATCTCATTGAACGGTAATGTACTTACCCATTACTGACCATATCGAGTAAGAGAATAATACTTATTTACTAATAATTTGTGCTAAGCAAATATTGATTTCAATAATCTTACCAGCTTTTGTTCTTTCTTGAAACTGAAAGAGGGTGTGGGACAGATGAGAAGATGCAGGCTGATGGTGCTACACAGAGGTGCAGCCGGATCCCTCGTCCAGTTACAAATGGCCCTGACCATATAGAGGAAAGCTTCCCTCGTCCAGTTACAAATGGCCCTGACCATAGAGGAAACCTCTCCTTGTCTCCTTCTTCATATTTGGCTTTTCCCCATGATCTAGTCTGTCGTGGGGCCTCTGCCAGGCCCATGCTATGGAGCACTAAATTGATCCCATGGGGTAGGCACAGTGCTATTTTATGGCAGTTTGAATATTTTCCCTCTTCTTTTGATAAAAATAAAAATGAGTAGAAGGGGAAAATGAGGCCATTGAAGATAGTAGTGATTAGAAATATTGCTGTCATAAATGTCATACCATTCAGACCGGCATGAACTCCTCAGCAGTATGAAAGCAGGGATCTTTTAAAAATGATTTTAGAGGGCTGGAGAGATGGCTTAGTGGTTGAAAGTGCTTGCTTGCATAAGCCTGGTGGTCTGGGTTCAATTCTGCCGTACCCATGTCAAGCCAGAAGCACAGAATGGCCATGCATCTGGAGTGTGTTTGCAGAGGTGGGAAGCCCTGGTGTGTCCATTACCTGTCTCTCATTCACTCTCTCTCTTCTTGCTAATAAATTAATAACTTTTGAAAAAAGAATAAAAAATAAAGTGATGGGGATATGGTTCTATGGGTAAAGTGCTTGAAACACAAGCGTGAGGACCTGAGTTCAGACCCCAGCACAGTCCTTTAGTCCTGTAACCCCAGCTCTGGGGAGTTGGAGACAGAGGCTTACTTAGTGTAGTCAAGTTGGTGAGCTCTAAGTTCAGTGAGAAAACCAACCTCAAAAAATAATGTGGCCAGTGACTGACATCTGGCTTCCTCACAGGGGCACACACGCACATGGATCTCCACACACATGTGCCCACACACACATATGAACACCCACACAAATGCATACCACACACACATGCAAAACAAGAATTTTAAAAAATGAAACTGTGAGATGTAGTTTGGGATTGTCTTTCTTTTCTTTTTTCTTTTTTTCTTTTCTTTTTTTGGGTCTTTCAAAGTAGGGTCTCACTCTAGCCCAGGCTAACCTGGACCTCACTCTATAGTCCTGGGCTGGCCTTGAACTCACAGTGAACCTCCTATGTCTGTCTCCTGAATGCTGGGATTAAAGGCGTGCACCACCACGGCCAGTGGATTTTCTGATGTTTTTAGCCTTCTGATAATGAACAATCTTAAGTTATTATTTGACTTTCATTTGGCCTTCAAATGTTTCAGAAATACATTGTGTTCAGAAACATAGCTCTGGCCATAGCTGGATGAAGCGCCCTCTCCCATAGCCACCAACAGAGTCAGAACTGTGGAGACTGAGCAGGGAAGTCTCCCACGAGGGCACAGTGTTCAGCCAGCCTGGAATGGAGGCAGCAGGGGGAAGGGGGCAGGCAGCTCTGCCCAAGAGGCAGCGGGGCAGCCACTGCATGAGAAGTCACCTTGATGACGTGTGTCCAGTTCACATGGTCAAAGTATGCAGCCCAGCCACATTGCTTCCTCTTGTGGGAGGCACTGTGGGTGTGGGTGAGGCGGGAGCCTGGCCGCCCTTGCTGGAAGGCACGAGAACCTGGCAGCGGCTCACTCAAGCCTCATCTAGTACAAGTACAGTCCTCCTTCAGGGGGAGGGCTGCCGGCTCTCGAGCTCAAGTCCAAGGGAGCCCTTTGCCCACAGCCTTGACTGTGGACATGGCGAGGAGGGGACACGGCTGTGCTGCCTTCGCCGTCTGTCCTGCCGTGAGTCACAGCTCCACCAAGTAGACACACTGCAGCTGCGTCACCAGGTCAGGAGGCAGAGGTGACTTCAGCTCTCTGCCATGGTTTAGGGCCAACACTGTACTTGCTGTAGTTTGAGGTGACGTTTGAATCTGACACCACTGATGCCCCTTTTACCTTGAGAGCCCACTCAGCTCAGCGGTGGTCAACTACATCTCACTAATTTCTTTCTTTTTTTTATAAAGCAGGGAATGGTGGTTCATGCCTTTATTTTTATTTATTTATTTGACAGAGAAAGGGAGAGAGAGTGAAAGAACGGGTGCGCCAGGGCCTCCAGCCACTGCAAACAAACTCCAGACATGTGCGCCCCCTTGTGTATCTGGCTAACGTGGGTCCTGGGGAGTTGACCCTGGGTCCTTTGGTTTTGCAGGCAAACGCCTTAACTGCTAAGCCATCCCTCCAGCCCCATTTCACTAATTTCTTATAGAAGGGAAATGGTCCCTGGGTTGAAGTCTAGTGCAAACTTTGAGATTTTGCCTTATCAGAGAACTTTGGGAAACAAAATACTACAGTGGAGACCATGAACCACAGCTTTACCCGACAAACCAGAGAAGTGTGTTTGCATTGCTGACATTCATCTGTTAACTGGATTTTGTGTGGCAGAAAATCAAGTTTTCTTCATTTTTAATTCCCCATAACACATAACATAGGGAGGATTCAGTAGAGCAAAGTTGCATTATAATGCAAGGCTGGAAGTAATAAGCTGGGAAGGTGTGTGGCGGAGCCCGGCAGCCGGGGAGCGGGAGAGGCCTTGGGGAAAGGGCCCAATGAGCTGGGTCTTAACGGGTAAATGGACTCAAAGATTGAAATGCAGGCAATGAGTTGTCAGAATATTGTGGTATCTGTGTGTCAGGCATTGGGCTGAGCATTTGTCTGCCTAATCCAGTTATACCCTCCCAGCAACCCGATGAGAAATGTGCTATCATTTCATTTTAGAGCCGGAGATACTTGTGTTAGATTAAATGATTTTCTCAAAGTCACACTACTGACACAAAGAGTAGCTTTTTTTTTTAAACTGGGTTTTGTGGCACATGCCTTTAATCCCAGCACTCGGGAGGCAGAGGTAGGTGGATTGCTGTGAGTTCGAGGCCACCCTGAGACTACATAATGAATTCCAGGTCAGCCTGAGCTAGAGTGAGACCCTACCTTGAAAAACCAAAAAAGAAAAAAAAAGTAGCTCTTTTTTTTTTTTTTTTTTTTTTTTTTGCAGGAAGGGTCTTTTTTGAGACAGGATTTCATGTAGCCTAGGCTCCCCTCCAATTCTATGTAGCTGAGGATGACCTTAAACTCCTGATCCTCCTGCCTCCACCTCCCAGATTCTGGTTACAGGTGTGTGCTACCATGGCTGGCATTGGAAGGGTAGCTCTTAAACCCAGGGCTATCCTGATCCTTATTCTAGAAGTGAATTCAGTGCTTCAGTGTTTGGAAAAACATGGGCTGTGTTGTGTAAACATCGTTTGTCGGGAGAACAGAGTGTGCGGCTGGCAGAGAGAGCAGAGCGACCTGGCTCTTCTGGTGAGGAAGACACGAGAGAGGACCCTGGTGCTTTGGAAGATAGTGCAGGCTTATGTGCTTATTAGTGCAGTGGCTCAGCCAGGCATGTGCTTTAGGAAAACAAGTCAGTGTGAGAGGCAAGATAACTCATGAGAACCAGTTAGGTGACTGCTGGAGTCATTGGTAAGGAAGCCATACATGACTCCAAGAACATTAACTTCCTCCTGTCAACCTAGATGAAATTGTTTCGCTTTAAGAAAAAAGGATATTAAAAAAGGATATGAATTTGAGAATAATTCTTAAGTTTACAAATTATACTCTATCATAAGCTTATAAGTGGCATTTGGGCCTGAGGTGATGGCTCCTCCTTGTAATCCCAGCATTCAGGAAGTTGAAGAGGACTGTTAAGAGTTTGAGGCCAGCCTGTACTACATATTGAGTTCCAGGGCAGCCTGGACTATAGCGTAAGACCCTGTCTCAAAACAGACAAAGAGAGTTGGTTTAAAGAATCTTCTCCACGGGAGTCTTTAGGAGTTTCGTGAACTGCTCTGAGCTCATGTAACATTCTTTAAGGGAGCGCTCACCAGTGGGTCATTACCACCAAACATCCCCACACCTAAAACCCTTTATGTACAGAACTCCACTGTTTCTTCTAACCCCTATGAATGGCACTAAATATGTTATTGTATATCAAAGAATTTCCTAAAAGAGTTCCATAGAGACAAAAACCAACAGAATTTGACCCTGGCAAACTCCCACAGACTTGCTTCTTGACTGTTCCAGACCACTGTGCCAGCTCACATTCACTCTGAGGCAACATGTGACACCATGACACGGCTCCACTTGCTCATGAAGAAGCAGATATAATTTTCCATTCATGAAAAGAGTGTCCCTCTGATTTCCCATGTGGAAGTACAGAATAAATATTCAAAACTGAATTTCCTGTGAGATCTCCTCACCACCCCTGGGGTACTGGCAGCAGCACTAGAAGCAGTCTCCTTTTATGCGCAGAGCCTGAGGGAACTGCAGCATAGACTCGCAACTGGGACACAGAAGCCCACAACTCAAAGCAAAACTGGAGCAGGTGGGGTCTGGAGAGATGGCTTAGCAGTTAAAGCACTTGTCTGCAAAGTCTAAGGACCCAGGTTCAACTACCCAGGACCCACGTAAACCAGATGCACAAGGTGGCACACGCGTCTGGAGTTCATTTGCAGTGGCTGGAGGCCCTGGCGCACCCAGTTCTCTTGTTCTCTCTTTCTCTCTCTCTCTCTCTGTTTCTAATAAATAAATTTAAAAATGAATAAATTGGAGCATTTTGGATTTTGGATTTCAGATTAAGGATGATCAACCTATAAAATTTATACAAATTTTTAAAATTTGAAATAGTTCTGGTTCCAACTATTGTGGATAAGGACATTGACCTGTAGTTTTTACATCTTTGCTCTAGCCAGCATATTATTTGCTGCCCAGAACATGTAATTATTTAAGTGCAGGAGTGATGATGTTGAAATAAAGTTTTATCTTTTAGTGATATATATTAAATGTTTGCAATTGAAATTCTAATACCTGGGATTTACTTTAAAATAGCCCAGACTGGAGGAAGTCAGGGAGGATGCAGGTAAAATAATAATGGCCTTGAGTTGATTGTGGAACTGGATAATGGGAGTCATTATACTATTCACTATGTTCTGTAAATTAGTGAATAATTATTACCTTCACAAAGGTCTACTTTTATAGATGCTTGAAATTACACATGTTACACATGTGTAATTATAGATGTACATACATATTATGTATGTTTGAAAATGTACATAATTTTTAAATAGCTACTCTTTTTTTGTTGTTTGCTTTTTGAGATAGGGTCTTTCTCTAGCCCAGGCTGACCTGGAATTCACTAGGTAGTCTCAGGCTGGCCTTGAACTCACAGCAATCCTCCTACCTCTGCCTCCCAAATTTCCAGTGACTAGAGACCTTGGTATGCCTATTTTTTCTCTCTCGATCTGCCCCCCAAAATAAATAAATAAATAAATATTTTTTAAAAGAATTATAAAATGAGGGCTGAAGATATGGCTCATCAGTTAAAGGTGCTTGTTTGCAAAGCCTTACAGTCTTGGTTTGATTCCCCAGTATCCACTCAAAGCCACCTGTACTAAGTGTCACGTATATATAAAGCTTGTTTGCAAAAGCAGTGTGCCTGGCATGCCCATTTTCTCTCTCTCTCCTTCTCTTTGTCTCTCAACTAAATAAATAAGTGTTTTTTAAAAGAATTATAAAATGAGATGTTAAGGACAAGATATGAGATGAAAGAATATGAGCTAACTTTTCTCAAAAGAGTGGCAAGGGCTGGTGATTATCTGGGGTGAGATTTGGTGAGAGAAACAGCTAAACTCAGGCACCCACAGCAGTTCCCTCTGAAGGCTGGAAAACTGTGTCATGTTTTTTTCTTCCTATAAAAGAGAAATTATCTAAAGCCAGATGTGATGGCACATACCTGTAATTCAAGCACTTGGAGATAGGGACAGGGAGACTGAGAATTCAAAGTCAAGCTTGACTACATAGAGAGCTGGAGGTCAGCGGGTCTACATGATGCCCACCCTCAAAACAGCACATCCGCAACAACAATAAAAAGTCACAGTTTAGTCTCAGGGTAGAATAAGAAGTGAGGAGAGAAGTGGGTGGGGAACAGATAAAGATGGCCCCCACCTTCACAGGTGACCCAGTTGATCCCCAGTGGTCTATCCCCAGGTGGCTGTGCCCATCCATGTGGCTTCAACAAAGTTGTCCTGCTGAGTAGGTTAACTTGCTACCAGACATTGTCTGCAACAGTTGCAACTCCTCTTTTAGTAGAAAGTAGAAAATTTCATTGCCGAGAAAGGTCATAGCAGTGTCTTAAATGTGATCCAAAGGCCTTGAATGTGCAGGGACTGAGTTGAGGTCACAGAGGCCATCAGCAAGGCTCATAGATCCCACATCTCAACAGTGCAGCGCTGTCAGCCAACTCCCAAGTCCTAGAGACAGACTCTGTGGGCTTTCTCAGAGGACTTTTAGCCTGATGGGAACCAGTTAATTGAATAATCCATTTGAGAACTGTAATCTCTAGCTTTGACTTCAAAAGGAAGCTTAGAGAGGGTAGCTTGTCTCTCCAGGAGTGACTGAGTGAATCACTGTGGGGCCTGCCTGATACTATCAGTCCCTCCCAGCTCCACACTGAGCCTGTGCTGTGCTCACAGTAAGGAAATAAAGTAGGACGTGAAGCCGAGTCATCATTACTTAAGAACCTGGTATGCGGAGCTGGGATTCCCTAGCTGTGAACAAAACTTTCTCATCCGAGGGTTTGGCCCCAGCTGAGCAGGGACGGGGAGCCCCCAGGTGCTAGGATGTCCACCTCTGAGGGGGTCCTAGACTGCAGGGACTTCAGGGTTCTCTGCCTGGTGTTGTTCAATGTTTTCTTTAGTAGAAACCTTCTGTACAAGGAGTAATTGGCAAATGCAGCTTGGATGCCACAGGTAAGATTTATTGGATTATTGGAATTTTTTCCACTAAATGAACCTCAGACACTTGTTTCTGCTTCCTGCAGGCCCCCCAGGAGTGGTGAAGAAAATGAGAGTGAATGGGGTTATGCACTAGGGGCTCAGGAAGCCAGGCATGTCGAGTTAGTTAGGCTCTTGGGATCCTAGGCGGGCTCTGAAGCCTCCTTACTTCCTTAGTGGTCATCTCAGTAAGATCATGGCAGGCGGGTGCAACTAGCCACCCTCTGGTGTGATCCCAAGTCCAACAGGAGCCCTTATTTTCTCTGCTTGTAGCAGAGGACTCCATCCAGGGCTCCCTACTCTGTGTGCTCCTTGCAAGACTCTGGGAACGAGATGAGGTTCCCGTCCTTGAGCCCGTGGCCGAGGCCAGCTGTGCTTCCTCTGTCAGATCCTCAGCCCCGTCCAAACCCTGCTCACCTTCATGTGGGCCGCGGCCGTCCTTCGTCCTTCTCAATTGGTCATCGGGCAGCAGAATGACTGCTTGGCTCTTAAGTAATAATAAGCAGCTCCTTTACATTTTTATGAGCTTTGAGCTTCCCAGAAGATGTCTTTAAATCCAATAAATAGATAAATACATAAATAAGCAAAAGAAATGTGACATACCTTACATCTGGAATCAAGCAGAGATGATGGCCCAAGAATTCAGGCCCAATTTGAGAGCCAGGCCTGGTGATGTAGGCTCTAATCCTAATACTTGGGAGGCTGACACAGGAAGATCAGCCTTTCAAGGCCTGCCTGAGCTACCGAGAGTTCACGGCCAGCCTGGGTCACTCTTAGTGACACTTTGTCTCAAAATCAAAAAACATTAGGGCTGGAGAGATGACTCAGCAGTTAAGGCACTTGCTTGTAAGCCTGATGGCCCAGGTTTGATTTCCCAGTACCCACATGAAGCCAGAAGCACAAAGTGGTGCACGCATCTGGAGTCTGCTTGCAGTGGCTGGAGGCCCTGGTGTGCCCATTCTTACTTTCTGTTTCTTTTCTAAATCTCTTTCTCTGCTTGGAAGGAAATAAACAAAAATAAAACATTTAAAAAAGGGCTCAGAATGTAGCTCAGTGGTGGAGTGCCTGCCTAGCGTGTGAGAGGCCTCTCCGTGACCCAGAGTCCAACCTGGGAAACAGAAACCCAACCTGAAACCTTGCAGCGAGCCTCAGGGGCCAAGGCCAGGTCGCACATTCTCTTCACGATAAAGAGCTGAGACCTGGGCGCCCACTGCAGGGAGCGATGCCCGCTCTGGGTTCACATGCAGTAAAAGGCACTGCAGACCTTCAAAAGTGAACCTCAACAGGGCAGTGATGTGGGTCAGGTGCCCAGGATGCAGACGTGGATGAAACCAAGAAGTGCTGCATAAACAGGCAGCGTCTAGGACCCTGAAGGGCGCCGCATCTCTGCAGACAGTGTGGGAGGCACACTGAAGCCAGTGCAGCCGCTCCCTCAGGAGGGACAGCGCTTGCAGGAAGCTGGAGCTGAGGCAGGAAGAGCTTGAGTTCGAGGCCAGCCTGCAATACATAGGGAAATCCTGTCTCAGAAAGCAAAAAATAAAATGATATTACAACAAAGTAAATAGCAGCAGCTTCCATTATGGCTTAGGTATTTCTTTTCCTCCACACAGTCACCTTAAGAGGACTGAAATGTACCTGTATAGTCACTAAGAATTTCTGATAAATTTCAAACCTGACCACTTTAAATAGCTAGGCTGAAAATAAATAAATAAATAAATAAATAAATAGTCTGGATGGCTGAACCCACGTTCTCCCAGTGTCCTTGAGTAGAAACTCTCCTTATTTGTTTCTTCTGTCATAAGAAGCTCACTAAGGGAAGAAGGGAGGACAGCTCAGAGCCAAGTCTCTGGCACAATGTCAAAACTACTTGGAGGGCTGGAGAGATGGCTTAGTGGTTAAGTGCTTGCCTGTGAAGCTTAAGGACCCCGGTTCGAGGCTCGATTCCCCAGGACCCATGTTAGCCAGATGCACAAGGGGGTGCACGCGTCTGGAGTTCGTCTGCAGTGTCTGGAGGCCCTGGCACGCCCAATCTTTCTCTGTCTGTCTCTCTACCTCTTTCTCCCTCTGTCTGTTGCTCTCAAATAAATAAATAAAATTAAACAAAATTAAAAAAAAAAAACCTACTTGGAGCTGCTGCCCTGTGCATGAAGCCAGCCACTGCCTTTGTCCACGCTTATGAGAAGATGAGAAAGAGCTGTACCTAGAGCCCTGCCCTTGTCCTCAGGTGGCTCCGCTGTGTCCTAGCCACACCACCTGGCCCAGTTCCTGTGGGGCCTCACGGACATCCTGGCCTCGTGTGGTGCTGTGGCAGTGTGATGCTACTGGACAAATTCGGTGCATACACTCACCTGTACACATACACAACACACACATACACACATATGTCCTGTGACAAGTTCTCTAGGGTCAAGTGCCATCCTCCCTCTCCTACACTCACCAGGGCAGAAGTCACCAACAGCAGAAACCTGCTGTGAAAGGGAGGCGTGTGCGCAGCTGTGCCAGCTGCTCTCGGAACCAGGCTGCACCAGAGGGAGGGAAAGGAGGCCAAACCTCAGCCCAGGCCCACCCAGCCTCGCTCTGTGTGGGGCTGTGTCCTCCTGGAGGAAGAGGCCTTTCCTGAGGTACTTAAAGGCAAGTTTCACCATAGCCCAGCCTGGCCTCAAACTCACGGCGCTCCTCCTGCCTCAGCCTCCCGAGTGCTGGGATTAAAGGTGGGTGGGTGCCACGGCACCCGGAGACCGGTAACATAGTGCTAGTGATGTAAGTACACACGACCAACAGCTCACACGAACACGTGGCATCCGGAAGTATAATTGCAGATATAAAAATGGCTGCCTATAAGGGAATAGCAGGAGGGAGGAGTGGGACTCAGAGGTAAGACGTCCACATATGAAACATAAGAAGGCCCAGTTTAGACTGATCGTACTGTAATATGCCATGAGAAGTGACATAATCTTTAACATTGTATATCTCAGGACTAATGAGTTAGAAAAAGTTAAAAATTAAGTGCCTAGAGCTGGGCATGGTGGCACATACCTTTAATCCCAGCTCTTAGAAAGGCAAGGTGGGAGGATCGCCGTAGTTCAAGGCTATCCTGAGACTACATAGTGAATTCTAGGACACCCTGGGCTACAGTGAGAACCTACCTCAAACAAACAAACAAACAAAACCCTTACGCGCCCTATAACACGTCATGTGAGGCTTTCCTGTACCCACCGTTGACTGCCAGGATGGCTTAACCAGTACGATCACAGCGCTTTAATAATCTCAATGACAAAACTTGAAACCTGAAGCTGGATGTGGTGGCATACAACCTTAGTCCTTTAGTCCCAGCACTTGGGAGGCTGATGTGGGAAGATAGCTGTGAGTTTGAGGTTAGCCTGGGCTACATAGTGAATTCCAGGCCAGCCTGGGCTACAGTGAGATCCCGCCACAAAAACAAAAAAGCAGCCAGGCATGGTGGCGCATGCCTTTAATCCCAGCCCTCAGGAGGCAGAGGTAGGAGGATTGCTGTGAGTTTGAGCCCACCCTGAGACTACATAGTGAGTTCCAAGTCAGCCTGGGCTAGAATGAAACCCTACCTTGAAAAACTTAAAAAAAAAAAGGAAGGGAGGAAGGAAGAAAAGGAGAGAAAGGGAAAGAAAGCAGGAAGGAAAGCGGAGGAAGGAAGAAGGAAGGAAGGAAGGAAGAGGACTGGAGAGATGGCTCAGTAGTTAAAGGCACTTGCTTGCAAAGCCTGCTGGTCCAGGTTCAAGTCCCCAGTACCCATGTAAAGCCAGATGTACAAAGTGGCACATGCATCCAGAGTTCCTTTGCAGCAGCAAGAGGCCTTGACATGTCCATTGTTCATTCTCTCTCTCCTCTCTTTCTCTAACAAATAAATAAAAATATTTTTAAATAAAATGAAAACAATCTTTGTATAATCTCACACCATGTTTTTTTTTTTTTTTCCCTTTAGTTTTTCGAGGTAGAGTCTTGCTGTAGCCCAGGCTGACCTGAATTCACTATGTAGTCTCAGGGTGGCCTTGAACTCAGCAATCGTCTTACCTCTGCCTCCCAAAGTGCTGGGATTAAAGGTGTGCACCACCATGCCCGGCTTTCTTCCCACCATGTTTTTCAGATATCCTGAGATAGGTCTTGGTCAGGTTTTGGGTGCAGCTTAAATGAAAACAGGGCCTAATATTCTTCAAAACAGAATTTGTTCAGCAGTTGCCTGGTAAGTATGAGCTAGGTGAATGTCTGGCTGCAGTCCTTTGGCACTTGTTGCTCAGGTGGTGTGCCAGGCGCTATTGGGCCAGGGCCCATTCTTCCTGGGATGCAGCCCCATACAGGCGGTACTTAGTTTCAGCTTAGTCAACACCTCAGTTGTTCAGGGTGTAGTGTGAATGACCATGGGAGGTGTCCTTGCAAACAAACTTCCTCCTTTCTCTCTTCCGCTAGGTTTCTACTGTTTGCAAAATCTTTCCTGGTTGGTGCAAGAAAGGCAGGCTCAATTGGCCATCCTAGTCTCTTAAGTGGGTCATCCCACATGCTCTGCTGGAACCTTGCTACTCTAAAGGTAGAGTCTGATTCACTCCCCCTGAGTCTGGGTTGGCTTGGGACTTGTACCCAACAGAGCAAAACAGACACTGTGGTTTCTGAGATTAAGCCACAAAAATGAAAATACATAAAGCTGGGCGTGGTGGCACACGCCTTTAATCCCAGCGCTCGGGAGGTAGAGGTAGGAGGATCGCCGTGAGTTTGAGGCCACCCTGAGACTGCATAGTGAATTACAGGTCAGCCTGGGCTAGAGTGAGACCGTACCTCAAAATAAAATAAAATAAAATAAAATAAAATAAACAAAAGACAAAAGAAAGGAAAATAGAAACACTTGTATTTGTAGGGCTAAGCTACATCAAAGAAGCCTGATTTAGTGTGTGGCTCAGTCAGGCACTTGCCTAGCTGTGTATGACCTTGGTTTTGATGACCAACACATACTGGGAGAAAAGCTGGATTTCTGACACTGCAGTGCTATCAGAACACCCAGCTATAGCGAGTTGTCATGTAGGTGCTATGGGCAACAGTCCTACTTTGGGGTAAACAAACACGCCTTCATCAGGTGCTCTTACCTCACAGTGGTGACGTCATTACAGACTCTGAATCTTCCCAACCGAGGCCTCAGACACGGGGGTGTGGAGCAGCAGGAAGCCCCACTGTGCCAGCTCTGGGTTCCTGACCCTTCACAGCATCCAGCGTGCACAGCAAACTGGCTGTTTCTGTTTTTTCTGGATGTTCTTTTATGCCAATACTTTGAAGTGTTCTGTTGAACAGCCCTAGCAACTAAAAGACCCATTATTCTCACCAATGCCAAAAGACAGGACAGGACAGGCATGGTGGCACATACCTATGATCCCAGCCCAGAGGGACTGAGGCACGAAGAGTGCCCATGAGTTTCAGGCCAGGCTGGGCTACAGGGTGAGACTCGGTCCCCCACCTGAAAGGGGATGTTAGAAATTCAAAATGAAAAAATTAGGGGCTGGGGAGATGGCTTGGTAGATAAGCATCGGCCGTGCAAGCGTGAGGGATAGGGTTTGCTTCTCCAGCGCCCATACAAGTGCCAGGTGAGCCATGGTGCCCACTTGTAACCCCAGTGGAGATAGGGGTTCCTGGGGCAAACTAGAGGAGCTGAATCAGCGAGCTCTGGGCTCCGGTGAGAGATCCTGCCTCAGTAAATGTGTCCTTGCAAACAAACTTCCTCCTTTCTCCAGGAAGTCACCTGATGCCAGCCTCTGGCCTTCACATGCGTACACATGCATACCCTTCCACACACGAGTGCCCACACCTACACGCAACTGCACGTGAGAAGCTAAGATGGGTGTGGTGGAGGATCAGGAGTTGCAGGCCATCCTTGGCCCCCTGAGACCCTGCCAGCAAGGAGGAGGAAGAATCACAGTTCATGGTTAATCCACTAGCTGACTGTGGAGGTTGGAGCATGTTCAGCTTTCAGTCTGAAATATGTCTGTCTGTCAGCAGAGAAGTGGGCAAACAGGCTGCACGTTGCCCTGCCGATGATGCAGCCTGGAAGGGGTTTGTCGCGCGTCCTCCTGCCTTGAGGAACTGTTGACTTGTGCTGCAGTCGCTGCTCCTGCTCGCTCTGGGCTCCGTCACCCAGCCCAAAATAGAAAGTTCTTCCACTGCAAAGCAGGGAGGGAGGTTTAAATTTATCAGTTCAGATAACAAAGGGAAGCATTATCCTAGCTGTTCTCGGGCAGCGAGGAGGGAGAGAGAATGGCCGTTTCACAAGGACGAGTGATGGCACTGGCAGTGGCTGGGACCAGGAGACAAGCCTCCACTGTGGTCAGCTGGGCTCATTTCCCGTCCTGGCTCCCTCACTGCCTCTTCCCCATGGCGTCACCTCTCTCAGGCCATGGTAAAGCAGCTGAGCCACTGGCAACGCAGTTCCAGAAATGTCACTGAAGTCATCAGACTGGGAAAAATACTCAGAGCCCAAACCCTTTTCTCAGCTTTCAGAGGGATTGGTCTCTTGTCCCCAAGCAAAGAGCCTGCAGTCCCTTTTCTCCCAGCAAGTGGTGAAGCAGCTTCAAATGACCATCCTTGAGAATCTGGGAAAGCAGGCATGCTCACCCATTACCAGGGAGGAGGGAGCTGTCCCTCTGTCTGCAGAGCAGCCCGACAGCACGCGTCTCAAAGCCTGGACACAGGAATACCAGAGGTCTCATCCCTGCTCGGCACAACATCAAGTGATTCCTTAGAGAAATGCTCAGATTCAGCAGGAGACATTCCCATTAGCGCCCCAGAAGCAGTGTGCAGAGCCTCTCAAACCACCCCACTGATCACCATGCAGAGTGGAGATAAGACGGTGTATTCTTGCTTTGGGAGGCGTACGAGTCAGGGTTCTCTAGAGGAACAGAACCGATAGAATGAAGTGTATGAAAAGGGAATTTTTTGCATTAGCTTATGGCAGTCCAACAATAACAGGTTGCAGGCCTGAGAGTCAAGGAACCCAGTAGCTACTCAGTCCACGAGGCTGGACGCCTCAGCAGTCCCAATGGGACACTGAAGGCCTGGAGGCGTCCTGGAGAGACGCTGCGCGCTGGGAAGCAGAGAGCAGCATCAGCAGCCAGGTGGTGATGGGGGGGGATACTTTCCTTCCCAGAGCTTCTTTAGATAAAACCCCCCTCCCAGAGGGGCCACCCACTCTGGGGGAAGGGCTCACCCTGGGGGAAGGATTCCTCCTTTAGTTAATTCTTCCTAGAAGCAACCTCAGAGACCCACTTATGAGGAATGTCTCTGGATTTCTAAACAGATCGAGTTGACACAAACTTAACCATCACAGGGTGTTTTGTATCCATCATCATGAATGAACCACAGCAAAAGTAATAATGTGGGGCCAGCAGTGGTGGTCCACGCCTTTAATCCCAGCATTTGGGAGGCAGAGGTAGGAGGACCACCGTGAGTTCGAAGCCAACCTGAGACTCCATAGTGAATTCCAGTTCAGCCTGAAAGTAATGCTGTGGATGGCTTTTTTTTTTTTTTTTTTTTTTTTTTTCCCGAGGTCGGGTCTCACTCTAGCCCAGGCTGACCTGGAATTCACTCTGTAGCCTCAAGTTGGCCTTGAACTCAGGGCGATCCTCCTACCTCTGCCTCCCAAGTGCTGAGATTAAAGGTGTGCGCCACCATGCCAAGCCTATGAGGATGAATTTTAGCAAATTAGTAAGTGTAGAAATAAGTCCTAATGACTACATACAACATGATATCCTTTCTATAAATCAAAGTGTAATTTTTAAAAATCATTCAGGGCTGGAGAGATGGCTCAGTGGCACTTGCCTGCAAAGCCTAACAATCCAGGTTTGATTCCCCAGTACCCAGATGCCCAAAGAGGCACATGCATGTGGAGTTTGTTTGCAGCTCTGTCTCTCTCTGCTTAAAATAAATAAAAATATATAATTTTTAAAAATCACTCATTGGCCCAGTGTGGTGGTGCTCGCCTTTAATCCCAGCACTCTGGAGGCAGAGGTAGGAGGATCACTGTGAGTTCGAGGCCACCCTGAGATTACATAGTGAATTCCAGGTCAGCCTGAGCTAGAGTGAGACCCTACCTCAAAAAACAAAAAACAAAAAAAACAAACAAAAACAAAAAACAAACAAACAAACGAACAAAAAAATCACTCATTGGGCTGGAGAGATGGCTTAGTAATTAAGGCGCTTGCCTACAAAGCCAAAGGACCTCAGTTTGATTTCCCAGTACCCACGTAAGCCAGATGCACAAGGTGGCACATGCATCTGGAGTTCTTTCTCTCTCACAAATAAATAAAAATTAATTTTAAAAAATCACTCATTAAGCCAGGCATGGTGGCACACGTCTCCAGCACTCAGGAGGCAGAGGTAGGAGGATCACTGTGAGTTCGAGGCCACCCTGAGACTATTCCAAGACATCCTGGGCAAGAGTGAGACCGTACCTCGAAAAACCAAAAGAACAACAACAAAATCACTCACTAGGGGTATATACAGGTACAACTAAACCATGTAAAAAGGGAAGCAAGGCCATGACTTGGGAGTCAGGATGGCCTTCTTGAGGGGGGAGGACAGGCAGATGGGAGGAGCTCTGCTTAGATATTATTACTGTCATGTAGTCACAGATACTGATATTAATTAATGAATTTGCCACTAATTGACAAAGTGAGGCCATTGCCAGTTACAGATTATAAGACTGTGTCATGAACCAAGGATTAAAGTACAATTCTGTGTACTTGATATTACCAAAACAGTAGCAGGGTAGGCCTCTGGTGGATGTTATTCCACTCGTAAGCATTTCTCTGGAAATTTCTCTTGTAAAAATACAATAAAAGCATTTCTTTTATAAAAATACACACAAATTTATGAGCAATGACATCTGACATGGTACTATATGTACAAATATAGCTATAGGAAAGTACCAAGCTAATAAATTATATGTTATATAAATTGGATTATATCAATATGCCAGAAAAGTGAATATTTGAAGATTATTTTCAAATAGTACCTAAGCTCCTGAGAAAGTGCTCACATCACTACATGTGAAAAGTTACATGCTATGAACCTTGTTTTCAATGTCCCCTAAGTAAATACACGCACATACACAAAAAAATCTGGGATGTACTTGTCGTCATAGCACTTGGGAGGCTGAAACAGGAGGATTGTAAGTTTAAGGCCAGCCTGGCCTACAAAGAGGTACTTGCCTCAAAAGTGGGAGGGGGGGAAGGTCAAGACAAAAGACAAGAGTGGGGAACACACATAGATATCAAAATGATGATAGCATGTCTCTCTGGATGTTAGTCATCTCTTCCCTGCATTTCCATTAGCTTATAAGTTTTCTTCAGTGTGCATTAAGTCTCTTCCAATCACAAATGATTTTTATCATCAAAAGAATTACCAATAGCTCATGTAGATGGAATACTTGTTATAAGCTAAAAGCTTAAAAAAACCCTATGGGAATGGTGCTATTATGAACGTCCCCCCCTCCCATGTTACAGATAAGAATACTGACATTTAGGAAGGTTTAGAGCACAGAGATTTAACAAACATGATGCCTTATATTGAGGACTCCACAGGCTGTTCAAAGTAAGGGGCCTGGTAGTAGAGAGAGCTATGCCAGAAAGCGTGATCTCCCTGAGAACAGCGCTAGGAACGGAACGGCCTGAAGGGAGCCTGAACTCCACACAGAAATAAATCCCTGGGGTGATGACGCCAGAGAGCACACCAGGCAGTGAAGAGAGAGCAGACATGAGCCGCCAGGACACCGGTGACCCCGGGGGTTTCTGATGAAAAGGAGAGCTCAGTGATTGGAGAGCCGAGTGGTTTTACTCATGTCTTGGCCAGCTCTGACTCCCTCCAGCCCTTGAAGCCCTTCCTTTCCAGAGTCTTCCATGGAGAGGAGGGTGCAGTAGGGACAGAGCCAGGGACTTAGCTGCGGTCTCTTCTCATCTCTCATGCTTTAAATATAAGCTCTGATGTGACCAAGGCGCCAGAGATAACATGCCTTTCTCAGGCTAAGCAGGCAGGATCTGGTATCCAGTTTGGACAAGATAGTGGAAAACAGACTCAAGGGGAAAAAATCTTTTGGCCTCAGCACTTGCACATGGGAATTGAAGAATCTGACACCTTAATGTTGTAAGCAAATGTAGGCATGGTTTCCTATGTCTGCTCCAAACATTGAGAATAGACTAGCTATGATTTAAGATGGAATGATTTTTAACAGTTAGTTCTTCTCTTCTCAGCCGAAGAATTCTGGGTCACCCTTCAAGACGCAGCTGAAGTGCCAGCTTCCGCGGGACCCCTTCCCAGACCCCCAGTAGCAACGCCCTTTATCTTCAGCACGTGCTTAATAAATGGTTTGATTACCTGTTGGACTGCCTGTCTCCTTGCTAGAACATAAGCTCATGGACTGTGTATTAGTTACTTTTCTTGTCACTGTGACAAAATACCTGACAGAAACGACCCAAGGTGGGCGGCATTTTGGCTCATGGTTTCAGAGGGTCGCAGTCCGTTACGGTCAGGAAGGCTGGAGCACAGTGCAGGACATCGTCTTCAAAGCCCGCCCTAGTCAGCTATTTCCACCAGCCAGGCTCACCTCCTAAGGGTTCCACAGTGCCCCAAAATAGCACCATGAGCCGGGGAGCAAGCACTCAAGACATAAGCTTGGCCACGCATGATGGTACATGGCTTTAATCCCAGCACTTGGGAGACAGAGGCAGAAGGAATCCTGCAAGTTCATGGCCAGTCTAGGCTACAAGGTGAGTTGTACATGGGCTACATGACAAGACTGTCTCAGAGAAGCCACCAAAAATGAAGCAATAGAGGGAGGGAGGAATTACCATGGGATATTGTTTACAATTACAGAAGTTGTCAATTAAAAAATAAATAAAAAGAAAAAAGTGAAGCAAGCAAAACCCCCCAAGAGCCTGTGGAGGACATTTCAGATTTAAGCCATAACATTCTGCCTCCAATCCCCAAAGGCTCATGGGCAACTCAAAATGCAAAATGCATTCAATCCAACATCAAGTCTTTCCATAGTCTAACAGTCCTGATACTGTTCAAATCTCCAATGTCTCTTACTCATGAGAACCTATAAAATAAAAAGGACAACTTAGGGGCTGGAGAGATGGCTTAGCAGGTAAGCACTTGCCAAGCCTAAGGATCCCCGCTCGAGGCTCAATTCCCTAGGACCCACGTAAGCCAGATGCTCAAGGTGGCGCACGCACCTGGAGTTCGTTTGCAGTGGCTGAAGGCCCTGGCACGCCTATTCTCTCTCTCTCCCTCTTTCTCTCTCTGTCACTCTCAAATAAATAAATAAACAGAAGTAAATAAAAATAAAAAAGAAAGAAAACTTAGCTGTTTCTAATACATAATGGCACAGAATGAATATTCCCTTTTTAAAAGGAACAGGAATGTTGCTTGGACACCCATGCCTGTTGTGCCAAGTCCCCTGACCAGGAGCCAAGACCCCAGTCACCCAGGAGTCACCCAGAGAACCGCCACAGAAGCTGAGACACTCGAATGTAAAAGTAACAGGTTTCTTTATTGCAAGCCTAGGCCTGGGCTCCATCCCTACAGTCCAGCACAGTGGTAGTGAGGGAGAGAGCCCCTTCCTTTTGGGAGAAGGGGTTCATATAGGAATTCGAACAAAGAAGTAGGGGATAGATACATGATTGGTTGATTTAAACAGCTAGGAATAAAGTTTTATTTTGGCTCATGGTTTCAGAGGGACTCAGCCATAGTGATGGGACGTGGCATGGCAGAGTTCATGGAGGGTGAACCTGTGGCAGTCACTCCTCACCTTATGATGAACCAGGAAGCAGAGAAGGGCTAGAACCAGGGTCCAGACTACCAAGACCTGTCTCTGGAGAGCTGCTTCTACCAACCAGGGCTCCCTAAAAGTCTCCAGCCTCACCTCGACAAACAGCATGACCCGGCTGGGAGTAAGAGCTCAGGACATGAGCCTGTGGGGCACTTCAGCTTAAAACCGTGTGTGGTGCATCTTCAGGTTTCTTCCTTCTCTTCTCTTCTACCTCTTTCCCACATGCATCCCTATGTTTGCCATATGGTAAATGCTAATTAAATGTTGATTGTCCATCTGGGCATGGTGGTACCAACCTTTAGACCCAGGACTCAGAAAGCTGAGGCAGTAGGATCATTAGTTCAAGGCCAGACTGAGCTACGGAGCAGTTTGAAGCAAGTCTTGGAAACATATGAGACCTTGTCTTAAAAAAAAAAATTGATTGTTGGAACAGAGCTGTACACGTTCTAAATTTGGTAATGTCAAATTACTAGAACTAGGAATCAAATCCCGTTTTGGAATTCAGATATGTGATAAAAGGTAAGAACACTTTTTCAGAAAAAAAGATACATGGAAAAGAAAATTCCAACTTGTATGGCACTACATACAAACTAGCACATACACCAATATGTGTCTGTAAGACTGAGGAAATTGTATTGAGATAGGTAGATGGGGGCTGGAGAGATGGCTTAGCAGTTAAGGCGCATACCTGTGAAGCATAAGGATCTCGGTTCGATTCTCCAGGTCCCACATAAGCCCTATGCCCATGGTGGCGCATGTGTCTGGAGTTTGTTTGCAGTGGCTAGAGGCCCTGGTGCACCCATTCTCACTCTTCCTCTCCTTCTCTAATAAATAAAAATAAAATCTTTAGAAAGAGTAGATTGGCTGGGTATGGTGGTACACACCTTTAATCCTAGTGCTTGGGAGGCAGAGGCAGGAGGATTGCTGTAAGTTTGAGGCCACTCTGAGACTACATAATGAATTCCAGGTCAGCCTGGACTAGAGTGAGACCCTACCTCGAAAAAAAGAAAAAAAGCTAGGTAGATTGTCTCAGTATGAGCATTTGAATGGAGGTATTCTGCTGTAATGCCTCAAGATGTTGCCACTGGGAAACTGGGATCTCTCTCTACTATTTCTTATAGCTGAAAATGAATCTAAAATTTCTTAAATTTCAATTAATTTGGCTGGGGAGATAGCACGGCAAGCATGAGGACCTGAGTTCAATCCCTACAACCCATGGTTGAGAAAAAAAGCTGGGGACTGGAGAGATGGCTCAGCAGTTAAGGTACTTGCTTGCAAAACCTGACTGCCTGGGTTCAGTTCCCATGAAAAGCCAGATGCACAAAATGGCACATGCATTTGGAGTTCATTTGCAGTGGTAAAAGGCCCTGGTACATCCGTTGTGTGTGTCTGTCTCTCCTTTCTCCCTCCCTCTCTCATTCTCTCCTTACAAATAAATAAAAATACTTTTAAGAAATTATTTATTTGCAAGCAGAGAGAGACAGACAGAGGAATGGATGCACTAGGACCTCTAGCCACTGCAAATGAACTCCAAATGCATGCACCACTTTGTATATCTGGCTTTATATGGGTACTAGGGAATCTAACCCAGGTCATTAGCTTTGCAGGTAAGCTCCTTAACCACCGACCCATCCAGTCAGCCCAAATATTTATTTATTTAATTAATTATTAATTATTGGGTTTCTTGAGGTAAGGTCTCACTTTAGCCCAGGCTGACCTGGAACTCACTCTGCAGTCCCAGGCTGGCCTTGAATTCACAGAGATCCTCCTACCTCTGCCTCCTGAGTGCTGGGATTAAAGGCGTGTGCCACCACACCTGACCAAAATATTTTAAAATAAATAAGTAAAAACAAGCATGGTGGCAGGTGTTTGAAATCCCAGTGTTGGGAAGTCAAAATCAGGCAGATCCCTGGGTCTTGCTGGCCAGTCAGTCTAGCCTACTTTGCAGGCTCCAGATCGTTAAGAAAGCCTGTCTCAAAAAAAGGAGGATGAGATTTCTGAGGAATGAAATTCAAGGTTGTCCTTTAGCCTCCACACACGCACATATGTGCATGCACACACATATTCAAACTTCAAGGAAAAAAGAAAATTCCAGCTGGGTATGTTTGTATATGCCTGTAATCTTAGCCCTTGGGAAGTAGAGGCAAGATGATCAGGAGTTCAAGGTCATCTTTTGCTACATAGTAAGTTCAAGACCAACCTGTGCTACCTGAGACCCTGCCTCAAAAAAATAAAACTGGGGGGTGGTGCTGCATGCCTTTAATCCCAGCACCCAGGAGGCTGGGGCAGAGGTCAGAGGATCACTGTGAGTTCAAGATCAGCCTGAGACTACACAGTGAATTCCAGGTTAGCCTGGGCTAGAGTGAGACCCTGCTTTGAAAAACAAAACAAAACAAATAGATAAAATAAAGAAGAAATAAAGAAAAATAAGGAGGAGGAGGAAGAGAACAAAAATATATCAAGCATTATCCACTGGGAATTGGGTCCACCCGTGAGGAAAGAACTAAATTGAAAACTTAAATACATCCCAGTCTCCCCATTGTTAGATAGGGAAACTGATGGGAAAGGATGTAAACACTTAAAGTCATTCAGATTGATGGTGAGAGAGGTGAGATGATCCTGGGAGGAAAAGAGCGTGCCCACACTGTGTTGTTTACTTGGCTTAAAGGCAATGCAGACCAATAGATCACAGTAATCGTTATTCCCCTGTGTGGGGAGAGAGCAGCATCCAAAGGAAATAATTCATTCTCGGAACTGTTTAATTGTTTTCTTCTTATTGCTTCCTAGGCTGCCTGGACTCAGCCTGTGGACTGGGATGGTCTCATTCATAAGCAAAGAGGCTTGCAAGGTTCAACTCAGAGGTCAGCAGCAGTGCTCAATGAGTGTGACCCACGCTAGTGTTAGTACTAACGGAGGCTCACGTCCTCTTGCCTATGCCCCCGAGGCTGAGACAAGTAATAGAATGCCTCCTCCAAGAACCAACCGTCAACTTGTAGGCACCAAGTCACCCGTCGCTTTTGTATTCTGCATACCCTGTCTGCTCCATCTTTTGTTTGGGGACCCAACCAACTCCACTGCTTGAAGACGAGCCCAGAGCTGGGGAGATGACATAGCAGTGAAGGTGCTTGCTTGCAGAGCCTGCTGTTCTGGGTTAGATTCCCCAGTACCCATGTAAAGCCAAAGCCAGGTGTGCAAAGCGGTTCATGCATATGAGTCCGTTTGCAATGGCAAGAGGTCCTGGTGCACCCAGTTTCTCTATTTCACTCTTTCTCCCCTAGCAAATGAATACTACACACACACACACACACACACACACACACATACACACACATATATATATATATATATTTTTTTTTTTTTGGTTTTTCAAGGTAGGGTTTCACTCTAACTCAGGCTGACCTGGAATTCACTACATATTCTCAGGCTGGCCTTGAACTCATGGCGATCCTCCTACCTCTGCATCCAAGTGCTGGGATTAAAGGTGTGTGCCACCACGTGGCGTTATTTATTTATTTTCCAAGGCAGGGTCTCACTCTAGCCCAGGCTGACCTGGAAATCACTACGTAGTCTCAGGGTGGCCTGGAACTCACAGCGAGCCTCCTACCTCTGCCTCCGAGAGCTGGGATTAAAGGTGTGCACCACCACGCGTGGCATGAATACGTAATTTTTAAAGTAAACATGAGCCCATAAGCACCTTGTAATCAAGAGGCCTTCCTGCCTGGAACTGCCTTTGTCAGTTTAGAGAACTGACTCCTGGGAGGGGACTGTCTCCCTTTCAGACAGGACAGCAATGTGGGTAGAACTTCCTATCTTTGCAAATGATCACCACAGGAACCCTCTGAGGCTTCTGTCCTTGAAATTTCACCTGCTTTGAGGAACCTAAGATCTAAATCCTGCAGTTAAACTAGGACACTGGTGAAGGGCACGTCTAGGAAACAAAGGACAAACTGTGAAGAGGTTTCTCCCCATGGCTCTCTGCAAAGTGTCCCCCTCCTCCATAGGGTTCTGGGAGTCTTCAGTGAACATGTCATCGGAGTGCACCAGTAAGTTCTTTTCCCATTCACACATCCCTCTGCTCCGAGAGGTATCATTTCTCTGTGCTAGCCCATGGCCTATGATACGTCCTGTGTAGTAGAGACCGAGTCTCCAGAGAAGACCAAAGTGATCCTGGCAGGCAGAGCTTGGGTGGATGTGAGGGGCCACCCTCAAGCAAAGGGAGCATAGGAGTGGCACAGGTAAGGACAGCAGGGGCCTGGAATAAGGAGCGCTGGGCTGAGGACAGGAGCTGGTTGTGAGGAAAGGCTCCTTGGGATGCAGTATGAGGAGGGTGTGAGAAGCCACAAGAGAGCCGAGACTTCTTAATATTCCTAGGCACATGGAATATTTAGCTGAACTTGTAGTTCATAGTTACAAACTCGCTGGGCCTCTGATCCTCCCAAGAGATGCCTTTTTGTGTTTACTGAGATATTCCAGACATTTTTTTTTCACAGTTACAAAAGCAACATGCATTCATTAGGGAAGCATCAAGCAAGCAGAAAAAAAGGAAATTAAAAATCTCACTCTACCACATGGGGTAGCTTTCTAAAGTCCCTTATAAGCCTATATTTATAAAAATTTAATTAAAGAGTGGAAATATCATATATATTGCTGTTTTTAAGTTTTTTTTAAATTTTTACTTTTTTTTTGGTTTTTCGAGGTAGGGTTTCACTCTAGCCCAGGCTGATCTGGAATTCACTAGGTAGTCTCAGGGTGGTCTTGAACTCATGGCAATCATTCCTACAGCCTCCCGAGTGCTGAGATTAAAGGTGTGTGCCACCATGCCCGGCTTTCTTGTTTTGTTTTGACACAAGGTCTCACTAGACAGCGCAGAGTGTTTTCAAACTCAATATCTGACTGCCTCAGCCTCACTTGGGCTTGGAATACAGGTGACAGGTGTGATGTATGTGTGTGTGTGAGTGAGTGTTTGTGTGTGTAATGGGTTTTTATTTGGAGGCACCATATGAGTGTGGAGGTCAGAGGACAACTTACAGGTCCTCAGTGTCCACCTCATTTGAGGCAAGGTCTCTCACTATTCACTGCTCTGCTGACCAAGCTGGTCCGCCAGCTTCGCAGAAAGTCTCCTGCCTCCACTTCCCTTCGCACTGTAGTGCATTCTGGGACTACAGTAGTCCACTGCAGCCTCCCGTTCTGAGGTCTGCAGGTCAAACTCGGGTTCTCATGCTTGCGCAGCAAGTGCTTTATCCACACAGCCGTCTCCGGCCCCACAGGCGCTGTTCCACAGGCCCTGCACCGTGGGCAGCGTTCTGAGCTAACAAGAGGGCAGCACTTTCCGGAGTCGCAGGGCTGGTAGCGGCGCTTACAAAGTTTACCCTGCCTTCTGGAATGTGTTGGACTTTGCCATCCATTTCAGTTGTCTTTTTCCCCGTAACATTTCCTTCTGTGACAGAGAATGCCACCCGGACAGCATGGACATCACCCAGGGAGCTGATTTATCCTCACTCTCATATTCTCTCTCCCTCTCTTCTCTCTCCTTTCTCCAGACTACAGGAGCTGGAGGAAGGTCATTAGTATAACTGTGGCAGTTCCTGGCCACCCAAACTTTGGTTACATCTATACAAATTCTTATTCTAGGTGAAAGGGCAATATTAGCTGCTCAGGACTTTAATTGGGGTTTCTGGGACACAGAAGCCAGAATGTGTCCTTACTCTACAGAACACACAATAATCCATGGATCTGAATGTCAGGTTTGATTAATCTGGTCTTAACTCATTTGACTGACTCAATTCTCCAACTGAGGAATAATTCGAACAAAAAACTTTAAAGCAGGGCGGGTGTGGTGGCACACGCCTTTCATCCCAGCACTCGGGAGGCACAGGTAGGAGGATCGCCGTGAATTCGAGGCCACCCTGAGACTGACTACATAGTGAATTCCAGGTCAGCCTGGACTAGAGCAAGACCATACCTCAAAAAAAACAAAACAAAAAAACAAAACAAAACAAACCAACCAAACAAACCTAAAAGCAGGTGCAAAGGAAAACTATCCTTTTGAGAATGTAAGAGCCAAAGGAAGGGTAGGACTCCTTACAGCGTGCTCCCTCCAGACATAAAATGGCCTGGATATCCATGACCTCACAGTGCCTGACACTACCTACACAAGACCATCATAAGAGGAGGAAAAGATCATGACATCAAAATAAAAGATAGCCTGATTGAGATGGGTAGGGGATATGATGGAGAATGGAATTTCAAAGGGGAAAATGGGGGGACAGAGGGTATTACCATTGGATATTTTTATAATCATGGAAAATGTTAATAAAAATTGAGAAAAAAAGAGAAAACTATCCTTTTGAGAGCTAGCAAGAACATAGACCAGTGAAGGGGAACAGTCCTGCGCCGCCCTCCTGTGACAAGGGAAGAGCGTGTCCTTTTGTCCAGTCTCTACCTCTCTTTCCTTGGATCTTCTCTCTCAGTCCCACTTGCTGATGTGCCTTTTGAAAATATTTTATTTTTATTTATTTATGAGAGAGAAAGAGAGAATGGGCACAGTAGGGCCTCTAAACCACTGCAAACAAACTCCAGATGCATGCGCCACCATGTGCATCTGGCTAAGCCACTGCTCCAGCCCCTGCTGGGCCTCTGATTGTTCATGATGTGTTTAATGTCCCTATGTTCCACCCAAACATCACTATGTCTTTCATGGCTAGTGTTGAGGGATTCCAAGTGGCAGTAGTCTGGTATTTAAAGTCAGACTTACAGAGTTGGAGAGATGACTCAGTGGTTAAAGGTGCTTGCTTAGAAGGCCCGACAAGCCTGGGTTCAGTTCTCCAGTACCCACATAAAACCGGATGCACAGAGTGGCTCATGCATCTGGAATTTATTTGCAGTGGCAAGAGTGCTGATGCTCCCACCTCTCTCTCTGCTTCCAAATAATTAATAAATGAAAATATTTAGAGTCAGACTTATAATAGCTGACATTTGTTGTTTTAAATTTATTTTATTTACCTTTCATTTATAATTATTCCTACCTTATAGATAACAAAACCAAGACTTAGAAATGTACGTAATTTGCTAAAGTTCACCTGGTTAGACATTCACAGAACAGGATTTCAAACCCACATCCACCTAATCCCAGAGCCATTTCTTAAACTTAGACATGAAGAAAAGGAAAGGAGCAACCACAAAATAAAGCCCAGCAAGGCCAAGAGAAATGCTGACAGGATCCATCCCATTCCTTCTCCATGCGTAGTGTCCACTGTTATACCTTGGCTAACAGGGCCCATTACAAAGCTATTTGCTCAAGGTTACCTCCCCCACCCCGCCCCTGCCATCAGATGGTTTGTATTTATAGCTGTCTTAAACACCATGGGCAGTACACTCTGACTCTGTGCACTGAATTTGTTATCTGAGCAAAAATTTTCTCAAAGCAAATTTGCTTTATTTAGTCCTTGTTTCTTGCCAAAAAATTAAAAGGACAATTATTTTTGGTTTAAAATGTATTTGGGGGTGCTGTTTGAAACATGGTGTCACACCGCAGCCCAGGTTCACCTTTGACTCACTGTGTAGCCCAGGCTGGGCTTGAACTGGAGGTCATCCTTCTGCCTCAGCCTTCCAAATGCTGGGATTGCAGGCAGGTGTCATCATTCCCAGTCGCTTTAAAATTTTGTTCCAATTAGTCCTCAGTTTTAGTATTGTGTCTGTCAAATGAGTTAAGGCCAGATTAATCACACCCGACGTTCAGACCCATGGGTGATTTTGCCATCTGTAGAGTAAGCACACCTTCGGGCTTTCTTCTAAAGACGCCACTGACTAGCATAGCTCTGTGTTGTTTACAGTCACGCATGCTTCACTTCACTGCCTGCGTGCTAAGGAGAGCTTCAGAAAATTCATGCCTCAGGAAGCCATGGCATGGAATTATTTGGCAGGATGTTGTAAGTACATATAATTACATCTTCCCTCCGTTCTGTGATGGTGGTGATCTAAGTAATGTGCATCAACAGAAAATAACAGCTACATTAATGCTACCAGCAAGGAGCTCCCAGCGCTTGGGAAGAACTCTCTCATTTTCATCTTAGCACCGTGGGTGTTCAATACTTTTCGATCTGCCAAACTAACATAACCACCATCTTTGCAGAACCAAGAATCCAGGCAGAGGGACCAATACTGACCCTGCTCCCCATTTCATCCCTTTTAAAGTCAACTGTGACTGTGGCTGAGACCTTGCGAGTGCGAAGTTTTCAACCCTGACCAGTGCATTGGGCAAGTCCCTTCTGTTTTCTGAGTGCTGCTTTTTGCTCTGGGGCAAAGGACCGGTTCTACCTTACTACGGATAGGGCAGTGGTGAACAATAAGACAGCAGCACAGTGGACAGGGCTTGATCATGGGAACGGAATAATGGGTTTCCTCATTTATTCTACCGGGTCTTAACTCTTGCTTTGTTTTTTTGGGCATGTGAGCTGCAAAGCCGGGTTAGGATTAGAGCTAAAAGGACTTCTCCCCTGCCTGGTATAAAAGCATGTGATTAAGTCTTAAGAGTAGATCTCAGGCAATTCTGGGCACAGTAGTGGGAGGTACAAAGGAATAGGAGAATTGCAGTTCCCGGCCTGGGGAGGCCAAGCCAGTCCACCTGGTCAAGCAGGTTATCTTGGAGGAAGGAAGGTTTGCAGTCCAGCCAAGTGCGGATGAGGCTGCTGGGGCCTTCTTTAGGCTGTGGGCCAGGTTGCTGCTCGGGGTGCTGGGGAGAAGGCTCACTGAAAAGGCGCTTTCTTGCAAAGCCTGCCCCTACCCTCGGTCCTATTCTCCAGGACCCATGTTAAAGCCAAGATGCACAAAGTGGTGCATATGTGTGGAGTTTGTAAGCTGTGGCAGGAGGTTCTGGCGCGCCCACTGTCATTCCCTTTCAAATAAATTACTTTAAAACAAAACAAAACAACAAACTTCTCCTCTGGACGCTTGGGTGTGCAGGGTTTGACTGCATCCCTAGAAGACAGGCAACCGAGTTGAACTCTTGCCTTGTCCTTCACTGTCCAACGTCCTTTGGAAGGCGTCTGCACTTCTCTAACGCCGGGGAGAAGAGCGAGCCATCTCCTCCCATCCCGTCCCTTTCCAGCACGTACCCGGGACACGCAAGCTCCCCAGGGCAAGCGGCCCTGGCCTGCTTGGATGACCCCTCTATTCGAGCAGGCATGGGGCCTGGCAAAGCTGCCCGCTTTATGGAGCCAAACAAACATCAGTGTAGTTAGGAGGAAGGACTCCGTCAGCCCCGAAGACGCTCGCGACAACCGGGCGCGCCCTCGGGCTCCGGCCCACGGCACGGCCGACACGGGGGCGGGAGCAGGTGCGCGTCCCTCCGCCGACGGGCGCCCGGGGGTGGGGGAGGCCGTCGGCAGGCCGAGCAAGCCGAGCGCCGGGGCGCGGTAGCCGCTCCGCCGACGGGAGGACTGCGCCTGCGCCAACCTCGCGCCGGGATCCGCGCGGCCCGCGGCGACAAGCCCGGCGCGTCCAGCTCCGACTCGGGTCTTCCCGAGCTCCGCTCCCTCCGGGACGACCACGCCCCACCAGCCGAGGCGAGGGCCTCGGTCGCCAGCCCGCCTCGCCGCGCCTGCGCCTGGGCCCGCGTGCGCACCTCCGCCGAGGCCGCGCGCCGGCCGCGGGCGGCTCCGCAGCTGCGCAGTTGCACGTCCGGGTCCCCTTTCCCTCCTCCCCCTCCCTCCCCTGACGCCGGCGTGACGTCACCACGCCGGGCGGCCGCCATTACACAGAGCCGAGCTCCGGGGCCAGGGCGGACGGCGGAGGCGGAGGCGGCGGCGGTGGTGACCGCGGCGGGCGGGCGAGCAGTGCGGAGAGCGGGGCAGCGCTCAGCAGCCACCGGGGACCGCGGAAGGACCCCGGGAGCCGGCGGCGGCGTGTGCGTGTGGCCCGGTGCGGGCGGCGGCGGCGCGGGAGCAGCGCGGAGCGGCAGCCGGTGCGGGCGGGCGGGCGTCATGGACGAGAAGTTGTTCACCAAGGAGCTGGACCAGTGGATCGAGCAGCTGAACGAATGCAAGCAGCTGTCCGAGTCCCAGGTCAAGAGCCTGTGCGAGAAGGTGAGCGGCGCTCGGGCCGGGGCGGGCGGGCCCCCGGCGGCGGCGGCGGCGGGCGGGGGTGCAACATGGCGGAGCGCCGGCCGCGACGCCCTCCGCCCTCCGCCGGGCCTGGCCCTCCGGCGCGCGGCGCCTCCCGAGCGAGCGGCCCGGCGTCCCCGGCCTCCAGCGCCCTCGTTGGTCTTCGTCGTCGTCGTCGTCGCCGCCGCCGCCGCCTAAAATGGCGCCGCTCGGCGGCTCCGGGGCTCCGGGGCGGGGACGGGATGGAGATTCGGGGCCGCGGCGCGGCGGGCCGCTCGGCTATTGTGCCAGCCTCGGCCGTGTGCGCTCGGCGCTCCCAGCCGTCTTCTTTCGGGGTCCTCCTGTAAAAGGGGGTCTGGCGTGACGCCGGAGGACGTGGCTAGCCGGGTCTCTGCGAAGGTCGCGGGGAGCCTGCTCTGGAGGGGGTGGGGAGCTCAACTTTTCGTAGTTGGAAGAAATGGGGGATCGGCCGGTGAGTCAATAAGGAGCTTGTGGATGGGAAATCGAGGGTCGGTTCGCCGTGATTTGTATACTGACTCGGATTGACACTCGGCGTTTTGCCCTTTATTTTTAGAATGAGTATGGTAAACTGGGGCAAGGTTAAATTTTGTATCCTCGCGCTTTGTTGAAAAAGTCACTTGACTGTTTTCGTGGCGGCAGGTAGCCGGGGTGGTGGGCACTCTGCGTGCAGACCTGGCGCCGGTTTCCTTGTCTCTGGGGGTACTGAGAATGGGTTGTTGCAGCCCGTGTAGTAACCCTGAACTTTGCGTTTTGTGCCACCACCTAATTCCGTGGGCTTTTCTTTAGAGGATGGGAAAAGATGTTGGCTGTCAGCTGTGTTGTATTTTTAACGTTTTGTCAATTCAGCTTTCTAAAGTATATAAACTTTATTTTAATGCAGAGTCCTGGAATGCTAGTAGTTCGTATTAGTGAAGAGAATTTTTGGAGCGCTCCTTTGTGCTTTGTGAAAATTGGGTCCATGAGTTTGATGTATATTCTTAAGATAGCTTTTCAAAAACTGCTAAGGAAAGTTGGGGTAACAAGCCAAATTTAAATTTATTTCATCCCAAGCCTAGACAAAACTTCACTGCCAGTTGATGAATTGGCACATCTGCTGGAGTTAATTGTTTAATTTTGGTTTTTCAAGTTAGGGTCTAGCTCTAGCCCAGGCTGACCTAGAATTCACTGTATAGTCTCAGGGTGGCCTTGAAACCTCAATCCGCCTCCCAAGTGCTGGGATTAAAGGTATGCACTATCACACTCTTGCTTGAATTTTTTTTAATAGTATTTGTATTTATTTACTTTAGAGAGAGAAAGAGAAAATGGACACTCCATGGCCTCCAGCTACTGCAAAGGAACTCCAGGTGCATGTGCCATCTTATGCATCTGGCTTATGTGGGTCCTGGGGAATCGAACCTGGATCCTTTGGCTTTGGAGGCAAGCACCTTAACTGCTAAGCCATCTTTTATTTTATTTTTTTATTTACTTATTTGTTTGTTTATTTATTTATTTTAGTTTTTCAAGGTAGGGTCGGTCTGTACTCCAGGTTGACCTGGAATTCAGTATGCAGTCTCTGGGTGGCCTCAAATTCATGGCAATCCCCCTACCTCGCTGCCTCCTGAGTGCTGGGATTAAAGGTGTGTGCTACCATGCCCAGCTTGAATTTTTTTATGAGTTTAAAAAATATTTATTTATTTGAGAGAGATACAGAGCCGGGGGGGGGGGGCTGTGCACCAGGGCCTCCAGCCACTGCAGACCAACTCCAGACGCATGCGCCACCCTGTGTGAGTCCTGGGGAATCAAACCTTGGTCCTTAGGCTTCATGGGCAAGCACCTTAACTGCTAAGCCACAGGCCCAGCTTGAATTTTTAATAGTAGCAATCATTGTGTGGTGGTGGTGTTTTGGGTTTTTTTAGACTGAGCCTTCCTGATTATCCCTGGCTGGCTTGGTACTGGCTGTGTGGACCCAGATCCCAGCCTCCTTACAAAGTGCTGAGATAACAGGTGTGCACTGTCATGCTCCCCTTGAATCTCCTGTTTTGACCTTTAATTCCCTCACATCAAATGAGGTCGGTATTTTAAAGGTTTAGAAATAAGCCTTTAAAATTACTTAATAGCTGGGGCTGTCTGGGATGGCCTCCTGGCTGGAGTTGGATCCCCAGCACTGTAAGTAAATACTTACTGTGTATTTTGAGTCAATAAGATGACTAGTCATTTGTGAGGAAAGCTTTGGAAAGAGCATGGTGTAGCTGTGAGACCACTCGCTCTACTGCTAGGTAGACCTGGTCACTGGTCTTCTTGTGCATGAGTCACTGTGGCTACAGTGGGACAGCTGATTTACTTGATCCTTATTTCCTGACTGCAAAGAATTAAAACTTGTGAGGTCACTTCAAATCTGAATTAGCACTTATAAATTAGTGCTTTGTGTTATTGAATATCCAGGATTACATCTATTGTAAGGGGCCCAAAAAGCAATAAAGAACAAATTGCACACATTCTCTAGGAGCTTGGAATCTGCTTAGAGATGTTGGTGTGGTGTGAACTGAGTAGGGAGAGACTGAAGTGAGAGGTGTGCTTTGGAGACTAAACGGGAATGTTTGTATTGGGCCCTAAGGTGTGGGGGGTGGTGGTGGCTGAAGCCTGAAGGGTCTGTACAAGTTCGTTGTTTTCCACTCTGATCTCAGACTAGCGAGGCCCGTCAGTTTAGATTGGTTTCTCTGTGTCCACATTTAGTTCTGTGAACCAAAAAAGTGAATAATGCTTGAAGCTAGGTGTCACACAAAAGTTCCATGAAACAGATTGGATTTTGATGAAATACTCCCAGTCTAAATGTCTTTAATTTGTATTTCAACTTTTGAAACTATATAAACCTAAAATAAATGAATTTGACAAGTTTTGAGATCTTGATAGGCCTTTTTTGTACAAGTCCTTCTAGTAAAACAAGTTACATTTCACCAATATATTTGCTGCTCATTGCTTTTATTTTTTTTAATTGACTTTTTACACATACACATGTGTACTTAATTCCCCAGGGTCTCTTATAACTGCAAATGAGTGCTTGTCAGGCTTTACATGGGTGGCTGGAGAATTGGACACAGGCAGGTAGACTTTGCAAGGAAGTGCCTTAACTGCTGAGCTCTAAAGCTAATTTTTTTTTTTTTTTGGTGGGGGAGTGCTTGTTTTTTCAAGGTAAGGTCTCATTCTAACCCTGACCTGGAACTCTGTAGTTTCAGGCTGACCTCAAACTCACAGCCATCCTACTACCCCTGTCTCCCAAAGATTGGGATTAAAGGCATGTGCCACCACACCGGGCAAGTTTAGGTTTAAAAAAATTTTTTTTATTTACTTATACGTATGTATGTATGTATGGCATGCAAGAGTCTTACTGCTGCAAAAGAACCCCACTTTTTTTTTTTTTCGGTTTTCCGAGGTAGGGGCTCTCACTCTAGCTCAGACTGACCTGGAATTCACTATGGAGTCTCAGGGTGACCTCGAACTCACGGTGATCCTCCTACCTCTGCCTCCTGAGCGCTGGGATTAAAGGCGTGCGCCACCACGCCCGGCAGAACCCCACTTTTTTTATGTCCAGCTTTCCATGGTGGCCAGGGAATTTGTACCTGGCCTGGTAGGCCTTGAGCCAATTTTCTGGCCCCTTAGTTAAATGTCCTTTTTGGTTTTTTGAGGTAGTCTCACTCTGATCCAGGCTGACCTAGAATTCACTATGTAGTCAGTCTCAGGGTGGCCTCAAGTGATCCTCCTCCTTCTACCTCCCAATGCTGGGATTAAAGGCATGCGCTACTACATCCCGTTTAAATGTCCTTTTTTTCCTCCGGGTTTTTTTGAGGTCAGGTCTCACTTTGTATCCCCAGTCTGACCATAAACTCACATCCATTCTCCCACCTCAGCCTTCCAAGTTCTGGGATTAAAGGCTTGCCCTACTCAGTTAAAGTTTTAAAAGAGAGCTGGAGAGATGTCCCAGTGGTTCAAGGCCTTTTGCCTGCAAAGCCTAAGGACCTTGGTTAGCATCTCCAGTACCCACATAAAGTCAGATGCACAAAGTGGTGTGTGTATCTTGAGTCGTTTGCAGCAGCTAGAGGCCCTGGTGTGGTTTGAATGTTGAGAACAAACCGGTGGGGGTGCATGTACCAGAATATTATTTTTTTTCTTTTCTTTCGATTTAAATTAGTATTCTTACTTACAGATATTATGCAAGTACTCCAATAGGTTAAGTGATTTGGCCACAAAAGCTAAAACTAAGGTTGCCTGGGGAGATAGGAATTCTAATCCCAGTGTTCTAGGCTTGCCTCAGAGATCTTTTTTTTTTGGGGGGTGCAGGTGAATTGGGGCCAAATGAAATTGTAGAATCAATAATTCTGTAAAGTGAAGCATTATCTGTCCTGTTTGAAAGCTTCCATTGATACCCTATACTGTTGTCCTACTTAATTATTCCCTCAAGTAAGATTGGTGAAATGAAAACCTTAGGTCATTTTCCTGCCTTAGATAAATATAAATCATGATAATGGAGCTTTCAACTATTATATAAAGTGTAACTTTTACATAGCTAGTGTCACTTATAAAATACCTTTCTTTTCACCTATGTAGCTTCCTTCCATAAACATGTGTGAAATGTTTTATGATCTCCCAGCCATGAAGTGGTACTGTAGATTTGGGTTAACGTAATGAGAAAACTGTTCGAATTACATAAAAGTTTCCCCAGTCCTCCCTATTTTCTTTGTTGGGGGCCAAGAGTTCTGTGTTTTCAAAACCTGGCATTAAAGGTGAATTGCATGCAGTAGCAAGAATGACAGACCCGGGAAACCACCTTGGTGGTGCAGAGCTGTAACCCCAGCTACTTGAGCCGAGGCAGGAGGATTGGGAGTTCAAGGTCCAAAAGATGAGTCCTGGGGGAATAAATGGGATAACATTTATATGTGTGTACAATCTAGTGTTCCTCTATTTTATGAAGCAAATTCTTTTACATTGTAAGTAGGGTGTCGAGTAACCTTTGTTTAGTGGGGAGAAGGTAAGGTAGGGAATCCAGAAGACTCGAGTTTGGGTTGAGGTGATGGTGGATTCTTTTTTGAGGGTGCTGAAGAGAGATAGACCAGCACTGCTTTTGACTGTTTATCTTTGTTTTTTCAGGGTAGGGTTTCACTCTAGTCCAGGCTAACCTGGAATTCACTGTAGTATCTGGGTGGCCTCCCAAATGCTGGGATATAAAGGCATGCACCACTATGCCTGGCTGGACTGTTTATCTTTTTTTTTAATTTTGTTTATTTTTATTTATTTGAGAGTAACAGAAAGAGGCAGACAGAGAGAGAGAGAATGAGAGAGAGAGAGAGAATGAGTGAGAGAGAGAGAGAGGGCACGCCAGGGCCTCTTAGCCACTACAAACGAACTCCAGATGCATGTGCCACCTTGTGTATTTGGTTTACGGGGGTCCTGGGGAATTGAGCCTTGAACCGGGGTCCTTAGGCTTTAGAGGCAAGTGCTTAACCGCTAAGCAATCCAGCCCATTGACTGTATATCTGTTTTTAAAATTATTTTTTATTTATTTGAGAGAAAGGCAGATAGACCAAGAGAGAATGGGCATACCAGGGCTTCAAACCACTACAAACGGAACTTCAGATACATGTGACATGCTGGCTTATGTGGGTGCTGAGGAATTGAACCTGGGTCCTTAGGCTTCACAAGCATGTGCCTTAACTGCTAAGCCATCTCTCTAGCCCTAAAAATATTTTTATTTGCAAGCAAAGGGAAAGAGAGAGTGGGAATGCCAGGGCTTGCCACTACAAACTCCAGAACTCCAGATGCATGTGCCACTTCGTGCATCTGGCTTCATATGACTTGAACCGTAAGACATCGAGTTTTACATTCAAGTACCTTTTACCTTTAACTGCTGAGCCATCTCCCCCCCACTTTTTTTTTCTGGGTAGGGTCTCACTCTGGCCCAGGCTGACCTGGAATTCACTATGTAGTCTCAGGCTGGCCTCGAACTCACAGCAATCTTCCTACCTCTGCCTCCTGAGTGCTGGGATTAAAGGTGTGTGCCACCATGCCCAGCTTTGACTGTTTATCTTATTTCAGTTTTCCTTCGTTTTTTAAAATTTTAATTGTTGTCTGAAAAGCTGTCCTGCCCAAGCAAGATCCTGAACTGTACTAGGATTAGGATGGGAAGGTGGTCATTGTTTAAATAGCTTCTTTAAAAAATATATTTGTAAGAGAGAAGGGGTACACCAGGGCCTTCTGCCACTGCAGTAGAACTCCAGACACATGTACCACTTTGCATCTTGCTTTACATGGGTACCAGGGAATCAAGGCTGGTCTGTTGGGCTTTGCAGGCAAACCCTCTTAGCCTCTGAGCCATCTCCAGCCCTGTAGCTTTTGTTTTTGCTATGGAGTAGAGTATTAAAGAAGGTGGTGTCCGTTTTGGGGTTTACATATTAGAATGGATGAGCAGAACAGTGAGAGGCGATGTCTATTTCCCAATGTGGGCCAACCTACCCTCCTTCTAGGGTCTTAACTTGCAGTTTTGGGCTGCAAACTGTAACCCTGACAGGCCTGAACTCCCTATCCTTCTATTTGAGCCTGCAGAGTGCTTGGGTTGTATCACCAAACCTGGCTTTGAAATCTAGTTGTTTCTTTTTTGTCGTCTTTGTCACTGTCCTCGTTCGTTTTTTTGAAGTAGGGTCTTGCTCTTGCTCAGGCTGGTCTCAGACTCACAGTAATCACAGCAAACTGGGGGGGCACATATGTCTGGAGTTAATTTGCAGTGGCTAGAGGCCCTGTGCGCCCATTCATATTCTATCCATATATATGCATTTCTTTGTGACCTATTATCTATATAACAAGCAGTAATGACCATTATCCATTTCTCTTGAGTAATTTTTTGACTTAGTAAAAACACTTAGCTGGTGTTTGTGGACAGAACAGAATTTCAGTGATGGAAGAAACCCAAAAGACCATCCAGGCTGTCATCCTGTACAGATCAGGCTAGAAACAGACCCAAAGTGGGTGAATTTTGTATGTGAATTACATACTAATTTATCCTTATGGAAGTGATTGGAATAGCTTAATTCACTCGCTTATGTAGGTTTTTAGTAAAGAGAGAGATCAGTTCTCTTGTGCAAGATGCATGGCTTTCATTGTTGAGCCATCTCCCCAGCCCCTATTTTTATTCATTTATTTGTTTGTGTGCATTTGGGGGGGGGGTTGTTCACCAAGGTCCTTTGCTGCTATAAACACCAGACTCTCTTGTCACTTTTTTAAGCTTTCTAAAAAATATTTTATTTATTTGACACAAAGAAAAAGAGGCAGATAAAGTGAGAATGGGCAATCAGGGCCTCCAGCCACTGCAAACGAACTCGGGACACATGTGCCCCCTTGTGCATCTGCCTTATGTGGGTCCTGGGGAATTGAGCCTCGAACTGAGGTCCTTAGGCTTCATAGGCAAGCGTTTAACCACTAAGCCATCTCTCCAGCCCTCTTGTCACTTTTTGGCATCTAGCTTAACTGGGTACCTTGGAAATTGAACCTGGACCAGCAGGCTTTGCAAGCATATGTCAATATAATGGCTTTACTAGTTATTCCTTTGGGTAATTTTCATGTTTTCTTCTAAAATACCCTTGAAGTTATACCAAAGTAGTAATGTTAAATAGAACATTTTAATTTCTTTAATACCTAACGGGTTGTAATACCCTGATTAAAAGTAGTATGCTTGGGGCTGGAAAGATTGCTCAGTGGTTAAAAGTACTTGCGGCTTAAAGCTGGGCATGGTGACGCACGCCTTTAATCCCAGGACTCGGGGTACAGAAGAAGGAGGATCACTGTGAGTTGGAGGCCATCCTGAGACTACATAGTGAATTATGGTCAGCCTGGGCTAGAGCAAGACCCTACCTCAAAAAGAAAAGAAAAGAGGGCTGGAGAGATGGCTTAGTGGTTAAGGTGTTTGCCTGCAAAGCCAAAGGATCCCAGTTTGACTGTCCAGGACCCTTGTAAGCCATATGCACAAGGGGGCCCAAGCATCTGAAGTTTTTCAGTGGCTGGAGGCCCTGGCGTGCCCATTGATTCTCGTTGTTTCTCTCCCTCTCCCTCTCCCTCCTCCTTTCTCTCTTCCAAATAAATAAATATACATTTTAAAAAAGAAAAGATACACAAAACAAAAAAACTTGGGCATGTCTTGCACTTGTATATAAGACTCATTCTCAAGGAAATACGTACACAAGTGATACTAGGACACCACATGCTCTCTTGCCTTTGTGTGTTCCACATGGGTGTGCACATCTGCACACATGTATACATCACACCCACACAATTTTGTACTTTCACTTCAGGGGCTGGAGATGTGTTGTGGCCGGTGGTGGAGTGCTTGCCTGGCATACATGAACACTTGGAAGGTAGACAGGAGGATCAGAAGGTCAAGATTATCCTCATCTACATAGCGAGTTCAAGGCAAGCCTGGGAAACACAAGACCTTGTGTGGGGTTGGAGTTATGTTGCTGTACTTCAACAAAGATTGAAGCCTGGTATGGTGGTACATACCAAAATCTCAGCACTCAGGAGACTGAGACAGGCGGATTGCTATGAATTTGAAGCCAGCTTGGGTTACCTAGAAACAAACCTGCCAGAGCTATATAGCAAACTGTCTCATGATCAGTAATAATGGTCAAAAAATGATTTTTTTCACAAAATGTTTTAAATTTTATTTGCGGGGGGGGGGGGGGTCGGGACGAAAGAGGCAGCTAGAATGGGTGTACCAGGGCCTGCAGCCACTACAAAGGAACTCCAGGTGCAGGTAGGATTGCAGTGAGTTTGAATCCACCCTGAGACTACAAAGTGAATTCCAGGTTAGCCTGGGCTAGAGCAAGACCCTACCTCGGGGGGGAAAAAAAAAGGTCTATGTTAGTCAGATGAGGCTGAGTTCAGGCCAACCTGGACTGTGTAGGGTAAACCTGTTTCAAAAATTAAGGGCTGGGAATGCAGATCAGTGGGCGAGCCCTTTTAAACATAAGAGAAAGTTTCTGGTTTCTTCCTGATCTGTCTCAAGTAGCTAGCATCAAAAATGAGTATTAACTCCAAAGATTGAACCAACATTTGAATTTGAAATAAAGTACATGTTTTTTTTAACTTCTTTATTGTTTTGGTTTTTCATGGTAGGGTCTCACTGTAGCTCAGGCTGACCTGGAATTTACTATGTAGTCTCAGGGTATCCTTGACTCATGGCGACCTTCCTACCTCTGCCTCCCGAGTGCTGGGATTAAAGTCTTGCGCCACCACACCTGGACATCCCCATCTTTTTATTTGTGTGTGGGTGGGAGGGGAGGAGATTGACTCACTATGTAGCTAAGCTGGCCTAAAACACACTATGTTGTCCAAAGTAGCCTTAAATTTAGGATCCTCCTGCTTCAAGCTACTCAAGTGTGGAAATCACAGGCATGAATTACCATGCAGGTCTACTAGTATTGACCTTAACATCCAAAGTGAGCAGTGTGTGGTCCTGGCTGACTTAGCGGTCAGTGACAGCTTGATGAGAGTGCTTCAGAACCATTGCTACTTGGGCTGCAGGGGTGGGGGGAGACCCCACCTCTAGTGGCTATAGATGCCTCTGTCCCTGTGGCTTTCAAAGACCCAGCTTTGGGGGAGGCAGGAGCTTCCTTCTGCACTGAGTGCTGTTCTGATGACGGGTGCCGCCATGTCATGCGCTTGGGAGCGCGGGACAGTCTCGGGTGTCAGCCTCACCGTCCACTTTGTTGGCAGTGTTTCTTGCTCACCACTGTGTTTACGGGCTCGCCAGCTTATGCTTCTGGGGATTTTCCTGTCTCCACCTCCCACCTTTCCATAGGAGGGCTGGCATTAAAGAGTAACTTTACATGGCTTCTGGACAGCTGACATCAGTACTCATGCTGTGTGGCAAATGCTTTATCCACTGAACTACCTCACCAGGCCCATTTTCCCTTTTTTTAAAATTTAATTTTTAATTTATATATTTTTCATTGACAGCTTCTATACTTAGACAATAAACCATGACATTTCCCTTCTCTTCCCTACTTTCCCCTTCACAACTCTGCTCTCCGTCATATCCCCTCCCTTTCTCCATTAGTCTCTCTTTTAATTTGATGTCATCTTTTTCTCCTATTATGAGGGTCTTGGATATCGAGGTCAATTCCTTTCTGGACAGTTGCATTGTAAAGAGGGGTACCCTTCCTTTGGCCCATCTTGCTTTTTAAGTGCCTGATCCATAAAATAGAAATTCATAGATGTGTTGTGCGACCCTTTTCTGCAGTATAAATAACAAGAAATGATAGTTATTGTGTGCCCTTAAGGAAATTATGACTTGGTGAATCTGTTGTTAGTACATTAATTTTTCTTTTAATTGCCTTCCTTCAAACGTCCTGATACGGATGGGCCTGGAGACATGGCTTAGTGGTTAAGTGCTTGCCTGTGAAGCCTAAGGACCCTGGTTGGAGGCTCAACTCCCCAAGACCCATGTAAGCCAGATGCACAAGGTGGTGCATGCATCTGAAGTTCATTTGCAGTGGCTGGAGGCCTTGATGTGCCCATTGTCTCTCTCCCTCTTTCTCTGTCGTTCTCAAATTTAAAAAAATTTAAAAAGTCCTGATATGAATGAGTTACAGTGGTTTACACAAATCTACTTTGATTTCATGTTGCTTTGATGCTAAAGATGCCCCGCATTTAAGAATTCCAGCATACAGGGCATTTCCTTTATAGCTGATTCACTTATAGCGGTTGAAAATGAAGTTAAAAGATACCAGAAGGCAAACCCAAAATACCAAAAGGATGTTGATAATAAGCTAATGTCCCCAAAGATTTATGTCAAGAGTATCTCCAGAATATTTGGATTTTTAAGATAACATTTTTATTTAGAACAGTTCCTTACTTATTTCTAATTTTAGCCTTATTCTAGAAAGTTCCTATCAAATCTTTTTTTTTTTTTTAGTTTGATCTATTTAATTCCAGATGATACCACCTGAATTGCAGGATTCTGATAAGTCAGAGTAGGGCATTAATTACGTAGTTTTACAAACTTAATTTCAATCCTTTTCTCCCATGATTACAGTCACTGAGAAATTTGGTGGCCTGGAAAAATGTTTTAGTGGAAGCAGAAATGGTTGGCGTGGCTTTGGCTTCAATGCAAACATAAGATGAACAGTACTTTCATTCAGAGTCAAAGTGCTGGAATGAAACAGTGATTACTAAAAACCACCCTAAAACTAACATTGATGAAATTGCTTTGAAAAGCTGGTTCTGTCATGTACTTTATTATGCTAGAGGTGTAATTGTATAACCACCTTTGAAATAGGATGGTGTTTGGAGGGAGGCCTGCAGGCTTTAGAGGTGATCCATTAGAGGGGCCCATCAGGAGTACATAGACTTCTCACGCCAGCCTGTAGCACAGTGCCTCTCAGCCCTCTCTTACTTTTCCTAGTTGTACAATAATCTTCAATGGAGACATTTAGCAGATAGTGAATCATTAGTAAATGTTTATTGGCTGGATGGTAGCTTCTTTTTAAAAATTATTTATTTTGGGGGGCAGAATGGGCACACCAGGGCCTCTAGGCCCCGGAAACAGACTACAAAAGCATGTGCCACCTTGTGCATCTGGCTTTATGTGGGTACTGGAGAATTGAACCTGGATCCTTAGGCTTTGCAGGCAAGCACCTTAACTGCCGAGCCATTTCTCCAGCCCCTGAATGGTAGCTGCTGCTTCTACACTTAAAAGTGATATTTGAGGGCTGGAGAGGTGGCTTAGCAGCTAAGGATCACTGTGAGTTTGAGGCTAGCCTGGAACTACATAGTGAATTCCAGGTCATCCTGGGCCAGAGTGAGACCCTACCTCAAAAACAAAACAAAACAAAAATTATATTTGAAAGTAGGGTCTCACTCTGGCCCACACTGACTGGTTGTGAACTCAATGTAGTCTCAGGCTGGCCTCCAGCTCACAAAGATCCTCTACCTCTCTGCCTCCCAAGTGCTTGGATGAAAGGCTATACTGTCATGCCCAACTTCAAGTAATTTTTTCTAAAGTCAGCCTAAAAAGTATGTCTGTTTGTCCATTTGTAAAAGAAGCCTTTATTTTGGTAAAGAAATAAAGGCTGACTGTAGTAGCACACACTTTAATTGCAGCACTCTGGAGGCTGAGTTCCAGGCCAGCCTGGGGCTACGTAGAAGTCTGTCAACCTGGGCTAGAGTTGAGACCCTGCCTCCAAAAAAAAAAAAAAAAAGACGAAAGAAATACAACAAAGTAAGGGGAGAAGTTTTGATGTCTAAAGAACCTTTTGTAACCTAGGAACCTGGAGTATCTTCTTAATGCTAGAACTCCAAAGCCAAGAAAGTGGCTCTTTCATAGTTTCATAGTTTGGATGCCAGTGATCCAACTTAGATGGAAAATTGGAACGTAGTTTGTTAAGCGTAGAAACTCCTGATGCTGGTGAGTGAATGAGCAACTGGGTATACATCTTCTGTATATAAGGGGTGGGGTAGTCAGTGGACAGAATCTAACCATGTCTTATATAATGAGATCAAAAATGCCTGTGGTTTTATCTTCCACCAAGTTTACCCTTTACAGGACATTAAGTGTGAGGAAACTTACCTTTTTTTTGTTGTTGTTAGTGCTGTTTAATGCTAACTGTATCATTTTTTTTTCTTCCATCTGTAGGCTAAAGAAATCCTAACAAAAGAATCCAACGTACAAGAGGTTCGATGTCCAGTCACTGTCTGTGGAGATGTGCACGGGCAATTTCATGACCTCATGGAACTGTTTAGAATCGGTGGCAAATCACCAGATACAAATTACTTGTTTATGGGTGATTACGTTGACAGAGGATACTACTCAGTGGAAACAGTTACACTGCTCGTAGCTCTTAAGGTAATTTCATTTTTATTTTTTATTTTATTTTATTGCTTGAGCTATTGGAACTGGGTAAGGCAGCCCTCTTTGTGCTCTTTCTCCAATTTATCATCTTCATCCCAATGTTAAATTTTAGAAGAAACTTCCACATTTAGGAATGCAAACCGTGCAAGTGTTCACCCTAGGCTCCTGCCTGCTGACAGCTCAAAATGCAAACATGAGAAAATGTACAGAATTTGAAAGATATTGGAGGACTGGTCAAGTAGCGATTTTAGTTTAGTACATTAGTTATAAGGAGGTAAAATAATTAAATTGAAGTGTTAAAAAAAGTTCAAATATCAAATTTTGGAATATTTACACTCAGACAATCCAATGAGAATTTTACTGAGGAAGAATTTAAAGAGGAAAAGAACATTACATAAAAATAATTATAGCATTATCCTTAATATTAGAAAAATTGAACTAAATACCCAAGAGTGTGTGTATATCTAGATTATACTTTGTCCCAGTGAAATAATTTGCAGGCATTAAACATGACTGGGCGTGGTGACACATGTCTTTTATCCCAGCACTTCGGAGGCAGAGGTAGGAGGAAGGCTGCAAGTTCAAGGCCAGCCTGAGCTACAGAGTGAATTCCAGGTCAGCCTGGGCTAGAAAAGAACCCCCCCCCAAAAAAAGTGATATTTGTGGCCTGTAATCCTACTTGTATAGAGAGTTGGCCATCCTGGGCTACACAGAAAGCTCTAGGACAGCTGACTAATACAGTGAGATCCTGCTTAAAAGAAATGCTAATAGTTCAAAGAAGCGGTTACAGCATGTGAAATATACAGATGAAGATGAAGCACAATGAAGTTGGTTTTTGGACAGGCTGCTGCTTTCTGCCTTTCACTTGTAAAAAATGTTTGACTTGTATATTTAAGGTAGAAGCTTCTCTCCCCTTTACCTAGGCAACAGCCTCATTTTTATCACAAAATATTTAAAATTATAAAACTGCTATCATCAACTTTTCTAATATTAGAGAAGCAGTGGGATCTGGTTTTATTTAGCAGGAGATGAGTTTTAGGTGACTGATAGGTGAATTCTGTAAGGAACTGCTACACTGTGGAGTCACTATGCTTTGCACTTATCCGGGAGTCTAGATTGGACGGTGAGAGGTTCCTGTGGAGGCTAATACTGTGGAAGGAGCTGGTAGCCTGGGTCACATGCAAGGAATGTGCTGTCTTTAAGAATTCAAGCCCAGAGCTGGAGAGGTGGTGCTGTGTTGTGCTGTGCAAACATAAACACCTGAGTTCAGAACCCTAGTACCCATTGAAAAAGCCGGGCCTGGCGACGCACTTCTTTAACCTCAGTACTCAGCAGACAGGAGATAGGAAGATTACTGCGGCTCATAGTGTTCCAATACTAAAAATAACAGCTCTAGGTTCAGTGAGCTACCTGTATTTGGGTAAGTAAGGCAGAGCAGTAGAGTAAAACACCAAGTGACTCCTGGCCTTCACATGCATGTGCATAGGCACACACATCTGCATACACACCATTAAAAAAAGAGACGGCTGGGCATGGTGGTACACACCTTTAATCTCAGCACTCAGAAGGCAATGGTAGGATTTCTGTGAGTTCAGAGCCAGCCTGAGAGTACATCGTGAATTTCAGGTTAGCCTGGGCTAGAGTGATACCCTACCTTGAAAAAAAAAAGACCAAAAAAGAGAGGGATTTAGGGAGGTCACAGATGTAGGGAAGAAAATGGAGAACTGTCTCAAGTCAAGGGGAGAAGCCTGAAGAAGACATAACAGCTGCCAACATCTTGATCTTGGATTCCTTTGGTGCTGGATCATGTCAGCCTTTACTTAGTAAGTGAATCGTGGAGGAAAGGATGGCCCTTTCAGCAACTAGTGTTGGAACAAATGGATCATAAACCTAAATATAGGAGCAAAAGCTATAAATGTTGGGCTGCAGAGATGGCTCAGCAGTTAAGGCGCTTGCCTGCAAAGCCAGTGGACCCATTGCTTGACTCTCCCGATCCCATGTAAGCCAGACACACAGTGATGCAAGCACTGAAAGTCACACATGGGCACAAGGTGGTGTGAACGCCTGGAGTTCGATTGCAGTGGCTGGAGGCCTTGGCATGCCAGTTCTCTATTGCTCTCACTCCCTCTCATTAAAATAAATAAAATAAAAGGCTAATCTCCCAGGTGTGGTGGCACATGCCTTACTCCCAGCACTTGGAAGGCAAAGGTAGGAGGATCTCCATGAGTTCGAGGCCACCCTGAGACTATGTAGTGAATTCTAGGTCAGCCTGAGCTAGAGTGAGACCTTACCTTGACCAAAAAAAAAAAAAGTCAATCTGTTGGGCTAGCCTTAAAAAGAAAAAAAAAGGTATAAATGTCTATAATCAAATGTAGGAAAAGGGCTGGAGAGATGGCTTAGCGGTTAAGACACTTGCCTGCAAAGCCCAAGGACCCATGTTTGACTCTCCAGATCTCACTGGAGCCAGATGCACAAAGGTGAGGCAAGCACAAGGTCACACATGCCCACTAGGTGGTACAAGTATCTGGAGTTTGATTGCAGTGGCTGAGGTGCCAATTCTTTCCCTCTCTCAGAAATGTAGGATAACAATGTTTATGATTTTAAAGCTCTGTTAATATTAATAAGGACCATGATCGTGGCCTAAGGACACCAGTCAGTAGAGGTTCGATTCCCAGGACCACAAAAGCATGGTGGTGCGTGCCTATCATCCTAGTGTGTAGAAGTGTGGTGGTTTGATTCAGGTGTCCCCCATCAATTTAGGTGTTCTGAATGCTGGGTTCCCAGTTGATGGAGATTTGGGAACTAATGCCTTCTGGAGGCAGTGTAGTGTTGGGGGTGGGCTTATGGGTGTTATAACCAGTTTCCCCTTGTCAGTGTTTGGCACACTCTCCTGTTCCTATTGTCCACCTTATGTGGACTAGGGGTGATGTCCACCCTCTGCTCATGGCATCCTTTTCCCCTGCCATCGTGGAGCTTTCCCACAAGCTGCTGTTGGTTGGGTGATTTCTACCAGCCAGGTGAACCTGACTGCAACAAGGAGGTAAAGAGAGGAGGATCAGAAATTGAAGGTTTGGGCTAGAGGGATGGCTTAGCAGTTAAGGCGTTTGTCTGCAAAGCCAAAGGACCCAGGTTTGATTTCCCAAGGAACCATATAAACCAGATGCACAAGGGGCCATACGTGTCTGGAGTTCGTTTGCAGTGGCTGGAGCCCTGGCGCACCCATTCTCTCTCTCTCTCTCTTTCTCTTTCTCTCTGTCAAATAAATGAAAATAAAATATAAAAAAAATTAAAAAAGAAATTAAAGGTTAGCCTTCGCTATATAGTGACTTTGAGGCCAGCCCGGACCACATGAGATCCTATCTCAGAAGCCCACAAAGTTCTTCCAAAGGCATAACAAAGAGTTATGTGTTTGTGTTAAGGTTTTAGTTTCTTCTTGGTACTAGGAATTGAACCAAAGTCTTCTCCCAATTCTAAGTACATGCTCTATCACTGAGCTATATTCCCACCCTCAAATTCTTATTTATTATTGTTTATTCTTTATTTATGTTTTGGTTTTTAAAGGTAGGATCTCGCTGTCTCATATATAGGTTTTTGGGGGGGGGGTTTTGGTGTGATCTTTCAAGATAAGGTCTCACTCTAGCTCAGGCTGACCTGGAATTCACTGTTGTCTCAGGGTAGCCTCGAACTCATGGCGATCCTCCTACCTATACGTCTCAAGTGCTGGGAGCTGGGATAAAGGCGTGTGGTAGTGCTTGCCCTTCATCCCAGTGTTTGAGGGTGCTGAGGTGTGGGAGGCTTACTGTGAGTTCAAGCCGGCCTGTATTTTTTGTTTGTTTGTCTCATTCTAGCCCAGGCTGGCCTCCGCTCACAGCCATCCTGCTACCTCAAGCTGAGTGAGATTGATTAAGGGCATGCACAACCATAGTCTGCTTAACAAGACTTTTAAGACAGTCTTACTGTGTAACCCAAGCTGGCCTCAAACTCAGTACTTCTTCCATGGCCTCCTGCCAGGGTTGTAGGCATGCACCACCATGCCTAGCTTGAGAGATTGTTCAATTTAGTTTTTAATTATTTGCCTGTGAGTGCACACCCTCCAGGGCCTCTTGCCACTGGCAAATGAATATCAGACACCTGGGCCACCTTTTGTATCTGGCTTTCATGGGTAGCTTGGGGCTTTAACCTGGGCTGGAAGGCATTTGCAAGCAAGCTCCTTTAACTGTTGAGCCATCTTGTCAGCCCCGAAGGCGTAATTTTTTTCAACTGTTTATTCACAACTTCCATAAATACAGATAGTATACCATGATCATAATCCTCTTTAACCATCCTCTCCTTTCCCCTCCCAATCCCTTCTCCACTGAATCCCTTCTTTCTAACCAATCTCTCTTTTACCTTGATGACATCAACTTTTTCCTCCTGTTAGCAGATGTGTAGGTACCATCAGTCACTGGAGTCATGAATATGAAGGCCACTTTGTGTCTGGATGACTGCATTGTAAGCAGTCTTCCTTTGGCTCTTACATTCTTTCTGCCACCTCTCCTCCAATGCAAGACATCCCCCCCCTCCCCCCCGAGGTAGGGTCTCATTGTAGCCCAGGCTGACCTGGAACTCACAAGTCTCAGGGTGGCCTTGAACTCATGGCAATCCTGTGAGCCATCACGCCGGGTGCAAGACAAATTTTTAAATACTTTTATTTTATTTTGAGAGAGAAAGAGGCGGAGGAGGCACATCAGGCCTTCTGGCCACTGCAAATGAACTCCCAACGCATGCACCACCTTGTGCATCTGGCTTACATGGGCCCTGCAGAATAGATTCTGGGTCCTTCGGCTTTGCAGCCAAGGACCTTCACTCCTAAGTCTCTCCAGCCCATGACATAATTTTTAAATGGGCAATGTACTTACGTAGATTCATCACCTAAGGAGATGCAGGTTTAGGAAATGTAAATTAAAGCCATAATGAGGTGCCCTCTGTTTCTCATTTGTTAGTACAGCTATAGTCAATAATGGTGATAGGGCTGGAGAGATGGCTTACTGGCTAAGGCACTTGCCTGCGAAGCCTTAAGGACCCAGGTACAATTCCCTAGTACCCACGTAAGCCAGATGCACAAAAGTGGTGCGTGCATCTGGAATTTGCAGTGGCTAGAGTCCCTGGTGTGCCCATTCCTCTGCCCCTCTAATAAATAAAATACAATATCTTAAAAAATGATGGCAATAATGCCAAGTACAGGTGAACATGCAGAGAATTAGGGTCCTCATACATTGTTGAGAATGTGAAATGGTCCACCCATGTTTGAAAAATTTGGGAATATACCTACCATGTGACTTCACATAAATGATCGTTGTAACAGTTATTTGTGATAGCCGGGGAAGGGTGGAGGAGGGAGCCAACAAAACTAGAAACCATCACAGCTCATCTTGCAGAAACAAAATGGAGGTGGGCATGGTGGCTTGTGTCTATAATCCTAGCCCTAGGGAAGCTGGGGAAGTTGGTCCCCATGAGTTCAAGACCAACCTGGGCTAAAAAGTAAAGATTGTGTCTGAAAAGAAAAGGGAAAAGAAAGCTAGAAACTGTAATGTAATGCAGTGAGGTGCTGTGACTGTAAACAGGAACTCCACGCTGATGTGGTACAGCATGGATGAGCTTCAGAAATACTCAAGTAATAGCACAAAGGCTATGCTTTATATTTCTATTTATATTACACTTCTTGAAAAGGCATTCTCGGGAGACATATTGGTGGTTGCCAGGAGCTAGGAGAGTGGGTGGGATTGGGGAGTGACTGCAGATAGCATAAGGGATCTTTGGGAGGGATGGAAGAGCTCTAAAACAGGGTTGTGATGGTGGTTGCATAACTGATTCACTAAAAGCCGTTGGTGTGGAGAAAATTCATACCAGGTCTTAAGCTCCTTAGTTTATACTTCACGTAAAGTTGGTGGCAGAGTTTGGTTTTAATTGAGATGATATTGGCAAACACCTTATGGGTATTTTAAAATGTTTCTAATTGTGATTTCAGTTCTTTGTAATGTAGGGATATATGTTATTTTTGCAACAACATTGGAATTCTGGGTTTCTCTATAGAAAGTTTCCTGAAATGTTATTTTAATTTTTTTTGTTGTTGGGTTTTTCAAGATAGGGTCTCACTCTAACCCACCCTGACCAGGAATTCACTATGTAGTCTCTGGGTGGCCTTAAACTCATTACGGTCCTCCTACCTCTGCCTCCCAAGTGATGGGATTAAAGGTGCACACCACCACACCCCGCTGTCATTTTGATTTTTGAAAGAGCCGGCTGTTTGATATTTTCCTTTTTGTTGTTTTAGGTTCGTTACCGTGAACGTATCACCATTCTTCGAGGGAATCATGAAAGCAGACAGATCACACAAGTTTATGGTTTCTACGATGAGTGCTTAAGAAAATACGGAAATGCAAATGTTTGGAAATACTTTACAGATCTTTTTGACTATCTTCCTCTCACTGCCTTGGTGGACTGGGCAGGTTTGTTCATCTTCACGCTCACTGCTGATGGGCGCTGGCTTCTTTCTTAGTGTTCAGATGCCACTGGCTTTTTCCTCAGCCCCTTTGGACTTTGGTTTATTTAATACATTTATTTATTTATTTTTGAGGTAGGGTTTCACTGTAGCCCAGGTTGACCTGGAACTCTCTCTGTAGTTTCAACTCAAAGCAGTTCTCCTCCCTATGCCTCCAGAGTGCTGGGAATAAAAGCGTGTGTCACCACGCCCAGCTTTGGTAAATATTGATGGCTTTTTAAAAAAATTTTCTCTTTGTATCAGATACCAACCTGTTTGGGATAGAAAATGTAGCCCATTCAGCTTTGGAGGCAATTTTTCTGAATGAGTGTAAGATGGAAAGATACCAGGACCTAGTTGCCAGTCTCAGTAGAGGTGTACCCAGGAAGCTTACAGGAAAGCCCTGTGCTTGTGAAGATACTAACCAGTCCTTTGGCAGAGTTAAGATTAGAGACACATTTTGTGGGAGGAGCTAATTGAGTCCGCTTGCCATGGGGATGATTTGTCAGGAAGAAAGGAAAGGTGGGCACCTAGTAGGGCCCATGTGTGGTAAAACGATGACTGGGCAAATGATGGATGCTGTTGCCTAAAGCTTAGTCCAAATTATGTTAAAGCTTCTCTTTGGTGAAATTAACATTTTTAATAAACCTTTTCAGATCTTCTGTCTCCATGGTGGTCTTTCACCATCCATAGATACACTGGACCACATCCGAGCACTTGATCGCCTACAAGAAGTTCCTCATGAGGTTTGGCTTTTGTTTGCTAAGTTCTTGTCAGAAACCTTTTCAGAAGAGGAAAAGTTTAATTGTAACTTGAATTTATATTCTTTAATCCTCAAAAGCAACCCCAGAAGATGTGAATGCTCCTGTTAAACCCCACTGTTCAGAAAAAGCTTAGAAGTGTTTCATTGTCACAGTATTTGTGGGACATTACTTTATCTTCACCTGTCTTACCAGTAACTCACACTGCCTGATACTGAACCTTGCCCACAGGCAGATGAGGGGCATGTTGCTATTGGGGTGTCATCTGTCCCTCAATAAAGACTTTGAGAAATGGCTTTTATTACTGCAAAAATTTATTACTGTTTTCAGTAAATACCATTCAAAAAGTTCCTTTGGTGGATGCTATTTATGCTGAATTACCCAAATCATGAACTTGGCCTTTTTGTAAAAGATAGCTTCTAACCTGGATCTGGTTTTTAGGGCCCCATGTGTGATTTGCTGTGGTCGGATCCAGATGATCGTGGTGGTTGGGGTATATCTCCTCGAGGAGCTGGTTACACCTTTGGCCAAGATATTTCTGAGACATTTAACCATGCCAATGGCCTTACGTTGGTGTCTAGAGCTCACCAGCTGGTGATGGAGGTATGTGTGTTCTGCTTTTTGAAATATGATTTGCTTCTTAGCAACTTAGGTAGAGGAGTTCTGCACTGTTAACTCATGAAATATTAAAAATATTCTTTCTAGAGTTTTGGCAGTAGAGTGGAAGCCTTTTCATTAAGTGCCCACAAGTATTCGAATCAAGCCTGTGGTGGCTAGCACAGATCACATGTGGTTTTAGGGAATTTCTAAAGGCTTGGATTGTGTATGCATGTATACATGTATGCATGTAGGAGATGAATCACCCCAAAATGTTGAGGCGGTCCTTGGGTGATTGTGACTTGAAAGAAAAAACTAAAGGAAAACATGCCAGGGTTCTTCATAAAAACAGTGATTAGCTTTTTTTGTTTGTTTTGTTATTTTTTGTTGTCGTATTTCAAGGTAGGTTCTCACTCTAGCCGAGGCTGACTTAAAATTCACTGTGTAGTTTCGGGGTAGCCTTGAACTCACAGCTATCCTCCTACCTCTGTCTCTCAAGTGCTGGGATTAAAGGTGTGCACCACCACGCCCAGCTTTGATTAGCATATTTTTAGAATTAAACACTATTAACATTTTGTGATTATTGTCAGTCATATCTGACTTAAAGTTAGGGAGAGAAACTTGTGGGTGGCTGGGAAGATAGCTCAGTGGGTAAGAGTCCTTGCTATGCAGACCTGAGGGCCTGGGTCTGATTCCCAGGGTCCATGTAAAATGCCTGTAACCCCAGCACTGAGGTGGGTAGAGACAGGAGGATGCTTGGGGCTCGCTGTCAGCAAATCTAACCAAAAACATACAGACTCTGTCTCGGGGAAATGAGACACTCCATGTCCTCCTGTGGCCTTCATATATATGTGTGCGCTCAGGGGCACATGCACCTGCATACACTGCACATACCCTACACATAGACACAGTTGTGAGCAATACGAAACACAGAATGTCACAGAAATAGCTCATGTTCAGGTGGCTCCTTAGGGTTTTGCACTGCAGATACTAGGATGGGTATTTCACTTACAGCTGAGCAGTGACTAACACAGGAGCCTTCTGCTGTGACTGATGAGAAAGTTAATACTGCTCTGCTCTCTTGAAGTAGATGTTTTAGTCAGTTTTCGGCCACTGTAGCCAAACATGTGATCAGGTACTTGTTTGTGCAGGAAAGGCTTGTTTGGGCTCGTGATTCTGGACTCACTTTTTCTGTCCCTTTTTCTTACAGGGTTATAACTGGTGCCATGACCGGAATGTAGTAACAATTTTCAGTGCTCCAAACTATTGTTATCGCTGTGGCAACCAAGCTGCAATCATGGAACTTGATGATACTCTCAAATACTCCTTGTAAGTATTTCTACTCCATCCCACCACTTGTTTCCCTTGTTCAATAGTTAGTTTTCATCAGATAGGCAAGTGTGTACACTCTTTAAATGAAGTACAATTACAATTCAAGTTTTAGTTGGAATAGATTTTCAGATCGCAGAAATTAACTTAACCTATATAAACTACTTGTAATTTTTTTTTGTCTTGCATTTGTGGTGTGTAGAAGTGCTTATGGAGGCCAGGGGTTGATGTTAAGTGTCTTCCTCATTCACTCCACTTGTGAGGCATGATCTCTCACTAAATCTGGGCTTTCACTATTTGGCTAGTCCTCCTGTCTCTGCCTCCCCAGCGCTGGGAATACAGGTACAGACTGCCGCACCTGGCTTTTACATGGGTGCTAGGGATCCGAACTCTGGTCCTTATGTTTGCACAGCAAGCACTATGAGCCAAAACGCCAGGTTTTAATTTTTAAACCTGTTTATTTATTTATTTGACAGATAAAGAGGGAGGGAGAGAATGTACGGGCGCTCCAGGGCCTCCAGCCACTGTAGACAAACTCCACATGCCTGTGTCCCCTTGTGTATCTGGCTGACATGGGTCCTGGGGTATCAGGCCTGGGTCCTTTGACTTTGCAGGCAAACGCCTTAACCGCTAAGCCATCCCTCCAGCCCCTAAACCTGTTTTTATTATGACGTAATTAAAGTATATTTGGAGGCTGAGAAATGAGATACAACATGTTAAAATTTTTTTTTCTAATATTTCATTTATTTATTTGAGAGATACAGAAATAGGCAGGGAGAGAGGAAGAATGGGCACACCAGGGCCTCCAGCCACTGCAAACAAACTCCAGATGGCATGTATCCTCTTGTGCATCTGGCTTACATGGGTCCTGGGGAATTGAACCTGGGTCCTTTGGTTTGCAGGCAAGTGCCTTAACCACTAAGCCGTCTCTCCAGCCCTAAATTTTTTTTTTTTTTTTTTGGTTTTTTAAGGTAGGGTCTCTATCCCAGGCTGACCTGAAATTCATTATGGAGTCTCAGGATGGCCTCGAACTCATGGCAATCCTCCGACCTCTGCCTCCCGAGTGCTGGGATTAAAGGCATGAGCCACCACGCCCGGCCCTAAAAGAATTTTAACATACTTAGTAGAATCCTTATTTCAGAGGATCTGAGGAGCCCCTGGTAGCTGGCAGGGTAACACCTGTAATGCTAGCAGGAGTGTCAGAAGATTACAGTCACTCAGCTGCTAAGCCAGTTCAAGGCAGTCCCTGGCTGGTTGAGACCATGTCTTTAAAAACCAAAACAAAACTTAAATGTATGATTATCCCACAATAGGGCTCTGTTTTTGAGATGAGGTCTTGCTTTGCAGTTGGCTTGGAAATGATCTTGCTTCAGGCTGTCAAATGCTGAGCTCCTAGGCGTGTACTGCTGTGCCCAGCTCTGTGATAGGTGCTTTTCCAGTGTGGCCTGCTAGGCTGGGTAGGAAGGACATGCATGCAGCTGAAAAGATGGCAGGCCTTAGCTTTGGTTATTACCACATGGGTGTCTTGTGATAGAAACAGTAAATCTTGTCTCGTTTTCTCAGCTTGCAGTTTGACCCAGCACCTCGTAGAGGCGAGCCACATGTTACTCGTCGGACCCCAGACTACTTCCTGTAATGAAATTTTAAACTTGTACAGTATTGCCATGAACCGTATATTGACCTGATGGAATGGGAAGAGCAACAGTAACTCCAAAGTGTCAGAAAATAGTTAACATTCAAAAAACTTGTTTTCACATGGACCAAAAGATGTGCCATATAAAAATACAAAGCCTCTTGTCATCAACAGCCGTGACCACTTTAGAATGAACCAGTTCATTGCATGCTGAAGCGACATTGTTGGTCAAGAATCTGGCATAGCGCTATTTGTAGTTACTTTTGCTTTCTCTGAGAGACTGCAGATACTAAGATGTAAACATTAACACCTCGTGAATACAATTTAACTTCCATTTAGCTATAGCTTTACTCAGCATGACTGTAGATAAGGATAGCAGCAAACAATCATTGGAGCTTAATGAACATTTTTGAAAATAAGTACCAGGGCCTCCCCTCTACTTGTGAATTTTGAAATCGTTTTGTTTATTTTCAGGGATACCATTTAATTTAATTGTATGATTTGTCTGCACTCAGTTTATTCCTTTCTCAAATCTCAGCCCCGTGTTCTTTGTTATTGTCAGAAAACCTGGTGAGTTATTTTGAACAGAACTGTTTCCCCTCCTGTAAGACGATGTTACTGCACAAGAGCACTGCAGTGTTTTTCATAATAAACTTGTGAACTAAGAACTAAGAAAGTCAAATTTTAATTGTATCAGTGGGCAAGACTGGTGCTGTTTATATTTAAACAAAAAAGATGAATTAATTGATAAGTTTTGGAATTTGTAGAATTCCAGGCAAAGAAAAATAAATCAAGGCCACTATATAACCTCTCTGGCAACTTCTTGGCATTCTTCAGAACGTCAGGACCTGTGTGTGTTACATGTACTACAGTTTGTTATGTTGCTGGTCTGCTCTTGTAAGGAAACTGCTGTTTCAGTAAGACAGCACTGTTAAAACCGTGTAACTTGACAGTTAAGTTTTTAGGGGTTTATTTAAAATGGCATGTTTCAGGTAGAGCCTGACAAACTAAATGATGTGTCTACTTAGTGTAGTCTCTTGGTTATAAATACGTTGCTATGTATATTACCTAAACTTAAGTGATTGACAGATTGGTAAGTTCTTAACAAACACTTGTACATTACTTGTCAAGTCATGTGATCATAGTTAAATTTGTCTCCAATAAGAACGCTGTTAGAGCATTAGCTTGTATTAAGTTCTTTAAGTGGTACCAGTGAAATTGAATAGAAAACTATAGTTGGATAATGATTTAGTGTTTTGTCCCAAAGACAGAAGTGGCACTGAAGTGCCAGTGCTCAGCATTGATTGAATTTCCCTCCTTTTATCCTGTGAATAGGATTAAACTGAAGACAGCTTTTCTGTGGGAACCGAATATTTGGTATTTAAAGCTACTTGGGTATACTTCAGGATGCTTGATCATTGCTGTGTGAGTGTAGTAAATAAATGTCTCCTTACTTTGTACTGTGTTGAATTTGGAACCAACAGAAGTTACGGCATTTCCCATGTAAAAGAAGCTTGCTCAAGATACACATATACACAGCTTGAAAGTGTGTGTGCATGGTTGGAGTAAATTTCTTAATGGTCCACTGTTTCTGTCGTCCCTGACCTCATTAAGAGAAGATCTGGTGGTTTATGAAGTTAATTGTGCACATCAAAAATGTGTTGTTTTCTTCATGTCTCCATGTGATTCTTTTTGCTTTACAAGAAGCACATCCCCCACCTTTTCTCCCTCTGGAGCTTTATGTCTTTCCACCTGGCCAAACAGGTAACATTGATCTACAGCGGTTTTAATCCAGTGATCTGGACACCCAAGCTTCTGGTTTGCAGATCCTCTGATAATGCAATTGACTCTAAATCTGTATCTTCAAACAGCCACATATGGTGGTGTCCTCTTCATACAAATTCTTACGGTTTAACAGAACCGGGCTGGTGGCAAAATTTGCTTGGCCTTGAGTAATTTTGTAGTTGGAAAACTAACTAGGCTTTCTACCTAAACTAGAAAGTGTTTGTATTTTAACCTGCTTGTGAAATGGATAAGGTAGCATTACCATAATTTCCTAACAAAAATCTGTATTTTATGGTTGGATGGAAATCACAGGTTAGGTGAAAATGTTTTCTATACAGGAGCAGATAATGTTATTTTTCTTGGGACTGGGGAAATGGCTTAGTGGTTAAGATGTTTGCCTGTGAAGCCTAAGGACCCCGGGTTAATTCCCCAGTACCCACATAAGCCAGGTGCACAAGGTGGCACATGTGTCTGGAATTTGTTTGCAGTGGCTGGAGGCCCTGGTGCACCCATTCTCTTTCTCTTCCTCCCTCCCCCCCCCCAAATAAAATATTAATTTTTTTTTTTTTTTCCTGGGAGCAAAGGTTTATTAAGAATGAGTGTTCTGGGTGGAGGAGATGACTCAGTGGGGAAAGCACTTTCTGTGCAAAGTATGCAGACTGGAGTTGAGATCCCCAGCACCCATGTAAATGCTGGGTGGGGCGTTGTGCCACAGTTCTTGGGAGATGGAGATGAGTTCCAAGCTGGCCAGCGAGACTAGTCAAATCAGTGAGCTCTTGACTCAAGTAAGAGGTCCTACCTCAGTAAGTAGAAAGCTGCGTGGCAGGATCCTTGGTGTTGGCCTCTACCTGCACGTGCATGTGCTTCCACATACATGCTAAACTCATGCAGGAAGAGAAGGAGGGGGTTGGGTTATAGTTCAGTGGTAAAGAACCCACCTAGCACTCAAGCCCTGGCTTCCATCTCTAGCACTGCGAGCAGGAATGGGTGCTCTGAATGCTCTACACTGAGGGCTTCAGAAGTTGGCTTTGGGACCAAACATGTTAAATGATAGGCTTATTATTAGAGGTAGTTTATTTTAAGAAATTTTAATGTTTATGTTTGTTTTTTAAGTGTGTGTTTATGTGTGTAGGATAACTTGAGCCAATCTGGCTTCACATAGGTGAGTAGGGAATTGAACCTAGGCCACCAGGCTTTGCATGTAAGCACCTTTAGCCACTGACCCATCTCCTCAGCCTCTGTTTATTATTATTTATTTACTTGGTTTTTCAAGGTAGGGTCTCACTCTAGTCCAGGCTGACCTGGAATTCACTCTGTAGTCTCAGGATGGCCTCGAACTCATGGTGATTCTCCTACCTCTGCCTCCCCAGTTTTGGGATTAAAGGTGTGCACCACCACGCCCGGCTTTATTATTATTATTATTTTAAGCTGATAATGTAAAAACTGTGTTGCATACAAGTGGTCCATGTAGTGTTTTGATGCACGTATACGTTGTATGATGTTTAAATTAGGCTAAACATCCCTTCTCAAGCATTTACTATACTATTATAAGGTAACTTTCAGAGGCCTTCTGGTGATTTGAAATGTATAGTTATTACCTATGGTTGCCTAGCACTGTACAGTGGCACACCGGAGTTCTTCCATTTAACTGTCAGTACAGTCGGTAATGTTTCATCAATTCCTCCTCGATACCTGCACAAATGCCCCCCCCCCCCCCGCTTGGCTGCATGGTTACGTGTTAGTTGGTTATAGGAGGTGTGTTTTAAATTAAATGTTTCGGTTTATTTTATTTTTTTTTTTTTTGAGATAGGGTCTCACTGTAGCCCAGGCTGACCTGAAATTCACTCTGGCAGGCCTCCAAATCCCAGTAATCCTTTTATGTCCACCCCTCGAGTGCTGGGATTAAAGGAATGCAACACCATGCCTGGCTGGTTTATCATTTATTAATTATTTGAGAGAAAGAGAATGGGCACACCAGGGCCTCTAGCCACTGCAAACGAACTCCAGATGCATGTACCACCTTGTGCATCTGGCTTATGTGGGTACTGGGGAATCAAACCTGGGTCCTTAGGCCTCCCAGACCAGGCCGGGTTTATCTCCCCCCCCCCCCCCCGAGTTAGGGTCTCCCTCTAGCTCAGGCTGACCTGGAATTCACTATGTAGTCTCAGGGTGGCCTTGAACTCACTGCAATCCTCCTACCCTCTGCCTCCTGAGTGCTGGGATTAAAGACGTGCGCCACCACGACCGGCTGGTTTATCATTTTTGATGTCTGCAGAAATGATTTAAGCTATTTGGAGGTAAGGCCTGGACATAGGTCTTAAGAGTTTCCTTAGTTGTGATTTGTATATAGAGGTAAGAACTATGCCACCGCTTTCTAACTAGAAGTTGATGAAAGCTGTATGTGGTGGTTTGCAGGTTCTAGTGACTATTTAAAATGTATCTTGTGACTTACTGGTAGTACACCCCATCCTTGATTAGTATTCTCTTTCAACCATAAATGTGCTCTTGGAAATGGGTTTGTAGCTTAGTAATAGGATGTTTGTTAAATGAGGTGTAGGTTCTGTTCTCAAGAGCTAGTCCTATTTTTCATTAAAGCCTTAATTTGGTCTTACACATTTGTTGACTTTTTTAGGCTTCATAAGTATTTTTAAACTTGGGTTTATTTCTGCAAATTGTGTAAGTACCCTTTGTCAGGGCTGTGTGTTCACCATGCCTGAGGATCTCCATATCTGTCAGTCCAATTATGTGTATTAGAACTGTAAGTACACTTTATTTCTCCTTTTAAAATTATTTGCATATATATATATCTGTACAAAATGTTTTGCTATGCCCTTTTCATACATGTGTATAACGTACTTGGACCAAATGATCACACATCCGCCTTACTGGCATCCTCATTCCCGCTTACCCTACAAGATTTATTTTTATTTCTTTATTTGAGACAGAGAGAGAATGGGCACGCCAGGGCCTCTAGCCACTGGAAACGAACTCCAGATGCATGTGCCACCATGTTCATCTGGCTTATGTAGGACCTGGAGAATTGAACCTAGCTTCACAGGCATGCGCCTTAACTGCTAAGCCATCTCTACAGCCAACTTTCATGTTCTTTATACACAGTTTTTTGTTTTTGTTTTTGTTTTTTTTGTTTTTTTTGTTTTGGTTTGGTTTTTCGAGGTAGGGTCTCACTCTAGCCCAGGCTGACCTGGAATTCACTGTGGAGTCTCAGGGTGGCCTCGAACTCACAGCGATCCTCCTACTTCTGCCTCCTGAGTGCTGGGATTAAAGGCATGCGCCACCACGCCCTGTTTTATACACAGTTTTTTGAGACTAGATCTCATGTTGCCTTACCTAGCCTTGAATTTGCTATGCATCCGTGGCTGGCCTCAAACTTCTACCTTCATCTCCTAACTGTTGGGATTACTAGTGTACTACATACCCAGCACACAAATTTTAAAAAAAAAATTTGAGATGGGTGGGGGCAATAATGGGCATGTCTGAGCCTTCAGCCAAACTCCAGGTGAATGTGCTTCCTTGTGCATCTGGCTATATTTACTTGGGTACTGGGTAAGTGAACCTGGGTGCTTTGGCTTTGTAAGCAAGTGTTTTAACCGCCAAGCCATCTCTCCAGCTCTCCCCCCCCCTCCCCAGGTAGGGTCTCACTCTATCTTGAACTTCCCAACCCCCAAGGGGGAAAAAAAAGGATGCATATGCCACCTTTTGCACCTGGCTTACATGGGCCCTGGGGAATTGAACTTGGGTCCTTAGCATTCACAGACAAGTGCTTTAACCACTAAGCCTTTCAGCCCTACATTTTTTTTAAAATCTAGATTCTACCTTGTGCATCTGGCTTATGTGCATCCTGGGTCTTTTGGCTTTGCAGGCAAGCGTCTTAAACCGCTAAGCCATCTCTTCAACCCTCCGTTCCATATATTGGAGAAAACATGCTAGCCTTGTCTAATATGAACTCCAGCTCCATTTTCCTGAGAACGCTAAGATTTTCTTGTGACTGTTTATGTGTACCGCATTTACTCCCCACTTGTTCATCGAGGGATGCCTAAGCTGATTGCATATCTTGGTCGTTGAGAATAGCAAGTAGTGAGTGTGGGGCGAAGGCATTTCTACCATAAGCTGATGGAGGTTCCTAGTATGTAGCAGGAGTGCGTTGCTGAGTCACAGAAGTTGTTGTTTTATCACTTCTGTGAGACTTCCATACTGACTTCCATTGTGGCTAGACCAAACCTCCATGCTGTGCAGCAGTGTATAGGGTTCCTTTTCAAACTCACAGTGATCCTCCTACCTCTGCCTGCCTGCCTGCCGAGTGCTGGGATTAAAAAAGCATGAGCCACCGTGCCTGGCTTTGTGTTTTTTTTTTTTTTTTTCTTTTTTAATAGGGTCTCATTCCAGCCCAGGCTAGCCTGGAATTCACTATGTAGTCTTGTGCTGACCTCAAACTCATGGCAATCCCCCTACCTCTGCTTCCTGAGTGCTGTGATTAAAGGCATGCACCACCATTCTCAGCCATTGTTTGTATTTTATTTTTTGTTACTTATTTGAGAGAACTAGATAGATTGGATATGCCAGGGCCTCTAGCCACTGCAAATAAACTTGAGTTGTGTGTGCCACTTTGTGTGTATCTTATGTTTATGTGGGTCCTGGGGAATTGAACTTGGTGCTTAGGGTTTGCAGGCAAGAACCATCTCTCCAGCCCGTTTTTTTTTTTTTTTCCAATATTTTATTTATTTGAGAGAGAGAGAGGCAGATGGTTGCACCAGGGCTTATAACCACTGCAGACAAACTCCAGACACATGTGCCACCTCGTGCATCTGCCTTATGTGGGTACTGGGTCCTTGGGCTTCACAGGCAAGTGCCCTAACCACTAAGCCTTCTTAACAGTTACTTAGAAGGAAAGGAGGGGCATGCCGGGATATCTTGCCACTGAACCCCAGATATATTTACATTCCCAGCAATGCTGACTGGATGACATAGAATGTCAATTTACATTTTCCTAATGGCTCAGATTGCTAAACATTTTGTCATGTGTTGATTTTCTTCTATCCTGTTCACTCGTAATTGTTTCCTTTGCTGTAAGGATTTTCCGATTTGATGCAAGCCCGTTTATCAGTTCTTGCTGGCTTTCTGTTGCATTCAGTTCAGGTCTTATATTATGAATGTGTCATCCACCTCAAAGTAGGAGTCTAGTTTAAATCAGTCTTCTGCACATGGATAACCTGTTTCCTGATGCTGTTAAAAGGTTATCATTCTTATCCAGTGTGTTTCTAGTTCCCTTGTCAAAAACCCGATGGGTCGAAGCTGGCTGTGGTGGCACTTGAATTTAATCCCAGCACCCAGGAGGCAGAGTTAGGAGGATCGCGTGAGCTTGAGGCCAGCCTAAGACTACATAGTGAATTCTAGGTCAGCCTGGACCAGAGTGATAACCTACCTTGGGAAAAAAACAAACAAACAAGAGCCTGGATGGGTGTAGCTGTATGGGCTCCTTTGTGGATCCTGTCTTCTGTTGGCCAGGTGTCAGCGTTTGCCCGCAGTGTGCTTCGTTCCTGGCTCTGTTGGAACCGGCTGTGGAACGAGCCGCAGCATTGCTCTTGGAGCTCAGCCCTGCTTTGGCTCTGGGTCTGTTGTGCTTTCATGGGAATCTCAGGGTTGTTTCTGTGAATGCCCTTGGCGGTGTCATGGGGATCACACTGCATGTGGATTGCCTTCAGGCATATGGCCATTTTAGCAATACTGTGCTTACCGGGGGTGGTGCTTGGTGTCTTCCATTTCTTCAGTGTCGTACAGTTTTCATTGTAAGAGTTTTTTCACCTCCTTGTTAGGTTTATCCTGGGAGATTTTTTTGTTTTGTTTTGGTTTTTTGAAATATGCTCTCACTCTAGCCCAGACTGACCTGAAATTCACTATGTAGACTCAAGGTGGCTTCAAACTCATGCCAATCCTCCTACCTGTGCCTCCCAAGTGCTGGGATTAAACACATGTGCCACTATGACTGTTTTTTGTTTTTTTTTTTTGTTTTTAAGAGAGAGAATTGGCACACCAGAGACTCAGCCACTGAAACCGAATTCCAGATGCTTGCGCCACCTAGTAGGCCTATGTGACTTTGCACTTGACTCACCTTTGTGTGTCTGGCTAACATGGGATCTGGAGAGTCAAATATGGGTCATTAGGCTTCGTAGGCAAGTGCTTTAACCTCAAAGCCATCTCTGCATCCCCCCCTTTTTATAGATTTTTAAAAAATATATTTTACTTATTTGAGAGAGAAAGAGAGGGAGAGAATGGACACACCAGGGCCTCCAGCCACTGCAAACAAACTCCAGATGCGTGCACCCCCTTGTGCATCTGGCTTACGTGGGTCCTAGAGAGTCAAACTGGGATCCTTTGGCTTTACAGGCAAAATACCTTAACTGCTATGTCATCTCTCCACCCCCCCCCCCTTAAAATTATTTATTTATTTACTTGAGGGAGAGAGAATGGGTGCACCAGGGCATCTAGCCACTGCAAACTGTAGATGCATGCACCATCTTGGCTTATGTTGGTCCCGGAGAACCGAACCTAGGGTCCTTTGGCTTTGAAGGCAAATGCCTTAACCACTAAGCTATCTCTCCAGTCCTCTCCCTCCTTTTTCTTTTTGAGACAGGGTCTTACCCTAGCCTAGGCTGGCCTGAAACTCACTCTGTAGCTTGTAGCTCCAGGCTTGTCTTGAACTCATGGTGATCTTCCTATCTCAACCTCCCTAGTGCTAGGACTAAAGGTGTGTGCCACCATGGGTCTACTAAAAAAAGAGAAAAAGATATTTATCTTTATTTTCAAGAGAGAGGAATATGGGTGTGCTAGGGCCTCTTGCCTCTGCAGATGAACTCCGGACACATGCACCACTTTGTGCATCTGGCTTTACATGGGTACTGGTTCTATTCCCTGGTACCCATGTTAAGCCAGATGCACAAAGGGGGAGTGCATGCTTCTGGAGTCCATTTTTAGCAGTTTGGGGCCCTATTGCTTGCTCGCAAACAATTTTTTGGGGGGTGGGAGTGGTTTCGAGGTAAGGTCTCACTCTAGCTCAGGCTGACCTGGAATTCCCCCTGTAGTGTCAGGGTGGCCTTTAACTCATGGCAATTCTACCTCTGCCTCCCCAGTGCTGGGATTAAAGGTGTGCGCCACCATACCTGGCTTCAGATAAAAAATTTTAAAAACAGGAAAAGGAAAAGCAAGGCTATGTTGTTGGAAGCAGGTGGGGCGCAGGGTGTGAGAATCTGGCTAGAGGGCTTAGTAGTCATTCAGGGTGCCGGAAGGAGCTGCTGCTATCTGGGGGACGCAGCAGGAGTGGGGCAAGAAGAGGTTAAGTCCCCACCAGCAACCAGGTTGCTCAGGTGGTGCACCACAGGAAGCCTGAATCACATAGGTGACAGTTCAGTCTGGGAAGGTTTGGGAGCCTTTTTGACTTTGACTCATTACAGGCCTGTGTTTAGACCTCTTCCAACTGTGTGTGTGTGCAGGAAACCAAAGAGTGAGGTGAGTCGCCTGGCCCTCAGTAGGCTGTCCTCGGTCCTGGCCTGTGCTGGACAGCTTTTCCTGCAGCTGAGTCTGCCAGCCAGGAGGCTTCGCAACAGCAGCCTTCACAAGCAAACAGGAGGGCTGGAGACATGGCTCAGCTATTAAGACATTTGCCTGCAAAGCCTGACGACCTGAATTTGATTCCCCAGTATCCGTGTAAAGCTAGATCACAAAGTGGCACGTGTCTGGAGTTCATTTGCAACGGTTAGGGTCTTGCTTGCTCTCTCTGTGTGTGTGCAAATAAATAAATTTTGAAAAGCAAATATGAGGAAATGGATTCAAACTCACATTCCGCAATAACACATTACAAAGTGGCTGTAATGTGCCCACTGCTGTTCAGCACCAAGAATAAACATGTGCCATATAGAACCGTGTCCTTGTAAAGCTTGTACTTAATAGAGACAACGGCAACTGTGAAGGGCTTTGCAGGTACTTGTCTGCAAAGCCTCCTGGCCTGGGTTCAATTCCCAAGCCACCTAGGTAAGCTGGATGCAAATTTAAGGGGGGGGGGGGAGCTGGGAAAATAGCTCAGTGGTTAAAGACCCTTGCTTGCAAAACTTGCCAGCCTTGGTTCAATTCCTCTGACAATTACCTAAGTCAGAAGCAAAGAGTGGCACAAGTTCACCTCTGTGGTATCCATTTGTAGTGGCAATAGGCCCTCTCCCTCATACATATGATCACACACACATGCATGTAACTTTTTTTTTTTTTTCTTCCTGAGGTAGGGTCTCACTAGCTCAGGCTGACCTGGAATTTACTATGTAGTCTCAGGGTGGCAATCCTCCTACCTTTGCCTCCCGAGTGCTGGGATCAAAGGCGTGTGCCACCATGCCCGGCTGTAAATAAATATTTTTAAAAATTCAGCTAGACGTGGTGGCATATACCTTTAATCTCAGCACTCAGGAGGCAGAGGTAGGAGGACTGCTGTGAGTTTGAGGCACCTTGTGACTACATAGTAAATTTCAAGTCAGCCAGGGCCAGAGTAAAACCCTACCTTGGAGAAAAAAAATTCAAATGTGAGACGGGAATAATGTGCTATGCTTAGTGGTTAAGGTGCTTGCCTGTGAAGCCTAAGGGCCCATGTTTGATTCCTCAGTACACACGTAAGCCAGATGTACAATGTGATGCATGCATCTGGAGTTTGCTTGCAGTGGCTGGAGGCCCTGATGTGCCCATTCTCTATCTGCCCCTTTCTCTCACTGCCCCCCCCCCCCATGATTAAAAAAAAAAAAAAGAAATAATGCAGGATAGCAGGCAAGACGGTAAAATGAGAGACAGTGTCTTGTGACAGTGTTGACCATGACTGATGACATCTGTAGAGGACTTTGCCTTTAGTTGCTGGGAAAGTTTTCCTATGTGGCAAAATGACTGCTGCATAGGAGCCGCTATTAGTCCCCAGCGTGACTCTCCCACCAGAGCCTGTTGTGTTCACCCAAGCAGCAGGGCACGGCTAGAGAAGCTAATGAAATTCTCCCAGCGGGGACTCCTGGAAGCCAAAGGAACTTACTGCCAAACAACCCTATTCTTCCACAGATGTTCAAGCTTCAAAAGGGCTGATTCACAGTCTGCTCCAATGGCTCCCCAGTCCCTAGACACCGAGGACCCTGCCCATTCACACTTGAAAGCACAGCCAGACAAATGCCACGCCACCCTGCCACTGGAGCCATCACAGCCACAGACTGCCCTGGCTCCTCAGTGCATTATTCCACTAGCATACAAACACGGCTGTGTCTCAGTAGAAACAGACTCCTCTGACCTTGCAGCCCCCAAGCATCTATGCTGCCTTAGGCTCCTGTTAACCAAACTTGAAAGTTTTGTCTGTTATCATCGGCTGGGGGCTTAGCTCAGTAAAGAGCTTTCCCAGCATGCTCAGGGTGCTGGGTTCCATGCCAGCTCCACAGAGAGGAGCATCTGTTCTCAGTCTTCTCCTACCACCTTCTCTTGCTTTTTCTTTACTTTTTTTTTAAGTAGGGTCTCACTCTAGCTCAGGCTGACATTGAACTCACTGTAGTTCCAGGCTGGCCTTGAATTCACAACTGCCTCCCCAGTGTTGGTATTAGAGGTGTGCACCACCACACCTGGCTCTTTCTCCTTTTGAGACAATCTCATGTAGCCCATGTTGGCCTTGAACTTCTGATCATCCTGTCTCCATCTTTTAAATGTGGATTACAGGAATGCACCACCACACCCAGCCTTTTAAAAAATACTTTTGGGGGCTGGAGAGATGGCTTAGTGGTTAAGTGCTTGCCTGTGAAGCTTAGGGACCCCAGTTCGAGGCTCGATTCCCCATGACCCACATTAGCCAGATGCACAAGGGGGCGCACGCGTCTGGAGTTCGTTTGCAGTGGCTGGAAGCCCTGGCGTGCCCATTCTCTCTTTCTCTCTGCCTCTTTCTCTGTTTTGGACTGGAGGGATGGCTTAATGGTTAAGGTACTTGCCTGCAAAGCCAAAGGATGTAGGTTCAATTCCCCAGGACCCACATAAGCCAGATGAACAAGGAGGCCCACACATCTGGAGTTTGTTGGCAGTGGCTGGAGGCCTGGCATTCCCATTCTCCCTCCCTCCCTTTTCTCTCTCTTTACCTGCCTATTTATGTCTCTTAAATAAGAAAAATAAATATTTTAAAAAATAAGCCAGGCATGCCTTTAATTCCGGCACTTGAGAAACAGAAGTAGGAGGATTGCTATGAGCTTAAGGCCATGGTGAGATTACATAGTAAATTCCAGGTCAGCCTCGGTTAGAGCGAGACCCTACCTTGATAAAACAAAAAGTAATAAAAAAGTTAGGGGGCTGGAGAGATGACTTAGTGGTTAAGGCATTTGCCTGTAAAGCCAAAGGACCCAGTTTCGATTCTCCAGGACCCACCTAAGCCAGATGCCCAAGGGGGAGCATGCGTCTGAGTTCATTTGCAGTGGCTGGAGGTCCTGGCGCACCCATTTTCTCCCTCCCTCTGCCTCTTTCTCGCAAATAAATAAGTAAATAAAATATATTAAATATTTTTATAGCCATACATGGTGGTGCACCCTTTTAATCCTAGCACTTGGGAGGCAGAGGTAGGAAGACACTGTGAGTTCAAGGCCACCCTGAGACTACATAGTGAATTGCAGGTCAGCCTGGGCTAGAGTTGAAACCCCACCTTGGAAAACATTGTGTTTTTTATGGCCAAGCAGGTGTCATGCTCATTTAATCCTAGCGCTTTGGGAGACACAGAGGTAGGTGGATTGTTGTGAGTTCAAGTCCAGCCTGGGCTACAACAAGACCCTACCTCAAAAACAAACCAAACTATATATGTGTATATGCATGCATTCATGTGAGAGAGAGAGAATGAATGGGTATGCCAGGCCCTTCTGCTTCTGCAAAGGAATTCCAGACTTATGCACCACTTTGAACATCTGGCTTTATGGGGTACTGGGCAGTCAGGCTTTGCAAGCAAGTGCCCTTAACTGCTGAGCCATTTCTCCAGCACCTTTTTTTTTTTTTTTTTTTTTTGTTTTCAAGGTAGGGTTTCACTCTAACCCAGGCTGACCTGAAACTCACTATGTAGTCTCATGGTGGCCTTGAACTCATGGTGAACCTCCTACCTCTGCCTCCCGAGTGCTGGAATTAAAGGCGTGTGCCACCACACATGCCCATGTCCATGCCCTGTGCATGCATGTGCAGAGGCCAGAGGGTGATGTCTGGTGTCCTCTGTTGCCCGTCTGCATTGTTTCTGAGGCTCTCTGTCATGGAGCCTGGAGCTTGCTGTTTTCTCGGTATTATTTGGCTGAAATCGAGGCAATTTGCACATTTTCGGGTTTAATATTTCTTCCAACTTTTAAATAGCCGTTTTTAAGCTAGCCATAGAGACCTAACCATCCTTGGCTACATACTGAGTTCAAGACCAGCCTGGGCTACATGAGACCCTGTCTCAAAATTTTGTTATTTATGACAGAGAGAAAAGGGAAAGAAGGGAGGAAGGGGGAGAGAGAAGGAGAGAAAGGGCACACTAGGGCCCTTTTGCCATTGCAAATGAACTCCAAATGCATGTGCCAGTTTGTGCACCTGGCTTTATTTAAGGATTAGGGACTTAAACCCAGGTCATTGGACTTTGCAAACAAGCACCTTAACTGATAAGCTGTCTCACCAACCCCTGTCTCAAAATTTCGGCTCCTATATTGAAAAAGATTGATCAGTCCCTACTTGGTGTGTTGGCTTAGATCAAGTACGACTGTCACAGGTTTCCTGGGTCTCATGCTCCCCTGTCTGCCACGGCACTGTTTGCTCATTCACCTTCTACCTCCTTCACTGCAGTTCTGCAGACTCCTTTGCCAGCCCCTTCTCTTCATGATCTCACCAAGAGGTCACTGAAGAGCCCCCGTTTATATGCTTAGGCTAGCCTCTCAACTGAGCTCCAGTGCTACACGTCCAGTTGCCCCCTTGATGTGACCCAAATGACCAGCATCTTAAACTGAGAAACTGAGTTCTTGATCTCCCAATTTCTACTATTCCCACTAAGTAATATTGCTATTCACATTTACCCTTGACATCAGTTTCTCTCCCCCTCCACATGAAGCAAGGCTCTCAGTCTAGGTTAGGGAATCGGCAGTCCTCAGAAAATGGGTCAGTTTTATCCCATCGACAAAGGCGGCTGAGGCACGGCCATACGCCTGCCCGAGTCGCTGTTGCTCACATTGAGCAATTTTTTCGGGATCACCCACTCACGTACAAGTGTTGAGCCTACTGGAATGGGGATGTCTGAAATGTGAGGGAGCAGGGCCCGGAGGGTGTGTTTCTCTGGGAATAAGAGAGCTCCAGACAGTATCCTTTAATAGGCTGAAGGAGGAGGGCCTCCACGAGTGCCGGGCCAGCTGACAGACCAGGTGAGGCTGCCTCACACATCAAACATTCGGACATTTGAAAATCGTCGAGAACGCCTGAGTCCACTCGCGTGGACTGCCCACTTTCCCCTGTCCCTGGTGATGATGAGGTGTCCCCTTTTCTAAACCGTGCAGGGATGCTGGTCCAGCTTTCTTGAGAGAGAGGCTGACAACTCGAGGACTTCTAAGGAGCGGTGCTTTGCTTCTACCCAATGACACAGGCGGCAGGAGTCTTGCTTCTGGGTGGAACGCCACTCACATAGGTTCTTCAATTCCTTCTGGACGTGTTTGGAATAGGATTTGAATCAGAATAAAATTCCTAGGTACACATGACAGGTGCTGGGCAAGGAGGCCGTCACTCTTCAGTAACCTGTGTTGAGCACATTGACGTCCCCCCGCCCACACAAGGAAAAGAAAGTATTATACTTCTTTCAATGTGAGAGAGAAACAGACAGAGATAGGGAGGAGAAAGGGAGAGATAGAAGGAACTGGCACGCCGGGTGCCCTACCACACATGAGCGCCCCCTTGTGCATCGGGCTCGCATGCGTCCCAGGCATTCGAACCGGGTTCCTTTGGCTTCCCAGGAAAAAGCTCTAACCGCCAGGCCATCTCCCGGTTCCCACAGTGCCCGTGCCTGGTCTTCTTTCCCTTGCTTTTTCCAGCTATTCCTGAGCTCCAGTAGCGGCTGAACTGGAATTCAGGACGTAGCCTGAATTTGTCATCATTGTGAGGAGCAAGTGAGGCCACAGCAAAGTAGAACTGTGTTGCCAGTGGAGCCTGTGTTACGTACTTACCGTATTTTCCTTGATGTGTGTGAACATTGCTCAGTGAACCAGGGGCACGTCCGTGATTTTCCAATACTTACCCTTTTGGTCCTTCATTCCACCTACACAGACTGTCGGGTCACGATGGCTCTCGAGAGCCTGCGAATGCGTGAACAAACCCTCAGAGTACACGTTGGGAACCCGACACTCCTAAGTCTTCCTGGCCTGGCTTCAGCAATTTTGCCCTGGGCCTATAAGGCATGAAGAATGTGCATACTTGCATACGGGTTTTACTCATATTCTGTTTGCCCTCTCGAACTTGGGACACTTCTGTGTGTCTGCTGCCTCAAACAGACGTCAGTCCTCCGGCTAGAAACGGGCTCAGGACTCATAGGTAGTGTCTCACTTCACCTGTAAGCTCTGCATGTCCCATGCGCATGTGACCACTTAAGTCACGCGTGTGTCAGGGGCCTCCTTTCCCTAGCGCACAGAGATTCCCTGCATGGTCGTGGCATTCTGTCGGTCCGAAAAGCTCCCGATTCCCTAACCTAGGCAAGGCTCTCAGCCTAGGTTAGGGAATCGGCTGTCTTCAGAAAATGGGTCAGTTTTATCCCATCCACAAAGGCGGCTGAGGCATGGCCATATGCCTGCCCGAGTCGCTGTTGCTCACATTGAGCAATTTTTTCGGGTTCACCCGCTCACGTACAAGTGTTGAGCCTACTGGAATGGGGATGTCTGAAATGTGAGGGAGCAGGGCCCAGAGGGTGTGTTTCTCTGGGAATCAGAGAGCTCCAGAAAGTATCCTTTAATTGGCTGAAGGAGGAGGGCCTCCACGAGTGCCGGGCCAGCTGACAGACCAGGTGAGGCTGCCTCACACATCAAATATTCGGACATTTGAAAATCGTCGAGAACGCCTGAGTCCACTCGCGTGGACTGCCCACTTTCCCTTGTCCCTGGTGATGATGAGGTGTCCCCTTTTCTGAACTGTGCAGGGATGCTGGTCCAGCTTTCTTGAGAGAGAGGCTGACAACTCCAGGACTTCTAAGGAGCGGTGCTTTGCTTCCACCCAATGACACAGGCGGCAGGAGTCTTGCTTCTGGGTGGAACGCCACTCACATAGGTTCTTCAATTCCTTCTGGACGTGTTTGCAATAGGATTTGAATCAGAATAAAATTCCCAGGTACACATGACAGGTGCTGGGCAAGGAGGCCGTCACTCTTCAGTAACCTGTGTTGAGCACATTGACGTCCCCCCGCCCCACAAGGAAAAGAAAGTATTTTACTTCTTTAAATGTGAGAGAGAAACAGACAGAGATAGGGAGGAGAAAGGGAGAGATAGAGGGAACTGGCACACTGGGTGCCCTACCGCACAGGAGCGCCCCCTTGTGCATCGGGCTCGCATGCGTCCCGGGGATTCGAACCGGGTTCCTTTGGCTTCCCAGCAAAAAGCTCTAACCGCCAGGCCATCTCCCGGTTCCCACAGTGCCCGTGCCTGGTCTCCTTTCCCTTGCTGTTTTCCAGCTATTCCTGAGCTCCAGTAGCGGCTGAACTGGAATTCAGGACGTAGCCTGAACTTGTCATCATTGTGAGGAGCAAGTGAGGCCACAGCAAAGTATAACTGTGTTCCCAGTGGAGCCTGTGTTACGTACTTACCGTATATTCCTTGATGTGTGTGAACGTTGCTCAGTGAACCAGGGGCACGTCCGTGATTTTCCAATACTTCCCGTTTTGGCCCTTCGTTCCACCTGCACCCACTGTCGGGTCACGATGGCTCTCGAGAGCCTGCGAATGCGTGAACAAACCCTCAGAGTACACGTTGGGAACCCGACACTCCTAAGTCTTCCTGGCCTGGCTTCAGCAATTTTGCCCTGGGCCTATAAGGCATGAAGAATGTGCATACTTGCATACGGGTTTTACTCATATTCTGTTTGCCCTCTCGAACTTGGGACACTTCTGTGTGTCTGCTGCCTCAAACAGACGTCAGTCCTCCGGCTAGAAAGGGGCTCAGGACTCATAGGTAGTGTCTCACTTCACCTGTAAGCTCTGCATGTCGCATGCGCATGTGACCACTTAAGTCACGTGTGTGTCAGGGGCCTCCTTTCCCTAGCGCACAGAGATTCCCTGCATGGTCGTGGCGTTCTGTCGGTCCGAAAAGCTCCCGATTCCCTGACCTAGGCTGAGAGCAAGGCTCTCAGCCTAGGTCAGGGAATCGGCTGTCTTCAGAAAATGGGTCAGTTTTATCCCATCCACAAAGGCGGGTGAGGCACGGCCATATGCCTGCCCGAGTCGCTGATGCTCACATTGAGCAATTTTTTCGGGTTCACCCGCTCACATACAAGTGTTGAGCCTACTGGAATGGGGATGTCTGAAATGTGAGGGAGCAGGGCCCAGAGGGTGTGTTTCTCTGGGAATAAGAGAGCTCCAGAAAGTATCCTTTAATTGGCTGAAGGAGGAGGGCCTCCACCAGTGCCGGGCCAGGTGACAGACCAGGTGAGGCTGCCTCACACATCAAACATTCGGACATTTGAAAATCGTCGAGAACGCCTGAGTCCACTCGCGTGGACTGCCCACTTTCCCCTGTCCCTGGCGATGATGAGGTGTCCCCTTTTCTGAACTGTGCAGGGATGCTGGTCCAGCTTTCTTGAGAGAGAGGCTGACAACTCCAGGACTTCTAAGGAGCGGTGCTTTGCTTCCACCCAATGACACAGGTGGCAGGAGTCTTGCTTCTGGGTGGAACGCCACTCACATAGGTTTTTCAATTCCTTCTGGACGTGTTTCGAATAGGATTTGAATCAGAATAAAATTCCCAGGTACACATAACAGGTGCTGGGCAAGGAGGCCGTCACTCTTCAGTAACCTGTGTTGAGAACATTGACGTCCCCCCGCCCCGACAAGGAAAAGAAAGTATTTTACTTCTTTAAATGTGAGAGAGAAACAGACAGAGATAGGGAGGAGAAAGGGAGAGATAGAGGGAACTGGCACACCGTGTGCCCTACCGCACATGAGCGCCCCCTTGTGCATCGGGCTCGCATGCGTCCCGGGGATTCTAACCGGGTTCCTTTGGCTTCCCAGCAAAAAGCTGTAGCCCCAGGCCATCTGCCGGTTCCCACAGTGCCCGTGCCTGGTCTCCTTTCCCTTGCTGTTTTCCAGCTATTCCTGAGCTCCAGTAGCGGCTGAACTGGAATTCAGGACGTAGCCTGAACTTGTCATCATTGTGAGGAGCAAGTGAGGCCACAGCAACGTATAACTGTGTTCCCAGTGGAGCCTGTGTTACGTAATTACCGTATATTCCTTGATGTGTGTGAACGTTGCTCAGTGAACCAGGGGCACGTCCGTGATTTTCCAATACTTCCCGTTTTGGCCCTTCGTTCCACCTGCACCCACTGTCGGGTCACGATGGCTCTCGAGAGCCTGCAAGTGCGTGAACAAACCCTCAGAGTACACGTTGGGAACCCGACGCTCCTAAGTCTTCCTGGCCTGGCTTCAGCAATTTTGCCCTGGGCCTATAAGGCATGAAGAATGTGCATACTTGCATACGGGTTTTACTCATATTCTGTTTGCCCTCTCGAACTTGGGACACTTCTGTGTGTCTGCTGCCTCAAACAGACGTCAGTCCTCCGGCTAGAAAGGGGCTCAGGACTCATAGGTAGTGTCTCACTTCACCTGTAAGCTCTGCATGTCGCATGCGCATGTGACCACTTAAGTCACGTGTGTGTCAGGGGCCTCCTTTCCCTAGCGCACAGAGATTCCCTGCATGGTCGTGGCGTTCTGTCGGTCCGAAAAGCTCCCGATTCCCTGACCTAGGCTGAGAGCAAGGCTCTCAGCCTAGGTCAGGGAATCGGCTGTCTTCAGAAAATGGGTCAGTTTTATCCCATCCACAAAGGCGGCTGAGGCACGGCCATATGCCTGCCCGAGTCGCTGTTGCTCACATTGAGCAATTTTTTCGGGTTCACCCCCTCACGTACAAGTGTTGAGCCTACTGGAATGGGGATGTCTGAAATGTGAGGGAGCAGGGCCCAGAGGGTGTGTTTCTCTGGGAATAAGAGAGCTCCAGAAAGTATCCTTTAATTGGCTGAAGGAGGAGGGCCTCCACCAGTGCCGGGCCAGGTGACAGACCAGGTGAGGCTGCCTCACACATCAAACATTCGGACATTTGAAAATCGTCGAGAACGCCTGAGTCCACTCGCGTGGACTGCCCACTTTCCCCTGTCCCTGGCGATGATGAGGTGTCCCCTTTTCTGAACTGTGCAGGGATGCTGGTCCAGCTTTCTTGAGAGAGAGGCTGACAACTCCAGGACTTCTAAGGAGCGGTGCTTTGCTTCCACCCAATGACACAGGTGGCAAGAGTCTTGCTTCTGGGTGGAACGCCACTCACATAGGTTCTTTCAATTCCTTCTGGACGT